>JBAJHW010000012.1:22085582-23295876 GCA_037013535.1 Intellagama lesueurii | reverse complement strand
CCCCACGAAAAGGGCGCCCTCCTGTGGCGCCACTGCGACTGTGCAGGCTAGGGAACGCTACCCCTTTACCCCCACGAAAAGGGCGCCCTCCTGTGGCGCTACTGCCGACTGTGCAGGCTGGGGAACGCTACCCCTTCACCCCCACGAAAAGGGCGCCCTCCTGTGGCGCCACTGCGACTCTGCAGGCTAGGGAACGCTACCCCTTCACCCCGACGAAAAAGGCGCCCTCCTGTGGCGCCACTGCGACTGTGCCGGCTAGGGAACGCTACCCCCATCGCCCCCACGAAAAGGGCGCCCTCCTGTGGCTAAACTGCGACTGTGCAGGCTAGGGAACGCTACCCCCTTCGCCTCCACGAAAAAGGCGCCCTCCTGTGTCGGCATTGCGACTGTGCAGGCTAGGGAACGCTACCCCTTCGCCCCCACGAAAAGGGCGCCCTCCTGTGGCGCCACTGCGACTGTGCACGCTAGGGAACGCTACCCCTTCGCCCCCACGAAAAGGGCGCCTTCCTGTGGCGCCACTGAGACTGTGCAGGCTAGGGAACGCTACCCCCTTCACCTCCACGAAAAGGGCGCCCTCCTGTAGCTAAACTGCGACTGTGCAGGCTAGGGAACGCTACCCCCTTCGCCCCCACGAAAAGGGCGCCCTCCTGTGGCGCCACTGCGACTCTGTAGGCTAGGGAACGCTACCCCTTCACCCCCACGAAAAAGGGCGCCCTCCTGTGGCGCCACTGCAACTGTGCCAGCAAGGGAACGCTACCCCTTCGCCTCCACGAACAGGGCGCCCTCCTGTGGCGCTACTGCGACTTTGTAGGATAGGGAACGCTACCCCCTTCACCCCCACGAAAAAGGCGCCCTCCTGTGGCTCCACTGCGACTATGCAGGCTAGGGAACGCTACCCCTCCTTCACCCCCATGAAAAGGGTGCCTTCCTGTGGCGCCACTGAAACTCTGCAGGCTAGGGAACGCTACCCATTTACCCCCAGGAAAAGGGCGCAGTCCTGTGGCGCCACTGCGACTGTGCAGGCTAGGGAACGCTACCCCTTCACCCACACGAAAAGGGCGCCCTCCTGTGGGCGCCACTGCGACTGTGCAGGCTAGGGAACGCTACCACTTCACCCCCACGAAAAGGTCGCCCTCCTGTGGCGCCACTGCGACTTTGCACGCTAGGGAACGCTACCCCTTCGCCCCCAAGAAAAGGGCGCCCCTCCTGTGGCTCCACTGCAACGGTGCAGGCTAGGGAACGCTACCCCCTTCACCCCCACTAAAAGGGCGCCCTCCTGTGGCTAACTGCGACTGTGCAGTCTAGCGAACGCTACAACCTTCACCCCCACGAAAAGGGCGCCCTCCAGTGGCGCCACTGCAACTGTGCCGGCTAGGGAAGGCTACCCCCTTCGCCCTCACGAAAAGGGCGCCCCCCTGTGGCTAAACTGCGACTGTGCAGGCTAGGAAACGCTACACCTTCACCCCCACGAAAAGGGCGCCCTCCAGTGGCGCCACTGCAACTGTGCCGGCTAGGGAAGGCTACCCCTTCGCCCTCACGAAAAGGGCGCCCCCCCTGTGGCTAAACTGCGACTGTGCAGGCTAGGAAACGCTACCCCCTTCACCCCCACGAAAAGGGGCGCCCTCCTGTTGCGCCACTGCGACTGTGCCGGATAGGGAACGCTACCTCCTTCGCCCCCACGAAAAGGACGCCCTCCTGTGGCGCCACTGCGACTGTGCAGGCTAGGGAACGCTACCCCTTCGCCCCCACGAAAAGGGCGCCCTCCTGTGGCGCCACTGCGACTGTGCAGGCTAGGGAACGCTACCCCTTTACCCCCACGAAAAGGGCGCCCTCCTGTGGCGCCACTGCGACTCTTCGGGCTAGGGAAACGCTACCACCTTCACCCCCACGAAAAGGGCGCCCTCCTGTGGCGCCACTGCGACTCTTCGGGCTAGGGAACGCTACCCCCCCTTCGCCCCCACGAAAAGGGCGCCCTCCTGTGGCGCCACTGCGACTGTGCAGGCTAGGGAAACGCTACCCCTTCGCCCCCACGAAAAGGGCGCCCTCCTGTGGCGCCACTGCGACTGTGCAGGCTAGGGAACGCTACCCCCTTTACCCCCCACGAAAAGGGCGCCCTCCTGTGGCGCTACTGCGACTCTTCGGGCTAGGGAACGCTACCCCCTTCACCCCCCACGAAAAGGGCGCCCTCCTGTGGCGCCACTCGCGACTCTGCAGGCTAGGGAACGCTACCCATTCACCCCCACGAAAAAGGCGCCCTCCTGTGGCGCCACTGCGACTGTGCCGGCTAGGGAACGCTACCCCTTCGCCCCCACGAAAAGGGCGCCCTCCTGTGGCTAAACTGCGACTGTGCAGGCTAGGGAACGCTACCCCCCTTCACCCCCAGGAAAAGGGCGCCCTCCTGTGGCTAAACTGCGACTGTGCAGGCTAGGGACACGCTACCCCTTCACCCCCAGGAAAAGGGCGCCCTCCTGTGGCGCCACTGCGACTGTGCCGGCTAGGGAACGCTACCCCCTTCGCCCCCACGAAAAGGGCGCCCTCCTGTGGCTGAACTGCGACTGTGCAGGGTAGGGAACGCTACCCCCTTCGCCCCCACGAAAAAGGCGCCCTCCCTGTGTCGGCATTGCGACTGTGCAGGCTAGGGAACGCTACCCCCCCTTCGCCCCCACGAAAAGGGCGCCCTCCTGTGGCGCCACTGCGACTGTGCACGCGAGGGAACGCTACCCCCTTCGCCCCCACGAAAAAGGGCGCCTTCCTGTGGCGCCACTGAGACTGTGCAGGCTAGGGAACGCTACCCCCTTCACCTCCACGAAAAGGGCGCCCTCCTGTAGCTAAAACTGCGACTGTGCAGGCTAGGGAACGCTACCCCCTTCGCCCCCACGAAAAGGGCGCCCTCCTGTGGCGCCACTGAGACTGTGGCAGGCTAGGGAACACTACCCCTTTACCCCCACGAAAAGGGCGCCCTCCTGTGGCGCTACGGCGACTGTGCAGGCAAGGAAACGCTACCCCTCTTCCTCCCCCCATGAAAAGGGCGCCCTCCTGTGGCGCCACTGCGACTCTGCAGGCTAGGAACGCTACCCCCTTCACCCCCACGAAAAGGGCGCCTTCCTGTGGGCGCCACTGAAACTCTGCAGGCTAGGGAACGCTACCCCTTTACACCGAGGAAAAGGGCGCCCTCCTGTGGCGCCACTGCGACTCTGCAGGCTAGGCAACGCTACCCCTTCTCCCCCCACGAAAAGGGAGCCCTCCTGTAGCGCCACTGAGACTGTGCAGGCTAGGGAACGCTACCCCCTTCACCCCCACGAAAAAGGCGCCCTCCTGTGGCTCCACTGCGACTCTGCAGGCTAGGGAACGCTACCCCCTTCACCCCCCACGAAAAGGGCGCCTTCCTGTGGCGCCACTGAAACTCTGCCAGGCTAGGGAACGCTACCCCTTTACACCGAGGAAAAGGGCGCCCTCCTGTGGCGCCACTGCGACTCTGCAGGCTAGGCAAACGCTACCCCTTCTCCCCCACGAAAAGGGAGCCCTCCTGTAGCGCCACTGAGACTGTGCAGGCTAGGGAACGCTACACCTTCGCCCCCACGAAAAGGGCACCCTCCTGTAGCTAAACTGCGACTGTGCCGGCTAGGGAACGCTACACCTTCGCCCCCCACGAAAAGGGCGCCCTCCTGTAGCTAAACTGCGACTGTGCCGGCTAGGGAACGCTACACCTTCGCCCCCACGAAAAGGGCGCCCTCCTGTGGCGCCACTGAGACTGTGCAGGTAAGGGAACGCTACTCCTTCAAAAAGGGCGCCCTCCTGTAGCTAAACTGCGACTGTGCCGGCTAGGGAACGCTACACCTTCGCCCCCACGAAAAGGGCGCCCTCCTGTGGCGCCACTGAGACTGTGCAGGTAAGGGAACGCTACTCCTTCACCTCCACGAAAAGGGCGCCCTCCTGTAGCTAAACTGCGACTGTGCATGCTAGGGAACGCTACCCCTTCGCCCCCACGAAAAGGGCGCCCTCCTGTGGCGCCACTGCGACTCTGCAGGCTAGGGAACGCTACCCCTTCACCCCCACGAAAAGGGCGCCTTCCTGTGGCGCCACTGAAACTCTGCAGGCTAGGGAACGCTACCCCTTTACACCGAGGAAAAGGGCGCCCTCCTGTGGCGCCACTGCGACTCTGCAGGCTAGGCAACGCTACCCCTTCTCCCCCACGAAAAGGGAGCCCTCCTGTAGCGCCACTGCGACTGTGCCGGCTAGGGAACGCTACCCCTTCACCCCCACGAAAAAGGCGCCCTCCTGTGGCTCCACTGCGACTCTGCAGGCTAGGGAACGCTACCCCTTCACCCCCACGAAAAGGGCGCCTTCCTGTGGCGCCACTGAAACTCTGCAGGCTAGGGAACGCTACCCCTTTACACCGAGGAAAAGGGCGCCCTCCTGTGGCGCCACTGCGACTCTGCAGGCTAGGCAACGCTACCCCTTCTCCCCACGAAAAGGGAGCCCTCCTGTAGCGCCACTGAGACTGTGCAGGCTAGGGAACGCTACACCTTCGCCCCCACGAAAAGGGCACCCTCCTGTAGCTAAACTGCGACTGTGCCGGCTAGGGAACGCTACACCTTCGCCCCCACGAAAAGGGCGCCCTCCTGTAGCTAAACTGCGACTGTGCCGGCTAGGGAACGCTACACCTTCGCCCCCACGAAAAGGGCGCCCTCCTGTGGCGCCACTGAGACTGTGCAGGCTAGGGAACGCTACTCCTTCACCTCCACGAAAAGGGCGCCCTCCTGTAGCTAAACTGCGACTGTGCATGCTAGGGAACGCTACCCCTTCGCCCCCACGAAAAGGGCGACCTCCTGTGGCGCCACTGCGACTCTGCAGGCTAGGGAACGCTACCCCTTCACCCCCACGAAAAGTGCGCCCTCCTGTGGCTCCACTGCGACTATGCAGGCTAGGGAACGCTACACCTTCACCCCCACGGAAAGGGCGCCCCCCTGTGGCTAAACTGCGACTGTGCAGGCTAGGAAACGCTGCCCCTTCACCCCCAGGAAAAGGGCGCCCTCCTGTTGCGCCACTGCGACTGTGCCGGCTAGGGAAGGCTACCCCTTCGCCCTCACGAAAAGGGCGCCCCCCTGTGGCTAAACTGCGACTGTGCAGGCTAGGGAACGCTACCCCTTCGCCTCCACGAAAAGGGCGCCCTCCTGTGTCGGCATTGCGACTGTGCAAGCTAGGGAACGCTACCCCTTCGCCCCCACGAAAAAGGCGCCCTCCTGTGTCGGCATTGCGACTGTGCAGGCTAGGGAACGCTACCCCTTCGCCCCCACGAAAAGGGCGCCCTCCTGTGGCGCCACTGCGACTGTGCACGCGAGGGAACGCTACCCCTTCGCCCCCACGAAAAGGGCGCCTTCCTGTGGCGCCACTGAGACTGTGCAGGCTAGGGAACGCTAGCCCTTCACCTCCACGAAAAGGGCGCCCTCCTGTAGCTAAACTGCGACTGTGCAGGCTAGGGAACGCTACCCCTTCGCCCCACGAAAAGGGCGCCCTCCTGTGGCGCCACTGCGACTGTGCAGGCTAGGGAACGCTACCCCTTTACCCCCACGAAAAGGGCGCCCTCCTGTGGCGCCACTGCGACTCTTCGGGCTAGGGAACGCTACCCCTTCACCCCCACGAAAAGGGCGCCCTCCTGTGGCGCCACTGCGACTCTTCGGGCTAGGGAACGCTACCCCTTCGCCCCCACGAAAAGGGCGCCCTCCTGTGGCGCCACTGCGACTGTGCAGGCTAGGGAACGCTACCCCTTCGCCCCCACGAAAAGGGCGCCCTCCTGTGGCGCCACTGCGACTGTGCAGGCTAGGGAACGCTACCCCTTTACCCCCACGAAAAGGGCGCCCTCCTGTGGCGCTACTGCGACTCTTCGGGCTAGGGAACGCTACCCCTTCACCCCCACGAAAAGGGCGCCCTCCTGTGGCGCCACTGCGACTCTGCAGGCTAGGGAACGCTACCCATTCACCCCCACGAAAAAGGCGCCCTCCTGTGGCGCCACTGCGACTGTGCCGGCTAGGAAACGCTACCCCTTCGCCCCCACGAAAAGGGCGCCCTCCTGTGGCTAAACTGCGACTGTGCAGGCTAGGGAACGCTACCCCTTCACCCCCAGGAAAAGGGCGCCCTCCTGTGGCTAAACTGCGACTCTGCAGGCTAGGGAACGCTACCCCTTCACCCCCAGGAAAAGGGCGCCCTCCTGTGGCGCCACTGCGACTGTGCCGGCTAGGGAACGCTACCCCTTCGCCCCCACGAAAAGGGCGCCCTCCTGTGGCTGAACTGCGACTGTGCAGGGTAGGGAACGCTACCCCTTCGCCCCCACGAAAAAGGCGCCCTCCTGTGTCGGCATTGCGACTGTGCAGGCTAGGGAACGCTACCCCTTCGCCCCCACGAAAAGGGCGCCCTCCTGTGGCGCCACTGCGACTGTGCACGCGAGGGAACGCTACCCCTTCGCCCCCACGAAAAGGGCGCCTTCCTGTGGCGCCACTGAGACTGTGCAGGCTAGGGAACGCTACCCCTTCACCTCCACGAAAAGGGCGCCCTCCTGTAGCTAAACTGCGACTGTGCAGGCTAGGGAACGCTACCCCTTCGCCCCCACGAAAAGGGCGCCCTCCTGTGGCGCCACTGAGACTGTGCAGGCTAGCGAACACTACCCCTTTACCCCCACGAAAAGGGCGCCCTCCTGTGGCGCTACGGCGACTGTGCAGGCTAGGAAACGCTACCCCTTCGCCCCCATGAAAAGGGCGCCCCCCTGTGGCGCCACTGCGACTCTGCAGGCTAGGGAACGCTACCCCTTCACCCCCACGAAAAGGGCGCCTTCCGATGGCGCCACTGAAACTCTGCAGGCTAGGGAACGCTACCCCTTTACACCGAGGAAAAGGGCGCCCTCCTGTGGCGCCACTGCGACTCTGCAGGCTAGGCAACGCTACCCCTTCTCCCCACGAAAAGGGAGCCCTCCTGTAGCGCCACTGAGACTGTGCAGGCTAGGGAACGCTACACCTTCGCCCCCACGAAAAGGGCACCCTCCTGTAGCTAAACTGCGACTGTGCCGGCTAGGGAACGCTACACCTTCGCCCCCACGAAAAGGGCGCCCTCCTGTAGCTAAACTGCGACTGTGCCGGCTAGGGAACGCTACACCTTCGCCCCCACGAAAAGGGCGCCCTCCTGTGGCGCCACTGAGACTGTGCAGGCTAGGGAACGCTACTCCTTCACCTCCACGAAAAGGGCGCCCTCCTGTAGCTAAACTGCGACTGTGCATGCTAGGGAACGCTACCCCTTCGCCCCCACGAAAAGGGCGACCTCCTGTGGCGCCACTGCGACTCTGCAGGCTAGGGAACGCTACACCTTCACCCCCACGGAAAGGGCGCCCCCCTGTGGCTAAACTGCGACTGTGCATGCTAGGGAACGCTACCCCTTCACCCCCACGAAAAGTGCGCCCTCCTGTGGCTCCACTGCGACTATGCAGGCTAGGGAACGCTACACCTTCACCCCCACGGAAAGGGCGCCCCCCTGTGGCTAAACTGCGACTGTGCAGGCTAGGAAACGCTGCCCCTTCACCCCCAGGAAAAGGGCGCCCTCCTGTTGCGCCACTGCGACTGTGCCGGCTAGGGAAGGCTACCCCTTCGCCCTCACGAAAAGGGCGCCCCCCTGTGGCTAAACTGCGACTGTGCAGGCTAGGGAACGCTACCCCTTCGCCTCCACGAAAAGGGCGCCCTCCTGTGTCGGCATTGCGACTGTGCAGGCTAGGGAACGCTACCCCTTCGCCCCCACGAAAAAGGCGCCCTCCTGTGTCGGCATTGCGACTGTGCAGGCTAGGGAACGCTACCCCTTCGCCCCACGAAAAGGGCGCCCTCCTGTGGCGCCACTGCGACTGTGCACGCGAGGGAACGCTACCCCTTCGCCCCCACGAAAAGGGCGCCTTCCTGTGGCGCCACTGAGACTGTGCAGGCTAGGGAACGCTACCCCTTCACCTCCACGAAAAGGGCGCCCTCCTGTAGCTAAACTGCGACTGTGCAGGCTAGGGAACGCTACCCCTTCGCCCCCACGAAAAGGGCGCCCTCCTGTGGCGCCCACTGAGACTGTGCAGGCTAGGGAACGCTACCCCTTTACCCCCACGAAAAGGGCGCCCTCCTGTGGCGCTACTGCGACTGTGCAGGCTAGGAAACGCTACCCCTTCGCCCCCATGAAAAGGGCGCCCTCCTGTGGCGCCTCTGCGACTCTGCAGGCTAGGGAACGCTACCCCTTCACCCCCACGAAAAGGGCGCCCTCCTGTGGCGCCACTGCGACTGTGCCAGCTAGGGAACGCTACCCCTTCACCCCCACGAAAAAGGCGCCCTCCTGTGGCTCCACTGCGACTCTGCAGGCTAGGGAACGCTACCCCTTCACCCCCACGAAAAGGGCGCCTTCCTGTGGCGCCACTGAAACTCTGCAGGCTAGGGAACGCTACCCCTTTACACCGAGGAAAAGGGCGCCCTCCTGTGGCGCCACTGCGACTCTGCAGGCTAGGCAACGCTACCCCTTCTCCCCCACGAAAAGGGAGCCCTCCTGTAGCGCCACTGAGACTGTGCAGGCTAGGGAACGCTACCCCTTTACACCGAGGAAAAGGGCGCCCTCCTGTGGCGCCACTGCGACTCTGCAGGCTAGGCAACGCTACCCCTTCTCCCCCACGAAAAGGGAGCCCTCCTGTAGCGCCACTGAGACTGTGCAGGCTAGGGAACACTACCCCTTCGCCTCCACGAAAAGGGCACCCTCCTGTAGCTAAACTGCGACTGTGCAGGCTAGGGAACGCTACACCTTCGCCCCCACGAAAAGGGCGCCCTCCTGTGGCGCCACTGAGACTGTGCAGGCTAGGGAACGCTACCCCTTCACCTCCACGAAAAGGGCGCCCTCCTGTAGCTAAACTGCGACTGTGCAGGCTAGGGAACGCTACCCCTTCGCCCCCACGAAAAGGGCGACCTCCTGTGGCGCCACTGCGACTCTGCAGGCTAGGGAACGCTACCCCTTCACCCCCACGAAAAGTGCGCCCTCCTGTGGCTCCACTGCGACTATGCAGGCTAGGGAACGCTACACCTTCACCCCCACGGAAAGGGCGCTACCCTGTGGCTAAACTGCGACTGTGCAGGCTAGGAAACGCTGCCCCTTCACCCCCAGGAAAAGGGCGCCCTCCTGTTGCGCCACTGCGACTGTGCCGGCTAGGGAAGGCTACCCCTTCGCCCTCACGAAAAGGGCGCCCCCCTGTGGCTAAACTGCGACTGTGCAGGCTAGGAAACGCTGCCCCTTCACCCCCAGGAAAAGGGCGCCCTCCTGTGGCGCTACTGCGACTGTGCAGGCTAGGGAACGCTACCCCTTCGCCCCCATGAAAAGGGCGCCCCCCTGTGGCTAAACTGCGACTGTGCAGTCTAGGGAACGCTACCCCTTCATCCTAACGAAAAGGGCGCCCTCCTGTGGCTCCACTGCGACTATGCAGGCTAGGGAACGCTACACCTTCACCCCCACGGAAAGGGCGCCCCCCTGTGGCTAAACTGCGACTGTGCAGGCTAGGAAACGCTGCCCCTTCACCCCCACGAAAAGGGCGCCCTCCTGTGGCTCCACTGCGACTATGCAGGCTAGGGAACGCTACACCTTCACCCCCACGGAAAGGGCGCCCCCCTGTGGCTAAACTGCGACTGTGCAGGCTAGGAAACGCTGCCCCTTCACCCCCACGAAAGAGGCGCCCCCCTGTGGCGCTACTGCGACTGTGCAGGCTAGGGAACGCTACCCCTTCGCCCCCACGAAAAGGGCGCCCCCCTGTGGCGCTACTGCGACTGTGCAGGCTAGGGAACGCTACACCTTCACCCCCACGAAAAGTGCGCCCCCCTGTGGCGCTACTGCGACTGTGCAGGCTAGGGAACGCTACCCCTTCATCCTAACGAAAAGGGCGCCCTCCTGTGGCTCCACTGCGACTATGCAGGCTAGGGAAGGCTACCCCT
Organism: Intellagama lesueurii; assembly: GCA_037013535.1. Taxonomy (NCBI): domain Eukaryota; kingdom Metazoa; phylum Chordata; class Lepidosauria; order Squamata; family Agamidae; genus Intellagama; species Intellagama lesueurii. The sequence continues at coordinate 23,285,899 of JBAJHW010000012.1, read as the reverse complement.
TCACCCCCACGAAAAGGGCGCCCCCCTGTGGCTAAACTGCGACTGTGCAGTCTAGGGAACGCTACCCCTTCATCCTAACGAAAAGGGCGCCCTCCTGTGGCTCCACTGCGACTATGCAGGCTAGGGAAGGCTACCCCTTCGCCCCCATGAAAAGGGCGCCCCCCTGTGGCTAAACTGCGACTGTGCAGGCTAGGAAACGCTGCCCCTTCACCCCCACGAAAAGGGCGCCCTCCTGTGGCTCCACTGCGACTATGCAGGCTAGGGAACGCTACACCTTCACCCCTACGGAAAGGGCGCCCCCCTGTGGCTAAACTGCGACTGTGCAGGCTAGGAAACGCTGCCCCTTCACCCCCACGAAAAGGGCGCCCCCCTGTGGCGCTACTGCGACTGTGCAGGCTAGGGAACGCTACCCCTTCGCCCCCACGAAAAGGGCGCCCCCCTGTGGCGCTACTGCGACTGTGCAGGCTAGGGAACGCTACCCCTTCGCCCCCACGAAAAGGGCGCCCTCCTGTGGCGCTACTGCGACTGTGCAGGCTAGGGAACGCTACCCCTTCGCCCCCACGAAAAGGGCGCCCCCCTGTGGCGCTACTGCGACTGTGCAGGCTAGGGAACGCTACACCTTCGCCCTCACGAAAAGGGCGCCCCCCTGTGGCGCTACTGCGACTGTGCAGGCTAGGGAACGCTACCCCTTCACCCCCACGAAAAGGGCGCCCTCCTGTTGCGCCACTGCGACTGTGCAGGCTAGGGAACGCTACCCCTTCACCCCCACGAAAAGTGCGCCCTCCTGTGGCGCCACTGCGAATCTGCAGGCTAGGAAACGCTACCCCTTTACCCCCACGAAAAGTGCGCCCTCCTGTGGCGCCACTGCGAATCTGCAGGCTAGGAAACGCTACCCCCTTCACCCCCACGAAAAGGGCGCCCTCCTGTGTCGGCATTGCGACTGTGCAGGCTAGGGAATGCTACCCCTTCGCCCCCACGAAAAGGGCGCCCTCCTGTGTCGGCATTGCGACTGTGCAGGCTAGGGAATGCTACCCCTTCGCCCCCACGAAAAGGGCGCCCTCCTGTGGCGCCACTGCGACTGTGCACGCTAGGGAACGCTACCCCTTCGCCCCCACGAAAAGGGCGTCTTCCTGTGGCGCCACTGAGACTGTGCAGGCTAGGGAACGCTACCCCTTCTCCCCCACGAAAAGGGCGCCCTCCTGTGGCGCCACTGAGACTGTGCAGGCTAGGGAACACTACCCCTTCACCTCCACGAAAAGGGCGCCCTCCTGTAGCTAAACTGCGACTGTGCAGGCTAGGGAACGCTACACTTTCGCCCCCACGAAAAGGGCGCCCTCCTGTGGCGCCACTGAGGACTGTGCAGGCTAGGGAACACTACCCCTTCACCTCCACGAAAAGGGCGCCCTCCTGTAGCTAAACTGCGACTGTGCAGGCTAGGGAACGCTACACTTTCGCCCCCACGAAAAGGGCGCCCTCCTGTGGCGCCACTGAGACTGTGCAGGCTAGGGAACGCTACCCCTTCACCTCCACGAAAAGGGCTCCCTCCTGTAGCTAAACTGCGACTGTGCAGGCTAGAGAACGCTACCCCTTCACCCCCACGAAAAGGGCGCCCTCCTGTGGAGCAACTGCGACTGTGCAGGCTAGGGAACGCTACCCGTTAACCCCCACGAAAAGCGTGCCCTCCTGTGGCGCCACTGCGAATCTGCAGGCTAGGGAACGCTACCCCTTCACCCCCACGAAAAGGGCGCCCTCCTGTGGCGCCACTGCGACTGTGCAGGCTAAGGAACGCTACCCCTTTACAACCACGAAAAGGGCTCCCTCCTGTGGCGCCACTGCGATTGTGCAGGCTAAGGAACGCTACCCCTTTACAACCACGAAAAGCGTGCCCTCCTGTGGCGCCACTGCGAATCTGCAGGCTAGGGAACGCTACCCCTTCACCCTCACGAAAAGGGCGCCCTCCTCTGGCGCCACTGCGACTGTGCAGGCTAGGAAACGCTACCCCTTCACCCCCACGAAAAGTGCGCCCTCCTGTGGCGCCACTGCGAATCTGCAGGCTAGGGAACGCTACCCCTTCACCCTCACGAAAAGGGCGCCCTCCTGTGGCGCCACTGTGACTTTGCACGCTAGGGAACGCTACCCCTTCGCCCCGAAGAAAAGGGCGCCCTCCTGTGGCTCCACTGCAACTGTGCAGGCTAGAGAACGCTACCCCTTCACCCCCACGAAAAGGGCGCCCTCCTGTGGCGCCACTGCGACTGTGCAGGCTAGGGAACCCCTTCACCCCCACGAAAAAGACGCCCTCCTGTGGCTCCATTGCGACTGTGCAGGCTAGGGAACCCCTTCACCCCCACGAAAAAGGCGCCCTCCTGTGGCTCCACTGCGACTATGCAGGCTAGGGAACGCTACCCCTTCACCCCTACGAAAAGGGCGCCTTCCTGTGGCGCCACTGAGATTCTGCAGGCTAGGGAACGCTACCCCTTCACCCCCACGAAAAGGGCGCCTTCCTGTGGCGCCACTGAAACTCTGCAGGCTAGGGAACGCTACCCCTTCACCCCCAGGAAAAGGGCGCAGTCCTGTGGCGCCACTGCGACTGTGCAGGCTAGGGAACGCTACCCCTTCACCCACACGGAAAGGGCGCCCTCCTGTGGCGCCACTGCGAATCTGCAGGCTAGGGAACGCTACCCCTTCACCCCCACGAAAAGGGCGCCCTCCTGTGGCGCCACTGCGACTTTGTAGGCTAGGGTACGCTACCCCTTTACCCCCACAAAAAGGGCGCCCTCCTGTGGCGCAACTGCGACTGTGCAGGCTAGGGAACGCTACCCCCTTCACGCCCACGAAAAGGGCGCCCTCCTGTGGCGCCACTGCGACTTTGCACGCTAGGGAACGCTACCCCTTCCCCCAAGAAAAGGGCGCCCTCCTGTGGCTCCACTGCAACGGTGCAGGCTAGGGAACGCTACTCCTTCACCCCCACGAAAAAGGGCGCCCTCCTGTGGCTAACTGCGACTGTGCAGTCTAGGGAACGCTACCCCTTCATCCTAACGAAGAGGGCGCCCTCCTGTGGCGCCACTGCGACTGTGCAGGCTAGGGAACCCCTTCACCCCCACGAAAAAGGCGCCCTCCTGTGGCTCCACTGCGACTATGCAGGCTAGGGAACGCTACCCCTTCAACCCCACGAAAAGGGCGCCCTCCTGTGGAGCCACTGCGACTGTGCAGGCTAGGAAACGCTACCCCTTCACCCCCACAAAAAGGGCGCGCTCCTGTGGCTAACTGCGACTGTGCAGGCTAGGAAACGCTACTCCTTCACCCCCACGAAAAGGGCGCCCCCCTGTGGGCTAACTGCGACTGTGCAGGCTAGGAAACGCTACCCCTTCGCCCCCACTAAAAGGGCGACCTCCTGTGGCGCCACTGCGACTGTGCAGTCTAGATAACGCTACCCCTTCACCCCCACGAAAAGGGCGCCCTCCTGTGGAGCAACTGCGACTGTGCAGGCTAGGGAACGCTACCCGTTAACCCCCACGAAAAGCGTGCCCTCCTGTGGCGCCACTGCGAATCTGCAGGCTAGGGAACGCTACCCCTTCACCCCCACGAAAAGGGCTCCCTCCTGTGGCGCCACTGCGACTGTGCAGGCTAGGGAACGCTACCTCTTCACCCACACGAAAAGGGCTCCCTTCTGTGGCGCCACTGCGATTGTGCAGGCTAAGGAACGCTACCCCTTTACAACCACGAAAAGCGTGCCCTCCTGTGGCGCCACTGCGACTGTGCAGGCTAGGGAACGCTACCCCTTCGCCCCCACGAAAAGGGCGCCCTCCTGTGGCGCCACTGCGACTGTGCAGTCTAGATAACGCTACCCCTTCACCCCCACGAAAAGGGCGCCCTCCTGTGGAGCAACTGCGACTGTGCAGGCTAGGGAACGCTACCCGTTAACCCCCACGAAAAGCGTGCCCTCCTGTGGCGCCACTGCGAATCTGCAGGCTAGGGAACGCTACCCCTTCACCCCCACGAAAAGGGCTCCCTCCTGTGGCGCCACTGCGACTGTGCAGGCTAGGGAACGCTACCTCTTCACCCACACGAAAAGGGCTCCCTTCTGTGGCGCCACTGCGATTGTGCAGGCTAAGGAACGCTACCCCTTTACAACCACGAAAAGCGTGCCCTCCTGTGGCGCCACTGCGACTGTGCAGGCTAGGAAACGCTACCCCTTCACCCCCACGAAAAGTGCGCCCTCCTGTGGCGCCACTGCGAATCTGCAGGCTAGGGAACGCTACCCCTTCACCCTCACGAAAAGGGCGCCCTCCTGTGGCGCCACTGTGACTTTGCACGCTAGGGAACGCTACCCCTTCGCCCCGAAGAAAAGGGCGCCCTCCTGTGGCTCCACTGCAACTGTGCAGGCTAGAGAACGCTACCCCTTCACCCCCACGAAAAGGGCGCCCTCCTGTGGCTAACTGCGACTGTGCAGGCTAGGGATCGCTACCCCTTCATCCTAACGAAAAGGGCGCCCTCCTGTGGCGCCACTGCGACTGTGCAGGCTAGGGAACCCCTTCACCCCCACGAAAAAGACGCCCTCCTGTGGCTCCATTGCGACTGTGCAGGCTAGGGAACCCCTTCACCCCCCACGAAAAAGGCGCCCTCCTGTGGCTCCACTGCGACTATGCAGGCTAGGGAACGCTACCCTTTCACCCCTACGAAAAGGGCGCCTTCCTGTGGCGCCACTGAGATTCTGCAGGCTAGGGAACGCTACCCCTTCACCCCCACGAAAAGGGCGCCTTCCTGTGGCGCCACTGAAACTCTGCAGGCTAGGGGAACGCTACCCCTTCACCCCCAGGAAAAGGGCGCAGTCCTGTGGCGCCACTGCGACTGTGCAGGCTAGGGAACGCTACCCCTTCACCCACACGGAAAGGGCGCCCTCCTGTGGCGCCACTGCGAATCTGCAGGCTAGGGAACGCTACCCCTTCACCCCCACGAAAAGGGCGCCCTCCTGTGGCGCCACTGCGACTTTGTAGGCTAGGGTACGCTACCCCTTTACCCCCCACAAAAAGGGCGCCCTCCTGTGGCGCAACTGCGACTGTGCAGGCTAGGGAACGCTACCCCTTCACGCCCACGAAAAGGGCGCCCTCCTGTGGCGCCTCTGCGACTTTGCACGCTAGGGAACGCTACCCCTTCCCCCAAGAAAAGGGCGCCCTCCTGTGGCTCCACTGCAACGGTGCAGGCTAGGGAACGCTACTCCTTCACCCCCACGAAAAGGGCGCCCTCCTGTGGCTAACTGCGACTGTGCAGTCTAGGGAACGCTACCCCTTCATCCTAACGAAGAGGGCGCCCTCCTGTGGCGTCACTTCCACTGTGCAGGCTAGGGAACGCTACCCCTTCACCCCCAGGAAAAGGGCGCAGTCCTGTGGCGCCACTGCGACTGTGCAGGCTAGGGAACACTACCCTTTCGCCCCCACGAAAAAGGCGCCCTCGTGTGCCGCCACTGCGACTGTGCAGGGTAGGGAACGCTACCCCTTCGCCCCCACGAAAAGGGCGCCCTCCTGTGGCGCCACTGCGACTTTGTAGGCTAGGGAACGCTACCCCTTCACCCCCACGAAAAGGGCGCCCTCCTGTGGAGCAACTGCGACTGTGCAGGCTAGGGAACGCTACCCGTTAACCCCCACGAAAAGCGTGCCCTCCTGTGGCGCCACTGCGACTGTGCAGGCTAGGGAACGCTACCCCCTTCACCCACACGAAAAGGGCGCCCTCCTCTGGCACCACTGCGACTGTGCAGGCTAGGAAACGCTACCCCTTCACCCCCACGAAAAGTGCGCCCTCCTGTGGCGCCACTGCGAATCTGCAGGCTAGGGAACGCTACCCCTTCACCCCCACGAAAAGGGCGCCCTCCTGTGGCGCCACTGCGACTGTGCAGGCTAAGGAACGCTACCCCTTTACAACCACGAAAAGGGCTCCCTCCTGTGGCGCCACTGCGACTGTGCAGGCTAGGGAACGCTACCCCTTCACCCCCACGAAAAGGGCGCCCTCCTGTGGCGCCACTGCGACTGTGCAGGCTAGGGAACTCTACCCCTTCGACCCCAAGAAAAGGGCACCCTCCTGTGGCTCCACTGCAACTGTGCAGGCTAGGGAACGCTACCCCTTCACCCCTACGAAAAAAAGGGCGCCCTCCTGTGGCTAACTGCGACTGTGCAGGCTAGGGATCACTACCCCTTCATCCTAACGAAAAGGGCGCCCTCCTGTGGCGCCACTGCGACTGTGCAGGCTAGGGAACCCCTTCACCCCCACGAAAAAGGCGCCCTCCTGTGGCTCCACTGCGACTATGCAGGCTAGGGAACGCTACCCCTTCACCCCCACGAAAAGGGCGCCTTCCTGTGGCGCCACTGAGATTCTGCAGGCTAGGGAACGCTACCCCTTCACCCCCACGAAAAGGGCGCCTTCCTGTGGCGCCACTGAAACTCTGCAGGCTAGGGAACGCTACCCCTTCACCCCCAGGAAAAGGGTGCAGTCCTGTGGCGCCACTGCGACTGTGCAGGCTAGGGAACGCTACCCCTTCACCCACACGAAAAGGGCGCCCTCCTGTGGCGCCACTGCGACTGTGCAGGCTAGGAAACGCTACCCCTTCACCCCCACGAAAAGGGCGCCGTCCTGTGGCTCCACTGCAACTGTGCAGGCTACGGAACGCTACCCCTTCACCCCCACAAAAAGGGCGCCCTCCTGTGGCTAACTGCGACTGTGCAGGCTAGGGAACGCTACCCCTTCATCCTAAAGAAAAGGGCGCCCTCCTGTGGCGCCACTGCGACTGTGCAGGCTAGGGAACCCCTTCACCCCCACGAAAAAGGCGCCCTCCTGTGGCTCCACTGCGACTATGCAGGCTAGGGAACGCTACCCCTTCACCCCCACGAAAAGGGCGCAGTCCTGTGGCGCCACTGCGACTGTGCAGGCTAGGGAACGCTACCCCTTCGCCCCCACGAAAAAGGCGCCCTCCTGTACCGCCACTGCGACTGTGCAGGCTAGGAAACGCTACCCCTTCGCCCCCATGAAAAGGGCGCCCTCCTGTGGCGCCACTGCGACTTTGTAGGCTAGGGAACGCTACCCCTTCACCCCTACAAAAAGGGCGCCCTCCTGTGGCGTCACTTCCACTGTGCAGGCTAGGAAACGTGGCTGCTTTTCTTTTAAAGAACCCTAATCATGGATGACCCGACTTCTCTGGAGCACTGCCGCTTAAGCTCTTTGAACAAACACAACAAATGCACAAAGCTATCTGCTTGCAGCCTGAACAGGGAAAAAGAAAAGGCCTCCTCTGCCTGCCAGATCACGGCGTAGGCCGAGAGGGTCCTCCAACCTGCCCTTCGGCCCCACTGCGACTGTACATTTCCTTTCCTTCCTGCTCCCTCCCCTGTGCAGGCTGGAGGAAACAAGAACAAGAACAGCCATAATAGTGGTAATAATAAAATAATAACTTACATGAAACACAAAGAAGAGAGCCACGGTACTCGACCCCGAACTGCACTTTCTCTTGTCCTCGGCGGGAAAGATGGAGAGATGGAAGTCCTCACGAATCTCCACTTCGGGACTCGAACCCGAGCTGGGGGGGGAGACTAGAGACAGCTCGCCATGTCCTGCAGGCGTAAAGGGACGAGAGGGAGATGCACCTCTACACATATCTGCCTTAATCCTTTTTGGTTTTGAACCGGCCATCCTAACGGCAAGTTTAAAAACTGGAACTCTGTGCATAGCCAGGGGCTGTAAAATGACCTAGAGCTGTCTTTTAAAATCGTTATTTTACCCCTTTCTTCTCTGTTAACAACTACATCATGGGGCAGAGCGGCTCGTAACAGACCCACACGGTGAGCCTACCCTCCCGCCGGCCCCCTACACCCTTACCTGCCCACCTTTCCGGATCCGGTCGTTCCTCCAGGTTGCTGGGTGGAGCAAATGAACGATGAAGCTCTGCATCTACGTGAACGATCTCATTGAAACAACGACACCTTGTTAAGAGGGGAAAATACAGTTATTCCAAATGACAAGTACAAGCAGCTGTGAAAAGGGGGAGAAAAGCGGGGGCGGCGGGTGGAATTAAAAACAGTAGTAATGAGCCGCAACCCCAGGTCCCCTTGATGCTGGGAAGAAAAAGACGGCTCCCTCTCCTCTCCAGGGTGGAATAATAAAATCACAACGCAAACAAACAGCCCAGAGAGGCCTTGGCTGCCAGATGGGCGCTATATAAATCAAATACCTACCCACCCACCCACCCACAAAAATAAATACAAGAAACAACCATGAAGAACTTCAAATAATTTAATGCAGTGAAAAGTGAGGGAGACGTCTACAAGGCTGAGTCCTGCCCTGCATTTCCTATGGGGTTTGGAGGCAGAGGGAGGGAGGGAGGGAGTGAAATCCACCCAGACCCCCTTGAATCCTTTCCTTAAGGGCCAGCCTCATGGGGAGGAGACCAACTGTAACTCTGCACATGCCCAGAGACTTGAAAAATCCCGAGGACCGCCTTTCCCACCTTGGATCAGATTCCTCTCCTAAAGGACTACAAGTCCCATCATGGGGCGGGGGAGAAGGGGCCCAGCACTCACCCCACCCTCACCCCCGGGCCTCCTTACCCAGCCGCCGTCTCCGGTCCGGGCGGCGCAGCGTCCAGCGGAGGCCGGGTCTCCCACCAGCCTTGCAGCCGGAACTGCCCCTGGGAGCCGGAGGGGCAGGGAGGGGAAAAAATGAGGGGACACGGCCGGAGCAAAAGCCGAACGGACCGGCCTTTAGCGTCCCGGCGCCGCCATGGCAACACTCCAGGAAGAGGCGGGCCTGGAGGACCTGCCCTCTGAATGCACATTGCTAGAACGTCCCCACGGCGAATTCCAGGAAGAGGCGGGCCCGGAGGACCTACCCTCTGATGTCCAAAGGCTAGAACGTCCCCATGGGGAAATCCAGGAAGAGGCGGGCCCGGAGGACCTGCCCTCCGATTACGACAGGCTAGATCGGCAGCATGAAAGGCCCTCTGAGGACAAGCGTGCTAGACAATTCCTCTACTCGCCTGCCCGTCCACTTCTCCGCGCCCTCTGCTGGCCACCACATGCAGGAGGACCCAAGCCATCCTGCCCCCCCCCCCCAGGCTTCCCAGCTGCGGGAATGAAAAGCGCAGCTCCTCTAATTTAATAGCCCCTTCCTCCCCCCCCCACAGTCTTTGTTCAGAGCTCAAAGCAATCTCTTCTTTGTTATTCCAATCACCTGACCCAAAAAGGGGGGAGGGATTGCTTTAGTTAGTAGTGGGTTATTTCTTTTATAGTTTGATGTTCGTCTACCTGGTCTTGTAGTGACTGATGGGTTAGTGTTTTCACTTTGTCTGTTTTGTAATGTTATATTCTAAATAAAATTTTACAAAAAAAAAAAAGCGCCCCCGCGGCGGATCCTGAGATGTACCGAGGAGGAGGAGGAGGAGGAGGAGGAAGGGCTCTTCGCTCTCCCAGGGACCCGGAAGGAGGAACCCTCCTAGCGCCTTCGTTTCACCATTTCCCCCCCCCCCCCCAACCTTCAAGAGGACGACTGCTATTGAATCGACTTTGGGTGGTTGCCTGTTTCACCTGTTTTTTATTAATAAACCCACCTCCCCTTTTCTCCTTTATCAGCCACTTCGGGACTCGAACCCGAGCTGGGGAGGGGAGACTAGAGACAGCTCGCCATGTCCTGCAGGCGTAAAGGGACGAGAGGGAGATGCACGTCTACACATATCTGCCTGAATCCTTTTTTGTTTTGAATCGGCCCACTTCTCTGGGCATGTAACAGCCCATAAAACAGAAAAAAAAAAATAGAAGCAAAAAACAATTGCAATAACTCTTTAAAAAAATAACAATCAGGCATGACTCCTCTTTCATCGGTTCCCCGGAAAGAAAACAGCACCCACTCCCCTAATCTATTGTTTTCATGGCAGGCAGCTATTTTGGATGATCCCTTAATTTAAGACCAAAGGGGAGGAGGTGAGGATACAGGATACAATTACAGTTGGCCATCACCTTTCAAGGGTCCTGTGAACCAGCTGGACGCCCTTAAAAATTCAAGCCGTCCTCTGCTGGACGCTGCCAAAAAGGTTTCCGAGAAGATGATGGTGGAGAACAATGTTTTTGTGCTCCAGAGACTGTAGGCGCGGAGAGAAAGCACCGTGGCCATGCAGAGTGTGACGAGGGGTGGGATCCAGGGGAAAACCCAGGAGTCCACCAAGCACCGAGAGAATAACCTTTCTGAAGAAACCAAAGTTCTCGACTCCTCCTCTTCCTCCTAATTCTCCTACGTTATCCTCGAGGAGCCACCGGCATTGGGATTGTGGCCTTTTCCGTGTTCTACTGGAGAAAAACAAGAAAGGAAAGTAAAATGCAGGCCTTCTCTGTGTGTTTCTCCACTCTCCACTTTGCATTTTTTCTAAGCATCAGTTCTTTCAATCAGAACATTTGTGTGCCTCACTCTCTAAAGAAAAAAATCCAATAAATATTTCACGAGATCAAACATAAAAACTTCACCATCAAACCCACATACCAATTATGGGTATGGAAAGCCTGCCTATTTCTCTTTTTTTGAAGCCCTCCTGCAGGAAAACATGTGAACATATATTCGTCATGGCTCATCAGAAAAGAAAAGAAAAACACAATAAATATTTCACCTGCACCAAAATCAAAACTCACACAACGACCCGCCCACGAAATGACAGTAATACAAATCCTGCCCATGTTTCTCTCCGGAAAGAGAGGCCAAATCCCCTGCAGGAAAAGCCATATAGGGATTTTCTTCATCCCCCACCCTGACCTGAAAAGAAAAATACAAGTAATATTTCAACTGTCCCAAAACTGAAACTCAGCAATCAAATCCCAACATGAAAGATATCAATGCAAATCCAGCCCATTACTCTCTTGGAAGAGAGGCCGAAGCACCCTATAAGGAAAACCCTGAAGAAAAGGTGCACCAGCCGGAACATCAAAACTCCTCCATCAACCCCCCACCCACCCAAAAGACGGCAATGCAAAGGCTGCACCTTCCTCTCTATCAGAAGACAGGCCAAATGCCCCCTGAAGGAAAGCCCATGAAGAGATTTCCTTCACCCCCACCCTCTAATGAAAAACACATGAAATATTTCACCTGACACAAAATCAAAACTCCGCCATTGATCCCCCAATCCGAAATACAGTGATGCAAAACCTGCCCCTCACCCTCTATTGGAAGAGAAGCAAAGGACCTCCTGCAGGAAAGCCATTAAAGGGATTTCCTTTACTATTTCATTCTCTAAACAGCCATCCAGGACAGGGACCATAAATAAATGTTTCCACAGAACATCAAATTACACCTCTTTCTCCTCCTGAAATCCATGATCCAAAGCATGCCTATCCACTGTAGAAGGAAGAGGCACATTTGCTGCCCCACTGAAGAGCCTGCTATGACTGCCCCCTTGCTCTGGAAGAAACCCCTCTCCTGACAGTTTTCCATCCTCCTCCCAAAGAGGCCACTGTGCAAAACCTGCCTGTTCCATTACAGCAGAGGAGCTGAGGCTCTCCTTGACCAAAGTCCCATTTTCCTAAGCCTGCCACATTAATGTTAAGAGGCGGAACCAAGAGCATTCCTTTACATTTTGTTTCTCTTTTAGCGGGGAGAAAGAAAACAACAACACACGTTCCTTTATTGATACTGATACAGAAAGCCCAAGCTCCTGTTCCACATGTGCATAGAAGACGTTTCGGTGGCTCTGATAGAGGAGGATATAGACACTGCTGTATGTTAAAACAGATACATATGATGGTTATAGTGATGTTAAAACATAGTGTCTATATCCTCCTCTATCAGCTCCATGAAGCTGCAAGCGCCTCCTCGTCATCTTGATCAGCTTCAAGCCCTTTTGGATGAAACCAATGCTCTGGATCCGTTTCAGTCGGGCTTCAGGCCGCGCCATGGCACAGAGACGGCACTGGTCGCACTGTTGGATGACCTATTGAGGTAGGCTGACAGGGGCAATATATCCTTGTTGGTCCTCCTCGATATCTCAGCCGCCTTTGATACCGTCGACCACGGTATCCTCCTGGGGAGGCTCTCCGAGCTGGGAATCGGTGGCCTGGCGCTTGCCTGGCTCCGATCCTTCTTGGAGGACCGCCCCCAGAGAGTACAGATTGGGGAGAATGTTTCGGCCCCGTGGAGTCTCAATTGTGGGGTTCCGCAGGGGTCGATCATCTCCCCAATGCTGTTTAACATCTATATGAGGCCGTTGGGTGGGGTCATCAGGGGGTGTGGGGCCTCGTGCCATCAGTACGCTGATGACACCCAGCTCTACATCTCCTTTTCACCTACTTCAGTGGATGCCGTTCTGTCCCTTCGGCGCTGTCTGGAGGCTGTACTGCAATGGATGCAGCTGAATGGATTGAGGCTGAACCCGGACAACACGGAGGTCTTGAGGGTGGGTGGCCCTTCCATTGGCGGTCTGGGAGACTCCCTCTCTTTTGGGGGGGTTACTCTTACCGCACGGAGTGGGGTCCGCAGCTTGGGGATACATCTGGACCCGGCGCTTACCATGGAAAACCAGGTGGCGTCCGTGGCCCGTTCTGCCTATTTTCATCTGTGGCGGATCACCCAGCTGCGGCCCTACCTTGATGGGGGGGCCCTCACCACTCTCGTCCATGCGCTCGTAATCTCGAGATTAGACCACTGTAATGCGCTCTACGTGGGGCTACCTTTGAGATTGTTGCGGAAGCTTCAAATGGTGCAGAATGCAGCGGCCAGACTTCTCACTGGGGTGAGAAAATACCAACATATCTCTCCCACTCTGGCCGCATTGCATTGGCTGCCCATTCGCTTCTGCATCGACTTCAAAGTGTTGATGATGACTTACAAAGCCCTAAACGGTTTGGGACCTCGGTATTTGGCGGACCGCCTTCTCCCACCTAGATCTACCCGAATTACTCGGCATAGCCAGGAGGGACGGCTGAGGGGCCTAACGCCGAGAGAGGTCCGGAAAGAAAGAACTAGAAACCGGGCCTTCTCGGCAGTGGCCCCTCGACTATGGAACAGCCTCCCAACAGAGATCCGCCTGGCACCCTCACTGGGTGTTTTTAAGAGCCATTTAAAAACTTGACTATTTAGGCAGGCCTTCCCTTCTGTCAATTCTTAAATTTTAGTTTTTTATTTTTTATTATTCCCATCTTGAATACTTTATATTATTGTTTCAATTGTTTTATTGTTTAATGTTTTTAATGTTTTATATATTTGATTACATTTGTAAGCCGCCCCGAGTAGACGTTGTCTAGGGGGGCGGGGTAGAAATCTAAAAATAAATAAATAAATAAATAAAATAAATCTTGCTGATGCTCCTGCTTAGGCAAACACAAACATTTAATATCACTGGATTGCTTCCTACAAATCTGCTTCCTCTACTGAGCCTGGTAAATAGCCCTCCAACTTAGCAGTTCTAAGACAATGGTGAAGATTTCATTCATTTATTCATTTAAAATATTTCTACCATGTCTTTCTCCTTAAAAAAGGGAACCAAGGAGACTCACACCATTAAAAGACAATACTTAACAGCTGAAATCAGTAATTACACAATTTTTCAAAATAATATTTTGATTTTTATCATGATTATTCCTAACTAAAATACTCAGTTTGCTGTAGTAGAGAGAGTGTGTTAAGACGTCAGCAGGCCTGGGTTCAAATACCCACTGAGGCGATTAAAATCACAGAGGATATGGCATTGGTAAAGCCAGTCCTCAAGTATCTCATTTCACTTGACAGCCTCTTAGGGTCATTATCATTTGATTCTGACTTGACCGCACATAACAAGCCTTTTAAAGGATCATTCCCTGTTTCCACTAAGTACCATAGACTATCTCAGGGTAGCTAGCTCCCCAAAAAGCAAAAAAAGTATTCCACCAGACCTGATTGGTACCCTCGGGCGTGCTCCTGTTCCGCTGGGTGATGCTGGTGCTCCATGCCACTGCTTCTCTTCCTGTCAGATTCAACAAAGACGACTTCTGGCTTGACGCTGCGACGAGAGAGCAACATGAGGAGGGAGCTCCATCCCCTGGGCTGAATTCTGACCTGTTTGGGACCCCCCCAGGGCGTTAAAACCACCCCGAAGAGGTGGTGAAATGGGGGAGAAGCCTGTTGATCACGGGGGGGGGGGGTGGCAGTTACCCCCGTTTGATCCGGGAAACTCCTCAATCAACCAGTGGGCAGAAACAAGCAGCTGGAAAGCTTGCTTGCAAGTCATTGGCAGCCGGCAATTGAGAAGCGATAAACCAGCTTAATTAACATCATCTGTTATCATTGGGTGAGAAATATTTTATAACTGTATGGCTTTATGACTATCCCTGGATGAAACAATTCCCTATAACAGAAATAGCATATCTCAGCCTCAACAGTCATGGAGCAGCAGTGGATCTGGAAAGAGGAAGAGACGCAAAGAGACACAAAGAGAATAAAACTGGACACTAATTAGACATTTAATTATACATTACGGAAAGAAATTGGGTATTTTTTGGCATTAGAAACTTAAGAAATCTTTCTCTTATTAGCCAACAACCCTGGAATTATATGGGATATGTTTTGACTACAACTATCTACAGCGTTGGCAAAAAGCCCAGAACTGGTGAGCAAGTGACCTTCAGCCTTCACATCTGAGACTGGATTTTAAGTTTAACCCTAAAGATGACCAATCTACTGAAATGGACCTATGGAAGCAAGTGCTGATGGATTTGGACTGATTACTACTAAGCAACTGGACAATGTTTACTTGGAATACAACCGTTTGATATATGGGACATAATGGTACAACAAGAGAATTTTTGGGACGAAACAAAATCCACCCTTCAAGCAATTCTTAGAAACACTTGAGAGCCCACAATGAAGAGGTGAAATTATTCAACCAGCAGCTAAAGAAGGACTATAGTCAACAAGAGAAAGGGAAGAATGAACAAGGAAATGAGAGGGTGGTGGATGATGTATGCCAATCCAAGGAGGGGCTGGAGGGAAGTAGAGGAGAACTTTTAGGAGATCAAATTTCAACCATGGAGCCGAGGAGAGTTTTAGGGGTGCTAAGGGAAGATAAGGGGAGAGAACCAGCAGATTTAATTAAAAATAACCTGGAAGATCTATTGGAGATAGATCAAGTATAAAAAAGGATCACAGATGGTACTAGGGATGGCACAATCTTTAGAGAGAGAGGAATGAGAATTGGGAAAAGACAAATAAGGGAAGGAGTCACTTGTTGTGGTTTAGTCGTTAAGTCGTGTCCGACTCTTCGTGACCCCCCCCCCCCCCGGACACCAGAGCACGCCAGGCCCTCCTGTCTTCCACTGCCTCCTGGAGTTTGGTCAAATGAGTCACTTAGAAAGATGCAAAGGGAAAAAAACAACATTAAGATGGTCTTCAATGTTGAAATATGTATACACCTAACTTCTGGAATTGTAAGGAGACATATCTTATATATTAGAAAAGGGAATCAAACTGAAATAAGGGATCACTAATCAGCGTCAAGACATAACATGGTGGTTTTTAAGGTAAAATGAAGCTAGATATAAGAAGAGGTAAAACAAATAGTACTTAATTAACATATATTAGATACGATATTGATATAGACATGACAGAAAATGTGGAGATAGAAATGGCGAAAATCATTTATTATGTGTTAGGAATCTATTTAGTTATCATTGATTAAAAAAATACAAAGTTGGTTGGTTAAATTGCCTTGAAATTATATAGATTTGAAACCAGAATTGCTTTTATGAGGTACCTTATTAGAGGATTTTGAGAAACATTGTATAAGAAGAGAGCAATTATGATAGTACCAATATTGTACACTAAAATACATATATGATTGTTCAAATGCTTAAAAAATGTAAAGATTCTGAAGGGACAACTAAGAAGACACCAAGATGCAAAAAAAACCCCCAAATAATTATAAGCAACCCATGTAACACAATGTTTAATAAGCACAAACTGAATGTAGATAGAATGAAAAACCAATAAAATGTTAAAAAAAGAGACACTCACCTACTTCTCCTTTCTTTCTCTTCCACACTCAGAGCTTCTTCACCCGCCAATGGGTGTAAAACAGTTCAAAATTCAAGTTTGTCTGCTGCCGCCTCGTTGTCTTCTCTCACGATGTCCAAAGAGAATGTTGAGAGGATGCTCAGGAAGAAGGCTTTTCCCAGTAAAAACTGCAAAGAGGCAAGAGAAAAGATGGTCAAAAAGTGTTCACATTTCTCGGAAGAGAGGCCAAACCCCCCTGTAGGAAAGCCCATAAAAAGATTTACTTCACCTCCCACCCTCTGAAGAAAAACACAAGAAACATCTCACCTGATGCAAAATCAAAACTCCTCCATTGAGCCCCCCACCCAAAAGATGGTGATGCAAAGCCTGCCCCTCACTCACTATTGGAAGAGAGACCAAAGCCCCGCTGAAGGAAAGCCCATAAAGAGATTTCCTTCACCCCCACCCTCTAAAGAAAAAGAGAGAGACATTTCACCTGACGAAAAACCAAAACCCCTCTATCAAGCCCCCCCCCCGCCACCCAAAAGACAGCCATGCAAAGCCTGCCCCTTACTATATACTGGAAGAGAGGCCAAAGTCCTCCTGCAAACAAGCCTAGGAAGCGATTTCCTTAACCCCCCCCCCCCCGAGAAAAACAGCCACCAGGGTCAGAAACAAGAAATCAAATTGCTACCGTAAGGGTGAGCGCTCGTGTTCTGTACCGCCCGCCTGCTGCTGCTCATGGCTTTGCTTCAGTTCCTTTAAGACAGAATGAAGAAGACACGTCTGCTTGGCCTTTATTCCTCTTCCGCACTTGAGGCTTCTTCACGCACCAATGGGGGTGATACTGTTGAAAATTCAAGGAGTTCTTCTCCCCCTGCCTGGCTGTCTTCTCTCTTGATGTGGAAAGGAACAGCAAAGAGGCAAGGGAAAAGATAGTCCAAAGTGGCTCTTTTTTTTTTCTAGGACAGTACACATATTCTCTGCCAAAGATAAAAAGAGAAGGGTTGTGTAGTACCAGACTCTTTGATTTAACCCTCCAACTCCCACCCAACTTATATATGGATATAGTTACTGACATTGGTCTTAGAATCAGAAGGTGCTTCACCAAAAAGAAAAGGAAAAAAAAATCAATGTTCTGGCTCAGTGTTTTTATACTTTAAAGACCAGCTCATGCTTGATAGTCAGATAGCTCCAGCAATAACCTGAAGGTTTACATAAACCCTTGTAGGTTTTTTTTAGTTAACAGTACAACTGCCACTATAATATTTCCACGAGGTGTACTTATGTAAAAACCTGTTGCGTGTCAAGAGCTGTTTAAGACTGGGAGTCTGTAAGCAACAGACTGCCTGCCATACAGAGCATGGAGGAGGAAAGTATTGTTTGCCACAGTAGCACTTTACACCAAGATCTCGCACAGGGATGGACAACGAGCTTTTAAGAATGAGGCGACAGCACACCAAAAATTCACTCACAACTACTTCAACATTGGAAACAAAAAGCACAACCACTACCAGCTCTAAGCACTACTTTCTAGATCAAACAACTGATTACCTGTATCGTATGCCTCCATCTTCCACCTGGAACACACCACAAAACCTATCATTCACATACCACAAGACAGACCTAAATGAGAAAACAACACTTGCCTACACCTCCCGAAACGGGACGACTCACATGGACCAACATCGACCTCTAGCCTGCTCAGGACTGGACCGCCATCCTTTTGTCTTCCATGCATTGAGTGACAGGCCTCTCTCTCTCTGCTAGCTTATAAAAGCCCTTTCAAACCCAAGCAATTACGGAGACACCACAGCTCACAAGAGGCATGGATGTGAGGACAGCAACAGGGCTCAGGTATAAGTCAGTCCCGGTGCTCACTAAGCCTTCCCCTTTGTCTGCTTCCGAACCCCAGGCACTGGATACTTATCTCAAGGTGTCTTCCAGAGTCGAGGGCTTCCCCCCGTGGCTAGCTGCAGGCCTGTTAATATGTTCTGTTCCCACAGTATGTTCACATGGTTTAAACGGCGGAAAAACGGAGCATGTCAATTTTAAGAGAACAGGAGGTTCCCACTGCCATTCCTAAACCACTGAACAGTAACAATCTCCTCCCTCCAGCCTTCCTCCTCCTGCTCCCTTCCTACCTCTGCAGGCTTCCACATGTATTTTATACTCATCGCCAGAAACAGAGCTGAACACTTTACACCACAGTTCAACAGAGGAAGTCCATTAGCCTGTCAGGTGCAAAACTGTTTTGTCCTTTGTAAGTCATAGGTGTTCAAGCAATCCCCAGGGCAAATGAACTGCCACATGCCTGGGCTTTTGAGATAAGGGTGACTCTTCAGAGCCATACATTGCCGCATCAGCAAATAAAATACCTGGCTCCTCAGAGCTCAGAAGTACATGCTCTGAAGAGCTGGGCCAGTTGCTGCTCAGTTCTGGCAATCCCTGCACCCATACTGGCCAGTGGCAGGCACCTGGCCTGAAGAGCAGCGTAGATAAAACATGATTTGCGCAATTTCTTTAAAACCTTATCCTTGTTTACTTCAAATATTTTTACATTTATGATTATCATGCTTGTTTTGCTCATTGAAAAAAATAAGAACTTTAATTTAAAATGTGTTATAGGCATTGAATTTTCTAATTCCACACTATGAGGCTCTGATATAACCTTTGGAGTTCTTGGAAACTCTGTTAATACCCTCCCCATAGCTTTCAGCCAACTCCTTAGGAGGGGCAAACCTTCCTATTGTCTGTCTGCAAATTTCAGTCCAAAAAACAAGGCTTTCCTTCTCCTTCTGAAAGTACACAAGGACTGAACTCCTGTAGTAAGTTGGACATAGGGTAGGACTACTGAATCAGTGGGGATTTGGTGAGTTAACGCCTCTGTAAGTTCCGTTGGTTCAATGGGTCTGAATCTTTGTAGTAGTGATTCCATCATGATTTTAATGAATTCCATTTAAATCAAATTCACTGGACCATCACCTGACAGAAGGCGTAGGGTGTGGGGAACAATATTTTCTTCAATGTGTTTTTTTTACCCCTTGATTGGACTATCGTCATACTTTTGGCCCAAAAGGGAACTCAATTAGATTCTCAGACTCACAGACAAACTCACTGGCTAGAGCTGGTTGGGAGGCAAGGAATACCTGCCCCTTGGTTGAGACAACGACAGCCACTCTTTGTGGCCTTCATAGATCTTACAAAGGCCTTTGATTTGGTTAGTAGGGACGGCCTTTTTAAAATACTTCCCAAGATTGGATGTCCACCTCAACTCCTTAACATCATCAGATCCTTTCGTGAGGAAATGAAGGGCACTGTAGTTTTTGATGGCTCAACATCAGATCTCTTTGACATCCGAAGCAGAGTGAAACAGGGCTGTGTCCTCGCGCCGAATCTGTTTGGGATCTTTTTTGCTGCCATGCTAAAGCATGCTTTTGGAACTGCAACATAAGGTGTCTATCTCCGGACTTGTTCAGATGGAAAGCTCTTTAATCTCTCTAGATTGAGAGCGAAGACCAAAGTCCATCTAAATGCATGCGGGACTTCCTCTTCGCCGATGATGCAGCTGTTGTTGCCCATTCTGCTGAAGACCTCCAACAACTCATGAATCGTTTTAGTAAGGCCTGCCAAGATTTTGGACTAACAATCAGCCTGAAGAAAACACAAGGTCATGGGCCAGGGCGTGGACTCACCTCCCTCTACTGTATTACCATCTCTACACAGGAATTGGAGGTTGTTCATGATTTCGTGTACCTGGGCTCAACAGTCTCTGACACCCTCTCTCTAGATGTCGAGCTGGATAAACGCATTGGCAAAGCAGCTACCATGTTCTCTAGACTCACAAAGAGAGTATGGCTCAATAAGAAGCTGACGGCATATACCAAGATCCAGGTCTATAGAGCCTGTGTCCTGAGCACACTCCTGTACTGCAGTGAGTCCTTGGACCCTTCGTGCACGGCAGGAGAGGAAGCTGAACACGTTCCATATGCTTTGTCTCCGACGCATTTTTGGTATCACCCTGGCAGGACAAAGTTCCAAATAGAGTAATTATTTATTTATTTATTTATTGAACTTGTATCCCGGCCATCTAGACAATGTCTACTCTGGGCGGCTCACTTCAAATAGAATAAAAACAGTTAACATATAACAACAATTTCACAACAGTGAACAATCATTCCAGATGGAGATAAAAAATAAATCAAGTGGTGCCCGGAGGGAAGGCCTGCCTAAATAGCCAGGTTTTGAGTTGGCTTTGAAAATACCCAGCGAAGGGGCCAAGTGGATCTCGGAGGGGAGATTATTCCAAAGGTTTCTTGTTTTTTCCTTCCAGGCCTCCCTCGGCGTTAGGCTCCTCAGCCGCCCCTCTGGCTAGAGTGAGTGATACGAGTAGATCTAGGTGGGGAGGAGGCATTCCGCCAGGTATCGAGGTCCTAAACCATTTAGGGCTTTATATGTAATCATTAAAACTTTGAAATCAATGCGGAAAACGAACGGGCAGTCAATGTAAACGAACGGCCAGGGTGGGAGAGATATGTTGGTGTTTTCTCACCCCAGTGAGAAGTCTGGCCGCCGCATTCTGCACCATTGAAGCTTCCCGCACCAATCGCAAAGGTAGCCCCGCGTAGAGCGCATTACAGTGGTCTAATTCTCGAGATTACAAGCGCATGGACCAAAGTGGTGAGCGCCCCAACATCAAGATAGGGACGCAGGCTGGGCAATCCGCCAAAGATGGAAATTAGGCGGAGCGGAGTAGTCAGAGAACGAGCTGGAATTTTTAGCATGTATATATTACTGAAACAGTGATGTCTACGTTGGCTTCGGGCATGTAATGAGAATGGCTGATGGTCGGATTCCAAAAGATCTCCTGTATGGAGAATGAGTGGAGGGAAAGCACCCAGAGGGAGACCACAGCTGCGATACAAGGAGATCTGCAAGCGGGATCTGAAGGCCTTAGGAATGGACCCCAACAGATGGGAAACCTTGACCTCTGAGCGTTCAGCCTGGAGGCAGGTGGTGCATCATGGCCTCTCCCAGTTTGAAGAGACCCTTGTCCAGCAGGCCGAGGCAAAGAGGCAGTCCCGAAACCAGCAAAACCAGGGAGCTGGACAGGGGACAGATTGTATTTGTCTTGAGTGTGGAAGGGATGGTCACTCTCGAATTGGCCTTCTCAGCCACACTAGACGCTGTTCCAAGACCTCTATTCAGAGCATGTGACCATAGTCTCTCGAGACTGAAGGATGCCTACCAGGGTTGAGACAGGAGGCTTCCAGCAAGAAGGTCTCCAAGCGAGGAATCCTTCTCCTCTCCCTCCTCTTCTGCGCTGCCCTTGCCTGGGCAGGATCAGGTTCCTCGCAGGACGAGCACCAAGACAACTGGCAGGAGCACATCCTACAACAGTGGGGTCTGCCTGAGTTATCATGCCCTTAATTTTAAAAGAAAGGGGTGTCAAGACAACACCTGGCCCTGAAAAAACAATGACCCCACCCCCGTTCCCGGAACCTTTCTCTGAAAGGCAGAGCTCTTAAAGGGACTTGGCAACTTCCCTCAGGCCAAAGAGGGAGAGGCTCCCTGAGCACCCCTTAGCAAGCAAGGGGGGGGGAGCCTCATTTTGGGGAAAGCCTCTCCACCTCCTCTCTCTCTCTCTCTCTCTCACACACACACACACACACACACACAGTCCAACTGGAGAAGAAGCCCAGTCACAGGAGGAGAAGCCTGGAAGAAAAGGCTTCGGAATCCCTGCCTTCTCTTCCCTTCTGGGGGGCGGCGCTCCCCCCCCCCCCCGTTTTCCCATTTCTTTCTCAACACCGGCACTCAGATCTACACCCCCTCTGCACAGAGAGCTCCGTGTCCCCCCCCCCCCCCCACACACACCGTAAAAAAGCCCTTTGTGAAAAAGGAAGGTGGTTTCCAGCCAGCCTTTCAAGGGGGAGGTGGCGGGGAGAGCGGGCGTCCCCTCCGAAGGGCCCGAAAAGGAGAAGAACCGCGACCCGGAGGCCCTAACCCTAACTCGGCCCCCCCCATGCCCACGTTCCCCCCCCCGACCCGAGGAAAGAGCCTTCACGGGAAGGGGCCCGACTGACCCCTTCGCCTGCCGCCGCCCTGGCAGCCAGAGGGGCCACCGCCTTCCCGTCCCAGAGGGAGGGAGGGAGGCCCGAAAGGCTTTGGGGCGCCGCCTCCCCTCCGTGGGACCAGCGAGGAAGAAAGCCCTCAACGGGGGGGGGGGCGGCGGCGGCGGCGGGGGGGGGGGAGAGGAACGGACACCACGGCCTCTCCCCGTCGGACCCGAGGCTCGGGGCGGCCCCGATCCCTCTTCCCCGTCGGCTCCGCCTCCAGCCGCGCCCCCTCCCGCACGCTGCCTTCCAGGCCAATAGGATCCCTTCCCGCCCTCCTGAGGCTCGCGTGCGGAGGAGGGGCGTATTTTGTGCCCCTCCCCGCACCGCCCTTCCGCCCGGGGAGGGGGCGGGGAGTGGGGGTGCGCGCGCGCCAGCCTGGCCGAGGGGAGGGAGAGGGGGCTGCGCAATGCCTCCGCCTATGGGGACTCGGCTGCCTCCGTTTGCCCCCCCCCGCCTCTCCCCCCCCCCTATTTGCCCCTGTGGGATTTCTGTGCCTTCTCCCCCCCCCCCCCCCGCCAAGGGAAGGCCTGGGCAGGTGCAGAACACGACCACCGCTGGGGGTCCTGAGGCTGCTTCTTCCCAAGGGGAGCCCCGGGAGGCGCTGCCACCTTCCTCCCAAATAGAAATACATGGGAAGCACAGGGCGGGACCTGTCTAGGGTGTTCCTTTAGCGTTGCACTCCTCTCGACTTATCGTTGTTGTTGTTAAATTCAAAATTAAGCAGAAATATAAGGCAATAGTGGTGGTACTCCCCGCGCAATGGGTTCTGTTCAAGACACAGTAACATCCGTTTGTAAACTTGAAAGGGATCCTGAAGATCATCGACTCTGACCCCTTTGCCAGGGAACACATTCCCACAGCTAAAGCTGGCTGTCCCTGCCAGGCAGAGGCCTTTTCCCCAATCTGATGGGAGGGGGGGGGAGATGGTGAAAACTGTCCTTCAAGGGGGGGGGGGCTCCGGAGGGATTTGGGAACAGAAGTTGCATCCAGGTGTCTCTACCCGACTGCACACAACCCCCCCCCCCCCTTGCATGCCTTGTCTGGCATGTCTCATCCAGCAGAAGACCTGAGAAAGCAGGGGAAAAGGCTGCACCATCACCCCGGATCCGGCACACAATATTGGTCAGTGACATTCTAGCCTAAGACCAGCTGCCAAGAGAGGGAAGATGTGGCTGTACAGTGATTATTGTTGCTATTCTTATACACTTCCAGTGAAACAAGAAGGGAGCACTGTTTAAATGAACTAATATTAAGAACATTTCCTTTTAAAATGTCATCTATGGAGGAAGAAAGCCTTTACATGCCAGGCTGGACTTGGTGGTAAAAAGATAAAGGTACAAGTGTATGCCGTGCAGGAAAGAGATGGAATCCAGGGTGGGTTTAAAAAGAAGAAATTCCGTTTCTCCAGTCTTTACCTAACAAGATCTTGACATGTTTCCCAACCACGAGTTAAAAACAGTAAAGGAACAACCCCAATCGTGTCCCCTCGGTCCTCCTCTCCTTCGTGGGGAGCCCCCCCCCCCGCCTCACATTCAAGAGCTCAGAGCACCGTTTTTGCACAGGGCAGGATCCACTACCAGGCTAAGAGGAAGCAGCCCGGGTGTGCGTGTGCGGGGGGGGGGGGGGAGAAGGGCCACCCCGCTGGATGTCCAACTTTTAAAGCCTCAAACCAGTTCACGCCTCCGCTAGTCGCCACTGGGAGGGCAGGACTTGGTTCTTTGGAGAAGGTTGGCTCTCCTGATTTCGGGGGGGGGGGAAGGGGCTTGGACTGCAACCTCCATAATCCCCCAGCAGTGGCGGTGGGGCGGGCTGTGGCTGATGGGAGTGGGGGGCCGAAAACCCACCGGAAGAACATGTTCCCCGGCCATTCGTGATGCTGATCCAGGCCGCCCCTGGGCCCTGCCCGTCGGGCGGCCTTCCCTGGGTGACCCCGAGGCCCCTCGCTTGCCCTTTGGGGGGCCGTGGGGGGGGGACGACAGCGACCCTCCTTGTCGGGCTTCTGCCGGACCCTTCGCGCGGCTGCCCAGGGGGCGCTGGAGCTCCTCGCCGCCCTGGGAGCTTTCTCGGGAGGGTCCTGAGGCGGCATCCTCGCCGTCCGCTCTCCGCCGAAAGCCGCGCCGGGGTCCATCCGGCCCACGACCGGGGACGCTCCTTCCGGGGCCCGCGGGGACCAAGCAGGGCCGGCTCGGCTCCACTCTCGGATGATCGACCCCCCCCCCCCAAAGGCCCGACGGAGCGGCTCGGCCTCGGGAGTCCCGCCGGGGGCCCCGCGGTCGAAAGCGGGCCCTGGAGGCGCTGCCCGCCAGCCTCGGGCTCGGTCGGTCGGCTCCCTCTGCTCCCCGCGGGGCGACTCTTACCCCGCGAGTCCCCCGCGTCGTAGCAGGACGCGCCTCGGCGACGTGCGTGGTGACGCCATCGCGCAGGCCCCGCCCCGCCCCCGCCCCTCCGTCTCTGGAAAAGAGAAGAGAAAAAAAACTTTTTTTTTAATTGAGGAATCAACAGCCGCCATCTTGTCGCGGAGCCGGAGCGCATCGCGGGCGGGAGCCGAGCCGGGCCGGGCCGGGCCGCCGGGCGGGCCATAGCCGCGGGGCGCCCACGGGAGCCGCCCGCACCCACGAGCCAGCGCCGCCGCCGCCGCCGCCGCCGCCGCCGCGCCTGGGACCAGAGCCGCCGCCAAGCGGCCGCCGCGCTCGCTCGCTCGCCTGCCCGCCCGCCCGCTGTCCCTCGGTCGCTCGCTCGCTCGGTGGGGCTGCGCCTTCCCCGCGGGCGCTCGGTGGGCCGCCGCACGCCAGGAGGGCCCGAGGCGGCGGCGGCGGCGGCAGGGGCGGGAGTGCTGGGCCGCTGCCTGCCTGCCTGCCTGCCTGCCTGCCTGACGGTCGGGCGGCGCCATCCGGGCACCCGGGCGAGGGGGAGGGGCTCCCGGCCCCCTCGGCCCGTCCCGCCCCGCGCGCGGCCTGTCCGGTCATGGGGGAGCCGCCGCCGGGGCGGCTGGGGCTGGGGCTGGGGCTGGGGCTGGGGCTGCTGCTCCTGCTGCCGCGGCGGGGGCCTCCGGCGCCGGCGGCCGTGAAGCGCTGAGCGCCTCTGCCGGCCGCGGACGGCCCGGCACCGCGACGGCGACCCGGCTCAGCGGCGGCGGCGGCGGCGGCGGCTGGCGGGGCCCCGAGCGGGAGGCCGAGGCCCGGCGGCGCCCGAGCCCGAGCCCGAGCGAGCCGAGGAGGAAGGAGAGGCCGAGGCCGAGGCGGCCATGGCGGAGAACTTGCTGGACGGGCCGCCCAACGCCAAGCGGGCCAAGCTCAACTCGCCCGGCTTCTCCGCCCCCGACACCACAGGTGAGGAGCCGGCGGCGGTGGCGGCCTGTGGCGACCCGGGCGGGCAGCGGGGCCGGCCTGTCAGACGCCGCCCGACCCCCGCCAGGGCCGAGGAGGAGGAGGAGGAGGCGGCGGCCTGGCCTTCCCGGCCGAGCTGGGGAAGGAGGGAGGGAGGGAGGGAGGCTCGGGCTGGACGGTGGCGGCGGGATTGGGGGGGGGGGAGGCCCGGGGTCGCCCCTCCAGCGCTGGAGCCCAGGGCCGGGAGAGACGCCGAGCGGATATGGGCGAGCGGGTCCCCTGCGGGAAGCCAGCCGACAGGGGCCTGCCACCCACCCACCCGGTCAGGCCCGATCTGGAAGGAGCCGGGGAAACAGGCCCTGGGCGAGTGCGGAAGGCCAGCTCTTCTTGGTGCCCCCGGTGGGGGTGGGAGTGCCCCCCCCCGGAGGAGGTAAGAAGGGGCTTCTCGGATTCCTTGGTAGCTCCTGGCCCCCCATGAGAGAGGAGGCTGCCATCCGGTGAGGGAGTTGGGGCATAGAGAAGGTTAGGTGGTTGCACCAAACGCCCTCTGAAGAATTGGTGCCTAGGTAGTCTTTGCTTTTCTCCAGAAACTGTTAGTAGTGGTGCCCCAAACTAGTAGTTTCAAAGCAGCTGGATCCAGGCATGAATGTTCTTCCTTGTTGTGTCTTACACCAACCTCTCTTAAATTTTGCAGATTTTGGAACTTTCTTTGACTTGGAAAATGATCTTCCGGATGAACTGATTCCTAATGGAGATCTGAATCTTTTAAACAGCAGCACGACCCTTGTTCCAGATGCAGCTTCCAAACACAAGCAGCTTTCTGAGCTTCTGAGGGGCGGCAGCAGCTCTTCTCTCAACCCAGGAATTGGGAGCATCAACTCCAGCAGTAGCCCCGTCCCGCAAGGTGTCAACAGCCAAGTTCAGGGGCAGCCGAGCGGCGCAAATATTGGCAGCCTAGGCTTGATGGGAAAGAGTCCTTTGAGCCAGGGAGACTCCGTGGTCTCCGGCCTGGCCAAACAGGCCGCCAGCACGCCTGGGCCCAGCGCCCCAGCCACGCAAACCCTGAACACTCAAGCACAAAAAACAGTGGGGATGGTGACAAGCAGTCCAGCCGCGTCCCAGACGAGCACTGGGATGTGTATGAACACCGGTTTCAGCCAGGCTCACCCTGGACTCCTCAGTAGTAACTCTGGCCACAGCTTAATCAATCAGGCCCAGCCAGGACAAGGGCAGGTAATGAATGGCTCTCTTGGGGCAGCCGGGAGAGGACGAGGTGCCGGAATGCAGTATTCGACCCCCAGCGTGCAAGGAAATGCGAACAATGTGCTGGCAGAGACCCTGACACAGGTGTCTCCTCAAATGACAGGTCACACAGGCCTGAGTACGACCCAGGCAGGAGCCATGGCAAAAGTACGTGGTGGCCACTTGGTTGTGGTGGCGGGGAATGTTTGTGGTTTTCTTAAGCATGGGATGAGAAGGATGAGAAACTGGAGTGTTTTTGCATTTTCATGTCTTTGAGCAACCTGTTCCAAATACGTCCATTAGAATTTCTTTAGAGCGACAATGTTTGCACCATAGCAGAGTAAGCTGGTCGGCACTCTTGGCATCTAACGCAGAGTGCAAGTTTGGGATTAGTCTTTCTTGAAAACTTAAATAGTATAAAATGTAAACGTGTGAGGGTTTTTAATCACAGTAAAGAACCTTCTTTTGCATAAGTAGCAGTTGCTAACTGTTGTAACACATGGGTCCAGTTCTTGTTGAGATGTTATTGTCACCTGTTGTGGTACTTAGTAGAAGAATCATTTTAGATCTTTGCAGTTCACAGTCTTAACAGTGTGTTGCTAGCTATTTTCTTTAAAGAGATTTACTAACGAAGGGCTTGCTGTGGAACTTAAATTCTGCTGCCAGCAGTTGTGGAGGAGACCTGTTTGAAGAGAAGGCAATCACGACAGCTTGGTTGAGTGAACATAGTACAGCAGATTTCCCTAGGGATCAAAGTTTTTCAGACCACCAAAGAATTATGTCTTGAGATTCAGAACAGATAAAAGAAAGTGTTTCTTCGTAAAGTTGCTTAAACTATGGAACTCATTGCTACAAGCGGAATGGCTGGCTGCCAGCACGGATGATATAAAAGGGTAAATAGGTGTAAACTTGGGTATTGGCTACTTAAGGTGGCCACATATCCCTTCAAAGTTCACAGGCAGGTGCTGCTGTTCCATGTGAACAGAAGGGCTGTAGTTCAGTGTTAGACTGGATGCTGCGTTTGTGTTGAAGGTCCCTTCCCAGTGTCTCCAGTTAGGATGAAGGGTGAACTTGCCTGGAAGCCTAGAGAATTAGCAGAGCTAGTGGAGCAGGTAGCAGACACCTGCAGGGCAAGGTGGGCTCTGACCCCACGGCCTGGAGGCTCTTTCCTGAGCAGTTCTGGGAAGGACATGGCTACCGTGGGAGACAACAGCCTTGGCACCCACTGAGAGAGTTGTGTGGGGATGCAGAGGGACTACAAGTGTCTTGATTTCTTGACATGGATTAGGATGTGGGAAGTGTGCATTTCAAACAAAGGCTGGTTTTAAAACTTGGAAACCCAATCAAATGCTGCCTTGCCAACTTTCTGGAAAGTCAAGATATAGAAATGTGACCCGGTTGGATATCTGTTCACAAATCTGAGATGTTTGTAGTGTGGAGTGATCCTCAGAAGGTGCATCACTAGAGAGATTTTGGGGTTAGCCACAAAGGAGGTGGTGGGATTTTCCGGTGTCACATGCTTTTCAGGAGGGACGGGCAGTTTAGGGAGCTGATATTCTGCCCTTGGAGTCACATAGCCTGCCATCAAAAAATGCAAAAAACAACTGCAGGTGGTTGAAATTTCATATATACTGTTGTTTGTTGTTAAAACAATGTAGGGGAGCTTCTGTAACCAGAGTAAAAGATGGAAGTACTTGTTATGAACGGCACCTTTTGAGCTGGAAAAAGGGGGCCAGAAGGCTGAGGAATGGCTAGAGGGTTGCATATGACACCAGGTCCACACTGTCTTCACCCTCGGTCTGGTTGGAGGGTACATGTGTGTCCTTTTAGTGCTCTGTGGGTGCCTTGTCTTTTGGCTTCCATGTGGAATATGTGGAGTTTTAACCTTCAGAGGGAAAACAGAGCATGAGGTGTGCTGGGGGGGTTGACAGCCTTTGGGCAAATATTGGGTGGATGCTTTCTGTTTAGAAGTAGCTTTTTGTCCAGTGGCTTAGTTTCACTGGCAGGCCATTTTCATTAGGGTTCCTGACTTGAGGCCTCCCTGCACCCCGTGGGTGATCATTTCTATAACCATATGATCATAATCTCTTTCTACCCCAAACACTTAGAGGCATACGTTAAGGGAGGGAGTTGGTCACAGAAGGTAGAGGGAGGAAGTGTGCCTCCTCATGCCCATGTATTCCTCTCGGTCACCCATGAAATACTTTAGGCTTTGTGGAGCAAAATAGAAGAATGAGGCTGGTTTCATCTTTCAGCACCCTCTCTGTCCCCCCCCCCCCCAGTAGTTTTCAGACGGGCAGGTTCCTGACAAGGTAGAAGTGAAAACGGTTGCTAAATGTAGGGTTAGACTTTGGCAACCGCTGGCCAAATCTGGTTCTGTGAGGGCTGCCATCAGTGTGCCACGCCAGAGCCAAAAAATCAGCATTTGGCTCACCATTCACTTTTCATGTGATTCTTAAGTAGAAAATATTTCTGACTGCAATGGTTAAGACTTGTCCTTGTTTTTCATTTTCAAAAGAAACAATGCACTTGAGTCTCCACTGATATAAGAAATTCAATCTCTGTTCAAGGCAGAGCTGTTTTGTAGTGATCTTTTTCTTTACCAAGGTGCATTTGTATGTGTAGCAGCAACGGGGCACAGGAAGTGGTCTTCCAACTCCCCTGGACCGTGGAGCTCAGTATGGTCCATACTAGCTGGCATCCCCTGGGGGCTTAGGAAGCAGCGTACAGGCAGGGCTGTTCCACCAGCCAGCAGACCTTTGAACTGGCACATGGTTGCATTGGAAGCTGAACTGTAGCCCTTCCTCAGAGTGCCTGTTACCTGGACCAATGCATGATGAGCACAAATGTTTTGCATTTCCAGGAGGAAGCACAATTGTGTTGTCCTTTGATTTCGTCAAACTAAGGCTGGTAAAGTGATGAAGTGAACTAAAAAGCATGCTGCTTATATACCGCCCCATAGTGCTTCAAGCACTCTCTGGGCGGTTTACAAGTTAATTATGCAGGCTACACATTGCCCCCCCCCCCCCCCCCCAGCGAGCTGGGTACTCATTTTACCGACCTCGGAAGAATAGAAGGCTGAGTCAACCTTGAGCCGGCTACCTGGGATTGAACCCCGGGTCGTGAGCACAGTTTTGGCTGCAGTACAGCAGTTTAACCACTGCTAAGCATTCTGGGACCCGTGTCCTCTTTAACTGGGAATGCACAAGGTACTGTTTAAAGCTGCACAAATAGATGACAGGTTATATTTAATAAAAATGGCCCCAAATAATTGTCATGGAACAAGTGGCATATTAACTCAAATATTTTACGAAGTCACTGCCTTGAAGTACTTGGGAGATGCTGCCTGCTGTGAGCCACAGCGATGCCATAGGTCCACCTCTCAAGGGCAGCCACTGTGGCTTCCTCTCCCAAGCAGTTTCCTTCCCTTTCCAGGCAACCCGAGTCACCTGGCTCAAGGGATCATGCAGTTGCTTGTCTTTCATTTGACCTGGATGCCTACCTTGGCTGCATTGAAACATTCCAGGTGCAGGCTATGCCTTCTGGAAACAGGATACAGCGGGTGGGAAAAGATGGCAGTCTGCTTAAAACCGTTTTCGATGGACTCTTGACTGCTTTGCGGAAGGAAGGGAGAGGGTGCATGACAGACAGCTAACAGAAGGAGATGTTGTCCCAAAAGTATTCGCGATAGGGAGTAGAGGGAGGGAAGTATCTTCTACTCTCTCTCTCTCTCTCTCTCTTTTGGTGGTACTGGTACCTAGTGGACTTGTCCCTTAAAAGTGAGTGGGAAGAGATAACAGGGCAGAGAACAGAAGATGCGTGTCGAAATTGTGGCATCCACAGACACAAGAGGTGGTGGCATCTACCAGCTTGGACTGCTTTCCAATGGAGGCAGGGTAGTGCAGGATCCTGAGAGCTCTGTGTTGCCTCCTCTGCCAGGGGTGCCTTCCTCTCTCTGTTTCTATAGCCATTGTTAGGAGGAAGGGCAGTTGGGCAAGAGTTCTTGCCCTCCTCATGTCCTGCCTGTGAGTTCCTGTGAGAGTGGATGGCAGGACCCCACGACAAACAGGCTTGTTAGGCTGAAGGAAGCGGGGGAGATTGCAGGCCAAAGGAATAGAAAACCACAGCAGCCTTTCTTTTGCTTTATAGCTGTGGCATGATGCAGTGATGTGTTGATGTAGTGTTGATGTAGCGCTGTCCCGACCACTTCTGTATGAGTCCAGCAGGCTTCATGATGGGCCCCAAATGGCCCTAGATTAAAAGTAAAAGTTAGGTGGCAGGGCCACTGCTGGTCACAAAGGAGACAGTTTGGTCCTTGGTGGACAATACTGTGTTCCAAAAAAAGAAGAAGAAGGAGGAGGAAGTCAGCTTTCTGTGGCTGTTCCTGCAAGGTTAGGCTAGAGAGTGTGAGAAAGATGGGAAAGAAGGGGCTTTATAGTGCAGCATTCTCTCTTCACAGTCACCAGTCCGATGCTCATGGGAAGCCCCCACGCAGGAGGTGACATGAGGTCAGGTGGCCAATTCCCACTCTGGTTCTTCACCAGCTGGTATTGAAGGGCACCCAATTTCTGCACTAGGAGATTGTCTATCAGAGTCTCTCTGATGTGACCACGGACAGCCTTCCCTTCCACAAATCCTTCTTACTCCCCTTGCCAGCTAGACACAGAGTCGGTTGGGACCATGTTTGGTGGTAGCCGATAATTAGCCTACAAAAGTGAATGCCGCTTCTGACACATGCTAGGCATGAGTCGCTGTGGTCGAGGGAGTCCCTTTGCTGTCTCTGTTCCTGGAAGATGGCCTCCTTTTAAAGCCACTCTTATTTGGCAACTTGTTCTTTAGCTTTCATCTCCATAGGAGTCCAAGTGTATGTGATGTTTAGATCATTGGATCATTAAGCTGGGTCCCATTAATGGGTCATGGGTTCACGTCAAATAATTAACATCTTATTTTAGGCAGACAAGGTAGCCCACAACTGAATTGATATCTGAGTGGACTGAGACAGAAACTGTGTTTCAAGTCCTCTTCTTACTCCACAGTTTGTCTCTTAAGAAGAGACCTTTTGGCAAGAAACCATGAACTCTCTGGAGTATGACAGAAAAGTAAGAAAATCACTGTTTCAAATATGGATATCCAAAGCTAGAAACTTGGAGAAAAAACATAAATGGCGTATGAATCATAAGAAATTCTAGGAAGTTTAAGATTCTTGTGTTCAATAATATTCTTCTCTTTATATGTTACGTACTGCTTTGCTGAGGCTTGGTATCCAGTTGCTTCAGATGGAACTGAATGCTTGGGCATTTGATGTGATCATGAATGACTCTGGAAAACTCCCCAGTTTCAGGAGTGGGTGGCTATCTAGCATGTGGGTTAAATGCAGGAGCTCCAAGCTTACAATTTTGAAAACTGTAAGCATGGAGTTCTTTTAGTTATGTAAAAGAGGTTACTGCTTTTTACTAATGAATCCCCAGGAATCCTTGCCATAAGCATTGTCTGCCTAGTTCACATCAAATCACTTCATCAGTTTCAAGTTTTCATGCTCCCAGCAGTAGAGATCCACCAGTATTTTCTTCTTCTTCAAATGTTTGCATCAATTACTTTCGGTGCCATATTAATAATCAGAAAACAACATGTTAGAATTTGGTTACTAGGGCGAAAGGATAACATACATTACTGTGTTGAAGAATTTTCTTCACCCTTCTGTCATCCCGAAAGGTGCTACCTGTACCCTGAGGTAAGGACTGAAACCTAAAAGGCCTGTAGCTTTCTCTTTGACTATATTCATGTAAGAAGTCTTCCTCCAGTTTGACTGGCAAAACTCATTTTTACAGGAGTGCAAATGTAGTGTTTGATGGTACGTCAAAGATTCAGGGAAACCTCCTCACCTGGGGGGCAGGTGATTTGATCAACCGATCGTACTTCTTTACCAGAATCTCAGAAAAGATGGCCTTGTTTCCCAATGTCTGTACCTGCATTTTTCTGGGTGCAAAATGCTAGTAGACACCATCTTGCTTTCATTCCAGATGGGAATGGCCAGTAACCCAGGTCCCTTTAACCAGCCATTTAGTCAGGCTGGCGGACAGCAGATGGGAGCCACCGCAGTCAATCCTCCACTACCAAATAAGTCAGGCATGGCTAACAGCGTGTCTCCCTTCCCCTCCGACATCAAGAGTGTTTCAGTTACCAGTGTGCCAACGATGGTGAGTTGCCTACTGCTCACTTCTCTATCTCTTGACATGCTTTCATTTGACACATGCTTCCCAGATTAGTGAGAGGAAAGTGGCCTTGGAAGACAAGTTGAAAACAGTGGGAATGTTAGTGGTCTTCTCATATGGCCGGAGCAGGTAATGCAGAGAGATGCTCCTGGAAAACTTTATGAAATAAAAGAAGCTGCCTAACCTAGTCCTGTATTGCACAGTATGCAAGGTCTGTGAGAGTTTAGGAACAGAGATCACTCGCTTTCATTTTGAACTATCTGGATTAGCTCTCTGAAAGTAGAGTCACAGCAATTGGACTTTTTTCTTATTAGGCTGAAACGCTCCGCTACGCGTCCAAGTAGCTTCTTCAGTCTGAGGAGTGTTGGTAGAAGAAGAAGCTACTTGGAGGAGGAGCGAAACGTTTCAGCCTAATAAGAAAGAAGTCCAGTGGCCATGACTCAACTTCCAGAGAACCTCCCCTGGAGGACTGAGAATCTTCACAGAGATCTGGAGTAGCTGTTCTTGTTCACTTTAGGGTCTCCGTTTGCTGGGATCCGCGTGGCTTTGGCTTTCTAGAACACCTTGTGTAGCAGAAATGAAAAATGATTTTTTAAAAAAACCTAGTTTTTAGGCTGATAAATCTGAGGTGAATATGAAAGACCATGAAAAGTTCTAAAGGGTGTGGGCATCCTATCGCCAGCTTGTCACAGCAGAGAGATTCCAGTGTAAGCTGTTCTACTTTATACTTTAAGGGATATTTCAAAATCAAGCCTTCTGTTTCATGTAACACCGCAATGTTTTGCTTCTAGTCTCAAATGCAAACCCAGGTACAGCAGGTGGGAATTGTCCCCACGCAGACGATGGCAACGGGGCCGACGGCTGATCCTGAGAAGCGCAAACTTATTCAGCAGCAGTTGGTTCTGCTGCTTCACGCTCACAAGTGTCAGAGGCGAGAGCAAGCCAATGGAGAGGTGCGCGCCTGTGCTCTTCCCCACTGCCGAACCATGAAAAATGTCTTGAACCACATGACCCACTGTCAAGCTGGAAAAGCCTGCCAAGGTAAGAACATGGGTGATGCGTCTAGAAACTCATCTCAAAGAGTGTTTGTGTGAAGCCGTAGGAGATTGGGGTCTCATGGCCAGTGCTTACTGGCATTTGGGCATTGGCAATAAAAGCAACTGGAGTCGTTCCCCTAGTAGCCATAATAATAGCTGACTGTTCTCGAGGGGAGGGTTTGTCATCGGGGCCTTCTGGCAATATTTTTAATGGTTGGCTTGTATACAGCTTCTTCAGTGAAGTCTAAGCTCTCACTGCCTCAAGGGCCGCTCAGGAATCACAGTGTGAATGAGCAGTGACGAGAAGGCTGCCTCTAGAAAGGTCAGGCCACCTCAGGGCTCTTCTTGGTGGGCTGCACCTGGAGGGCTTCGAAAGGGTGACCTGCTCGGGGTGGCACATCCCACCCTCCAGTGCCGAGGCGGAGTACTGCCTTCTTTCTGAAAGCCTGCTGGCTTAATGGGTCAGGGAGTAGAGGTGAGACTCCGGAGGCCAAAGGGTCTCCCACCACCACATCCCATGTATGCTGTCCCACCATGTACTGTTTAGGGGATGCAGAGCATTCTTGTTGAAGGATCTTGCAAGAGGGAAGCTTTTTTCATTCTTCAGCTTTCTCCATTAAATAACTTGAAAAGCTTGCTCTTATATAAATTCTGATACTTAGCTATGGTAGATGGCCTTCTGGGCATGGGATGATTTATCAGAAGCATGGTGATTCAGGTCATCTTAGCTTAGTGTAGCAGGTGAAACCTTTGACCCTCCATACAAAGGCAGAATGCCGCTCACTCTGTCATTTGTTACACTTTTCTCAGATGTGAGCTTTGCACACAATTATACAACATTCAGGAAATAGAGATGCAAACAGAGAACTAAAGTTACTCAGTATTACAAAGGCTTAGGTTGTGGCTTCTCTTCTGACCCTAGTTGCCCATTGCGCATCGTCACGTCAGATCATATCCCACTGGAAGAACTGTACGCGGCATGATTGCCCTGTGTGTCTCCCGTTGAAAAATGCCAGTGACAAGAGAAACCAGCAGCGTAAGTAGTCGGTTGGGTTGAAGGATTCATATACAGAGAGTGTAGCAGGTGGTGTTCCACCAGTACCTGCTTTGGGCAGTATTCTGACCTGCAGAATTTCCATTGTTGCCATTTCACATGGTTTCCTTTCTGATCCTTTTATTTTGCATGCTGTGGTTAAACAAATCGGCCAGAATCCATTAAACCACATTTATATTAAGGACTTGCGCAATGTTAGATAGTAGCCATAATCCTGGAGGTTAGTTAGCCTGCCATTAAGCTCAGTGAAGGATGCAAGTGGCAACTTGTTAATGGGTGGCAATTTGTTGCTGCTGTTTGTGTCCTTGCCGCCTGCAAAACGAATCAGTAGGATTCTGGCCATTGTTCAATGAAAGTATCTGTCCTCTGCTCCGTAGTCAGGATGGCATCCACTGTGGTTCACATTACCAGACAAGAAAGAAGGGATCATCCCTTTCCTCAGCCTTTGACAGCCTTAAGAAAGGGAGAAGAAAGACAAGAATGTCAGGCCATGAAGTCTCTACTGTGTAGGATTGGATTTATGAAAACCACCAATGGGTGTAGTAGTAGTAGTGGAGTAGTGCTTAGCTGAAAGTGCAGGTTGGTTTCCAAATTCTTAATTAGTTAAAAGGAAGGCAGCCTCCAAGTCTCTTGGGCTTTTTGAGAGAGCCACTGATGTTGAGAATTGACTGCATGACAGTCTCCGAGACCAAAGGGACAGAAGGTAGGTAATGCCCTTTAAAGGGCTGAAGATTAAATTTGTCAGCAGCATGCCTAACTTTTTGCAGCAGAATAAAGACTGTCACGAACAAATCACGCAGCTGGAGC
This sequence comes from Intellagama lesueurii, assembly GCA_037013535.1. NCBI lineage: Eukaryota > Metazoa > Chordata > Lepidosauria > Squamata > Agamidae > Intellagama > Intellagama lesueurii. The sequence continues at coordinate 23,250,124 of JBAJHW010000012.1, read as the reverse complement.
ATTCTATATACGGAGGGTGGCCTTGCCAATGAATTGGTAGAAGCTGGCAAGTGCAAAGGAAAAAATAAGTACATAAAATGCTTTTATTAGAGCATTTAAAGTTATCTGCATAAAGATCAAGGCATAATTTATGGTCTGAAGAGTTAGATGGTTCACGTGTATCTTTGATGACGAAGATTAAGAGGAAGGAAGGAAGGAAATTCTGGACAAGAATTAAAATTTACTCAATGCCCAGTCCTGAGAGATTTGAGGGCCATTGTGGCTGAGAGTGGGACCTGTGTTCTCATTGTAGCTCAGCAGTAAAGGTTGGTGGGCAGCTCATCATCTCAGCCTTGCCTACCCACCAGGGTTGTTTTGTGGAGAAAAAGGTGGGGGAAGACGGAGCTGCCTGGAGTTGGTTGTCCAAATGCTGGAACATAGATGCTGTTAAATAACCCTAAACAAAAGTGGCTCTGTTCTCTGCTCAGTGTTCCCTAATCTCTGCATGTGCATTTTAGGTGTGTGTTGGTTTTATGCTGAAGAAATTGAGTTTCTGTGTGTTTCACCTTTTGGTAGCGCTCCTGGGATCCCCAGCTGGAGGAATCCAGAACTCGATTGCTTCCAGCACTGGCCAGCCAGCCACTCCATCTCTGAGCAACCCCAACCCTATCGACCCCAGCTCCATGCAGAGAGCCTACGCGGCTCTAGGGCTCCCCTATGGCAACCAGCCACAGGCACAGCTGCAGCCCCAAGTCCCAGGCCAGCAGGTGGCCCAGCCTCCGGCCCATCAGCAGATGAGGAGCATTGGTGCATTGGGTAGGTAGGGGGTTTGCTTCTGATTGTGCGCACTGAGGTGCGTGTGCACTTGAACTGTCTTCAGCAAAAGGCTTTAGGACTCCACCGTGTCAGATATTGGCAACATGGAAAGAAGAAAAGTACAGGGAATGACCAGCAAACGAGATAATGGCAGCCTTTCTCTGAAACAGGAGGACGTATGCAAGTTGGTGGTGTAAGTTTTGTAGAAAAAATAGGACTGGGAAATTTTCCAGTGTTCTCAAAATATTGTTATCTGGTTCAGCATGTTTGGTTTCTTATTGAAGCAAGTGGACCCTAGAGACCTGGTGTGTACATCTGGTCAGACTCAGTCAGGAGCCAGTTGCCTTGAGCACACGAAGGGTCTGTCCCACCTTATTTTTCAGATCTCCTATGGGCAGCTGAACACTAAGGTTGTCCATGCTTGCCTTAGAAGAATAACTTATAGACATTTGCATCCTGCATTTAGGCCATCTAACATTTCTGATTGCAGTGCAGCAGGCCAGACAACTATGTGCAGACATCCATGGTGTAGAAATTTTTCCATGGAAAAATAAAGCATTGGAAAGTTTTCCGTCCCACATTTGCTTGTTTAAGTTGTTTTCACTGTACAGCGCAGGGTGGGCAGGGATAAGTAAGGACACTGGACCAAGGAAGGCAAATGGGCAGGTTTTCCTTTAGTGGGAAATAGTGTTTGATCTTCTGTAGTTGCTTGTATTGAACATGTGCCTGTCAGTCTGGTTCAAATCTCATGTTTTGATCCCCTTTTAAAAATTGGTTCATCTTATTAGTATTAAGGAGAAGCAATTGAGCAGTTTCGTCTCTGTGTCATGGCCCCAGAGCCCAGTGGGGAAGCCCCTCCGTTGGGGTTTGTAACAAACATGTAGCCAGGAAGCACTACAGGAAAATGAGAGGGTTAATTTACAGAGGGTACCTGCTGCTTTCTAGAGTACATATATTAAAGTTGACACGTGCCAGTTGACGGACGGTTCCCCTGAACTAACAAGGGATGCTCTTGTTCCAAAGGACCCAATCCAATGAACCTGGCGGCGGGAGGAATCACAGACCAGCAGCCTGGCCTGATCGCAGAAAGTGTTCTTCCAACGTCGCTGGGGACAGCAAAGTAAGACACCCCTAAAAGGCGGTGGAGTATTTCACCTCATTGCCCCTTCCAGCTGTAGAAAGACTTGGCCTGCAAGACACTTGTCTTCTTCCAGACCTGTCACACTTCCTTCCCCAACAACCCCTGGCCTTCTTTTCTTCTTTCCTCCAGCAAGAGTTTCAGTGCCTGACCTGAGGTAGTCAGTTACATGACAGCTTTCTTCACCTTTCTGCCAATCAGTAGGGATGCTTCTTAGAAATGGGTCTGGAGCGCAATTAGGCTGGACAGTAGCTTTTCCCTTGCCTTTTCTTTAGTCCCCTGATGACTGATGGTACAAACTCGGGCACGGTTGGAAATCTCAGTGGCTCCATGCCAACGGCTGCGCCGCCTTCAAGCAGCGGGGTGAGGAAAACCTGGCATGAGCACGTCACTCAGGACCTACGTAATCACTTAGTACACAAACTGTAAGTATCAGCCATGGGGGTGACGGGGTTGGGTGGCGAGGTACCTAGCACGTTGAGGTATGTTTGTTGCCTACCTCACAGGAGCTACGGATCATTTGTTCTGAAGGTGTTAGGAAAGACTGAGGGTCTTGTTAAGAACTGGTCTGCTTTTCATAGAAAGCATGTTAACCCATTTTCATCATTTATTTGTCTATTCCCTCTCCAACCCCTGGTTTTTCCGTGAAGTAGCTGTGTTAGTCTGTTTCTCCATGTGTAACAAAATAAAAATTAAAAAAAACCAGTTCAGCATGTTTATGTACTGTCAGATTTATTTCACTGTGAGCTTTAGTAGATTACAATCTACTGCCTCAAACATGGAGCCATTGATTTCGCTCATGTAAATCTGAGCATAGAAAAAGAGTGTTCAGGATGTCTTGAGGGCGAGTGTTTTTAAAATACAAAGAAAATAGGTATGTTGGCTTTTTATCAGTCATCATCGTCGTGGCAGTGTGCTGTCATGTCAGAGTCAGTTCTGACTCTGGTGACCCTTTCCAGGGTTTTCCAGGAAGAGAATACTCAGAAATTATTTCCCATTCCCTTCTTCTGGGGGCGCCCTGGGACTGTACAACTTTTGCCCAAGGCCACACAGGTTGACTTTACTCCCAGGAGCACAGTAGGCGATCAAACCCCCAGCCTTTGGCTCCATAGCCACATACTTAACTCACTGTGCTATCCAGTCAGTTGGCAGCATTTATAGGGCGGTGCGAATCTCTTGTTTCTACAGTGTGCAAGCCATCTTTCCAACTCCTGATCCAGCAGCACTGAAGGATCGCCGGATGGAAAATCTGGTGGCTTACGCAAGGAAAGTAGAAGGAGATATGTACGAATCAGCCAACAGCAGGGTACGTCGGGCAAACAGGACAAAGGCTTGGCTTTGTAGATCGTTGGGTTGTGCCAGGTTCCTCATATAGATGCCTGTCCTTAGGGGTCGTCTTGTCCTCCACTGCAGGCTGCTCTACTTTCTCATGAGGAGTTGCATTAAAATGATGGTGCAGCTCCTGTATTTTTTACTTCTGTGCCTCCTTTATTTCATGTACCAGTAAGTGCTCAGAAGCTGTTTTGTCCACAGGATGGATATCTGTATTCAACTGTGATTTAGTGAGTGCCTGCATTCAAATATTGTAGCCCTCACCATTTTTGTTCAGTCAGTATGGAATGGCATAAAACTTGCCCCCCTGTTCCCTTGTCTGTGGAAAAATGGGCTCTGGCTCACGGCTAGAGGACCAAAGTCTGCCGAGATGTCTCCGAGCCACCTTCAGTATTGGGTGCTGAGCCGCTGCCTCTTTCTCCCTGGGTCGTCTTCACCAGTTCAGAGTTGTTCTTTCTGATGAGAGGCTGTGTTCTGGCCAAGGTCCAGAAAGTGTCCCAGCCCTTCTCAGCAAACGTGTCCAAAGTTTTACTTCTTTAATGGTAAGGTGGCTGGTTCAGGTTGGCCCAGTGTGAATCTCTGTGCCCCTTTCTTCATAACTCCTTCTAAAACATATCTTTTCTTCCCTGTCTAGGATGAGTATTACCATTTACTGGCAGAGAAAATCTATAAAATACAAAAGGAGTTGGAAGAAAAACGAAGGTCTCGTCTGCATAAGCAAGGGATCCTGGGTAATCAACCAGCCTTACAAACCCCAGGGTCTCAGCCTCCTGGCCTTCCACAGGTGACTGTCTCCATGGGACAAGGGCAGCCGGTGAGACCTCCCAGTAAGTACTTCACTGAACGAGAAGCAGACAAGTTGGAGGCTCTTAGTTTTCTGGGTTTCCCCCATAATTTATGACCCACCAATCAAGCCATTCAAAAGGTCCAAAATGATAGCCTCCCACTTGAAAAGCAAGCACATAATGACGTCAAATCTCTACTGAAAGAAACACATGTTACCTATAAAACTACACTTAAGCAGCTGCAGCCTATTTGGGCCACCTTCCAGGCATCGCTGTCTTAACACAGCCGGCGTCCTCTCAGTGGCCGTGCTGACAGAAGGAGAGTGGGGGTTGTAGTCCAGTCATCCCAGAGAAGACCCCAGGAATTCCTGTGCGGAATGATCAGAGCGGCGCCAAACGGAGGCACGCTTTCCTGGCTATCTCTTCTAGGGAGGGTGTGAATCCTTTCAGCACAAGCCGCTCAGCCTGTGAAAAGAGGAACCTGGTCCCACACACTCACTCCTTCCTTTTCTCAGGGTGAGCATAAAATCACAGGGGAGCACCAGGTACTAGGGTGGCAGGAAGTAGCCTGGGCGGCAGTGGCTGAGGAGCGCTGAGACACTCAGGAGAGGCAGACTCCCATCTTCTCTCTTGCAAGGCAGTGTCATCCCCTAAACTCACTTTGAGTCCGGTCTGTAGGGCTGTCACTCAGGTAATAAACCACTTGTAGTTGACGTCGTTGAATGGGCCACAGACCAGGAACTTCGCATACAACTGTCTGGAAAGTGGGCAGCAGCAGCAGCAGCAGCGTTTGACTGTTTCCATGGAGGCGCTTTGTCTTGTCTTGTTTGGAGAACGCACCCCTTTGTTCCTCAGGGCTGGCCCTTGCTTGTCAGCTTGGCTTTGTCTGAAGTCCGAAAGGACGTGTGTCTGGCATGCCATGCCCCCTTTTCCAATTAGGATGCTTTTTTGCTGGGCGGGAGAGGTTAGGAAGCAGTGAGAGTAACGGCCCTTCCCACCTTCTCTTCCAGATGGGCCCCTGACTGTGCCAAACGTGCCTATGAGCCGCATGCAGGTCTCTCAAGGTATGTGACTTGCACGTTCTCCCCCCCTTTCCACCTTTTCCTTTGTGGGTGTCATATATCGCACATGGGAGCTGATCCAGCCTTTTCCTATGCCATGCTTTCCCTTAATCTTTCATCCCATGTAAATGGATGGAAAGCATGTAGATTTGGGGGCATCAGCCTTTGGGTTTAATCAGTCACCTCCATCACACCTGGAGGCTACTGTAGCTGTTCAGGCGTTTGGCCCATAGAGCCTCTGAAAGCTGCTTGCGAGGTAGTGTTTATTTCAGAAACTTCTTGGCTTCTGGTGTCCCCCTCCCCTTCTTCTGCTTTTGGGGCTTCCCACACCCGGCACCAGTGAAGGGACCTTTGAGCATAGCTTTGTAGCACTTTGGAAGCATGCACGGGAGTCCTTCAGTGGTCAGGCACTCAGCCCCACATGGTCACTTCTTCCCAGAGGCCAGCATGCTGGAGAGACCCCTTTCTTTTCCTTGGCTCCTTCTCTCTTCTGGTCAAGATGGTCCCAACAACACACTGTTAAAGGCAAGGTTTTCTCGTAGCAGTAAGGCATGACGCAACATAGGTGGAGATGAGGGGATAGTGGAGAATCAGGAACCAAATCAGCTGCCAGGGTCTTACTAAAAACAACACCACTGTCCCTCCTGGCTTTGTTCTGTAGTAACTTGAGGTTTCTCATGGAAGCTTTACTTGGCAAGGATATTGGGTGGAAGCGTAGCGGATTGAGCTGCGTGCCTGTCAGCCTTGGGTGATCTGCGCCTAATGAGCTGTTCTGGGGGTGCATTTTGCAGGAGTGAATCAGTTTAACCCCATGTCCGTAGGGAATGTCCAAATGCCTCAGACATCGCTAGGACCTCGCGCACCTTCACCAATGAACCATCCTGTCCAGATGAACAGCATGGGCTCCGTTTCAACGGTTTGTAACTGTCATTTTCCTTCTTGCTGTTCAAAGCTCAGCCTTCAGAATACTTAAAAACATTCAGATGATCATTGCTTTGTGTCTTTACTAGCACTGGTTTGCTTGAATTGACAGTAAACTGAATTACTCTGTACCACCATCTCAACAGAACCCTCCCAGTTGCATCTGGTTTTGGAAGCTAAGTGAGTGCAGCTGAGTTAGTTCTTTGGTGAGGGAAAACCAGAGGTTTCCAGATACGGCAAAGGAAGAGTCCAGCCTGACCGCCAAGAGAGCCAGTCCTGCCATGTCAGAGCTGCCGTTGCAGATTAGAGGGACTGAGGGTCTGCCTCGGTGTCAGGCGTGTTCCCACTTCTTCAGAGTCAGACGTAGACCTCTTTGCCACCTGTTGTCTTTGCCTGGAAGAGACTAGTTGTGCTCAGCCGCCTTTGCCAGAGCATCAGAGTAGATGGTTTGCAATGAGCAGATTGTACGTAGAACTGCCTGAGTTTGGCTTGGCTTGGACTCTATGACAGGGCAAGGCAGGGCAGGGCAGGAGAACCTTGGCGAGCGCTTCTCTGGATGCGTGGGAATCTTCTCCGCTTGTATCCCGTGAGAAGAATGGGGACAAGATATAGGAGGTCCGATGAAGGCTGTCACACTTTTACTCAGTGCCTTGCAGATTCAGTCTGCCAAGGTGGGACTGATGTTGCGGTCAAGAAAAGTGGTCAATGCTTCTTTATCAAAAGGAGTTTGCCCCCGCTGCTGTTCAGAGGTGCCCATAATTAAGCAAACTTGCCCTTGATCTGTTTCAGTCTGGGAGTGTTCCTGGTGCATGAACTGTTCCTGGGCTCCTAGGCGGCAACAGTGGCAAAGCGGGATTTTTGCACAGGCCCCCTGAGTGAGCCAGCTGTTACCTGTCCTGAGCTGAACTGACTTGGCACCAGCTATCCATACCTTAGTTAGGCCACGCCTTGATGAGTGCAGTGTGCTGTATGTGGAGCAACTCTTGGTAAGAGTGCCCAGGCGTTGTGTTAGTAGCCCCAGCGCTGCAGGGGCTAAACTACTGACAGGTACGTGGCAGCAAGCGTATATATTCCTCTGGTACTGAAGGGCCTGCCTTGATTTCCATTGGCTTTCTAGCCCAATTCAAGGGGATGGTTTTAATGTTTAAAGCCCTAAACAGCTTAGAACTGCTTGCCTTGTTACAAACCTGTCTAGACAGGGAGCACTTCAGGAATACAGGGAGAGCAGGGGTGCTCAGGGCAAAGAGGACCTTTTTTTGTGCCTTGTTCCCGGAGGACAGAGTATATTCCCACCCCCACCCACCCACCCTCAGAATGGCGATCAGCGTTCTGGAGAAGGATGTAAAGAAGCATCTCTTTAATTTGCCTTCTTAAACTGCTTCAGTGTTTATTGATCACTGGGAAGATTTTCACTGTTTTATTCTTTGATTATTTTTTTAAAAGGTTTATAAAGTCTGTTGAGCACCGTCTGTTTTGGGGAGAATTGAGTAAAAACATAATAAATAACAAAACAAATGTCACACATATGGGCAATTTTTATTTCAAATAAGTATCTTCTGGATAGTGACAATACAGCAAAACGGTGAGATCTTTGGACGGGGAGGGTTGTGAAGGAATGTAGGTTCTGATCCATGGAAGGGCCTTTACGTTGAGACCCCATTGCAGGCTCCCTGAGAGGAGCGGCGTGTGCTGCGAGAGGGCCATATTCTGGGGCAGAGTGCAAGTTCTTCCATCCTGTGGAAGTTTTGCACCTAAAACCTGCTCTGAAGGGCTGATGCTGACGGATGATCCCTTTGTCTGCTAGATGGCTCTGTCTCCTTCGCGGGTGCCTCCGTCACAGAACTTGGTGGGAGCTCATTCCAACAACCTGATGGGTCAGGCCTCTACCCAAAACCAGTTCCTTGCCCAGAATCAGTTTTCTGCCGCCAGTGGAGCTCTGAATGTCAACAGCATCGCCATGGGGCAAACGGCAGCGCAGGCCGGAGTGGTGCAGGTATGGTCTGTCAAGACTCCTGAGAAAATTGAGGCTTCTTAGCTGGCATCTGTAGCGGGTCTTGTCCGGATTTGGTGTCATGTCGCCTTCTACGTTTTGGCCAGATTGGTTCAAACCCTCGTGCTGCCTCCCTCTGTGTACTCACAGCAACTCACACCCTGCTGCCAGGTAGTCCCTTGGGGCTGTCTTGTCCTGCTCAGGCAGCTGGGTGGGCCGAGGCAATTCCTGGTTCTGCGCAGTGAGGCAGTTAAGGCCGTGGCTGTTCAACTTGGTCCGGGATGGCTCCCAGAGCCCTTCCCAAGCTGACCAATATCCTTAAAAATTGCACAGTTGTGTTGGCAGGGTGTATGGGTTCTGCTTCATGCTCCTCTTTGCTTACTGTACGTATTTGGGGCCTGCGGCCCAGGTAATGTTTCTGGTTTGACAGATTTTGGAACAGGTTCATATCTGCCAAACAAGAAGGCTGTTTTAAAATTCCCGAGCAGAAACAATGGCATGCTAGTCTGATGGCTGAGGGACGTTCAGTGTCAATGTCCTCTTGTTCCAGCAGGGGCAGGCGGCAGGCGCAGCCGTGGCCAACCAGGTGAATATCCTCGGATCACAGACCAGCCAGCTCTCTTGCCCCCCAGCGACTCAGCCACCCCTTCATCAACCTGCACCTCCTCTGTCGGCTCCGGCCGGTGTGCCGTCGGTCCAGCATCAGACGCAGGCGGGAATGACTCCTCCTCAACCAGCCGTGCCTGCCCAGCCCTCCACGCCCATCTCCTCTTCTGGACAAGCGCCCACCCCTGTGGCCGGCTCAGTGCCGAGTGCCTTGCAGGTGCAAAGCACACCTTCGGGGCAAGCGGCCGTCGGCCAGGCTCAGGTCACGTCACAGCCTCAGACCCCAGGACAGCCCCCCTCTGTGCCAACCCCACAGCCGCTGCCCCCGCCGCCGCCGCCACCCATGTCGGTCCAGCCCCCTGTCACTCCAGTGAGTACCTGGCACTTGTACAGGGCCCAGTGGCGCATCTCAAAGGGGCCGCCCGCCTTGGCATGGGGTGACTCTGTTGTTGGGCGGCTTGCCTTCTGAAAGGAGCCAGGGGCACGGAAGGGTTGGGGGTGGGGAGGTGGAATGAGTCACAAGCAGGTGCCAGTGTGCAGCCCTGAGTCGGTGGGCCAACATTTGCAGAGAGAGCGCCCCTCTCTTCATCCTGGGGTTCCCCTTCCTTTGCTGCCTGCATGGCTGAAATTTAGAGTACAACCTTCCTGGAAAGAAGGCTCTGACTTTTTCCCTGTCTGAACCCTCTGCAAAATTCACACATGACAGTAAGATCAACAGTATGTCTGAGAGTTCCCAAGCACACCGGTGCCATCCTGAGGGGGGGGGGAGGAGTGTGCCCCTCTGAGGCAGGAGGCTGGCTCTTTGCCGTCAGAGAAAGGACAGCCTTCAGCAGGCAGCTCGCACAAGGGGCAGCCTTCCCGGGCAGGGGTCTAGACCTCCCTTGGATCGTTCAGGATCTCTGTGACTGTTGTGTGCTTAGGGTCTTCTTTTCTTCCTTTCCAGCTCTCCCAAGCAGCAATGAGCGTGGACAACCGGGTGCCCAGCCCAGGCTCCGCTGCCAGTGCTGATGCCAGTACCCAGCAGCTTGGGCACGATGCCCAAATACAGGAAAGCAAGACTGAAAAAGTTGATTCGGGTTGCGGAGAAGCTCAGGTGGAGCTAAAATCGGAGGTAGGGATGTTACCCAGAGGCTTAAATGACAAGCTGACTGCCTCCTTCCTTTCCTGACTGGACACCCGGGTAGTTTGGTTGTTTGCAGGGAAGGTGAATAGCCATGATTGCCCAATCTTCCTATGCTTTTCAGCTGGAGGAGGACATGACAGGACCTACACAAGCCAAAGAGGAGCCAAATGGAGAAGAGATCAAGCAGGAGCCCATGGAGATGGAAATAAAGAAGCCTGAGGTCAAAGAGGAAGAGGATAGTGGCAGTAATGGCCCCTCGGCCCAGTCCACATCCCCATCTCAGCTGCGGAAAAAGAGTAAGTGTTCTCGGGAAGGCTTGGGTTTGTTAACCTGCTGCTTGTCACACCGCCACTGCTGCCTTTTCAAGCCAAAGAAGGATGTGTTTTGGCCAGTCATGCCTATACTTGGCCTGGTTTGCTGGTCTCTCCCAGAGTTGCCAGCCAAGTGTCTGGAAAGTTCACATGGAGATCACGATGGATCTACTATTCCTCCCGGTTGCCGTTAGCGAGAACCTCTGAATGTGAAGGTTTCAGGGTAACTTATCGCAGCTAAACTTGTCACAGCTAATTTTCACTTCTCCGTGTGTTGGTTTTGCTCCCTCTGTGCAAGCCATGTGAGCAAGAAGCCCTTGCCACTGGTTACGAACGAGTTCCAGAAGAAAGTGGCTGCCCTTGGAACTGCTCTGTGGGAGGGTTTGTATTATTAACCTGCTTGAACCCTTTCTGCAGTCTTTAAGCCGGAGGAGCTGCGCCAGGCCCTGATGCCCACTTTGGAGGCCTTGTATCGTCAGGACCCAGAGTCTCTTCCCTTCAGGCAACCAGTGGACCCTCAACTCCTGGGGATTCCGGTGAGTGGTGGCTGGGCTGGTGGGTGCTCTGTTGTTTCCTCCGGCTGTCTTTTCTGCACCGCGTCGGGATCCCCATGGAATTTGCTAGGGGCCTTGTCTGGTTCTCTCCATGGCGCAACAGGATCCAGATGTCATGAGAGGCAGTGGGTTTTCTGGCTGGAAACATCTGTAGGGCAGGGAAGGTGTGTTTTAGAACAGGTATCTCATTATGTAGAGAAAAAAAAGTAACCTCCCTCTTCAGGATTAGTTTTTTAAGGTGCTTGGTTATGGAGCCATGAGGAGAGCTCAGTGTAGCAGAGCTTGGAAATGTTACTGTTTTATACTACAACTCCCGGCGAATACTGTACTTCAGAAAATTAATTTTTCCAAGCTGTACAAAGTAGGTCCCACTCCACTGGAAAATCAATGTCACCTGTTTGGGCCCAGAAGGGAGGCTCAAGACGGGGTCTGTTCCTCTGCCCCAGCTCACCACTTTGGCAAGGAGTTCTATTGGTCTGAGAGCTCTTTCGGAGTTTTCCCTTCAGGGGTCAACTTTATTTTCAGCAGCCAGAACCTCTGGAATATTTTGTGTGTGTGTGTGTGTTTGTGTGGTGGGGATGTCAGCCAGTTTATTCGGAGTGGCAGAGATCTCGGTGGCTCCAGGTGACAGACTGTCTTGTTTTTTCTAACATGAAGGATTACTTTGACATTGTGAGGAATCCCATGGACCTTTCCACCATCAAACGCAAGCTGGACACAGGACAGTACCAGGAGCCCTGGCAGTATGTGGATGATGTCTGGCTGATGTTCAACAATGCCTGGCTTTATAACCGCAAGACGTCCAGAGTCTATAAATTTTGCACTAAACTTGCTGAAGTGTTTGAGCAAGAAATCGATCCCGTGATGCAGTCCTTGGGATACTGTTGTGGGCGGAAGGTGGGTGTGGTTTCTCCCCATCCTGACTTGTAAGATGTGTTTCCTTACCCCGTGCTCCTGATCGTATAGGATTCTTGGTGTGGGTCACGTACAGGGCCAGGAAATACATGGGTTAGATTTACTCTGCTGGGCAGATGGGATGAGAATTTTGTCAACATTGAGATGCGCGTACTTCCGTTTAAAAAAACATGACAGTTGCAACAAGTTAGGTCACATGGAACCGTTCAAAATGTTGAATTTGTTAAATCCATAGATGTCTGTCCTTCCTCTCGTGAAATTAAATGGAGACTGTTTTATCCTCCCGTTTTGTTCGAGGTGCCTAGCTAGCCCATCATGCTCTTTATTAGAGTAAAGCAGAGCAAGCTGAGGTTATTTCTATGTTACGTTCTAGGTTTCCAAAGTCTCCCTGCCTCAAAAAAGTGCTTTTGATTTAAAATAAATGTGAGCCACCTCTGGGTTCTTGGCATGCGTGAGTCTATCTTGGGCATTCATATGCATGAACATTCCTGTATTTATATGCAGTCATTAAATTCATTGTAGCATACATTGCTAGACCAAACATTTTAATGCACTTACACAGTATTACACAAACACGTGTAGAAAATATTGTAATTTTCTAGTAAATCGCATGGTTAATGCTAAAGAAGGCTGAAATCTCTCCACATAAAGATCAGTGCACAGATTTCAATTATTATTTTTCATTTTAAAAGCTAATATTCATTTGGTTTACCAGAGGTAGGAAACTCAGGTCAAGGAACAGGCAAAATAAGAACTGAGAACCGTTCCTTCCAGCCGATTACTAACCATCTAGAACAGTGAGGTCCAGCTCTTGCCAGTTTCCTCCAGCCGTCTGACAACCCAAATTAGGAAGCAGTAGCAGGTTGTAAGAGCTATGGTTAGACATTGGATTTGTGAGGCTTTGTGTGGCCTTTGGATTGTCATGACGTGTTCCCAGGACCTGCTGTGTAATTAACCTCTTGGGGGGGGGGGAGCTCTCTTTCCAATGCCAGGGTGTCAGTCAGGAAGGCTCCAGGAGAATGCTCTGACGTGCTTTGCTAAAAGGGAGCAACATTCTGTCTGTGCTTCTTTTACAAGTAGAACTTGCAACAAATGGTTAATTTTAAAGAGATTAAATTAAACACGAATATTAGTTTCAAGCAGTAGAATATTAGAAATCGCCAACATCAGTAAAAGCTGGGGGACCGAAGGACTGGGGCTGCCACAGAAGTTTTTGCATGAGTGAATGGCTCTCTGTTTCCCTCTCTTTTGCAGTATGAGTTTTCCCCCCAGACCTTGTGCTGCTACGGCAAACAACTGTGTACCATTCCCCGGGATGCCGCCTACTACAGTTATCAAAACAGGTAAGCTTGTCCTCTCCTGCCGCGGCCAGAACCAAGGTCCAGGAAGGCAGTTTGAGTCCCTTGACACTAGCAGTGGCCACTCTTCCGGCCCTGTCATGAAGAAGTCTCAGTTGCCTTTCCATGATGATGCCGGGAATGGATGTGAGGTCTGAAAGGGAAAACCATCTCGGACTTTTCTAAGGCATAATGCATGCAGTGGGGGAATAGCAGACCCCGTGGTACGGAACAAGGTCAGGCCTTTTTGTCACTGCTCGTTCATTTTCAAAGAGAAACAAGCCGTGTTGGGAAAGGCGGGCCTGGAGCAGATGAAGCCGACACGGACTGAGGCAGCGGCAAGAGAACCTGAGGCCGGGGTGGGCAACTCCGGTGGTCCCGGAAGAGGTTTTTTTCCCCGCTTCTGGGATCTTCTTGGCTGTACAGCATGTTGAAACCTGGATACTCTGGGTATTAGATAATGAGGGATCCCCCTGACTTGTTTGAAACGAGAACGGCCACTCTGGGAGTCTTCCAGGAGCAGCTGCTTTCTTGAGCCTTTCAAAATCTCCCTTTGATTCTCTGCCGCTTTTGGACTGTGCGCGTGTTGGGGAGCAAAGGCCAGCCCCCAGGGGTGGGGTCTTCTCTTTCTGATGGTTGGTTGGGGGCTATTGGCCGTGACAGAATCCCTCCCTGTGACTTTGGGGCCCGGCCGTTGAAGCCGGCATGCCGCTTGGTGTCCCTTTCCTTCTTCTTTTCTTGATTTAAAACCTATCCCTGTATATGTTCCTTCTTTTGCTGGCCAGTTCAGTCTATACTCTTTCCAAACCTTTATGTACAGTGGTCTTGTAATAACACAGTTTGGTTTCCAGGTCGCCTAGAGATAAAGCTGCGAGCTTGGGCTTCTTTCTCTTTGCTTTTCCCACCTTGACTCTCCTTGAAGCAGCAAAGGCTTGGGGCAGACGGCTTCCCAGCCTAGTGGGCAGAAGTGTAGCACATTCCAGCCTTAACTCATTGTATGACCTTGTTGCATTTAATTACCCTACAGAAACAATATTTTTCACAGACGTATATACAAAATACCCAATAGGTGGCCAGGAGTTCCCCAAAATGCGTTTCTGTTAAAAATGGACCTAAAATGTGAATTTGCTTATAGCAGAACATATGAAGCACATGTAACGAATGTTCAACCTTGACTGTTTTAGTACACAGATAATGTACAAACTCTGCTTAGGGTGTGTGAACAAATACTTAAGGGTCTAACTAGAGCAGGTGCTGTACAGCTATCGTACCTTTGGGCTTCTTCTTGGTAGTTACTGGCTCCCGAGTGGCGTTGAGAACCTTCCAGTTGTTGTTGAACCCTAGTTCCTATTATTACCAGCCAATGTGGCCAGTGATGAGGAATCCCTGGAGCTGGAGCACCATGGATTTCTGGCCCCTTTTTTCAAACAACAGTTGAGGGTAACACTGGGCACAATACAGAATCAGATCTAAATTCTTCCTGCCAAACTACGAAACCAGGGCTGCAGTTAGAGGCTGCTGAGCAAGGGAGCCTAGGAACCCGGAACCAATTCTCGCGGGTTGTTACCGCCGAGGAGAGGGATGAGGTGAGGAGGGCTACAGTAAGCCCTGCTCGTGGCTCGGTGCTGCTGCCGCTGCCATTGCTGCTCTGTGTCGTCTTGGTGTTTGTGTCTTACGACTTCTGTCTGTGCTGTCTGTCCCCCTCCCTCTTCTCTCATCCCTCCCTCCCTCCCCCTCTCCTCTGTTCCTTTTCCTTGTCTGCACTGAACAACGCTCTCTTTCCGTCGTGGTGATCTGCCCTGCTCTGACTGGCGGTCCCATTGCTTGGGTGGCTGTGTGTTTTGCTGGACCAGTTCACCCAAATATGGCCTTCTTGCTGACAGGTATCACTTCTGTGAGAGGTGCTTTACTGAAATCCAGGGAGAAAATGTTACCCTGGGTGATGATCCTGCCCAGCCACAAACGTGAGTACTTGCCTTTTCTTCTTCCGGTGCAGCGCATGCCCCTCTTGGGTCCAACTCACCACTGGGGGCATTTCACAGAAGAGGCGGGAATAAGGGGGCGCATCGTCCTTGCCAGTAACAGGAGCCACTCCTTGCTTTTAGAAAGGGCTCTTCTGCGTGGCTGGCAACTCCGATTCATGGTTAAGAAAGAGGCTTCCCTTCTGTGCCTTTTCCACCTCAGCTGCTTCTTGTCCCCCATCCTCTGAACTAAACTACAAGGACAGCTGGAGTCCTTTCCGGCTTTTGGAGATGCGTATTGAGCTCCATATAAATCCCACATAGCTGTTTGAAGGGACGAGGCCCTGAGTGAGCTGAGGATATAGACCTACCTTGATCCTTCTTTGCCACGTTGCTGGTTCATGTGGAGTTTACAGTTCATGTGGTGCGCTGGTGCAGCAGTACCTTCGTGCCTTGTATTTAACAAGAAGGACTGCAGCTGTATTTTGCTCAATTTGGCTGCTAGGTCTCTGCCTGATTTTGAGCTACATCGGTTAGTTGTTGGCTTTTAGCCATCGTGCCCATTAAGGTTACCACTGCTGGTGAAAAATGCCAGGTTTTCTCGTGAAGGACAAGTGTGCCTGTCTCACACAGATGCTGTTTTAGGGAGAGGTGCTCATGGGTTAGAGTGAAAGAGAGCCAAAGTTGAAGACTTAATTTGTTTTGTATGTCTTTCCTTTTGTCTGCAGAACAATATCAAAAGATCAGTTTGAGAAGAAGAAAAATGATACTCTAGATCCAGAACCGTAAGTGCGGTCTCGTCGCTTACCCGATGGGAGTGGGTTTGGTGACTGAGGCAGTTATGTCTGCAAAGTCCAGCGGCCCCAATTGCCTTCGTTTCCCAGGGAGCTGGAGGGACGTGAGGGACAAGAAGACAAGCAGAGGGACCCTGCACTTTTGGCCTCGTATATTTGAGCTTTCAGTTGCTGCGCGTATATAATAAAGGTCCAAATATAAAGCACTGTGGGGAGTGTAGGACATAATAAGAATGAACATTCAGTCCTGCAAAAGTGTGTGTTATTAATGGCCAATAAAAGTGGCAAGAAAGTGTGGCTTATTGACTGCAAGGATATTTGGTGTGTCTAACACATGGTTGCTAGCTGTATATCTTGTGTCCATTAGATCTTCCGTGTCTCCTATGGCTCCTTAGTTTAAATTACATACATTTGAAAGATCTGATTTTAATAGAACTGTAAAGATTCCAAAATATCAGCCATTTTAAATTTAATCTGCTGCAGAAAACTCCTTTTCTTTTTGTGGCTCACGAAGGCTTGTCCTTTTGCCTTGTTTCTTTGCACAGTTTTGTCGACTGCAAAGAATGTGGCCGGAAGATGCACCAGATATGTGTGTTACATTACGATATCATTTGGCCTTCAGGGTAAGTGGCTTTGGTAGGTCTGGGTCAGCTGAGGAACACTTTTAGAGCCTGTTACATGCAGGGGATTTGAGATGAAAGTGGCCGGCTAGCTCCTGTGAAGGTGCTCGGCTGCTCTCCGAAGCGGAGCATGTTGGGTGCTTTCCACCTGCTTTGCCCAAAGAGCTGCTCTCTAGTAAAGTGTCTGTGGGCAGCCCAGACAAGGGCCTTTCCTGCTTAGGGGGAGGTCCCTCTTCCTTCTCCTTCCAGGCTGCCCTTCAGGGTGTGGATCTCTCCTGCTTGGCTCTGTCTGGTTTCTCCAGGCAGCCCCAGCAGAGACTGAAGGCTGGGTTGCAACAAGGTCCACTCTTGGTAGGAGTTCCTCTTCCTGCGTGGAGACCTGTCCTGGCAGGGCTGGTTGCCAGACTCTGTGCCATTTCTGGGCTCTGGACACAGCACAGGAACTCTGTGGGTGTATTTGATTTAGGCTACTTGTTTACAATTTCCGTTGTTTAAGTTATAAGTTAACAAGAACTGCTCAAGGCAGTTGACCCCAAAATGTGTAAACCTGGTATAGAAATGAGGCTCACAGAAAGTAGAGCTGTAATGAAAACAACCATTAAAAGTAGATGCAGAGAAAAGCACAACTTGGTTAAAACAGCAGTTTGTTGGACATTCCCCAGAAAAATAAAATCCAGCACTTCCAACAATTGGAGGTCTTCCTCTGCCACCAAAAACAGGAGTGGGTGGGGCCTGGGGGGTAACAGTCGTGGCTTCTGGGTTCGGTTCCCATGGTTGCCGTTGCCCTCCCTTGCCTTCGCCTCCCTTTGGCCCAGGGTAATGGCTCTTCTCCTCTGGCATCCAGCCAGCTGTTGGGATCCTGCACATTCCAGGTCCAGTTAGTACTAAGGTTGCTTTACCACATTTTGTGCTGCCCAGATTAAGAGATCATGTCAAGTCTTTGGAACTCAGTCTGTCAACCAGGAACGCTAGCCTGGCCACATGTCTTGCCCAGACAATGCCACCCAACCCTGTGGAAGCCATTTTGGGCTAGTGCTTGAACTTACCAGCCTTGTGTAGCTCAAGGGATTAGTACAGACTATGTGTGTTGGCGTGGGTGGAAGAAAAAGCCATGCTGTCTCTCTCACACATTTGCTTCTAGCGGAGAAGGCAGTAACGCACTGGCGGGAAATGTTTTCCTGCTTGGTGGCAGGGGATGGGACACAAGTGAGCCTCAGGGTCCCTTCTGGCTCTGTGACCCCCGTGACCCTGCTTTGGGGGGGGGGTGTCTTTGACAAAGGTGCATTAGCTCTTGTCCCGTTCTGGGAAAGCAGGGGTTTTGAGACACGCCCGTAGCTTCTCGTTCTTTTATTGTGTTTTCAGCTTTGTGTGTGACAACTGCTTGAAGAAAACTGGCCGGACACGCAAGGAAAACAAATTCAGTGCCAAAAGTAAGTCCCTGGCCTCCTTTGCTGCTTGGCAACCCTGTGCTCTTACTGTAGGTTTTCCATGCATCTCTTGGGCTTCTTCCCAAGAGCCCCATTTCAAAATAATTTAGGGAGTGGACAAGAATTCCTCTTTGGAGGATGATGCTGTGATCCCTAGTGTTCACCCTGGTACTTGGATTTCGGTCTTAAGGCAAAACATGTCCAGTCTTCTTTTAAAGAAATTGTTGTTGTTGTTTAGTTGTTAAGTCGTGTCCGACTCTTCGTGACCCCATGGACCAGGCCCTCCTGTCTTCCACTGCCTCCCGGAGGTTGGGTCAAATTCATGTTGGTAGCTTTGATGACACTGTCCAACCATCTCGTCCTGTCATCCCCTTCTCCTCTTGCCTTCACACTTTCCCAACATCAGGGTCTTTTCCAGGGAGTCTTCTCTTCTCATGAGATGGCCAAAGTATTGGAGCCTCAGCTTCAGGATCTGTCCTTCCAGGGAGCACTCAGGGTTGATTTCTTTCAAAATGGATAGGTTTGTTCTCTTTGAAGTCCAGGGGACTCTCAAGAGTCTCCTCCAGCACCACAATTCAAAAGCAATAGAAATAGTTTAAGAAATAGAAATAGTTTAAAGAAATAGTTTGAGCCAATTCCGCCAACCGACTGCATGAGTAAACAAAGTGCCCAGCTTATGCTGGTACAAGACTTTAAAAATGAAGTCTCATTTTTGTGTAGCGCTCTGCCTGGATGGTGGTCTTACGTCACTGAGTCATCAGTTCCACTGGAGCAGGCGGAGTTCGGTGTTTCCCATTGCCCTGCCCTGTGGTCCAGCCGGCTTTCCCTGAACCTGACTAGCAGTGGTCCTCATGATGTTGAGGAACTGCTCCTCCCATCATCTCGCATCATTAGACATGCTGATCAGGGCTGATGGGAGTTGATGTCCAGTCCTGTGCTGTCTGAAGGGCCACAGGTACCCACGTCTTACCATGGCTGTGGCAGAAGGCAGATTCTGGGCCATCTTGAAGGCAGGCTCTGGGGGGGGAGGGAAGGCCCAGGGGCTTCAGGACAGATGAAAGAATCTCTTTCTTGCATCTCTATCATCGGATTTTTTCCCTTACTTAAGTGTAAATTGCCAGTAGGATTCTGCACGCTCTGTGAAGAAGACAGTGACAGAGAACAGGAGCTGCAGGTTTTTTTTGGGTTGCTGCTCTCTCGCTCTCCTTAAAACAAAGTTCACAGGGTTTTTTTCAACCGCTTTTTGTAGAAGCTTCAGTTATAGAATCACTCGAGCGTTTATGATGTGTCAGATTGTCCCTCTTTGAAAAGAAGCTTGAGATGGAAAGAGGGTGGTTGGCGGAGTCCCTGCTTTCAGGGTGGCTTCTGGTGCCAGCGTCTTCGTTATGTGAAGGGCATGAAGCATTTCTGCTCCTAACTGAGCTTCTGGAAGATTCCTAGCTTGATCCAGTGGTCCTTCGTTTGGGTTTTTCCATGTTCTTCCTTTCCTCTGAGCATTGGAAGGTGGGGCGGAGGCGAGGCTGGTTCCTCCACCTCCCTTTCGGCATTCCCCATTAGTGGCAGGCAGGGTGACTCGTTCGTGCTCCCCTGGTGCGCTTCAGGGCAGTGTGAAGATTTGGACCCAGGTCCCCCCCCCCCCATCTTCAACGGCTGCTCCCGTCATCTCGCTGGGGCCGGCTGGCACGAGCCTAGGATGCCACCCTGCCTGGGGCACCTTTGCATTCTTTGGGCGGTCTCTGCCTTGTAGCTTTGGGATGCCAACCTAGCCTGGCCCTGGCAGCTTCCTCTTTAGAGGCAAGGCTCTCTGGTTTTCTTGGGCCTTATTTCCTAGGCAGCCTATTTCCCTGCCCTCCTCATCCCCCAGGTCTATCTTGTTTTCATTTCTGTGTCTCATAAACCTGTGGAAAAAACACCAGGCTTTAAATGGGTTCTGGGTGCTGCCACTTTGTTCCCTCAAGTCTTCCATAACTCCTCACGCCTTGCTTTCTGCCTCTTAGGGTTACAGACCACTCGCTTAGGAAACCACCTGGAAGAAAGAGTAAATAAATTTTTGCGGCGGCAGAATCACCCAGAAGCTGGAGAGGTCTTTGTGAGAGTAGTCGCCGGTTCAGACAAAACTGTAGAAGTGAAACCAGGAATGAAATCAAGGTGAGTTTTTAAGCCTGTTCCCAGAATCTGCTCCACGGCTACTGAATCACTTTGAGGTGATTCTTTAATTCTTTAAGGTGCCTTCTGGCCCTTTTCCATCCTTTTCTCAGCGGGCTGCAGGACAGGCGGATTGCATGCCGAGAGCTCCATGAGAATAACATGAGGTTCTGTTGCACCTGATCTCCAGAGTGGCTGTGGGGCATTTTTTGAACCCAGCAGAGTCATGGCCACCCTCTTTCCTGCAGGTTCGTTGACTCCCGAGAGATGGCCGAGGCTTTTCCCTACCGCACCAAGGCTCTCTTTGCTTTCGAAGAGATTGATGGGGTGGACGTGTGTTTCTTTGGCATGCACGTCCAGGAGTACGGATGGGATTGTCCACCACCAAACACCAGGTACTCTTGCCAGCTTCCCTGTGTGGGGCTCCAGGAAGGAGAGACAAAGGGGGTGACTCGCTAGGGCCTCTTTCCTGTGGCTGTTGTGGTCCACCAAGTCACTGCCCATTTCCAGCAACCCTATGGATCTGTAGCCTCCAGCCGGCCCTGTCAGTTACAGGTTCTTACTTTGTCATTAGTCCTCTCAGCCCATGCCCACAGACCCCTTCCTGCTTCGTATCCGTGTGATCCCGTCCTTTGACTGTTTTCCCAGAAAAGAGAGGAGTTGTGAGGGGCATACAGTTCTGCTCTGCAGACCGGGGGGGAATGTGACCTGCTGCCGTGGATGTTTTGAATGCTGATGGTGCTTGGGCACAATCCTCCTTGCTGGAAGGTGTAGCGGTGGCCAACAGCCTGGAGTGCCTACCAAGGGGATTGGGCCAGTTGGCGGGAGGTGGCTTTGTGTGGCCTCCAGCCCCTTTGGCAGGATGGCTCCTCCCCGACCGGCCTCTGTCATAAGGCCAACTCCTTAAGAAGGCTGCCGTTGCGTCCCTGACTCGTTGGTGAGCTTCCTTGAGTCAGGCAGCTCTTTGGCCACGGGAGAGGCCTCTGGCCTGATCCGGCTGCAGAGTTCTCCTTCTGCTTTGATTATATTCCACACCCATGGCTGAGCAGGAAAAAAGCTCTTCTCTCTGATCAGCAGCTGAGGGGGAAGGAAGAACTCTTTCCTTCCAGGGGTTTGGCGGGGGTGCAGTGTGCTTGGTGAGGAGACAGGAGAAGGCCTTTCTCGGTGGCTGCTCCCAGACTCTGGAACTCCTTCCCACTGGAGGCCAGGCTGGCCCCGTCTTGGCTGTCCTCCTGCAAGCAGGCGAAGACTTTTCTCTTCAGGCGAGCTTTCCCTCAGTCTGAGACAAGGTTCTTAAAATGGAACTGTTGTTTCCGTTTTTTAAAATATGTTTTTAGTACTGTATTTATCTGCTAGTTTTTTGTAATAATTTTTGTTTAATTCTTTTTGTGGTATTGTAATAATTTACTGTTTTTAGCTTTTAGTATGGTTTATTTTTTAACACTGTAAGATGCCTTGGATCCTTCCTAGAAGAAAGGTGGAACGTAAACATTTGAAATAAATAATAATAAACAGAGAAGAAGCTGGCAGGTCAGGTTATGTAGACCCGCAGTCTGTAGGTTCCCCAGGACGTTCTCCACGCCAAAGAGGCCCCTGTGCTGCCCAGCTGCAGCTCTTCCACTTTGTCAAGACTTGCTTTCTCTTCTGTCGCAGGCGTGTGTACATCTCCTACTTAGATAGTATCCATTTCTTCCGCCCGAGATGCCTCCGGACAGCTGTTTACCATGAGATCCTTATTGGGTACTTGGAATATGTTAAAAAACTGGGGTGAGTGTCTTTGGGGGCCCTCTGTGCAGCTGAGCTCCCTGGTGGCTCAACCTCATTGTGTGGCACACCTTCCTCATCCGTGGAGAGGGTGGTTTGGTTGCCCAAGGCAGGGGTGCAAGAAAGCAAGGGCCAGCCTGGCTCGTTGCATCCCAAGGGCCTTTTAAACGTTCAGGCCCACATCCAGCCCACAGGGGCACAACAGCCCTTTCTCTCCCTCTCTCTGCAGACCCCACTGGGCCCCACTCGGTGAGTGTCTGCGCTAGTCTGGTCCTTTGTTTCCAGCAGGAAAGACGAGCGGTCCTGCCGAGCTCAGGCCCGAGGCCTCCTCTGTGTGCTCCGTCTCCCTCTCCTCCTGTTCTGTTCCTCAGGACCCAACAGGCAGGGGACGAGTCCCAGGAGGGAGGGAGGATGTTCTGCAGGCAGGCAGGCAGGCAGATGGGCCTGGTCAGAGGTGGGGCCAGCAAGCTCTCCTTTGGACAGAGGAACTCCCCCTGGGTCGGACGCCAGCAGGCACCTTGGCTGGCCGGCCTGCAGCTGATTCTGCTCTCCTTCGGCCTTTTCCTCCTGGCACCTACCTGATGGATGGGCAAGAGAGAGAGAAGAAAAGGGGAAGGTGGGCTATAAGGCCTCCAAAGTCCGAGGGGAGCACCTGCCTGGGTTGCTGGCTCTTTAGTCGGTTCTGTAGCCTTGTGGTAGCAGCAGCACCCGCACCTCTTGGTGTAAAGAGGAAGCCAGCCTTCCCTCTTAGAAAAGCAGGAGGGGCTCAACCCGCCCCTTTATGGGAGGGGACTCCTAGCAGAGAGCCAGCCAGGCGGTGGGCCCTGGGGGAGCCCAGAGCTTTAGGCCCCCCTTCGAGCTGCTTGAGCCCCTGCCTGCGTCTCTCCTTCCTATCTTCCAGTTAAGGCTCCAGGCCTTGCGGCCGGGGCTGACCTGCTTTTATTTTGGCTGTACGGCCTGAGGTGTTTCTCCATAGCAAATGACAGCCCAGAGGGGTGTAGTAATAATGCTGTGGCCGGCAGGCAGGCAGGCAGGGGAGCCGCCTCTCTCTGCAGCCACTCGCCTCAGCTGGAGGAGAGTCGGTCCACTCAGGCACTGCTGCTTCCGTGGCTCCTGCAGGTATGTGACTGGCCACATTTGGGCCTGCCCGCCCAGCGAGGGGGACGACTACATCTTCCACTGCCACCCTCCGGACCAGAAGATCCCCAAGCCCAAGCGCCTGCAGGAGTGGTACAAGAAGATGCTCGACAAGGCCTTTGCGGAGCGGATCATCCACGACTACAAGGTGAGGCCGGCTTCCTCCGAGAGGAGCAGAGGCCATCGGTAGCCGGGCTGCCGTCACCCTGACCGCCTGGAAGGAGGAGGCGGTAGCTGGAGCTCCGGACACGGAAGCCAGCCTGTTTCTCTCGCCGCCACCCCCCTCCCCGGGGGGGGGGCGGTTTGGAGGGCCAGAGGCGGCCCCTGCTTTCGTGCTGCTGAGGCCAGTTTGGGGAATGTGTTTCTTTGGCAGGACATCTTCAAACAAGCCACGGAGGATCGTCTGACGAGCGCCAAGGAGCTCCCGTACTTTGAGGGTGACTTCTGGCCCAACGTGCTGGAGGAGAGCATCAAGGAGCTGGAGCAGGAGGAGGAAGAACGGAAGAAGGAGGAGAGCTCGGCCACCAGCGAAGCCCCAGAGGTGACCCTTGGGGAGCAAGCGGCTCTCCTGGGGGTGGGGCCGGGGGTGGGCAGAGGAGCCGGTGCTCCTCTGCCTCGTGGCGTGGAAGGAGTCCGCCCTCGGCCAGCCGGAAGCGGGGGTGGACGGAGAGGCTGAGAGCATGGGGG
Organism: Intellagama lesueurii; assembly: GCA_037013535.1. Taxonomy (NCBI): domain Eukaryota; kingdom Metazoa; phylum Chordata; class Lepidosauria; order Squamata; family Agamidae; genus Intellagama; species Intellagama lesueurii. The sequence continues at coordinate 23,226,721 of JBAJHW010000012.1, read as the reverse complement.
GGGGCAACGGCCTCTTCCCGGCGGTTGGGCAGCGCCAGTCCCCTTTTCTTTGCCCTGTGGCGCCAGAGGGGAAGGTCCCTTCCTCGTGCTCACGCGCCCTGTTCTCTTCCTCTAGGAGGCTGCGGCCGGTGAGGGGTTTGCTGCTCCCCTCTCAGCTGCTCAGAGAGAGGGTGGGTGGCAGTCAGGGGCCAGCAGCTGGTCTCAGGCTGGAGGTGGCAGGTGGTCTTCAGGCTTGGTGGTCTTCAGGCCTGTCGGGGAAGCAGGCGTGTCGTGAGGCTGGGGTGGGACAGACAGGGGCCAGCAGCAGACTTCTTAGCCAGGGTGGAGTGGGGAGGGGAGCCCTCTGGGCAGCTAGGGCCTCGTCCCTGCCAGGCGTTCACCTGTGTGTCTTGCTTCCAAACGGCTGCAAGAGCAGAACTCCTGCTTCCAGAGTGCAGGGAGGGCTTACCCTCTTAGGATAGCAGTCCTGCTGTTGTTGCTTTCCTTTCAGAAAAATCAAAGAGAGGCAGTGCTTTCAGCCTGAAAAAGGAGATGCTTTCTGGGAAACTATAAACAGAAAAAGGTTTTGCGTGAAGCTGAGCGTCTTAAGTCTCCCTGGGCCCATTTTGGAACGGCAGAGTTTGTTCTGCCTGATGGGATGCTGAGGCCTTGGCGTTGTCTTTCCCACGCACAAAGGGTCCCAAGCAGGTTGTGTCTCTCGTGTATGTGGCTGGAAAGGGGCCGGGCTGAGCTGCTCCCTGGTGTCTTGACAGGGGAGCCAAGGTGACAGCAAGAACGCGAAGAAAAAGAACAGCAAGAAGACCAACAAGAACAAGAGCAGTCTGAGCAGAGCCAACAAGAAGAAGCCCACCCTGCCCAACGTCTCCAACGACCTCTCCCAAAAGCTCTACGCCACCATGGAGAAGCATAAGGAGGTACGAGGGCCCGCCGGCCGCCTGGCGAGTCCCCGACTGGCTCTCTTTCCCTCTCTTGTGCCTCCCCAGCCCCGTGTGCAACGGCAGAAAGCCACCTGGGAAGAGAGATCCAGGCAGGGCCCCACAGCCGAAAGCCCGTGGGGACCATCCTCTCCTCCGGCCGGCTCTTTGGGGGCTCCTGTGGACCAGAGCAGCCCCCTTGGAGTGGCTGGGTTCGGTCCGGGGGCCCAGCTGCCTTTTACCGACTCAGTGCTTTTGTTTCTTGGTTCGATCTATAGCCCACTCTTCTGAAAGGTAGCTGGCAAAGTTAACTAAAAAGAAGCAGATAGAATTAGAATAAGAATTTAAAAGCTATTAAACAAAGTCTGTGACTAAAATACCACTGAGGGAAAACAAGGTCCCCAAAAACGGACGTCACTGTAGGCGGGTCAGCCCAGTCCTTGCCCACCTGGAGGCTCTGCTCAACCACCGACGGAAGGGCTTTGCCCGAAGGAGGACGGAGGAGGGCCCGCTCAGCTGAGGGGTCCCACCGCCCCTGGGCTCACCCGCCCCCTTTGCTTGTGTGCCTGCAGGTCTTCTTTGTTATCCACTTGCACGCCGGGCCGGTCGTCAACACCCTGCCCCCCATTGTGGACCCGGACCCCTTACTGAGCTGTGACCTGATGGACGGCCGAGACGCCTTCCTCACTCTCGCCAGGGACAAGCACTGGGAGTTCTCTTCCCTGCGCCGCTCCAAGTGGTCCACCCTCTGCATGCTGGTGGAGCTGCACACCCAGGGCCAGGACCGCTTCGTCTACACGTGCAATGAGTGCAAGCACCACGTCGAGACACGGTGGCACTGCACGGTCTGCGAGGTGAGTTCCTCCTCCGGAGTACGGTCTTCTCCAGGGCATCATGGTGGGTGGTCACGGAACAAAGGAAGGCTAACTGCCTTAGAGAGAGAACAAAGGAGTCGACAGCAAAGGTCCGAGCGAGCCAGCGGAGCCTCCTGGCAACGCCCTGAGGGCTCTTTTATTGACTTAGCATGATTACATAGTATGTTATGAGAGAAACAGATCAGGATACTAGTTACCTAATCGTAGCTAGGATTGGCTAAAATAACCCTTTGATCTTATGCTCTACCTCTAAGCAAAAGGGCAGAATAAGGGGTTACCCCGCTTGCTGGCAGCTGCCGCTTCCTGCCAGAAGTGTTTGCATGTCACTGGAACAGAATGCAGCTACAAACTTTAAGCAGAAGTTTCCCACACATCATCAGATCAAGAGCTTCCAACTTTGGGTGTTGGATCTGCCAGCGTTCTTCGCTAGGGTCTTCCCGGCCATTCCTGCCTTGTTTAGGAAGGTCAGAGCTTCTGGAAGCAACACATGCACGTGGCAGGACTGCTGGGTTTGGGGGCTAGACCCTTAGCTGGTCAAGGGCCCTTCGTGGACAGCAGGTAGACTGGAGGATGGGGTGGAGGCTCTCCAGATACCTTTGACATATTTATCAGTTGTTCTGTCAGAGGTCTTGTTCAGGTATTAAGCAAAGTCATCTGGTGCTTGTGAGTCCTTCAGAGATGCCTGGGTGTAATTTGGGCCATTTCACAGACCAAACTGCCTGATGAATTGGAGGAGGAGTTGGTTCACGGTCCTTTGTTAAGTCCTGGGGAACTGAATACGGATGGCTGGCACAAACCTGCCTCCTGAGGTCACGGAGGTGGGAAAGGGGCTCTGGGGCTCCTCGACCCCCTGCTAAGCTCTCGCCTCATCTTCTGGGGGTGGGGCAGGGATTGAGAATCCAGCCGTCGGCTCCCCCCAGCTCCCCAGAGAGAAGAGGAGGCCGCCGAGCTGGGCGCTGAGCCTTTGAAACACCCCCCCCCCCCCCGCTGCCCCTGCCTTTTGTCTTCCAGGACTACGATCTGTGCATCAACTGCTACAACACCAAGAGCCACGAACACAAGATGGTCAAGTGGGGGCTGGGGCTGGACGACGACAGCCACAGCCAAGGGGAGCAGCAGTCCAAGAGCCCCCAGGAGTCTCGCCGCCTCAGCATCCAGCGCTGCATCCAGTCCTTGGTGCACGCCTGCCAGTGCCGCAACGCCAACTGCTCGCTGCCCTCCTGCCAGAAGATGAAGCGGGTGGTCCAGCACACCAAGGGCTGCAAGCGCAAGACCAACGGAGGCTGCCCAGTCTGCAAGCAGCTGATCGCGCTGTGCTGCTACCACGCCAAGCACTGCCAGGAGAACAAGTGCCCGGTGCCCTTCTGCCTCAACATCAAACACAAGCTTCGCCAGCAGCAGATCCAGCACCGGCTGCAGCAGGCGCAGCTGATGCGCCGCAGGATGGCCACCATGACCACCCGCAACGTGCCTCAGCAGAGCTTGCCTTCTCCTACCTCAGCCACCCCCGGGACGCCGACGCAGCCGCAGCCGCCCAGCACCCCCCAGCCGCCCCCCCAGCCGCCCCCCCAGCCGTCTCCGGTCAGCATGTCCCCCGCCGGCTTCCCCAGCGGAGCAAGGACCCAAGCGCCTCCCCCCATGTCAGCCGGGAAGCCCACCCCCCAAGTGGTTGCGCCCCCGCCGCCCACACAGCCTCCTCCAGGAGCCGTGGAAGCCGCCCGGCAGATCGAGATCGAGGCGGCCCACCAGCAGCAGCAGCAGCAGCAGCAGCAGCAGCAACTCTACAGAGTCAGCAGCAATGGCCTGCCCCCAGGGAGAGCGGGCATGGCGAGCCCAGCCGTGGGCACCGTGAACCCTCTGCCACAGGTGGGCATGAATGTACCTCGGGCAAACTCTGTGAGTGGCCCAGTGATGGCCAGCATGCCGCCTGGGCAGTGGCCGCCAGCCCCAGTTGCCCAGCCGCCGTCCCTGCAGCCCGGGATGCCTCGGCCGTCCCTGCCCATGGCGGCCCAGCAGGCCGTGGCCGGCCCCCGCATGCCCGGGGCCCAGCCGCCGGCCCGCAGCATCCCACCCAACGCCTTGCAGGAGCTTCTGCGGACCTTGAAATCCCCGAGCTCCCCTCAGCAGCAGCAGCAGGTGCTCAACATCCTGAAGTCCAACCCTCAGCTCATGGCAGCTTTCATCAAGCAGAGAACAGCCAAATACGTAGCAAACCAGCCGGGCCTGCAGCCGCCCCAGCCCACGCCCCAGCCGCCACCCACACCCCAGCCGCCGCCCCCGCCGCCCCCTCCAGCCGGACTCCACGCCCCGTCTGGCCTGCAGGGCCTGAGCGCCATGCAGGCGGGCGGGCAGCGGGTCGGCGTCCCTCCTCCCCAGCCATCAGGGGTGGGCAGCTTGAATGCCCAGGGCCAGTCCCTCACTCTCATGAACCCGGCCCACAGCCCTGGCATGGCCAGCATGAGCCCCCAGTACAGGGAGATCCTGAGAAGGCAGCTGCTTCAGCAGCAGCAGCAACAACAGCAACAACAGCAACAACAGCAACAACAGCAAGGTGGCGCTGGAATGGCAGCTCACAATCAGTTCCAGCAGCCTCCGGGCCCTGCAGGCTATTCGCAGGCCCTGCAGCAGCAGCAGCAGCAGCAGCAGCAGCCGCCGCACCTCTCCCTCCCAGCAGGGGCCCTGGGCCAGATGGCTCAGATGGGACAGCTGAACTCCATGGGACAGCCCGGCCTGAGTGCGGATGCCAGCCCCAGCCTCCAGCAGGCTCTGCAGCAGCGGATCCTCCAGCAGCAGCAGCAGCAGCAGCAGCAGCAACAGATGGGCTCCCCAGGCCAGCCCAATCCTATGAGCCCCCAGCAGCACCTGCTCTCAGGACAGCCCCCCACGCCACACCTCCCTGGCCCCCCGATCAGCGCCTCCCTCAGCAGCCAGGTGCGGTCGCCGGCGCCCGTCCCGTCTCCCCGGCCCCAGTCCCAGCCTCCGCATTCCAGCCCCTCGCCCAGGATACAGCCCCAGCCCTCCCCGCACCACGCCTCCCCCCAGACCGGCTCCCCCCATCCTGTGCTCGCCGTCACCCTGGCCAGCGGTTCCCTGGAGCCGCCGGGACACCTGGTCCCCCCAGAGCAGAGTGCAATGCTTCCCCAGCTCAATCCCCCCAACCGGAACGTGCTCCCGAACGAGCTCTCCCTGGTTGGCGACACGACCGGGGGGGACACCTTGGAAAAGTTTGTGGAGGGCTTGTAGCTGTCCTGGAAAGCGCCCCTTCGTGACCCTCTGGACCTTTTGTACTGAAACACAGACCTCCTCGCTCTAGTCAGAAGCCCTCAATGGGACTGCTGTGTGTGTGTGTCCCACCACCAGGGAAGGAAGCATTGCTGTTTGAAAACAAAACAAAGAATATATATATTTTTTGTTAAAGCCAGCCAGGTGTGGTTAGAATATCTGGTCTCTTTTTGTTGGTCTTGTCGTGGTTTTTTTTTTTTTTTAAGTTTTATTGTTACTGTTGACTTTGCTTTTTTTAAAGGGGAAAACAAGTCCATTATATTCATATTTTTATTTGTATTTTCAAGACTAAGCATTTGAGTTTAACAGAGAAGAAAAATAATATTCAGAAACTGTTTCCTGAAATAATGCAACAATCTAATGTATCCCTGCTAACTTTCTGATCTTTGACAGAAAGATTTTTCCCCTGTTCTATACTGACCTCTGCAGGTATCTGAAGTATTATTGTCCTTGGGAAAAATAGGAACTGACTCTTCCACACACAAACACGTTGCAGGTGTAGAAATCGTTGCTTTGTTTCTCTGAGAAAACTGGTTTTAGATTTACAAAAAGCAGGAAAAGAAAAAAGGAAAGAAAAATATGGACAGTAACTTCCTAGGCCATGCTTATTTTAACAGGGAAGAAGCATATTCTTTTCTTTTAATTCTTGATGTGAAACTTGAAATGAGGAAAAGCAATTATAGTGTAAATCATGCAAGCTCTATAATTACTATAAATATGAAAAATTCAAGATTCAATCACTGTATAGAATGGGGGGTGAACTCATTTCTTACTTCTATAGCATATTGTTAAATAAACTGTGTGCAACAGACAAAAAGGGTGGTCCTTCTTGAATTCATGTACATGGTATTAACTTGGTGTTCAGACCTTTTTTGTTATGAGAAATGCTGTTTTCAACATTGTATTTGGACTATGCATGTCTTTTTTTCCATTGTATATATAGTATTGCTTAAAAGTGATATAAATTACTGAAGTTTTTAATATGTATTCTGTTCTTGAAGTTCCATGTAAAAATGTTTAAGGTTTTTGTTCATGCAGACATACATGAATCATGTTCTTTGCGAGACAAGGCGACTGAATCACTTATTGCTCTGCCTGGCTAGAGGTACTTTGTAGGTAGATAGGCCTGCTGGTCTGCATGAAAAGGTACAGAAGGGTTATAGGTCTCCCATTTATTTAATATTTGGCGGTAGTCTTTCAAAGAGTAAGTGAAATAAATTACTAACTATTGCTTTCTTTAAAAATATACACATTAAAAAAGAATCGAACATGAAACACGATACTTGCTTAAACAAAATTCAAAGGCAGGGCCCTCTTCCAACTCTTCTTGGAGGCTCAGTAAGCTAGAACCCCCTAAGCCAGGGGTTGGTGACCCTTTGGTACTTCAAAGTTTTGGACTACAGTTACCAGGATCCCCAGTCTGTGTTGCCAAAGATAAGTTACTATGGGAGTTGTAGTCTTAAAACATCTGGAGTTCCAAAGGTTTGCCACCCTTGGCTGGCTTTGCTTCAGTTTCCCACAAGCCAGTATCTGCCAGATGTGGGCATCACTTGGATTAATCACACTCCAGCACCTCTGGAGAACCATATGGCTGGGCAAGGCTGCTTCAGTCATAAAGGTCACGGTCGCCATGTGTGTGACAACTAAACTGTCCCCCTTTTTGCAAAGAAAAACAACATGCCGATGCCTGCTTCCACACAGCAGCCCCCTTGATGCTGTGGCTCTTGATTAAACTAGGTGTGACGTTGGTCTTTACTGTATTTATTTACATCCGTGTATGGAGACTTTTCTGCTAGAATTATGCCAAAGAAAGCACGATGCAAGGTTTCCAGGGAAAGCGTTTATGTGGCTAGCTGGACAAGACATTTCAGATACATACGCACAGCACAATGTGTGTAAGGAAAGGTCTGAGAGGGAAACAGAATACAGAGTAAGTTATATAGAAGGTACCTGAAAAGGGTCAGAAACCTAATTTGAATTGGTATTTCTAAATACCGGATTTCCTGAGTTTTGTTGTATTGTTTTTCGGGTACCTTTGCTAAAGGTAGGGAAGGAATGTACTTTTACATGCACTGGAGTGGCAGGAAACATGCCTGCATCATCTGCCACCTGACAGACCTTCAAACTACACCTGTACATAGGAGCTGCAGCAGTCCGGTCCGCAGCTTTTGCGAAGGCAACTTATTCAGGGCCCCGCTCTTGTCCTGGATGACGTTAGTGGCATTAAGGCAGGATTAGAAAACATAATTGTCAAATGCCGTTGGACTGTAACCTCCACTACCCCCCCTCAGCCCTCGCTAGCACTGCCAACAATGAGGGTGCTGGAAATTACAATCCATACCCCAAATGGGCCACATGTCCATTACGACATCAAAGGGGGGGGGGGAAAGGGTAGGGAGGGGGACAGGAAGGCCAAACAGGAAAGACAAAATTCAACCTCAGATCGAAAACGGGCCTTTGCCTGCCCAAGCAACATGGCTCTTCCGGAAAGAGGAAAGTTTAGGTGAGTCTGAGCCACGCAGCAGGAGTGGGCCTCTCGTGCGAGGGAGGAGATTCCATTTCACAGACGATCCAAAGTGCCCCTGTATATCTGTCTCTGGGTGGACTCCACACCACACCCCATTATTAGTATGTACAGAACCTGCTACCCCCTCCCCTTACACATGCACCCCCTCTGTTCCCCCATGCCTCATGCTGGCTTGGTGCAACAGTGCCCCACTGTAGCCTGCTCGCTCTCTTCCCCTCAAACATGCATGTTGCAGGCCTCACTTGTCAACATAGCAAAATCCTTTTATTACATACAGGCATGGCGAAACCACCTGAATAAAACTGCAGTATTAAAGAAAAACTGCACGAGAGAGACCTGCAAGTTCTACAAAAGTCCTGCAAGGCCACAAGTGAACAACTAAAATCTGGTTTAGTGGAACTCAGGGTGGCAGGATATGGCCCTCGCCCTCACCATCCCACTGGAGGAAGCCACGGCACATGAGAACTCCTCCCACCCAGGCCTCCCTCGCTGAACCACCCAGAAGGTTCCCAAGAGGCGGCTGGCCGCAGGAGAAGGGGCTATTCCCTCAAGAGAAACAAGAGGCTCAGAAGACGCAACGCTCGGGCAGAGCCCAACCACACCCGCTGCTTGGGGGCTCTGGTGAAGGGTTGCAGTCCAGGGAAAAGCAGCCGCCGCAGGGGGTGGGGCACTTCTCGTGCCACCTCCCACCAGCAGCTCTGCCGTGAATCCTCATTCTCTCCCACGAAAGCACCTCAGCAGCGCCGCCTCCCCTTTTTGGGGGTTCTCTTCTCTTTCCGAGCTTCTGCCGTGGTAAAAGTGATGCACTGAGTGTCCAGGAAGTCCAGCAGCTTGCCCAGAGCAATCCGGATGCCCTGCTCCTTCAGCTCTGCCTGCAACCCAGCCAGTTCAATGGGTTGGTACAGCAAGATCTGGCGACCAAGAGCAGGGGTGGCATGAATGTAGCGCCGCAAGGCCTCCAGTTTGTCTGTCTCGAGGCCCGAGGAGGCCTGAGAGGCTGGGACGTGCTCTGCTTCTTCAGCCTCTCTCACGGCCACCAGGGCGTTGTTGGCCTCACACACAACTGAAGAAGACCTAGGGGGACACAAAACACTCTATTTTAATGTGAGCTTTTCTGGGCAAGTCCAGTTCCTCTGACGTCTGAGGAAGTGGACTTGTCCACCAAAGTGCACATTAAAATATAGCCGTTATTCTCTTCTTTATTTTGTATTTTTCTTTCATTTTGGGCCTGATATGCTAGCACAGACTAACACAGCTAACTCTTCTAAAAAGAGAACATAAAAACATATCTTTAGGGCAGGCTAACAAGGCTTTGTGGTCCCTGCTCTATCCCAACACCACAAAGCGAAAACAACACAAAACCCAGTTGATCGTAGGCCCTGTACAAAACAACCAACATCCACGCCTCTCCGAGCCACCCATTTCATGGGAACGCAACTTCTGTTGTCCCTGAGCAGGTGGCTCTGGGCAGCCCCGCTGGTTCCTCAAGCGCCCTCCGCGGCCTGCTTCTGTTCTAGGGCAAGGTTCCAAGCTGCCAGCCAAGAGACGCTGGAACGTCTGTGGGCAGCTGCTGCAGAATATGTGGGGAAGGTGGAATTTCAGAGCTCCCTCTCAAAAGGAACAGGAATTAGTAAGCCTCACAGAGGAAGCGACAGCTTGAGTCCTCTTCCTTAATTGATGGGTTTCCCTACAGGCTTTCTTCTGGGTGCCCCTATGCTTTTAAGCATGTACTTCAGATGTTTAAAAAAAAATCATCTGAAATGTCCAGTTCTGACCTCTTCTCTGTGCTGAGGATACTATTTGCTCATACTGAACAGATACTGAAGGGACATCAGACATCCTCCATCACTGGCTATCTAAAGTGCAGGATGTTGTGGGCTCAGTTTGGGGGTGCAGAGAGCAGAAGGTTGGCCAACAAACATTTTTAACAAAACAAAAATTAAATATAAACAAGAAACCACTTCTTGTTTAGACAACAGCTGCTGCCTTCCGCGAGACAGGCTCTTTGGATTGTCTGGGCCCACTGCCCACCCAGACGTGACAGAAGGAAGCCCACGGCCCAAAGGAAGGAGAACCATCCCCCCCCCCCCACTGCCCGCCATACCTCTCCGAAGCCACAGACCTCTTGCTGTCCCTTGCCAAGGAACTGGTTGGGCCTTGAGAAGCTGCGAGGGATGTCCGGCTATTCTCAGGGCCGCTTCCAAGGGGAAACCCCGCTGCAGAAAAAGACTGTGCATCTGACCCAACCTGCAAACTGCACCGGCCTGGCCTGGCCTGGCCTCCAGGACTTGGATCCCCAAGATGGAACAGGCCCCGTTGGGGCAAGTGAGAAGGCTGGACGGATCCAGCTGCCTGCTTGGGAAGAGCCCGGGGTGGAGCTCTCTGGGGCAGGGCCTGTGGGGAGCAAGAGGCAGCCTCTTCCTTGGCATCCAATCCCACTTGCTGGTGAGTAAACTGGAAGATTTCTTTCAGCTTCAGCACCATCTGCCGCTTGGGAAGCGCACGGACTCCAAACCTAGGAGGAGAACAGGCGAGAGATTGCAGCATGTGCAGGCACATGCAAGAGCCACCTCCCATCTCTGGCCCATCAGCGCTTGGTTTTTGCACCACCAACCTCCTCAGCTCCTTCTTCAGCTCCGGGGTCACCATGGTGGAGTAAGAGGGCATCGGCGTTTGTGGGATCGCCATGCCCGGCCTCTCCCTGGCCTCGCAAACAGGACCTGTGGTGGAACAAGGGAGGGGGCGGCCCCTTGAGTCTCCAGGGGGTCATTCAGGCAGCCCCCTCCCAGAAGGTGGCCCAGCGTGGCAAGATGAGAGCAGCCCCCACCCGTTGCCCACCCACTCCAGCCAAGGGCCCAAAGAGCGGCTCGCAAGGCCCACGTGGTGGTGTGGGAGGGTGCAGGGGCCAAGAGCACAGGCCCCCTCGCCCAGCTCCTGCCAAGTACAACCTGCATTGAAGAATTTCCAGCCAAGTTACAAAACAGATCAGCTGCGGGAGAAGAGAGGAAAGCCACCTGCGCCACCCCCCACCCAGAGCAGGGACACCGACTTACCCTGAGCCGTCGGAGGAGTCCCTGCTGGGGGGACTCTCTGGGCCAGCGGGAGGACGTCACTGCTGTCGGAGTCTTCGCCCGCCCACTCTTGGGCTTCCTCCTCCGATGAATCGGTCCGGCAGGTGAGGGGGCTCCCCTCCAGCAGGGGGCTGCCCCCCCTCGCCTCTGAAGCCGCCAAGGGCATCCCCAGCCCATCCCTGCCATCCGCGGCACACGTGGGCTCTGTAGAGAGCGAGGAGACCTCCCCCAGGGAAAGGGCAGCGGCTGGCTGAGCCTCCGCCTCATCCTCTTCGCTGTCCTCCAGAATGACCACGGCTGCCTCCTTCACCTTCTGGGCTCCACGTGAAGCAGGGTAGCTGAGGCGGTGGCGGCGGCTGCCGCTGCTGCTGCCACCAGGATTCCCGCTTGCAGGCCAGCAGGAGGGCAAGGCAGACCGGGGACAGACCTCCTTTGCAGGCGGCCTCAGGGGAGACGGGCTGCGGTCGAGGGGGCCAGCCTCGTCCCTTGACCTGCAGCCACCCCAGGCTGCCCATGGACTGCTTATCCCCTGCCTGCGTGGCACCGGCGTGTCTGGAACCAGCGTCAGTCCTCCCTCCCAGGAAGTGTCCTCTTCATCACTGCTCCGCCCCTGGACAGCAGCAGGCCTCTTTCCCAGGGACCCTCCAGTCCCACAAGCGAGCCTGCCTGGCCCCTGGCCCCTGCTGCCCTCCTTGGGGCTCGCCCAGTGCAGGGGTGAACAGCTGCCTGCCCCCGGGCACTCCTTGCAATTTGACATAGGCTCCGGCACCTGACGCCGGATACCTGGGTGACCCAAAGAGACACAGTCCACGCACGGCTTCCTGCCTTTCCCCTGCTCTGCCTCTTCCTCCTCCTCAGAATCCAGCACCACCACAACTGCACGGCTATCGGCACCCGTGGGAAGAGTCCCTGGCCCACCCGGGGGGTGCTCCAAGCGACTGATGGGTGCCCCCCTCCCCAGGGGCTCCTGGCTGCCTCTGCTCTGAGAGGAGGAGCACCTCCCAGCCAAGGTGGGCTGGGAGGCAGCTGGAAGGTGGACAGGGGCTCCTGGGAGCTCTCTGGCGTCGGCTGCTTTGGGTGGGGGAGAGGAAGAGGGGGGCCCTGGGTCTTGGGCAGGAAAAGCCTCCTCATGTAGCTGACTAGCGCCATCGCTGGACGCCGGCTCCCACACCCGCCGGAGGCCGGGAGGCTGTCCCACGGTGGCACTTTCGCTGCCCATGCCAGGGCTCAGCTCCTGAGCACCCAGCCTTTGTGGGGACCATGTGGAGCAGCCCTCCCCCACGAGGAGGCAGTCCTTCTCCTCCTCCTCCTCCTCAGAAGCCTCAGCGGCTCCTCTGGAGAGTCCCCTCCCCTCCCTGGCCTCTTCCTGCAACTCAAGGCAAAGGGACCTTCTCTGCCCCACCTCCTCCTCCCCAGAGGGGCCCAGCCTTGCTCCCCCTTTCCCTCCTGGGGAGCCCTTCGGCCCGCACTGGGCCTCATCCTGGCCTCTCCCCTCCTCTGCCTGGCCTTCCGCAAATCGGTGTTGGGTGGCAGCAAATTGATAGATTTCCTCCAAGTCCTGCTCGCTCATGTTTCCACTGCCCGCTTCCTCTGGGTGGTCCCCTTTCGGCTGAGCCTCTTTGTCTCCTTCTGGCCACATGGATTCCAAGAGCTCTTCGAGGATCTCCTCTCTGCCTTCCTCGCTGCCAGCTCCATCTTCCCTCTCTTCTCCAGACACCGGTGAACCAGACTGGTCCCTTCCACACAGAGCAGCCAGCTCCCTCACGCCAAACCTGCAGGGACAAAGCCAGAACGCCCCTACTCTTCCAGAACCAGTGGAAGAAAGCCAAGGAGCCCCCACCCCCGCCCCTCACCAAGGCTTCATCCAAGCGGAAGCGTGGCAGGGTCTGGACAGGCAGCAGGATCAGCTCGCCAGGAAACATCCCGAAGGATTTGCGCAGGCACAGACCTGTTGGCCAAGGCGCCCACGTCCGACAGGACCTGGCGAGGGATGAAGGAGTCGGCCGTGTAAAGGTAGCTCAAGAACACCTGCATAGCCTCCAGAGGCACATCGCTCAGCAGCATCCGGCGGGTCCACGTGCCGCCTTCTTCAGCCACTCTGAATCCCATGTGGTCCGCCTGGCAGTGAACGGGAAGGAGAACCAAGTCCCCCTCTGAGAGCCACCCCAGCACATGGCCCTCCACCTGCCAAGGAAAGCTGGCCATCTCTTCACTGTGGCACGTCGGGTGGTAGGTTCCACGCAGGTTGGTGGCCACTGAAGAAAGCCGGCCCACCCTAACAATCCCCCAAGGGCCGACGCGTGCCTCACAACCTCAAAAGCCATTTTCTCCATCCCGGGAGGAAAAACCCCTCCTCCACCCCTGCATCTCTCCAGCAACTGTCCCCTGAATAAGACCCCATCACGGACAGCGGCTTTCCCTCTGCCCCCCCAAACACACACACACACACACAGCCTCTTGTGCTCCAAAAGCCACACACACACCCCTTCTCCAGGCCACCTTCTTTCCCACATCCTCAGTTCTCATCCGTCCTGCTCCATCCTGCCCTTCCGCCATTCCTTCTGGAACCAGGAACTCTCGGCTGTTGGCTAACAGGGATGCCTCCCAGGACGCTTGGAGGAGGAGGGGCTCCTGGCCGCTCCCCAACCTAACCCCAAAACGCTTGGGCTGGGGGCGAGGCGGAGCTGTAAAGCTCTGCGGTGGAGGTGGCTGCCACCCACCTTCCCCTGCTCTCTAAGAGAGACCCACGGGCAGACGGCCTTTCTAGGCCTCTTCCTGAAATCTGGGTTAGGTGGAGAAAGAGAAGCCAAGGGCACGGCCCCGTTCTCTTCAGCCCACATAAAACCAAACCGGCCAAGCATCCAGACCCAGAGCAATGAAGCAAGCAGGCAGCATTGAATGAATGCTGTGCGCCTACATCGGCTTTCCTGTGAGACCTTCCTCGTTTGTCCACTGCAAACACCCACCTTTGGTCTAGATGGGCGGGACAGAAATCCAATAAATAAATAAATAAATTCCCTCTTGCTTACCGCTTCCATAAGCAGGGGACAGCGAGCATAAAGGACAAACATGTGAGCGTAGAGGATCTCTCCGCTGTCCACCTGGAACTGGAGGTCACTCAAGTGGGGATTGTTGACCATCTCCCTGAAGGCACTGGTCAATGAATCCAGCAAGACCTAGAGAAAGGAGTGGCGAAAGACAGGAAAGGTAGGATCCTGACTCTTTTCCTCAGCAGACTCCTGAACTTTATAGAGAAGCACAATAGCAGAAGGAGGGTGGAGGATGGTCTCTGGGCGAACTCAGGAGCCCGCTCCCTCACCCAGAAAAAGCCTCTATGGATCACACCGGGTTGCCAGAAAACTTGGACCAGATACATCCAGGAGAGGGGACATTTTTAAAAGCAGAGGAGGCTGGAACTTCACCAGTCCCTTCTTGCTGTGTTACCACAGGTGATCAGCACCTTGCAAGTAAAACCAGGGTAAAGAATTATGCACCAATAGAGTCTTTTCCCAATGCACTGCGTCTGAGAAATACTGGATGGAAACGTAAAACCGGATCCGCAGAATCACAGAACTGCTAAGCTAGAAAGGGTCACGAGGGTCACCAAGTCAACCCCCAGCAGATGCAGGGATCCGAAAGCCTCTCTGATGGATGGCTTACCCCACTACCGATGAAAAACCCACAGCAAAGGAGATTGGACCACCCTCTGAAGGCTGGGGCTCCCTTCCCCGCTTACTGTTTGATGATGGCTTCTCAAGGACAGTCTGTTCTCCCCTGGCGAAAAAGAACCGGTCTGGAAAGTGTTTGCCATTTCTTCCTCTCTCCCTCAAATTAAGAGAAGCAGCATAAAGAATCTAATCAGTCCCTGTCCCAGAAGCATCCGTTCTCCTGACAAGGCTGGCTCACCCGTCCCCTCTCCGGAGCAGGTGTTCTCTATGGGGCAGGCCCTCCCCTTCTGGCCTGAGGCAAGAGACCTCACCTGCCCTCTCCAGCTGCCGAACCTCCAGGCCCCACTGGGTAAGGGTAAGCCCTTCTCCAGCTAGGTCTTCCAAGTCCTGTAGGGCCTGGACATCTAGCGGGTTGACGGCTTGCTCATCTCTGGGGCCACAGCCTTGAAGCTCGCCATCATCTCTGCTTTGGAAAGGGTTGGCATTGGGGGGCATAGAATCTGTCTCCTGCAATCCAACAGGGCCAGGCAAGGTCAAGGAAGTGCCCAGCACCAGGCTCTGGGGGGGGAAAAAAGGGAAAAGCCACTCATATCCTAAAATGAAGAGATCAGGAACCCTCGCCAAGGGCTGGAATAACAACGCACCTGCCCCATACTTTACAATGTTTTTTGTCCAAAACCCAGTACAAAATAGAAGACCACCAGCCCCTTCCTCCTTAAGGGTGCTTGGGCTCTAGCCCCCAGGGGACAGGCAGGAACCTCTGTAGAGATCCCTCGGTGTGGTTCCCGGCCTGCCTTTTGCACAGGTGGCCAAGCTGGCCAGGAGGCACCAAGAGCCTAAGCCCAGATATCACACACATACCTGGGTCCCTGGCAGCTGTGAAGGTACAGGAAGATCAAGGCCGGTAGCTGTGAAACTGCCAGGGACACACGGCCCCGTTAATGAGCTGAACTCCCACAACGAAGAGCCTGGGCCTCTGGGGGATGCTGGCCGCCCACCTGCCTCTCTGGACTGCTCCCTCTCCAAGAGGTGGCTGGAGGGGAGCTGGGGGGTGCTGGGGAACTCTCCTGCCTCTGAAAGCAACTGCCCCACACGCTCCTCCATGTCTCTGTGCATCTTCTGTGCATTCTGAAGCAGCAGCGGTGGTGGTGAGACGGGAGGCTTTGCACCGTTCTTTTTTTCTGCAGGGAACCAAGAGAACACGTTGCCTTCACCACCTCCTGCATCCAGCCAGTTTACCGGTCCTGGACTCAACGGCTGTCCCTTTACCCCGAGATGGTCACAGCGCACAGAAGCAGCTAAAGTGCTTTAGAGACCCCACAGGAAAAAGGAACCAAGGAAACATCCACAGAGGCCTTGTTTCCAGTGGGCCTGCAAGGCTTGCCTCCCCTATCCCAACCCAGGAAAAGCCCAGCCCTGAAGAGTCAGAACCCAGGGAACCCCAGGGAAGGCACCAGTGAAAAGCTCCTGCTTCTTTAAAGCAGGAGCTGGCACGGCTGGGTGGCTCAGAGCCAGTTTTCTGACCTCAGGATCAGCCCCCAGCCCCACAAGCCAACAAAGACGTACAAGGGGGAAGAAATTCAAAATCTGACATTGCTTTCTGTTTCAGACACTACCAACAGCCACACCCGAGAGAACATTAAAAGAACCCTAACAACAACTTTCTTAAAAAAAGAACATTGCTGGGATTCCACTTTTAATTTTTGGGTTGGTGAGGGAAACAGACCGTGGTCTTATCGTAAGACAACGCCTTCTGAAGGCTCCCAGCAATGAAAATTAAATTTGTTGCCATTTTTTTCCTGCCAAGCTGTCAAAAGGGGCCACAAAAGCCACACGGGGCGGGGGGGGGGGGGGAGGGCAGGCTACATGTGGCCAGGGCATGCCTTTCACTTTACTCACTCTTGTTTTAAGGGAATTGCAAGTAGCAAATGCCACAGGGCCCCCCACTCCCCCACCTGTTGGAGCCTCCAAAGCCCACAGAACTAGCCTCCAGTTACCCCTGGCTCGCAGTTTGGCTGCGGCCTTCTCTTTCTCCAGGAGAGAGCGTGACATCGCCATAGCAACCAGCAAGTCCTCGTCTGCCCCGTCTATTTTGGGTGCTGTCTTTGGCTTCTTGGCCAAATTCTCGATGGAAGAGATGACTTTCCGCTTCAGGTGACTGATCACAAGAGGAGAGACAAAATAGCCACAGTCAAAGTTGCAACACGGAAGAATTGCTCCACTCCATCTTCCAACTTTCTACTGTTTGCAAACATGCTCAGCAGCCACCCTGTGATGCTCTACCTTTTATTACAGAATAACCATTCATCAAAAGCTGTCACTTAACTTTCTCTTCCTGTTGAATCACCAACAATATGTAGACTGCTACTTTTAAACCAACAACGCCGATTAAGGCCCACAAAGCAATACACTAAAAGTAACATTTTGTATTGCATGTAACGGCTGAAATCCTGTTACCCAGTTATGCCCAGGGCATAAACCTTTGGCATGGATTGTTGTAAATTGAAAAACCTAAGCAAACATTATCTGATGCAACCCAAGTCAGAAAGTGTCCATGGACATTTCTTAAAGACAGTAATTTGGTTCCAAAAGTTAGGTCAAGTGCACAACTAACCCAGCAGAGCTTCAGTCATTAAGTCCCTGTAGACTGAAAAGACTCCAGACATTTCTCAAAAACAGGGTTTCTTTGGTGGCAACTAGAACAGACTCAGCCTGAAGAATCTGCAAACTTTACACACAAGGCAGTGATGGTTGTGCATCAGAAATTCCACACAGATTTTTATGGCCAGAGTTACACAGCATCCTATGCTAAGTACCTGGAGCTGGCAGGCCGCATTCTGCGCCATTTGCTGGAGCCCTTCTCTGAGGAGCTGCACCGGGTTCAAGACCATCATCTCCCACCCAGCTTGCCATAGGATGGGGGCGGGTGGGAGAGGGGCTGCTGGCCAGAGAGCAGGAAACACACACACACACACACACACACACACACACACACACACACACACGCCAGTCCTCCCATCCACTCCCCCCCCCGTCTCACCTGGAGGAGGAGGAGGAGGAGGAGGAGGAGGAAGGCTCCTGCTGCTGCTGCCGCCGCACGGCCTGGAGGAGGAGGGTCGGGGCCACGTCCATCTTGGCCGCGCAGCGCTTGAGGTGGCCCGCCCGGGCCTTGAGGGAGCCGAAGCCCTTCCCGCAGACCGGGCAGTCGGGGACGGCGGGCGGCAATGGCAACGGCGGGGGGAGCCCCTCCAGCTCATCCAGGCACCTGCTCGGCGGGAAGGGTCGAGGGAGGGAAGCAGGCGGTCGGTCGGTCGGTCGGCCTGGCTTAGCCTAGCCTTTCCCTCTCCCCCCCCCCCTTCCTCCTCCTCCGCCGCCGCCGCCCGAGGGCCTCACCGGTTGACGTGCTGCTGCCTCCGGAGCGAGTCCAGCCCCGAGAGGTCCGCCCGGCACAGCTGGCAGAGCACCGGCCCCGCGTCCTGCCGCCGCTGCCGCTGGGGGCCTCCGTCCCGCGGGGGACTCGTCCGGCTGGCGGGACCGGCCGGCGACCCGGGGCCCGGAGCTGTTCCCCCCGCCGCCGCCTTCCCGCTCCCCGTCGGGCCTTCCGGCAGCAGCCGCCGCCGCTCCCTCCTCCCGGAGACCCTCCGTCGCCGCCGCCGCCGCTGCTGCTGCTCCCGCTCCCGGAACTCGTCCTCGGAGTCGCCCCCCATCGCTCGCGCCGGCCCGCGCGGCGCAACGCAAACTTCCCCCCCCCCACCGTCACCGCCAGGGGCGGAGCCTGCGCAGGCGCAGAAAAGGGCGGGGCCGCGGCGCCCTTCCGGCAAAGCGCCCAGAGCGGCGGCCCGCCATAGAGAAGGCGCCCAGAGCGGTTCGGCGGCCTCCTCTTCCCCCTGCGCCCCCTGGCGGCTGCCCTCTTGAGCCAAGGCAGCAGCGGCCGCCCCGCGCAGAGGCCTCCTCCAATGCCCGCGGGCACCCGTTGCCCACCCACCCACCCGTTCCGCGCGGAGCCGGGTCCGCCTGCTGCGAGGCCCCAAAGCCGAGGCCGGCAGTGCCCCTCGCTTTCCGGAAGGCCCTTGCCAGGAGGGGGAGCAGCCTGGCAGCCCTCCTTGGGCAGCCCTTTTACCCCAAGCAAAAGGCCCGGAAGAGGCTCTCTCCGCCCCCCCCCCCCCCCCCAAGATAAAAAGCAGAGGCACAAACCATGGAGAGCTGAGAGAGAGGACTTTACTGGAAGACCCTGAAGGCCCAGCTGTGCCCTCTTGGCACCTGGCACCCCGCAAGGGGGGGGGGGTCGGGGGCATGTCCAACCCCTGCCCCAACACAAACAGGAACAATCCAGTCACACATGCATTTTTGGGAAAAAGAAAAACCAACAACATGATTCTGCAGGGCTCAGCACCAAACCATCTGTTCACAGTCCTCAGCAGGGCACGAGCAAGGTTTGGGCTGTCCTTTCCCTGAGGGAACCAAGCAGCCAGGAGGTCCAGCCGGCAGGGGACCGAGGCAGCTCCCCTGTGGGTCCCGAAGCAAAGGAGAAGGTCCTCCTCCGAAGCCAGGCCGGCCGGGGCCTCCCTCAGTGCTTCTCCAAGGCTTTGGTGAGGAGCTCATTCAGCCGGCTCACCATCGGCCGGGGATCCTCGCTCAGACCTGCTGCCATCATTGCATTGTCATAGATCTGCAGGCAAAAGCAAGAAACATATAGAGAGGGTGGGAAGAGGGGCTTCTGTGACTGCCACAAAACTTAAGTGACAATTAGGGGGCAGGAATTCATGGCTTCTGTAGGCACCACAATGCTCAAATCCCCATGCGCTTTGTACCTCATGGGTGCTGCCTCTCGTCCAGGGGAATCCAGCAGGAGCACCACGACTCCCAAGGAGTGAGGGCTGCTAATGTTAGCGCAGGCACACCATGCAACCCAGAACAGGCCAAGGCAGCTCAACACGCATGAAAAAAGGAGGAAGGAGGAAGGCCAGTGGCTGCCGCCCTTGACACTAACCTGGTCAAGCAGCAATTGGGCCAGGTCAGGCTGACTGGCTCGCAGCTGGTTCAGCTTCTTGATCAGGGCATGCCTACAGAGGGAGAGGGAAAGATGTGGGCCATTGCACCTTCCCTGTGCAGAAGACTCTTTACTACAGCCCCACAGATTTCCTGCAACAGATGCTCCTGGAAGAGAATGACCCTTGCTCCTGGCCAGAGTGCAAGGTCAGGCATCAGGAGCTCAGCTCTGCTCACCGAACAGTCACCACATACCCTGTATTGATCTCCAGTGTGGGCTGCAAGATTTGGGCTCGCTCCTCACTCGTCTTGGCCAGCTGCTGCATGCGCAGGAAGTGGCGGGCAGCACCCATCTCCAGCACAGTGATCATGGCTGGATGGGTATCCAGGCGGGGGGTCACCTGCACAGTGATGGAAGAAAAGCATGGCAGAGATCATGACCAAAAAATGGTCCCTCTGTCTCTCCACCCTCCCAGTTCAAAAAAAGCTAACAGCCTCCATGTCCTCATAACCTGCAGGCTAACATATTTCTGGATGGCCTCTAAGGATGTCATGCATGCATCCAGAAGGGCAGGGTGAGAGCGAGACAAGGGATGACCAAGCATTTCTCCTGGCATCAGCAGAAACAGGACCTCCAGCCACTGTCTTGCAGCACAGCTTCTAGGAGACGTAGCAGGGGAGGGGAGCACAGGAGCCATCCTTTTTGGGCGGGGGGTGAAATGGAAAAGCACACCTGCTTGGACAACCTCTAGAGCCAAAGCAGCTTCTTTTCACTGTGCCTAGGGTGCTCTCGGCAGGAAGGCTGAACGAGGTCAGGTTGCCCCAGCTCACCTTGATTGCAGCCACCCGAGAACCAAGAGCATTCCTCATCCAGGCCATGAGATCCTCAGCATCCTGGGAACTAAGGCATTCTTCAGCTGTGGAAACAGAGTTTTAAAGTGCGCAGGAAGCTCAGGACTGGAAAAGGAGGGAAGCAACATAGCCCAGACACTGCCCCCCCCCCCCCCGCCAGCACTTCCTCACAACAACGGGAGGGAGGCGAGAGGGTCCTGCTGACAGCCAAGTCTCTCCTGCCTCCCCAAACCCAGCTTTGCCCCCACCCCTTGTACCACCTACTGCAATATAATGATGGCTACTGCCTCCACCATCTGCTTGCCCAATGTCTTTCCTGCCAGCTTTTAGCCCTACCGCCTGCATGAGAGCAGGAGGCGCAACCATTTCTGGGAAGGCGAAGACTGCTCTCTTTGGAAAGCTACCTGAGCGGCTCTCCTCAAACTTCTCCTCCTTGTAGTGGTCAACCACAATATCCGTCTCCACTGACATCAGCTTCTTTTTCTCAAACTCCCGCAGATGCAGCAGCGTCAGTTCATCAAACTGCTCATAGCAGAAGAGCACCTGGCAGCCCAAAGGGAGAGAGTGAGACTTTGCTCTCAAACAGCACCGCCAGGGAAAGGAAGGGGCCCACCTTCCCTGGTACGTCTCCTTCTCGCCTCTTTGGCCCTCTGTAGCTTAGCGGCAGAGGGACCTGCTAGCAAGCGACGCAGCAGTGCACCCAGGTCTGCTGCTGACCAAGTCAAAAGGGCAGGGCCACCACTCTGGATGCAGGAGAGGAAGGCCAGCTGGCCTCCTCCACAGTCCCAGGATGTGGCAGAGAGGCTGGATCACTTCTCCTCATGCTGACAGAACCCAGGCCAGGACCAAGACCCAGGGCCCCCTTTCGAGGGACAGGATCCGGCCAGGCACCCCCCCCTCACCTCCACATTCTTCTTCTTCATGGCCTCATAGTATGGAGAGTGTTCAGCCAGGTGGCGGTTGGGGGCAGACAGGTAGTAGATGCTCCTGCTGCCAGCTGGCATGCGACTGGCATATTCCAGGAGGCTGGTCAGCTGGCCAGCAGGCAGTGCTGAGGACTCGTAGCGCAGCAGCTTGGCAATGTCTTCCTGCAGAAAGAGGGCCTCCCTTGAGTCACAAGTAGGAGCCAGAGCAGACAGCACAAAAAAAAAAAAAAAGCCGGCCACGTGCCTCCAGAGCACCTCAGTGCCTCCCCATCACAACGCCTCCCTCCCTCCCACCCCAACGGTCAGAGGCCACCGTGAGCCCTCAAAACCCAGTCAGCTGCCCAGGGCAGGGGCACCTTGACGTCTTGCTCAGCAATGGTGACAATTCCCTCACGCATGAACAACCCGTAATCCTCAAAGAACTTGGCGTATTTCTCAGGGTCTCTCTTGCTCTGATCCATGAAGAATTTGATGAGCCGCTGCTGCAAAACTTCCCGAAGCTTCCTGTGGGCCGAGAGGTGAGCAGCCAAGAATCAAAGATAGAGCAGGCAAGGGGGGAAAACACGCAGCCTGCAGAAATGCCACCACAGGGAGGGCATTACCGGGGTGGGTGGGGAGACTAACTTCAATGGGTGCTATTGTGGTAACACAGCCCTACTTCCACTAGAGCAGGTCACTTCCCAGGGAGGCCACGGGGGGGGGGGGGCTCAGGGGGGTGCAGCTCAGCAGCAGAACAATGCCCTGCCATACAGACATTCCCAGTTTTGATTCCTGACAGCTGTGTCGGAAGGAAACGGGAAGGAGGCCCTTTCCCTGCCCAAACCCCAGGGGGGTTCTGGCCGTCCCAGCAGCCAGTGCCAGGTGAGAGGAGACAGACAGCTCTCGCATGTCCTGTCCACGTGACCCTCGGGTTGCTCCTCCTGGGTTGCCCACCGGATAAGGGTGCTCTCCTGCAGCAGTTCCCGGCTCAGGTTCAAGGGGATATCCTCGCTGTCCACAACTCCTGTGCCAGAGAGATGATGACAAGCTATAGCACAAGGACGGGGAAACCACTCCCCGCATCTCCTGTCTCTGCCCAGCTACGGCCCAGAGCAGCAATGGCCAACCTATGGCACGTGTGCCACAGCTGGCATGCAGAGCCCTCTCTACGGGCACACGAGCCATAAGTCGCTGGATTGCTACTCCCCCCCCCCCCCCCGGCAGCCAAACCTCAGGAGGTGGCTGCAGCTGCGGTGCTAGTGCTTCAACAGGCGGCGGATCCGGAGTGGGGTCTCGGGGCACCTCCGTGCCTGGGATTCCCTCTTCCGCCACCACTTCTGGTTCCACCGCCACCCGCTGGTTTGTGTGTTGTTGTTTTTTCCAGTTTGGGCACTCGGGCCCAAAAAGGTTCTCCACCACTGGCCCAGAGCTTCCCGGACTACCTTTCAGGAAACGGAGCCACTTGGGCAAAATATCTGTGGCTTTAGTCAGGATCAGGACCTTGCGACTGTAGAGGGCTACACTGGAGCCCAGCTCCCGGCTGACATCGAACATGGAGGGCTTCTGAAGGTTGAGAAGAGAAAGCAGAAGAATTCTGAGACACAAGCCAGGAGCGACTCCCTCTATGGAGGACCCCTCACTGACCCTCCTGGCAAGGGCTTGATGCGCCCTTACTGCTGGTTTGCTTTGGACCAGCAGGAGTCGAGAAGAGATGAGGCAGATCCTCCTTCTCAGACAGTCCCCTCCCCCCCAAAAAAAGAACTCACCACCTCTGGCACATAGAAGATGCTGCGGATGTTGAGAGGCGCATCAGTCTTGTAATGAAGGATATAACGGGGCTCATCGTAGGCCTGGGCAATGAAGCGATAGAACTCCTTGTGCTGCCAGTCCCCGATGTCCTTGGGGTCCATCATCCAGAGGGCCTGAGCAGAGGGAGAGGGGCAAACAGAAAGCGAGGAGGCTCAGATGTCCACCAGGCAAGCAGGTCTGTACAGAGTCAGACCCACTGAAGCGCCTACCTTGAAGCCACAGAGGAGGAGGAGTCAGGCCTCATCCTACTGCCACCTGAAGCCCTACTGGTGTCCTTTCTCCCTCCCCACCCCCAAGCAAAAGGTCAGTGAAAGGACCGCCGGCCGGGAGGAGGGAATTTCTTCACAGTAGCCCAGAACAATGCAACGGGCCCAAAAGGTAGACGCTAGCAGCAGCCCCAGCACAACTATGCTGAGCCTTAAAGAAACTTAGCGGTGGCAGGAGACTACCTTCTGGGCTGAAAGGCCAAAGAAAAACTGAATCCATTCAGGCTATGCCCTGGCCAGTCTGTTGCCAAGGCAGCCCACAGACATCCAGCCAACGGCAATGAAGAGAAAACACGATGCATTTGCATGAAGGAGGAGAGCCAAGGACTACCTCAAAGGCCAATTCACTTCACCCTGACAACCCAGCACCTCACACTGTAAGCACCGCAAAGACGGCCTTGCGCATAAAAATGCCCCCACCCCGGCTCTTTCAGCCACAGAAAGGAACTCCCCGGACTGCAAAAAGAAGGAAGACCTGGAGAAGAACAACCCAGTCAAGGCAGCAAACAAGCTCACAATTGAGGCAGGAAGCTGAACACCACACAGGGAAGCACGTGGCTTCCAGCGCCCTGCAGCTCGAGCCTGGGCCCACCCCATTTCCTGCAACCGCCTTACCTGCAAGGTGTTGATAGAGCGCCCGTTCAGGTAGACAGGGAAACTGATGAAGTTGCTGTATTTTGTGATTACCTCTAGAGGAGGAAAAGGACGCACTGAGTAAGCTGCCTGTGCACACCCCATCCCAATGGGTCTGCCCTCCCCTGTACCGTCTATAGCACTGGGATCTGTAAGCCACACAGGGCCTGGAAGAGCTGATGGGAAACAGCACACACCACCCCCGTCTGGCACAGCAAAAGGAAAGGAGAGAGAGACCCAGTGGTGGGCAGAATCACAAACCCAGAGCCCACATCAGCTCATCTGCTTTTGCCTCTAGTCTGAGAGGCTGCTCTGGGCTTGTCCACGGAAGGTCTTAAGAAGCTTCACCCCCCCATCCCCTGCACACACTCCATCTAGTCCGCTGTCCTCTCCCTTCCCTCCAGCTGTCTGTCTGTCTGAGCTTTTAACAAAAGAGCACAAGGCTGAAACCGGCTGGGACCTCTTCCCTGTACAGCGTGGCCTCCTCAGCCACTGGGCTGCAGCCCCTCTGCCAGCCCCACGGGCCAAGCTCTGCCGCCTCCACTGCGGAACTCTTCCAGTATGCGCCCTGGCCCACGAGATGGCCGAGCCCAGGAGCCCCCAGCCTGCCTGACTCACCTTTGACCCGTTCCTCACTGGCAAATTCCTTGCAGTCTTCTTTGAGATGGAGAATTATTTTAGTCCCAGTGCATACTCCAGAAGCTTCTGAGATCTCAAACATCCCGGAACTAAGATTAGAAAGAGAAGCCTAGGAGCCAGCAAAGGGCCAGAGATGATCTTTCCTGGCCCTCCTTCCCGGCCTCTTACAGGGAGATTGCAATGGCTCAGCCAAGCCAGCCACGGATGGAAGAATCCACCCTCCCACTCCGAATGTCCCAGATCTAGGAGGCTGAAGTAGGGCCATGCCTGCTTAGTGCCTGGAAAGGAGACCTCCAGCTTAGTTCTTGGAAAGTATGCCGCCTGAGGCCTTGGGAGAGGCTCTGTTTCCTATCAGAGTTAAGAAGACGGAAAAGAAGGAGCCTGGCTCTATAGAAGACAATTTCCTGCATTTCTACCTGAAGGCATTACCCTCTGGAAAACAACACCATTGTAGAGTCTTCTAATTCCTGACATACTGGAAAACTATTTGTCCCTTTTGCTTACTAAATCTGTAACAGGCCCAATTCTGTAGCTACCTCAATAAAGAAACCAGTGTCTCAACTCCCAGGTCTAGAAGAACCAACAAGGGAAGTAGAATCTAAAGCCTCTTCCTTTTTCACAACGCCTGAGAGATCACTGCTCCCTAAGAGATCCTTCTTTGTGCCCCTGGATCAAGCTCCACCAGGAATGCTGGCAAGTGGCAGCAGGCAAAGGCCACAGAGCCTTCAGCAGGAAGGGTCCCCACCCTCCAGCACGCCTCTTACCTATCTGAACTCCAGCAGTAGCCAGAGCTGCCCGGCTCCACCGACTGTGAGAAAACGTCCACCCGATCAGCTACCATGAAGGCCGAGTAGAAGCCCACTCCAAATTGACCAATGATCTTACTGTTGGCCTCTCCCTGCTTCTCCAGCACATCTAGAAAGGCCTAGAAACAGAAAATGCTGTTGGCTGCACCCATGCCGCCTGGGTGGGCGACTGAGCATCCGACCACTCCTTTTCACCCCGCTAGATGCACCTCTTAACAGCCAAGCAACACGCAGGGCACTATGAGGCTGAATAAATAGAGGATTCTTCATCGTCACGTTCCTAAATTTCATGTAAGCTCTAGAACTGTATGAACCACGTTAACCTGCAGCTGCAAATAAAACTAGAAGTTTTCATTCACTTAAAAGTTATGGCAATTAATGATAAACTGACATGTGATATGAAAATAAGAAGAGGCCAAATGAAAAATAATGATTTTAAGAAAACATGGAATGTATTTTTGGAATATGTATTTCGGAGAGGGAAGGGGTATACACCGAGGGAAGAAACAATGAAATTTTGGAGAGAAAATGGATTGAACGAAGTTTAATCCTAGTCCTGAAGGTGATGGGGGCACTTGTGAAATTGTATTTTATTGTTTATTATTGTTTATGTATTGTTTTTATAGTTTTTTTTGTGTGGTAGTGGGTTTATGTTGTATTAATAAAAAAAAATTAAAAAAATAATAAAAAAAGTTATGACGTTTATTTCAGCAACCATAAAAAAATGAAACCTTTTTCATGTCATTTTGTGCAGTTTCATGCAACTGGAACAGTAGACTGGGACTCAGAATCCATACAATAGTTTAACTCATTTCAAAAGATCTACAAGTTTCTCTTCCATTTTATTTCAAGTGCTTATGGATCTCATGGCAAGCTACCTTACAGGAAAAGTTTAAGAAAAAGATGAAAAAGTCTAACCCAGTTCCAAAAGAAGAGCTGTAGCAGGCTGAGTCCTGCTTGCTCTCATCACCAGTGCTAAGGTCTGGGCTCTGCTCACCCACTCAAGGACAGGGCAGGAAGGGGCCTGGAGCTGGTCACCCTCCTTGTCACTACAGAAATTTCCCGAAGGGTTACAAACAGTTACGTCCCCCCCCCCCGAGGCTTGTCTACCCACTTCACCTTGGAGCCAGATCGTGCTATGGTGCCCAGATTGGACAGAAGTTCCTCTCGGGTCATCCCAATACCTGTGTCCTGCAAATAAAAATACAGAAGAACAGAAGATCAGATCCATTTTGCGAAGAGCAAAAATAGAAAAACTGAGAGTTCTCTACAGGAACTCTTTTTAAGATTCACAGCCTTTGTTTTTAAAAATGTTGAAGAAAAATCAGGGACTGGTCAGCCCTCAACACCAGGGACTGGGGCACGCATTGGACAGGACTTGTAGCCTGGCTGCAGGAAAGACAAAATCAACTTCCACCATCTGTAGTGTTTCTCCTTGCTTGAGACGGCCCAATTTCTCAAGTGAGGAGGAACGCTACAGAAACAGAAAACTCACTCTGGATCAGAGACCATGGCCAACAATTTTTAAGGAACAAGGACAGTGACAGGTGACTAATTTAAGGTGGCCACAGAAGTCTGGGGTGCAAGGGCTCCACAGAGCTCAAGAAAAGGAAATTGCTGCGGTCTCCCTGGTTGACGTACCTGGACAGTAAGAGTTCTTTTCTTAGAGTCTGTCTCAAGGTGGATCTCCAGTTCCGGCAGGGCCTTCCCTTCAGACACCAGCTTATAACGCAGTTTTTCTAATGCATCACTGCCATTGGAGATCAGTTCCCGGATAAAAACCTGCAGGAAAAAAACCTGTGTTACCTTCTGCAAATCTGAGAGAAGGTGAGCATAAAGCAGTGGCTCTGGAACCAGCAAACTCCTTCAAATCAAAGGAGACACTGAGAGAGTAGGGACTCTCCCCTGTAGGGAAGGCCCAAGAAGAGCCTGGGGATGTTCTCCCACTGGTCAAAGCAGGCAACAAGGCCCGACCCAGCAGAAGAATCTGACAAGCCTCCAGCCCCTGTGGCTAATCCCATTTAGCAAGAAAGGCGCCCCGAGTTCCTGTGGTCCGGCTTCTGCCCTTCACGGACCCCTGGCCTATCGCCCCGGTGGAGCTCCCCACCCCCCACCCCGCGAGAAACTCTTCAGCAGGCAGCCTCCCACCTCCTTCTCCGAGTAGAGCGAGCGGGCCACGATGTCCAGCAGCTTCTTAGTCTCGGCCTGGAACTCGTGCTTCGAGGAGGAACCTGCGGGACCAACCGGATTAAGAAAGAGATGAGGCTCGGAGGGAAGGGGCGGCTTCGAGGCGGGCGAGGGAGGGAGGCAGGCAAGGGGGCAGAGAGAGGCAAGCGCGGCCCCACCTGGGACGCTCTCCGGGTGGCTGACGAGCCGGTGGAGCGGCGGCTCATCCTCGCTCTGCGCGGCCTGGCTGCTGCATTCGCGGCCAGGGGCCCACCTCAGCCCAGGCGCCGCCGCCGCCGCCACACACACCGGCCTTGGCGTGGAGGCCCGGCCCGGGGCCCCCTGTGGCGGCGGCAGGGAGGAGAAGAGGAGGACAGGGGCGGCGAGGGTCCCGTTTGGCCCGGCCCGGCCGCTGCCGGCGCGGAACAGGCGGCCGTGGGCCGAGAGGTGGTGGCGGTGGCGGCGCCCCCCGCGCAGCGCCTGCAGGAGCAGCGCCTGCAGGAGCCTCCCCATGGCCGGCCGGACGCACGCCCTCCTCCGCCTTGCCCGCCGCTGCTTCCGGCGCAGGCGGTAGCGCGTCGAGCGGGCGCTCCCGTGACGTCACGGGGCCGCTACCGCAGCCCAAGAAACGGGGGGGTGCGCCTGCGCGTGCGCCAGCCCTGCCCGGCTCTTCGGGCGCCGCCTGACACCAACAGGGAGGCGGCAGAAGAGGCGCGCCCTTCCTTCCTTCCTTCCTTCCTTCCGGGCGCCTGTGAGGTCGGCCCGGCTGGTCCCCTTCTCTCCCTCCGTGCCGGGACGCCGGATCCTGCCCAGCCTCCCCGGGCGGGTCGGTTCTCCCTCCCTCCCCCCCCAACCCCGGTCCGCCGGGGAAACGCGGAAGGGAACCCCCCGCTTCGGCTGCCCAGGAGAGGAGGAGCGGGAGCTCGGCCGGGAGGACGGAGCGGCTCCTCCGCCGTCCTCCGCCCACCCCCACCCCCACCCCCGAGCCGGACCGGGTGGCGGGCGGAGGTTGGAGGTGGCCGGGACCCCCCCCCCCAATCTCCGAGGCGGCTCCGAGGGGAACCCAGTGGGCCTCCGAGGGTGGCGTGAGGTCTGACCCGGGGCTGCTTCTCCGTTCGGCAGGGCCTGCCCGATCGCCCTCCGGAGGCACCAGCGGCAGGGATGGAGAGCAAGGACCCGGAGACCGAGATCCACCCGCTGAAGAACGAGGAGGGCAAGGCGGCGGCGGCGGAGGGGGGGGGCCAGGGCAACGGCGCGGCCCAGGAGGCAGGGGGGCTCCCCAGGAAGCCCCGGCGGCGGCGGCTCTCCCGGTGGCGCACGGCCGCCTTTTTCCTCTCCCTTTTCCTGTGCCTGCTGGTGGTCTTCGCCTTTTCCTTCGTCATCCCCTGCCCCGTCCGGCCGGTCTCCCAAAGGACGTGGAGCAGGAGTTACCACAATGCCGGTAGGTCTCTGGGCACAGGACCGGCGACAGCACGGAGGGCTGCTGCCCCTGCCCCCCCCTCCACCCGGTGCCTGCCCTCTGGCCCCCCAGCACCGGGTTCTTCTCTCTTGGCAGAGGGCTGCCACCGCTGCCCCCCCCTCCACCCGGTGCCTGCCCTCTGGCCCCCCAGCACCGGGTTCTTCTCTCTTGGCAGAGGGCTGCCACCGCTGCCCCCCCCCTCCACCCGGTGCCTGCCCTCTGGCCCCCCAGCACCGGGTTCTTCTCTCTTGGCAGAGGGCTGCCACCGCTGCCCCCCCCTCCACCCGGTGCCTGCCCTCTGGCCCCCCAGCACCGGGTTCTTCTCTCTTGGCAGAGGGCTGCCACCGCTGCCCCCCCCCTCCACCCGGTGCCTGCCCTCTGGCCCCCCAGCTCCAGCGCCGGGTTCTTCTCTCTTGGCAGCCACGTACCCGTTCCTGGCCTTGGCGGATGTGGACGGGGACGGCGTGCAGGACGTCCTCTTTGCCTTCCAGGCGGCTGCTGGGCACCTCGACGGCCGTCGCCCCTTCAACGGCTCCTGTCCAGAGGCGGGTGAGCGACAAAGGCTGCGCACCAGGAAAGCTTGTCCAAGGGGGCCAAACGGGGCCCAGCGATAGAGAGGGACCCCAGAAGGGCGCTGTGAGGGGAAGGGGCTGTGCTTCGGGCAGCGCTGGCTCCGCGTGGCTGCTGATCTGCCCTCCTCTCCTTGCAGGCTTTGCCTCCCCCTGTGCCTTCGTGGCCGCCCATTCAGGCACCAATGGCAGCACACTCTGGGAGAGGCCGGTGGGTGAAGATCTCCTGCTGATGGACTGCACGCTGGAACTGGAGAACACCCCTGCCTGCCTCTTTGTAGGGAAACCTGACTTCTTGGCTACCCTCGACCAGAGGACAGGTGGGCCCTGCTGGGTTCTCTGCAGAAGCCTAGCCATTGGGGTTTTTTCTCTCTGTGTTTCTGGCCCAAGGTGCTCAGTAGGGAAGGCAGGCAGAGCTAAAAGAGCACCAGGAACTGAATGAGCCAGGGAAAACGCAGGCACTGGCTGACCTGGCTTCCCTTCCTCTCTCCGCCAAGTATCTTGAGTCGGATAGGCTCCTGCTCGGCATGAAGCTTGGATGGGGCTTCTTGCCTCTGCTCTGCAGCTGGTTTTTAAAAAGTGCTGCCACCGTGTTTTCCAGCCACTTTTGCAATTTGAAGGTCTGTTCTTGTAGATGCTACGGGGGGTGGGGGTGGGTGGGACAGATGTGAAATGGCAGCCTCAGAAACACAGCCAACAGCCACCCCAGGTGACACTTCCAGTGCCCTGCTGGGTTTCTGGAGAGGGAGTGGGGAGGCCACCGGGTATTTGAGCACAATCTTAGGAGTCCCCATTTTGCAATTAAAGGGACCCAGCTTTGCTCATTCTGATGCTTATATCTAGGCAGAGAAAGCTTTTAGAATTGTTTGTTTCTGCAGCTTGGGCAAAAAAGATCCAGTGCTTCAAATGCAGGAAAAAGTTACAAGAGATGCAGTTGTGATAGGCAGGGCGTTGTTTCTCATGACAGAGGTCTGAAGGATGCCAGGAACAGGGGGTGCCACTCTGGCTTCTTCTCATACCTCTTCCATATCAGCTTTTTTCTCTCTGCTTGTTTCAGGTCAGGCTCTGTGGCAGCAGGTGGTTGACTTTGGAACTAATTCCACAATACTGAGTCCCCTGCTGAAGATCCCTGATGTCAACAAGGATGGCGTGTCTGATCTCTTGCTTTTCACATCAGCAGGAGAGAAGGTAAGGCTTCATGCACTTTGCTAGTGATACAGAAAAGATTAATTCCTCAGAGCTGCGGATTGTATCTATTGCAGCCTCAGTATAGCTGGTTGGCGGGGCTTGGCTGCAGAGAGTCCAGGTAACTTTTTGCTTCAGGCAAACTGGAAAACATGGAAAGGTTCTGGCCGGTCTCTCTGCCTGAGTGCCGTCTTCCAGCAGAAGCCCCCCACCTCTTGCATGATTAGGGCACTGCTGTGGGGTTCTGGTGACCCAGGGAGGGGGGAGGTTGCCCACCCAGAAGACGCCAGCCCCACAGATGAACCTCATTCACGTCAGTCGTCCTCATGTTTGGTGGCGGTGGACCACTGAAGGCCCTGGGGTGCCAGTAGGGGGTATCCTTTTATTGGTACTTGGCCTTTCCTGAATGGGACAAGGAGGAGTTGCTTCACATGGCTGAGGTCATGCAAAGGGAGGAGCCTCAGGTAAGGGGTAAAGGCATTTCTCTCTCCAGTGGTCACAAGGGCCTCTCACTGCCAGGAAAAGAGGTTTGTCCTCCCCCACCAAGAAGGGACTTCAAGAGCTGATGGGTGGCCGTTTCTTTCTCGGGCAAGGAACTCTCTGTTTAATTAATTTAATACTGGCTCCTTAGGTGCCCGGGTGGCCTCTTTTTCTTTCTTGCTAAGTTTCTTTACAGATAGTTTTTCTTCTCTTCCTGCTTTACAGTTTTTTCTCCCTGGTAGCCCCAGTTTCCTGAAGCCCTCAGGCCCATTCCTCAGACAAACTGTGTGGCCACAGCTTTCTTTCTTTACCCTTTCACCCTTAAACCCACTGGTTGCCTCCCGTTCTCGTGCCCGTTTTGGGGAGCAGTAAGATTAAATTTAAGTAAACCCTAGCACTCATTCTCTTTGCAGGCCTGAGGCGGAGGGTTGGCAGCCGCCGGACTGGGCTCCACTTTCTCACCCGTCCCTGGCTCCTGTTTTCTCTGCAGGTGAAATTTTTCTTCTGTTCTGGCTCAGACGGCCGTCCGATTGGGACCAGCAAAGGCCTGCATCTGCCAGGGTGCCGTGGCCATCTTCTGCACATCACCAAGAGCGGCGCCCACTATGTGCTCTTCTACTCAGGTGGGTCCAAGGGTTTCCTGGGAGGAGCACTGTCTCAGCGAAAGCAAGGGGCCAGTGATACGGGAATCCTGCTGCCTCATCCACTCCTGGGCACTGCTGGTGGTGGTGGTGGTGGATATTGTTTGCCTGACATGGTTGCCTCTTCCTCTCTCTCTCTCTCTGCTCAGTAACAACTGTGTATGCCTACTCGGTGGAGGAGCTCTTCCACATGGCCTTGGAAGACCATCACAGCGCTGCCCTGAAGGAGGACCCACACTGGGAGCTGACCATTGACAGAACTACCCACCAGCTCTCCTTTCTCAGGTACTTCCCTCCTCCCTGGGGGCTTCTCGCCACCATTCCACCTCGCTGTGTCCGGAAGTCTGGATCAGCCACTGGACTGGGGGGCACACATCCACCCGCTCAGCATCCGGCTTCCAGCTGCTTTGTGGGAGCCACCAAGTAGAGGGCAGGAAGGCGGTTGTTGCCCCTGTTGTCTTTGGTGACCATCAGGGATCGGGAGGCAGGCGTTTCCTGAGCTCCAGGAGGATGGAGCGGGATGGTGGTGATGAGAAGGCTTGAGTCCTCCTGGGGCCCAGCAGCGTCTAAACGCTCTGTCAGGGAAGGGGAGGGAAGGACCCTACACAAAAGCAGCCTAGCAGTTCTCCTGTCTTGGTGTCCTCTCTGTTGTGCCGACTTGCAGTGATCCAGGTTTCCAGGTGGGGCTTCTTCCCTGGAGAGGCTGCCGGGGACTGAGTGTTTGCGGGGAAAGGAAGAGGGGGATTTTGCATGGAAAGAGAGCGGATGTTCTTGCCCTTCCCTAAAATTTCAATGTGGGGGGAATGGACGCTCGGGTTGGCTCTCCAGACTTCAGCTGTGTCCTCTTTTGCTCTTTTGCTTCTCCAGCACTGGAGAGATCCTCTCTCTGGCAGAGGTGGCCAAAAAAGCGGGGGCCAACCTTTTGGTGGCCAGGTCCGGCATGCTGGAGCTGGTGGATGGGCAGCGCCTGGGTTCCGTGTGGGTCACAGACATACCCCACATCTGGAGGGTAACGCTGGCGAGAGCAGACAGGGAGAGGCAGGGTCCCTTACAAGAGCGACTGCATCGTCATTGGGAAATGACAGCCCCCCCCCCCCCAGGGCATGGCTGCCTAAGAGGCCCCCTGGGCTTGTTCTGTCCGCCCCAGCCGGGTCCTTGGCCCCCTGTGGAAAAGACGTGGCCGGCTCCATCTGTTCCCGTCCCTTATCTCTGCATCCGTGCCAAGTGGAAGGCACCTGTGGGCCGCTGCGCTGCTCAGAGCTTCTTTTGAGGGGGCAGAGGATCAGCCAAGCTGATATGTGGGGGAGGGCAGGAGCGGAGCTGGGCTCACACGCCCCATCTGGACCCTCACCTGGAATGGAGTCGGGCCCTCTGACGCCCATCTTCTCACGTCCCTCTTGCAGGGAGCCAGTGCTGGGGTCCTACTACCCTGATGAGGTGGATGTGCTCGTCGAAAGCCAAGTCTCGCCCAAGAGGAAGAAGGTCTTGGAGGGATTGAATGGGGTGGGGGGCAGGGGTGGGGTTGGATCCAGGACCCATGCACTAGGTGCTCTGGGGAGCCGATAGCACATAAAGCACCAAGAGGAAACTTAGGTTGCTTCAGTGAGGCAGCAGGAGGCTCTTTGCAGGAAGGCGAGAAGGGCCTCCTGGAGACACACCTTAAACATGACTCCCTCTCCCTCTGTGTGTGTGTGTGGACACGCTCCTGTGCTCACTTGCGCTCTCGGCAGGTCTTGATGGTGGAGGGGGCCTCTGGAGACGTTGAGTGGGAGGTGGAGCTGCTCTCCCAAGAGAACAATCCCAGGGCGGCCACTTTGGCGACAGCCGATCATAGATCGGCCTTCCTTTTCTGGGGTCTTTATCCTGAGAACACGAATGGAACGGTGAGTAGACAACGGTCCCTCGGGCTCTGGCGTGCTCTTGGCGGGTGTCGCTGGCAGGGCCGTTTGCCTTTTTTTATCCGTGTACGACCTGTGAATTCACCTTTTAAGGCACCAGTTTTGAGTCCTGGGGAAGAACCCCTCTCACCCTCCCACCCCATCCTCAGGCACTCGGCCTGAGTCCAGTTGACCTTTCCCTCCTTCCGGCCAGGCCGCTGGACCTCAGTTCTCTCCTGCTTTCCTCTTGGTTCCAGGGGTCCTCTGAAGAGGCCAGCACGTGGCAACCCCAGAAGCTCTACCTCTTCCACCCCTCTCTCCCCAACGTCCTTTTGGAGATGAGCAACAGCTCCGAAGCCATTGTGGCTTTTGAGGGTAAGGGCGCTTCCCTTGCTTGACCCCTCCCTCCCACCCCCCCACCCTGCCTCTGGCCACCTACGTTGCCGCTGCTGCCACCTCTTCTTCTTCCTCCTCTCTGTGCTCCAGGGGTGCTCTTTGAGCACAGCCGCCATGCCTGCTACGTGCTGCTGACGGGGCCGCAAGTGGGCAGCCCCCCTGGGCACGTGGGCCTGTTGAAGCGGAAGCTGAAGGAGGACATGGCCAGCAGCCGCGTGATCTGGCTCAGCCAGCTGGCCCAGGACTCTGACCAGAACATCCGTGACCGTTTCCACCGGATGAGATACCGCAGCCTCCGCTGAACTCTGGCCAGGAGACAAGGAGGACTCAGGCGGAGCCTCTCCCCCAAGCCGCCGCTGTGGTGGCCTCCATCCCCAGGTGTGGAAAAGGGGACTCAGGCGGAGTTGTCCGGGGTGGTGGTGCAAAGTTTGGGGCTGCGCAGGTGGGCCTTCCTTTGCACCTTCCTACCCACATCCAGGGCCCCAGGTTCTTTTCCAGGACGGTTCCTGTCGAGGGGACCTGAGTGTATCCGTGTGTGTGTGTGTGTTTGCCCCTCACCAGGTACATGTTTGCGGCAGGCGAACGCCCCGTCCCTTGACTGACACGAGCAGCGTTGGGGCCTCGTTCCCCCAACGACCAAAGAGACCTTTTTTTGTTGCCAGGTGGGGGAGCCAACCTGTGCCCCGTCAGCCCTCCAGCTCAGAGGCCAAGGAATTGCCTCAGAAAAGTTCTGTTTCCTTACTCGACCCACTCCCTGTTGCTGCCGCCTCCCAACACCAGCTTTGCAAGCAGGGGTCTGGCCGCCGCCGCCTCACGCTTCACCTGAGTGGCCCTTTCAGAGAGGCTGGCAGCCGGAGGAGCGCCGGGGTGAAAGCAGGGAGGGGGGCCTGGCTCTGCCGGAGGACAGGGCCCAGCGCTCGCTCCTGGGGCGGCCTCCCGCCGGCCTGGGACAAACCGCATTGGCGAGGGGCTCCTGGGGCCCCAGCCATGCTGCTTCCTCCGCCTGGCCTCCTCTTCCTGCTCCGAGCCCTTCAAGGAGCAGCGTTTTCCTTGGGGCTCCTGTGGGGTGGTGATGGGGGCTCAGACACAGGTGGGGCTTTGCAACGGTAATGAACTGCAGCTGGAGTCTGGCTGCTGCCGCCACCGCAGTGGGTTGAATAAATCTTACTCGTGATCCACAGTTTCTCTGCTCTCCCAGACCCACCATTACTTAGCAGAAGAGGGGCAGGCACTGGCATGACATGAGGCAGGAGTTGGTCTTGAGGAAGAGAAATGAGTGGGAAGAAGGTGCGGGCAGGGCCAGGCAGGGCTGGCTCTAATTCACAGCAACAAGTCCCTGGTGGCCTCTGGCAGGAGGAGGACACTTCACCACAGGCATGTACGTCACAGGGAAATTAAAGTGGATTTTCCAATCCGTTTGCTTTGGGCATCCTGCCCTGTTTTGCTAGGCAGGGGGACAACCCGGTGGCCTTAGAGGGTTTTTCCCCCCATGCCTGACCCATGAGCCCCTCTCTTGATCACTGGGGCTGTGGATAACAGCCACAGGGAAAAGGCAGGCTCCCCGGCGTGGGATGGGATGGGCTTGCCACCGGTAGGGGCTCCTTGCCAGCGCTGCTGCAGAGCCCATGGTGTGCCCTTGAGGTTGCAGTGCCCCCCCTTCACCCAAAAGGGCTTTCTAGCCATCTGTTTGGGAGCAGCAGCCAGAGAAAGTTGGATTAGCAGAGGGGAGGGTGAAGGCAGGGGGTGCGGAATGTAGGGGAAGGAAGGAAGGGGGTGTCAGACTGAGGTGCACGGCCAGGCCAAGGTTTGAAGGGCTCCGCTTCAACTCTCCTCGGACCCTGTGAAGAAAAGCCACCGGGGGCTGGACGGGCCGCGTCACCCTTTCCCTGGGGGGCTGGGGAGGCACTCCCTGTCTTTTCAGGACGGTGAGGCTGGAAATGTGTTTTTCTGCCTGGGTTTACTTTCCAGCCACTAATCCTCTTAAAGTGCAGCTTTCAAATGTGTGGGTGTGGGTGTGGGCTGGTGGTGGTGGAAAGATTTGCAGATGATCCGAGAGTGTCTTCTCTCGGTAATGGATGTTCCCTTCAAGTGGGGCAGGGCAGGAAGCCCCCACAAAAACCAGAGGAGGCCCAGCTGGCCCCAGTGGCTATGCTTCTGGCCCTCCTGCCTCCCGCCCAGGGCTCAGCAAGAAGGGGAGCCTCACCCACCCCCCAGAAAGACAACGAGAGAAGCTGCCCCATGGTCTACAAAAGGGCTTTATTACCTGCTGGTCCATAGAAGGAATGCATGGGAGGGGAGGTGTTCCTGCCGAGGAAGGAGGGGCAGGAGGGCACCCTTGGAAAGGGGCAGAAGCCAAAATGCAGGATAAGGTCCTGGGGGTGGGGGAATGGATGAGAATTCCTGAGGCAGGGGGACTTGGCCAGAGGAGGAAGGGGATACCCCAGATATCCGGGGGGGGGGGGGGCTGGCCAGGCCTTCACTCCCTATGGCTTGTATCCAGTTGCAGAGTAAGGGGCGAGGAGAGCAGGAGAGATTAAAGGTTTGTTCAGAGTCCAGGCTGGGGCACGACCGGGTGTGTGTGTGGGGTGCCCCTTGGTTCTCATGCTGTGGGGGTGGGGGGAAGAGAGGAACAGTCTGCCCGGTGAGATGGGTCGGGGGAGGGGGACATTAGCTGCCCCCCTCCTCAGAAGGGGCCTCCGCGGGAGCTGAGTGGCTCTTGGCTTCGGACTTCTCGTCGGGATCCCCCGGAGCAGGGGGGATCAGGGCCGCTGGGCTGGGGCTGGAGTGACGGGGCTTCCGCATGAAGGGGAAAACCCTGGAGAGGGAAAAGGGGGGGTGTTCACAGAGAGCAGAGTGGCTTCCTTGCCCCACCATTGAAGGTCTCCGCCGCCCGCCCCCCCCCCCCAACCGCCGCCCCCCACGCTCACCTCTTCTTGGTCTCCGGGGGGACAATGGCCTCCGCCAGCAAGTTCTTGTAGAGATCCGACTTGAGAAAGCGAGGGTAAGAATCCTGGCCAAAGGGGGAGAGGGCCTCAGAGAGGGAGGTCCTGAGCACCAGCCCAGCCCAGAGACTCGGCACCAAGAGGGGCTCCCCCTTGGCAGAGCCCTCTTCCCTCACCCGCCCTTGAGAGCAGCGGGGGCCCTCTGCCCTCCCCACCCACCCGCCCGCACCTTCTTCATCAGCATATAGATGTGCATCTGGGCATCATCCATCACGTAGCGGTGGGGGGTCTTGATGCCCTCAAGGGTGCGCTCCATGGTCTTGCTGTCAATGTTCACCCATCGGGTGGCCCCGGGGGCCAGGAACTGCCTGGAGGAGAGAACAGAGAAGCAGGCGGGAGGCCGAGCGATTCCCAGGGCAGAAGAATAGCAGAAAGGAGCGTGGAAGGGTGGGGCTGTGGACTGGGGCTCCGTGGAACAGGATGAGGTCAGTCAGGCCAAAAAGGGGGGCAAGGAGGAGGCCACCCCACCAGCAAGGACACCCGGCTCCTGACCCTTGAAGGAACTGGGGGAGTCAAAGCCCTCAAAGCCATGGGTAGCTGCCGCCGGCCACTGGACCTCCTGCCCACCCTCGGGGGTGGGGGTGGGGGTGGGGTGGGTTTGCTGATGCTCTGAACTGGGAGGGGCCCCACTCACTGGTAGATGGACTCCACGATCTCCTCAATGCGGGCCTGCTCCCCATAGCGCAGCTCTTCACAGGCCTCCCAGAAGCTCAAGTTCTCAGCTAGCAGGAGAGGAGGGGAGGGGGGGGTCACTCAGGGGCTGAGGCAGCCTGAAGGATGCAAGGCAGCGCGTCCCAAACAGGTGCTCCTCCTTGGGCGAGGCCCTGCCAACCGCCCCCCCCCCCCCAAAGAGAGGCCCCGGAGACGGCGCTCACCGCTGAACTCTTTCTTGAGGAATTCCAGGAGCTGCGTCCGCCCGAGGGCGTCGTTGATCAGCTCGCTGAAGCTGAAGCTCCATCGCTCCACGCGCAGCTTGGTGGGTGCCGTCACCCTGTGGGCAAGGCAGAGAGTGGGGCACCTGACGGGTATCCAGAGGCCAGAGGGCAGGCATTCACAAAGCAGGGAGCCTCTTCCCCCCCCCCCCCCAGTCCCCTGTCCTGCCAAAGAAGGCTCCACTCTGGTCCAGACAGCCTCCCCCCCTCCCCGGTGCCCTCTTCCACCCCCCCAGCGACGGCAAGAGGGTCCTTACGTGGGGGCATTCATTGCCCAGTAGGTGGTGTCGTCCGTGATCCAGGGATTACTGGGGAGGCAGCCGGACATGACGGGGTCGTGGGGGACGTACTGCTCGTTGAACTTGACGTACCTGCCAAGGCAGCGGGAGAAAGGCCAGCCGGGGAGGCCGAAGGGCCCGTTCTCAGCAGCCCACGGGGGGCCCAGGACGGGTCCCACGGCGGAGAGGCAGGGAAAGTTCAGGGCGGAAGCGACAGCTCCCCAAAAATGCATCCAAGCCATTTGGGGTGGAAATACCGGAAAGAACATCTCACAGCACGTGCCAAAATGAGAGTGTCGAGTGTGGCCGAGCAGCTTCTCCGTGTGGCATTCAATACCTTCAATTCTGGGGGAGGGCAGGAGGGCCAGAACTGCCCACAGCCAGAACCCTTAGATCCCCTCCTCCCTCTCTGAATCCCACCCCCCCCCCCCCCCCAGGGTCGTTGCACTCACCCTTCCAGGCAAACGGAAGACTTGATGCGTGTTCGGCTCATGGCAGCAAGGAAGTAACGGATCTGTATTCAAGCAAAGGGGAGGGGGAGGCGCTGGAAGCGACTGCACCCCCACCCCACCCTCAACAACGTACAGTATTCCTCGGGCCAGCCAGACCCACTCTGAGTACAGGCCCCACTGCGGGCGCGCCGTTCAGCAAAACCCTCCAGAGAGCAGGACTGTTACGGGGGGGGGGGGGCTCTTTTCAAGCCCCACAGGGCATCAGTCTCTGGAACCTGGCAATGCCCACCTCGTCACCCTCCGCCCTCTTTGCCCAAGGCCACCCAAAGCCCTTGGAGAGAGGGTGCCTTAGCCAGCAGGTGAGGAGAGGAGCCTTGCCCTTCCCAAGCGAGCAGGTGTCCCTTTCCGTCTGCCCACTCCACCTGGTTGCAGAGCCCCCCCCCCCCTTGCTGTGGCCCAGCCGCACTCACCTCCCGCTTGTAGTAGTCGACATTCTTCTCCTGCAGAGCGGGAGGGTGGGGCGGGGGGGGAGAGAAGGGGAAGTGAAAGTGAGTGTGCAAGGCAGGGGTCTGGCCTTCGTTTCAGCATGGCTTCCTTCACACTCTCACCAGACAGACAGATCCTGCCTTTGTCCAAGCTGGGCTAGTTGCCCATCTGCGCAACCAGGAGCTCACCGGGCCCAGCCCTGGAGTTTGGGCCAGCCGAGCGAGCATCACTCTTGGACCCTCCCGACCCCTTCCAGCACCCAGGGTGCTTCTTTCCTGGTTGTGGCTGCCCCTCCCATCAAGACCCCCAACCCAGACCGAGCCACCCTTCCCCTGCCGCCCCCCGCCTCCCGTTTCCCCCACTTTCAGCTGTGAGTTAGTAGTCTGGTTAGTGACTTACGTGGACAGACAGACGGACAAAGCAGCACACAGAAGAGAAAAGAAAACAGACCCCCCCCCCCCCCAACAGTCAGTAGGAACATCCGGGAGTGGGCGGGAGGGGGACAGAGGCAGAACAAGCAAAGAGAACCAGGTAATCCTAGCCCCTCCTTCCCCCCTCCCCCCCCCCGAGAAAGGACACAACCCCCCTCCTGCCCAAGAACAAGGAGGGCCATTGCTAAGTGGGGAGCAACCATGGCCTCCCCCTCCTCAGCTTCCCACAGAGACAGGACAGGGCAGACACGGGTGAGAGTTAGTGGGGGCAACACACAACAATCTCTGCCTCATTAAAAGGGAACCCATGGCAGGGGAGGGGGGCATCGTGTCCGTCCCCCCCCCCCCCGTCAGAGTGCCAACGCTCTTGTGCACCCCACCCCTCCTCCCTCCACCCAAGGGCTGAACTTAGGCTCTCCTGCTGGGAGGGGAGTTGATCTCGCAAGCGGCCACCAGAATATGACGGGACCATCCACACTCCACCCGCACCGGGGTCTGCGTGTCATTTTCTCCACCTCTGATGACATGGCAAGGGCCACCCTTGGCAACCCAGCCCTGGCTGCCAAGCAAAGGGAAGGGCGTGGCTTTGCTCAAGAGGCCAGTTGCCCCCCCACCCTGCATCTCCTTACCAGCTGCACCCGGTGTGCTCTGGCGGTTCCTCCGCTCTGGGCCTTGGTCCTTCATGTTGGCAGTGCCAGGCTGCAGACCAAGGAGAGGAGAGATACCTCTCACTCAGTGCTCCCTGGGGAGTGGACACCTCCCCCCCCTCCAGCCAGCCAGCCAGCCAGCCAGCCAGCGGGCTGTTCCTGCCATGTTCCTGTCAGGACTGGCCTCCAGGACCACAGAGCGCAGTGAGATGGTCTCCTGAACAAGGGAGGCCACAAAGGCAACGCTTGCTTGAGAAGGTGGACCCCCACCTTGCCTCTCCCACCCCCCCCACCCCCACTATCGTATTGACCAGGCTGCAAAGACCCCTCAGACACTGGACAGAAGCCACTCCCTGCCCCCAAGATTGCCATGACTCAGAGAGTTTTCGATGGGGCCCGAGAGAACTGCATGGAGAGGAGGCGGGGTGAGAGTTTCTCAGGAGCTTCGGGTTCAACAGAGCCTTTAGGCCGGCCTCTGGTGGCCTCTGTGGGAGGGAAGGTCTGAGCTAGCCTGGCCATTTGGTCTGACGCAACCTGGCACTTCTCCTTCAGGCCGGTCTGGATTTGAACGCAGGAGTCCAGAGTTCAGCTTCCTGACTTGGTCAGAAAGGGGATTCCAGGGGATGGGGCTGGCGGGCAAAGGCCCTGTGCTGCTACCAGAGCCTTGCTTCTGTCTTTCAGAGAAATATGCTGGAGCGATGCCAGGCTGGCGAGCCTTTTCTTGAGGGGGAGATGGGCCAGAGGGTCCTGGCCTGAATCCCCCTATCAGCCCTAGGCGGTACAGTCAACAGCGAATGCTGGCAGGAGGGGCCGCCCAGCCACCCCTGAGCCCAAGACCCAAAGGACAGGGGCTTCCCTGGGTGGGTGAGGGGCCAGCCGTGCTTACCGGGGGCCTGTTGACCAGCCAGAAGGCCTGTTCCTGACACTCAATGACAATGCGGTCGCCCTTCCTCCGCTGCTTGGCTGCCCTGTCGGAAGGGGGAGCAGCATGAGAGCCTCTGGAGCCATCCTTCCATTCCCCCCGCCCCCCCATTGCCCCAGCCCTCAACAAAGGCGACGGCGGGGGAGGGGGGGAATTTCCCTGTCGGCTCACCGGAGTTGCTCCCGTGCTTGCATCACCACAAAATCCCAGGTGTGGTTGATCCTCTTGTGCAGCTGGTTGTAATCCTCCTGCAAGGCAGCAGATGAATGGACACAAGGGCTCATAGGCAGGATTCCTCCCCCTGCCCCTTATGGTGCTAAAGAGAGAAGACCGCACCCCTGGGGTCCTTTCTTTCCTCCCCCCACCCCCCACGCTCCCCACCTGCTCCCTTCAGGGGACTCGCCTTCTCATGCTGAATCAGCTCCCCTTGCTTCCGGATGTTCTTCTTGGCCAGGTAGACGGCTGCAACAGGAAGAGAGGCCATCATGGGGACCCCCAGTCTTGAGCCCTCCCTCTTGGCTATTGGGGGTGTGTGGGGTGGGGGCAAGCCTGGGGGAAAACGGTCCTGACATAGAATGAGCCCAGCACATTACTCACCATAATCAAGCTCTGTGGCTGGCCATTTGGTGCTCATCCAGAAGTATGGAGTCTGTTGAGGGCAGAGAAAGAAAGAAAGAAAGAAAGAAAGGAAGAAAGGAAAAGAAAAGGAAAAGAAAAGGAAAAGAAAAGGAAAAGAAAAGGAAAGGAAAGGAAAGGAAAGGAAAGGAAAGGAAAGGAAAGGAAGAAAGAAAGGCCTCAACCGGGGGTGGCCAGCAGGGGAGGGGAAGGAGGCCACGGCTTTTCCTGGGAGGTCAGCTAAGCCCCTGCACTGGGACAGGCCACCTGCCCCCCCACCCGACCGCTCGGGGCCTTCCTGGAGACTGGCTAAGAGCCCTCAAGCGAGCCCAGGACCCTTCTGGGGCTTCCTCAGACCCACCTGGAAGCGGTTAGGGCGTCTCATCCGTGCGCAGGACCAGGCTGCGAGGGTCCTTCAGCGGGTAGATGTAGCCGTGCTTCACAATCAGGTTGCCCAGGTGCAGAGACTCTGCCGGGGGGGGGGGGGGCAAGTCAGCGGCACTCACCACCGGCCGGGGGCTCCTGCCTCTTCCACTCCACCCCACCCCCACCCACAAGCTGCTGGCAGAAGGACCTGAGCCGACCAGGGCTTTGCAATGTGGGAGGGGAAAGACCTCTCCCGCCCCCCCCCCCCAAGCATCCAATGGCCACTTCTCTGTGTTTCCCTGAAGAGAGCTCCGACCACGGGATGCCAGCACCTGTTGGCAGGGCAAAGCGGGGGGGGGGGGGGGCTCACCCTCTTCCGAGATGGTGTATTTCTGGACTAGCCACTCCACAATGTCGCTTCCTGAGGAAGAGGAGGAGAACATCTGGCACCGGCCCACCTTCATAGGCAGCCCCCTCCCCTCCCCTCCCCGCCAGCCTTCTCCCTCTTGAAAGGATAACTGGTCCCTTCCACTCACCCACTTATCGGGTCTCAGCACCGCCACCTCCCCTGCCACAAGCACCCACCTTGGGTGGGCCCTGCCCCCTGCCCCCTGCCCCCTGCCCCCTGCCCCCTGCCCCCTGCCCCCTGCCCAATTTCATCAGGATGAGGCCAAATCCAGCAAAACGCAGAAGGGGGCCGAGCCAGCTCCCTCCAGACTCTGCCTGCTGCCCCCCCCCCCGAGGGACCCGGGCCATTCCCTGCCCAGGCACCGTTTGGGACCCCTTGGAGGGGGGGCGCTTAGGACCGAGGACAGAGGCCCGGGGCACCCCGGCCCCACTCCGCCTCTTTCCCTCCCTCCCTCCCTCCCTCCGCCGCCGCTCCAACCGGCTCACCTGTCATGGCGTGCGGGATGACCGTGATGAGGAGGCGCTGGTTGCGCATCTTGATGCCCATGTCGGGGTCCTGCATGCCCACCACCACGCGCTCCATCTGGGGGGGGGGGGAGAGGGAGGGAGGCGGGGCAGCCGAGCCTCGTCCAGCCCCCCCGCCCGCCGCCGCCGCCTTCCCTGCTCCCTTCCTGGGGGTCCCGGGCGCTCTTCCCATCCTGCTCCCGGGGGGGGGGGGGGCGGGGGGGAGGAGGGTCCCGGTTGAGAGGGACGTCCGGCTCGCCTCATCGGCCCCCTTGGGAGCGCGGAGCGGCCTGGAGCGGACCTGCCGCCTAATAAAACCCTGACCCGCCACCCGCACCCCACCTACCTTGGCCAGGCAGGGCAGCTGCAGCCGGGGGCTGCCCCCCGAGCGGAGGGCGCTGATGGTCATGGCGGAGCCCGGCGTCCTCGGCAGCGGGCGGGGCGTCCCGTCCGGGGAGGGGGGGGGCTCTCCTCCTGGGCGGCTCACCGCTTGCCCCCTGCCGGCCCGACCCCGGAGCACCAGCAGCCCCGCCCCGCCCGCCCCCACCTGCCGCCAGTCCCTGGGAAGGACAGGGGGCCCCTGCGCCCGTGCAGAGCGCCCCCGCCCCGCGAGGGCAGAGGCAGCCCCACCTCCGTCCCCTTCCCGGTCAGAGGCTCGGTGCTTCACCGGAGGAAGGAGCGTCCGGGCGCGGCGGGGCGGAACTCGAGCCGCGCTTCCCGCTCTCTCGGGC
This sequence comes from Intellagama lesueurii, assembly GCA_037013535.1. Classification (NCBI taxonomy): domain Eukaryota; kingdom Metazoa; phylum Chordata; class Lepidosauria; order Squamata; family Agamidae; genus Intellagama; species Intellagama lesueurii. Next base: position 23,182,938 of record JBAJHW010000012.1, on the reverse strand, counting down.
GCCGTCCAGGGAGGGCATCAGCGGCTGCGGCCGGGCGCACCGAGGGCGAAACGTCGCGGGGCGGCTCCAGTCCCGGCGGTTTGGGGCGGGCAGCAGGAGGGGACGCCCCCCCCCCCAGCCCGGCCCGGCGACGGTTCGGGAAGTTGGCGACTTTGGAGGGCCGCTTCGGCCGGGTTTGGAGAGCGCGGGGTTGGAGGGCGCCGGCTGGTGGGGGAAGCGCCAGAGCCTCTCAGGCGGCAGGAAAGCGAGGGCGGCCGCGTCCCCGAAAGGAAAGCGGCGAACCGCGTGCCTGCCCCAGAGGTAAGAGGGACTCCTCGGAAGGCGGTGTTGGGGGGGCGGGGGCGGCGCAGGGGCCCCGAGGCAGCCTCCCTCCCTCCCTCCCTCCACCCCCCGCCTCCCAATCACCGGAGAGACGCCGGAGAGGGCCTGAGCGCCTTTATTGAGATTGAAGCAGCACAAAGACCAGAACGGGGAGGGGGGGGTGTCTAGGAGGGCGGCGGCGGCGGCGGCGGCGAGGGGGCGCTCCCTCGGGGGCGGCGGGGCGCGCGCGGGGCTCCCTTCAGGGGGCTGGAGCGCTTGGACTTGAGCGCCAAGCCGCGGAGCCGATGCCGTCGCTGCAGGCCGGGCGAGCCCGTCGGGTCCCCCGCGGCCGGCGAAGAGGGGCCGGCTTGCCCCGCTGGCGGCGGCGGCGGCGGGTAGCGGCAGGCGAGCGCGTTGCAGCGGCAGGCGCCGCCTCGGCGGACTTTCACCGCCCAGAACTGGTGGCCGTAGTCGAATCTGGAAGGCGAGAAATCGGTGGCGGAGTCGCTCGGCGGCGGGTCGGAGGACAGTCTCCCGGGGTGGGACCCTGGGTCGGCTCCGCGCTCCGCTGGCCCTTTGGCCGATCTTTGGGTGCTCGCCACCCGGGCCGCTGAAGCCCAGGCGGGCGGTGGCGCGGCACCAGGCGGGCAGCCTCAGGGCCAGGGGCAAGAAGCCAGACTCCCGAAGCAAGACGCTTGCTTGTGTCCCCCCCCCCCGCCCCCCCCCCCCCCCCCCCCCCAAAGGTGATCTTGGAGCACCTACCCGAGCTCTTCACCAGCCTGGATGGCCTGGCTGCTGAGAAGGCGATGCCGGGAATCTCGTGGCCCGTGGCCACCGGCAGGGCCACCAGGTTGGGCTGGCAGGAGTGGTTCAGGAAGCGGCCCACGTTGCCATAATAGCGCCCATCGAGGCAGTACTCCTGCCCGGCCTGGAAGGGGCACAGAGCCCAGTGACCCAACTTGCCCCATTAACTGCCCCCACTATCACCATCATCATACCTCTGTCCGGCAGCTCCCTCCAGGCTTCTAGAGGGGGGCAAAGAAGCACAGGCGGTGCTGGGAGGCACATGCGGGGGGGGGATTTAAAGAGGACTATCCTGGGGAGTCACATCCGGACCAGAGGCCCTAACCTGTAGGTCCAGCACAAAGCAGAAAGCGTCTTCCTCTCGCCCTGCAGCCTCCACGCTAGAGATCACTTCCCCAAAGTATCTGACAGGGAAAAGAGGGGGTGGGGGGTGGGAGGAGAGGGGGGGGGAAGTGTCAGCGACCTCATCTCCTCCTTCTTCCTGCCCATAAAGGGGGTCTCCTGGGGCTTGGGTGTGAAGAAGCTCTCTCCCCCCCCCCCCGCCCCCCCCCGCCCCGCCGCCGCCAGCCCGAGCCATCTAATGGTCCAAGACTCACTGGCAAATGAAGGCTCCGGGGAGCACATCCTGTATGGTGCGCACCCCCCAGCCCTTGGCTGCTGTCTTGTACAGCTGAAGCTGAGTCCTGCAAGAATGGGGAGGGAAGTTAGTCATGGGGGGGGGGGCGGTGGTGGAGGGAAGCATGTCATAGCAGGCTGGCTCAAGCAGCCCCAGCCAACAAGTCCGGGCAAGGGTTAGGTGACAGCAAGAGATCTGTGGGTCCATGCCAGTGCTTGGTTGGGGGGGGCAGGGGGGACTTGGGACAAGGGTCAGTGGGGGGACAGGGCTGCAGGATGGCCCAGCTGAAAACAGCACAGAAAAAGCAGACACGCACACACACACCCAGAGGTCCCAAGAGCTCTATCTCCTGAGGGGCAGGAAGGGGGGGGCGAATTGGCAGGGGCACCCCAGACTCTGCTCTGCTCCCGGGAGGGGGAGCAGGAGGCTCACCTGAGGCCCCTTTGCACCACCCGGTTGGAGCAGGAACTGGCGCAGGAGCAGAGGAGGTTGCACTCATAGATGACGGGCCCCATCTCGGCCGCACTCCTGGCAGCGTCCAGCGCAAGCCGGCCGTCCTGACCGCAGGGAAGAGCACCGTCCAGTTCTCAGTCCCTCCAGCACCCTCTTCCCCTCATCCCCCCCCCAGCAGGAGAGAGGTGGGGAAAGGCCTTCTCACCGTGGTGTACCAGGTGCGCTGGCTGCGCAGGATGCACGGGCAGCTGGACGGGGAGCAAACGCCGGCACATGGGCAGTGCTGGAAGGAGCAAAGGCCAGCGGTCAGTTGGTGTCTGGGCTGGTCCGTCATGAGAAGGATCAGGAGCTCACTCCACCCCCAGGCAGCTTCCCCATTCCTGAGCCCCCATGTCTTCTCAGGGGTGGCTTGGCAGGGAGTACCCCACGCCTTTCCTCCCCCCCCCCCAAGCTCCTGGCAGAGAGGAGGGGGGCAGGAAACCTCTCTGACCTGACTTCTGCCCCATCCTGTTGGGGGCACCTGCACTGAACCGGACACCACGTTCTGTGTGATGTAGAGGAAGTTGCCGGGGCAGGGGTCGCTGTCCACCTCGTTGAGGCAGGGAATGGGGACCTGCTCGAAGCCGCGGGAGATGTCTCTGGGGAGGGAAAGGAGAGGCGGGGGGGGTGACTCTGAGCCAGGAGGAGAAGGGGGGGAAGGAAGGGGGCCCCAGGGGGGATCACCCTAAGGAGACTCACCGGCTGAGGATCCTCTCCGTCCGGCTGGGGGGGAGGGCCGAGAACGCCTGCAGGGCTCGCCAGGAGGGGGAATGGGGCTGGGCCACCTGCAGGGCCACCCAGGCCAGCCACGTTCCGGAGGGAAAGCCTGGCACCCTGTGCAATAAAAAGGCTGACGCGGGCGGGGGTGGGGAACAAAAGGAGGCTGCCATCAGGTGGGCTCTTGCCCAGGGGTCCGTGCCCCAATGGAGGCCTTGGTGTGTGTGTGGGGGGGGAAGAGAGTGGGTCCTGAGGCAGACCCAGCTGGAAGAGAACGAGACCCCGTGGCCTCAGGGCAGCCCCAGAGCTGACCTGTCGAAAGCCCCACGCCCCTGCCCACTGGGGCCAGAGACCTTGGCCCAGCCGGACCCCAGGGCCCAAGCCGGGCGGCGGCTCCCAGTCCCAGGATCTGCGGGGGGTCCTTGGGGTCAGCTTCCTGGGCCAGCAGCCGGCCAGGGCGGCCAGAGGATTTCCCTTCCCATTGGCACCACTCACACGAGGCACTCGTAACGCCTCTCCTGGGCAGCCAAGTGCAGTGGGGTGTTCCCCTGGCAGTTGGTGGCATTCAGGTCTGAGCCAGCCTCCAGCAGCATCCTGGCAATGGGGGCGCTCCCCACAACAGCGGCCCAGTGCAGGCAGAGATTCCCTTCCTGCGGGAAACAGCGAGAGGAAGGGGAGAAGCTTCGGGCTGCGAAGGTTTGTGGCGGGTGCCTTGAGCGGAGATGAAGCACCACCTTTCACAGGCCGCCATTTGGGCAGTAGGGGAGGGGTCTGTGGGCTGGCCTTCCCCCTGCCGGCCCAGACCCTCAGACTTGGCGGCCATCCCTGCCGTCCTGCGGCCCCTTTCCAGAGCCCTTGTGTGCCCCTGGCCCCCTTCTCCTGCACCCCACAGCACTTTCCTGGGCTGACTAATTAACCGGGCTGTATGCAGCTCTTTCCCCCTCTCCCGCCAGGTCCCTTGCCTCCCCCTGGAAACAACATGAATGGCCAGGAAGGGCTGTGGGGGTTTCTCTCACGTTATCCTGGACCGTGGTGTCTGCACCGTGGGCCAGCAGCAGCTCCACCAGGCGCTCGTGCCTGTATTCCGTGGCCCAGAAGAGGGGTGTCCGGCCACCGGCATCCTGGAAGGCAAGGAGATGAGCCCATGGGCGTGGTGGGGGGTGGGAGTTAAGGCCTGTTGGCCCAGTTGCCCCACCCAGCCCTCTCCAGCAACCACAACAGCGGGCATGGCCCTCACCCACAGAACTGGGAGCGGGTAGGTGGATGGCTGGCTGGACCTCAGCTGGGGCTTTGCCACACAGCCCTACCTGGCCATTGAGGGCCCCGGTCCCCTGCAAGAGGAGCTGGTGAGCTTGGTTGTAGTGGCCCTTCTTGGCTGCCCCATGCAAAGGGGTGCCTTTGGCCGCCTCTTCCTTCCTGTCTTGGTCGTCGTCGTTGTCCTCCTCCTCGTCCTCCTCCTCCTGCAGCCCAAAGCAATACACCTCCAAACATCTCCAGGAGCCCTTCCCCCCCTCCCTCCCTCCCTCCCTCCAGAGCAACAGAAGCAGGTTGGGGTGGGTGGGCGGCTCCTCCTGAGTAGCCCAGGATCAGAGCCCACGAGCAGCGGCTGCCTTTGCTGGGCTAGGAGGGGAGCCCTTCTCTGTCCCAGGGGCACCCCCCCCCCCCGTCCTTTACCACCACCACCCCACACTCCCACCCCTTACCTGACTTTCAGGAGACTGGGCTGTCAGGCTCCTCAGTTCTGCTTTCTGTTGGGGGGAAAGATTCATAATAACCCTAACATGCAGTTCCTCTCACTATTGCTCGGGGGGGGGGGGGAGGGGGGTTGCCTGAGATCTCCCCAAAGGCCCCCGGGTTGTCTTCCTCTGACTCCTTCCCTAAGGGGCTTCCAGCCCCCCACCCCACCCCAACTCCACGCCTGCCTCACCGCTCAGCCCCATCGTCCTCCTGCTGCCAGGACAGGCCACTGGTGGCCGTTGGGCATTCAAAGGATGCCGGACGCTCGGTCACGGAGCTCAGGCATTCCATGGAATGGTGCGTGGGTTCCGGGCAGGCCAGTGGCCGGGGGTGCAGGTGGGGTTGGGAGCACCGATCTCACCTGGTCCAAAGCGTCAGGAGATGGGGAAGTGCCCAAACCCCACGGGGCCTCATGGTCTTTTCGGCCTTAGAGGTAGGGAAGGGCGCTCAGCGTCCCCTTCCTTAGAGGCCGAGAAGGGCCCTGCGTGAGACCTCCTGGGGCCACCCATTGCTGGCCACGCCGGGAGGCTCCTGGGAGGGAGTCTCCCAGTTCTATGGCCCCGGAAGGGTTTGTGGCGGCTTCTCATTTCTCCGCCGCTTGGCATCATCCGGGCTCTCCTGGCAAGGCCATGCCTTGGCCCCCGTTCCCACGGGTCTAGCCCAGGGTCCCTTCTCTTTTCTCATTTATTTGACCTTGGGCGATTTGCCCCAACCATCCATGAAGCAGGATCGTTCATGGCGCAATCCCTACCTTCCCTTTCTCATTTCATGTCCGACAGACGGGCGGAGGTAGTGGAGCTCGGTCCCCTCCTTGACGGCTGCCTGAGAAGGGGTGGTGGTTGAAGGGACGGCTGTGCCTTACTTACTGCTTTGAAGATGTTTTCGTTTTCGTTGGCTGTTTTGTACTGTGGTGTTTGACACTTTCTAGTATTTGTATCCTTACTGTTTTCAGCTTTCAATATGGTCTTTGAATGATGACAGCCACCTTGGGTCCTTTTTTTTTTTAAGGAGAAAGGCAGAGTAAAAATAATAATAATTAATACATAAATAAATGTATGCAATTTGTCACTTCTCGGTCTTTATCAATGCATCCTGTTATTCTTTCTTTGTACAAGGATGTAAAAAATTGTTTCTGTTTTGATTTACTTTTTAATCTTAACAACATCCCAGGCTAAATGTTAAGAAAAATATATTTAGGTATTCTGATTTTAAACAGGAAAACCCATAGAAAGAGGTATGGAGGATGAACTGAACTGGAAACTTCAAGCAACAGGGAAAAGAGGGGCAAGGGGGCAAGGGGGTGGAGGGTGGGGAGAGGAAAAGGAAGGCCGGGTTTGCCCCTCCAAAGTGGTGGCAGGAACTGTGGGTTATTCCTTTGCAAAACTGGCTGTGCTGGGTCCCATTTTATGTCACGCCAGAAACCTTGAGCCTGTGGCCACTTGCACGATCTTCCTTCTTCCCTCTCGGTACAGTCCTGGAAAAAAAGGCCACTTTGGGGGAGGGGGAGGGTTTCTTTCCCTCCAAAGGCTTCTCATCTAGAAAGTCTGTGCATATTTGCAGAAATGCACCCCGGCCCAACCAGATGAACTCGGCAGGAGAGGAATGGTGGGTGAAGGGGATGGGTCCGTGGTGATCCCAAAGAGATGCCAGCTCTGCCTCAAGGGGCCTCTGTCTCTCCAGGGGGGCTTTGGGGTCCCTCCCACCCAAGCCCCCTGTGTCAGCCAGAGTGCCCCACTCTGCTCCAAGACACGTGTGTGTGTGTGTGTGTGTGTGTGTGTGGTGAGAACACTCCTCCCCCTTGCCCCTGAGCAAGTGACCGAACCTGGCACAGGGCACGGGAGTTCACCCACCACCACCAAAAGTCCGTCACTTCCACACACACACCCCCCCCCCCCGCTGTTATTAGGAGGAGAGCACTCAGTCCCGGCTGGCCACGTGTCAGAGCCAGCCACAAAGTGGGGCAGAGAGAGGGAGGCTTTTGGCAGAGGCCTTATCTCGCCCCTGCCTTGCCCCGCCCCGCCCCGCCCCGCCTGGCAGCTCCTGGCTCCACAGCTTTGATTCGGGCACTTTCTGCCCCAGACCAACATGGGCTGCTCCCCACGGCAGCACCTGCTGCTTTTGCTGCTTTTGCTGCTGCAGCTGGCGGTGGCTGTGGGCACCCAGGAGGGCGCAGGGCCTGGCCGAGAGGCTGGCACCGGAGGAATTTGCTGAGCATCCTGCAGAGGAAGAGGAAGAGGAAGGCGTCCTGGTCCTCAAGCATGAAAGCTTTGGCCAAGCCCTGCAGAAGTACCCGTTGCTCCTGGTGGCGTTCTGTAAGTATTGCCTGTGCCCAGGGGTGTGTGGGTGGGGTGAGGGTGGGGGTGAGGCTGCGGCCAAGCCCAGCCTGTGGGCTCTTTGGGAAGGTCGCCCTGGTTGGCGGGTGGAGCCGGGCCTCCCAGAGAAGCGGCAACTGGGAGGGATGGGGGTTCCGGAGGTGTTCCAGCCGCTTTGCCCCACCTGCCTGGCTTCCAGGGGGCTCCCAGGAGGGAGGCGGCTTCTGCCTCTCGCCGAGTGTGCGGGTGCGTGCGTGTGTGCATGTGTGTGGTGGTGTGCTTCCACGAGGCTCAGCCTCCTTCCAAGGGACTTCAGGGCCACAGGTTTGGTCCACAGCAGCCTCTGTGACACCCATGCTGTACCGCCATCCCTCCGCCCCCCTGGCACGAGCCAGTCCTGGCCCCCACATCCTGTTCGGGTCACCCACTGGAAAAGCAAACAGGCCCAGACAGAAGCCAGGCGCCACCATGCCACCCGGGGGCACAACTCAGGCAAACAGGACCTGCCAGCCGCCCCTTATCAGCGGTCGAAGGAGAGGCAGGCACTGTCCCCCCCCTCCCCAGAGGCAGATATGGCGGGGGGGGCGCCCGCAGCAGCAGCACTCCAGGCTCTTGGGGTCTCTTGAGGACTTCAATGGCCAGGCCTTCGAGGTGGGCCTCCTCCCCCCCCCCTCCCGCTCTTCCACGAAGCCCAGAAATCACTTTGCAAAAGGCTTTGAACGAGCCTCTCTCGGACCCCTTTCTCTGCCTCTCCTCTGGCAGAGGATGCCGCGGGTGACTTAAAATGGGGGAGGCCCCTCACGCAGGGCCAGGGTCCAGGTGGCTCCCTGGGGGTCTTTTCTGCCTCTGGGGCCAGCAGCTCTGCATTTCCAGCTTTGCTGCCTCAAAAGCCTCATCTTCCTTTTTTGGCCCCACTCTGGAGATGCCAGGAGAGGCAAGCAGGCCTCCTGCCTGCCATGGGGAGGGAGGGAGAGGGGACCCTTGGGCCAGCCTGTCAGTGGCCGACCTTCCCAGAAGGGCCAAACGTGTGTGTGTGTGTGGTGTGTGTGTGTGGAGAGAGAGAGGGACGCCCTTGGCCCCCACCACCCCTCCCTTCCTGCCATGGGCTCCATGCCAAGCCCTCGCCCCTCCGCCTCCTTTCTGGTCCCCAGGTGCTCCCTGGAGCGAACTCTGCCAAGCACTAGCCCGCCGAATTTGCCAAAGCTGCGGCAGTGCTGCAGGATGAGGCCCCGAGGCTGAGGCTGGCCAAAGTGGATGCCACGGAGGAGCGGGCCTGAAGGCAGAGTTTCGGGTTGCCGGGTACCCAACCCCTCAAGCTGTTTCCGAGGCGGGAACCGCAACCAGCCCACAGACTACAGAGGTGAGAGCCAGAGTACCTCAGGGGCCCGGGTTGCCCCAGCTAGGGCCACAACGCCCCCGGCTAGGCGGTGGTGGTGGGCCACCCGTGGCTTAAAGGATGCCCACCCCCGTTCCCTCCTTCTGGCCCGGCCTGACTGCAGCACAGCCGTTCTTCCTCTGGCCGAGGGCCCCTTCCCTTGCAGCATCGGCCGGGGCGCTCGGCAGCTTCTCCGTGAGGGGCACCTGCACAGACACCCCTGCCCCCCCCCACGGGCTGCCTCCTCTTGGCCCACCCCCGCTCTTCCAACAGCAAAAGGCTTCTAGGGTGCGCCCCCTGCCTCTGACGTCTCCCCTCCCGTTTTGAGGGGGGTCTTGGTCCTGCTTGGAAGTGGAGGCCAAGAAGGAGCACAGCTGGGTCCCAGCACCCCCCCCTCCCCTGCCCGCCCCGCCCACCTCCCCTGAGCGCCCTGGGACCCCCTCCCCCACAGAAGCCCTCCCCTTTCGGGGGTCCTTCCCATGACCTCCTCCAGCCGGGGAGGGGGCAAGGCAAGCCCGCCGGCCCTCCCGCCCACCCAACCTCCGCCCTGCTGTCCCCGTGGCAGGCGAGAGAGAGGCTGAGGCGGATCGTGCAGTGGCTGAGGGAGAAGGCTGGGCCCAGCGCCGTCCTGCTGGAGGATACCGCCCGCTGCCGCCGCCTTCCTGGATGCCCACCCGGTGGCTGCCATCGGATTCTTCCACGTGAGTCACGGGGCTTGCCCTCCGGGCTCTGGAGGCTTCCCTGGCAGGCGTTGGCTGGGCTTCCCTATGGCGGGCAAGGCTCCTGCGATGCTCTCCAGGGGTGCTGAGGAGTGGACCCACCACCACACCACCACCACCACCCCGTGGATGCCGCTCCCCGGAAACGGGAGGGCTGGAGAAAGATGGAACGCGGTTTGGGGGCCGAGGGAAAGGTGCCCGCCGTGGGCCTCTGAGGACCCCAGGCCCAGGAGGAGCAGAGCTCCGGTGAGGGCCAGCCCTCCTCCAAGTGGCCCCCGTCGGCTGTGGACTTTCCTCACCACCTCTCAGCTCCGCTCCCTCCGCTTCTCCGCCCGACAGGACCGGCTGGAGGAGAACGCGCGTCTCTTCTACAAGGTGGCCGACCGTGACACGCTTGGCAACGGGGCCATGGCCCTCACAGACCGCCGGGAGCTCTTCGAGGAATACGGCGTCGCTGGGGAGGTGGTCTCCCTCTTCCGGAAGGTGAGGGCCTGCCCAGGAGCCTGAGGGGAACAGGCAGCCCCCAGTGGGGCCCCCCTCCCCCGATGGGCATTTGTCCCAGAGGCGGAAGCCCATGCGACGGCCCTGGGAGGGGCTGGCTGCAGCCCTCTCCCTCACCCCCACTCCGACACAATACACACACACACACATACATGGCACAGCAACACACTCTCCCCTCTGGCAGCATGACGATGAGCCCCGGGCAGACTTCCAGGTCAATGAGGAGCTGGGTCTGGATGAGGCCGAGCTCGCCCACTTCTGGCAGTGCAGAGTCTGGAGCTGGTGACGGAGTTCACGAGTGAGGTCTGACTTTACCCTCTTTTGGGGGGGGGGGGTTTTGGAGAGGGTTCCCCCGCCCCCCAATTTGGGATTCCCTCCTCCTCTGCCAAGCATGCCACGGGCCTGCAGGTGGGGGCAGCCTAGGCATGGGGTCTCCAGAGCAGGCCCCCCAGGCACGATCCTCCTGGCTCTCTGGGACCAGCAGAGCTTGGCCTCTGCTCTTCCCAGCCGCCTTGGTGGGCCTGAGAGCTCTGGTCCCCTGCCCCCCCCATGGCTCCCCCCCTCCCCAGCTCTCTCTCTCTCTCTGCCTTTCCTTAGAGCTCCTCCAGGATTTTTGGGGCCAAGGTTCCCAACCACCTCCTGCTCTTCATCAACAAGACGGTGGCCTCCCAGCTGGAGCTCCGGGGCGGTTTCCGTGGCGCCGCGGCCGCCCTTCCGGGCCAGGTGAGGGCCCGTCCTGTCCCACTCAGCGGCCAGGGCGAGGCCAGGGGGTCAGTGGGAACGCTTGCTTGCTGATCCACGAGAGGGGAGGGGCTACAGGACACTGGGGCTCCTCGGGGTCCTGACGTCCACGCCTCTCCTCCAGCGCCTGTCACTGGGCCAGCCCCTGCCTTGAGGCAGCGGCTTCCCGGGGGCCTTGGTCTCTCCTGGCAGGTGCTGTTTGTGCTGGCCGAACGTCAGCGGGGAGGGGGCCAGCCCTGCTGCAATTCTTTGGCCTCCAGCCTGACGAGGTGCCTGCCAGCCGCTTCATCCACGTCGAGACCAACACGAAGTATCGCTTGGCCACCGAGGGACTGACCGGGCCGTCCGTCCGTGCCTTCTGCCAGGCTGTGCTGGAGGGTAGAGTTGAGGTGGGACGGGGGGGGGGGGCAGTCTGATACAGAAATTGTGGCCAGGATGGGATGGGGGGGGGAGGGCTCAGCAAAGACCACTTGCGATAGGTGCCCAAAGGCCCAATCTGGAAGACCACTCCCGAAGGCCAGCGCCAACCCTGAGGGGTTCATTTGCCCCAGTCCATCAGTAGGGGAGGGTTGCCAAGGCTTGGCAGGACTTGGCACTAGCAGAAGCTGGGCCTTTTCCACCCCCCCCCCCACCTCCCTAAGGGCTCCAAGCCAGCCGGTCCTCAGCACCTCCTCCTCCTCCTCTTCCTCTGTTTCTCTGGCAACCTGGAAAGTCCAAGCACCCCCTCCTGCCAGCATCCCCGGAGCTCCCGCCTCCCCCTCTTCTCTGAACGGCTGAGACCTCCCACCTCGGCTTCCTCCTCCCGCCCTGTTTTGCCTTCCAGCCTCACCTGATGAGCAGGGAGGTCCCTGAGGACTGGGATCGGCGGCCAGTGAAAACCCTGGTGGGCAAGAACTTTGAGCAGGTGGCCTTCGAGGAGAGCAAGAACGTCTTTGTGAAGTTCTGTGAGTGTGCTGCCCCCTTTGGGGTCTCGGGGGGGGGGGCGTTGCATCCAGCAAGCCAAACTTTGTCGGAGCTGATGCCCGTCCAGGCCAGCTGACCAAGGCCGTTGCCGCCTCCTTCCTGTTCTGTCCTCCGCACTTGATGAGAAAAAAAACTGCCTGCTTGCCCCTGGACCAGGGATCCACAGTTCCGCACCTAGGGCGGCCAATCACTGCAGGTCAACCGATGCCACATCCCAGACAATGGGTACTTTTAAAAAAGCCGTTTTCATAGCAATAGCTGTGTTGGTCTGCAGTTTAGTGCACTAGAGCTGGAAAAGTCTTCAAGGGCAGTCCCACACTGCATACATGGCAGTAGTTCAGGTTGGGTGCAGCAAAGTGCTTGTTAGCTGAGCCAAGTCTTGCCATCTCTGGCCAGGGCTGCAGCTGATGAACTGGCTCAGGCGACCACTCGGGTTATTCTCCCACAGATGCCCCCTGGTGCCCCCACTCCAAGGCCATGGCCGCTGTCTGGGAGGAGCTGGGGGAGAAATACCAAGATCACAAGGACATCATCATTGCCGAGATGGATGCGACTGCCAATGAGGTGGCCGAGATCACAATCCGGGCCTACCCCACACTGTACTACTTCCCTGTGGGGCAGGGCAGGAAGGTATGGTGGCTGCCCACTTGGGCTTCGGGGATGGGCAGCCTGGGAGGGAACCAAGCACCCGCCTGCAGCCAGAGAGAAGAGGCTGGCGGCTGCAGGGGGGAGCTGGCGCAGACCAAAACCACACCTCATCTTCTGCCCCAGATGATCGAGTACACGGGTGCCAGAGACCTGAAGAGCTTCTCACAATTTCTGGAGAGCAAAGGGGAGCTTCCGGTCCAAGTGGACATGGGGGTAAGTGCCACCGAGTGGGACCCAACCACCACCACCACCACCGCCAGACAGCTGGGTTCTGGGGCTGCAGGCTTTGTGGGGCTGGGATTCACACTGACTGTCCACTCGTGACTGTCCACTCAGCAGTGGGTCCAGAAGATTAGCCTGGCCGGCCAGGAGAGGAACTGAGGCTGTTCTTGGCTTACAAGAAAAGCCAGGCCTTTTTTCACACAGGAGGCACCAGTGATGGAAGATGTGCCGGGGTTTAGATGATTAATACCAGACTAACGATCTGCCAACCTTGTCAGGGGGTGCCCTGGGAGTTTGGCCCACTCACAACAGGCCCCTGCAGCCCTCCGACTCCTTTCCTGCCCCCAGAAAACAGAGACGGGTGACCTCCTTTTTCACCGCTGTGGCTTCCACTATCAGGGCTACAGTTGAGCTGAAAGGAAGAGGGAAGTCTTCGGGAGGCTGGCGGGGGAACCTGGCTTTCTGGGATGGTTCCCCTGCAGGCAGCGCAAACCAACATGGGCTAGCCGGGGGTGGGGTGGGGGCAAGGGCACAGAATCCCTGCCCTGTCCCCACCCTGTGCCGAGGGAGGGAGGGAGGGAGGCGTGCGGGGGTTCAATCTGGGGGCTGGGATCTTCAGCTCTCTTCCCTTCTGCCCTGCAGTCTTTCATTCTAACCGGGAGAGAAACTCTTGTGCCTCCTCCCTGGGATGGGGCAGGGCAGAGGCCAAATCCCACGGGCCTTGGGGAGGAACTGAGGCCCACCAGGAGGGCTGTTGGCAGGGGCTAACACTGGGACCCAGGAGGCTGGCTTTCATGCTGACCCTCTCCTCTGCTCTGGCTTTCCAGGGCCCCAAGACAACCTCCGAGGAGCCAAAGAATAACCAGACAAGCCCTCCCGAGCTCCGAGAGGAGCTATGAAGTCCACGCCAGCCACAGGCCGTGGGGGCTTCAGTGGCCTGATGGCCCCGGAGTCTAACGAGAACTGTCACCGATTGGCCTTGAATGTCAGAAAAGCCACCGGCAGTGGCAACGGGATCAGCTGGGGAGAGTGTAATCCGTAATAGCACATTGGAAACGTTCGGCTCAGTGCTTTCCTTTCTTCTGGAACTTCCCCGATGGGTGAGGTGCCACCTGCTAGACCTGATCTGCAAGAGGTGCGGAATGAAAACAACCCATTCCCCAGCAACGTCAGGGAAAGAAAAACTGCCCAGAACCCCCCACCAGTGGGAGCCCCACCCTCCCTGGAAAGGGCCTGGCCTTCTCCCCCAAGGCCAGCCAAGCCACCGGGCGGGGGGGGGGAGGGCAGGAGGAAGGAGACCCCAGACCCCTTGGCTCCCACCAAAGAGGAGACGACCCACACACAGAACGCCCAGGGCAGCCTTTGGAACATGGGAGTTTTATTCCATTATTATCCAAGTACCTTTGAAAAGATAAATTGTACAAGTCAGCAAGTGAAAAATGTTCAAGAGAGGCCAGCCGTTCACCCAACCACTGGCGGCTGGTGCTTCGTTTAGAAAATGTACATATTTACAACGAAATCCCCTTCAGGAAAAAGAAAGGGACACGAAGAACCTGCTGCGGCTGGTCCTCCATGTTAAAAATCCTGCCAGATGAGGGATCAGAGCAGCGCCTCAGAGGGAAGGAAACCACCGGCCCCTCTTTTCCTGACCGGCTGGCAAAGGAGGCCGGCCGAGAGGACAGTGTTTGAAGGCACTCGGTGACAGACGCAAGGAGCAGGCAGGACTCGGGTGGGGGGCGGGGGCAGCCCCAATGGCCATGCCAGCCACACACAGAAACCCCCCCCCCCCAATTGCCTGGTGCCAAGGGTTATCTTAAGCCAGGCAGGTGCCCAGGGCAGATGTTCAGAGCTGGGAGGGGAGGCTGCACCCCCTCAACCCCAAAATGCTGGACGCAGGCAAGACAGCGAGGTCCCCACGACGCCCAGAGACAGGCGCACATGGATCGAGGGAGCACCTTCTGCCACCCACTGCAGTCGGCCACTTGTGTCCGAAGACACTCCCCACACCAGCCTTAAACCAGCAAGCATGCAAGTCCTTAAACCAAAAGACCCGGCAGCTTTTTCCAAAGGCATCATGCCAATGCAAGCCTCGTTGCTCCTGACTGCCCCCTCCCCATCCCAAATCGGGTCACGTGCTTCCCCCACCCCCAATAATCCTGGGAAGAGGGATCTTTGCCATGGATGTGAGAGTATGGGATCATTCTCTGCACCCCCCCCCCGTTTCCATTCGTGGTGGTATTGGGGGGGGGGGTATCCTGCCTCATTCGTTTTCCATCCCGCCATGCAAAGCGGTTCAGTGAAGGTGCTCTGTGGCCACGGGAAGGGGGGGCAAACGGGCAGCGAGAAGCCACAGGAATGCCCCCCCCCCATGGCTCTCCCCTGCGGCTCCTGAGCCCTCTCTGGGTGGCTAGTCAATCTTCTCCACTTTGCCGATGATCTTCTCCTCAAAGATGGGCAGAACCGCCTCGTCCTCTCGCACCTCCTCAAACACGACCCCGCAGTCAAACTCATCACTCACTTTCTTGAAATAATACCTGCCGAAGAGGAACAGGGAGGCATGGGAACCTGCCCTGGGAAGGGGGGGGGGGCGCTGCTAAGACCCTCCCCCACCTGAAAGTGCTGCTGAGAGGCATAAAAAGGCCACACAGGCCAGCGGTTCTCTGCCCCTGCAGCCAAGCGGGCGTCCCCTTCTCCCCATTTTGGAGGCGGCTCCACTGGCCAGGTTGAGAGAAGCCATGTGGGCCGCCGAAGCCAGAGGGACTGAGGGAAGGAAACACTGCGGAGAGACTGACAATGGTGTCATGGAGGCCCCCAAGCGAGGGGTGCCAGCACAGAGACAGGCCCACAGCCACCCTGGGGGGCTTCCCCTCCTCCTCCTCTTGGCACAACCATCCTGCAGGGCCCGTCACTCTCACCTGTAGTTCCCTTTCTTGGTGAGCAGCTCCTTGAACTGGCCGAGGGTGACCACACGGCCCTTGACCAGCGTGCGGTAGGGGATGGGCTCCCCGCAGAAATAATAGGCCACCACGATATTCTCACAGGGCGGCGCGGAGGAGCCCCCACTTGCCCGCTTGGCTGGCTTCACCCTAGGAGGGAAACACAAAGCGGGTCCTTCATCTGGGCAGAGCACAGGCCGAGCCCCCCCCCCCCCGGCGGCCTCAGAGGACAAGGAAAGGCCAGGGGCCGGCCGGGCAGATCGGGCCTCATGACTCTCCTCCCCTGGGGTTCTGGAGAGGGAAAGCACCTCCCCAACCCCACCGGCCGGGTGGGCAGCACATGCGACTGCTTGAATGACCAGCCAGAGGGCCAGAAGGCCACTGGCCCAAGAGATGGGGCAGTAGCCCCCCCAACGTGGCGGGCAGTGGCATCAGAAGGGAAATTGCGGCGCTTCCCCGCCAGCAACCACAGCGGACGTCCACGGAGCCCCTTCCTGTCTGTGCCTCCCGGCCTCAGGAGGGACTCCACTTCTCTCTGCTGTGTGTGTGTGTGTGTGTGTTGGGGGGGGGGGGAGTCTGATGAGACACCTCAGAGCCAGAGAGGACCTTTCTGGGGGCAGGATTGTGCTCCCTTTGTCTTACTGACACAGAGTCTCTCTCGGGGAGAAGGCACCACCCTGAATCCAGTCCCTGCTGGGGCAGCCCCATTCCCTTGGGGGCCACCCCTTCTTCTAAAGATGTGGGAGCCCCTTGGGGCCCTCCGGATCTTGGGGGGGGGGCTGTCACTCCCTCATGCGTCCCAGCCAGCAGAGCCCAAACTGAGGGACACTGGATTCGTAGCTGAACAGCAGCTGAGGGGTTGCAGACCTGGCCAAGCCCCCAGAGGGAGGGACACCCATTTGCCCAAATGACACACACACACACACACACACGCATGCCCCCAGCACCAGAGCATGCACACTCTGTCATGCCCACACATACTGTCTCTCTCTCACAAACACACACACAGACACACTGACTAAGCCACCTTTGGGGACAGGGAGGCAGGAGATGCTTTGAGCAGAAGGGGCACCATCCAGACCAGCTTCTTGGACACCACCAGAAGGTCCGCCCTCTGACTGCCCAGGCCTTCTCCTGCCCACCTGCAAACCCCCCCCCCCCGAATGACACTGGGTTTCCTGCCGTGATGCTGGCCTCAACTGGCATCCACACTCAGATACTTTCCTGAGTGAGCACAAGGGGCTGAGGCTGCCCACCTTCTGCTTAGGTGCTGTCTGGAGCGCGCACCCACGGCCCCCGAGCAACGGAGCAGCACCTCCCTTCCCCAGCGCCCTAAGGGGGGGTCCAGTGACTCCACCCCACAGCCACCAACCTCAACTGCACCCACTGCACCCCCACACTTGAGCTGCCGAGGGTTCCAGCAGGCAGGGCAGGGCAGGAGGCCCAAGCGCCAAGGTGGAAACCGGGCACAGAGCCACCCGTGGGCCGCTCAAGAGGCCCCGCACGAGGCTGGCTGCTGGGTGACCAAGAGCAGCCCCTGGGAGCCAGCCGTGCCAGAGGGCAGCAATCATGGGCTGCCATAAGCGGGACCAGCCCAGCGCCCCCAGGAAGCTGCCCCCCAAAAAGAGGCCCAGAGGGCCAGGCCAAGGGCTGAGGGGTTCTAGCGAGGGGCTACAAGGGAGGGTGGGAGAAGGGAGGGGGGCAAAGAGCGGTGGCACACGTACTCGGACTCGGAGAGGTCCAGGTCGGAGACGGCGGGCACCACGTTCATCACGGGCACACACGCTGGCCTCACCGAGAAGCGCCCACGCTGGATAACCTCTTGCACATACCTGGGGAATAATCTCAGACATTAGGCACGCCTGCTTGCGGCACTGGGGGTGTGTGGGGGGGGTGGCAGGGAGCTCCCCCGCGTGTCTCTGGGCTCCGGGTGAGCCATGCTCCTACTAAGGAGGGGATCCCACGAGGGATCCCCAGGGCTGCCCATCCCTCCCAAATGCCGCCGGCCATCCCTCTTGCTCGCTCTCTCCACCCTAGAAAACAATCACACATCGAGCTGGGAACGGGGGGGGGGGCGCTCTTTGGGGCAGGGAAGCCTCCCCAGCTGCCAGGAAGCCCTGCGGCTCCTCAAAGCACTCACCCTCACTTCACGGCCACCCTAAAAGCTTCCTTGCCAACAGACGCGCAGGCACAACGGCCACATGCCACACACCAGCCAGAAGGGAGCACAGACACCCCATCGTTTCACCCCCCGCCCCCCCCCCCCGAGAGCCTCACCGCTGCTTGGAAGGGAGCTTCCCCGCCCTCTTCTCTTCCTCTTCCAGCCGCCGCCGGGCCTCCTCCAGCTGGGTCAGGGGGTTCGGGGCCGGGTTGGGGGGCATGGTCGGGTCCTGGATGAAGGGGTGCGAGGGCTGTACCACATTCCGCAGCTGGGCACTGACCCAGGGATGGACGGCCATGGGGCGCTCGATGGAGGCCGGCCGAGGCAGGTCGTGGGGCAGCTGCTTCTTGGCACTGGAAGAGCTGCGGGAGGAAACGGCTATGAAAACCTGGGGGGGGGGGGAGGCGGGGAGGGCCAGAGGAACGGCCAACGGGCCGTGGGTGTGTTTGGCATCTCTAACCCCTTCCCCCACCCCCCGAGGCAACTGACGGCCATGGCGGCCAGTGTGGAAGACCAAGTGCCCCCCACGCAAAGTGGGGGGGGAGGCGTCCAGACAGTTTCAGATGAAAGAGAGGGTTGTTGGCCTGGAAGAGAAAGAATGGGTCCCCCCCCTCTCTGGGGAGACCCTGCCAGGGGTCCCCATTTGAGTTTTCACCCTGTATGCCCCCTCTTCCCACCCGGGGTGTGTGTGTGTGGCTTCCTTGCCACAAAGCTGTCAAGCAAGGACAGACGGTCGTTTCTTGCCACCAAGGCCAAAGGGCAGCAGGCGTGGGGCCGCCCCCCCCCGCCTGCCTGGGTGTGTGTGTGCTCCTTCGCCCTCCCGCCCCTCACCCGTGGTTCGTCTTCTTGTGCCGGCTGATCTCCTTCTCGCCCTCGATGATCCACTGCAAGATCTTCTGGTTCCTCTCCACGTCTTCCGGAGAGCCCGGCCCGTCGTGGCCGCCCCCCTCGCCCTTTCCCACCTCGGCTTTCTTGATGCTCCGTTTGGAGGGCAAGCTGCCTTTCCCGCTGGAAATAGAGAAGAGGCCACGTGGGGGAGGTGCAGACAACCCCCCCCCTTCGGGATCCCCGAGCCCGCCCCACCCCCAGGAGTGCTCCCCCACTGGCCAAGAGAAAGGTCGTATCCCTCTGGACAGAACTCGAGGACCTCTGGGCTAGGGCTGAATCCTGCTCCCATCACAAACAGGGGCGCCCTTTACCCAAAGCGAGGGCCCGAGGGCCAGCCTGCCTCTACGCTCGGGGCCCATTGGGGGTGGACAAGGTGCCAGGGGTGCTTCCGGGCCATTCCCCGTGGCCAACCCCAAGAACCCTACGGTCTGAGCCCTCTGCCTCCCTCCCTCCCTCCCCTTCTGGGATATCAGCCGGCCACGTGGCTTTCTCAGCCAGGTTGCCTGGGCCAGGACAGCCGCCCAGCCTCTCACCTGTAAACCAGGGCCTCCGGGAGGCCAGCGCCCAGGCCCGCGCTCTCCCCGTAGAGCCGGGACTTGGGGCTGCAGCCATGGGTGTCGAAGCTCCAGCCGAAGGGGCCCTGGCCGCGAGAGCCCGCCTCCGTCTCGGCCACCTCCTTGGCCTTGAGGGCCCCGTGATGATGGACCAAGTGGTGGTAGACGTGCTTGTGGTGGTAGAGGTTGCTGGCGTCCAGCTTGGGCCCCGTTTTGGCCCCGTGCTTCCCCGGTGGCCCCAGCGGCCCTGGCCCCATCAGGCCGTGCAGCTTCCCGGCCAGCCCGCTGTCGGGGGAGCGGGGCTTGGGCGAGTGTCGCCCGGGCCCGGGGGACTGGCAGCCGGGCGTCTTCATGACCCGCTGGACGTGCTCGTCCAGGATACTCTCGGGGTTCTCCTCGTGGGCGTCTCTCAGCGGCAGCTCTGCGTAGCGGGGGGCAAAGTGGGGCAGGAGCGGAGGAGGGGGCAGGAGCTTGTGGCTCAAGAGCGAAGGGCCCACGGAGAGGTCCACGTCATCGCCTTCCTCCTCCTGTCACAAGACACAGGCATGTCATGGCAGGAGAGGGGAAGGGGGCAGCCCAGCCACACTGTGGCTCCCCCTGGGGAGGATGACTCTCTCCTCTCCTCCCTCCCCAAAGGCCGTCCCCCCCCAGGGGTGGGTGGGCAGAGCAAGCCCAGGGTAGGAGGGACGGCAGCAACGACCGAGGGCCAGAAGGACCCAGTGCCCCCATTCCCCCCCCCCCGTGAGGGTGCCCCCACCACCACCACTGTTCTTGCTCAGGCCCCGGGGCTGAATGAGGCCTGGCAGCACCATGACATCCATAGCCGGTGCAAAACGGGCCAAGGCAGAAGTGGGCACAGAGCCGGGTGGGGCTGGGGAACCTACCCGGCTGCTCCTTGTAGGGCTGAGGCTCTCCCCCTCCCTGTGACACACCTGCTCTCCCTCCCCAGACCTGCAGAGAGGGGCTGGTGTGGAGCCTTCCGCCCTACCAGAGGCAAAAGGGGGCATAGGGACAAGGGGGCAGAGTCAGGCCCAGGCACTGCCCGGCCCCTTGCCCTACCAGCACACTCTGGAGACCCCCCCGCCCCGCCCCATGCTTCCTGGCGGTGTAGACAGCAGCTGCCACTCACTGCGCGGACACGCTTCAGGCGCTCCTCCAGCTTGGCTTCTGCCTCCCGGTCCCTTAGGACCTCCTCCAGGCGGTTGATCAGCTCGGCAGCAAACTTCTGGGGTTCCACGTGGATGTCCTTTGGCATTCGGTAAGTACGCTGTGGGGAGAGCAGGCTCTCCGCTCAGGAAAGGCCTCAGCCCCAAGTCAGCCACCCCGAGCCCCTGAGGGCGCTGGTCCCACCCACCTCCCGGCAACAATACGAGCCGGCTGCTCCATTTTACTCAGAATTATTACTTTCTCTCATGGAGCCAAAAGCCAGGGGGCGAGGGGGCTTTGCTGGCCTCAAGCAGGAAGCAGTCCCTTCATGGCCGCCCAGCCCAGCCCAGCCCCAGGGGCCGCCTCGGCCCACCGCGAAGGCTGGCGGGGCTGGCGACGGGAGGCAGCCTTCCTCTCAAGCGCACGGCGCTGCCCAACCCCAGTCAGCCTCCCCTCCAGACGGAGAGGCAGGAGGTGTCCCGGGCAGGAGCCCTTCTCTTGGGCTACCCCAGGCAGACCCTCCCCCCCCAAAAAAGCCCCCTCCCCGAGAGCAACCTACCGGAATGTGAGGTAGTGGCACACGTCCATTGGCTTTGGCACTTTCCTGCATCTCTCGGCGATGCTGCTTCCGGAGTCGGTACGGGGGGATCCCATCTCTGCCAGGGGAAAAGGACAGGCCACAGAGTGGAGGGCGAGCGCAGGACACTGCCAGGCTAGCAAGGCCGGCAGGGGCTGCCCCAAGAGGAGGAGGAGGAGGAGGAGGAGGAGGAGGAGGAGGAGGAGGAGGAGGAGAGGCCTCTGGCTGGCCCCCCACGGCGGTCTGCTGGTGCCGACCTTCCAACCCTTCCTTGCTCACAAGCCTCCCTGGCTTTCCCTCCCGACCGCACTGCTTCCGTTGGTGGGCTGGGGTGGGGCGAGAGGACCCTGGCCTGCCAAACACTGCGTAAGTAAGTAAGCACCCCCTCCCAGTCTTCTCTGCTCCCCCTGGGGGGAAACGGGTACTCACACACTGCTGTCGGTCAGCGACATGGTGTCAGCATCACTGGACATGCTGTGCTGCTCACTGTCGTTGGCGCTGGTGGCAGGTGCCAGGGCATAGCCCGTGTTGACATAATACGGGTGCACTGGCTCCCTCCAAGGCCCATGCCTGCAAAGGGAAGGCGGGAGGAGAGGCTGGCCCGGTGGAAGGCAATTCCTGCACAAGCCCCGGCCCACCGGCTATGGCCTAAGCAGACATACTCGCCCACCACATCAGCGTCTTACATATAATCATGTGTCCCCCCCCACACACACACAAAGGCTGCCACTCCTTTGATATCCCCCCCTGGCCCCCACAGACAAAGTGGCGCCTCCTGGTGGCTGCGCCCACTGGGAGGGCCTGAACAGCTGCGCCCCAGAAGGCACCGGGGCCTTCCTGTCTGGGGGCAAAGCTCCAGACTTGGTGGCTGAGCCCCCACGGTCATCCTAGAAGCTCCAGCGAGGTACGTCTCGGCTCAAGAAAGAAGCCTTGGGGGGGCTGTGGCATTGCCGAGGGCAACCCTGGGTGACAGGGGCCAGCAGGCCTCAGGGGTTCCCACGGACATCGTGGTCTGGGGAAATTCCCCACCCTGTGCCACCGGATGCCAAGCCAATTGGAGCGGAGGGGCTTGGTCCCTTGCCCAGCGCGCCTAATGTGCCCATCTGGAGCCACATGGAGACCAAGGGAAGGTCCAGACTCCCCCCCCCCCCCCCCGACCCACACTCGCAATGAAGTGCAGCAATGTGGGGTTTCCCAGAAAAATTGGAACGGGGAAGCTCTCGTGGCGCATCAGCCCACGGTGTGGTTCGATGCAGCATCTTTACTGGGGTCCTGTTTCCTCGAGAAAGCTTTTTGGTCTTAAACGGACATATCGGATAGAGGTGAGAGAGAGAGAAGGAGGGGAGCCAGGTGCCAATCCTCCCTCAGGGAGCGGCTTCTCTTGCTCAGGCAGATCCTTAGCAGGCCTACATCCTCCTTGCCTTATCAGTCTCTAAGGAAAAAAGGCTTCCTCAGAGCAGAAGAGCAGAAATGAGCCTCTGCTCAGTGGGTTGGAGGAAGGTGACGGCCACTGCTGTCCAGCTGCCCCAAGGGGGGGGAAGGGGGTCCTTTCTTCACAGTGGCCAGCCTCCCTGGGTTCAGGAGAGCCGCCTGATCCAAAGGGCCACTGGGGCGCAATGCCCTCCCTTGGCAACCCCTGGCCAGCGACTCACATGGAGACCCCAGAAACCTCCTGGCTGGCCCACCCGTCCAGGCTCAGGGCTGCCTGCCAGCCAACCGGCCATGAAAATGCTCCTCTTTATTTGCACAAATTCCAAAGAACTCTTCATCTGGAATGCATTACTATGAATAGAAGAAAAGAATGAAAGGATTCCTACCCAGGGCAAACACTTCCAGACCGCACGCCCGTGCGCCGAGAAGGCTGCCGGAGCGGAGGATGTGGGGGCAGAAGGCAGGCCCCGCTCCTCCCCGTGGACACACCGGGCCACGCTTCTCCGTGGGGGGGGGGGCAGCGCAGGGGCTGCTCAGCGCCTCCCTCTTGTACCTGCTCATCCCTCGACTCAGGGAGCCCAAAGGGCGGCTGCTCGTCTTCCCCGTCTACTCTGCCTGCTGGTCGGAGCCTTAGACTTGGCCCAGGACAAAGCAAGGCAGAGAGAGGCGGCTCATTCACCTAGAGTGGCCCAGAGGAAGGCTGGGGCACCCCCTTAGAGGGAGGGGGCAGCTCCTCAGGGTGGGAAAAGGGCCAAGGAGGCAGGGATGGGAAAGGTGTAGCCCGTGCTGCAGCCCCAATGCTGCTGCCGGCCCCTAAGTGCACTGGCCCTCCACCTCCAGCCCAGCCCAGCGGAGTGGCCATGGGACTGGCAGGCCAGCCGCCCCTCGAGGGCTGCCCTTTGGCCTTCCTGCCTGAACAGAAAGCAGCCGCTGTGGGGCCAAGAGGCCTCAGGTGGGACGGGATGGAGAACAGCGGGTGCTGAACCTGGCCTTGAGAGGAGGAGGAGGAGGAGGGTTCGGAGGAGCCCCCAAAGGGAAAGGGATGGCCGGCAAAGAGGCTTTCCTTTTCCCCAGAGGAACATCCTGCGGTACCAAGGAAGCCTCCAAACCCCCCACCCACCCTCACCCCACCCCTGAGGAGCTCATGAAGCCCCAGGGTCAGGCCAGGGGAGGGAAGGTGACCGTCGGGCAGGAAGGCAGGCTGGGCTCACGTGGCCACACAGAGCATCAAACCAGAGAGACCAGGGAGTGGCTATCCCAGGGGAAGTCACCCCGAGAACCCCAGAAGTGGCCAGATGCCACCGCTCGGCCGGGTGCTCAGGCTGCCTCCAGAGCCACCCTGGTCTAGCCAGGATACCCGGGCCTTCTGTCCCCTGCCCTCAGCTCTGGGGGCCAAAAACCTCCCACTGACGATACCAGAAAGAAATCCAACAATTCAAATGGCAGGAGTCTTCTCCATCACCCTCCCCTCTCCTAAAAAGCAGGCACATCTGATGGGGGGGGGGAGGCAGGGGAAGCTGCCCTCGCCTCAACCAACTCTAGGCTGCAAATCTTCCAGCGTGGGCTTTGGCTCCTCTGACTTTTGCACGGCCAAAAGGCCAAAGGAGAAAGAGTCTGAGGAAGTCACACCAACCTCCAGGCACCCAAGCCCACCGCCTTGCTTTCTATTTATACCGCAAACATTTGTGCACAATTGAGGAGCAGCAGGAACAGGTGATGGGAGGCCACCTCCCCGCGCAGCAGCCCCATAGCGAGTGGGAGGGCAGCAGGGGTAGAGCAAAACATTTTGCTCACACTTGCTGCAAACCAAGGACGAGGGCCAGACGAGCTCCCTCTTCCTGGAGGGTCTCCTCCCGGCGGATGCAGTTTCCGCAGAACCACACCGGGAAGGAGCAGCGGCCGAAGCAGCCGCCTCAGGCATTTTCGTCCATTCAGAAACTGACCTGGAAGCATTACGAAGTATAGATATGACACACGCATGTGCCAACTTAGGCAGAGTGTTTTTGCCAGCGGCGCCTGGAGCAGCTTTGCCGCTCACTGCTCCGGCCAGGGGTTGCCAGCGGAGCACCTGGCCTGGCACGGTCCGCCCCCCTGCAGCCTAGGCAGGACCCACCCGCTGTAATCCCAGGCCAAGAGCAGCAGGCAGGGGCAGGCAGGAGCTGGTGACCTGGTGTGTGTGTGTGTGTGTGTGTGTGTGTGTGTGTGTGTGTGTGCGCTCTGCCTTTACTGGGAGAGGAGGAGGAGGAGGAAGGGGAAGGCAGGGCAGGACTATGCCCTGAAAGGAGCACTTCCGGCTTTTCTGAATCTTCTGCCAGGAACAAGCACCGCTTGCAACCGAGAGCCAAAGTCTGAAGCCCAAATCTTTGCTGCAGGCGAAGCTCTTCCCGGAAGAGCCAACATTCCCCAGCTTGGGATCCCTTCTCCACCTCCTGCCTGAGTGAGTCAGGGATCGGAGGATTCCCTCTCTGTCTCAGAACCCGCTCACACACGTCATGCCTGGTTTGAAAGACAGAGGAAAACCCCACTCCAAAGGGAAAGCTCCTGGCCTCTCCAGCAAGCCTTGCCCGTGACTTCGGGCGGGGAGGAATCTCTGGACTGGTGGGGAAAGGATTCCTCCATTCCTGGGGAGGGGAGGAGGGGAATCCCCTCCACAGCCTGTGGGGGAGGAGAGTGGCTTAAGAGCCCCCACCCTGTTTTAGAGGGGGAGGGGGGGGAAGGCAACTGTAGAGAAAACAAATCAGATAAACTAGTCCGGAGGTGGAAGCAGGAAGACAAGAGATATTTGCCTGAAGGAGATTCTCTTTTAATCCTGCCAGCTCTGGCTCCCCTTCTTACCTTCGTACTGAGCCCTTCAGGGGCTGCTGGTGGTGGTGGGGTGGGTGGGAGGCAAGACAAGGGAAATGGGGAAAGGCATCCCTCAGGAACTAATGGGTCTGAGCTTTCTGAGGGGGGGGGGATATGATGGAGGAGCAACTTCCCCTCCTCTGGATGCTTTGGGGAAGGGTCACAGCTTAGAGACGGAGCACCAGCTCTATGAGCATGTGGATTTCCAGGTGCCATCCCATCCCCAGTCCTGAGCATCTCCTCCTCAAGACCTCCAAGTGCCAGGCGTGACGGACCCCCTCCGGGGGCTGCCTAGAGAGGCCCAGTGGCCTCCTCCGGAAGGCAGGTGGCCATGTCTGCCCCCTCCTCCAGTACGCACGAAGCACACGGGCAGCTCTCTCCACATCCTGCCACCCCAAATCCAATCCACAGTGGAGGTGGAACCAACCTTCCCCCCCCCCCAAGCTCCCTTCCCCTTGACCCCCGCAGCTCCCGGGACCGATTGCAGGTCGCCTCCTGCAAGGGCGCTCGCCAGCCCGGCTGCTCTCACCTGAACTCTCTTCCCTCGCTGTACCGTCGGGCCGAGGAGGAGGAGGAGGAGGAGGGGGAGGCTCGCTGGGTGGCTGTCTCCAGGAGGAGCTTCTGGGTGAGTCTGCTGGAGGAGACCTGGGCCGACTCCGGGGCAGCCTCCGACTCCTCCTCCGCTACCTCGGCCTCTCGGTCACACTTCCATTCCTCGTCCTCGTTAAGGGTGGGCAAGTAGCCCGGCAGGCACTTCCCCGTCCCAGAACCTGAGCTCTGGTCACTGCACATCTTGGGGCTCTCCCCGCCTGTCCTGGTGTACTCCAGGTAAATGTCGGACTTCAGGAAGAGCGGGTAGGCGTTCTCCTCCATCACGGACTGGATCTCCGTCTGGGCCTGGTCGAACATGTCCGGGTCAATGAGCTGCTTGACGACACAATCCTTGATAAAGCTTTTGGTGGCTGGCTTGATCTGCCGCGACACAATCCCGTTGCCGTCCAGAATGTACTTTTTGTAGATGGCCTTGGCCAGCTTGAGCCGCTTCTCCTCGTTGGCATCGCAGGGCTCCAGCTTCCGGAAGCCGCTGCAAGCGAACCAGAAGTCCAGCAGGTCCCCACAGCCCTCCTGCTTGAGGAAGGTCCGGAAGAGGTTGATGCCATCCTGGTCGTCCAACAGGGAGTGCAAGGACTCTGCCCACCTCAGGTAGGGGGGCGTGGGGGACGCGCTGCCCTCCGGCTCGTAGCCCAAGTCCAGGTCAGGGCGCCGCGGGGTCGCTGTCGAAGTCTCTGCCTTGACCAGGTCGCCCTTCCCGGAGTAGAAGCCATGGCCGGAGGGCCTCGGGTCCGTGGAAACCAGCTCGCCTTCCTCACCGGGGACCGGTGGCCTGGGAGCGTCCTCGGTGAAGCTGCCCCCGAGATCCAGGGGGAAACTTTGGCCCGGAAGGCTCATCTCGCTGGCGCTCGCGGGCACAGGAGCGAAAGCAGCCGCGCCTCAGCGCAGCAGCAGGACCACGCAACGCTGGCTGCAACATCGGAGAAGGAGGGTTAGGAACGAGCGCAGCTCAGCCCAGGGGTGGGGTTGCAATGCACACCCAGCCCTAGCGTTGCCCCCTTCCTTCCCTAAGGAAAGTCAGGGCCAGAACTTCCTAGGGAAATCTCAGCGCAGGCAGCAAACCCCGGGGGAAGCCTCGGTGCTTGGTTGGGGGCTGAGACGGGAATCGCCTGCCAGCCCCCCTGTTCCAGACCCCCAGAGTGAAGGCCAGCTGCCAACTCCATGAGACACAAAGACTGGGAGGAAAGCACTCTCTTTTTTAAAAAAAGGGGCTGGATGTGCTCCTGACAGGTTGCAATCCTGGAAAGTCAAGAGAGATTTATAATAAAGGCTCTGAAGTGCCCTTAGAGGCTCCACCCTCAGTTCTGTGTGTTTGGGTGTTTTAATTTACTGTAGCAACAAAAGTAAATAATCTAACTGCCTTTACTTTTTGGGCTACAATCTAACAAGTCTTAGCCAAATAAAACTTGCCAGTCTTTCCTAAACACAAGAAGACTCTTTGTGCAGGAAAGCAAAAACAAAAGCCAGGCGGGCAAGGGCTTTTTTAGGCGCCAGGGAGGGCTGCTGGGGGGGGGGGGGGGATGTGAGGAGGCTGAGGGCTACCCTTGCAGGGCCCGGGTCTGGGGGGAGGGTTGGGCCCCCGGGGGTCTCCAAGCCCCTCTCCCAGCCTCTCCGGGCCCCTCCCTTCTCCCCGCTCGCCCGGGCAAGGGTCTCCCTGGCCGCTTGAGCCGGGAGGGCCTGAGGACATGGGGGGGGGGGGGGGGGGCGGCGGCGGCGGCGGCGGCGGCTTTTGCCCTCTGGCCAGGCCGCTTCCCCAGACCCGCCTGGGTAAAACTGACCAGGAGAGCTAGGGAGACTCTTCCTCCAGGCTGGGGCCCCTGAGGCGGGCGAGGGGCAACAGCCATCCCATCCCTGAGCCCCTTCTTCTGACGGCCTCGCCACCTCCGGCGCCCCCGCCCGCGACTCAGGCGGAGCCCCTGGGAGAGGACCCTCCGGGACCGGCAGCCACAGGCCGGCAACGAGGCGGCGGCGGCAAGAGGGGGGGGGGGAAGGGCCCCCCGGGAACGAGCGCCCCCCCCCCGCCCTGCCAGCCGCTCTCCCGCCCGGAGGGAGGGAGGGAGGGAGGGGGTGGAAGCCAAGGCAGCCCGCGGGCGGCCGCGCACGTGGGGACCGGACGGGCCGGGCCGGACCTCTGGCCGCGCCTCCTCCGCCCGGGAAGGGTCGCCGGGGGCGGGGGCGGGGGGCGGGGGCGGGGGGGCTCTTCCCGGCTCAGCCTCCCTCCCGCCGCAGCGGCCTAGCCCCGCCGCCCTCCCGCCCTCCCTCCCGGGCCCTGGAAGGAGGCGCGACCCTCCCTCGCCCGCGCAGCCCTGCTTACCCGCGGCGGCCCGAGGGGGCTTCGGGGGGGGAACGGCCGCGGCCCCCGGCCGGGAGGGAAGCGCCGCCGCGGCCGCCGTGGCCGCCATCGCCTCCGCCGCCGCGCCGGGCGGGAGGCAAGGCCGGGCCCCCATGGCTCTGGCTACGACGGCCGCCGCCCCGGAGGAGGAGGAGCAGGAGCAGGAGCCGCCGCCCGGGGTTCCGCGCGGAGAGCCGGACGGCGGTCGGGCGGGCGGCCGGTCGGTCGGTCGGCGGGGCTCCGGGGCTGCGCTGGGCCGGGCCTCCCCTCTCCTTCCTTCCCTTCCCCTTCCCTTCCCTTCTTCCGCCGGGAGTGACGAGGGAAGGCGGCTCAGCGGCGCCCTCGCGAGGCGACGCGGCCAAAGACCGGGCGAGGGGGAGGGGGAGGGGTGGCCCCGGGAGGGGTCCGGGATCCCAACACCCCCCCGCCCCGCCCCGCCCCGCCCCGGTGGTGTCGAGCGGCGGGAGGAGGTTGCCAAGCAACCGGAGGGCCAGAGACGTTTACCTTCGCCCCCGCCCCAGGCACGGGTCTCCTGGCAGGTCCACACGTGCGCTCGGCGACCGACGCCCCCCCCCCCCGCTCCGCCTGCTCGGCCCCCGATCCCCGGGGCGGCCCCCCGTCCAAGAGGGGCGGGCCGAAGCGAAAGCCCGAGGGGGAACGTGCCCGGGAAGGAGCCGGGTCCCCTCCCGCGGCCAGGCCGGCCACCCGCTTCAGCGGGAACCGCGCTGCACCTGCCCGCCCGCCCGCCGCCGGTATCAGGGCTGCCGGTGGGGCGCCGCCTGCGCTGTGGGGCCCCGTCGCGGAAACCGGAAAGGGCTGCGTAAAAAGCACGCCCCGGTGTGCCCTCGGAGCCGCCAGCCGCGGCGGCGGCGAGGTCAGGCAAGGCCGAGGCAAGCCTTCCAGCTTGACAGGACTCTTCGCCTGCTCCATGGGTCTCGTTCTCCCAGGCGCTCCGTCGAGAGCCCTCGGACCCCGCCTCCGCCCCATTCGCGAGAGCCCTCCGGGGCGTCTGAAAGGGCGACCCAGCGTTATGGGGCCCGAACCTTCGCGGCTGCCTCCCGCCCGGGTGCCCGGTAAACCTGGCCCTTGGGGCGGCTGGCGACGGTTCGGGCCTCCGTGGGTTCCCCTCTCCCGACAGAGCCGCCGGCGCTCCCTCCCCTCGGGGCCGCGGCCCCCCTGATCCTCAGGAAGCCCGGCGCAGCTGCCCCTCCAAGAACCGGGGGGTGGGTGGGTGGGTCCTCCTCCTTTCCTTCTTTCCCCCTGCGTTGGTTGGCTGGGGGATCGGCGCCCCAGACGATCGGGGGCAGGCCCAGCCCTCTGTGCCCCGCAGTCTGTCCGGGGTCTCTGCTACCCCCTCTGGCTGCTGCTGCCCCCACTATTCGGGGAGGTGTCCGGACAGGGCGGGTGGGAAAGCTTCGTCCTCATCGCTCGGTTTCTTGGCGCTCCTCCGGGCTTGGGTGTTGCTGCTGGCAAGGGCCGGCTCAAGGGCTTTCCCCCGGTAGTCCCAACGCCGCCTCCAACGTGACTGGCGCTGGCTTCCTTTTCCAAGGGCGCAAGGGGTGCTTGGACCCTTGTTAGCCTTCGGGATCAGCGGCCGTTTGTCCGCCAGGGACGCTGCTGGCCAGGCCTGTCTAAGATCCGCACCATTGGCCCAGGTCCGTTTTTCCCAGCTGTGCGCCGGTCGGTTCTCCACTTGGCAACTCTGTCCGAATGGGTGCCGTTCCTTGGGTAGTGGGAGAGGCCCGGCCTTTCTGCGTTCTTTGGAGGCCCTCTGCTTCTGTGTCTGCCCACTCCTGCCAGGCAGAGGGGGAGACCAGTAACCACCAGTGGTTTCCCAGTCACACACCTCCTGGAAGTGCGCTGTGCGTCTTCAGCCTCTCAAAAGAGCCAACCCTAGTATGGAAAAAGGCGCACCAGCAGCTCCTCCAGACACACTTTAAAAACACAACAGGTAAGGAAACCAATGGAACCAGCTGTTGTGCCCCATCAAGGAGGGGCACTCAGAATCCAGGTGAGTGGGAAGGTATGCTCCTACTGGGCACCAGTGGTTCTTCTCCACCCACCCAGAAACCCAACACAGCGCCCCAAGCTTTTTCCTGAGGGAGTCTCTCCCTCCCAGGACAGATCCTGACACCTCACCTAGAGCGTCTTGTGCAATAAGGAAACAAACAAGACACACACACACACACGGATCCTCTCACTCTGCCCAAGGCACTGCACCTCCAGTCTGGAGATCGAGGGCAAGCAGAGATGGTGACTTAAGAGGCTCAGGAGAAGTGGGGGCATGATGTAAGGGAGCAGGACTCAGACTGGGAGTGGGGGGATTCAGGGAGTACCCCTGTTGGGGTGGGGTGGGGTGCCAGGAAGAGCACCTCCTCCCAGCAAAGGGAAGCTCCCACAAGAGGGCTTGCGAGCAGGGTTGCACCAGGAGGGAGGGAGGGAGGGAGGAGCCAGGAGGGTTCCCAGCAGGTCCCCTGAGGGAGGGGGGGCATATTCTGCTTTGGGGGCCAAGGGGAGCCCCTCCCCTTCCTCTCTGTGCCTCTTTGCTAAGGACACCAAGAAAGCCCTGAGGCTGGACCCGTCGGAAGCTGCCTCCGACGACCCACTCACACAACACTGTGAGGGAGGGACACCCCCCCCCCTTGATCCAGGTGCTTTGACCTCTCCTGCATCTCACATCCTTCTGGCCACTGGAACATCCTTTTTGGGCTCTGGAAGAAAGGGTTCCCAGCCATCTTCCTCCACATCATTCATGACCTCCTAAGTGCCGATTAAGGCTTCCTTCTCCCACTGAAAACATGCTTTTTCCCTTTAAAAAAATTATAGATTTTTAGCGTGTTTTGCTTTTAGTTTTTTCTTCCACCGTGGCAAAACTCTGCAGAAAACTCTACAGACTAGAACAACTCGGGTGCCAGCGTGGATAGCATGAGGCTACATCGCAGAGCCCACGTCCCCCGGCAGGTGGATAGCAGCCCAGGGGAAATTTTCCTGGGAAAGGAGCTTCGCCAGCCTGCAGCAGCCACAACATGCCCACAGCCCCAGAGTCCCTACAAAGAAAGCAGCCCCTGGCCACAGACGCCCTCCTTGCTACATCAAAGCACAAGCAGCGAAGGGGGGGAATGCGCCCCCCACCCCCCAAACAAGCAGATGAGGGGCCGCCATTCCCATTGTGCAAAGGGCCCGTTGGGTCTGGTTCTTGCCCAACCAAATCGTCCTTCATGCCACTTTCGCCCTTTCACATTCAAAACTGGTACTAAGACACATCTGAGTGTCAGGTAGCCCCTTCAGAGAGGGCTCTCACTGAGAGAGAGGTCAGGCTTTTAAAAAGCTGCCATGCTTTCCCCCACCCCCATGGACAAGAGACCTAAAGAACAACATCGGTGCCCACCCAGATGCCAGCTAAAATCACCAGAGTGTCTGATCAATGGCCTAGCCTCATCTATTGTTTTTTAATTTTTTTAATTTATCTATCAAGTTACACAACATAAACCTACTACCACACACAAAAAATACAATTACATATCACATTAGTGCCACCATCACCCTCAGGGCTAGCATTAATAATGCTTTAAATTTCATTCAATCCATTTTCTCTCCAAAACTTCATTGTTTCTTCCCTCGGTGTATACCCCTTCCCTCTCCGAAATACATATTCCAGGAATACACTCCATATTTTCTTTAAATCATTATTTTTTGATAAACCTCTTATTTTCATATCACATGTCAATTTATCATTAATTGCCATATCTAGCCTCATCTAGGCCAGCCGGCCAGCCAGCCGGAGCTCCTCTCCCACGGGCCTTGGGGGAGCAGACCTCTCCTTACTCTGAGACAACACCTGAAATTAAAATGCAGTGGGCTAAGAAGAACACCGATGCAAACCCAGCCAGCCTCCCTGCGTTCTCTCACTGGGGGTGGGGGTGAAGAGTCACCCATGCAACCAATTCACGTCCATGGGCTTGAGCAGGACCTGTCTGGCAAGCACCCACCGGAACGCAGCCCGAAGGACCCTGCCTGAGCAGAAAACGAGCTGGAGGTCTCTGTGCCTTCACTGACTGTTCTCAAGGACGGTCCGGCCTGTGGTGGCAGGTGTGCAAGCAGCCCTGCCAGGAACCACGGAGGCCAGATGGGAACCTATCAGGATCAGAAGCGTTTATCATGTGGCAGAAGGCACACCCTCCAGACCTGGAAGGCGGGCTGTTTAGCTGCAAAGTCCTTGGCTTCCACCACCCAAAGGACTGCCTGCCTGCCTGGTGAGATACGGTGCTTGTGCTCGGCCAGAAACCATCCCGCTCCGAGGAAGGCCACCGGCAGCACCCAAGAGGAACCTCAAGGCCTCCCCACGACCCCAAGGGCTGGTGGTGGGTTTGGTCAGGCTTCCCCACCCCCTCCCTGGGGCTGCCGCCTGAATGCAGCACAGGCAAGCCCGCTGAGAGAAGGAGCCAGGCAGCCAGCCGCTGAGCGGAGGCGCGACCATTGTCCACCAGCCCTTTATTCCTCCCGAGCTCATATTCGGCACCAACAGAAGAGCAGGGCTCTTGGAAACGAACGCCAGTGGCTCCGGCCCCAGCGGCTGACCCGGGAAGTCTTTCTGCCTGCCGCTGTCACTGCACAGAGCCTGGGTGAGAAATGCATTATGTATGCCCGTATCGGCCAAGCAGGGCCTTTTGTTGGGGCTGAATATGGCGTGGCTGACAAAAGTAGACTGGATTAGCCACAGTGGATTAAAAGATTTTCTTCTTAAGAGTTTACCCCTCATAATGCAACAATTGCCCGAGAAGGTCCCTTTGAAGCCCACACAACTCTTGTTACTTTGCCATCTGTGAGTTTGCTTTCCTTTACCAGATGCAGCCACGACAGTGCTGGATTTGGGCTGCCAGCATGCAGGCCTCATCCCGCAGAAAGCAAGAGGAGGAGGCCCTGCAAGTAAGGCAGGAAGTATCTCCACTGGGTGAGGCACCAGCCGAGGGGGAGATCATCAAGTGCCCCAAACCCCAGCCCGCTTTGGGAGGGAAGACAGCCGGCCACTCAGGGGAGTCCATCGACAGTGTCCTTTGACTATGACAATGGCCAGACAAGGCAGGGAGCTGCCAGGCTATTCAGAAGCCACTAAAAGCGATGAACGGAGCAGTTCTATCGGAGAGCAAAGTTGGGTTTCAACCCTTGGGCTCTTTTGCCTCCACAAACCCCGACCCGCTCGGTCTGGAGAAGTTTCCTGGCCTCTACTCCCGCTTCCAGCTTCAGGCTTCCCATGTGGCATTGCGCGCTGCAGAACCCTGGCTAAGACGGTTCCCCTGCTATTGCTACCACAGGCAGAGAAGTGGAGCCCTGGCAGCTCCAGGGGAGAAGAGCCCCCTTCTTGCCCAGTGTGTGCCTCCTGCGGATCTGACACCGTCACCCGTGGCCCCTCCCTCCCCCCCCACCAGCAACACAACAGCCCCCCGAGCACCCCACTCCATCGCCCGCCCGCCTGTCCAGGCTTTGATCTCCAACAGAGTCTTATGGACAACCCTGTTCAGGGGTCTCTCCAGCCCTGAGACCGCAGGCCGGGAGGAGTCTAGTTCTCTGTCTCCCGGCTTCTCTTTGAGAACGGCGCTTTCTCAGCAACAGCACACTTTGTGGCAAAGGGTGGCCCCGAGGGGTGGGGGCGGGCTGGTGGGTGACAGGAGCAGAGCGTGACCCCAGCTCCACAGGAGCCCAGCTGGGGGTCTCTAATGAGCCGCCCCGGCGAAACGCAAGCTGAAAGGCCGACAAAGGCAACCTGGGGAGAAAAACTTGGGATTTCCCGTCCCGATTTCTTTGTCTGAGGGTTGTTCTTGTTTCGGGGGCCGGGGCGTGGCGGCAGCGGTGGCGGCTGGCAATACGCAAGGGTGGGGCCGGTGGCTGAAGGACGGCCACCACGGAGGGAGTGGCCCATGGCGGTGGCTCTGGAGGAAGGAAGGGCCCATTGTCTCACCTGCTGTCATCGTGGCGCTGCCCTCCTGCTGGGCTTTTCGCCCTCCGCCATGATAGCAGCCGCGCCGACACCGTCTTCCCATCGCACCGGGAGCCCCTCTCCCTTTCATGGCCACTGTGGGGCTGGAAGATGGCAATCCTGGCTCCGTCCTGCAGCTTTGGCTCTTCTACCGGATTGGCTGAGGCCAGGACCAAATGATGGTCCTTCAGATCCTATGGTTACTATGGCAACCATCCCCCACAGGCAACACTGATTTACTTATAATTGCTGGATAAACAGTCCAGAGCAGGCCCTTTCATCCCCCACATCAGAGTCTTTCTCCCTTCTTGTCAGGGTGAGGCTCTCTACACTGCAAGGCAGTCAGCTCCTCTCACCCTGTGGGAAGGAGGAGACGACGACGATGCCTCCCCTCTCTGTCCCCATCTGGGCACCTCCTGCTTCTACCGCAACACAACGCACAATGAATGCCTCGGTCACGGGGCATCTCTGTGCGCCAGCAGCAGAGGGACCCTCCCCACAGCCAAGCCACACAACCTCTGGCAGGAAAACAGAGCCTGGAAGCAAGAGGGGAGACCGAGAAGCATCCGGGGCCGTGATGGGAGGGAAGGGGGACTGTGGCGCTCCTGGTGGATGGAAGATCCTCCTGCAGCCACTGCTTCTGCCTTTCAGAGGGAGAATGCCAGCTGTCCCTTCCAACAAGGCCACCGGGCGCGTCAGCACAGCTCCCACGCCAAGTGGAAAGAGGGCAGCAGCACAGAAGGTCCATCTTTGGCCAACACCCAGCAGGAAACAAGACCAACAGCACCATCCGAATGGCAGCCAGGGGGATGGAGCCTCCCTCGGGCCTCCACCGTCCCCCGCATCACACCAGCCTGTTTGCAGCTGCAGCATGGGCACCGGATGGGCACCTGTCTTACCAGAAGCCACCACGGCCACTTAGCCGTGATAAACATGTGCAATCCCATGGAGGGACTGGCGCAGAACAAGATAGCTGGTGGAGAGAAACCCTGAACTACTACAGGCACTTCCGTCTTGCATCTCAGAGTGATATCGAACAGCTGCTGGAAAGCATCCTTAAGAGACAGCCAGAGCCGCTCAGAGGCCTTTCTGATTCAGCTTTGCAGCTGCCTGGTAGAGAGAAAAGGACTGAAGGAGTGGCCCAAGAGAGTCAAATAACTTGTCCTGTCCTTCTGTTGAGGGACACCTCTTGGCTTTTCTTGAAAGAAACACATTCCTATTAAGGGAGACCCCCAAATCCCCTCCATATCCAATCCAGCGCAGGTTGGGTACAACAGCTGTTGCCTACAGAGGACCATGCACTGCTGTAAACAGCGTAGACCCAAAAGAGGGCGGTCTGAGCGCACATCAATTGAAGGGCAGAGCAGCATATGGAGCAGCAGCCACATGCTCACGGGGCGTTGGGGGGGGGGGGGGCGACTGGCCTAGCTTGGCCATGCTGATGGTGGCTGCCTGCCCTGTCTCCCAAAAGCGACCCTAAGCCTAAGCTATTTTCTCCCAAAGAAACACTCTCAATGGTGAGGTCTCTTGAACTTAGAGCTCACGGGCCACGGGAGAGCCCGAGAACCCCAGAGAACCAAGGGACACCTGTCAATTTTCCCTTCAAGCAAAGGCACTGGGATTCTTTGCAAGACATTCAACAGGAAGGCATTCACTGCAACAGGAGCCTGCCTGGGGCCCTGGTCAATGAGGTGGCTATGAGCCAGTTACAACCGCCAGATGGGCTCTGGCATTCAGCTGTTCATACACACACGGGTGTTAGGTGATGAAGACTAAGGTCCTGCTTCCCTAGAGGAGGTCTGGCCGATCCCACACCAGGGTGACTGAAGTCCTGAAGCAACACTGTGCCTAAAGCAGGCGGGCCTGTATCCTTCTCCTGGTGCTCCTGGGAGGCAGAGACCACCTCCTGACTGGAGGAAAGTTTGGACTAGGCGCCATTCTAGACACACATCGTTGGACATGGCGAACCCTTGTGGGGCCCAGGAAACGGCTCTTACGTTCACACCAAGGGGATCTCTGGAGACTTGGAATAGCTTAAGACAGGAAGCCGTAGTACAGAGGCCTGTGAGACGTAAAAACGCCAGAACATCTGCACCGGTGTGTCCAAACCAGCTCATCTGGTGGACGCAAGCCCACGGTAGCTTCCATGTGGATCTGCACATGGGTCTCTCCCCATGACGAAGCTGGCCGTTCCCCAAGTGGGGCAGTGTGGGGTGCTGCTGCCTAGGACAGACATGTCTTTTATGAGCTGGAGCCTAACTGAGAAGTGACACACAAATGCCAGGTGCCTTCTTTGCCTTCCTGGGCCTTGCTAGGATCTGGCCGAGGCCAGGGAGCAAGGACACACTGGGGCTGTGAGATCTGGTTAGCAGCAGCACGAGGGCTACTGCCCTGTCCCCCCACGCCGTCAACAAAGGAAGGTGGGAGAGCATCCCCGGTGCTAAAGCTCAGATTTTTGCCCCCTTGGCTTCCTTGCTGCTGCTCAGGGAAAAGAGGGACTTTTTCACAGTAAGCAGTGACAAGAAGGGCCTTCTATTTCCTGCTACTTTGCCTTGCTTGATCTCATCACCACCACCACCTACAACACATACAGGGTGGTCTCCTATAAACGGACTGGTCATTGTGCCTCAGCCCTCTAGAGAAGTTGCTTGCTCCATTTTTAAACTCTCTACAAACACCTGCTGTCTTCCTGGAAAAGGACCTTTCCAAGGAACAGAGCAGCCGGGGCCTCCAGGAAGCCGCTGGCTGCATGCCATGCGCTCCCAAAGCATGGGACAGGGCTGAAGAAGGGTTGTGATGCAGAGAAGCCTGGCCCCACCTCCAGGCTTGCCTTTCAGGGGTCCAGGCGGCTGGGAGAGCAGCAGGTGTCAGCTGAGCTACTACCCACAAGGAAGAAGGGGTGAGCCATGGAGTGAAAAAGCACACTCTTGTTTATTGGCACTGCAGAGGCATACTGAACAGAAGGTGAGAAAGCAGGGAGCTTGTAGTGCCTGGTGCTGTCCACCCGTTCAGACCGTGGCCGTTATAACTGGTCCCTCTCCCAGAGTACTCAGTAGGCTGACTGTTCCTCTACTTCACTTCCCAATCCTGAGTTAGCTATCACAAGTAGAACAGTTCTGGACCCAGGCCCACTCTCAGGCAAGGTGCAGCCTGTGACCTGCTTATGGCAAGCCGAGGTGCTGCTCACTAGGCCCACATTCCTTTTTTAGGTCTTCTGCCCTTCAGCAGATTCAGAAAGTTTCTGTTCTTGGAGCTGCTGCACCAGTTCCTCTACATAGACTTTGAAGAGGGGGATGGGGTCCTGAGAGAGAAAGAGAGAGATAAGGAAGCAGCAGGAGGGAAGAGGAGAGAAAGAGAGAACAGAACGGGTTACACAAAGCATCACAGCAGCTGATGCAAATGGACAGGGTCTTAGAGGAGTTTGCAGGGATGGGCCCAGCAACCCTGAACACAGAAACAGACCACTTCATCCCCAGGCAAGAAGTCCGAGCCTAGACCTACCTTCTTCTCTAGGAGCCGCTGCTTTTCTACAGCTTCTTCTAAACTCAGCCCAACCCATTCCGCTTCCTCCTCCGGGATGACAAACTCCTATGTATGTGGAAACCAGATGGATGTTAACAGGCAGCACAAAGTCTCAACAAGAGGCAGCACCGGAACCCTCCCTTGGCATTAACAGTACCACTGGATTTGATCAAATGCCTTCAGCAGTGCTGCTAGGCAGGATCTGCTCTCCAGGACCAAACACGGGTTGTTCCCAGCTCTGCTACTCAGAGAGGCCAGGACGGGCAAGAGAAGCATGTACTTCAACCCCCACCGCCTTTTCCAAGAGACCACTGGATTCTCCTCTACTGTGGGGAAGACAGAGGTAGCCATAAATGTTCTTACAACCTTATGGATTGTTGTGCCTTATTACTTTTACATGTGTTTTTAGTACTGATTTTATTTACCATTTTAATATCATATTTGTTTTTAATTCTTTAGATAGATAGATACAGATTCATATATATAGAGAGATTTTAAATATATTTTTAACTATGTAAGCCACCTTTGATCT
Source organism: Intellagama lesueurii (assembly GCA_037013535.1). Lineage (NCBI taxonomy): Eukaryota > Metazoa > Chordata > Lepidosauria > Squamata > Agamidae > Intellagama > Intellagama lesueurii. Next base: position 23,145,282 of record JBAJHW010000012.1, on the reverse strand, counting down.
TTTTTTAAAGAAAAAAAGACAGAGCAAGAATATTTTAAATAAATAAATAGATTTCACGGGCACTACAAGGTCTACAGCAATGCTGGAAAAAGGAGGAAATGTATAGGAAGACCAGCACTCGTGGTCATCAGGGAGAGACACCCACCTTGTACTTGTCATAAATGGCCTCCCTCTTTACAGGGTCATCTGGATGGAGAGCCGGGTCCCTGCGGGCAAGTCGCAGGAGCATTATGCGTTTCAGGTCCATGCCCAGTTTAGAACACAGCTCGGACTTTGGGGTCTGTGGGGTCGAAAGGAACAAGAAAGCATCTGCAGCATTTTTTGGAAGGTTCGCTTCGGAGAAAAAGAAGAGCGACAGCAGCAAACGGTAGGAGTCGCCGGAGCTTCTAGCGAGGAGGTCAAGGAAGGGCCTGCCTTGCGCCGAGAAGGAGTGAGCACAACAGTTCTGGGTCCTTGCCCACATACCGGATTGAGATGTTAAGAGCAAGTATTTCCCAGACATATATGGCCGAGCAACAGGGCAGTCAGTAGAACTGAGAATGAATCGCAGCACAGGAGAAGAAGAGCTCAAAGCAGGCTCAGAGGGTGACCCAGGACTTGTGCTTACCTTTAAAATATAGAAGTCAAAGCCGTAGGCTGCATCGATCTGCCCGAGGGCCCGCATGGTGACTGTGATGGATAGTTTCTTATCCAGTATCTCACTGTAGAGCTCTCGAGTGAACAGCTGGGGCTTCCAGACCTTCTTCAGCCGGGGAGAAAGCTGAAGACACCAGGAGGGCAGGCAGCTCAGAACCACCTTTCTCTGAGGCTGCCGCCCTGGGGCCGTGCGGGGTGGGGGTGGGAGAACGAGGGAAGCTTTCTTCAGCCAAGGCAGACCCTCCCTCCTCCTTAACCCTCCCCCCCCCCCCAGAGCAGCACCAGCAGGTGCCGACCAAGAGGGTGGCAGGCCCATCAGCAAAGCCGGCGTCTGTCTGTCTGGGGCGGGCCCCTGCAGGGTGCCGAGAGCTCCCTCCCTCCCTCCCTCCCCGGCCTCTTCCTTCAGGCCGGCCTCCGTCCGGCACAGTGGAGGCTCCCCGGCCTTTTCTCTCCACCAGCGGCGAGCCCCCCCCCCTTCCTCGCCCAGCCAAGCCCGGCGGCCCCCCTCGCCCACCTTGTCGTTGTTGGCGTAGCGGAACCCGACGACCCACCCCTCGCCGCCCCACAGGCCCTCCTGGCTCTCCGGCGGGAGGTAGGGCTCCACGGGCACGTCCTGCAGGCGCCGCCAGTGCCCGGTGACCGGGTCGCGGAGGCGGCGGAGCGCCTGGCGCCTCCAGTGGACGGCGGCGGGCGGCGAGGCGGCCTCCTCCCGCAGGGCGCGCAGGTAGTGGGCGGGCAGCCGGGCGTAGATGCCGCGCTGCAGCTTCAGCGAGCCCCAGAGCAGCGGGGGCACCTTGTGCAGCGGCATCGTGGGCCGGGACGCAGGGAGGGAGGCTCGCGCACACCGCTTCCGGCGGGAAGGTCAAGCCTCTGCGACCCGGAAGCACCTCCCGCTCCCTCTTGCTCTCATTGGCGCAAACCCCTCCAAGGGTTGGGTCCGCGGAAGGCCCCGCCCACTCGGCGCGCCCCGCCCCGCCCCAACGCCGTTGCCATGGCGGCCGCAGGCGGCGCCTTAGAGGAAAGACGCGTGGCGAATGCCTCGGCTCTTCCGGCAATCGTGCGACCTCAGGGGCCCTCCGTGCCCGGAGGGGGTCGGGGATGGGATGGCGAAGGCGGGGCAGAAGGGCGGAGAGCGGCACAATGGGGACGCTGCTACGCCAGCCTCGGAGTGCGCGACCCTCCTCGCAGGGTTGGTTTTCCCGTTGCCATCCCTCGGCCCCCAGTGCGCTTCCAGGGCAGAGAGGGATTCGAACCCAGAACTCTCCTTGCTGGTCCCTCGTAAGGTCTGTCCCTTTTCCCCTGCAACTGATAATTCTAGGAGAGGTTGGAGGCAGGAGGAAAAGAAGGAAGACCAGATATGAGATGGACTGACTCCCTAAAGGAAGCCACAGGCTTGAGTTGACAAGAGCTGAGCCAGGGCTGTTGAGGAAGAGGGCATTTTGGAGACCGCTCCTTCCTAGGGGTCACCCTAAGTCAGAGGTGACTTGAACAGCATGTAACATCCACAAAAGCATTTCCTTCCTCTGTGTTTGAGAACCCACCTTTTTTTATAATCCAATGGGCCAGGGAGCAAAGGGCGCCCTTCCCTGGCCCGGCCCCTCTCCTCAACAGGCAGAGCTTCATCAGGTGCATGTTCCCTACTCTTGTTGCTCTGCCTGCAGGAAAGGCTCAGCCCCTGCCTGACCGCACAGCGGCCTTCTCAGAGTCGACGCCACGTGGAGCAGGCTGCTTGGCCCCAAGCCGTCCAGGGGGCTCGGCTGCCAGTATTCTAGGTCAGCCTCCGGAGGGCTCCAGGCCCCATCACGCCTAGCTGTATGTTCACCTCTCCTGGCAACACGCTCGGCCGACAGGCCCAGCCATGTGCCTGCTTTTGCAAGACTAGAGATACCACTGACCTTTGGCCGTGGGAAGAAATGACGTAGCACCCTGCTGCATCCTCTCCCCCCCCCCCAAGAAAAGCCAGAGGCCCTTCATTTTGGCTGCCTTCATTTTTTAATTAAATGGCGGAAACAAACATAAAAATGAAAAAAGAGCACAGTGTACAGAACGATTAATTAAATAAAAAGGCATTTCCTTTAAATCAGGAGTGGCAAACCTCTGCCCCCCTCCCCAAAGCTGCCAGACTCTAATTCCCACCGAGCCCCTCCAGTAAGCGAGGGATCCTGGCAGCAGGTGTTCACCAGCCCCAGGAGGGCCAGAGATTCTTCAGCACTGGGTGAGGCAGAGGTTTTAAAATGCAACAGACAGAAAAACAACATGAACCGGATACTGCCTGAGCTTTGTAAACTACAGGTGCTCAAGTTCTTCCTGAGGTAATCAACAAAATGACTCGTTATTAATTTGAGGTTAGCGCCCCCTTTCCCTCCTGCAGCAAATGGGAAAAAGATACCCACCGCTTCTAGAGAAGTAATTTTAAAAAGGACTCTGTCCTGGCGCAGCAGCGCCAGCCGCCTTCCCTGAGGGGACCGGCAGCGAGAGCCAGGAGGAGCAGCCAGAAATCAAGAGAGCAGAAATAATCCCAGTTGCCCAAACCCTCACCTGCCCCAGGAGGAAAGAGGGTTCCCGGGTCGGAAGGCAGAGCAGGCTGGGGCCGCCTGGCTGAGAGGCACACAGGACCCCACCCGTGCCTGGTGTGCACGTGGGGGGGAAGGAGTTAGACATTCCATGGGGCTCCCCCCCCCCCGCTTTCATGGGGCTTCCCTCAAGGGGTCCTACCTGGGAGGCTCCGGTAGAAGGATGACACACACACAGCTGCAGGGGCTGATGAAAGAGGAAGGTGCAGCTGCCGGACCAGCCTGGTCCACTCTGAGCCCAAGCCAGAGGCTACAGAGCTACTGCCCCACAAGGCCAGGAAGGCAGCCACCCTGTGCAAACCAGCCACGAGAGGGAAGAGCCCAGGGTGAAGACGGATGCCAGCCGCCCCGCCTGCCCGGGGCCAGGCACCTTGCTAAACAACACCCCATTTGCCCAAAGAGAGGCAGGCAGATGCAGGGTCTCCTGGGGTTCGTGGCTCGTCCCCCAGGCCAGGTTCTGTCACTCTGGGCAAACGGCCTTGCTCCAGGCAGCCACCACCGGCTGCTCTGCTGGGTCTGGGGCCCAAGAACCAGAGGTTCTTCAGCACTGGGCTCTCTAAGCCTCCCTCCTGGCCCAGCCTCCTCGTTCCTGGTTCCACAACACGCCTGCCTCCCCTTGGAAGAATGAAAACTAGCGAGCTGCCAGCCGTCCAGAGAGGGGACGGCTGAGCTCCCTGTTTTTCACCTGACGCATGCCTCTCCCCTGCGGGCCCCAGCCTCCATCTAGCACCACCAAGGACCCAACCCACACAAGTCGGGAGGAAGGGCGTGGGGGGTGGGAGCACCCCCCCCCCACTACCACCCGCAGGACGGTCACGTCACTGTGTAGAGCTCTTCCCGGTCGTTCTTGCAGATCTGATAGCGACAGAACAGCTTACGGGACCAAGCCCAGGGCTCTTGCTGCTGCTTGTCTCCTGGTGGAAGGAGGAAGACCAAGCTGATGGCCACCAGAATGTGCCACAGGCTGTGCGTGTAGTAGTAGTTCTCCGTGGTCTCCATGAAGACATACACCACGACTGCCACCACGGCCAGGCTGATCCCTGGGAAGAGGAAGAAGGCCCAGCGCTTCCAGGAGGGTGGGTAGCAATGCCGCCTGGTCACGCAACGGGAAGCCTGCATGAGGAGAGGGCAGTTAATCCCGGACTCACCCAGAAGAAGTGAGAGTGGCAGCTGCCCAGCCTGGCATGCCCCTGGTCCAGGCAAGAGCCCTGGGCTGTAGCTTTCAGGGAAGGGGTGCCTTTCATCTCCTCCTTCAGCCTCCCCTCCTCCAGTGAAGTCCCCCCCCCCCTTGCTGGCAACGGGTGCCATCCCTGTCATGAAGCCCAGGACCTCCCAGGAACATGGGCTGCTGACATGGCCACAGCCACTTACCCAAATTGCTGTCATGAGGATGATGGCGACAAGGCAGGGCGCCATCATGTTCCACACCCCTCGGCGGTCCAGGTGCAGAGACATGGCAATGAACAGGGTCCCCACCACACAGAGGACCTGCAGAAGTCAAGACAGGAAAGGACAGGACTCAGCATGACATCCAGGCACCTCCTTGGGCGAGCCAACAGGCGGGCGGGCAGAGCAAGGGGCAGGCCCTCCTTTCCCTCCAGCTGGGAAACATTCTTGAGTGCCCCGGGCGATGCCACCCAGTCCCGTTCTGGACAAACTCCCCACAGGTCTGCACAGAGTGTGCTGTGGCTAAGCCTTCTCCTCACTGGCTCTTAGAGCCTGCCTAGGGATCGGAAGCCCTTCACACGCCTGCCAGACGGACCTCGGTATCCCCATTCTGCAGCTGGGGAGGGGTGGCCGGGCCTCACTGTCTCCCTCACAACCCCAACCAATCCCAATCTCCCCGCCCCTCCCGCCCCCCAAGATCTGACTCTCCATCCGCCAGACCATGGTGGGATGGCCAACCAGTCAAAGGACGCCCGGCAAGCTGAGGGAGAAAGCAGAGATCTCTCTTCCTCGGAGCCACCGTAACTATGGGGCCTTGAAAGGGGCCACTCGACCCCCCAAGCTTTGCACTGCCCAAACGTACATATTTCAGGATGGTCTTGATGCGGGCCATGCACAAAATGGTCACCCAGAAGGAAACCACGGAGCCCAGGAAGTCGCAGTACTGCACTGTGTCGTAATCCATGATGCACAGCACGACAACCCCCGGCTGGTCACAGGCATGATAGAACTGCCGCCAGGGAATTGAGAGAGAGAGAGAGAGAGAGAGAGCTCTATCAGCAAGGAACCTCCCACTCACAGCTGAGCCAGCAAACTCCCCCCCGCTCCCCCCCCCCGGGAGGAGCTCTTCTGCATCTTCAAGGGTTCGGCACAGCTTTTGGCCATCTGAGCCTGATGCTTCCTCTTGGGTGCCTGGCTGTTGCTTTGGCCCATCCCACACCTGCCCACGTTAACACTCCCTCCCGTTCGGTTGCTGGTCAGGTGGCACCTTCCAGGCCTGGAGGAAGAAACAGGAGAGTGGCCCTTTGGCCCTGCCCTGTTCCAGAAAGCAGGGCAGCAGGCAGTTGGTAGGCTGGCTAGCCTTCCCCGGATCCCAGAGGAGGGGCTGCTCTCTTCTTGCCCGTCCACCCCACCGCTGTGACCCCTGCTAGCCTGTGGTCTCCAGAAAGCCAAGCCAGGACCCACCGTGGAGAAGAACATGGTGAAAGTGTAAACAGAGGCCTCGACCAGGTAGTAGCGGTACAGGGCAACCGCAATGGCCGGCAGGAAGAAGAGGTTGCTCAGGGTCAACGTGAGGGTGGCCAAGGTCTGGGTCCCCAGACTCTGGGCTTTGGTCCCATCGGTGCAACTCCAGCCCCCCCAACCTGTCAGGCCAGAGAAAGAAAAGAAAGACAAAGGGGACCGCCCATCAGCAGCACCAAAAAGGGAAAGTCCAATACCACGAGGCAGCCTGAGAGATGCGCCGCCATGTGTGTGCCCCTGGCCCCTGGGGTGCTTCTGGCGGGGGCTCCTTTTGCCCCCTGGGGGAAGCCGGGCTGCAAGGGGCAAGTGTCTGCTGTGCAAGAACATCCCTTCCAGGCCCAGCTCAAAGTCTCTCAAGCTCTAAACAGCTTGGGACCCAAACGCCCAAAGAGCCGTCCCCCCCCTTTGCACCACGGCCTCTGCTTCCTTGCGCTGAAGTCCTTCAGAGGGTGCCCGTTTTTTATCAGCAGCTCAGGCTTCAGCTGCGAGAGAGGAGGCTTTCCCCAGCCTGTGGGCCTCACACTGGAATGCTCTCCGCAGAAAGACCTGCCTCATACGCCCACTGTAACTGTTCAGCAACCATAGTTTGGGTTATTTTAATGGACTGAAAAACCTAGGCTGCTCCTTAAACATTCTTTATCTGCTGCCCGATTATGCTGATTGGTCCTGTGCTATAGAAACTATGATGGTGCACATTGCCTTGAAACATATATCGACACCTGTGTCGTATTTACACCAACCAACATTTGCTACAATAACTGGGCTACCTGGGATAATCCAGGTGTGAGGCAGGAAGGCCTTCATCCTCCTGAGACACCATCAAGGGGAGGAAGGAAGAGGTTCCTGCAGCCTGCCAGGAGAAGGACCCCTCCGGGAAAAGGGAACGGGCCAAGGCCAGGCCACCTCCTGGGGCAGGAGCGGGAGGCAAAGAAGAGAAGGGCCGGGGTGGGAGCAGAAGAGCGGCTGGCCAGGCGGCACCTCACCGGCCTGGAGGAAGAGACAGGAGAGTGGCTCTCACCGGCCTTGCAGTTGCAGCCGGCGTAGAGGTAGCCGTGGCGTCTCATCAGGCTGCAGTGCCCGTAGGTCCCGCAGTCCTCGAAGCAGGGGCTGAGGAAGGCCAGGACAGCCAGCTGGGCTTTGGCTTGGTCACAGTTCCTGCAGCAGCAGCAGCAGCACCACCACCACCACCCGTGGGAGAGCGAGAGCGAGAGAGAGTGAGAGAGAGAGAATGAGTCCCCAGGTCTTGTGAGAGAGGGCCAAGGAGCAAGGGCCAGAGGAGTCAAAGGAAGCCCCTTCAAACCCACCCTGGGGCACAAGCGTAGTGCTGCCACGACATACCACACCATGGCGCCCCGAAAGAAGTGCCTCGGGCGCCCCCACCTCCCTGGCTCCCTCGCCCAGCCCACGCGCTGGCATCCGTGGCGGCGTTGCCCAGGACTCACCCTGCCGAGGCCTTTGGACAAAGGAGGTGCAGGGAGAGGAACCAGTTGTCGCTCTCTGGGTAGGGGACAGCGAGGGACGCTTCCACAGAGGACGTGCTCACACGCAGCGAATAGCCCTCAGCAAAAGCTGTGTTGGTGCCACAAGGGAGACACAAGCTACTGCCTGCCCAGCCACCCTGCCCTTCGGGGCCAGGCAAAGGGAGCCCAGCCCAGTGGGCGGAGAAGTGCCTCCGCCCGCTCGCCCCCCCCCCCCCGCCAGCCAGCCAGCCAGCCAACCCACCCCCTCGAGCCACGGGCACCACCTACCTGTCCTGCAGTCCCCAGTGGCGTTGGGGGAGAGCACAGGGGAGGCAGGGTTCAAGCAGGCCCACACAGTGGCATTTCCAAGGCCTGTGGAGGTCTGCAAGGACAAAAGCGGCCCAGTTTCCAAATCTGGAGGCAGGAGCAGGCTGAGCAGTTCCCGGGAGCCCCTGCAAGCCACAAGCCCCTGCAAGGGGCAGCCTGGCGGCTCTACCTCGTTGAGCAGCAGGTTCAACACCAAGGTGCCTCCACTGTCTGTGCCCGAGTTGAGGTTCAGGAGGAGGAGGGTTGGGCGCTTGGCCTGCACCGTCACGTTGGACTCGCCCAGGATCCGGAACCGCACGGAGACAACGTCCAGGTCCTCCCGGATGACGGGTTGCCCTTGCAGGCATGAGCTCTCTTGGCCCGAGGCATCGTGGGCGCTGGCCTTGGTAAGCCCCGTGGCGTTGGCAGTGCTTCCCTGCGTCCGGTTTAGGCTCCGGAAGAAGCTTAGGAAGGAGCCAGACCCTCCGGGCCTGCAAGCTGGCAGGGGAGCAACAGGGAAGGCCGCTTCAGCCACAGGCCTCCCGGTTCGGAGGCTGCTCTGCAAGAGGCGCCCGAGGCCTGTGGCTGGGCCCCAGCCTGGCAGATCCAGCCCAAGGGTGCCTTTGGCTCCTGCCCCCCTCCCCCCCCCCCGCAGGCACCCACCTGTGAAGGAAGCCGTCATCTCCAAGGAGACGCTGGGGCTGGGGCCGGAGCCGGGAAGGCTTTCCACAGTGACCGGCAGCCACTTCTCCCACGGGGGCGAGGCCAGGACCAGGCTGCAGGGCCCTGTGCAATTCAGCACCTTCTGGAAGGACTGGGGCAGGGTGGCCGAGCCCAGCGTGACCCGGACGGTGCAGGCAGAGGAAGCATTCACCGTGCAGCTTCCCAGCTGGAAGTGCAGCGTGGCACTGTAGGCAGGGACGAAGATCCTGCATGGAGGGCGGGGGGGGGGGGAGAGAGAGGGGAGTTTCTGGTAAATGCAGCTGGAAGAACTGGGGGAGGCGGGCAGGGATGATCAAATACCCCTGGCCAGTTTTTTTGTGTTCTAAACTGGGAAGGAGTAGCCCTGCCTCTGGGCTCTCGTGTCTCTCTTCCGCCAAGGATGGGACCCGCTCTGCAGACGACGAGCCCCCAAGGCCCCTTGGGCCGAGGGGGCCAGAGAGACACTCCCCACCCCTGGCGTCACCGTCCTCGGCAGCGGCTCACTTCGCATGCAGCACCCTCCTGGGCCAGGCCATCGTTTGATGCAGGGGAACCTTGGGCTCCAGGACTGGCACGTCCACCAAGCGCAGCACAAACATGTCCGGTTGGAAGATGTAAACACATGGCGTGGAGAAACCCTGCAGGGAGGCAAGGGCAGGGCTTGGTCCACGGGCAGCCAGCCCAGGGCTCCCCCGCCCTTGGGCCAGGGCCATGGGGGCACTGGGCTCCAAAGCTCACCAGCAGGACTCCACGCCGCCCGCCCTCCTCACCTGCACTTCGATCTTGCTGGTGGGCTCCGGCAGGTGGGCGGCAAGGAACCAGTCACCTGCCGCAGGGTTGGTGAGGTTGACAAAAGTGCTGTTCTGCAGGCCGGTGGTCAGCATCAAGGTCTGATTGTAGGACAGGCGCACGCTGGTGTTCCCTGGGAACTGTGTTCCCAGCGGGTTGATGACAGGGGGAGCACCAAAGCGGATGTGGCTGCAAGACCGTGGGAAGGAGGCTGGGTCACAGGCCCCCACCAGCACTGGGCAGGCGGCCAAGGGCTTGGCCACCCCCCCCCACCCCGAGAGAGGGCCCTGGCACACGGGAGCAAAGCCGATAATGCCCATGACCGCCAGGCTGGGAGACGGCAGGAGAAAGGGGAAAGCGGCCCCCAGCAAGGGGGAGGCAGGGCATACGCACATGGTGACCCGAGTGGCCCCACACTTGGGGTTTTTCGCCTGAGACGCCTGGAGGAGCCAGCGCAGCACCACGGTGTCTTCTGGCACCCGGAAGCGGAACACCTTGGCATTCCCATACCAGCTGTAGGGTGAGAGTTTCTGGGAGCTCTGGGAGAAATACTCGGAGACAAAGGTCCCATCTAGGGGTGGGGGGGTGAGGAGAAGGAGGAGGGGAGGGTCAGGCAGGGAGAGAGAGAGGAGGGTCCCACCTGCGGGCCCTTGGCAGACCCCAGCCCACCCTGGGTCGGTGGCAAGCCCTCCTCCCCTCCCACAGAGGGGGACAAAACCGGAGGAGAAAGTCACGGGGGTGTGTGTGTGTGTGTGGCTGGGGAGCCCCGTCAGCCTTTGCTTCCCCAAGGCTGTGCAGGAAAGGAAGATGGCTGACTCTGGAGGGCGGTGGGAGGGGCCCCTTTCGCCCAGGCTCCTCTTTGCCTCTCAGGCAAGCAAACTGCCACTTCTTCCTGCTTTTATTCCACTTTCTCTCTCTCTCTCTCTGTCTGAGGTGCACACACATTAACAAACAGAGCCATGGCCTTGGTCCTCAGCCCCTTCGCAAGGTGCCTCAGGAGGACCGGGTGGGGCTGGGCGTGCCCTCCCGGAAGCCCGTGCAAAGGACAGGAGAGGTCAACCGCGGGTGCAGAGCCCTTGGCATGCCTGCCCCCCCTTCCCCCACTCCCCAGTACTTCCCAGTTGTGGGCCGGGCACCGGCATGGTCCCACACCAGGCCTGGCATTTCCAGCAAGGGCTGAGCTGGCAAACCCAGAGGCTGCCCCCACTCCCCGAGCCCCACTGAACGGCAAGGGGCTGCCGTGAAGGCCCTCCGGGCCCAGGCCTCTCTGCAGCCGCACCGGAGCCCTCCCCAGCTTTGGGATACCTATGGGCAGCCTGGTCTGTCCTGGGCGGGGGTGGAGGGGTGGGGGGCAGGACAGGGGAGAGGCCAGTGGGGGAAGCCAGGGAGCAGGCCAGCCCCACAGGAGGGACCTGGTGCCCCATCAAGCCAGTCCGAGCGCGGGCTCTCGGGGATCCCAAAGAGTGGGGCTTGAAAGGTGGTGCCGGTGAGAGCAGGAAGGGGGCAGGGCGGGCGGGCGGCCCACCTGGGCAAGGAATGCTGCTGTGCCGGCCCCCCTGCCCCCCCCCCGCCCGCCCAAGAAGGGGAACCGGCCAGACCTGTTCCACTCAAAAGCCAGGAAGAAGGGCCCTCCTGGCCCCATGCCCCAGCCCAGAACAGGAAGCACCCAGACTGGGCACCCTCGCCGCCCCCCCCCCGGGGACTGTTCCCTAGAGAGCCACCCCCGCAAGGCGCCGGAGGTGCAGCCGGGAAGCCCAGCCCGGGGGGGGGGGCGGGGGCGGCCCGGGAGCAGCAGCCCGGCAGCCACCCTTTTTGCCAGGCGGCCTCTCCTCCCCCCCAGGCAAGAGCCGGCCTTCTCTCTCTCTCTCCCGGCCCCCAGGGCCAGGATCCATCCCTCCGCCTTGCGTGCCAGCTGCCTAGGAACCAGGCCGACGCCGGGGGCGGGGGCGGCGGGGGGGGCGGGCGGTTGGGTCTCCACCGGATCTCCCTCCCTGGCACTTTGCCCAGGCTGCCCTCGCCACTCCTGGAGGGGGCAAGGAAGTTTTCCTCCAAACCTTTCTCTCCCCCCCCCCCCAAGAAAAGCCCTCTTGGCCTCGAGCCTCCCTTTTGCCCCTTGGAGAAAGGGCGGGGACCCTCTTGGCGGGCCTCCGCACGGAGCCCAGCCCTGGGACCCCCCCCCCCCAGGCGCCCCCCCCTCGCGCGGAAGAGCCGGTTGCGCGTCAGCCAGGCAGCCAGCCGGCCGGCAGGCAGGCAGCTTCAGGTCGGCCCGGCATGCGGGGTCTCTGAGCGAGTGCAGAGTGCTTTCCCCCTGCCCCCCGAGACTCCGCCACAGCTCACCGTCGGGGCCCCGGTCGCTGCCGCCCCGCTGCCCCGCCTCTCCGCCGAGCGGGGCTGCGGGTCCGGTCAGGAGCAGGAGCAGGAGCAGGAGCAGCAGCGGCAGGGGCAGGGGCAGGGGCAGGGGCAGCCGCAGGAAGGGGCGGCCGAGGCCGGCCACCGAGCCCATCGCCGGTCAGGCCATCTCGCCCGCTCGCCTCTCGGGGGCCGGACTGGGCGGCGGGCCCGGCCGGGCGGTGACGTCACGGGGACACCGGGAGGCGGAAGGAGGGGGGAGGGAGCGGCCGTTGGGCGCGCGCCGCGGGCGGGGCTCCGCCGGGGGGGGTGAGGGAGGCAGGCAGGCAGGCAGGCAGGGAGGGGGGCCTTTGGGGGGGGGAGGCGAGGGTGGTCCCCCCCCCCGCTCAGCCCCGGAGGGCTTCGCCGAGCAAGGCCGCCCGGGAAAGCGGAGCGAGGCCGCAGAGGCGCCGGCGGGGGGGGGGGGCGGCGCTCAGGGAGGGCCCGCGGGCCTGGCCGAGCCGGAGCCGAGCGGGGTCCTGCGGGGAGAGGCGGCCCCTTCGCCGGCGCCGCCTCCTCGGGCAGGGGCGCTGGGAACGGAGGCTTCTCGGGCCTCCCCGCGTTGCAGAGAGGCCGGGGGCGCGGGCGCGGCGGGCCTGACCCCCACCTCCGGCTCTTCGCCATGCTTGCACACGATACGCTGCACGCGTGTCAGCCGAGAGCGGCTCAGGCAGGGCAGGGCGCGCCGCCCTGCCGGAGTCTCGGCTTGGGAGTCGGCGGCCCCGGCGCAGGGCGGAGTCCTCGCCCCGAAGCGACGGGGGGGAAGGCGGAACCCCCTTGGGGCCGGGGCCGAGGGGCCTGCGGGTCCTTGGGCGGGGGGGGGGGAGGGACTCGAGTCCAGCCTTCCCGGCCCAACGTCGGTCTCCCGAGCGGCCTCAAGGGTACCGAATGGTTTCCGCCTATTTATTTATTTGTTTGTTTTTACCCCGCCTTTCTCCTTGAAAAGGACCCAAGGCGGCTTAAAACAATGGAAGACGATATTTAAAGTTGAAAACAATGAGCCTACAGCGGTGGTTAACCTCATTAGAAGACCATATTTAAATAAAGACGCTTCGGTGAGGTTTTCCAGCCGGAGCCGGGGATGCTCTTAGTGGGAGCCCCCCCGCCCCCGCCCCCGCCCCCGCCCCGTCCAGTCCCACCTCCGCCGCCTTATGGGTCCTGCAACCGGAGGCCACGGAGAGGCGCCCAGGGGCCGCCCCCCGGGGGGGGGGCGCCTTCTTCGGGCGGCCGGAAGATGCAGGGGCGCTTGCGGAGGACCCCCGACACCCCCGGAAGCCTCTCCTCCCTAACTCCCTCCCTCCCTCGCAGCGCGCCCCCCACCCCACCCCGCGCTCGCCCCCCAACCGCCGCCTTCGGTTGCGCGAAGTTTCCGCTGCGCTGCCAGGATCGCTCCTGACCCGGCGCCCCTCCGGCCCGGCGCCCTGGCAACGGAGTCCCGTCCGCCTGCCCGCCGGCCATGGCAGCCGTGGGCGGTTCTGGTGGCAAGAAGGAGTCGGGGTGAGTGGCCGAGACCCACGCCGCTCCTTCGGGTTGAGTCAGGCGGGCACCTCGGGCAACTGGGCAGGAGGCTGTGCTGGGTATTTGGGTGACTGAATGGCGGGCAGGGCTTGTTGGATGCGAACGGGCCACCATATGCCGCCCCCCCGCCGTGCCAGCCAGCTCCGTGGAGGGAGGCGGGCATCAGCCGGGTGGGAAGTCACAGGCTCCAGGCTAGCAAGGGGCCCCAGGGAGAAGCGAGGGGGGGGGGTAAAGAGAGTGGCCAGCGTCCTGCTCCAAAGAGAAGACAGCTGTGGACTCCTGCAAAACCTTGGGATGCCTACCGACCGCGGTCTATCCTGGGCTCTTCATCCCCAGACCTGGGGTACACTGTCTCTGAACATGGAAGCTCGATCCTGAGGCCTGCAGCTGCTGACCCTCCTGCTCTGTACAGATAGGCCTCCTCCTCCTTCCAAGCTGGCAGGATCAGTTGCTTAGCACCCTCTTTTCATCAGCGGGAGTCACAGAAACCCCATACCTGCATCCCCCACACATTGCCTTGCGGCCTCTTCTTTGAAGGAGGACTTCCTTCTCTCAGTTTACTCACAACTTGCTTTCTCCGGTGGCTCCACTTTGAATGTTGTCTCTCTGTAGTATTTATTTATTTATTATTTATTTATTTATTGAATTCATATCCTGCACCATCTGGCAACGGGGCCACTCTGGGCGGCTAACAACAATATCAGCAACAATATTAAAACACGATAAAAAAATAAATTAATACATAACGAAATAGGGTAAATTAAAACAGATGGCAATGAAGGTGGTTAAAAGGGGTTATGGAGAGGATGGCAAAAAGGATGGTAAAAGATATCTTAATGCTCTGGGGAAACCTGGCAGAAGAGCCAGGTCTTCAATGCTCTTTTGAACCCATCCAGCGAAGGTGCCAGGCGGATCTCCATGGGGAGGTGACCGCCGAGAAGGTCCGGTTTCTTGTTCTATCCCTCTGGACCTCCTTAGGGGTCAAGGCCCTCAACCGCCCTGCCTGTGAAGAACGGGTATTAGGGACAGATCTTAGTACTTAGATCTTGTGGGGTGTGCCACAAATTAAAGAAACACAGGAACAGGAATCGTAAAAAGACTTTTAAAACACTCATCAATACCATCAAAACAGTTTTAAACAGGGTTTGCCGTTCCTTTTTAAGGAAGCCCCCAGAAGCTGCCGTTGGCCTTCTCTGACCTGGCCTCCTGTCCCTGCAGAGGGGGAGGGAAGGGTCCCCCTGGCTTCCCCAGGGTGGGAGAGACCCCCCACCCCCCTGCGCCTCTTCCCTTCCCCTCCTCCAAGGGCCTGGTGTCCAGCCTCTCTTGTCTTCTGTCTTGTGTCCCCCCCCTGCAACCCCCACCCCCACAGGCCACCCTTTCCTGTCTCAGTGTTGAACATCACACCTTTGCAGCAGGAGCACATCCGAGAGGTTTGGGCAAAGGCGTTTGATGACGCTGAGGAGAACGGCAGGCTCATCATCCTGAGGTGAGGCATTCGGGTTGTCATGGTGGTGTGTGTGTTCGCACACCTGTGTTTAATATTGCCCGAGGTGCCTTCCTCGTGTGCAGCCAGGGTGGGTGGGTGGGCACGCCTCAAGCCCCTCTGCCCGCCTCTGAGCGTGACTGGTCAGGGCTCCTGCCTGTCAGCTGCTGTGGAGCTGGGGCCCCTCCAGGAAGAACTCCCGGCCACCCCAGGGCTGCCTCCCTTTCCGCCTGGGTCAGGGTGCCGGCACACCTGGAGCACATGGACTGGGTACCCACCCAGACGTCATCCAGGGCTCTGGGCCAGATGACATTTAGGATGTCATCTGGATCCTAAATCCAGGATGACATTTAGGGTGGAAGCCAGCCTTAGAGACGGCCTGCAATCAGAAGAGGACCGTCCTTAAGGGCTGAATGTGTGGCAGGGCCACAGCAGGGGTTTCCCTCGCCTCACAAAGGTGCAAACCTGTTGGCTTTGTTTTGTGACCGGTCCTTTGGACAGAAGCGCAGGGTGTCTTTGAAGTACAATTTCACAAACAGAAAAACCTGCCTCAGTGACCCACCGGAGCTGCTGCCTGGTCTACAGTATTCCTTCCGGCCCTTGGTTGAAGGAGGGCCCTTGCTCTCTCCGGCTGTTCCAGCGTGTGCTCGCTCTCTGCCCCGTCTGCGTTCCAGCTGCTGAGGAAGCTTCCTTCCCAGAGAGCTTGTGTGGGCATGGGTACACCAAACGCATGGGCAGACAGCAGGGAGGCCGCTGGCAGACTTTCTCCCAGGGGAATGTCTTAAGCATCTGGGTCTCAAAGAAGCGGGTGGGGTGGGGTTGAAACCAGGCTGCAGAGCCTGTTTCTCCATCTGTCTCAGGACTCCCTCCTCTGGTCAAATGCACAGGCTCTCTGGGGGGGGGGCGCGCTTTCTGCTCCCCGGATCCTTTTCAGCAGAGTATCCAGGGATAGGGATGGGCAGGCTTGGGGTGGGGAGGGGGGAGAGCTTTCACAAGAATTGTGGTTGGGAGCATAAGGATGAAGGTGACTGTTAGAGTTCCCTCTCCACTCCACTCCTCCCCCACCCCAGAAGCAACAAGAACACCTTGCAGATTGCAGCAATATGGTCTGGCAACCCAAGCGGGGCGGGGGGGGGCACCTCTTGATGAACAGCCTCCAGCCTGCATAGAGAAGTACATTTTAAAGAGCAGGGCAGCTGGAACGCACCTTGCCCTTCCCTTCCCTAGACAGAAAGCCACAGAGGAGAGCTCCAGGTGTGTGTGTGGGGGGGGGGGCAGGAGGGCATGGAGCAGGCTGGAGCCAAAGGGAGGGCCCTCCTATTGCAAAAAGCAGGGCAGGGTGGGGTGGCTTCGGGCCCCTGAGTTCCCCTGGCAAGGGTTGCTCTTCCACACAGGTTCTTCACAGATCACCCTGCCAGCAAGCAATACTTCAAGACGGTCCCCACCGAGGGGGACCTGCTGGCCAATCCTCAGGTGGGCTTCCACGGCCGGAGGGTCATGGTCGCTCTGAACCAAGTGATTGAGAATATCAGCAACTGGAAGCAAGCCTGCCGGTTGCTGGAGTGCTTGGTGGACAACCACAAGAACCTCCACCACGTCCCCTCAGCCATGTTCCAGGTACTGGGCCCGGGTGCAAAAAGGGTCAGGGAAGCACAGTGGTTGTCTCCCCCCCGCCCCGCTTTGCCCTTGGGGGTGGCTGGGATCATCGCAAGAATGTGCGTGCGTGCCTCTTTTGGTGATGGTGGCAGGAGGGTGTCGGGGGAAGGAAGTGAGATGAGATGGCAACCATGGCGAGGCAGAAGCAGAAGCAGCAAAGTTTGGGCTGGGCCAGCCCTCGGCAGGGAGGCTCAGGTGGGCAAAGCTGTTTCTGCTGCTGCTTCCCACCGCATTTCCGCCAGAGGCCAGAGAGGGTGCAGAGCCAAGGGCACCTTCAGAGCTGGCCAAGGCAGGCAGGCAGGCAGGCAGCCCATGGGGAACCCAAGCATCCCTTCTAGAAAGGGAGGAGCCTAGCAGCTCTTGGTTGCCCTGAAGTGAAGCAAGGGGGTGGCAGAGACTGTGCACAGCTGGCAGGAGAGGGCGAGGGGGGTCAGCTGCCTCCCCATCTCTGGCATTACCTCCCGCCCCTTCTGAATGGAGGGGAGCTGCCCCGAATGGCTGCTGCCCCTCCAGTGGGAACTCTCGCCACCGCCAGCCCCCCTGAATAGCTTCTCCCTTGCCCAGTTTCTGTTCCAGGCCATCCTCTGCACCTTCCAGGACCTTCTGGGGAAAGAGTTTACTGAAGACATCCAGGGCTCCTGGGAGAAGCTCTTTGACGCCCTCCGCAGAGAAATCGAGGCCGCTTACACCCGTCAGGAGAAGAAGCCCTGAAGCAGCCGGGGGGGGGGGGGGGGCTGACCAGGCGGCTCCTCTCCGCCCTTCCCTCCCACTCATCTACATTTGTGTTGATGGGTCTGACAGAATAAAGGGGGCCGTTGTGGGGGGAACCTTGGCCTTGGGCACTCATTGCTGCTACACTCGGGGACACGGATCAGAGCAAAGGTGCCCTCAGCCCTTCCAGTCCAGATCACAGCTCCTTCTCCTGAGGGCCAAAGCAGGTCTGGAACCCGCTGGAGGGAGGGGCGGAGGGAGGTCACCCCCTGGAGAAAAAGTGGATCCCTGAAGGAGGAGGACTGGCGGTTGGTGAGGGGGGGCAAGGCTGGTGGGAAAAGGCTTTGAGGGAGGGGAGGCACAGGCAAAAGTCCTTCTGGCAGAGGGAGCGCCCAGGCCAGGCCCCAAAGGGGTGCTTTCGCCTTTCCTTTGCCCCTTGGGCTTCTCCCCACGTCCTGTGACAGAGCAACCCCGTGACCTCTTTGGAAACTGCCGGGGGGGGGGGGGGAGAAGCCCCGCAGGTTTCCCTCCAGGTTGCCACCCTCTCACCCTCTTCCTCCCTCCCTCCCTCCCCTCCCTCCCTCCTCGGTGTGCGGTGGCTCTCTTCTCTTCTGGGGAGCAACTCGCCAGGAGGGGGGCTGCTAAAGGAGTCCCAGGAAGCTAGAGGGGGCGACCTCCATTCCAAAAGAGGTCAAACAGTCCCTTCCCTTCTCTCCAACCCGCCACCACCGGTTCCCACAGTGCCCGTAGTAGACCACCCTCCCCCCCCCCCCGTCTGTCCTAAGTCCCCTTCCCCAAAATGAGCCAGGCAGGCAGGCGGCGGTTCAAGGGCTTTATTGCTCAGAGTGAGGCAAGGGAGGGGGGCCCAGAGCGCTCCGGGGCGGCGGCGGCCCCCAGCGGGCAGCAGGCGGGCCGGCGGGCGGGCGGGCGGCTCATCTGTACTTCTCGCACAGCACGTCGGCCACACAGTGGAAGAACTTGTCCCAGGCCAGGTGGGCCAGAGCGTTGAATTCGGAGCCGAGGTGGATGGCCAGCACCACGTGGAAGCATTTGGCCAGCAACTGCGTTGGGCGGCGGGGGGGGGGGGGGAGAAGAGAGAGAGAGAGAGCAGGAGGACCGGTCAGTGGGGAGCAGAGGCGGGAGGGGGCGAGAGAGAGAGAGACCTCCCGGGGCCCGGGGAGGGGGCGGTGGAGGAAGGGCCCCCCCCGCGGAGGCTGAGCCCCCACCCAACGGGGGAAGGGTCGCCCCCTCCCTCCCTCCCTCCCTCCCTCCGATCCCGGCCCGGCCCGGCCGCCCCCTCGGGCTTGCCTTGAAGTTGACGGGGTCCACGCGGAGGTTGTAGGCGTGCAGGTCGCTGAGGTCGGCCAGGGTGCAGCGGATGCTGTCCAGATGCTTGACGGCGCTGTCCAGCGCCTTGACCACCTTCTGTCCGTGGTGCTGCACGTCCTTGGAGTGGGGGCTCAGGTCGAAGTGGGGGAAGTAGGTCTTGGTTTGCGGGTAGGCGCAGAAGAGCCTGGGGGCGGGGGGGGGCAAAGGAAGGGAAGGGAAAGGAAAAAAGGCCGGTCAGAGGGGGCTCGGAGGAGCCGGGAAGGGGCGGCTCTCCCCGGGGCGCGACCCCGCCGCCCGCCCGCCCGCCCGCCCCGTCGCGGGCAGTACCTGGTGAGCGCCTCGCCCCCCAGTTTGTCCAAGTGAGGGCCGAGTTTCGTCCAGGTCGCCTGGATCAGCTGGCATTCTTCGGCGGAGAGCACCATGGCGGGCGGTCGGTCGGGCGGCGGGAGGTCGAGACGGGTGGCCGGTGGGTCGCTGCTCGAAGGACCGGGAGGACTCGCAGCTGGGAGCCCCGCTCGGGCGGCCGCTTTTATAGCTGCTGCCTCCGTCCTCCTCGGCCCGCCCCTTTTATCTTATCTCCTCGACTAGTGCCGTCGAGGACGGGAGCCCCGCAGCTCAGCAAGCCCCCAGAAGGCCCAGGTGGCGAGGGAGGGGCCCTAGGATGGCTGGGCAGCCACTCCCCGGTTCCAGTCTGGCACCTCCCGCTGGAGGAAGCTCTCTGATTCTCGCCGGCCAGCCCAGAGGGCAGCCGGAGGAAGCAAGCGGCCGGCGTGAGACCGGGCTCACCGGGCAGAAGAGTGCCTACTGGGGGCGGGGGAAGGCGCGCCCGAGAGGGCCCCACTGTCCCACGCCGAAGCGGAGTGGCGCGCGCGGGGGGGGGCATTCGTTGCAAGACGTGCCTGCCCTGCGGGCACCTGTGCGCCCCAAATCAGCGTGCATCTGTATCTCGATGTGTTAGTTTGCGAGTGCATTTTTTCGGGGGGGGGCCCCACAGTGGAACTTCTAAGCGAGTGTCCTGCCTGCTGTTTGGCCACTCACAACTGGAGCCTCGGAGTCCAGAACGCGCTGAAGCTGCAAGAGGCGACCAGCACTGCTGACCCCCTCCCTCAGCTGCTTCAGCTATCGCCCTAGAGATACAGCATCGGGCCAGGCGTATCATCCCCCTTGCAGAGGGCGGGAGGGGCTCACCCCCCCACCCCTCTGCGGGGCAGAAGACCTTCCTATTCACGGTAGCCCTCGCTTTCTCTCTCTGTCTGGCTTACCTCCTAGGTTTGCTGTAAGGATAAAGGAGGGAGAAGGACAGCCACCTCTCCTGCCTTGAGCTCACTGCAGGAAATGTAACCAGTAAATAAAGTAATAAACTGGCCACAGGGCTCACATAAACTCCCAGTTACAGCAGCTTCACTGGTTGCCCACTGGTTTCTGGGCAGAATTCCAAGTGCTGGCTCTAACCTATGAAGCTCCAAACGGCTTAGGTCTAAGAAGCTACATCTCAAGGACCGCGTCTCCCCTTGATCAGCCTGCTCGGGTGTTCGTGTCAGTCTTTTTCTTGGCTGTCCTTATTCAAAGAAAGACCTTTCTCTTCAGGCAAGCTCTCTCTCTCTTAATGCCTGGATGCCGGAGGGGTTTTCACATAAGATGGTTGTGCATTACAACTTTGAGTGTGTTTTAATGTTGTGTATGTTTTTTAGTATGGAATTTATTCAATCCTTTTTAGTATTTGTATATCCTATGACCCACTATTGTTAGTTTGAAATACTGTCTTTTAATAATATAAGCCGCCTTGGGTTCTTTTTTTAAAAAAAGTATTATTATTAATAAAAGGGATATTACAAATAACAAAATTGAAACTAAAATGCAAACTCAATGGTGACTACACACAATACACATTGAACTTTTCCCACCGGTGCCACCTTCACCCTTGGGACGAGGTGACCAGTCATATCAGTTTGCACTCCTTTTCACCCCATTCCTCTCCAAAAATCCATGGCTTATTTAGCCTTTCCCTTTCGAAAAGACATCCTCCAAGTATACATTCCATACGCCCTGCGCCGTGGGACGCCCCCCTTCCGCCGGCCAGGGGCTTCGGAACTACGTCTCCCGCCCGTCGCTCTGCCCACTGCACCGCACGGCCACGGGTCTGATTCCCCGCCCTGCAATTCTCACTGGCCGGCCTACCTCGCGGGGTTGCGGCTAAGAGGGGAAAGGCAGCCACGCCCCCCACGGGCAACGTGACCCCGGATCGGGGCTTTGGGCCGGCGACGCGCAGGCGCACCCCGAGGAGGGGGGCTCAAAGCGCATGCGTGCCGCGGCTCTCTGCCCGCCGGCGCCAACTCTATGGTCGCGAGGCGGGGAGGGAGGGAGGGAGGGAGCGCGCGAGGATGGGGGAGAGCTCGAGCCCCATCAGCGTCATCCTGGTCAGCTCCGGCAGCCGCGGGAACAAGCTGCTCTTCCGCTTCCCCTTCCAGCGGGGGCCCGGGCACCCGGCCGCCCAGAGCGGTGAGGAACCAGCGAGCGCGCGCGGCGGGAGCGGCCCCGAGGGAGCCCGAGCAGAGCCGGGCCTCGCCTCGCCTCGCCCCGGAAGGGCGGAGGGGGGGGGGGAGGGCCGCCGTTGCCATGGCCGCCCGGGCGAACTTCCTTGGAGACGGACGCGCTCCCACGCGACGGGGTGGGGGTGGGGGTGGGGGGCGCTGGGCCCCCGGGTGCCTTCCCTGGGTGTGGGGCTCCATGCCCCACTTTCTCCGGGTGGCTGGACTGTCCTCGGGTCCAGGCAGCCTCTCCAGGCCCGGTTGCCGGAGAGAGGAGGTTCCCTGCGAGCGGGGCGCCCCCCCCTCCTTGGCCCCCCGGGCTGGCCTGGTGGGGCTCTCGGAGGGCGGCTCTCCGGACCGAGCCACCGGGCTCTTCCGCCTCAGGCCTGTCCCTGTGGTGGAGGCTGCGCCCGGTGAACCCAGGGCGGCTCCGGGGCGCTGCAGCCTGAGGCAAGGGGAGGCCGGAGGAAAGACACGTGGAAAGGAAAGGGCCGCCTCCAGGCCTTGGGGTGGGGGGTGGGGGGTGGGGGGGTCAGGCATGGCGGGCAACCAGAAGCAGCCCCCCGAACTCTGCTGTGGGCCCCGTGACCGATTTTCAGCCCCCTTGTAGACCCAGAACAGATCCCAGGCGGTACCTCCCGTTAGAGTAAAACCCAAGCCGAACCCGCGCTGCTCACAGGTGGGGAGCCTGGCTGGCCGGAGGCTGGGGAGGTCCAGGTTCCAGCCGCCACTTAGTCATCCTGACACTCCCTGCGTGGCCTTGTGGCTCCGTCCCTGCCTCTCCACCTGACCTCCCTCACCCTGTTGTTCTGGGAATAAAGGGGGGGGGGAAGGGGAGGGCAGCGAAGAGGAGAAAAATGGTCTACCTCCCACTAGACGGACATAAAAGGAATGGCCTATAAGTGGCTGGTTTTCAACACAAGGCACCTTTATATATCCCATCAGTCTCTGTGTTTAAGACTGACCGTCCCACCGTGATAGAAGCGGAAAGTCCACTTTTGCGGGAGAAGAATTTGTGTGGGTTCCCAGACATTCTGTTCCTGGAAGTGTGACTTCTGTTACCCATGAGGAGAAGGAAAGAGGCACCACGGGTCACCCTTGGCAGGAAACACTCCATGGTGGCCCAGGAAATGGGGCATGTGCCAAGTGACCTCAAGCACGACAAACCCTCCGTGGCAGGCGAGGGACGGCGGGAGACGACAGGTCGCACTTGCGAGGGGGAATGAAGGCAGGACGGGGAGCCAGAGAGTGAATTCTTGTGATTCAATAGGGAATCTGTGCCCCATCTGGGATACTCCTGTGTGTCATTCCTGGTCCATTATCACAGGTACAGGTTACTTGTTAATAGTAGTGTATAAAGTACAGTAGAAGAGTGTGTGTGTGAGGGTGGGTGGGAGAACAGGAAGATGGACAGATCCCAAACCTTTTCCAGGTTCTTGCAAGTTTTCTCTGTTGTACTTTTTGAAGGGAAACCAAAGAGCAGGTATGCAGTCAACAGCATTGGAGACAGTGTGGAAGATCCAGATGGAGACTCCAGGTATGTGCGGTTCCTGGTCTTTTCCATGTCTGATCTGGCGAAGGGTGCTCAGGAGCACACTTCTGTCTAAAACATACAGTTGCTCTGGGCACTTTTGCAAGAAGATGCTACCTGGATCTTGACTGTGTAAATGTTTTAGAGGCAAAATCTATGGTTGCATTCATTCTGATCCCAAACCAGTCTAGAACTGCTGGATCCTAAACAAAGGGAGGGGTCCTCTTGCAGTGCTGAGACCAAGAGTAACGACTGGGTTCCCTCCACGTTCCCATACAGACAATAACCGCACAATCCCTTTGCCACTCATTAGCTGCCCTGGCTGGGTTTGATGTGGGTTGAATCCCAAAGCATCCACTTAGGAATATCCTTAAGAATTAAGGGAGGCGTTGTGAGGTCTGGCCAAGGCCTGCCGTTTTTGCTGATCCTGATAAATCCTGACCCAAAGGATCTGGTTGTGAGGAGTTCCACTGCCACGCAGGCCTGGCATGACCATCATCCTGAGAAGCCAGTATTCTCCAGAAAGAAAGAATCAGTAACCCCTGGGAGCCCCATCATTATGCTTGCTAATGAGAAGGGAATTAGGCTTTCCTCCCAGTGAACCTCCCTCTCAGCAAATCCATTTCTGCAAGTCCATTTCAGTGTCTGTTTTATTTGAAAAGTTCTGGGAAGGTCCTTTCTGGCAGGTCGCGACTTTCAACATCTGGGTGGCAAGGACTAATTGGCTGCAGCCCTGCCCTCTGTTTCAGAGCTAGAGCAGTGTGTGATATGTACCTTTGCCTGGTTGACTCTTCCTGTTTCCGAGTGGTGCTTACGCCCCTGTTCCTGTTTTCAGAGAGCCATGTCCTCTCACTGATGAGGAGGTGGTGTCAGGGTAAGACCGAATGTTCTCAACCAGCAACACCTCTCTCTGTCTTTTGAATGGCTTCCCTTGCTCACTGTCTTTTTCTTGCACCCTGTTTCTATTTCTGTTTCCCACCAAACTGCCTATTAACTGAATGACAAACTAGAACACAGGGAGGTATACGTGAGGTTTTGGAAAGTGCCCCCAAAGAGGCCAGCCAGCAACTGGAAAAGAGAGAAGCAGTTCTGCGGTAGAGCCGCTGCTTTGCTTGCAGATGGTCCCAGGTCCTCTGTTGCCCGCAGTGTCTCCAAGTAGGCTGGGAAGGAGCCTCGTCAGGATGGGGAGGGAGGGGAGAGCAGGAGGCCCCCAGTTTCCTCTGGGGAGATGGTCCTGTGAATCCGTTGCAGGAAAACCAGAGCGAGCAGGGCCATGGTCCTGTGTGCTGTTGAGGCTGAATGTGCTCCCTCTTGGAAGGAATCTGTGAGCATGTTTAAAATGGACTGCTCTGCCTCCCTTTGTCCAGATACAGAGAGACCATTCTGAACTGCAAGCAGGGTTAAGGCCCTAGGAAAAAATTCCAGTGCTTTAAATAAATCATAATTTAGCTTGGCAGGTTTTTATTTTGGTCTTGTGTTTATTAAAAAAAACTTTTTAATGCCCCAGCAGTCAATAAGTAGTTGAACTAAAATGTTTGATTACGTTAAAAGGCCAGGCATGCTTAGTTTAAATATTACATTGAAACAATTTCCAAGCTTTATGTGGAATTTGTGTGCCATCTTTACGTATTCTGTTGGAATACATGTCTTCAGATTTTTACAGCCTGGCCTTTGCATACATTTATTTATTTATTTATTTATTAAACTTATATGCCGCCCATCTAGACAATGTCTACTCTGGGCGGCTCACAACAAATAGAATAAAACAATTAAAAAATAACAACAGTATTTCAACAATAAACAGTCATTCAAGATGGAGGAAAGACATGTTCAAACTTGTTCAAACTGCAGGAGGAAGAGCACTGAAACTGGTGGACACACTGGGTTTAGCACTTGGGGGATCTGTGCAGGAGGATATGGGTGTCCCCTTGTCTGCTCCCCACCTGGGGTTACTTCTCTCCCACTGAGGTCTTCTGGGCACCTCAAATTTCACAGGCAGCCCATGTATGTAGAATTGTTTACGTTCTTCCTGTCAGTTTCCCACTGGATCTGATCTGATCCAGAAAACTTAACTAAAGGATCTAAGATGATGATCATGATTCTTTTTCTGTTGCAAGGGAAGCATGCCATGCTTCAGCTTCCTCAGTAATTCGACTGGTAATCAATTTCATGAAATATAGTGTTTGTTTGTTCGTTTTAAGAAATTGAATTTTTCTGCAGCAGAATAAAAGGGTAGAACATTTTCTGTCAAATTGTCTGTTTCAGAAACAGAACAGGGGGAAAGAAGCCCCACATCCATTATTCATCTATCTCCTGTGCTAAATTCTCATGACTGTAACATAATGAGGGTGGCAGCTCAAGGCCCTGAACCCCTTTCAGCTCTAGGGAGACTGGCCACACGTGGTGCGTGGTCTGCTTTCAGGCATGTCATGGAGCAAAGGCTGCCACCCTGTTTCCCTCTTCCCTCTCACAAGGGGACTTTGGAGGCTCTCAAAACAGTATTCTAAAAGCCCAGTGGAGGTGGAAGGGAGAGAGGCTTCACTGAGATCTCTCCTGGCCACCTTATCCAGGGAGCAACGGACTGCCTCCCACCACCACCTCTGCTCGGGCTGATAAGTGGCAATCTCTCAGAGCCACAGCCCAAGCGAGAAGGTGGTGCAGCTGCTCTCTGCCGCCCCAGTGACACACTGGGCAGAGGTTCCCCAACATAACCACGTGAAAGAGGATACTCTTGTGGGGGAAAGTGTGCCCATAGATTCTGGTGTTTCTCCACAAAGGGTGGGGTCTCTGGCTGGTAGGAAAATCCCCAAGGATTTTTGTGGTGGGCAAAGAGGGGCAACTCCAGACACGAAGAGCTCCTTCTCACCAACAGCTCAGGTGTTTTCGCTCCCTCAAGAAAGCCTGTGTCAGAAAACAGGACCCCTCTTTGCATTCTAGATCAGGCCTCCCTTCCCAGCTCCTCTGAAGGATGCGGCCGGTGCCTGTTTTCCTTTGACCGGCTGGCAGCCTGCCAATGCCATGGGTTCAAGGCTTGGCTGACTGGGAATGTCGAGGCAGGAAAGGCCGTGAGTGGCGTGACTTCTTTTGGTGACCAGTCCAGGAAAGACCTCTGAGACGTGCCCTCCTGGGATTCCTCTGTTCCTGGCAAACAGCCTTTTGAAGCCAAACCTAAGAGACCTGGAACAGAAGAGGAGGAGGTGAGGGTGAGCGGACGGGCCAGGCGGCCAAACTCACCCGCCCTCCTGCATCGGGAGGCCTGCCCTGCCCTTCCTTCCTTCCAGGGACCTTCTGCTGAAGCAAAAACTCTGCCTCTTCTTCCCCCACTCCGCCCGTCTCCTCCTTCCACGTCTGAGAGCTTCTCATTAACGGAAGCTGCATGAGCCTCTTTGCCTCCAAAGCTTTTCCTTTCAGTAATTATGGTGATTGGAAAGACAAGGTCTCGATGGCCGGTTAATTCTCCTAACAGATGGAACCCAAGGTGTCCCAATGTGTACACTTATCTTTAATGGCAACACAATAGACCCTATTAATTCCGAAATGCTGTGCTGTTGTGGGGGAGTCGGGAGGGAGCTGTGGTAGCAAGTTGAAGTGGTCTCTGTCTCGAAGGTTCTCGGACGTCATCCTGGCAACCATCCTGGCTACCAAGTCGGACATGTGCGGCAAGAAGTTTGAACTGAAGATCGACAACGTCCGTTTTGTGGGCCACCCCACCCTGCTTCAGCATGCCTTCGGTCAGGTAGCACCCCTGGGTCTGAGCGCCCCAGGAAGGGCAGGCCTCTGGAATGGGGTTGGGGCCCAGCCTACTTGGGCTCTACCCAGGCTACCGTCTTTCTCCGCCAGGTGGCCCCTGTCAGGACCTTGGGGGAGGAGGAGGCGGTATGTTGGGCCCCCGTCCCGCGTTGTTCTTCCATGCACCTGCCCCCAAGCTGAGTCTTTGTAAGCCGCTTTCAAAGGCAGTCTTTTGCAAGGGAGAGCCATCGTCCCATCCGTGAGGGTCCTTTACTCTTGTGCTCTGGCCCCGGAAGCCGTGCTGACTAGTCCTCAGTGTTGGAGACCTGGTGGTGGCTAGGTGTGAAAGAGAGGCCTTCTGTACGTGCTCACTCTTCCCGGTGTCCCTGATCTTAGCATTGCATTGGGAAGAGGCCCCAGTGCAAAGCCATGCCGGTCCGCCTTCGTCCTGCTGTTGTAAGGGCGCCTCCTCCCCTCCCCCATCTCTTCTGTGGGGAGAGGGGCAGCCTTTATTCCAGGGCAGGCTTCCCAGACTTTGCTTCAGAGCAGCTCTAGGTAGTGCCCAGCTGGCTTTCCTGGGCTGCATGTGATAGGTGGCTCGCGTTCTCTTTGGGGCATAGGTTCAGGCCCAGAGTGGGGCCCTTGAGGCCCCCTGGGGTGTCTGTGTGAGTCATTTGGGGCCCCTTGGGATCCTCCAAGCACCACCCCCTCCCATGGTGTTCGGTCTCCCTTCCAAGCCGCTGGGTGGTCCTTGGCCGCCCTGATCCTGGTGCTCACGGAGAGTGCTGCGGGTCCCACTGGCCCGCCTGCCTTCCTGTCCACTTGGTCTCCCCCCCCCAGAGAAAATGGGGGGGGGAGCAGAGAAAATTGCTGCTCATTTTCATATCCTAGCTTGCCTTTGCAGATCTCCAAAACAGACCCCTCCCCCAAAAGAGAGATGCCCACCATGATTCTCTTCAACGTGGTGTTTGCCTTGCGGGTAAGAAAGCCCACCCCCAAGACCCATTGCCCAGTGGGCTTCCAGTCTTTCACCGGGAAAGACCTCCCGGCCCTCCCTCCCTAACCCTAACCCTGTGTGTTCTCCCTGCAGGTCTCTTAGCAGACAGGGTGGGTGAGAGAGAGCTGTTGTGTGTGTTGTTGTGACTGCTGTGGGATGATGCCACTAATCAGCAGATCTAGGTTAGCTTGGTGGTGATCTTGAGAGAAGAGAGGGTGGCATCTCAGAGCACACCTATCCCCCTCCTGGCTGGGACCTCCTGCCTTTTCTAGTCCCTTTCTTTGGGGGGTGGGGAGGTGCTGGAGATGTTTCCAGGGTCTGGTGGTGTCCACCTGGAGCCAATTCATGGGGTAGGCTGAGCCTGAACCTGTGTTCCTGTTACCCCAGGAGGCAGGGAGGGCAGCTCTGTGCTGAAGAGCTGGCAGAGAGGCAAAGCAGTGACTCAGCAAAAAAAAATAAAAATAAAAAAAATCACATGCTCTGGAATGCTGAGTCACAGCTTGTGAATTTGGGTGGCCCGGATTATCAGCTGCCTTGCCCTCTGATTCCTTAACAGGCCCTTGGCAGCTGCTCCCTATGGCTCTTTGGGTCGCCTCTCCAGCCCCACCTTCCTGGCTGTAGGTGGCTGATAGCAGCCCCGGCGCCTTCCTTCTCAGGGGCTTGGCAGAGAGCTGTCCCATGGGGGTGCTTAGTTACATTGGTTTCAAATGCAGGAGCCCTCCCTGGGGAGACCCCTTGGTCCCCTCTGTTCGCTCAGCCTCGGGTTAGGTGAGGGGACCAGGCCTGGGGCTGAACAAGGCACTCCCCAGTGGCCCCATGCTAAGGCTGCCCTCCCTGCGGCCTGGACCCCCACAACCAATGAGAGGGGGGCGCGAGGGACTGCTCTCAAGGCAGGCCTGGCTCCCAGGAGAGCAGGCGAGGAGGGCGCTTGAAGGGCCCCTGGAGCTGCTGTGCCAGCCACACCAAGGGCCATGAGCTTCTTGGCCCAGGCAGAGACTGCTCCCCCCCACCCTTCCAGTGCTTCAACACTGCCTCTGGGGGAGGGGGGGAGGGAGAGGCCTTATTGCCCCCCCCCCCCCGTCCTTTGGGTTGCCTCCTCATCCCCAGACGCCACGAGGCCTGACCCACCTGCTGTTGTGGCCCCTCCCTGTTGCCCGCAGGCCACAGCAGACCCCTCCGTGATCCACTGCCTCCACAACCTCTCCCGCCGCATCGCCATCGTCCTCCAGCACGAAGAGCGGCGCTGCCAGTACCTCACGCGGGAGGCCAAGCTAATCCTGGCCATCCAAGACGAGGTCTCAGCCATGTCGGAAAGTGAGCACAGGGGATGGGGTGGGGTGGGGGGAGAGAGAGGCAGCCCCTTGCCAGCTGTAGGGGCTCCCCCCCCCCCCCGGTGTTGCTTCCCAGGGAGGCGCCCCAGCTGGAAGGACCTTTGAGTCCAGGGCACAGGGGAGGGGCTGTGACCCCTAGGAGCAGGCCACGTATCTTTGGAAAGGGGCTTGGAAGCTCTGCTGAGCTGTGCAGGGGCTGGGCCAGGCCAGGCCGGGCCGGGCCCCGTGTTTGTGCCGTGGATGTGGCACTTTGAGCTCTGACTGCTTTTGCCCATCCACCCCTAGCGACAGATGGACCCCAATCGCCCTTCCTCCACATCCTTCCCAAGTGCAAGCTGGCTCGAGACCTGAAGGAGGCGTATGACAGGTAAGGGTGTCCCCCCCACCCACCAAACCCACTGGCAGCGCAGCCCACCCCCCCGCTCCTGGCCGAACAAGAGGCTGGCTTGGGAGGCAGCCCCGGCTTCCCTGTGCATCTCCTAGGAC
The DNA here is from genome assembly GCA_037013535.1 of Intellagama lesueurii. NCBI lineage: Eukaryota > Metazoa > Chordata > Lepidosauria > Squamata > Agamidae > Intellagama > Intellagama lesueurii. The sequence continues at coordinate 23,116,441 of JBAJHW010000012.1, read as the reverse complement.
TCGCAGGAAGCCCCTGAATGCCCGTGCCCGGTTGTGCCACCAGGGCATTGGGCCGAGAGGCCAGGCCGAGGGAGGGTGGCCAGAGGATGGGCTGCATCTTCAGTGGGGGCCGTGACCCGAGAACCTGAAATCCAGAAAGGCAGTCTTTGAGCCTTTGGGCAGGAGATGCCGCTCTTCTGGGTAGCGGCAGGGGAGGCACAGACCTGGGGGCGGGGCATTGCCCAGCAGGCAGGCTGGGCCCACGGGTGGCGTTTGGCACAAGGCAGTCTCCAGAGCCTGGATGGATGGTGCAGAGTGGGAGGTGGGACTGATCCTCGCTGGTCATTGTCTCCATCCTTGAGGGGGAGGGGGGAGGTTTGACGGGCAGCACAGCCCCCCCCCATGCCCTGATCTCTTTGCCTCCCCCCCACATTTGCTTTCCATCCTGCTGTGAGACTATTCTCTCTCCGCCTGCCCGCCCCCCGCCCCCACTTGTTGTGCGGAGTCTCTCAAAGGCCAGGGCTCTGCAGGGAGCAAAAGCGGCCCCTCGGTCACTCCAGGGGGCACTAGCAGGTCAGCCTGCTCCTGTGCCAGTGCTCCGAGGCGGCTCCAAGCCGGCCAGCACCCCCTGGCGGGAGGAGGTGATCCTGATCGGTGCTGCTCCCTTTTGCCACTGGGGGGCGCTGGCGGTCTGTGGCTGTCCAGCCGCCCAGGCCCCCTTACTGGCTCAGGGAGGCCATGTTCCTAGCCTGGCCCTGGTGCCTTTGCCGCTTGCATGGGCAAGGGGAGTGGGGAGGCTGAGAGGCAGGGGCTTCCAGAGAGAAGGGTGCAGGTCAGACAGGTGGACCCAGCCACGGCATTGCAACAAAACCAGTCCCCTGCCTGCAAGCCCCAGAGAAAAGCAAACCCTTCCAGTCCCCTCCCTGGTGGCACTGAGGCTGCGGCCACCAGGCCTTGCGTGGAGCAGGACTGTGCCAGGCAGTTGCCGGGGACTGCCTTGGCCTCCCCCTGTCTGGCCGGGGAACCTCCTTGGTCCTGGGCTGCCTGTTTCACCCAGGCCTGCGGCTTGCAGAGCCATGGGAGCATTGGTGGGTGTTGTGGGGTGTCGCGCTTCACCCCAGATGCTTTCTGGGCACTTGGTGCTGATCCCCCCCTTCCCCCCTCCCTCTCTCCAGCCTCTGCACGACAGGGGTGGTCCGGCTGCACATCAACAACTGGCTGGAGGTGAGCTTCTGCCTGCCGCACAAAATCCACTTTGTGGCCTCCCACTTCATCCCTCCCGAGGCCATTGAGAGGAGCCTGAAGGCCATTCGGTAAGAAATTGTGCCGGTGGGGGTGGATTTCCTGCAGACTGTTTGCTGCAAGAGGGGCTTCCTGGAATCCCATCCCTTTCCTTCCAAGTGGGAAAGTCATGCTGGCTGGGGTGCCCCGTTGCTCCCCCACCCTCGCTGAGAGTGCAGGCCTCCTTCATGCCCTGCCCCTCTGGGAGGCGGCTGGTCCAAGGCCTTGCCAGGGAGGGGAGGCCAGTGGGGGCCGTTTTGTGGCTCTTTGTGGCCCTGGGCTTGCCCGGTTCCCCCCCCTCTGTCCTGGGCGTGTTTGCCCACAGAGGGAGGCTGCTTGTTTTCCAGGCAACGACCTTGGCCCTGGGTCTTGGGTAAGAGGCTCGGGGCGGGGCAGTGTCTCTGTCCTGTGAGAGCTGCGGACCTCCCTCACCACCTCATGCTTCTTTCTTGCTCCCCTGAGAGGATCCTGCACTTCCAGCCCAGGGCGCTTTGATCTTGGGACACCTCCCCCCCCCTTGTATGGGAGATCTGCGTGCATGTGTCCCCTTCTGCATGCTGGCCTCCATGCGTGGCCCGTCTCTGTCGTCCCGCAGGCCTTACCACGCCCTGCTGCTGTTGAAGGACGAGAAAACCCTCCTGAATGAGCTCCCTCTGGACTGTTCCCCTGCCCTGGTGCGTGTGATCAGGACCACCTCGGCCGTGAAGAACCTCCAGCAGCTGGCTCAGGATGCCGACCTTGCCCTGCTCCAGGTTTGGCAGAGGGAGAGCCCTCAAATGCCCCCCCCTGTCCCCCACTGGGTGCTGGGGTTGCTGAGCCATACGTGCGGTCTTCCCCCCCCCCCTTCCCCTTGACAGGTCTTCCAGCTGGCAGCCCACCTGGTCTACTGGGGCAAAGCCATCATCGTCTACCCATTGTGTGAGAACAACGTCTACATGCTGTCTCCCAACGCCAGTGTTTGCCTGTGAGTCCTGGGGTCTGGCTCCGAGCGTTTCCAAGGCCCCGGCGCCTCAGCCGGAGCTGCCGCTGCTGGTGCTGGGCAGGATGCCCTGGTCTTCCACCAGAAGCTACTCTGGGTGGCTGAGTTCTCTCCAGCTAGCCTTGCCTCGCAGGGTCCTTGCGGGGATGAATCTGGGAAAGACGAAACATCCACCAGACCGTGAAGGTTGGGCAGGAAGCAAACGTGGGAGAGAGAGACACCCCCGGGGGCCCTGACAGCATTTCCACCTCCAGGTACTCCCCGGTGGCTGACGAATTCTCCTGCCAGTTTCCGGGCCACGACCTGCCCTCCGTTCTCTCCAAGTTCTCCTTGCCGGTCTCTCTCTCAGAGTTCAAGGACCCTCTTGCTCCACTGATGCAGGAGGTAAGGGCACCTGCTCAGCTTCCTGGCTTTGCGGGCACTCCCTTCACTCCAGGGAGGTCTCTGGGGGACCCCTTAGCCAGCTGGCTTCCTCCGAGGTCCTTCCTGAGGTGTCCCCTTGGGTTCAGGTCTGCTTTCTTCCCTCGGTTCAGACGCAGCTCATCCAGATGGTGGTCTGGATGCTTCAGCACCGCCTCCTCATTCAGCTGCACACCTACGTCTGCCTGATGGTGCCCCCCAAGGAAGAGGACCTTCGAGGGAAAGCGGAAGAGCTGCCGTTGGCTGCCCGGGTGGGGGCCCGGAGCCTCAGCACCCCAAACGCGCTCAGCTTTGGCTCTCCAAGTACGCAGGGGCCCTTTTCTTTCCAGGAATGGGCCCGGGAGAGCTCGTCTTTGGGTTGCAAGTGAGCACGGCCATTTGTGGGAGATCCCCAGGCCCAGGGGGTGATCGGCCGTCGCCCCAGGAGGAGGAGGAGAAGCCCCCGTTAGGCAACATCTTTACGCGAGAGCTCTGTGATGTTTGTTTGTTTGTTTGTTGAGGGCAACAGCTCTGTGTCCTTCCGTGCATCCCAGACGGGGCGGGTGGGGATGCACAGAGAGCGGTGAAGGTTGCCCCTTTCCATTATGAATGAACGTCTCTGTGCAGGAGGAGCCTCCCAGGCAGGATTTAGGTGCATGCTTTGAGCCCCAGGCCACCCCCCCCTTGCGCTTGAGGCAAGAGGGGCGCCACCAGGCATAGCAGGGGCACCCGGGCCTTCGCTTCCAGGCAGAGGTTTCAGGGCAGGTGAAAAGGTGGGGTAAGCCCACCCAGCAGCACCCGGTGCCCCTCTGCAGCTTTGCTCTTTCCTGTAGCCAGCAGTGATGACATGACCCTGACAAGCCCCAGCATGGACAACTCCAGTGCCGAGCTGCTGCCCGGCGCAGACTCCCCTGTGAACAAGCGCATGACAGAGAACTTGCTGACCAGCCTCTCGGAGCACGAGCGGGAGGCCATCCTCAGTGTCCCGGCTGCTCACAACCCCGAGGATCTGCGCATGTTTGCCAGGTGACGATGGGGAAGCCCAGTGGTTGGGGGCCGAAGGGCCCCAGGCAGGGCAGCCGGGTGGGCACCTGGTTCTCCTCCCTGGCACCCCAAAGCTTTTGGCCCGGAAGGGTCTGCAAAAAAGAGCAGCTGGAGGTGGGGTGAGGGTGGAAGGGCTCAGTCTTGCTTGCTTTTCCAAAAAATGTGAGCAGGCAGCCCCAGTGGATCGAGCCCCCTTGAGTTCTGCAGGGCATCCCAGCATCTCATGGGCTAACTTTGGGCTGTGCGGGACGGGTGGGGAGGATGGGGCTCTCCAGGGCTGCAGTTGGAGCAACTCAAGCCTAACGGGATGCTTCCTCCTCCCCCCCCAGGCTGCTGCACTACTTCCGGGGGCGACATCACCTGGAGGAGATCATGTACAACGAGAACATACGCCGGTCTCACCTGCTGATGCTCTTTGACAAGTTCCGCAGCGTGCTGGTGGTGGCCAACCATGAGGATCCCATCATCTCTGTCTTCCAGTCCTTCCACGAGTGAGGGGGTCCAACCCCCGGAATTGCCCCTGATGAGTGGTGGTGGGCAGGAGTCTGTAGCACCGGCGAACTGTGGGCCAGGGCAGGGGTCTTCGTCCTCCTCCCGGGACTAGGGGGAGGGGGTTGTGGGAGAGCCTTTCAGATGCAGCGGAGGCCCTGGTCCTCCAGAACGCGGCTGACAGGCTGGCAGCCGGTGCCCTCTGTGGCCAGGATTCATTCCGGGTCTCCTCTGAGTAGGAGGGCTGCTTGCTTACTGTGTGTGCTGGTTACTGGCCGTTCAAAGACAAGAACTATCAATACACTTTTGCAGAACAATAACAGGTCCTTCTTCCTTATTAAGGCTCTCTTGCCCCCCCTCCCCTCTGCCCCTCCCCCACATCATGGAAGGAAGGGTTTGTTGTGGGAGCAACAAATTTAGATTTGCACCTCCTTGGGTTTTTAAAAATAACAATAATTGAACATTTTGGGAACAGATCCCCAAACACCAGCCTCAGACCCACCAGCAGAGCAAAACAGCTTTATTTACACAAAGGAGAGACGTGCCAGAAGAGAAATGCCAGTCCCCATAGCGTGCTGCCCTTCAAGAACGGCACCAAGCAGGAGGCCTCAGGTGCCGGGTTCAGGAGGGCGGCTGGCACCCCTTCTCAGCCTTCCTGTCCACAACACTGACGCACCGGTTGCCCCGAAGGTAGAAGCGCAAAGGCTTGTGGGCCCAGTCCCCACGGATGCCGATCCGCGCGGTAGAGACCAGGGCTTCCTCCCGGGGGCCGTCCTGGCCAGCCTCCAGCCACACTACCGGGTGCGAGGCCAGGTCCTGCTGGTCGAAGTTCTTGTTGACGGCCAAGGCCTGGCAGAGCTTGGAGGGCCCGTTGCAGAGCTGCCAGTCTTTCAGGATGCCCGCTGCCCCTTTCCGCCGGGCGAGGCGCAGCTGCCTCATGGACTCCAGGCCCTGCAGCGGCTCCAAGGAACGCAGGAGAACGGCTGCCCCCTCCCCTGCAAAAAAAAAAAAAAGGTGGCAGCCAGAGGCTGTTGGAGTTGGAGGGTGACTGGTTAGCCAGCCCGCACAACCCCCTGCCTGCCCTTGGGCCACTGGCGGGGCGCTCTGGACCACTGCCGCCTCCTCCTCCACACACCCCCAATGGGTCACAGCTGCACTGGGGCAGAAGGCATGCTGCCTACAAAAGGGATGTTGCTCGCGGAGCCAGCAGAGCGGCAGGCAGGACGTCGGCTCTGGCCTTCCAGACCCTTCCACTTGCAAGAAACCCAGGTCAGTCTGGCCAAAACCCAGGGATTCTGAGGGTGGACGTCCAAAACGCCTGGGGAGTCAAATGCGGAGAACCCCTGGCCCTGCAGAAAACCCTTCTGGTGTCCTCCCCCTTCGCCACTGAGCGGGCCAGGCGGGTCTGTGGACTTCCATCTCTCCTGTGCCTTCACCCCTTGAGAAAGAAGGGGGGCCATGGAGGGCAGAGAAACCCGTGACTCCCCTGTGGGAAGCAGAATCTTCCTAGGATGACGACGGAAACTGAGCAGGGCTGGGGACGGTGCCACCCCACCTCCAGGAAGAGGGCACCCAACGTGTTCCTGATGGACACCCTTGGGCCAAGAGGGCCTCCTGCTGCCGCTTGCCTACCTTGGCTGGAGATATTCATGCAGAAGTAAATCCCGTAGATCTGGTAGACGTACAGGGTGCCGGGCGGCATGAACATGGCCGCGTTCCTGGTGGTCTGGCGGCCCCCTCGTGAGTGGGACGCGGAGTCCTCCCCTCCCAGATAGGCCTCTGTTTCCACAATCCGGCCTCGGAGCACTTCGCCCCCGGGGAGCTTCCGGACCAAGACCTGCCGGGCCAAGCCAAACCAAACCCGTTGAGTCAGGCCACGCAAACCAGCCCCCCCCCCGCCCCCTGCCAGCCAGGGTCTTAAGCTTTGCAGGTGGTGGAGCAGCGGAGGGGGGGAGTGGGGGCGGCTGGAGCCACCGGGTGGCCCGAATGTCAGGGGTCTTGCCACCCGCCACCCGCCTGCCCTCCGCAGGGGACTGGAGCGGCCCTTGGGCTCCCTGCCACCAGCACCTAAGCTGCCCGGGTTCCCTCTACACTCAGCCTTCTGCTCCACCGGAGGGCCCCCGGGGACCCCGGGCCTAGACTGGCTAAGCCGGGGACGGGGCAAGGGGGCAGGCTCCCCAGGACCGCTTTTCAATCGCCCCCTCGGGAAGGAGGCAGCAACCCCACAAGCGTGGAAAGGCGGGGGCTGTGGGAGAAGCCAGGAGGGCAGGAGGAAGGTTGCCCACGTTGGTTGGGCCCGTAGGGTATTCGGGGTGGGGGTAGGAGGGCACTCGAGATGCCTGCCATGCACAAGACCCAGGAAGGGGACCTGAGGAGAAGGCGGGGGGGGGGGGGCAAGCCTGGCCTGACCCTCCTGAGGACTAGCATCCTGCCTTCTAGCGAGAGGGCTAAATACCCCCGGAGCAGAGAGCAGGCGGCCCCCACGCCAACCCGGGGAAGCCTTTCCCGTGTGTGTGTGTGTGTGTGTGGGATGGGGGGCGACGGTGACCTGCCTGTCTGTCTGGGGCCGCCTCCCCATCTCGTGGCGCCATGGGGGGGGGGGGTCGGTCACCTGTCCCAGCAGGGCTTTGGCCAGGCGGACGCAGGGCTGGTCGAAATAGCCCGGGCCCAGGCGGGACGAGGGCCGGGACGGCGCCGGGCTTCTCTCGGCTGCTGGGCGGAAGGAGAGACTGTCATCGCCGCCGCGGGAGGAGGAGGAGGAGGAGGAAGGCCGCCCCCCCGCGACCCCCTGCTCAGGGAGGAGGCGCTTCCGCGTGGCCGGCATGGAGGGCGAGGAAGGGGGGGCAGCGGGCGGGCCCTTGGGGGGGGAGGGCTCCCGGGCAGCCCCTGGCGCGGGGTGGGGGGCGGGGGGGGCGGGAGCCCCTCCCCTGCAGGAGGATCCGACGGCGGGCCTCGGTCGCTTCCGCCCGGTGGGTCAGCACGGGGGGGGGGGGGCAACTGCTCGTCTTTTGCTTCAGGCCGCAAAGCGTCCGGGGTGGGCCGTGACTCTGGCGCTGTTCCGTGGGGGAGGGGAAGCTGTGAAAGAGGCGGGGCTTCCTCCGTCCTGGCTCCGCCTCCTCTTCCTCGCTCTCCGGTCCGGGCGCGGAGCGGGCGGGGCTTCTCTCTGCTGCGCAGGAGGCTCTTCGGGACGGGGTCCCGCTCCGGACCAGCCCGCCCTGACCGGGGATCTCCCTGCCCACAAAGGCTAGGCGGTGATCCAAGGGGATGCTGGTGGCCTGCAAAGTTCACTGAAGGCCAAGGACCCCTTGCTTCCTCCCTCCCTCCCCCCTTTCTGCCCCCCCCCCGCCGCCCAGGGCGACCCTGCTGGAGACTCCGAAGCCACAAGAGCGGGGCAGCCCGGGAGGGGCCTTCCGAAGCAGGCCCGGGCGAGCGGTCAAGCCCAGCCCCAGCTTCTGCTCTGGCAGTTTTGTGCTGGGCTGGCATTCGTTTCCCTACCATGTTCCAAACTCACAAAGCACACAGTTACACATGGAGGGTACTTAACTCAGCAATACTACTCTTGGCCTCGTTTTAGCTCACAAGGTGCATATGAGCCAACCCTGTGATGTAGCTGCAAAAAAGGCAAATGCTAGGTTCGGCTGCCTGAACAGAAGCAGAGTCTCCCGATGCCGTGGAGTGCGAGTCTCCCTCAGTTTGGCCCTGGTAAGGCCTCATCTTGAATTCTGTGTCCAGTTCTGGACACCACACTTCAAGAAGGATGCCAGCAAACTGGAAGAAGTTCAGAGGAGGCCGACAAGGCTGGTGCTCAGGGGGCTTTAGCTCAAACCCTAGGGGGAGCGGGCCGGCCTCCCCTGCCGTGGCTCCTTCAGACACGGCCCCGGCTACCTTTGGGGCCCTGGCCTGGGGGCCGCAGGGCTTGTAGAGCATGTCAGGTCACTTCCCCGGGCCCCGGATACTGCGCCAGGGCCCACATCACCGTCCCGTCTGCAACGTTTTTATCCCATTTTTCTTCTAGTGGCCCCAATGCAGGGGTTAGGTGGCCCGACTGTTTTTGTCAACCACCCTGTATACTAGGTGAGGTGGAGAGAGAAGGCAGCTAGGGATTTGAACCCAGGACTCTTCTAAGTGCTAGTCCTGTACCCTAGCCACTAGGCCACCCAGCCTTTCCGAGAGCAGCCCTTGAGAACCAAGGCCTCCCTCGAACAAGAAGCCCTTTTCTCTCACCCCCAAACCTTAAAAGCCGGGCTCTGCAGGCAGCTAGGCACCCCACCCCAGTGCCCGCCTTGCGAGGGACTGGCTGGCCTGCGGGTGGGCAAAGGCCCTTCACTCCGTCGCCAGCGTCCTTGGAGCAGACGGTGGGGCCTGAGAGGAGGAGGAGGAGGAGGAGGAGGAGGAGGGAGGCGGCGGCCGTGTCTCATTCACCCTCCGAAAATAACCACCCCCAGTGGCCTCTGAAACCAGATCCTTGTACAGCCGTGGGCGTCGGGCGTTGTGTGCACGTAGGGGAGACGGGGCCAGCCTGCTTTAGGACAGTCGCCTGACACAGCTGGAGGATGGCAAGGGGCACATGGACTCCCTTCGCCCAGCCCCCCATCTCTAGGGCCCTTCACCACCGCTGCCATTTCCTGACAGGGCGGGTGGGTATTTCACCAGGTTTCTGGATGTAATAAACGTAACCAGGGGAAAGTCAAAAGTTGTTCTTCTTAATATGGATTCTCAACGAAAGAGGATGGTTTATTTTATTTTATTTTTGTTTAGAAATTTGCAGTCCACTTTCAAGGGCAAAAATTCTCCTCAGGCGGTGTACACATGATATAAAATCCCATATGAAAATAAAAGTGCAAAAGGTTAGACCAGTTTTCCACCGTCCCAGAATCTCTGGATGCTGTTGTGTGAAGGAGAAGCCCTCCGGTTGTCTGCCATGGGTCGTTCCCCCCCCCCCTTCTCTGGTTCAGCTCTGGTGCCTGTGGCCCCACACGGGGTCCTGGCGTGATGGAAGCAGCACCTGCTTCCCCCCCTTCTTCCTCTGCCTCCTTCGCTCTCTTGCCTTCTGGTTCCTCAGAGCACTGGGCTGAGGGGGCTGCTTCCATCCACTGGTCACTGGCTGCCCTTCTCTGGAGAGGGGTGACATCGCCTCCCCAGCAGCCCCTCAACATACACTGCCCATCCAGAGCCCACCCCATGACCTCTGTGGCCCCACGGCCGGTGGGTCTGTGGGGTGCAGGGATACCCTCCTTCCAGTGGCTTGTGCCTGCCTGCTGCTTGTGGAAGTGGTGCCAGGGGCTTCTGTGAGGCAGATGAAACCCAGGGCCGCAGGACGGATGCCTCCTGCATCTAGAGGAGACCCAGCCAGTGTGGCATGCCCAAGGAGGCCCGTTCCAAGGCCACCCTCCCTCTTGGGCTTCAGAAAGAAAACAGCGGTGGCCCTCTGCCAGGCAGCCTGCCTGAAATAACTTCCCAGCATTCCTGTCTGTCCTTCTGCAGCCCCAGTGACAAAACAGGCCGGGCGGTGGTGAGCTGAGGATGAACCAAGAACGCATCCAGCTGTTGATTACTCAGAAGCAGCAGGATCCTCAAATGCCCGGCTGCTCTCTTTCTCTCCCCACATGGCACCTCCCCAGCGGCTCCCACCCTTTCCCTTCCTCAGACGGGCAAATAATCAGTTCTTTGGCGCCTGGGTATCCACTAGCGGCTCACACTCTCTGCCCTGCCAGGCTGGGGATGATTTTGCACTGAGCATGTGCTGAGCCCTCTGCCCGCCTACCGAGCCCTGCCTGGGCATGAGCAAAGTCCAGACATACGGTGGGCCTCCTTTCACGCAGGCCAGGCGGTTGTTCCCTTTTACACACCTCGTGATCTTCCCAACTCTGAAGTGCTCCAGGCCGAGCAAGGGGGGGGGGGGGGGAAACGGGACGGTTGAGACAAGGGCTGCAGAGCGAGAAGGTGGCTCGCCTTGCGAAAAGTGTCTGGAAAGTGGGTCCCTCTTTGGCAGGGCCGCTCTGCACGTGAGAGAGAACATGGCCTTCTTGGCCAAACGCAGATGCCAGATTGAAAAAACCTTGTGACACAGGAGGAGCCCGAACCGGCAGCCAGCCAGCCAGCACACTACAGCTGTTGGAAGCCCCGGCCGTTGAGCTGGAAGTCATGAAATGAGTTCATGAGGGCTAAATATAACCAGGATGGAAACCACCCGTTGTCACCTCCTCAGCTCCAGGCAGCATGTGCACATCTGGGTGGTGGGAGATGTTTCCTGGCCTGACGGGAGAGTTTCTCAACTCACGCACAAGCACCCCCACCCACCCACCCACAGAGGACACCACAAGCCAAGGGCCCTCAGGACATCCCACCAGCATCTCCTTGGTGCGCCCAAGCCAGATCGGTTTGATCCAGATCCGCTGGACCTCTGCCTGGAGGACCCTCTCCACCTGGGTGCCTCAGCTTCCCTTCACCAGTCTTGTGGCACAACTAGCAACCATAAACCCAGAACCAGGTGGCCAAAGGGCATTGGGAGCTTGACCTCTGAGGCAGCCCAAGCCCAGGGCCGACGGGAGAGGTTTTTCTCCTTGAGGTGAAGCATCGAACCCTGCTCCCCCAACACCCAGGGCAAGACGCAGAGTTCCCAACCCAAATCTCTCTTCTCCCTGCCTGTAAAAATGCAGTCATGTCGACAAAACCTTCAGCACTGGGAGTTTTCTCATGGAAGCAGCTGCCCCACTCTGCCTGATGGCAGGGCTGGTCCCAAACAAGGCTCCCGCCCAGAGCTGAGAGCAGCCGGTCGCCCAAGTCTCTCCCCCGAAAGCGTTCCAAAAGCCCCCAGACCAGCATCCCAGGAACAAAGCTTGCGACCGCTGCCTTCTGGTCAGACGGGCCTCACTCTGAGGAGCTAAAAACTGCATGGCTTTGCTCGCAGCTAGGAGAGGTAGCAAATAAATAGCAAGGCAGGTACCCCTGCTTGCCAGGGTGCCTCCCATTCCTAGCAGGAACCACTGGTATTTCAAGCAGAGAACAAAACCGGGTTCCATCCAGTTCTCTGGGCCGGCAGGAAATCCTTTCCTTTCCAGGGCAGGAAATGGGCACCCCTCCCCCCAGTCACAGTGGGCAGCCTCTCTGTCCCACAGCATGGCCTGCGCCAGAGAGCAGGTGCTGCTGCCAGTTCCAGCTGTGCCTGGGCTAGACATGAGGGGCTGCAGGATGTCTCGGCCTGGCAGCCTGGACAAAACACAGGGATGGAAAGCTCCACCTTCAGCCGGGGAACCCCGGGCGATGGTGCCCCTCTAGCTGTCCCAAACAGCGCAGGGCCTCGTGAGGAAGGCCGGGGCCTCCTCCCCTCACGTCAGCTGAGAGAGGGAGGGGATGTGGCTTTCCGACTGCAGGCCATGACCGAGAGGTTTGAAAAGAATATTAGCATTTAGAAGCCTCAATATTGATCTCATGGAGCAGAACATAATGGGAATTGGTGGTCCCATGAAGCGTAAGGAGAAAACCTCCGTTTTGTGCTGTTCTCATCTGGCCGGGCCCAAACCCACGAAGGCCCGCTGAGGAGAGGTAGGGGGTGCCTTCCCCCCCCCCAGCTGCAGCTGCAATCCCAGAGGAGGGGCGGGGTGCAAGCTGCAGCCAAGATTCTTTTTCCCTGCCTTGCCCCACCCTATCCAGAGCCTTGGCTGGACCAAGGGAGAGTTTGAGGCACAGGGAAGGGGCGTCTGCAACCGGGGGCGGATGGGAGGGAGGAGCACAAGCTGTCCGCTTTGAATTCAAAACCCTGGCAGCCTTCCAGGCACCTTGTGTCCGGAGCAAATCCTGGCAGAGCATTCAGGCCTCCAGCTCAGCTGGAGGGGAAGAGCGGCAGACCCTCTCCTCCAGAGTCCAGTGGGGTGGGTGGGCCTTTTTCTCTTTCTGCCTTGCTGGTTTTTTACTCCACAGGCAGATGAGGGGCTAATGATGAAGCCTGGGATTCTAGCCCTTTGGGTGCTCCCAGGAGAATGCAAAGTGGTTTGGGGCAGGGGCTACTCCGACAGTCGGAAGAGGTCTTTCACCAAAGGCGATCTCAGGACAGAAACATGTATGAGTCTCAGGTATAATCACACTGAAACTGAAGCCCACCCAGGCTTCAACTTCTGTTGCCCAACCTGTTTGCTTGCACAGTTTTGCAAGCAAATTGGGCAGCTTGCAAAGCTGTGGAAGAACTTTTCTGGAAAACCAGGCATTCATTGCTTCTCCTTGTGAAGCTGCTCATCCATTTCTGCCCTCCGTTCCTCTTATGCTCACTGGATGTTGCTGAGCAGCTCCAGAGTCATCTTTATGCCAGCTTCTCCTCCCCTCTAGCCATAAAGAGGTCATATGGGAAATCTCTCTCTCTCTGTCTGTCTGTCTGTCTTCTGTGCTCACATTCTGCTGGGGTGTCTGGTGATGCAGAGTGAACAGGAGATGGCCCATTCTGATTGGGGCACCTGTTAGAGGCAGGTGTCCAGTGCTTCCTGCTGCCTGTAGTGACCCCGTGCTGAGACCACCACCTCCTCCCATGCCAGGTGCATGAATGGCATTGGAGGCCCATCGCGGCCAAAGCACCACAGTGTTCCCAGCTCTTAGTGAGTGAAAGGAGCTGCCTTGCCTCCTCTCGTGTGCGTAGCTGAGCTCAAAACGGCACCACTGCCAGGCTGCTGAACAAATGAGTGTGGCCACCATTCGGGCACCTTGAAAAGGAGGAAGGAAAAGAAGGGAGAAAACAAAGCAGTTCTCTCTCTCTCTCTCTCTCACACACACACCCTGCTTCATTCTTGCTGGGCTAAGAGCCTCTCAGGGAAGAAGGCAGGCCCCCTCCCCGTCCCATAAAGGGCAGCTCACGGCATTCTCAATGAGGGCATTATCTGGTGCTTTCCAGGAGTGGCCCTCCCTGTGCCAGCCTAGCCTAGCCTTGGTCACAAAGGGGCATTCAAGCCTTTTTCCTTCCTCGCCATTCAAGGGCTGGAAATGTCCAAGAGCGGCGCTTTCTCTTTCTCTCTCTCTCTCTCCCCACCCCACCCGGGCAACTCCCAGGATGACTTTCTGGAGCAGCTGCCTGCCCGCTTCCTGTGGACAAAGAGCCTTTCCCTCTTCCTGGCAACCCGCCGTCAGGCCTTTCTCTTCTTCTTCTTCTGTCATGCAACAGGCCAAGCAAGCCCACTGCAAGAGGAGCGGGGCTGGGAGGAGGGCGGCTGAAGGTAGAAGCAACCCTCGGAGCAGCAGGTAGAGCTGCAGCAGCCCCTTGGCTTGAGTGCCCAGCCAGGGCCAGGGCCAGGAAGCTGGCTCAAGCCCGTTCTGATTTGGCAAGAGGAACCGAGGTGGCCTGGAGGGTCTCCGGCACCTGGGCTGGGCTGGGCAGTGCCCAAGAGGCGGGCAGGTCAAGGCAGGGCAGCTGAAGGCCTGGCACTTGGTAGGCCCGGGAGAACCACCGTGGCCTCCCCCACACCCAGACGGTGTCCATTTCCCGTCAGCTGAATTATTATACCGCTGGGCTCCATCCTGTTTGTTTCAAACAGTGATTTTATATTGATGTTGAACAGTGGAAAGTAGGGGATGGTCTTTCAAAAAGGAAGTGGGTGGGGGGAACCAGGAAAGCTCCTCAGAACCAGCCAGGGCTAGGGAAGAAGAGCCCGGCCTCCCTGGTGTACAACACCCACCAGCTTGGCAGCAGGAGAGGACCCAAGGCTGTCAGGCCTAGCAGTCCCTCTCCACCCACCAGGCCACACTCCCCTTCTCTCAGCTCCCATTTGGAGCCCTCCCCCCCACCCCACCCCCGCACTGCCCTGGGCCGTACCTGGGCTCCCAGAGTCAGAGCCCCAAGTGTGAGCCCACAGAAGGTGTAGAGGGCACCAGGGCAGGACCCCCTGGCAGGAACCAGGCCTCAAAAAAGCGGGCCCTCTGTGTTGCGCTCTCCACTTAACTGCTCCGGGCGTAGCACAAACCCTGGCCCTCCATCCGGAGGGAAGCCAAAGTCGCCCCAGCCACCCCCTGCTGCTACCCGTGGGCTGGGCCAGAGCCGGCGGCCCCGCAGCGTCCCCCTGGGGAGGAAAGGGCTCCGGGGCGCCTCAGGGCAGTCCCGGGGAGGCGGCCTCGCTTCCTCGAGGCGCGCAGCCGGCGGAGTGGAGTGGCCCGGCCCGCTCAGGAGGCCTCGGGCCCAAGGAAGGCCCCCGGACCAGGGCGCAGCAGCAGCCCCGACGCTCCGCTGGGCATCCCCCGCCCCCGCTGGCTCGCGTGACCTTCCTCTTTGCCGGTGCCTGCCGACCTAGACGGCCTCCGGGCTCGCCAAGTGAAACCCCAGCGGCGCCGCCGCGGGGCGGGCGGGCGAGCGGACAGGCCGACCCCTCGGCGCGACGGCTCCTTGTCTCCAGTTTCGGGGGAGCGGCCCGTGGAGAGCCGGGCGGAGGAGCCCCTGAGCGGCCGCCTCTGTGCTGGCGCTTCCGCGGGCGCATTCCTGAGGTCTGAGTCACGCCCGGGCCGCCTTCCACGCCGGGCCGCCCTGCGCGCTCCATCCAGGCCGGGCCGAGGCGGAGGCGGAGGCGGAGGAGGAAGAGGAGGCGAAGGAGGCCGGCCCCCAACCGAATGGCCGCCCGGGCAGCGCTGGCTGGCTGGCTGGCGCGGCGCGGCGCTCACCCTCGACGGCGGCGAGCGAGAAGGGCGGCAACCGCCGCAGCAGCGGCAGGGCGCCCCGCCGGCCCAGCGGTGAGTTCCTGCCGGCGCGGGGCGCCTCGGGGGGCCGGCTGGGGCGTCCCAGGGACGACGCACAGGGCGCTCCCGGGGGTCTCCGGCGTCGCTGGGCGCGCTTTTGCCGCCAGAGGCTGAGCGGAGCCGGGGCGCGAGCCAGCGGCACCCTCTCCTTCGCCCTGGGATGCGGCGGGGGGGCGCGCGCGCGGGGCGGGGGCAGCCGTAGCGGCGCGGGGCCACAGACGCCTGGCCCCCTTCCCTCCTCCCTCGCCGGCATCTCTGGAGTGCCTTTCCCGGCGGCGGCGGCGGCGCCTAGACGGAGGGCGCCCCTCGTTGCCCGCCCCGCCCTTGCTTTTGGCACGTGGGCTCCGCGACGGGACACTCCGTAAAGATCCGCCCAAGGGACGTGTCCCGGCCGGCCGGCGGGCGGGCAGGCAGGCGGCAGGGCTCTCCGGGCGCCTCTTGGCCGCGGGCGGAAGGGGAACCGCGCGAGGCCCGTCCGCCGGGACAAGGGGCAGGGAAGGAGCCGGAGGGGAGCTGGGCTGGGCGCCCGGTGGCAGCCCTGGCGGGGGGAAGGGGAGTTTTCTAGCGGCAGCCCCGGCTCGCCGGGCCCGCTGAGCGTCCACCGGAGGTTCCCCAAGAGGCAAGCCCGGCCCAGGCCGGCAGAGGAGAGGCTGTCGCGGCTCCTCCGGGCCGAGCTGCGCGGGAAGGGCGCAAGGGGCGCTTCTGCCGGGGGCGCGCGCGAGGGGGCGGCAGCGCGCAGTCCGGCCGGCGGAGTCGGGCTCCCGGGGAGGGCGCGGAGGAGGAGGAGGGCGATGCGGTCCTCCGGGAAGCCCCGGGCCCAGCTTTCGCGCTGCTGGCGGTCGGGCCGGTTGCCGTTGGTGTTCGGGCTTTCTCCCTCCGCGCCCCCTCCCGGTCCTGGCCCGGGCAAGTCGCTTCCTGGCCTGAAGGAGGGCCCGGCGCTTTCGGGGTGGGGTTTCCCAGCTCCTTCGGCGCCCACCTTCGGCCCGGCCTGAGAGGCTGCCCGAAAGGCCTCCCTGTCAGCGGGGACCACCCTGGGAAAAGCCTCCCTTCTCCCCACCAAGGACGACATGGCTTGAGCTGCTGGCCTTCAGAAGCGCGAAGGACTCCCGGGGGGGGGGGGCGGGAGAGCGCTGGGGGGGGGGGCGCCCGGGGGGCTCCTTCCCGGGTCCAGAAAGGCCCGTCCTGCCTTTTCCCCTCGCCTCCCTAGGGCGTTTGGGGGGGGGGGGAGGAGGGCGGCCCTCCCCAGGACCTTTGGGGCCTTGACGTCGGTCTTTCAGTTGTCCTTTCCCCCCCGCCCCACTTGTTCTTAACGTCTGGCCGTGGTGGTGGTGGTGCTGCTGCTGCTGCTGCTGGGGACTCTTTCCTCGCCACCCTTTGGAGCAGCGGGCTGGACTGGTCTGGGGCATCCTTAGCCTGGGACTGGGTGGCTGGCAAGAGCTTCCGGGCTTCCTGCCTGCTTCTGTCCTTGCGCTGGCGGGCTGGCTGGCTGGCTGCTGGGAAGTCTTCCTCTGGCGGGGAGGCCGGTGTGTCCCGAGCAGAAGCCACTGGCCGACATGGAGTACCGGGTCTCTGGGATGGGGAGACTGGGAGTGTTCCAGAGCAGCTGCCTTGAACGCTCTGCCCCACACCTGTGCCCTGCCCCATGGCCTGCTACAGTGGGGCCACCGCCTGTTGTGGCCCACCCCCTTGGGCATGGGGGCAGCGGATGTGCTCCCTTGACCCTTCTGAGTGGGGCACAGCTCCAGCCCAGGCTAGAAGAGGGGTGGGTGGGTGTGTTTGCTCTTAGATCTTGAAATTATTCCGAGGGAAGGCAAAAGGGACTCTCTGGTCCCCCACCCCACCCCCGGACACCACTTCTGGAGCCCCCGGGGCCTGCCAGGAGGCCAGCTGGCCCCCCTTCCTTGGAGCCCTTGTGGCTTAGTGCCTCGGAACCAATGCTCCCATATCTGTGGCGTGCTCTGGGCAAGAGGTATACCTCACATAAAGCACTCTGTTTCTCTTTCTCCACCCCACTCTCCCCCACCCCCCAGTATCTCTCCCACCCACCCCCACCCCCCGGCTCTTGCAATGTAGGAGTCTGTAGGTCATCATTACATCCTTGAGAAAATAACACCCCCACCCCCCTTTTTGTCAAGGTGAAGGTGCAGGTAGAGAGTGGGGGGGGGGGAAAGTTTGGTTAGAGTGGAAGCCCTAGAAGTGGTGCCTGTGTGTGGGATCCACGTGGTCTTGTGGTGTGTGTGTGTGTGTGTCTGGGGCCCTTATTGTTTAACCTGCATTAATTGTTGCTTTAGAAGTGGGATCGGAGCCCAGACATGGAAGGCCTGCCTGCTGCTGGAGCCCACTGGGTGCCAGGCGAGCCAGCCAGCAGCTCCTCCTGGCCTGCCTGGGAATCTGATCTGGACCGTCCCTGTTTCCACTGGGCTGTTGTCCCCTGAGAAGATCTGAAAGCACAAAGCCTGTGGGAAAAATCGGAATCCTAAACTGGCTTTTCCGGTTCCAGGGTGAAGGAGAGAGGTCTGAGGAATGTCTCATCTCTGGCAGGCTGTTCCCGCCCAGCTCTCCCGGGCAGCTTCTTGAAAAGGGAAAGGGGGCGTGGGGAGGGGAGGGGCCAGAAAGGATCCCTTTTGCTCCTGGCCTGCCTCCCACCCCACCCCCACCCCCACCCCCATCCCATTCCCTGGCAGTACCACCTTCTTTCCCGCTGCAGGCTGGTTGTCTCCCTTCAGATTGCTGAGGGCTTCACGTGTTGCTGCCTGGCTCCTGGCCTGATCCTTCCTCTCTGAGTCTCATAGAGCCTTTGGGATGCAGGGGAGCCAGTGCCCCGCCACCCACCCCTGCGTGGGCATTTGCAGCACCCTCACCTATGCCTAAGATGGCTGGGCACCTCTCCCCAATCGAAGCTGCCCTCCTGGGCTTGAGTGGGTTTGTCCCGTGTGGGCCCTTTTGCAGGAGCAAGTTGCAAACCTACACTCTGTGTGTCTGTTTTCTGTCTGTCAGTCCCGCCAGCATGGACTAATCCTTCCCAGGACTGAGCTCCCTGGGGGTCCTGGGAGGGGATGATGGAGGGAGAAGGCTGAGCAGCTGGGGTGGCAGGGAAGGGAGAAAGGCCCTCCGGTGTAGCTGCTCCCACCCATTCCTAGCAGGGGAGGGGGATCTGGGGCGAGGTGGAGGGCCCAGGAGGAAAGGGGACCGCCTCTCCCCCTTCCTTTGGGGCAGCTGGAGTCGCTTCCCAGACAGCCTGTGGGATGGAGGAAGAGAGGTGGCAATGGTCCGGGTGGGGCGGGGCAGCGGGGGCGGGGGCGGCAAGCAGCCTGATGAGCCCTGAGAGGGGGCCAAGCCCTTAGGAGGGCACAGTTCAGATCTGGGCTTTGCATAGGAAATGCGTGAGAATTAGCAGGCGCCCCTTGCCAGCGAATGGAGCCGTCCCTCATCATCTGAAGCGCCGCTGGCTCTGTTGTGGGTGTGGGTCTTCCTTGCGTGCGTTTGTTGGCCCTCGTGGCTGCCCAGGGCACGTACATGAGATGGGAAGCCCAAGCGTGCCGTTGCCGCCCTGACGGGATCAGGTCCCCGTAGGGTCCCCCGGCACCCCTGCGCAGGGCAGCCATTTGCCTGGGAATGTTGTGATGGGCGAGGCTGCCGGAAGGCGTGATGCTCGGTAAGGAATCTCTCAAAATGGCCCAAAGGCTGGTGACCTTTTAGAGCAGCCGCCCAGGGTGCGCCTAGAGATGGGCGAGCATTTGCAGACTTTGGTCACATCGAGCTGGGATGATGGAGGAGGAGGAGGAGGAGGGCAATGGCGAGGAAGAGGAGGAAAGGAAGAAAAATGTCTGGTCTCTGTGCCTCCACCATGTGGCGCCAAGGAGGAGGTGGCTGGAGCAGAAGAAAGGGGCGGGGAAGGCGCTTTGCCTTCGTGGTGCGTGTCCCAGGAGGAAGCATCGTCCTGAGAGACAGGCCTTGGATGTAGGGCAAAAATAGATGCAGGAGGTCCTTGGCCCGAGTGGGGAGGGGGCTGCAGCTGGACGGAGAGGAAATGAGAGGAGAGTTTTCTCCCTGAACTTGAGGCTTCTGCTGAGCCTTTTCAGAGAAGGCAGGGAGAGGCTGCCTGGGAATGCCAGCCTCAGCCGCCTGCTCCAGGGCAGCCTTGGATGCCACAGCCTGGCGGGTTTGCATTTCAGAGGGAGGGAGGGAAGGATGGAGCCCCCCCTTCTCCCTTGAGACACAGCAGATGGCTCACGGTACCATGAAGTGGATGCTTCCGGTCAGGTTTTGAGCAAAGGGCGAACGGGACAGAATAGGAAAGGGGGGGGGGGTTCAATTCAACCGCCAAGGTGGGCCTTTGGCACCAGCCAGTACGACAGGGAGGGCCAACCGGGATGATCCTCAGAAAAGCCTCTCCCCACCTTCCTCTACCTGGCACAGAGAGGGGTCATCGTGCTGGGCCTTCCTGATGGCTTGAGCAGGGCCTCTCCAGCGACTCAGTGGGACTGTGAGGAAGGACAGACCGGGGCGGAGACCGTCTGGGGTGACTCCCATCCCCTTGGGCTTCTCTGGGGGCTCTTCCTGGCTTGGGTGTCTCCTCACTGGGCTGCAGATGGATCGCTCTCCGCACCCGGTCTGAGATGGGGCAGCCCTCGTCCCTGGACTACAGCCACTCCCTTCCTGGGAGGCTGCCATGGGCTCGTTTCTCCTCTTCCCTTCAGCTAATTGCCTTGGCTCTAGGCGCAAGATCAGGGCCCCGCTGAGCTTGGGCCTTGATTCCGCTTGGCACCCCTTGGGACTTGGAAAAGGGGGGGGGTGGCCCCTCGGAAGGGAGTCACTCTTCCCTGGGGCTGGGTGAAATTCTGGCCGTCCCTCCTGCAGAGTTTGGGGAAGGGGCCGGGCGCCCGGGGGCTCCGTCAGCCCAGCACCCCTGGGTGGATCCCACTCGACTCAGGTCAAAAGCCAAGCAGAGCTGCTGCCGCCTGTGTTGGCTTCCTCCCCAGGAGGGAAGACGCTGTGCTCGAGGCCTCCTCTTGTATAGTCCTACATGAGTCCTAGGTCCTTGGCGAGACGATGCCCTGGTGGTGGTGGTGGGAGAATGGCCAGGTTGGGGCTGGCGCACGGGAGGTGTTGCCCTGCCTTCATGGCTCCCGCCCTCCCTCTTTCTTCCTCTCCCTCCAGGGCTGACAGCTGAGGAGCAGCCATGTCCGAGGCGGCCCGTCGGGACAGCACCAGCAGCCTGCAGAGGAAAAAGCCCCCTTGGCTCAAGCTGGACATCCCCCTTCCGGCGCCCGGGGCGGCGGCCAGTGAGGAGCCGGCCTTGGTGCAGGTAGGGAGTGCCCCTGAGACCCGTGGGCCAGGAAGGGGGAGCACAACGAAGGCCTCCGGGCAGAGACTGTCCCAGCATCCCCTGGTGCCCCTGCCGGGGTGGGGCTGGGGGCACAGTTGTACAGTAGTGTCCCCTTGCTAGAATCGGGTTGCGGGGAGGGGGGGCTGATGGTTCCTGAAAAGAAAGTGGGCGGCTGACTCTGCCAACATAGCAGGAGCCTCCTTGATGATTTTAATGCTTTCATGGTTTTATATGCCTGTCCCTCTCTGAGTGCTATTGTCGTGGGGGGCGGGGAGGTGAGATTTAAAACTGAGAAAGCAACGCCCGGGCGTTGGTGACCAGAGCCAGACTGAGCCGCTCTCTCTCTCTCCCTGGGCAGCCTTTCAAACGCCAGGCCTTCCTCCGGAGCGTCAGCATGCCGGCGGAGAACGCCCGCCTCCCTTCCCCGCACCACGAGGGACGCCGGCCACTGCTCCAGCGACAGCTGTCCATCACCCAGACGATCCGGAGGTGAGAGGCGGGCGCCTGCAGCCCACCCGTGCCAGGCAGCGCCTCAGCGGTGCCAGGGGCAGCCGAGCCCTCTCTGGACTAGGGCTTTGAGGAGACCCCCTTCCTACAGCTGTGGAGGCCAAAGTCCTGTTGCTGTGGGAGCAGCCAAGCCTCAGAGCAACCAAGCCCTTGGCAGCAGACAGGTGGCAAAGGGCTTGGTGTCCTTGGGTGGAGCGATGCCTGGCTGGCCCAAGGGAAAAACACGGGAGGAGCCCCCGTGGTGGCATCTCAGGGCTCTGCGTGCCTCAGGGCTGCTTCCCCCTTCTTCCTCCCCCCCCCTCTTCTCTCCAGGGCTCTCTCTTGGGCTCCTGGGGTGGGGGGGGGGAGGGTGTCTTTCCAGAGAAAGACCCCCCCCCCTCTGCCTTTCCAGAGGAGGCTGCAGAGGGACCTTAAGGGGAGGGCTGGGGCAGGGGCCACCCCCAGGGTCCCCACCCTCTCCGGAAAGCAAGGCCAAGGAGAGGCAGAGGGGGCGTGGACCACGTGGCAAAGGCGGCTTGGGGCAGAGAGAGCCGCCCCCCGCCCCAGCAGGGCCAGTCCTTCAATCAATGGGTCACCCTTCCATAAACAACGCGGTCACCACAAAGCACGGGAGAGCCAAGCAGCAGCCATGCTGCCTTTGTGAATGAAAAGCAGGACACGCCGGGGGGGCTCCCAGGCCCCCCCCCCCAGCCAGGCCAGCGGGCGCGCCAGCTGCTCTAGGGAGGCGGAGAGTGACTGAGCCAGGGGGCCTGGATGGAGGGGGTGACGGCAGCCCCCCCACCCCACCCCGCCCCACCCCCCGCCTGCTGAGCTCTCTCTCCTTTGCAGCAGGCAGGTCCGTTTTGAGAGGACTCAGACCCTGCCCATTCAGGGGCGGCAGCTGGGCAGGAGGCCCCTGAGAAAGCGCCCCTCCCTCCCCAGAACGCTCTTCAGGTACCGGCAGTGCTGGCGTGACCCCCACCCGCCCCAGTGCATGTGTGTGAGGTGCATGTCCGGCCCCGGGGAGCAGGCTCTGCTTCTCCTCCTCCCCCTCCGTCCCACCCCCACCTTCCCTCATCGCCCAACGAGCCAGGACCTTTGGGGCAACGCTAGCCCCCCACCCCTGCCATCACTTCAGAAGGAGGGGGGAGGGCAGCCACACCATCCTGTGGGCGCGACGGTCATCCCTTTGGTCCCAGAAGTGGGGAGGGGGGGTCAGTCCAGAGTCCTGCTCTCATGCTCCCCAGGCCGGTCGCTCTCGAGGGGCAGGCCCAGCGCTTGTCCGCAGCCTCCTGGCCCCTGCCTAGGGCCTGCGGTCATCCCCCTGTGGGGTTATGGGGGGTGTCTGCTCAGCTTGCCCCCCTACCCTCAGTGGGTACAGGGGGGGAAGAGAGAGGAAATAGGGGAGATGGGCCGCTGCCACAGCGCTGCGCTTCCCTGCCTATAGACTGCAGGGCGGCAGGAGGGCAGCCTGCCCCCAGGCAAGGAGCGGTGCCTTCCTTTCTGCTGGACGGGCCCGTCACTGTTGTTCCCCCTCCCGTGGTCAAATCCTTCCCAGGCCACTCAGGTGAGGGGAGATGCGCAACCGTCGCTGCCACGGCCCCGTCCTTCCTCTGAGTCTGGTCTCCCGTGCTTCGCACAACCCGGACTCACGAGGACTCTCCCCGGGGGCTGCCCTGCCACGGGTGCCGCTCACAGCCTTGGTGCAGACTTAGCTCGCTTTCTCTCTCTCCGGGTCCTCCTGCCGTCCGGCCGGGCCGGGCCGGGCCTTGGGCAGCCCATGTGGGGCCTGTGGTTGTGGCTCCTGCTCCCTCCGGCCAGCTGGCCCTGCTTGGCCAGGGTTGCTCAGGAACGAGTGGCCGAGCGCTTCCCCGCCCTCTCCCCCTCAGGGGCACGGCCGACTGGTTCGGGGTCAGCAAGGAGAACGACGCCACCCAGAAATGGCAGCGGAAGAGCCTGCGCCACTGCAGCCTGCGCTACGGGAAGCTGAAGCCCCAGGTGGTCCGGGAAATGGACCTCCCGAGCCAGGACAACATCTCCCTGGCCAGCACGGAGACCCCGCCCCCACTCTACGTGCCCCCTTGCCAGTTTGGCATGCAAAGGGTAAGTGGGACTGCTCTGCGCGGGGCAGAGCAAGGAGCTCCTTTCTTTCCCACGGGCCCCGGGCGTCCAGGTGCTCCCGTCCCACAGAAGGTGGAAGGCAGGACACAGTGTGGGGCAAGCAGGCGGGGGGGGGCGGGGGGGGCATGCACCAGCCACTCAGGGGCCTGTTTGAGCCCCAGTCTTGAGCCCAGGAAGTGGGAAAGAGACAGGAAAGCTGAAGGGAGATTCCCTTTTTTCCCAATGCTAGTGGGGAGTGTGTGTGTATTGGGGGGGGGGAAGAAGCTCCCCTCCTTTGGGCATCATCAGGGCGCTCTGGACTCCTCCGACCCCCCCAACGGCCCCCTGGCTGGTTTTGCTGAGGGTACCAAGGGAAGGATTTCTTTTCCTGGCCCTTTCCCTTCGGGACGTCTGCCTGACCCACCCCCTTGCTTGCAGATCGTTGACCCTCTGGCCCGCGGACGGGCCTTCCGCGTGGCCGATGACAGTGACGGCTACAGCGTGCCTCACACGCCGGTCACTCCCGGGGCCACCTCTTTGTGCTCCTTCACCAGCTCCCGCTCCGGCTTCAACCGCTGGCCTCGGCGGCGGAAAAGAGAGTCAGTGGCCAAGATGAGCTTCCGGGCGGCGGCAGCTCTTGTGAAGGTAAGACGTGGGCACAAGGAAGGGTTCTTCTTCGTAGAGCTGCACGAAGGCCTGCGGGATCGGAACTCAGGATCGGCTTTTATTTTTCTCACCCGTGGGTGGGACGGGGTTCTTTCTCACGCCCGCCATCTGCCCCGGGCCGGTCTTGGGCGGGTGGCGGCAGCTGGGCTTCTTTTGGGGCTTCCCCGCCTGGTCCGTCCCCTGACCCCCCCATGCCTCCCTCCGGGCAGGGCCGCTCTGCGAAGGATGGCACCGTGCGGAGGGCCCGGCAGCGCAGCTTCACGCCGGCCAGTTTCCTGGAGGAGGACACGGTGGAGTTCCCAGATGAGTTGGACACCTCCTTTTTTGCTCGGGTAAGGGATGGCGAGCAGAGGAGGGCCGGGCATCCTCCCCGTCCGTCCGTCCAGTGCCTGTGAGCCCCCCCTTTTCCTCCCCAGGAAGGCGTCCTGCAGGAAGAGCTCTCGACCTATCCGGACGAGGTCTTTGAGTCGCCCTCCGAGGCTGCCCTGCAGGAGACGGAGGCCAAGACCCCCCCGCAGGCTCAGGCGGCCCTCACCGGGGGCGCCTTGGAGCGGAGCGAACTGGAGAGGAGCCACCTGATGCTGTGAGTGACCTGCCCCCCCACCCCCCACCCCCCACCCCCGGGGTGGGCAGCAGGAGGCGTGTGGGTGGAAGCCCCGGGGGGGGGGGGGGAAGCAGCCGGCGGTTCCATGAGCCACCAACTGACGGAGCCTTGCCTTGCAGCCCCCTGGAACGTGGCTGGCGGAAGCAGAAGGGAGGCGCCGCCTCGGCGCAGCCCAAGGTGCGCTTGCGGCAAGAGGTGGTGAGTGTGGGCCTCCAGCGGAGGGGCCAGCGCATCACGGTGCCCGTGCGCAAGCTCTTCGCCAAGGAGAAGCGTCCCTACGGGCTGGGCATCGTGGGCCGGCTGACCAACCGGACATACCGCAAGCGCATCGACAGCTTAGTCAAGCAGCAGATTGAGGACATGGATGACCACCGGTGAGAGCCAAGGAGTGGGGTGGGGTGGGGTGGGGGGGCTGCCCCCTGGCGGGGCCGGCCAGGGGCGGGTTTGGTCTACCGAGGGGCGGCTCTGCTCCTCCTCTCGACCTGAGTGCCCCCCCCCTCGGGCCTCTCCCTCTCTGCCACACAGGCCCTTCTTCACCTACTGGGTCACCTTTGTCCACTCGCTCATCACCATCCTGGCCGTGTCCATCTACGGAATTGCCCCTGTGGGCTTCTCCCAGCACGAGACGGTGGATTCGGTGAGTGGGAGGAACAGGGGACTTGCCTGAGACCTCCTGGCCGGTCCCTGGGCCCCCTCGCTCCCTCTCTTGGCTCAGCCGTGATGGCGCCGCAGCGGCGGTGGCTCGCCTGCCTCTCAGGGCAGGTTTTTTCTGGAGATGCTGGCAGGCTGGAAGAAGGCAAAGCTTCCTCCCATGCAGCCCCCCTGGGGTCTTGAGCCCCTTTCCCAGCTCCACTGGCCTCTCTGCCCCCCTGCCCGCACCTCCCGCCCTTCTGTGCTTGTATAAAAGGCTATCCCCTCTCCTCCGATCCGCCGCGGACGGGGAGCCCCGGGTCTCCTGCGCCCTTCGCTTGGTGGGCAGACTGGGACGTGCCATTCCCCCTTTGCGCCGCTCCCTCGCCTCTGCTCCCTGGAAAGAAAGGGTGCCTTTTTGCCCTGGCAGGTCTTGAGAAACCGAGGGGTTTACGAGAACGTGAAATATGTCCAGCAGGAGAACTTTTGGGTTGGTCCCAGCTCGGTGAGTGCCGGATTGTGGCTCGGTGACGTCGGCTGGCTCAAGGCAGGAGGGAGCCCAGGCTGGGTTTGTTTCCCCACCTGAGAGCCCCTGCCCGGCCGCCTCGGGGTGTGGGGTGTGTGTGATTTGCCGAGACTCGCGGTCGCCACGGGACGTTGTTGCTTGCGGAGATCTGAAGGGGCTGCTCCCCCGTCCCCAGGAAGCGCTCATCCACCTGGGCGCCAAGTTTTCACCTTGCATGAGGCAGGACCAGCAGGTGCACAGCTTCATCATGGCCGCCCGGGAGAAGGAGAAGCTCTCGGCCTGCTGCGTGCGCAACGACAAGTCCGGCTGCGTGCAGACGGCAGCGGAAGAGTGCTCCGTAAGTCCTCGTGGCCGGCTCCCTGGGCAGCGGGGGTGGCCAAGCCTCCTGCCTCACCCCCTGCCTCCTGGGGAGGTGGTCTCCCCTTATCCCCATCTGGGGCGCAAGGGGGTCCCCTTGCTCCGCCCCTGCCTCCTCTCTCACGCCCGCTCCCTCCTCTGCAGTCCACCTTGGCTGTGTGGGTGAAGTGGCCGGAGCACCCCAGCGCCCCCCTGCTGGCAGGAGACAAGCGGCAGTTCGGGTCCGTCTGCCACCAAGACCCCAGGTAGGGCCCGCACTTCCCAGGTTGGGGGGGGGGGAGACGGTGGGTGGCTTGGCTGACCGGCCTCCTGTCCGCCCTCCTGCTTCCACCACGGCCTTGGACCCCTCCCTGCTTTCATTCTAGAGGACCCCCGGGGGGCCGGAGCGGTTTGCTTTGCAAGGGCCTTGAGCCCTCTCCCCACTCCACCCCCCCCCCAGAACGTGCCGATTCTTTCCCCCCCAGAGTGTGTGAGCAGCCAGCTTCCATGGACCCTCATGAATGGCCGGATGACATCACCAAGTGGCCGGTGAGTCCACTGACTCTGGCAGGAGGTGTAGGTGCAGCTTTGGGATGGGGGGGGGAACTAGGCTCACCCCTCAAGGAATATCAGAAGCCCCCTCCTCCTCTCAGCCCCTCAGTCTAAGGTCTTCTCTCCTGGGGCGTCCCCTCTGACGGGTTGTTGGAGGCTCCAGTGAAAGGGGAGGGGGCCTGCCTCTCAGCTACTCTGTGGCAGGCCCCCTGATGGGGAAAGGGGGCTCCCTTGCTCAACGAGGCCCCCTCCCCTTCTTCTCGGGCCAGCTGGAGGTTCAGGACAGGGTCAGGACCCCCCTCCCAGCCCCGGTGGGCCCACCACCCTTCTAGGGCCCTCCCTCTGAGACGTTTCTCCCCCGTCTTCCTCTTCCCAGATCTGCACCAAAAACAGTGCTGGGAACTACACCAACCACCTGCACATGGACTGTGTGATCACAGGGCGGCCCTGCTGCATCGGCACCAAGGGAAGGTAGGGGAGGCTGTGGGGCAGGGCTGGAGTGTGCTCTGAGCTAGAGAGCCCATGCCCAGCTGGGCAGCGCCAACACCCCTTTCTGCTGGCTGTCGGAGCCCACCCCCCACTGCTGGCCACAGGCACTTGCTGGGCATCTCGTCTTCCACTCATTTATTTTTTTGCTGTAGGGGCAGGGATCAGGGGTGGGGGAGCAGGAGTTGCGCCTGCCCTGCCAAGTAGACCACTCACTTAGGTTTGCCTTGCCTGCCCCCCCCCCCGCCTGATCCTGACGGGCAGGCCCTCCCCAGTCCTCCTGCCAGCGGGCCCCCTGGGCTCCCACTTAACCTCCCAGCTGCTTGGCTTCTGTTCTGGCAGGTGTGAGATCACCTCCCGAGAGTACTGCACCTTCATGCATGGCTACTTCCACGAAGAGGCCACGCTCTGCTCCCAGGTACACACCCCGTTCCTCCTCCTCCTCCCCCCCCCCCCCCCAGTTAATGTCGGCAGCCTCCTTTCTGAAGGGAGGCTGAAGCTCAGCCAGGACTGAGCCCCCGCTCACGCTGTCTCTGCAGGTTGACTGCATGGATGATGTCTGTGGCCTCCTCCCCTTCCTCAACCCAGAGGTCCCAGATCAGGTCTACCGCCTGTGGCTGTCACTGTTTCTCCATGCAGGGTAAGGCTGGCCCAGGCCAGAGCCTGCTGGCCTGCAGGGTTTGCACGAAGGGGTGGGTGGGTGGGTGGGTGAGGAGGGCAGCCCTTCCCCTTTAAGATCTGAGCCAGCCAGCCTCCAGCAAGAGCCCCCTGCCCCCCCCCCAGGGGTGGGCGGGACAGAGGGCCCTCTCGGGGCCACCCCTCACGGTCTCCTCCCTGGCAGGATCCTGCACCTGCCTGGTGTCCGTGTGCTTCCAGATGACCATCTTGCGAGATCTGGAGAAGCTGGCCGGCTGGCACCCGCCATCTCCATCATATACCTGCTCAGTGGCATCACAGGCAACCTGGCCAGCGCCATCTCTTCCTGCCCTACCGAGCAGAGGTACCTTTTCCCAGCCCCTCTCAGGCAGTCCCTGTCCTCCCCGCTGGCCATGGCGGAGCGCTGGTTGCTGGGGTCATGGGGTCGCGGACTCCCCAGCTCCTGGGCCCAGAGACACAGCGGGGCAAGGGGTGGGATCTCCTTAGCAAGCCATCTTCTCTTGGGGCGCTGGTCTCTCTCTCTCTCTCCGGCCTGCCTGGCTCCTTTTGCAGAGGCACAGAGTGGGGGGCCGGCCCCAGAGGGAGCTGGGTTTGGGGTGGAGGGTGCAGAGCCCCCCTCACCGACAGGGCCTCTGGCTTGTCTCCTCAGGTGGGACCCGCTGGGTCCCAGTTTGGCATCCTGGCCTGCCTCTTTGTGGAGCTCTTCCAAAGCTGGCAGATCCTGGCCCGGCCCTGGCGGGCTTTGTGGAAGCTGCTGGCCGTGGTCCTGTTCCTCTTTGCCTTTGGCCTCCTGCCCTGGATCGACAACTTTGCCCACATCTGCGGCTTTGTCAAGCGGCCTCTTCCTCTCCTTCGCCTTCCTGCCTTACATCAGTTTTGGCAGGTTCGACCTTTACCGCAAGCGGTGCCAGATCATGGTCTTCCTGTTGGTCTTCGTGGGACTCTTTGCTGGGCTGGTGGTGCTTTTTTACTTCCACCCCATCCGCTGTGAGTGGTGCGAATTCCTCACCTGCCTCCCCTTCACAGACAAGTTCTGCGAGAAGTATGACCTGGACACCCAGCTCCATTGAGCCCGGAAGGGTGCCCTCCCACCAGCTACCTGTCCCAACCTGCCCCCCCCCCCCCGGTCCCCCAGTTAATTTAAACACTCTGGATGGCTCCCATCGCACTGCTTTTCATCTCAGAGACTGGAACGGTTTTCGCCAACAGAAGGTCTGTGCCTTGTTCAATTTTACTGAACCCTTTTCTGCTGCCACATTTTTATAATACTAGTTTCAAAATCGCCTTTTTAACAAGATTTGTTATTTGTTGCCCAGGTGGTGATTAAATAAACACAGAGTAGCGTTTTAGCTACATTTCGAAAACACTTTTGAGCGTTCCTGACTCTGTTGACAAAGGGACTGTGAAGCAGTTTTGAAAGCCCAAATTCCAACACTGGAAAAACTGTGAATGGTGGCTTGATTAATGCGGAAGAGCACTGGTGCTGTGTAGCAGGGAAGCGGGCAGGTAGGAAGGATGTACCACAGAGAGGGCTTCACGGCGCTGAACCACGGAGTGAAAAGAAACAGGCCCTGGCATGCCGGGGGATTCAGTCTGGGCTGGGTCTTCCACAGGGCCCCAGGTTCTGCAACCACCGGGAGCATGAACCTCAAGACAGAAACCTGGTCAGGTCTGATTTTTATTATTATTACTACTATTATTATAAATCCGAGAAGTCAGAGATGACTGGGTGGCGGTGGCCGGCTGTTGCTACAAAGATCCAGCTCCCCGGTTGAGCCTGCATTACCTAATCCACCGACCCCTGTAACTCTGACGAAGAAGGTGCAGCACCAGGGCAGCCCCCTGGGCTTCCCCCCCCCCAACACACATGCTCACCCAGCACAAGTCCAAAAAAAGGTCCCGTGGCAGACATGACGCTGCCGCCTCCACCGCCATCCCCTGCTTCCTTCTCAAGAGCTGTGCTGTTCAAAAGGTGGCCTTCCTCCCTTCAAAGACACAAGAGGCAGCTTGCAGATGTGGTCACTTGACCGCTGTGACCATCCCTGTCAAGAAAGGCAAGAGACTGTGACTGCTGGAGTCTCCCATGTTTACCTCCTGGCTCCGGCTCCCCCCCCCCCCCCGCCCTTGCAGGCTGAGCACCTCCAAAGACTCAGCAAACAACCCCCCAACCCCCCCCTCCATTCTGGCCAAGCCTCAAGGTTTCCCTCGAGGGCCAGTGGAACCAGCATTTGCCTTTGGAAGCCGCTTCTGGCCAGCCGAGGACTATATAGGGCACCACCCCTGACTCCCTCTAAGGCTTCTGGGTTCTGCCACACCATCCCTGTGGGTGGTGTTGAAGGATCCGTTCCCCCAACTGGCTCCCAAACCCACTGGCTGCTGATGGGCACGTACAAGTGTGCTCCAGACAAACCCCCGCTCTCGTGTGTGTGCCTGCGCGGTCCCTGCCCACTGGTATTCTCCTAAAAGAGACTCCCCACTCCAGAGGTACTGATGGGCAGTCAAGCGTGAGACACGACAGGATGGGGCTGGTTGGGAGGATCAGGCCGGGGAGGGGCGCTTCAGACTTGCCTGGCGGCTCATTTCCGGAGTTTTTTTACAAAAGTGACTTCATCTCGATTCCGGATCCCGTACCTAAAAATAACACCACATGCGTTAACGTGCCTGCCAGACCCACCCACCCACCCACCCACCCCAGGCGCACTGACACAGAGTGCCACGGCAAAGGCTGCACTTCCGTGGCATTCAGGCCTGAAAGGGAGAAAGAGAGCCGTGCAGCTGGAATGGACGACTGGCCCAAGGAGTCCCACCTCCTGGGTCCCACAGGAGCTCCCCCCCCCCCGAGACAGGGACCACAAAGAATGGATTCAGATGCCCCGTTCCAGGTGTCCTGCACCCAGAGATGCAGCTCAACCAGAACACAAGTCACGCCAGTCCTGCTTCCCACCCAAGGGGGCCCAAACTCACTCTCTCAGCTTCTTCTGGTCATCATCTAACTTCTCTCCAAAGGAGGACAGGCTGTAGGTCCGCCAGACGTATTTCCTAAGCGGAAAGGAGGTCTGAGTCTTCAGGGGGGGTCAGAGGCCGTGGTGGGTGACTCGGGGTCCCTCTGGAGCAGCCCCCTCCCCTCATTTCCCCTTCTCTGGCGGTGGTGGTCTGTGCGGGACGCGGGGGTGGGTGGGAGGAGGGGGACTCACCAGCTGATGTGCTGGACGCCCCCCTCCCGCTCCTGCTTCAGCTGCACAAACCGCTGGATGGCCTTCTTCAGGTCCAGGACGCTGGCATTCTGCACCACCACCACAGCTGCCGGGGGGGGGGGGGGGCAGGAGAAGGAGAGGTAAGGGGGGGGCGAGGACACGGGCAGGATCCCTCCCAGGATACCCCCCCGCCCGCCAAGCCCCTCCCCTCCGCCCCCCCCCCCCCGGGTAGAGAGAACAGCCCCGGCCTTTCGTTCCTTCCTGTGGGAAGGAGGGATGCGGGGGGGGGGGGAAATCGTCTTTCCTGGGAAGCGGCGGCACCACCACCACGGTTCCCTTGGGGGGGGGGGGTGGCTCCCTGGGGCGGGCACTCCCGATCCCCGGCAAGAAGGGAGGGTCGTACGTACGCATGGGGGCCTCGGGAGCGTCGGCTCTGCGCACGCGCACCGTCATGGCCTGGCCGTACTCGAGCGCCACCTGCGAGCTAATCTCCTCGGCGGTCACCTACCGGGGGGGGGGGGGGAGAGGAAAGCCGGGCGTTCGGAAGGGCGAGTGAGTGACAGCCCACCAGGCCCCCGGAAGTCCCTCCCCGTAGGCCCGCCCCCCCGGAAGTCCACACCAGGAAGTGGCTCCCCTTAGGCCCCGCCCCACGGGGCGCTCTACCTGGGCCGGGAGGTCGCAGAGCAGCGGGTCCCGGACGAGCCGCGCCAGGCCGGCCTGCCAGAGCTCCAGCACCTCGGCGTGGGCCATCTTCTCCTGCTCGTCCTCCTCCTCCTCCTCCTCCTCCTCCATTGGCGCGCGGGGTGGGGGTGGGGGTGGGGGCAGGCCGGAAGGGGGGGGGCGCGATGCTGCTCTTCTGCCCGGCCTGCGGGAACGTGCTGGTGGCCGAGGAGGGGCCGCGCTGCCACCGCTTCGCCTGCACCACGTGCCCCTACGTGCGCAACGTCACGCGCAAGGTGAGGGCGGGGCTGCCCCGCGACGGGTCACGCGCTTCCCCCCACCCGCCCCCTCCTCCTCCCCCTCCTGGCTGGCGCTCACCCCCCTCCCTTCCGTTGCCAGGTGACGAGCCGGCGCTACCCGAAGCTGAAAGAGGTGGACGACGTGCTGGGCGGGGCCGCCGCCTGGGAGAACGTGGACTCCACCGCAGGTGCGTAGGGCGTCACGGCGCGGGGGTGGGTGGGCGGGGCGCCTCCGGCACCGCCCCTCGCTGACTCCTCCCCCTGTGTCTCCGCCCCGCCCCCTCCGCAGAGGCGTGTCCCAAGTGCGAGCACCCGCGGGCCTTCTTCATGCAGCTGCAGACGCGCTCGGCCGACGAGCCCATGACCACCTTCTACAAGTGCTGTAGCCCCCGCTGCGGGCACCGCTGGAGGGACTGACCGGCCCCGGCGCCCGCCCCGGCCCGGCAAGGAAGGAAGGGGAGCGAATAAACGGGCCGGCCGCCCTGCCGGTGTGCCTGCTTCCTGCGTCTGATGGGAGTTGTAGTCCTGCCGCCCTGGGGGCGTGGGGGGGAGGGAGGGAGGGGGAAAAGGTTTCTGGAGGGGTGTGTGTGTGTGTGCGGGGGAGAATGAGCCCGCCTGAAACCCCCGGAGAGCTCCCCGTTCCTGCCCTGGGACACCCCCCCCCCGCGCCCCCAGGTTGTGCCAAAAGACCGGAGGATCCGCCCGCTGAGGTTGGTCTCTGCAGCCCCCGCCCCCCCCCCCGCCCGGTCAAGTCAGGGGATGGGAGTGGTGGGGAGAGCGCCATGGGGAAGGGCTGAAGGCTGGCCACGGGGGAAGCCTCCCCGCCTGCCCCTTCTGCTCCAGGCCCCCTGGCCCACCCCCATCTTCTGCCCACAGAATCAGGCCCTGCTCCCCCGTTTCAGGGCAGGTGGTCTCCCTGGCCCGGTCCGTGGGCCTTCTCGACCCAAGAGGGCAACCCAGCCCACCTCCTCCAGAGCAGGTTTCAGGGAAGGAAGAGCTGGACTGGGAAGGCGAGAGGGGGGCTCTCCCTTTATTGAAGGTCACAAGCTGACAGAAGGGCTTCTTGCCGAGGCGCCAGGCCGCCCTCACAGGGGGGGCGTCTGCAGCCACTTATTCCAGTTCAGCTCGTAGGGGAAGACGCGGCCCATTTTCAGGGTGCAGTCCACGCAAGGCTCGTAGAAAACGGTGGGGGTCTCGCTCAATCTAGGGTCCGTGATCAGTTCCTCCAGGACAGGCTTCGAGAAGAGAGAGGTGGCTGGCTGGTTCTTCAGGTGAAATTTCCTGATGCAGCCCAGAGATTCGAGGCCCTGCAGGGGGGAAAGGGGACAGGACGTCGGGCGCCAGCCGGGTGGTGCCTCGTGGGACCTGCCGAAGGCACTGGGGAGCAGAGACCCAGGCAACGCCAGCCCTCCAGATGCTTCTGGGTTGCATCTCCCATGACCCCCTGCCAGCGGGGGCTGATGGGACCTGCAGGCCAGCCACACCTGGAGGGCTTTACTTGGCCCATCATCTCTGAGCATTTTGTCAGAGGCACTGGGGGTGGAACGAAGTGCCTTACTCTGGGCACAAGGGAGAGTGGACAAGCAAACGGGTCTCTTCTCTTCTCCTGGCCTTTGTCAGGGACCCGTGTACTGCCGTCTCTGGCTTTTCTGAGGATGGGCAGCAGCACCAGCAGGGAAGGTGGCAACCTGCTGGTGAGGTGACCTTGCCCTGGAGGCCCGGGGTGCCAAACACCCACCTGCAGGATCTCCAAAAGAGCCACTGGCTGCAGGACGCCGAGGTAGTGGTGGCGCAGGGCCGCTTCTGTGAGGCCAGGCTTGGTCATGATGTGGCACAAGACACCCTCCATGATGCCCTTGCAGACGGGTTTGTTCAGACTGCTGTCCACGATGCGCCACGGCCGCCCCACAAAGCAAAACGTCTCGCCAGCTCTGTTTGGAGGCAAAGAAGTCATGAGGTCAGTCCCACGCCTACGTCTGGACAAGACCACCACCACCACGCCTGGCACCAGCGAAGCCCTGGCCGGCTCGTGCTCTCTTCACCCTCTCTGGCCCGTTCTGGAGGCTCTGCTTCGCGTCTCCTCTGTAGGACCTGAACGTGGCTTCCAGCAGCTACTTCTGCCTACTTCAGGGGCCTCGCACCTCGGCATCAAACTCCAGGGAGAAGGGGAGGCCTCTGGTATTCAGAGACGGCAGGCGGGAGGTCCTGCAAGGCCTGGAAGCCCCTTTCTGCCACACGCACACGCCCAGTTGCTCGACGCCTGCCTCAGCCCGCTTGCTAAGGCCTTCCTGCCCTAGGCCCAAGCCTAAGCAGCAAACAAAAGCTCCTGCCACCAGCGACCAGAGCGTGCCCCTCTGCCAGGGGCCCAGGCCTTGGGCGACTTGGAGGGCAGCTCCTGGACTCTTACAGCGCCTTCGTCCGATGCAGGGATCCCTAAGCAGAAAGAAGGCGGTCTCCCTGCTGGGCTGCGCACACTCACCTTCCCTCCTCGGTCCACGCGGCCCGCCCTGCGGAACGTTCTAGGGGAAAAGGCAAGACAAGGGAGTCGGTTATCTCACCCGAGCACCCACCCTCTCCTGGTGGCAGGCCATGAGAAAGCCCTGGACCGCAGTGGGGCGCTCCAGCAGGGCCAGGAGAGGGAAGGCTGCTGAAAACCCCAAGTGCTGTTCATGCCTGCTGGGAGTGGATCGCGCCAGGCTGAACCAGAGCATCCCCTTTCTTCAAGAGCTGGGCTGTGGGGTCACCCCTAAAGGCACAGGTCCCTCCTGCCCCTCCTGTAGCACTCACTCCTGGGAGCTCAGTAAACGGGGGGGGGGGGGCAGGGGCTGGTTCCACACGTACCCCTGGCGCTGCCAGGAACCTCTGGCAGGGCTGCATTTCTGCCGCCTGGCTCGCGGGCAGGAGTTCCACCGTCCCAGACTTCCTGGCCACGTCGCGCCCCCCGTCTCTTTGCCCCAGGAGGAGGTGCTCTCCTTCCCCGCAGGGTCCCCGCTGCAGCCTTCTGTCCACTCTGGCTCTTGTGTGGCTCCTGATCCTTCACGCCTCACTTGGGTCTCTGCCCCACCGGCGTCGAAAACCGGCCCTCGGCTCGCTTCTTCCAAACAGGGCCCTGGGCTCTGGAGGGCCGCTTCGACCTCCAAGCTCTTCTCCTCCTCGGCTATTCTTTGCCTCTTCCCTGCTGGCTCTTCCTCGGCCAAGGCCGGTGAGGGGGACCTTCCGAGGCCCTCTCCCCTCTCCTCCCGGCTGCTGCCCTCAGCGGGGTCCCCCTGGGGACTCTTGTCCTTGCCTTGCAGGCCGGTGCTGAACTCCTCCTGGGAATGGGCCGAGTGCAGGAGCCATGGGCCAGCAAACCTCCTTGCCACCAGCCGGGGACTGTAGCCCCCGACTTCCAACAGCTGCTCCAGGTCGAGAAGGTCCTACAGAAGGGGCAGAACCACAGGGAGGCTGAGTGGCTCAGGCGAGTGGATTTCCTTGCAACCCCCTCCTCCCCCTGGCCCAGGAGGCACCCACCCACCCACTCACCTGAAGGTAGTGTTGCAGGAGGCGGGTGCGCCCTGGGCTGGCCTCTTCGTAGTGCTGGAACTGCCTGGCCAGGTTGACCTGGTCCACTCCGAAGTGGGCAGGGGCTGCGAGGGCCGTGCAGATCTCGAGGGCTGCAGCCACGTCGCCAGGGCTGTACTGGCGGTTCTGGAGGGCCTGGCGGAGCTCAGCCGTGTCATCCTCCCTTTGCTGGCCACTCAGCCGCCGCGTGAAGGAGCTGGGCAGGCAGGAGACGCCCACCGGCATTCTCTCCAGATCCGTGGGCTCTGAAAGACAAAAGCGGCCTTGGGGGCAGCCCCACCACTGGGAGGGGAAAAGCTGGGCTGCCCCCCCCCCTTGCAACCAGCACCCTCCCTTTCCAAGCAGGCAGGGGTGATGCTGAGGGGCTGCCCCACAGAGGGATGTCAGGAAGGAGGCCCTTCCTGCTTGGCACCCCCTTCCTGCCTGCTCTGGGGGGCTCCCAGTGCACTGACCTTGGGCCAAGAGGCCATCGGGGGCAGGGACCTGTCTCAGCTTCAGCTTCACCTGGCAGGAGTTGACCACAATGTTGTCCGTGGGGCTCAGATTCCGTGTGCTGACAATCCCTGGGGCGTAGTAGCCCCTCATGAGCAGGTAGTTGGTGTGCGAGGCCTGGCGCGCCTTCACTTCAATCTGCCGCTTACTGGTGGAGCCCTCCTCCAGATTGTCTTCCTCCTCCTCCTCGTCCTCTTCCAGGCCCTCTTTCCCCAGGCTGCAGGAAACGGATCATTCCCCCACCCCACCTTTAGGCTCAGCCCAAATGCCCGCCCGGGAGACTCAGGCATGAGAGCACCCCTTTCCAAGGCTAACACTCCCCTGTTATTTAATTGCTCTAAAGGGGCAACTCTCGCTTCTTTATTGTATTCCCTGTCGTGAGCTTACGGTGCTGTAGGTCTCTCCCTCTTCCGCCCCCCACTGGAACCATTTCTCTCCACAACCACCCTATCAGGTAGACCAGACTGAGAGAGGGAGGGAGGGGAAGGAGAGACGAGCCCCGTGTCAGCCAAGGAGGCTGATGGCCAAGCAGAGAGTTGAACCCAGATCTGCCAAAGTCCTAAGCCAATGCTCCTCCCGCTGTGCTGCTCTGGAATTCAGTCTGGAACAAAAAGGGAAATTCTAGTCCTTGAAAAAGTCGAGCAGGAGAAGTCTCTCCTCCGTTTCCACTTCCATCCTATCAAGGAAGGGGCTGCAGCACTTCCGAGCCCCGGCTGCATTTCTCCATCTTCTCTAAATGGGCAGATTTTAAAAGGCAGCCTTTCCGATCTTTATTTGGGGACTGCTGCAATGGCGAAAGCCCATCAGCAGCTGGTCCTCTGGGTGCATCAGTCCCCCCTCGCTAGACACTCAGTGCTGGCCTGCTGGCCGGCTATGGCATTTGAACAGGGAGGAGGTTCTGGGTGGAGGTAGACAGTCCCCCGCCACCCATCTGTTTGGGAGACCGTTCAACCTGTCCTGGGGTCAGCTCCGTCAGCCAGCAAACCTCCACCCCCCGCCGCGTCCTACCTTTTGATGACCTCGTTCTCCACCATGGTGCTGTCCACCACCACGATCTGCTCTGGGATGGAGACATCGACAGAGACCAGGCCCAGGGAGAAGAGACCAAGGACCGTGGCACAGTAGCCACCTGGCCCGTCCAAGGGAAAGGTCACCATTTCCGAGGCACAGGGGTCATCTGGGTCCTTGAAAGAAAAGCTGTCGGCTTGGTCCTGCTTCCCGGCTTCCTTGAGCTTCAGAAGAAACTGGTACGACTCACTAAACAGCGTGCTGGGAAACCGCCATGTGAACACTCTGGGGGGAGAGAGGCCAAGAGGTCAGGAGAAGGGAGGCTGGGGGGGGGGCCTGGCTGCCTTTTCTCTCCCCCAGCTGAGGCCCCCCTCCTCATTTCCTCCTCCCCACTAAGGCAGGGACCCATGGAAGCAGCCATGAGGGCCATCAACAGGGTTTTCCAGCAGGCTGGCTGCAGCTGCCCTGCCTTTTTTTGCCCCGGTGGCACCAGAGGCTTGCGTCAGGCTCTGCACGGACCTGTAGTAGCCCTGAGAGAGTTGGTAGGACATGGGGGCAAAGGGCAGCCCTCGGCTCTTCTTTGGGCCCAGGCTGTGGTTGCCCCGGCGGCGGTTCACCAGGCTCCTCTTCTGGCACTCCACGAAGGCCTTCAGCAGGATGTCGTCACGGTACTCCTGGTACAGGCGGAAGGTCTGCAAAGACGCACTTGGTCAAGGGAGGACCCGCCGTGGACCCTTCCTCCCTCCCCTTTGGCAGCTCTGAAGGCTGTCCCAGCAGCCTGCCTGGAGGCCCCCCGGGAGGAGAGACGGCCACGCCAGCCCCCTCTTACCTGGAAGGACTGGCAGGACTTCATCTGGCTGTCGGAAAGGGCCAGCGTGCTCTGGATCAGGTTCTGCAGCACCAGGAAGTGGATGTCGGAGATGCTGGGGGCAGGGAGAGAAGGGAGGGCGGCCCCGGCTCAGCCTCCATGACAGGGGGCGTTCTCCTTCACGGTCCTCCGCAGCCCCTCCCTCCCCCCCCCCACAGCGTGCCGGTGCAGGCAGAGAAGAAGCCCAGCGCCCCACTGCCCCCATCCCACCCCTTCTCCACCCCGAAGGAAGAGGGAGCCCAGCAGGGAGGGCCGTTCGGCTTGCTCACCTGCTGAGCACGTCTTCTTTCTTCCTCTGGCTGGTTTCATCCCCAATGGCCAGAACCCGGAACCTGGATGGGAGGGAAAGTAAGGAGCCACGGGGAAGCCAAAGAGCCCAGGGTCTGATGTGGCGGCTCCACGGGGGACCTTCCTTGAGAGAGATTTCGCTCCCAAGCCCTTATTGCAAAGTGGAACACGCGCTCTGTGCGTGGGAGGTCCCCGCTGACTCCTGGCAGCCTCTGCAAGACGGGCTGGGAAGTCCCTGGCCTGAAGCCCCCGAGAGGGGCCACGAGGGACGGATGGGGTGTAAAGTCACTTCCTAACCCTCTCCTTCCCCCATACCCCAGTCTATAGGCTAGTGCTAGGTTTGGAAAGGAGGACTCCCTCCCCCACCCCACCTCCAGCTCTCCCAGAACTGAAGCCCCCCCCCCCCCCCCCCCCCCCGCAGGGGAGGCAAGGGCAGACTCCCACAGCAGCTCCAGGGTGGCAGCTGCCCCTCTGACTTGCAATCCCGGGCGAGAGAGAGCCAGACTCCAGCTCAGTGCCGGTCCTCTGGCTGGCAGACTCTGCAGGAAGAGGAATAGTGTGTGTGTGTGGGGGGGGGGGGGGAAGGAAGTGGGGCAGGTACCTGCAGAAAAGCTCCTCAAGGGTGTCTGGAATGGTCAGCCTGGGACTCCCCAGCGAGGAGCTGAACTTCACCTTCAGTCGCTCCACAAAGTCCTTAAACTCTTTGGCACAAACCTTTGAAGGCGAGAGAGAGCAGAGTAGCTTCCAGCCCTTGCAGAGAAGCCCAGAGCTGCCGCCTCCCTCCTCCAGAGGCTTCGGCGGGGTGGGGAGGGAGAGGGGCTCCAGTTTACCTGCCTAGATGCCTCAACAGGGTCACCCAGCGTCAGACAGGGCGGGGGGGGGGGGCTCTCTGCAGACTCCTCCTCCTGCCCCCTCTTCCCCTCGTGGTCGCTGGCACCCCTGGCAGCGCAGGGAGACTTCACTGGCTGTGAGATGGCCTGAGGAGGGGGCTGAAGGGGCCCATGCCGCCTCAGTTGCCCTCCAGATGCCCCCATGCCTGCCGTCTCCTGGGCTTCCAAGGAAGAGGGGCTAGCTGGGCCAGCTGGAAGGCAGCTCCTGGCCGGGCCGACCTCTGCCCATCCAGGCAGGCGGCAGGGGCGCGACCACAGGCCAGAGGAAGGGAGGTGGCCCTTCCATCC
The DNA here is from genome assembly GCA_037013535.1 of Intellagama lesueurii. Taxonomy (NCBI): domain Eukaryota; kingdom Metazoa; phylum Chordata; class Lepidosauria; order Squamata; family Agamidae; genus Intellagama; species Intellagama lesueurii. The sequence continues at coordinate 23,077,646 of JBAJHW010000012.1, read as the reverse complement.
TCCAAGGAGCTTTGAGTGGCTCAGAGCTGAGCAGCCGCTGCCTGCGAGGAGACCTGGGCATCAGAACAGCCTCCTTCTGCTCCTGGACCTCACGTGGTGCCCAAAGCAATTGGGCACAGAACACCGGGGGGGGGGGGGGGGAGGCTGTTCTGCAGAGAACACTCCGGGGGGGGGGGGGAGCCCAGCTTCAGAAAGACAGGGAGGTTTCTGTGGAGCTGTGTGTCCCCCCACCCCACCCCCCGCTCCAAGTCTTTCCACTCCTTGGGGGCAGCCCTCACTTTGGGGTTCTGATAGTCGCCTTTCCTGCTCAGGGCATCATCAATCAGGGCCAGATCTTGATAGACTTCGGCGAGGCAGACCCTGAAGGAGGAACAACATCGTCCAGCCTGGTTAGAGAGTTTTGCTTGGGGAGGGGGGGGTCCTACCCTCCCCCCCCCACCAAGAGCCACTCTGGGGTTCAAGGCAAGTGGCCATGGAGGCAGCGCCCTCTGGATGCTTGGCCCTCCAGGGAGCCCAGGGAAGCAAATGGTGCTGGCACTGGGGGAGAGACATCCAAATACCCGCCCCCCCCCAAAGATGCATCCTCTCCGCTGCCTCGTAGCCCAGAGAAAGGAGAGCCTCTCACTTGTAGTTGAGGTAGGTCTGGGGGTTCCTGACGATGTAGCGAGCACGCCGCCCGACAGAATGGGAGGTCTTGTCCAGCGATTCTTCAAAGTTGGCGTGCATGATGTCCCTGACCACCTGCCAGGGGACAAAGGGCCCCTTCACCTGCCCCACAGCGGGAGGGTGGGGAGCCCCAGGTCAGACCCAGGCCAGGCCCCGTTCCCTCCCCAGGGCAGGGTGGCACGGGGACCAGCTCCCACGCAGATTGTGCGGGGTGGAAGGCCCGGCCCCTTCGGCCCAAGGAGCCCCAAGGGCAGCAGGGACGGGCCCTTGGCCGCCCAGCCCAGCCCCAGCCCAGCCCCACCCCGGCCCCACCCCAGCCCGTCTCCCCTTCACCTTAGTGTTGAGAACATGGCTGGCAATGCGGCAGAGCATCAGCAGGCCGTCCTCCTGCACGGTCCACATGACGCGCAGGCGGGTCATCCTCTGGAGGGCGCTCTGGTCCGCTTCATCGTGGTAGCGGGCCTTCTTGCTCTTCTCTCCGCAGCTCCCATCTTCCAGGCAGAGAGGAAGGGAAGGGGAGAGACGGGACCAGGATCTTTTCAGCAAAGCCATCCTGAACGGGGTCCTTCCCACCGGTCTCTTCCCCTCCGCAGGCACCCAGGGCTCCCAGAGGGCTCCCCTGATCACAGGCAGCCCTTCCGGCCACTAACGGCCTGTTCACTAAGCCCACGGGCCCAAGCAGGCAGGCAGGCAGGCGTTCACTGCTGTGGGAGGGCTGCCAGTCTCTCAGAAGGAAGGGGAGGGACAGGCTGGGGTGGGATTCTAGCCAGAGGAACCCTTGGGCAAAGGCGTTCTGTGCCGTGGGGCAGCCCAGTGCTCCCCGACTCCCCCGCAGCCCCAGGAGGCCCCTTACCTCTTTTCCTCTTCCTTTTCCTGGTCTTCTTCACCACCTCCTTCTTCAGCCGCTTCCTCTTCTGGCTCTTCCCGCCCCTCACTCGCTTGCTTCTGTTCAGAGCAGCCTCTTCTTCCACTTCCAGGTCTTCCTTCTGCACGGCAGGATCAGGGCCTGCCAAGGCGTCTCCCCAGAGAGCGCTGCTTCCGCCTGGAGTCCCTGCAAAAACCCAGGTCCGCAAAAAAGGCCCACCGGGCGGCAGAGATCCCGGCCAGGGCTCTCCTCTGCTCAAGGTCCCAGGGAGGAGAGGGGGCCGGACCCCGGAGCGGGGGTGGGGGTGGGGGTGAGGGTGGGCAATATCCAAATGAGGCCACTCCAAGGAGCAAGGGGCATCTGCTGTCTGTTACCTCTGGTGCCAAGTGGCAGAGCGCGCTTGGTCAGGAAGGTCTGGAGCCGAACCATGTGCCCCGTTTCAGCAGCCGCATCATCCTAGCCAGGGAGCAGGAGAGGGTGTTGTCAGTGGCAGGCAGTTCAAACTCCCCCCCCCCCCGACCCCAGGGAGAGAGAGAGGGAGGGTCTGTGTTCCTGGATCCCCGGAAGAAGCGGTTCTCACAGCCAAGGGTGCCTCCAGCCAGAAAGCCTCGCTTGACCCCCCCTGCTCAAGCGCTGACAGGAACCCTGGGGCACCGATCAAGGCATGAGGAAGAGGAGGAAGGCCTGCCTCGGGGTGGGGCAGGGTAAACCGAGGTCGCCGAGGGACCTCCATGTATACACTGGTGGGTGCCTGCGGCAGACATGCGCTATGCTGCTTTACTCCACACGCAGCCCTTGTTCCTGTCACAGAAGTACATCTCCAGCACATGCTGTCTTATGGGAGCAGGACCCATAAGCGTCTCCTGGGTCAGGTGGGGTCACAGAGCTGTGCTTGGCAGGGAGGCCAAGAAGGAAAACCGAGCGCGTGGCTCAGCCCTGATGTCCATGCTCACTCTTCCCAAGATAAAATGGAGGCGACATTTATCAGGAAACCTTGGGGTGGAAATTCTCATCCTCTCTCTGCAGCGTTCCTCAGAGTGACGTCGTCTCCCACAACTGAGCGCTTAAGGCTCTAAACTGACCTTTCTGGTCTTGTTGATGATGTAGCTGGTCCAAATCCAATTGCGCTTTAAGTGACCGTAGAAGCTGGAATCCAGGCCACCTGCTCCCAGCCCGTCCCCAGGAATTGAACCACCATCCTCCACCTCTCGGCGTCCTCTGTGGGGAAAGACAACCATCGGGAGAAAAGCTGAGGCTGAGAGAAATGTCATGCCTTCCTCTGAGAAAGTCATGTCAATCTAATCCACAACACTGTCAACTGACACCATCATCGTTACGACGACTGTAGATGTATATCCCGTCTTACTTCCTGTTCACCTCCCACAATGACCCCCCACCCCTCTTTGTGAGCTCCTGTAGGTCAGGCCTGGCCCATGAGTTTTGGGATTCGGGTGTGGGAAAAACGAGAACAGGGACCTCCCAGGGCCCAGCTCAGCGTTCCAACCAGGCTGAACACCACACTGGCTCTCCGCACCATGGCCTCTGAACTACGGCACAGAGCCCAGGCGCCCTGTCCAAGGGACCAGGAGACAAGACAAGCTTCTACCAAGGCCGAAGGAGAGAGAGGAGGAGCCCCCAGCTGAGCAGCCGCCCCACCTCTGCAACCCAGAACATCCCTACCAAGCGGGGCGGCGAGAGACGCACGTGGTGTACTCCAGCATGGCGCACTTCCGCTCAAGGTTGTGTTTGTGGACGGCCGACTCCTGCTCCAGGGTGGCATCCAGGGTGAGGCCCGCTTCGTCGGCTTGACCTCCGCCCCTCCTAACACGAGGATGGCGCACAATGCCTGAAAAAGGGAAGAGCCCTTGTTGACCCTCTCGCGGATTGGAGCGTGTAGGGGTGGGTGGCCGCAAGGCCAGAGCGGCAGGAGGCAAGGTGGGCAGGGGAGAAAGGCAGCCGGGCAACGAGAGGGCAGAGAGCCCAGAGGCAGGGCAACTGAGCCCATCGCTGGATTCGGACGAGTGGCTGCCAGGATCCTACCTAGAGGCGTGTTGAGGCAAACGCACTGCAGGTCGAACCAGAAGTTCTGGACCTCTTGCAGAGTGTTCAACACGTATAAGCGCCTGTCGAAGGGGCGGCTGCTTTGAGCCAGGTTGTAGTGGGGCTCACAGACGGTGGTGTCCACAATCACAGCATTTTTCTTCAAGTAGACAAACACCTGCAAGACACCCACAGAAGTCAAGTCCACATCGCCTCCCTCGGAACTCCTCCTGATTCCACCCGTCTTGACGTGTGGCAATGATGTTCTGCCCCACTGCAGCTCAGGAACCCTGCTGAAGCCCAGGAACCCTGCCCACACGACAGGTGGCAGGTTTGGGTGATCAACGACCATTGCTCGGAACAATGGCAATCCGTCTAGAGGGCAACTCCTCCCTCCTCTTAAGCAACCGTGAGTGCTTCTACTCCACCCCCACCCCGCCCTGGGGCAGTCAGTCTCCATGGTGCCAAAGGACTCCGGGCTGACCTTGTTCTAAGAGACTCTCTTTCTTGTGACAAAGTTGTGCCTCTGCCGCTTTCAGTGGCCGGCTACTCTAAAGCGGTGCAGAATTAAATTACCTGGTCCTTTTCCTGGAACTTCTCCATGGGACCAAACTGCACCAACCCCATGTAACACAAGCGCTGCAGGCTTTCGACCACAGAGAAGATGTACCTCCTGTAAGGAAGCATAAGACGCGACATGAAGCTCTTTCTCTGCCAGGCAGCTTCAGATTCAGCAGTTCCCTCACACGCTCTTCCCTGCTGCAGAATTAGCCACTGCCCGTTTCTCTTGACTGGCACAGATTTTCTCCAAGAGAAGTGACTTTTTTTAATTTTACCTTTTGTACAGGAGCTTCTGTCGAATTGATCTGGGAAGATATCTGATCAGGGTGTGTTTTTTCAGAGGGTCATTCAAATAATCTTCCAAGCCGTCAACCTGAAAGTTGTTTTACACTGAATTAAATTCTCAGGTAACACAAGACGGGCTAACTCACGACATGCCAATTAAGCCCTAACCTACGCTTCGGTCCAACAGAACTCCTCTGCTCTGATGGATTCTGAGCCATGCCTGTGCGCAGGCAGGCCGGCACACAACCCGGCAGCGGGGGAGACCTTCCCGTTGCCCGAGGAGGAGGGTGGGGTCTCCGCAAGAGCAGAGAGAGCCAGGAGTAACTCACCTTGTAACTGACTTGCACGATCTGGACAAAGATGGAGAGAGGCAAGCAGAGAAGGGTGTCGCTGACCAGAGCCCAGCCATGGCCAAACTCCCGGTGGACTGGGAGGGGAGGGATGTGGCGCATCCATGTGGCGTTGTCCACATACACTGCGTAGAAAGGGAGAAAGAGACAGTTCTCCTAATCAGAACAGGCCAAAGGGAGACAGCGTCGGCTGCTCTCCAGAAGGGGCCCACAGGCTCTGCAGCCGTCGGGCAGGCAGCTGGTGGGCCTTGGCCAGGCCCACAGGTCCCGTTTGCTGCTGCTGCTGCTCCGCTGGCTGGGAACCGCCGTAAGAAGCGCCTGGGTGCCTCCTGGAAGACACGACGCCTGCCCAACCCTTCCAAGGCTTCTCCTGGTCCTTTCACGGGGCCTTCCTTCTCCATGACCCGGGATCCTTACCTGCCTGATCTGTGAACTCCGCGTCCACCTCCAGAGCTCGGATCTTGGGGCTTTCCACACCGGCTGCCGCCGGCGGCGGAGACTCCTTGTCCTTCTCTGCCACCCTGGGGAGGCTGCCGGGGGCACTAGAGCTCGGCTCGAGATCTTGCCTGGCGCTCGTGGTGGGCTCGGCCCTGAGGCCTTCCCTCCTCTGCTGGGGATGCCCATAGACCAGGTACCAGAGGAACAGGTGGGTGGTCCTCAGGCGAGGCATTTTGGGCAGGAAGCCCAGAGAGCGTCCCAGGCCTGCCACTGAAGGGAAGCACAGGCCTGCCTCAGGGAGCGTGGGCGTGCAACCCTTGCCTGCCTCCGCCTGCAAGAGGCAGGCGCCTCACCCCCACCCAGCACCCTGGAGGAGGCCTCTTTTACCTGTCACGGGGTGGTAGCTGAACTTGCTGACGCGCACCTTCTCGCCCGCAGCCTCTGGCTTGCACGGAGAGACACAGCCCTCCATTTCCCTCAGGGTAACCCCACCGCCAGCGTCTTGGCTTCCTTCCTCTGGGGGATCCTGTGGGGTCGGGGTCTGGGGAACCTTAATCCTGCCATTCAGAAAGCAGGAGAGAAAGGGGACAAGTAAGGCCCAGCAAACCACTTCGGGGAGCAGCTGGGTCTCTACAAGGGGGGAGCCCAAGGATCAGCGAGAGAGAACTTCCAAACCAGCCTGAGAGGCAAAGTCAGGGCAAGGGGGTGGGCTGGGCTCAGGTTTCCCACCACCCAGGCAGCTCTTGGCTGAAAACCACACTCGCTTCGCTTCCCAGGGCTGTGCCTCATCCTTCTCCCCCCCCCCCCCCCGCCAACTGCCAGAGCCACCCTCCTCTGGCCAAGCCGCCCAGCCCTCAGCACCCTCCTTCCGGGGTGCATTTCGTACAACCTGCCTGTTCAGAGTACTTGAGTTGGAGATGCGGAAGCGCACTTGCTCAATGGCGCTCTTCACCAGGGGGTCGCTGGGATTCACGGAGGGGTCAACCACAAACTCCACCTGCCAAGTGGGAGGGAAATGGAGAGCAGATGCATGAGGCGAGCGGCCGAAGAAAAGGCAAAACCAAGGGGCCCACGGGGAGCCGTCAGGGCAGGGGTCCCTTCCAGGGCCCAAGGCTCCCCCCACGACGACAGCTAACAGCTCCCTCCCTCCCTCGGCGCATGACATTTTCTACATGCACAGGGCCATTTCAACTCAAGGAAGGACTGAGCACCTTCCTGCTGATCCCGTCCTGGATGACGGTGGTGCGGTAGAGACGCAGGAGTCCTTCCTGGGAGAGCTTCTGCACCAAGCGGACGATGGATTTCTTGCAGCACCTGGTGGGGACGCCTTCCTGCTTCTCCTGGTCCATGATCATCTTCTGAAGCCTGGAGCCAGGGAGGCCTTTCAGTGGTGGCAGCGGCACCACCAGCCCACGTTCAGGAGGGGGCCCTGTGGCTTGGCCTTCTGCTGAGAGCCGCACAGGTAGCTCCCCCCCACCCCACCCCACCCCACCCCCAGTGGCTGAGCAGCCAAGGCGGCTGACACTGAAGGATGGGCGGGGTCCCAAGGGAGGAAGAGGAGGCTCCGGCTGGGTCGTTCAGCACAAAAAAGCACTGGCCAGGCCCAGGCCTTTGGGGGGAACTGGCGAGCAGAGGACAGAAACAGGAAAGCAGAGGCACATCCCGGAGAGAAGGCGCTCCAGGCGCTGATGCTCCTGCTGGCGGGAAGTGTCCTCCCTGGAGCCCAGACCCCCCACCCAGGTGCTGCCCATACAGCCAAGAGGGGAAGTTCTTGCCAGGCGGGGGACAGAAAAGGAGGCGTCGGGCATTCCTTGGCAGGTAGGAAAGAACCAAGCAGCCGCCCTGCCTCGCCGGGAAATCCACCCCAGAGACACAGGGGACCGGGGGGGGGGGGCAAACCACAAGCCGGTTCCCCTCTTTCCCCACCCCGTCTTACGCAAACAGGCTTTCGATCAGGCGAAGGTTGCGGACGGCCTCGATGATGAGGTTGCGCCGCTTCAGGAGCCGGTAGGTCTCGTGTGAGCGCTCGGCTGCCAGGGCGCGAGGGCGCTTCTCTTTCCTCTTGTCCTCACAGCTCTTCTGGGGAGGGGGGGGGGGAGACAGAAAACAGCTGGGAGGAGAGCCGTCCAGAGGCAGCTCACGCAGCTCTGGATCTCTGCCCAGAAGAAAGGCACTGGTGGGAGACCTCCGAGCGGGAACCAGGCACCCTCAGAGTCCAGATGACGGCCTCTGACCACACAACACACCAGCGGATCAAAGTCCAGCAAGGATTGTCCTGTGGCTGCCCTTCCCATTTGGTGGGGTGGGAGAGGCTGAGCAAAGCCACCCTACCCATCGGGTCACTTCGTGTCCACAGGGGTGGCCCAGCCTATTCTGCCCTGGCCAGAGACACCCACCAACAGCGAAGCCGAGACTCAGGCAAATCGGCTGCCCGCCTGAGATTCTTACTTTGGGAGTTTCCGGCTTCACTTCCTCCACCACGGCCACATCACCTGCGTCCTCCTGAACGTGGACACAGCTGGAGAGGCCGGCTTCTTGCTTGAGCCTGTCCAGGGTGGAGTCGGCTTCTGCCGAGGCATCCGGGTGCTCTTGGGTGGATTCCAGAGGATGCAAAGGAGACGGCTTCCTCGGGGTGGCCCTCCGAGTGGACCGCTTCCTGGCTCCTGCAAGGAAGAAGAAGAGGAGGAAGAGGAAGAAAAAGAAAAAAGAAGAAGAAGACACAGCAACTCAGCAATTTCAGCCAGGATCCCTGAGGAAAAAAGGAGCAGGCTGGACTTTTGCCATGATCACAATGCAGGTAAATTTCTGGAGACATTCTGTGCCCCTTAATTAAGCACCACAGGCTGCAAACCCTGCCCTGCCAAACATACACTCAGAATATGAAAGACATGCAGAAAAAGAAGAGAAAGCTGAACAGGGACTCCCGCAATCCCCCTGTTTGGGTAACTTGGTTCAGGCTCAGTCTGAGGGCCAGGCAGTCTCCCCAGGGCCACGGAAACCACATTTGCCACAGTCTCTGTGGTCCTTGGGGGGCAGATGTCAGCCAGGGAGGCTGGCGTGCAAGAAAGCAAAGCGGTGGAGAAGTGGTGCAAAGGGGGACCCCCCAAAAGGCAGGAGGGGGGAGCGCAACGGGTGTGGGGGAGAGCTACAGAGGTCAGAAGAGATCCATGCTTTCTTGTAGGAGGAACAACCAGCAGCTGCCAAGTGTTTGCCATGGGAAAGGTTCCGTGCCGTTTGTCTTTTCAACTGCCCGCCTCCCCCCCCCAAAAGACCTCTGGAGCCAACGCCAGTGGCACACCTCTCAGTGGCGTTGAATGGTATGGGCCACGGTCTCCACCACGGCAGCCAGGCTTGCGCGCAGACAGCAGGCTGGCCTTCCTGGCCCGCTGGCCTTCCTTCTCTTCCTCTTCCTTCTCTGACTCAGAGAGCAGTGCCGTCTCCTCCTCGGGTGGAGAGAGCTCTGCCGCCGGCAGAGAGTCCTCGTGGGCGGTGGCGGCCACCGTGGCCATGGCCAGCTGCTCACTCCGGGCCTTCTCCCGCTGAAGCTGCCGGCTCAGGTCGCTCTCCTCCACGTACGGGCACGTGATGTACTTGGTCGTCCTCTGCCTGCCTTCGTCTTCCATGAAGCCCTGCGCAAGGAGGGCGACAGTCAGCTCTTCCTTGTTTCTTACTTTGGGAAAGGAGCCAAAAGAGGAGGAGACCCCTCCCCGGTGTCTACCGGGGTTAGCAATGGAGGCCGGGACTCACCTTGATCACCTTGTACCTTTCCAAGAGGCGGCACAGCATCCTGGCTTCCAGCTTGCCCACGTTCATGGCCGCCCGAAGTTCGGCCTGAGAAATGCCTTTAGTCCCCCAACTTTCAACTGCGAAGGAGGAGGAGGTTGAAGCAGGACGTTAAGATACTGAGCTTAAGCCGCAGCACAAAGAGGAACAGGTTTTTCAAGCACTGGCAGCTGAAGAACCCCAACATCTCAGCCCTGGACAAAAGCAGACTCTCTTCTCTATCGGCGCCCGCTGGACTCGCTGGGATGCTGCATGGCCAGCACAAGTACTGGCCCTGAGTAGCCACCGGAAAACTGTGCCAGTGCACGCCTGCTTTGCCAGGGAAAGGCTGCCTGTGCTGGTGGGACATCTCAGCCACTCTTCACTCGGGTGAAGCGCTGAATGTGCGCCCCAACAGGGAAGGAGGCCAGATTTTCACCACCGGTGCCAAGGGAAAGAAGTAGGGATCTTCAAGCCAGCATCATGTGAACACAGCTCTCTAAGTGCCCACAGCCCCTGCCCTGCAGCTACAAGTGGGCGGGGGGAGGGAGAGAAGAGAGACCCCAGGCGAGAAGCTCCACCCCCTGTCAAACCACACCACCTACTCAGCTCGTAGGCTTGTGACAGCATGTCCTTCTCATACACAATGTCCACCGGCTGCACTGTCTTGGTGATCATCTCTTCGTCATCGTCATAATCATCCACCTTCTTCCGGAATGCCTTCACCAACTTCATGCAGCGAACCATGACATCAGTGCCTGGGAGAAAACCAAACCAAACCCACCACAGAGAGTTTATCAAGCCACAAACGGGGGAACGAGTGAGACAAAACAGCAGCAGGACCACGTAGGGCGAGATCAGGCCAGATCCACAGGGCTTAAAGCCCCCAAAGGAGCCTCACGGCTTCCCTCTGGAAGGCCAACCGAGGGGCTCTGGCATCCCCTCCGCTCACTGATCCTCCTGCAGAGCCCCCCCCCCCCACATCAGGGGCCACAAATAGGCAGGCGCTGGAAGTCCCCTCCCTCCTGAAGAGATCCAAGAAATGATGGCCTCCTGGGCCTCAAAAAGCTTGGCTTGCTACCGTGTTTCCCCGAAAATAAGACAGGGTCTTATATTAATTTTTGCTCCAAAAAACACATTAGGGCTTATTTTCAGGGGATGTTTTATTTTTTTCATGTACAACCATCTACATTTATTCAAATACAGTCATGTCATCTTCTGGTTGCTGCACAAGGGTGGAGGGTGGAGTTTCACAACTGGGGCTTATTTTTTGGGTAGGGCTTATATTACGAGCATCCTGAAAAATCATACTAGGGCTTATTTTCAGGTTAGGTCTTATTTTCGGAGGAACAGGGTAGCCGGCCTCCAACTCCTTTGCCAGTTTCACACTGAAGGAGAAACTGCTCAGTCTCCCCCCCCCCCCCCCGGCTGTCCAAACCAGACCTACATCCAGAGGGAAGCCCTGCTGTGGGGAAGGAGGCTTTGGGGGCCCACCTTCGTGAGGAGAGGAGGGAACACGGGCAAGGGTCTGGCACGGCCCAAGAGCCGCTCTGCCAACGTAGACCTCCCACAAGCAGATGTTTGTGCGAGTTGTGAAGACAGCCTTCCTACCCTTCTTGGTCTTGAAGGGGCCTCCTTCCGGGCGAACATCCTGCAGCGGAACAGACACGATCCTGCCCAGGCCAGCGTTCAGCATATACTGATAAAGACGTTTAAATGTTTTCTCACACAGGCCCTTACAAAGACATAGAAACAAAGCCGTTTTAACTCTAAGCACGGCAGGATTTCAGAAAAGAATGGCTGCTGAGCAGGCAGGCAGGCTTGCTGCTTTCCCACTAACCCTGAGACTCCCATGGTTTATTCCCCCTGACCCCCTGATGGCTGCTTCCAAAAACGTGCCGATCTGATGATACAGTTAATTAGCAACACAGCGAATGAGCATCCATGCGTAGTGCAGACCACAGCCCATTCCCGGGGGCCTGAGAGATGCTCAGGCAGAGAGAAGACCAACCGCAGCTCACCAGCTCCTCCCGGATGTTGCTCAGCGTTTCCATCTGACCGGGCCGACTGCTAAGGAGAGTGGACAGCTTCTCCATCAGGATATCGTATTTGCTCCTCCTAAAACCCAAGAAAAGGCAGCTGTAAGTAACCCTCACAGAGAGAGCCTCCTATTCCTGCCACAGCGCATGAAAGGACTGGCGGCCTCTTTTCTAAATCAAGGCAATAGAAAGGGGGAAAGCAAGGGGTGCCGGCCTGCTTCTGTCCCCTAGCAGAATGGGCTTCACTCTCCAGGCTCTTATAATCACAGGCAGCACCACGAGGAGGATCTCCTCATTATGGTTTACGTCAAAGTAGTTGAGAGGAGCTGCTTTTGATCAGGGACATAGCCCCAGGAAGGGATGCCCCTGACATTTCTAGTAAATAACCTCAAAAACCCACCCACCCCACCCCAAGAAATGTGCAGTTCCCACAGGGAGGCTGGTGGAGACAAGCGGCTTTGACTTCCCTCTAAAAACGGAAAGGGGGCTGTTTAGATCAAGGGAAGCAGCAGAGGAAGGAAGAAACAAAACACAGCATTCCCCCACACCCACCTGCCCATCCCGTGCCACTTCCCCGACATCACAAGCCCCTTCCTGCCTGACCCTGTGTGGTCCACACCTGTCGACATGAAAGCGGGTCAGAAGCAGAAGGATGGAGTGCTGCTGGGCCCCCGTCGGCAACCGAATCACGTGGGACTGCATGGAGATGAGCCCGTTTCTGTCCAAGACTTTCCGGTGATAGTGCAGCTTGCCAGCGTCCACCCTACAAGGGCAACAGGTATTAGCTCTGCCTGCTGGGCTTTACGAAAATTAAACGTGGCACAAACCGTGATGGATGATCAACTGGCTAGGACACGCGCAACATAACCCCACAAATGACAACCAACAACACTTTCAGCGCTTGTGTCTCTAGCATCAGGTACAGAACTGAGCAGGCCTCGTTATGACACATCAGCTCTGTTTACGATTCATAGCAGGAAATAAATGTTCAGCTTTCCACTCAAGGCTGCTGGATCCCAAGACAGGCAGGGAGCTTGGGAAAACCCAGGGTGGCAGCTCTCCAGACATCCCCCGAACACTGGCAGAGCAAACTCCTGCCCAGGACTGGACCCTCACTTGAAAGCCGCGCTGAGGTCTCTCTGGAGCTCTCCTTGCCACCGGGCACGCCCCAAGCGCTCCAGGATGCAGTAGGAGAAGTCGGGAAGCTTCAGGTCCGGGTCCCCTTCCCAGCCTATCAGCGTTCTGTGGCGCAGCACCTGGGAGGCCACGAGGACCAGCCTCTCGCCCCACCTGCGAGGCAAAGAGAAAAGGAGAGGAAGGTCATTTCCCTAACAAATCGGCCACTTTCTGTGCAGCGTCAGTATAATGCCAGGCTTTGTACATCTCTTGCGCATTCATAGGTATCGCTCTGTGTGACTCTTACCTGTTCAAACTGTACCTCCGTGTACAGGCAGAAGATGGTAAGTAGCAGAATCACCACTCACCCATGACTCTACCCAAACAAAGGAGACACACACACCCTCTTAACCTCTGGGCAACTTGGCCTTCTGAGTTCTCCTGCTTCTCTACAGGCACTGCAAGCTGAGCCAAGCTGCAAGGAACATGGAGCCCCGCTGGGCCCGAGAGTGACCTCAAACACACTCCAGCTAAGACCAGAAACAGGCTGGAGGGTGCAAACATGGGGCAGCATCTCAACGTCTACTTCTAGGCTGCAGGAGGAAGTGCTAGGGATTATTTGGACAACGGTCACAATCTTTCCCACACTCCTCCTCCCTTTGAAACACTGGTCTCTCAAAGCTGGCAATGAAGCCACAAACATGACGAGCAGACGGGATTTATTCCTTGTGTGGCCACTTTTGAGACAGCTGGGTGGAGAGGTGATATAGATTTGAATTAGGCGGATGAAGGACAATTATTTGAGATGACTTTTCTATCTGGCTCCACTTCCGGGTCACTGCCCATCTCCCGGTTTCAACAGCAGTCCAAACTCCTCTAGATTAAAGCCTGCCTATAAAACGCTGCTACTCACTTATCATAAGCCTCCTCGTAGGTGCAACAGGCCTGCAGATCCTTTGTCCTGACCTGGTCGGTAACATCCAGCCTCTCTTTAAAATACCGGCATGACCCCTGGATGCCCTCGCTGTGGTCCAAGACCATGTGCACGGGATAAATGTCATCCAGGGGGACCGGATCCCGCTTGGTCTCCAGGATTCCCGTCTCCAGATCAATTTCTTCATACCTGGAACCGAAAGTACCAATGGGAGGCTGAATCTCAAGATGTATAAAAAAGATTGGCAACGCAGATTTTATTCTTATCTAAAAAGTTCAGGCTCGATCTGTTTTGGGGGTGGCCTTTTTCTGGAGCTATATATTAATTCTGAAACAGCCGGCTCGGGGCAGTTGCGGCTCTTTTTCCTTCTGTCTACAGCTAGCAATACAAAACGTGATTAAAGAGGCCCATAACCAGACCATTCTAGCTGGCTCTTCCCCTCCCGCAGGGGACACGGTGTGCGTGCTGGAGAAATGCCTGTCACCCCGGAGGCCTTCCAAAGATCCACAGAGGGGCAAAAGGGGAGAGACGTCCGGAAGCAACGCGCTGCCATCTCGCAGCCCCGGCCGGACCCCTTTCGGAGGGAGGGTCGCCCCCAACCCCAGGGCCGGAAGGTCCCCGAGGGCTCTCCCCCCCGCAGACCCCCCCCCAAGACCGCCTCCCTCTCTCCCTCCCTCCCTCCCTCCCTCCCTCCCTCCCTCCCTCACCGGTCGTAGAGGCGCAGGGGCGGCCGCGGCTGCGGGAGGAGGTGGAAGCGGAGCTCCGGGTGGGCGGCCAGGGTGGCCCAGAGCAGCTGCCGGGCGGCGGGCTCCAGGGGCAGGGGCAGCGGGAAGGGCGGGAGGCGGCCGGCCAGGCGCTCCCACAGCGCCCCGGGGGTGACCCCGTCCAGCCCCTCCAGGGCCACTTCGTCCAGCACCGCCCACAGCGCCTCCATGGCCAGCGGGCGGGCGGGCAGGCGAGCGACTGCGCAGGCGCGGCCGGCCGGCCGGCGCGCAGGAAGTGACGCACACAGCTGGCGCCCCCCGCGCCGTAACCAAGGCAACGGCCCAACAGGCGGCGGCGAGGGAGGGAGGGTGATGGTGGGGTAGAAGACGAAGGACGCGTGAGCCCCGGCGAGTGCTGGCTGCCGGGCTGGGTAGGGCGGAGGGTCGCCTCGCGTCCACCTGCTTGCCTTCCTTCGCCCGCCCCACGCGAGGATAGTGCCGGAGCCCCACCGGACAAGGGGAGGGCCTGGTCCGGCCGGCAGGGATTTCTCCCCACCCCCAACCCAACGGGGAGAGAGAAAGAGAGAGAGAGCCGTGCTCTGGATCCTTCATTAGGCGCCTCGTAATCCCTTCCCTTATTTTATGGTAACCCTGATGGGGGGGGGGGGGGCAGCAGGAGATGAGGAAAACCAGGCGTGAGACGATTTGACTCCCTAAGAGAAGCCACATCCTTGCCTTTGCAAGAGCTGAGCGGGGCTGCTGAGGGGGCTTGACAGCACCCAATAATAACAATATTGCCTGGAAGCTCAGATTCAGCAAAGTTTAGTCTTAAAGCAGTTGTCTTGTTCAAGAAATACTGGCATCTTGGTTTCCGTAAAACGTATTGAAATCTAAGTGGGTGGTCATTCCAAGTAATCCTGCTTAGGTTTTTAAAGCTTTGGTTTCGTTATGTGTTTTAGGCTTAACCGAAGGATATGGTGACTGACTTTGATGAGAAACATGATGAGTACATAGTACTGCTTCAGCAGAGAAACAGGTATGCCAAGGAAAGCAGTTTTGGGGCTGTTTCAGCATAGGATCAATCCCTGGCAGGAAGGAAGCTGCCTCAAATCTTGACGGTCTCTTGGATTTCTCAAAGGCAAGGTTTTCTCTATAGGAAGAGGCAGCTTCGTACTCCTTTTTTGTCCATGGAGTTGAACAGGAAGATTCAGACAGGATGGCCTGAAACTGCTTGCAGAAGTTAGGCAGAGAAGTGCCATCCTCTTAAGTAACGTACAACATTCCAGTCGGGGACCCAGTAGGAAGCCAAGCAGATGTGAATACTCAGATGCTCATGTTACTGATTCCTTCCAGGTCAGGAAGCCTTGCCCCCAGCCATAGCAGAACCCCTCAGGGCAGAAGAGGGTCAGGTTTCAGCACAGCTCCTCTTTCTCCACCTGCAACCCCTTCGGATTTATGACAGGTTTGAAAGTACTGTAGGAGGACAGCTAGAAAGGTTTCCGTCATGGCTTTGCAAGCCTTCTGATTCATTGCTGAGACTCTTTTCAGTTCCATTTTTTGGGGGGGGGGCACCCCCAATATCCCCCTGTTCTTGGGTGAAAATGGCTTGTTTGTACAGTGAGAAGGATCATCCATGGAGAACCCCAGGTAGGAAACTGGGTGCACCATTTGTTTTAGGATATTGAAACAACTCAGAAGAAAAGACCCCATACAGATCAAGTTGGAGCAGCTGGAACAGGGATTTACTTTATACGTGAATGGTGCTAACTCAGAACTGAGGAACAATAGCAAGCAAGTGAACCTGCAGAACTTTGTCAGAAGAGGTGAACGAATAGTCAGGGGAAACGGTGAGTTTCTTCTCATAATTGCAGCTACGAACGCATTTAGACTGCTACACCGGGGACAGACAGAATCTTGCAAAGAGGGCTTTAGCCTCAGCTAATGAAACTTGGGATCACTCAGTGTGGATATGTTATGCCGTGGCGTTAAGAACGTTGCCTGGGCTTGCTCTTTTGCTTTCTAAATTTGACACATACAAATGGGTTGTGGTGAAACCTTGTTTCTAAAAAACAAGCAAATTAGAGAATGCCAAGGACTCGTTGAGTCACCCCATCCCTGCAACCCAACACCACCATTGTTCCTTTCTCTTGGCAAAGCCTGCCATGTGTGTCTGAGATTGTAGACTCTGAGGGGGCAAGGTGTGGCCCTCCAGCTGCAGCCCTTGTGATTTCTAGGCTGCATTGTCACTGCAGAGGGAACACGGGAGGGGAAGGGCCACCTGTTTCCCACCGCTGGACACTGGACACTCATCCCTTGGGGCAGGGGTGGGGTGGCACTTGGCAACTTTTGGCTCTTTCTTGTTCTCTGTCTCCAGATGCTCTTAATTTCATTTCAGACACGGTTACAAGTGCCTTGTTAAAAGAAGGAGATGTGCAAAGGAGGGGCACGCAAACCGCGCCGGGTAAAATCCAGCGCCGAGAGTGGCTCCAGGTATGGGAAGGCAGCCTCAGCTTCACTCCCTGACACCTCCCATTTTATAAAGGCTTCTTGGGTGGCAAGACAGTTGAAGGCCTCTGCCCCACTGCTGGGTTTAGAACTAGTTGCTGGTCAGAGATGGCAATCCTTTCGAACCTACAGCTTGTTAGTGTAGAGACATGCAGCCTGTGTGACCTCAGCCCGTTCTGCTCACTGTTGTTCTGCTGAAAAGAGACAAGGCGCTCCCTTCCGTTGCCATCAGCAAGACAGGAGGGACCGTCACCCTTAAGTGCAAATTACTTTTCACAACTGCTCTGTGAAGCAGGCTGGGCAGTTGTCTTTTGGCCCCCTGTTCGGCTGCCTGGCTAGTGCAAACTTTGAGGCTAGAGTCTGATAGACAGTGAACTCCATGTTGCAGGTTAAGCTTAATGTATAAATTGTGTAAGGTGTGACATGTAGTGTTGGCTTGTTAATTCTCTAGGGTTCAAGATCCTGGTGCAGTGGAAAAGTGAAACTCATGGAAATGGAGGGCTGCTGGAACAGAGGGCAGGGGATCAGATTGGGCAGAGAATGTCTAGCAGCATTCTTTTGGAAAGCGGCCCCCATGAAGGCCATGGGAGATACCTTTGGTTGCGTTCTAAGAGCTGCTTATTCCTTGAGAGAATCACACTAACGTGGTGACTTTCCACAATTTTCTAGAAAGCCGTGCAAATCAAAACAGAGAGTGGATCTCGAGTCTGCATTGCTCCTCCTTCTGAATACTCCGAGGACTTTGAACCTTATGAAAGCCTGAACCTGGAATCAGATGACCCTGAACAAGATGATCTCTCTCAGGTACATGTGCCTCCCACCTTCTAAAAGGTGACTTATCCTCAAGGCACAGACTCCAGGGGGCACCTACCAGAAAAGAACTCAAACGCAAGATGGCTGCTTCTTTCTTCATCCCCTTATGACCTTCTAGTTTTACTCAGCTCCAGCTGAGGAGATACTTGAAGCGCTTCCGAGGGCGTGGAAACTTCCGAACCCCAGGCATTTCAGGCTACAGGTGCCGCAGGCCTTTACTCCTGGTGGGTGATGCTTTGCGGCACTGAGGGGGCCTGCCCTCCCCTCTGTTCTAGAGCCTGATGCTGGAGGCTGTCGTCTCCGACATGCCTTGTGCATCTTGACAGCAACACGGCACTGCTTGTGCCATTCAAGCTGCTACTGCAGCCTCTTTGTGTGCTTGTCTGTGTTGTTTCACCAGTTGGTCTGCAATATTTGGATGGTATTTTAAGATAACTTTAAAAATAGTTTCTCTTTAGTCTTGGAATTCTTAGATTTTGGTTTTCCCTTAGAGAATGGGTAGTTGCCACCTTTTGTATAGCTTTGGATTATTTTGCTGTTGCACCCTACAGCATGAGCTGTCTGCGAGAACTCTATGAGGTGTTTCCGTACTGAACAACTGTGATTCGAGCTCTGCCCAAGAGGGAGAGGTTAGGCTGGCATGTTTTCTCCCCTTCTCTGTGATGAGTCTGGGGAAGGGAAGCCCCTGTACCTTAGAGTTGACATTGGAGGGTTCACTGCTGCTTCTGAAGAAACTCTTGAGTCTGTACAAGATGTTCCCTGTCTACTTTCTAGCCTAAAGAGCATTTGCAAGGTGTTCTAAGGATGTGGTTTTTATCCTGGCAGAAATTATTTCTGAAACTCAGCTGGAGAGACCTTGTTATCAGTGGAATTGCATTTTCCATGCAGGGAGTGAAAGGTGTCATCCTTAGTTTCCACTCTTGGCAATTTGTCTTTTCTAATTAGGCAAACATCTATAAACAGAATCCCAGTGAGTTCTTTATCTTTGTTTCTAGAGCCTCGAGTCTCCTGGAAGTTTGGTCCCCAGTGATGCTGCACTCTATGGTCCAGAGGCGGAACTAAGCATGAGCAGCGATGCCGGAAAGGGACAATTGCTCCTTGGTGTGGAGGATGTGCAGGTACCAAGCAGCCTGGTGTTTTGTGCTGATGGGGCTGTGCCTTCAGGCCTTTCAAGGTGACCTCAAGCCACAGTTGGACAGGCCTTAGAGACCAGAGGTCTGCATGACCTCTCCCATCCATAACTAGCATTTTCCCTGAGTGGCTTTTACAGCACACAGTGATGCAGAGGTAAATTCCTGCGTATCCAAGAGGCTTTCTTCTCTGTGTCCCTCATTTACACACTGAGGATGGAGCAAGAAATGCAGGGAAGTGGGGTCATTCAAAAGCTCATGGTGGTAAATGTAAGATGGGGATGGCAATGCCAATTTGCAGAACATGGATATTTACCCCATGCTTCTTTCTCGGTTGAGAAAAGACCTTCCATTCCATCCATTCTAGGTTTAAGAGATTATGAATGTAGATTTATATTTAAACACAGAGTTCATTTTAAACAAAAATTCTCTTTGGGAAATGTAGTTGAGTGTTTCACTTGAAAACATATTTTTAGCATGAGGGTTTTAACCCCATGGGTTTTTTTTTCCCCTAACAGAAACTGAGCTGGAGGATGAGTAGTATTTACTCTTCTTTGGGGGAATTGCATTTTCCGTATGGGGAATGTGACCTAGTCAATATGCACAGCAAAAAAGCTGTTTTGTTAAAGTGTTGTTTTGTTAGGTTGATTGTGTGGAGCTTGGTTTCTCCAGCGGTGTGTCTGCTTTGCATGAGAGGTGGGCAGCCTTTGGCCCTCCAGGGGTTGAACTGCAACTCTCGTCCTCCGTCATCGTTGCTGGATGGGGCTGACCCTCCGCAGCCTCTGAGAGGTCACAGGTTACCGCCTCCAGCAGCAGGGGCTGCCCAGGACTCCAGACCATCTCCTTTTTAGCCCTCTCTAGCCAGGCTGCTTCAGGGATGGGACCGGGGACCTTTCGCACCACCGTCGGGTTGGGGCATGTCAATATAAGACCTTTTCCTTTGCAAGTCTGCTCATCAGCAGGCGCTGCTGCCCTCAGAGAGGTGTACCCCCCCCCAGGTCAATGGGAATAGGACTGCGCCCCTTAATGTGGATTGTTTGTTGGCCTGCCTCTGTGCAATTTGTGTCAGGAACTCTGTCAGAGCTTGGAGTTGGCCAGAAGTGGGAGCAGGATAGAGAAAGACAGTTCAGAGGGGGAGGAGTCTGACTCTGTGGAAGAGGATGTGCCTCTGGAGCCCCCTGAGGCAGAAGAGCCCACAGAGCCTTCCAGAGAGAGCCCCGGCCTGAACCTCAGGCGTGCGGCCACCTCTCCAGCAAGTGGGCCGTCCTGCCGCCTCCATGTTGCTTCTCCTGCCGTCCTGGAATTCAAGCTGGATTTCCCAGGTAAGTCTAGGTGTGTTCTAACTCGCTGTCTGCACAGTTGACCCTGAATGAGAGACTTTCAGAAGGAAAAGCTACCCCATTAACAAGAAGAAGAAAAAAAAAAGGGGGGGGGAAATGTCTTTTATAGTCATAAAAGAGAAATCTGAGAACATTCTGGTAGCTTCATTTGAAGTACAGCTAGCTGCTGTGCGTGTTGTTGAGGAGGTGTTTGCTTCTCCTCTTGTGAGACCCTGTGTGTGTGAAGTTGTTGTGTGCGTATGGAGGGTTGGAGTGTGCTTTCCAAGCCTTGCAGTGCTTTGTTAGGAATGATCACACTTTGGCTTTGGTATGGAGAGCAGAGCCAGAGAAGCCCCTTGGTCTTCATTATGCCATGGCCAAGATGCAGCTGATCAAAAGAGCACCCGGGAGATCCCTTTGAGCTCACAAAATTGGTTTGCTTCTGCCTTTGCCACCTTTGGAAGCTGCCCTTTCTCTGAAGGGAACACCAACTTGGCCTCTCTCCCATTGGATGTTTTCTTTCCCCTGCAGTTGTGAAGAAGGAGCGAAGCCTCTCTGCCAGAAGGAAGGGCAGCCTTGAGCCCTACGTCCCCACCAGGCCTGCGAGCCAAGCTGAGGGTCTGCGCCAGGAGGAACAGGGAAGAGTCCTCTCCAGTAAGAGAGGCAGTTATTCTCTGCTTTGCTTGGAAGAGCTTAATCCAGAAGGAGGGCAGGCTGTGTTGGTGAAGAGGGGCAGCAGCCAGGTGTACCTTGCTGGTTTCTTCCCCAGGGCCTGGCTTGGGAATTCAGGCTGTGGAACTTCTTGCTCCGGTTGCCTTCCGTTGCTGCCAAGTGCCAGTAGCCCTTTGGGATCTTGTTAGTCAGGAAAGCAAAACCTTATTTCCTTCCTTCCAGAGAAAGGAGAAGGAGCGCATTGTGACTGGTGTGAGTCTCTGAAAGAGGGTGGCCTATTTCTCTTAGGATGTGCCCTTTCTCGGGTGTGCTAAGAGGATAGAGGCAACCCTCCCCTGCCCCCCGCACAGGAACATGCTTCTGATTTGGAGCACTGGCTTGTCCAGCTGCCTCCAGCCCTCAAAAGCTGCAGTCTGGCTTAGGTTGAGCCTCCGGCTGTTTTCCCCTCGCTCGGAGGAGGCCCTCTTGGGCGCTCTGCCTCTCCTGCAGCCTTTGCCTTTCAGTTTTCTCAGTGTCCAAATGGATTTCGGCCTCTGCTGGCTTCAGGGAAGCTCGCCATGATGTCGTTCTCTGTCCAGCTTGCGAACGGCTTTGTTAAGGTCGTTCTCCTCCTCTTAGCTGTGCCTGTGATTGACTTTGTCCCACAGCATGTTCATGTTCTGAAAGGGCCAGTTCTTCCTCCATGATCTTTTTTTTTTCTTGTGATGCAGAACTTTGGATTCCTGCAGACATGGTCACCTTGCGCTTGGCAGTTTATTTTCATTTCCCCCTTCCCCAGCGCAGCTCAGTTCCCATGGAAAGGGCACAGGGCTTTGACGGTCCCCTCCCGCTTGGCCCCACATGGCCCCTTGCCCTTGGTCCTCCCAAGGACCAGGTCCTTCTCTCCCACAGAACTGGACTGGCTTAATGGAGGTCGCTTTGCGGGGCGGGGAAGGCCTTCCCTCCTTCCGCTCCTTGACGGGGCTGGGGGCTTGCACCAGGGACAAGACCGGGCATCCCATCCTGAGTTGGAGAAACAGGGGCAGCATTCTCCTCTCGTGTGTCCCGGGTCAGTCCCGGGACGTCTCTAAGAGCTCTTTGTGCCATGACTCCAGAACCTGTTCAACTTCCCTGTCGGGGTGCCTGGGACAGGACTTGCTAGCGCGCTCTGAAAGCGTTGCTCAGGGGTATTCTGCTTCTCTGGTATCAGGGCCGGTGAGCCGATCAGAAAGGCCCCTCTCGGCCACTCGGAAGAACGTGTGCGAGAAGAAGGACCCCGTGCGTTCAGCCTCTGTTGTCCTCAAAGCTGTGCAAGCGGAAAACGAGGCCCTGCAGCAGGAGATTCTCCGGAAGCAGCCAGGACCTGAGCGGGAGGAGCAAGCCGTCTCTGCAGAGGTCCGCAGCACCCGCAGGGTCTCTCCCCCCCCCCCGTGCTCTCTGGGTCAGTTGGTCTCACAGGTTCTCTCTCCATGGAAAGCTCTGTGGATCAGACTGGCAGAGGACGCATGGCTGTAAAGCCCTCCCTGCTCCCAGGCTTGGTCACCAGGGTGCTGCTGTGGGGGATCGAGGGTCCTTGGAGGGTTAGCGTCTCCCTCCCTCCCTCTCTCTCTGAGTGTGGTGGTAGAAAGGGCACGGGCTCTCCTCCTGGAAGGCTGAGCTTGGAGGAATGTGAGGTTTGGAAAACCAGGAAGATATATTCTTTGAGCTGGGGGTGGGGGTGGGGTGGGAGGAAGAAGAGAAAGAAGAAGGATGATTGCAAACGAAAACATAGCGTCCTGTGTGCTCCTCCACCTCCCCCGTCCTCCGTGCATGGCCCAGTGTCCTGGTTCTCGCAGAGCCCTGGAAGAGGCCACTGACGCCTGGGGCCTCTGTGTTCCTTCTGTCCCTCTTCCACAGCGGCCACTGCCATTTTCTTCAGGAACACGTAGGCCTTCCCCAAAGGCGCAGGAGGGAGCAGCCACCTCCACAGCCGCAGAAGGGACAAGGCTGCTGGGAAGCAGGTGTGTGTGTGTTGAGAGTCTGTTCCCAGTTGTGTGGGGTGGTGCTGCCTTGACTAACCCTGACCCTCTGCCACACCCGGTCTCTGTCCAGTCTTGCCTTTGTTTTGCGGAGGAGAGGACTGAGGAGCACCTGGGACACCTTGGACACAAGGGGCAGAAATGGGGAAGAAGCATGTTCGGGTCAGGTGCTTTCTCCGGTGATCCCGGGGGTGAGGAGTTGGGAAGGCTGGCTCTGCATATCTGGCGTAGGTGGCAAGAGAGGAGGTTTGGGGCTGGTTTGCATCCTCAGAGCACGAGGGATGGTGGTGCTCCCAAAATCTAGGCCAGAAGGGCAGGGCCTGAGTGGACAGGGCACTTTGTGGGAGCTGAATGAACCTGGGCTGGCTCATGCTTGGAAGCACCTGCGGTCTTCTGAAAGATGACCTCAATCTTGCCCGTCAGCCAAACTTGCTCCCTGAGCCAAAGCCAGTTTTCTGAGTGGCCCCATGAGTTCGTCTTGGCTGTTCAGGGTCCAGTTGAACACCGACAACAGGTTGTTGATGGGGGGGGGGGGGGCTGTGTTGGCTGCCCTGCTGCTTTGCCTGTGATTGCCCCAGCATTGCCCCCTTTTCCTCCTTCAGGCATCCGAAGAAGCTTCTGAAAGTGCTGCAAGAGATTGAGAGCCAGTCTCCCGGCTGTGGCCCTGCCGTTTTGGGCTCTGAACAGCCAGAGCCATGCATTCGGGTAGGATCCGAGAGTTTTCAGAACATTGTCATAATGCCATCCTTGCCCAGTTCTGTGGAAATAAGGCAGTGAGGGTGGAGAACTGAGAGGAGGCACTTGACCACCTGAGGGCTGCAGCCGCATGGAAATGGAGAGCTTCCCCTTTTAGCGAAGGCGACGTCCTGCAGGCGCCTGGTTGCCGTTGTGCGGCACCTTCTGAAGGTGTAGGGAGGGCAGGCCTCCTCGGCTGGTTCCCTGGAAGGGAACAGCTCCCAGGGGTCTCCTTTTCCTGGCTGACGTGCAGCAAGAGCCAAGTGGGCAGGGACGGCGCTCTCTGCTTCCCTGTCCCGCTTCTGTGGGCGAGATCTGTGTCCTCTTGAGGTCTCTGTCCAGGGCAGCCTTCAGCCAAATAGGTGGGTTGACTTCCAGATGAGCTTCCACAGGTTGTCCTGAACGTCTCCTTGTAGGAGCAGCTGGAAGTCCGGGATGCCATTTACATCACTGTGGAGGTCCTTTCCAACTGGGGCGATGCCAGACGGGTGGGCCTGACTGAGGTGGAGTTCTTTGACCTGCGCCATAGGAAGCTGTTCGTCTCTCCGCATGATGTGGACCTCCGGCACAGTGACTCCCCTGGGGAGCTGAGCTGCCTGGTCAACAGTAGTCGGACGGTGAGACCTCTGCCTTTGCTCCGTGGCCCAAGAGAGCAGAGGGGCTTCCTAGGCATCCTCAGTGCCCCCCCCTTTCTCGGTGTGCCAGGGGCTCCCCAGGAACATTTGAGTGGCTCGGCCCTGGGCTTGAGGCAGCTGGTTAAGACCAAGGCCTGCCTAACCCTTAGCCTGTTGAAACCCAGCCAGGTGAACCAACTGACGCACCTTCCGCACCCTTAAAGGAAGTGGCCGGCCACGCCACCCTTTCTCAACAGCTCTGCCTGCTAATCTGTGCGTGTGTCAGTGACCATAAAGCTGATTACTGTGATTAGCCTGGCCGGAGGCAGGCTCCCTTTTGTTGCCCCCTGCTCCTAGTCAGAGAGGGGCCTGGGCTCTTTTGGGGGCAGAAGGCAAGAGAAGCAGCACTTCCGTGTGTTCTTGGCCTCCCTTTCTGCCCTCCCAGCGGCTGTCTCCCACCCAGCTGGACTTCTAGGCCCTCCGTCTTTTTTTACCTTACAGGTCAGCAAAGACCGTTTTCCCTGGACGTGCCTCTTCCAGCCTCCGGTGCAACTGTACTTTGTGGTCCGAAATCCCAGCCTTTCAGGCGACTTTGGTCTTTCCAGGATTAGGGTTTGGAATTACAGCACTCCTGTTGTTGGTGTAAGTGACGCGACCTTTTCTTTTCTCCTCCTGGTTGTGAACTAAACCTCAAGGCAGGCATGTCTGGTAGAGTGGAGAGGCAGGGGAGCGAGGTAGACGGGCTGTGGACAGAACTGGTCTCATTCCTGTCAGGGGTTTAATTGGAAGTGGCAGAAACGCTTTGGCCGAATCCTACAAACGATCCTGGAGCTGGCTTCAAGACTTACAGGGGAAATCAGCCGTTTTAGGTAGGAAGCGCTCGTGGGATGATTGGATCCTGTGCTTAGATATGATCATAGGGAATGAGGCGTTTAAAGAGAAGCCTCTTTCACCCTAGAGAAACAGGCCGGAGGAGCAACAGCTGCTGTTAAAGGGACTGGCTAGGAAGGCTGTGCCCGGCTGGTGCGTTCTCTGAGTCAGGTAGACAGGTGGCCAGAGGTGCCCTCTCTCCAGCTACTCTGCCATCCCTTTCTGTCCCTGCTTTAGCTATCAGCCAGCACTCTGTGACCGCCGAACAGGCCTCGTTCTCATGGGGCTGGGGCTTGGGGTGGGGGTGAGCCTTGGAAACCTGGCCAGTCTGTCTTGTCCTTACACCAGTGGAACTGGGCATGTCCTTGGGCAACGTGCGTAGCAGAGCGGTCAGGTCTTTTGTGTAGGCAGAGCCACATCCCACCAAAGCAGATGGCAGCCAGCTCCTGGTCCTGAAATTCTCTCCGCAGATTGCTCCAGAGAGCTGGCTAGGATGATTTGTCGAGAGTGGCTCCAGGTACTGAGTGAAAGAGGATTTTCTGTTCTGGATTATCGATGAGCTAAGCCTGATCCTTTCTGGCTTGTTTTCATCTCTGCCGTTACAGAGATGCAGGCAGGGCAGCCCAAGCGGACGGGAAATGGGGGAAGAGGGAGGCCTGAGGACTCCCCCTACAGCTAGCTGAGCTTTCCAAACTAACTGCCGTGGGGGAATTACTCGGAACTAGGTGGCCTGTTGGGACGGAGATGCAGGTGCTTCCGTAACTGTCTTTATACTGGCACCGCTTGGGAAGGAGGGCAATTAAACGTTGCCACGTTTAAACTCAGACTGAGCTGCTGTGTGTTTTTGAAAGGACCTCGCTCCCAATCACAGTGCCCACCCACGGGGTGGCTCTTGCCATGTCCACCAGCACACACAGCCCCGGTCTCCCCCGTGCAGGCCCTCAGGGTTAAAAAAGGTTGCCTGCCCCCTGCTTTAGCACAGTCCTTCCTTTGGCATCCAGGAGCTTCCTGGCCGGTCCTGCATGTGTGGAGACCTTAAAATGCTCAGCCTCCTGTATGGTTGCCTCTCTCTTCCTGCCTCACCAAAGGGGGTTCTGTGGGATAGAAGGAGGGAAAGAGGTCTTGCCCAACCCTTCGGGGCTTGTCCATCAAAGCAAAGACCCGCCTCTCGTTTCCTCCTCCAGGACCTGGACATTGGAGCCCGGGACGTCCTCGTCTACGTGGACGGAGCCCTCGTCTTTGCCGGGGAGTTGCCCAAAGGCCGCATAACCACCGACAGGGATGGCAACCCCTGCACCACCCTCGACCTCCCAGCGACCGTCTCGCTTTCTCCACAGGGGAGGGAAGAAAAGGACCGGGTCACTCCAGACCGGAGCCAGGAACCCGGCAGGGGTTTGTCGGCTCTGAGTGCTTCCTTGGAGGGAGATTCTCCTGAGGGGACAGCCTCCTCGGCCAACGTTGTTGAGCTGGAGGAAGGTCCTCGGGCAGAGTTAGACCCAGCAGTTTCCACAACACGTGTCAAGGGCCCCCTCCCAGCAGACGCCACAGACTTTGACCAGTCGGAGGAGGATGACCTTCCTCTGAGCAAGCAAATGGAAAAGCTGTCTGGAAGGAAGCTGGCCTTGCCCCGTTTGGTTTCCCCGCCTTCCGAGGCCAAAGGAAAGGGCGAGGCCTGCGCTTCTAAGCCCAAGCTCCTTCCTTGGCTTGAGCCAGGATCCTCTCTGGACCTGCAGGTCCAGCAGCCCTTGGAGATTCTCAAGAGAGGAGGCTCTCCAAGAGTCACGGACGATAGCCCTTCCTTCTGGCTAGCTGAGAGAATCAGCAGTGAGCCCCCAGAGGTGGATGAGACCCTGCCCACGGGTGCCACGAGGGAGCCTGCTGCCGGTGTGGATTTCCTGAGTCCCCTGCCTTACAAGTACAGGTCCACCGCGGAGCCGCCCCTGGTGGGGCGAAATGCCAGGGGCACGGAAGGGGAATTTAGCTGTTCCTTGTGCAGAGACAAAGCTCCCACCGAGGAAGGTAAGAGCTGCCAACTCCCACCATCCCCGCCTGGTCCAGAAAAAAGGGGAGGTACAGCCGAGGAACACTGGGAGGGCCAAGGTCCCCCTCCCTCCCTCCCCACTCAGTTGGGTCACGTGGCTACAGAGGGTTTTCTTCCAGAGGAGTTCTTTGTGCTGGCCTGTGCTTGGTGGTCTGCCACTTGTGGAGGGGTTGGAGCAGCGATTCCAGATGTTTTAGACTTCCACTCCCAGGCGCCCCAGCCAAGTGCCAGGAGTAGAAGTCCAAATCCTCGGATGGGCCAAAAGTTAAGAGCCACTGGCGCAGAGTTCAGCCACTCTCCTCCTCTTCATGGCTGAATCCTGCTTAACTCTTCTGGAGGATCATGAGGAGGCTGCCCTGAGGTAGTGCCTCGGTTCTCGGTGCAGCCGAGTCCAGAAGAGAAGGGAGCAGATGTGCAAAGAAAAGGTTTAGCTCTTTTGTCGTCAGTGAGTTTTCAGCCAGAACCTCATTTGCTTCCCCCTGCAAAAGGCCGCCCCTTCATCTGCTGAGACAGGGCCATTTCTGTGCTCTGCCCTGAGGGGGAGAGACTGGCAGGGCTCTGCCGCTGAGCCTTTGGTCACAGTTAGTCACCGCGTCGATCTGCGGGGAAGGCTGATCTGTGAAGTACGTAAAGGAAGCACAGTCCGTTTTTTGAATCCATAAATCTCTTCATTTTCTCTGCTCATATTCTCTTTGTTTAGCTCAGGGAGGCGTGTTATCCGATAGAAATCCTCCCTCTAATGAGATTCCATCCTCTGGTGAGAAATTGAAACCCAAGAGATCTTGGTGCGTTTTCATCCCTTTAACGGAGAGGATGTGACCATATGAGACCAAATTGACATCCCTGCCCGGTTTGTACAAGAGGCACGTAAAGCTGCTGTGATTGGATTTCCTGTCTTTTACTCTGCTGAAAGCTTGTTTCACAACAAAAAACCTTTGCCAGTGCCATCGTGCCGCCTCAGGCCTCCCTTGCCCTGAGCAAAGCCGTGGATGAGACCTCTGCCTTAGGTTTGGGGTGGTCTGGCACTCCAAAGGGTGGCAGAAGATGAAGACCTCTGAGCGGTGTTTCAGCTGTGCCCTCAGGGTGGGTTTGACCCACACCCCCAGTGCAGAAAACCTGGGTGTGTGTTTTTTCTCCCCTGAGTCCTAGCCAGAGGTTCTGTGTCTTGTCCAGAGGCCCTGGTCCTTTTCTTTGGAAAGGTCCCTCCCTGCTCACCCACCCACCCCAGCTTGCAGGCTCACGTCAGCGGTTCTGCCTAGATGGTTGGAAGATGTTTGAATCGATGAAACATGCATCCACGCCAACGGTCTCCCTTTTCTCCTTCTCTCTTCTTTTGCTGCCTCCCTCCCCATCAGCCCCCTTGGCTCGTGGCGTGCACATTGTTCAGTTATCGGGTCCATTTATATCTTTAGCAGAAGCAATGTATGGTCCTTCTGCTCCTCCCTGCTCTGCTCCCCTCAGAACAGCTGTGGGAGATAAGTCAGGCTGAAGACTGACTGGCCCAAGAATGCCCAGTGAGCGTCATGGTTGGGGTGAAGCGGGAAGGGCGGTGGGGGGGGGGAGATACGAACCCAGCCGTCATAGTGGTAGTCGGCCGTTTAATCTGCACCGCTCAGGAGCTGGAAAGCTGCCCCCTGCTTCTTTCCCTTTCAGGCCAGGCTCCTCCGCCTCCCAGCAAAGGTAGCGCCAGGCCCTCCCGAGCCAAGTGGGGCAGCTCCCCAGAGCACACCTTGCAGGAGTCCTGGAATTCCCTCCTGAAGTTCAACCACTTGCACCATGGCCGCATCTCCAACCTGGATTTCCAAGGGGACATTTTTGACGAGTTTCTCCACCAGCAGAAGATCAGTCGGCCGGGAGAGCCACGGCTCCAGTTCAAGGAGGGCGGTCAGGAGGCCCCGAAGCCTCAGGAGGGGGAGCCTGGCCTGGAGCTGCTGGACGAGGGGGCTGACTTTAAAATCCCCCTCCTCCCCTACGGGCAGCACCTGAAGATGGACATCCATTCCACCTGGGGAGACCGGCACTACGTGGGCCTGAATGGGATCGAGCTCTTCAGCTCCAGGGGGGAGCCCATCCCAACGGTCAGGATCGAAGCCGACCCTCCGGACATCAACGTCCTGCCGGCCTACGGCCAAGACCCCCGGGTGGTGGGCAACCTGCTGGATGGGGTGAATCGGACCCAGGATGACATGCACTTGTGGCTGGCCCCCTTCACCCCGGGGAAGCCCCACTGCATCTTCCTGGACTTTGCTGAGCCCTGTGAGGTGGCCATGATCCGCATCTGGAACTACAACAAGTCTCGTATTCACTCCTTCCGGGGCGTGAAGGACGTCACGATGCTGCTGGACGAGCGCTGCATCTTCCGAGGGGAAATCGCCAAGGCTTCTGGGACGCTCGCTGGAGGTGTGGGGGGGGGGGGAAGGGGAGGGGAGGGGAGAGGGCTTCCCTAGGTTTCCTTCTGCCTTGCCATCAGGAGGGTGGCGTGACTGCCAGTCTTCTATCCTGGCTGCTGTTACTACTGTTTTTCATCGGTTACCTTTAAGCCCACCTTTCCCCCCAGTGAGTTGAAGGCAGCCTCTTTGGCTCTCCTCCTCCACACCTTGATCCTCAGAACAACGGCCCTGAGGTAGGTCAGGTGGAAAGGGTGTGACTGGCCCACGATCCCCACAGGGATTTGAACCCAGGTCTCCCAAGTCCTAGTCTGACCCTCTAACCACTGTACCTCACTGGCCCTGCTCTTTGAGAGGAGAGGGGGCTCCCAAGCATGGAGCTCCCAGCCTCCGCCACCGGCTGGGCAAGTCTCTCCTGGCGGGGAGAGGGCTGTCGTCCGGTGGGAGGGTTTGGCCTTTGGCCCAGTGAGGGCCTTCTCGGTGGGGGGGGGGAGGCATCACAGAGCTTGCTGTATTTCAGCTCCAGAGCAGTTTGGTGACACCATCTTGTTCACGACCGATGATGAGATCCTGGAGGCCATCTTCTGTTACGACGAGTCCTACGAGGAGGAAGGCGAAAGCCTTGGCAGCTGGCAGTACGAAGAGGAGCTGAAGAGGCCCCGGACGGCTGACGGAGAGGGGGACGAGAGGCCATTTACGCAAGCGGGCTCCAGGAGGGAAGACAAGCAGGTCGGGTGGCCAGGGGCGGGTGGGTGGGTGGGAGGGTGAAAAGGTCCCAGGATGGAGGGAAGGACGCAGAACGCTGGGAGGAGAGGCTCTCCCCTGGCCTTCCCTCGGCATCCTTGGTGCCCGCGGTTTCCCCCAAGGCTCCCCTTTGGCCTCTCTGTCTCCCACATGTCCTAAGGCAGCTTCTCCTTCTCTTAAGTTTTTTTTTGGGGGGGTGGGGGGGTGGAAGAGGCCTCTGCTTGTTCTGAGAGGTCTCGGCAAAAGGCAATCCATCTTCCACCTTTTTCAGAGCCAGAAGCAGGTCGCTGTGCCAGATTCTCTTCCGGATACAGTGGCCAAGGCGCCTGGGGTCTATCCTGGAAAGTGTGAGTCTGTCTGTGATTTGTGCTTTGCTCTCAGTGGGACCACCACATGCTCATGGGTGGGACAGTCTCCTGATTCACCGCAGGCTGAAAGAAGGGTCTTGTTGCCTCCTGCCCTCCTTTGATGGCTGCCCACTTAGGTGGCTTCTTGAAGTCTGGAGAAGAGGAAGCGACACAGGTGTCCATGCCTGTTCTCTCTGAGGTGGGCTGCGCCCGTCGGGGTGAGGGAGGAAGCACCGTCCGCCAGTCATTCCTCAAGGAAGGCAGTCAGGAAGGCTGGCTGGGAGAACCCTCTTCAGATGCTGGAGCGCCAACCAGCAGCGGAGGGCAGGTCGCCTCTTAAAGGGAGATCTGCCCAGTAGGAGTCCTCTGACCTCTGCCCATCCCAGCGGTGGAGAGAAAAGCACGTCACGGCCCAGCCTCTTTTTGGTGTTCCTGGGATCAGGTCAGGGCAGCCATGGGCAGCTTCCAGGGGCTGGTTGGAGGGTGACTTTGTCACCTACACCCCACCAGCACACTGAAGAAGAAGAACAGACCCACCATAATCAGCAATGACTGCAGCAGCCATGGTAGCGGGGAGGAACTCTTGAAAACAGTCTCTTCCACTTTAAAACGACTTGTAGGAGGCAGGGATGCTCACTCAGTTTAGGGGGAGTGCCCCAGAGCTGACACACCCCACCTCTGCCTCCTCTTAGGCCTTCTGCTGAACTTCACCGCCTCCTGGGGGGACAGCCACTATCTTGGACTGACGGGGCTCGAAGTGGTGGGCAAGGAGGGCCAGGCCCTCCCCTTCTCTGTGGATCAGCTCTCTGCCTCTCCTTGGGACCTGAACGAGCTCCTGGAGTACGCAGAGGATTGCAGGACCTTAGATAAGTGAGTGTGGCCGTGGGAAAGGGTAGGTGGGCGGGAGGACCACCTACCACCTCAGGCATTGAGCTGCCCTTGCTGGGACCCCCTCAGGGTGCTTCTGGGGAGGGACTCCTGAACCCTCAGAGCGATGCCACTCAACTAAGCCCCGTGCCCTCAACGAGTGCCAAGGTCCCCTCTCCCCACCGGGTCCTTCTAGTACCCACGGACTGCCCCTTGGGCTTTCTGTTGTTAGATCCGCTCTGAATTGCTGTGCGTGTGGTTCTGACTGAGCGGATCTCTGTAGACAAAACAGTTGGGATCAAGTGCAGCCAATACCTGCAGGTTAAACATAGTAGATAGATAGATAGATAGAAAGAAAGAAAGAAAGAAAGAAAGAAAGAAAGAAAGAAAGAAGCAAGCAGATGTGGCAGTAATCTCCAGGCCCCTCCCCCTTAGCATTTTAATGCCCTTTCAATCTCTCTAGCATCCATTCTAAATTCTGTGTCCCAGCCTGTGTTCTGGCCAGTCTTTCCTCGAGAAACCACCCGACCCGCCGCTCTTTTTTGTTCGGACAGGTTAATCGACGGAACGAACATCACTATGGAAGACAACCACATGTGGCTCATTCCCTTCACCCCTGGGGGAGATCATGTGGTCACCATCCAGTTTGGTCAGATGGAAAACATTGCTGGTCTTCGCATCTGGAACTATAACAAATCTCCCGAGGACACATACCGAGGGGTAAGCAGCCCCGGAGGAGAAGGCACGGGACTTCCTATCCATGGTTGAGGCCAAGGGGTCCTGCTCCCAGAAGACAGGGAATCAGTTCACCGGCTATGGATCCTCCAGCTGGGGGAGGGGAAGGCCGCAGAGGGGCTTGTGGGCACCTCCCAGGAGGGAGCGGTCAAGCTAGAGGGCTCCAGCCCGGCCCTCCTCGGTGCTCCCTCTTTCCCGCAGGCCAAGGTGGTCCACGTGTCGCTGGACGGCTGCTGCATTTCGCCGCCAGGAGGCTTCCTGATCCGCAAAGGGCCCGGCAACTGCCATTTTGATTTTGCCCAGGAAATCCTCTTTGCTGACTATCTGATGGGACCCCCAGTCGTACCCGTGCGAGAGCGGTGAGGGAACTGGGCTCCAGTCCCAGATGTGCCTCGGAGGCAGTTCCCGGCAGGGTGGGGGATGTCTTGAGTAAGGAGTCCTGACTCAAGGCAGGGGGTTGCCTGTGTTTTGCAGGACAGAAATGAAGAAGGTGGAGCAAGCCAGCATGGACTACGAGGCGCCCCTCATGCCCTGCGGCTGTATCCTTCTCCTGAGAGGGCCCCCCCCCCCCGGCTCCTGGCCCCTTTGGCCCTCCCGCTTTCCACCTCTCTGGCATGTGTTTCCACTCGAGAGAGGGAGAGGTGTGTGTGTGTGGAGTGGAGTTTGTTTCCAGGGGGAGGGTCCACTGCAGGGAGGGCGTCTTTGTGTGCCCTGTCAGCCAGGACTCTCAGCTCCTGGAGACTCTCCCGCCACCTGTTCTGTAGCAAAGGCACCTGCTGGAATTTCCTTTTCTGATCCACACAAACCGGAGTCTCCTGCTGGCTTTACAGTCCTGCTGCCAAACGGTTTAGCTGTGTGTGCGATTGGCGGAACATGCCGTCCTGGTGGTTGTCCTTGTCTCCTCCTCCTCCTCTGCGGCTCAGGACTTAAAAGACCCTCCCTCCCTCCACCTGACTTCACCGTCCTGCCCCCCCCTTCCCGCTGAGTGGTAGGGGCCCTGCCCTGCCCAACGGGCTGCCTGAAGGCATAAGGACATGCCGGAGCTTTTGGTCTGGCCCTCCTGGGCAGAGCCCCCTCTGCTCTCCCTCTCTGCACAGTGGGAAAGAGTGTGTCCCCCTCACAGTGGCACTGTGTCAGGTGCTGGTCTTTCGCCATCGGCCGCCGTCGTGATGGTTTCTGTGTCCTGCCAGCTGCCTGTCCAGGACCCGAGGTTGGGGTGGAGACACGCTGGCTGGATCTTTCCTTCATTGCCTTTTGTCAGTCATTTTCCAGTTCCAGCTGCTGACGAGCTGGGGCGACCCCTACTACATTGGCCTGAATGGACTGGAGCTGTATAACGAGCGTGGAGAGAAGATTGCTCTCAGGGAGAACAGTATCCTTTCCTGGAAGCCCCAGACCTGTGGCCCAAGGTGGGGGGGGGGGGCAGGGGGGGCTGCACGAATGGACAGATGACCAGGCAGGTGGAATCCCCTGAGGAAGGCTACAGCCCCTTCTGAACGGTGCCTCCTTCATGCCGACAGCGCTTAGCCCCTGGCACCAAGCAGAGCCCAACGGCTGCCTCACGCAAGGAGACGTTTCCCCAGCAGCCGGCTGCTCGTGCCCCCCCCATGGCCGTGCTCTGAGAGCCGGAGCATCAGCCTCCACCAGAAGAGGTGTCGGAAGGCTTTGTCCTGTCTGGGGCAAGGAAGAGTCTTGGGCAACCCAGAACACGGGACCCGCTTCCTAAGGGGCTGAGATTCTGGAGGCCCGTCACTCCCCTTTGGAGGCCCTTCACCCCACCTGCCTTGTTGCTCCCCTCCTGGGAGGGGGCCACCGAGTTTTCCCCGGGAGACACGGCCTTGCCTGTTTCCCTGAGAGGAGAGCAGACGGCTTGAGCATACGGTCCCTGCATGCTCCTGGTGGGGCTTCTGTCCTGCTTAAGAGGTAGTCGGCTGAGAATCTGATGGCAATTGGGGGCAGTTTTTTGGGGGGGGGGATGCGGGGTAAAGTCTTGGCCTCAGGAATCATCCTTGACGCCCCATGTCTCTGAGACATCGCGGCCTTCCCAGACAGCATCAACATTTTGGATGGAGTTTGTGGGGATGTCCGCACCCCAGACAAGCTCGTTGACTCTGTGAATGACAGCAATGATGGGAGGCACATGTGGCTGGCCCCCATTCTGCCTGGCTTGGTACGCTCCCCTGGCATTTTCTGCCCACCCTTTTTTA
This sequence comes from Intellagama lesueurii, assembly GCA_037013535.1. Lineage (NCBI taxonomy): Eukaryota > Metazoa > Chordata > Lepidosauria > Squamata > Agamidae > Intellagama > Intellagama lesueurii. The sequence continues at coordinate 23,043,903 of JBAJHW010000012.1, read as the reverse complement.
CACACAAACAAGGTGTGACGTCTCCCGTGGTCTGAATTGTCCCTAAGAAGAACTTCCGAATGCTGCACGGGAAGCCAGAGGTTGGGGCTCTGCCATGGGTGCCCGGCCCTCAGCCCCCTGTGGGGGCCCTTCTGCAGGCGCCCCCCCCCCCACAGGCCATGAGCTGGGAGGGACTTCCAGCAAAGGCCTGTTCAAGAGCCGCTTCGCACCCTTCTCATGGCTTGTCGTGCTGCCTTCTAACAAACGTTTTTGTCTGCTCTTGGTGGCGGCAGGTGAATCGAGTGTATGTCATCTTTGACGTTCCCACCACCGTCTCCATGATCAAGCTGTGGAATTACGCCAAAACGCCCCAAAGAGGAGTTAAAGAATTTGGAGTAAGTGCTTGTTCCTAAGCCCTTTAGAGTGCTGCTGTTCTATCCCCGAGAGCCTTGGTGATCCATCTGGCTGTTTATCTGTTTTCATGGGAAAAGGTCTTGGCCAAGCCGATGAAATGGTCTTACCCCGATTCAGGGTACTGGTCTGTCTAGCCCAGAGTTCTCGGGGGACACACGATCACCAGCTGTGACCAGCAGCCGATTCTCAGCTCATCCTCTCTGCTTGGCTAGCCGTGGCTGCCTCGGATCAGCAGCCAAGGCTTAGGGTCTCCCCTCCCCTGCAGCTCAAGGAAGAGCCTTTCCTCCTTCTCGATGCCTCCAGGAATGGAGCCTGGGCAAGGCAGGTGTTCTCCTGCAGCACCGAAGGCACCCTGCTCAGAAGAAGGAAGGTGTGCCACCCGTCTCTTTGCCTGCAGGCCATCTGTCTGGTCTCGTGTCTTGGGGGCAGAGCAGAACGGAAGGAAGCGCAGCTGACACCCCGGAGGCTCCAGGGACTGGGAGGTCATGGGGTGCTCTGCCCAGATCTGAACCTCCTGGGAGTCTTCCAGGGGCCACAGGCTGAGTGGCCAAGTTTGGAAGCCGAGGGGTGTTGAGCCTTTGGGCAAAGAGGCTCCCTCGGTCTTGGGGTGAGGACAGGGTGCCTGCTGGATCGTCACACAGGGCCCTCTTTTCTCCACGGCCTTGCAGCTCCTGGTGGATGACTTGCTGGTGTACAACGGCATTCTCGACATGGTCACCCACCTGGTCCAGGGCATCCTCCCCACCTGCGACCCTGTGGTCCCCTATCACACCGTCCTCTTCACCGACGACGAAAAGGTCTGCCGTCAGGAGAAGAACACCGTGATCAGGTATGTCACCGCGCGGGACGGAGCGCTGGCATCGTCCGCATGGGATGGATCGAAGCCGAGAGGAGGGGGTGGTGGTCTTGGAGGGATCGGGAACATCCTCCCCAGGGGAGTTTTGGGTACTGACTTCTCACTTCCTTGTCCCATGAAGGACCCAGCGTTCCTTTTTGTTTAGGGGACCCTGGGTTTAAACCCTTGTGTTCCTGTCCTGTATGGAGAGCGCATCCGTTGCACATCCCCTCTCTTTGGGGGGTCCCAAGGCACCCCCTTGACAGCACCTCTCGGACTTTGAGCAGAAGCTTGCATGGTCTTCATTTTCCAGCCCCAATGGCTTTTTTGACACACACACACACACCCCGCCAAAAGAAGCTCTTCCACAGGGCTTCAGCAAAGCAGCATCAGAGGCGGCCACCTTTCTGCTCAGGGCAAGGGAGTCTCGGCTGATGTCGGGTCAGCTCTTCCCGGTTATTTCACAGTTCTCCACAACCACCTTTCTGCCCGTGGACTGTGTGAAATGTAACGGAATTGGGAACACGGCTGCGACGAAGGGATTTCTACCTTGTGGAAGATCATTTTTTAAATCCCTCCAACTCAAAGGTCAAATGAAAGCAAAGGCATACTTGAACTGGCACGAATGCGCCGAATAGGGATCCCACGGAGCCCCTTTGGTTGCACAATAATCTTTGGAGGCAGGAGCGGAACGGTGATCATGGCTGGTGGCCAGCCACGGCCGGCCTTATGCCCCCCCGCTCGTGGGCCTTAGGAAGGACGCTCGTTCCTGGCCGCAAGGGACCACTCTGTCTCCCTCAAGGGCATATTTTGAGTCCTCATTTGGTCCCCAGCCGGCTGGCAAGAGGCCGGGAGAAGCAGGAGCGAGGCTGCAAGCAAGGCAAGAGAGTCTCTTCCAGAACATCATCTCCCCCCCTCGCTGGCTCAAGTGAGCCAGAGAGGAGGGGCTGGGGGGGGCTTGCTTGGGGACACTGGGCAGGCGGACGCACAGGGCCTGTGCTCTGGGCTCTTGGCTGTGGGTGCAACTGAGGAGGCCAGGGTGGGGAGTGGGGCCTTGCCCTCGGCCGCCCAGTGGGGGTCCCAGGCCAGGTCACCCTGCAGCCAAGGTTTAGGGCAGGAAGGAACAGCCACTCGTGTGACCCTGGCCCCAGTCTGGCTCGGCTCTTGGAGGGGGAGGGGTGGCTTTTGGCCAGCTTTGCAGAGACCTGCCCTGTGCATCAGCCCCCTCCCCCCCCAACCCTCCACCCACCCCCTTGTTTCAAGTCAAACTCCCTAACATTTTCTTCTTGCTCGACAGCAACCACATAGAAGACCAGGACGTGCGGCTGATGAATGAAAACAAGGTCATTTCCTCCTCCAGAAAGATGCAGGTGGCTGCCGACCCAGGTTCGTGCCGCACCCGTGTCGCAGTTGCCACCTCTGAGCGCTGTCTTGGGAGTGGAAGGGCCGCTAGCGGGAGGTGCTTTTTTTGGTGGGGGGGGAGGGGGAAAGGGGGAAACCAAGAGCCAAGTCCCCATCTGGAGGCTCCTTTTGCCAGCTCAGGGGCTACTGTCTCCCTTTCTTGGACCTGCCATTCCATTCGTTGGCTGATGCCAGGCAGGGCTGGCAGTGTCCTCTGTGCAGCCCCAGGGGGCGGGGGGCAGGGGGCAGGGGTTAGGGTGTGTCTTTGTGAAAGAGTCTCCTCCTGTGGACGGACCGCGCCTGAAAGGATCTTTCTTCCCACAGCCCTTCGTCCCAAAACCTGCCTTCAGGGCAAAGGATTGTTGCGAAGGACACGGCAGTGACCGGAGGAGGAGGTGGCGTAAGCGCCTCCCTGCAGCTCGCCGCCGGCTTCCTCCCCCTCCTCCCTCCGTGCCGAGGGCGCTCCCTGACCCGTTTGGTCAAAGGCGACACCTGGTTCCCAGGAAGTGGCTCAGTGGATGGATGGAGCCTGGGTGGTGGCTGGTTTGGGGGGCAGCCCCAAGACCTCTGGCCAGCTGCCACCCCATTGAACCTGCTGCAGCCCTGAAAGAAGACACCGCTTGCTTCTGCCCTCCCGTGAATGGCTCTGGCTGGAGACAAGCAGAATCGGGGGCCCGTGCTGTACCTCCAGGCCTGCCCGCCCTCTGCTCCGGAGGAAAGGACTTCCAGCTTCTCAGAGAGGGGCTCAGCCTCTCCCCTCTTGCTCGGGGGCATGGGGGGGGGGAGGAAGGGAGAAAGGCCAGCATGAATAGTGTGAGGAAGGTGGGGGGGGGTGGACAGTTTCTGTTCACTTCTCTCTCTACGTCTGTGGGCCTGCGCAGGCCTCCCGCCCGTGCCCTCTGGGCGACCATGCAAAGTTACCGCTAATGCCCTGAATGCAGAGAGCCACGTGTGGGCTACAAAGCTGGACAGAGGTGGCAGTGGTGCCCCCACCTCCAAAAGGCTCCCTCTCCAGCCCCACGCCAGGGCCGAAAGAGGAGGGCTGGAGCCACGAGGGAGGGAGGGCTAATCCACCGGCAGGAGCTCAGCTCTGCTGAGCCGCTATGCTATCGCCCTATTTATATCCCCACACGGGGAAAGAGGCTTGGGGGAGGCAAGGCAGGCGTGGCGGCTGGGGTGGGCGCCATTCTCTGCAGCCACACCAGCCCCCGACGTCAGCTGCCTGGGAGAGGGTCCCACCTCGGCATCGTCTTTGGAGCCCAGCTCACCGAAAGACAGAAGGCGGGCGGGCCCACGGGAGCCGGCTCAGGCCGTGTCTGTTGTTGCCCCTCTTGAATTCAGGGGGACGGTGGCCCCATTCAACGTGTGCCAGCACCCTATTCTCTGTTTATATATATTCCCTTTTGGGTTTGGGTGGGGTGTACTTCTGTTTCAAGCTGTTGCTTTCCCACTTTTTTTTTATTACACAGTTGCCTTCACAGCCTGCCTTTTGGCCTGTTCTGTGGGATGTTTACCCCATGGCAGTTGGGGGGCAGTTGGAGCTTATTTAGGATGTGGATTCTTGCCAAGCATGGTGCTGGGGAGGTCGGGGGGGGCAGGTTTGAGGGAGAGAGAGGAGCACAGCTGGAGGAAGCGCCTCAGCCACTTAATCTGATTGGAAAGAGATGAAGTCGGCTTCTGTTCCAGATGGCACCAGGCCCACAGCGTGATTCTCCCACCCCCCCCACCCCACCCCCCCCACCCCCACCTGCAACACACCCAGCACAGCTCTGGCTGTGCCGAGGCAAAAGCTTTTGCAGCCTCGGTACCAAAAACAAGCCCGTAGCGGCTCCCTCCCTTGCCTCCCACCCTTCCCACGACATTTCAGCATAGGTTAAGGGACTTTCTGTCTTCCCCTGGCTCCCCACCGCCTCCTCCTCCCTCTTCCACTGGTGGACCTGTTCTGAAGACCCGTGGCCTTGCACAGCCAAACCTGGTCTCAGAAATGCCCGGGATCCCTTGCCCTGGAGGTGTCTGTGTCCTGCAGTCCCGGGAGACTCTAAGGGTCATTCCCAGGAAGCAGTAAGGGCCACGTCGTCCTTGACCTCCTTGGCGTGCTTCCCACCCCCCTTCACAAAGTCTTAAGTGCTTCTGCAGCAGGGCTGAGCCGCCGTTAGATCAGGATTCCCAAGTGGACCTTCGGATACCTTTCCGCCCTTTAAAAGCAGCCAAGGGGGAAGGGTCTTGCTGTTTTAAGGCAGGAAGAGCAGGAGGGGGAAAGGGAAGGAACCAGGGTGGGTGCTCGTGTGCCGAGAGCAAGACCTCAGGGTGAGAACGAAAGGACTCGTGGGCTGTGCAGGTTCTGTTTGGAACCTGAATTCTGCAGGGACGTCTGCCCCGCTCAGCCCAGGAGTCTTAATCTCAGGGCACTCGTAATTCCGCAGCCGCCCAATTGCGGGTGGGGTGGGACACCCCCCCCCAACAACAACAACCAACAGCCCAGGGGGGTGGGGGAAATAAGGAGGAAACTCCAGACAGCCCATCCTAAAACAAGTCCCATGGGAGAGTTCCTGTGAGCTTGATGGAGGCCCAATCCTGAACCGTCTTTCTTTCGCCCTCTTTCAGTTGACCCTTCCTGCTGATGCTGCCCATTGCTTTTGCAGAGGGGTGGGTGGGTGGGTGGGGGGAAGAGATACCTGTGTGTTGAAGGGAGCATGACTGGGCACAAGGGCCTGGAGGGGAAGGCCGTTCGCCCCCCCCCCAGGAGGGAGACCTTGCCCAAAGGGCCCCTTTTCTCTTTCCAGCCTCCAGCCGCTCAACCTTGAGGGAAATGAATCAAGCTGACGTTTTCATTACCAGAAGAGAGAGCAGGCATGGTCATAACTAGGCGGTGGAGGCTGCTATTACTGGGGATATTTATCCCACTTAGAGCTGCCAGGGAAATGAAATGGGTGCCGTGAGCTATAACCAGCGGATGGGCTCTCCAGCCAGAGAAGGGAGGGGGAGAAGCCAGCAGAGGCACCCACAACCCTGGGCCTGCCCAAGGTCACCCGACAGAGGCTGCCTCTCCTTTGCTGCCCAGCAGCCTCTTCTGATCAGGGGCTTTCTCATGCCTGGTCAGGTGGCTGCCGCGGCGGCCCATGCCCCTCTGTGCAGAACGTGGCAGCCTCGTCCCTACAAGCCACGAGCCGTTATCGCTAAGCCGCTGCTTGCCAGAATGATTTGACCGACCAGGAGGCACCTGGCTGATGCAGCGGCCGGCATTGGAGAAATCCAGGGGTTCGAATCCTTAAGACTGTGTAACAAAGCCGAGAGGTGTGGGCTAAATCTCAAGAGCTCTGCAACCAGCTTTAAAAACAACCATGTTGTATTTCCTTTTCTTTCTTTTTTTAAAAAGCAACCTTTTTTAAACCCAGTCTTGCAGTGCTCTGCGCACTCAAAGAGTTGGCACAAGCCAGCTCTGCCTGCTGATTGCTGGCTCCCTCCCATCGTCGGTAGGAATGGAGCCAACAGGCCCAGCCGGCACGGTCCCGTAGCAGGTGGGAAGGGAGGGAAAGAAGGAAGGAAGGGGGGACCAAGCCAGTTTGGCCCCTTGGCCAGGAGGAGGGGCCAAGGTCAGAGGGCTCCCCGGTCCTCCGGCTTCCCTTCTACACAGATGGTGTCCTCTCTTTCAGGGCATGGCTGCCAATCCCGGGGAAGATGCTCTGCAGGATGTCACAGTAGACCGTGTACAGCTCAGGGTCCATGTTGGGCTTAGGGAGGGCTTTGGCGTTGGAAGCCTGTTCGGGCGAGACGGAGGGGGGCGGTGGGGGTGGCTGTGGCAGGTAGACGTCACTGAAGAGGGCCAGGAGAATCTTGTGGGCCGCCTTGTACGGGTCCTCCTCCGACTGGACCATGGCCTTCAGCTCCATCAGGGTGTAGCCGTTGTAGCGCTTGCTCTCCTCGGCCAGAGGCTGGACCGTTTCTCCGATGTGCTGCACCTTCCACCGCAGGCACTTCAGTTCCTCACGGACCTCCTCAAGCTCCCTCTCCATGGCCAAGAACTCTTGCCGGGTCACAAAATCTCTGCTGGAGGGAGGGCGAGAAAGACAGAGAGAGAGAGAAAGAGGTGGGCTCAGTGAAAGGGGCCCCTGGCCTCACAGGCAGACCCTTTGCTTAGGGCCACCTCCTTGACGACCCTAACGGAACTCTGTCAGTGAAAGGGGCCGGTGGGTGACAGACCCGTCCCAAAAGAGGGCAGGGACGGTCTTGGGCTCTGATCTAGAGGTCTCCGGCTTTAGAGGCGGTGCGTCTTTGAATGCTTGTGGCCGGAGGGTACCTGCCTGCTCCGTGGGCAGGCTGCCTGGAGCCTCCTGCTTCTGGAGGCCTGGCAAAGCAGGGCTCGCTGGATCCCCCTCTGGCCTGAGCCCTTCAGGGGTGCCCAGTCATGCCCGCTCTTCCACCCATATCTTGGGGGGGGGGGAAGCTGCCTCGTTCTGCACCCCTGATGGGCAGTGGCTGGTCTCTGGGGTTTTGGGCAGGAGCCTCTTTGCAGGTAGGTTCCTGGTCTTCCCCCATCCACACTCTCTCCAGACCTGGCCCTCCTTAGCTCCCACCATCAGAAGGGACTTCTGTCTTCAGAGCACCCTCAGCTGGCCGAGCACGTGCAAGGTACGTCTATTCACTTCCGAAAACACACCCGGCCTGCCTCCTCCAGGGAGGAGCAGGCAGCCACTGCTTTCCCCTCTCTTGCCAGACTGAGGAGGGAGCCCATGCTGGGGGGCGGGGGTGGTGGCGGCTGCTCCTTCCATCTCCCTCCCTTTCCTGCTGTGGCCCCAGTCACCTGTGGCCCCACACATCAGCGGTTCCCTTTGTAACGGGACCTTGGGGAGGTCCCTCGTTTGCAGGACCCCATGAGGTGGAAGCTGCTTATTTATTTAAAAACTGATTACCCCACCATTCTCCTCTAACGGGCCCAAGGTGGCTGCAGCAGCAGCATCTGGCTGCCCCTCGAGGCCATGACTGACCTCTGCCCATCCACGGCCTGAGTCTGGGCTGACCGGATGGATCCTGGGACCTCGGAGAAACAAGCCAACTCCTTACCCAAAGCGGCAGCTCACGGGTGTGGGCGATGGGTCTGAAGAGTGACTCGTTCCTGGCATGCTCACGGAGGTGCCCAGAGCCAAGGGCAGAGCACACTGACTCTTTTGGGTTGCAGGGCCCCCGCCTTCACCCGCCTCCTTCCAGCCACTGACTCCACATCCCCTTTCCACACACAAACCTCTTTGCGCTTCCTTCTTCCTGATCCACTTCCAAGTTCTTGCCTGCCAGCTTTGCGAATTTGTCAGCTTCGGAGGTGCTGCCAGCGCATTTGAGGCGGGCATGTGGGGGCCCCAAAGCAGCGGCCGGGTGTTGTCGCCTGGTGGGAGGGCTCCTGTGGGAGGGCAGTGTGGCTCGGAACGCCAGATTCTCTGGTCCATATTCCCGGTTGGGCCTTGCCGTGGCCTGGTGGCACGCTGGCCTTAGTAACCGTGGGTGATGGGGAACCGTGGGTCCCAGGGCGCCCCGCTGCGCGCTCGCATGGAGGGGCTCCCCTGGCCTGTGGGCGGCTGCTTGCTGGGGAGCGGATGTGGCAACGGCCTGCCTGGCTTCTGGGGAAGAGAAAGGGCTGGTGGGCTCGGAGGGAAGCGAAGAGGAGCTGGCCGTGTTGGTGGGAGAGCTGGAGGGGACCAAGGAGAGCCGCCTCGGGCCATTTGGGCCACTCAGGTTCCTCTGGGACTTCACAGCTGGGTGTTGAGCATTCCTGGAAGACAGAAAAACAGAGCTGCACTGAGACCCACCGCCCGGTCTGGCCCCGTCTGAAGCCCGTCTCTGAGGGAGGGCTGCAGCCTGGCACTCGCAGGGCCTGGATGGGGCAGGGTCCTCTGCCCTGCTTTGGCCCCTGAATGAAGACGCTGAGGGGTGGGGGTCATGCACAGCGCCCGGCTGCATGCGCTCCCGCTCAGCATGCATCCCCAAGGCTGCTGCTCCTCTCTTGGCCCCTGGGCCACAGCAGAGGATCGCCTGGGTTCGCAGGCTGGCAGATGGTCACGCCAAGCAGACTCTTCCCAGGCTGGCATTTAGAAAGTGTACACAACCACACACACAACCACACTACACAACCACACACACACAGAAAGGCAGTTTGAGAAGCAACCCTGAATGCTAGCTGCGTGGAGCTTAACTGAGAGAGGAGCGCCGTGCCTTCCCAGGTGCAAGAGCAGAGGCGGCTTGGCCCTTGAGGATCACTTCCCCACCCCACCCCTGCACAGAGCCAGGATCCGTGCCCAGTTGCCCTGGCAGTGGGGGAGGATGGGGGCGTTTGCACATCCAGTCATGTCCAGTAGCTGGCAAGCCACCCTTGCAAGCGTTCCAGCATGGACAGGATGTGGACCAGCTGAGAGAGAGAGAGGGAGGAAGGCATGCCAAGGGCCGCTGCAGGGCACCTTCCCCTTCCTCTCCCATGGCCTGCATGTGCTCCCGGGGGGTGGGGTATGTAATAAGCACAAGGGGAGGGCCCCACAGCAGGCGCTTTTCCCTCCTTGGCCCCTCTGGAGCCCGCAGGAGGATCCCTCGGTGGACCCCCGTGCCCACCTTCCCCAGACTACGCATCCCGAACGAGGGTGGCAGCTCTCAGAGGGCACCATTTCCTCTCAACCCATGAAGCCACATAGCAAGAAAGGAGGCAGGAGTGAGAAGTGGGGGGTGGGGGTGGGAAGAGAGAGGTGGAAGGGTCAGCCTGGCTATAGGAGCAGCCAGCAAGGGGCAAATACGGTTGCTCTTATCAGGGAGAGGAAACCGAGACTGGAGAGGCAAAGGGAGTGACGGAGGGCGGGGGGGGGGCAAGAGGGAGGGAGAGAAGCAGAGGCTGCCTCCACCAGAAGTGCTCGCACAGGAGGAGCTGGGTGGCTTACTGCCCCCACCCCCAAAGACACCCCCACCTCCCTTGGCAGTCAAAAGAAAGCAAGGGGGAACCCAGGCACCACATAAACCAAGGCCAAGGGCTGCCTCTTCTCAGCCGACTGCCCGGCGGAAGAGAAGTTATGAGCTGGCACCACCTGCCACTCTGCGGGCAGAGCACCTGGCAGCAGTTCCAGGCCCAGATCCAAGGTCCAAGACCCTCCCCTCATTTTGCAGTGTCCCTGAGCACAGAATCCAGAAACAAATGTGAAATTCTTTCTCTAATTGCCAGTTTCTGGAGCACCTATATGTTTCAACACCTGCACAGGCGGAGCCCTGGAACCCCCCTCCCTTTGCCAGGACAAACCCCCAAACCTGTCGTACTCCTAACATCTCAAGGACTTCCCTTCCTTCTGCTGGGCTTTACGTTGCTCCCCTTGCCCTGTGCAAGGTTCAAGGTCCAGGTTTTTGCCTGCCTACACCAAAGAAGTACGGGCGAGAATAAAAAACTGCAAGTCCTTTTGTTTTTAACGGATCAAGATTTCAGCTGTGCCTGCAAAACCTCTGAGTGTAGCACTCTGTGCAAAACGGGAGTCCTTCAGCCAAGAAACCAAGCATAGGCACACACACACACACAGCCCGCGCAGGACTGCCTGATTTCTCAAGAAAGGATGTCCTCCAATCTGCCTGCAGAAGTTACAACATCTGCAGAAGAACTGTGAGTCGATAGCTCCGGAAAATGTCTTGGCCTTTTTTTTTTTGCAGGACAAGACAGAAATCTTTGCACCTGGCATGGCCTGCCCTCCCTGCTCAGAAGGAAATGCCACTGAGTTCAGGGGGACTTACTCATGCCCAGGAATGGAGGAACAGGGCTCCACCTGTACAAGAAGAAAAAGAAAAACCCTTCTCCCAAGACAGGAAATCCATTTCCCCCTGCTGCTGACCAGTCCGGCCCTCTCTCTGTACCCCAGCCCCTAAAGGTAAAAGGAAAGGCCGCTGGGGAATGCACGAGGGAGGGTCCCGGTGGTGGTGGTGGGGGCTACCTCAGAGTCAGCATGCCAGGGATGCTGAGAGGGCGTAGCTGCTACTCCTTGCAAACTGCAAGAAGGAAGGAAGCTTTTCCAGGTCAACTGAGTTTGTGTGATGAAACCAGTGCTTTGCAAGACAAGTTAGCTGTGGACAAGCAAGCTTTGCCAGACCTGAGTAGCATGCTTAAAGCATTCCAGACCTCAAACGCTTTGCAAGTTAAGAGTCAGGGATAAACCTGAGCTACTCTAAATAGTGAGGCCATATAATTGTTCGCCTACTTTGTCTCCACGGGGAACAGGTGATGCCTGAAGGACTAACGCACTGGCCTAAGGCCGGCAAAGCTCCCAGCCGGCAGCCTTAATGGACAGCAATATGAAGCAGCCACGCTTGTTGGCTTTCAGCTGCCTGAATGCAGAACAGGGCTAGACACACCGATGCACATGCTCACATGCAGGTTTCTCCAAACGTCCCTGCGCAAAGGGTCAACACTCAGCGTGCAGGGGGTGAGGGCTCTCACTTTCCAGGCTGAAGTTCATCAACTTGCTTGAAGCTGCACATCCAAGCAGCCGGCAGGCTGGTGGTTGCCACTTCTCCTGAGGCAACCCGTCCCCACCAGCATCCTGGACCACCCCCAGATTCAAGCCTCAGAAGCCACCTTCGTCCCCATCCCACTGCAAGCCTGCCGCGGGGGAGAGCTGTCATGCAAGGTAGAGACTGAGGGAGAGAGCAGAGAGCAGGTGCACTTACTCGTAGAGGAGTAGCCCTGGAGGGCCTCTAACCTCATGTCCCCAGCCTCCTCTCTCTCCTCCTCCTCCTCCACTCTGGAAAAGAGAACATACAAGGCGCACCTTCAACCCCGGATCGCTTGCTCCCTGCTGAGCACGAAGGGAAGAGCTCCAGTCTGCCAGAGCCTGGGGGGTGGGCCTCAACGCCCTTGTCTCTCCCCATCATCATCATCATCTGTCCCAAAGGGCCCAGTCCAGCCCAGACAGGGCCAGGCTGAGGCTTCCTCCTTGGGGGGGGGGGCAGGACAGAGCAGGGCTTCCGGGGGCGGGGGGGGGGCTGGGATGTGCACCCCTCCTCCCACTCCCGCCTCCCCTCAGCTTTAGGAACCGCTGCGTCTCCTCCCCTCAGATGCACCACTTGGGGAGAATTGCCCCAGGGGGAGTGAATGCCTCCCGCCCCACTCATCTCCTCGCCCCGTCCCGTCCCATCCAGCAACACAGCCACACTTCTGCTCTTTCACCCGCCAAGCAGCCTGCCGGTTGGAAACAAGGGGGGGGGGGCCAAGAAGAACAAGCCCCTGGGAAGGTCCCCGGGGGGGGGGGGGGGATGCTTTTTGGCTGCTCTCACAGGGCCAGCTGGTGACCAACACAAAGTTACGATCCAACGAAGAGCCGCCAGAAGGAAAGGAAGAGGAAGAACTGCTAGAAAATGTTACTGGACTGGGAAAATATCCAAGTGGGAAACGCTTGTCTGAGGAGCGCCCCCCACTCACCCCCCCGCCCCGGTTTACCTCCCTTTACAAGCACAAGCAACCTGGCCAGTCTCGGGGGGGGGGGCTGGAGCTGGAGGGGGGGAGGAGGAGGAGACGGCAGTTCGACCGGCCAAACCGTTTCCACCCCAACCGGGAGATGAAGCTGGCTCAGCCTGACCACCCAACACAAAGGAGTGCCCCCCCCATAGCACCCAGCATCGTCGGGGGAACACCCACCCACACCCACTTGCAGGGCTTTGGGGCTGCCAGGAACGGACCACAGAGGTGAGAAGCTGCGGCTCCTGGGCTTCCACCCCATGGCTACAGGGTGGGATTTGACCCTCTGCTTTGTTCCAAGCCGAGCCCATGACCACAACGGCAGGAAAGGCCTCTCTGAGGCCAGCAGAAGGAGGCACTTCAGCCACCATTTGTTCCAGCCTTGCCTCTCTTAGGTGGCCCCCTCTCCCGGGCTTCCCCTGGGCCCAATCCACTCTGCTTGGAGCCATACAACACCACCGTGGCCCCAGCCCTGCCCCCCCCCCACAGCAATCCCCAAAACCAACCAAGTGTCCCGTCGCATCTTGAACCCTGACGAGCTGTGGTTTGCTCTCAGCTTTCGAGGGTTGTGGGTGCGAGACGACCGAGGGATCGGCGTCCCCTGGATGCCAGCAGGTGGTGGTCCACGGAAGCAGAGGCTCAAGGGGAGACTGGCTCGCCTTCAGGGGGCCACAAGGGCTCCTGCCTGCATTTCGTGGCAGCAGACGGCAGACCAAGCTGGCGACACTCCCCCCTCCCCAACCCCCCCCCGTACCAAAGGCTCCCAGTCTCCCACGCACAGCAGGAGAGAAACAGAGCCAAGATTGCCTGCACGGTTAATGATGCCGGGTTGCCCAACCTGATGTGTTCCTTCTCTTCCCTTTACGCACACACACACACACACACCAAAACCCAACGGTGCGACTCCCAGCATCCTCTCTCTGGACCGTGGTCCACACTCTCTCATCAATGTCTGTACTGCGAAGGTGGAGTCTGGTCACATAATCCAACCTCTCCCCCCCTCCCTCCCCCCCTCCCTCATGCCTCCCCCCCCCCTCCGCTCCCGTCATGCACTGATAGCCTTTCTGCTCCCTGCAAGAGAGGAGGAGGTCAGGCTGAGCAAAATCAAACTCTGCATCTCCAGAAGGCCATTGCCTGTCCTGGATCGTCAGATGACACGTCTACCCTTTCTGTCCTTTTAAAAAAGAAATTAATGTTTGTGTTTGTAAAAAGAAAGAAAGAAACCTCGGGGAGCCAGAGTGAGCCATGGCATGAGGCGGGTGTGGGGTTGGGGTTGGGGGCGGGGGCGCTCCAGGACCATCTGGAAATGGGCACAATCCACCCACCCCGTGCCTGATTGCTTCTCTCTGCCCACAGCCCCTGGAAGAGCTTTTCTGCAGGTTTTCTGGGGGCCGGGGCGGGCGAGGGGCTTCCGTGCTGTGCCCGGCCAACCCCGATCTCTCCCACAGCCCCTCCCCTCCCCCCGGCCCGGCCCGGCCCTCCTGAAGCAGCCAGCCCCACTGACCGTCCGGGGAAGTACTTGAGGGGCTCGTGGTCGGCGTAGAGGGGCTCCTCCTGGCAGGCCTGCTCAAAGACTTTGCGCTTGTGCCGGAACTCGATGACGGTCTTGGTGTAGGAGTTGAGGGTGGTGACGGAGGCCGCCATGCAGCAGGTGAAGGAGCCCCAGGCCAGGCTGCGGAGAGAGAATGAGAGGCCGTGGGCTGAGGCCGTCAGGGGCCGGAGACTGCCTGGAGCCTCCTTCCCACCCTAACCCACCCACCATGTCTGTGCCCCCGTTGGTTCCCCAAGGCAAGACGCCCAGCCCACCCCGGCTATTTGGGCAGGAGGCTGCAAGCCTAAACACCAGGCGCCCCCTTTTATACTTCGACTGTGGTCATATGCTTTCCCTCCAGAGACACATGTCCTTCCAAGCTGCCCCGTCCGTGTAACCAACTTGCAAATACAAGAGTGTGGTTTGCATTTGGAGAGCTTGCCACTGAATAACGTTCCTAATTCCTTCTATCCAGCTGTTTCCTGACCCCCATAGCCTCCGTCCAAGGCAGTGCTGTCTGGTGCAGTGGTTGGAATGGGTTCAAAGGTTCAGGGCCAAGACCACGCTGAGCCAGGAAAAGCAGAGGATGGCCTCGGGCTGGTCACTCTCTACCAGTCTGGCCGACAGGGCAGGGTTGCTGTCTTGAGGACAGAGTGGGAGAAAGGGCACCCGCAAGCCAACTTTGATGGAAATGGCACCAGTCAATAGACGGGCTGGCCAAAGAGCCACCCTCCAGCTTGTCCAACCTGTTCTGTTGTTTGACTGCCAGGTGGCCAAGCGTGCCGAACTCTCTGCTTCAGGGGCTCCCACGGACCACCTGCCAGGGTGCCGACAGACTCACCAGAAAGACCAGCCGTAGTCCCACGAGTGAGGCCTCCAGTCTTCTGGGCCAAGGCTGACCGTCACCTGGAACACTTGCGTGTACATCATGTGGGCAACCATGCCCAAGAGCCCTGCCGGAAACAGTCCCCGAAAGCATGGTCACTCCGGGTCCTGAGGAGAGCCGGAGTCTGGCGCTTGGCCCACCGCAGCCAAATTCAGCTGCCAGCAGCCCCCTGGGGCTCCCCTCCGGCTCCCACGTGTTCCTCCTCCAAATTGGGAGCTGCTGGAGATTGGATCTGGCACCTTCTCTCCCCCCCCCCCCCGGCTTGGCCCCCAGTCCACCCTAACACTCTTGGCTGCCAAGCTGGCTTCCCTCCTTTGTGGTGGGAAGGGGCACAGTGAGTGAAGGGCAGAAGGGAGCCCCCCTCCCCCCAGCAACCTGATCAACACTGCCCACCCCACCCATCCACATGCAGATAGAGGAAGCTGCCACACCCAGAGGCAGAGGATGATTCTCTTGGGCCCAACCCTGCCCCACCAAGATGGGGGGGAAACAGCTCTCCAGTCACCCAGCAGAGGGGGGGGGGGAATGGGCGGGGGGGGGGAGGCTTTCCTGGCTCCTATTCCCTGGCCCTTTTCTTAAAAGTCCCTGCAAGTTGCTCAAGGGCTCAGCCTGAAGTCTTCTGGATGTTTACGCGCATGCACGCAGCACACACTCACCTGACAACACGGTGAAGACAGCGGCGAAGGCATTCAGCTTGAGCCCACCGATCACGTTGTTGGAGTGCAGAAGCTCAAGGCACATGAGGCTGAAGCCCACAACCAGAAGTGCGATGTAGAGCACCTCGGAGACCACCGAGAGCCACAGAACCCCTGGGGGCAGAAGAGCACTGTCAGTGCGGGGGTGGGGGTGGGGTGGGGCTCCCAGGACCCATCACCCATCACCTGCTGAGAGAGGAGGGCCAGAGAGAAGGACTGGGGGCAGGTGAAGGAGAGAGGGACAGTGATGGCCAGCTCCTCAACCAACCTGCCAGCTCAGTAAAAAATGAGCTGCTAAGCCAGGATTCCAGGCCACTGGCATCCAGAGGGGTTCCTAGCTGCCTTTCCAAGCAATGAAAGATGAGTCCTGGTGAAGAGCTGCTGTTATCATGGCAAAAGCAAACCCTAACATTTCACTCCCTCAGAGTCTCTTCTTCCCAACCCAACGAAGGCAAACAAATCAGCTGCTTGCAAAACTGTGATAGATGTTGAAGGATAATCACACCTCCTTTACTGCTTAAGTCAGGAGTGCTTCTAATTGTGAAGCTCCTCCATCTTGCCTGTTTTGGCCACAGATGAGTGCACCAGGAGCTTCAGCTTCATAATCCACTTGGAGACAGAGACTAGAACAATGCACTGCTTATTCTATATGAAGCCCACCCACCCTGTGGGTTTTGTGTTGAGCAACATTTTTGCACCATCTGTCTCAGGAAAGGAAATGAACAGAATTTAGGAAGTATCATCTGCCTAGAAAATTTAAATCCTCTCTTTTCCCCCTGGGCTGGAGCTGAGCCCACCATCATTGCTACAAATCCCCAGAAGCTCCGGAAAAGGGCGCAAGAAGGCAAATTAAGCATCTGTGCCATGTCAATGGCCAGCGACCGAGAGCGTGCCCTTTCTCCTCTGGAGAAGTATGAGAAGCACATGGCTCCCATGCATGGGGGAGTGGGGTGCCAGGCAGAGGAGGAGGCAGGGAAATGAGGGGGCGGGTGGGAGAGAAAAAAAACAAAGAGCCCCCCCCCCCCCAGCCTATAAGTCCCAGACTGAAAACAAGAACAGGCTGTGAGCGCACAGCCCAGACGAGAGAGGAAAAATTCAAGCAGGAGGAGCTGGAAGGCAAAGGCCATGGCAGGGGCCCCCTGGGGGGGGGGAATCCCAGGACAGCCTCTGTGGGCCCTGAGCTCAGCCCTGCAGCCAGGGGGCTCCTTTGGCTGGAAGGGTCCTGGCATCCCCACATGCAACTGGGGCCGAGCAAACGGCACCAGGAAATCCAGGACGAACCACCCTCCCCTGTTCTGTCCGAAGGCAGTGTGAGAGGCGCGCTCTCTCTTTGGGACCTGGCTAGGGGACTCTGGGGTGCGCGCCCCAAACAGCAGTGGCTCAGCTGGCACACCTCACCCAGACACAGAGGGAAGCACCTCCACGGGTGTCACATTCAAAAGGCCAGAGAAAGGGCAGGGGGGGTGGGGGTGGGGGAGAAAGAGAGGCTGGGACTCCAGACAGAGCCACCACGGTCACCTGCAAGCCGAGAGGATGATGCCCGGCGCACGTCTTACCTTTCTCCGAAGCTGGGGCCAGATCAATGAAACTCCGGCATTTTTCACCTTGAAGAGAAGACAAGAGGATTGGAGGGCAAGAGAACAGGACCGCCCCGTTTGGCACAGGCACAGGGAGGTGCAAGGCGGGGCTCCCCACGGCCCCAGCAGGGCCCCCCTCCCTCCACCCCCACCCCCCTCACCCCTCTCCAAAGGTGGGAAGCCAGCTCTGCTGGTTGCAGGACCCTCTGGCTCCCCGAGTGCCCCCTTGTGTGACCTGGACAGTGCTGCTCTCCCTACCTGCACCCACACCTCTTGGGGTGGGGTGGGAGTTGCCCTCCATCCCTGACATCCCCCCCCCCCGGAAGCACCAGGGCAGGGATCAGCACCGGTCACCTTGCAGCCCCTGCACAGCCGTGCTGCACTGCTAGGTCAGCCTCAGGAGGTGTTTTGAGGCCTGGCGAGGAAAACCCTGGGCAACCAGTCCCACCCCAGAGATGGAACCCCCTTGCCCCCCCCCCGCAATGCAACATTATGTAATGGTGCATAATTCTGCAAGGCGGAGTTGCATAAGCACATGATTTGTGCCATTATTTGTAGTTTATGCTATTCATAGAAGATTGATAATAGCAACCACGAGAGTGACAGGGAAAGAAGTACTAAGTGGATCTCTCTCTCTCTCTCTCTCTCTCTCTCTCTCTCTCTCTCTTCCTCCCTCTGAAAACCAGGGGGGGGGGGTTCAAGAGAAGAAAAGGACAGGAGTAAGAAAGCCATTGCTACTTGTCCCTCATCCTTGGGGGGCGGGGGCGGGGGAAGAAGAAAGAAACACAGCCAGCAAAGGGACTGGTCTCACCTGGGAAACTAGCAAGCTTTCTTTAGCAAAAGCCTTCAGAGGCAGGAGGGCCAGGAGGGCCTTGACAGGGGTATTATTTTTGGGGTCAGCAAAAGCAGGCAGAAGGAGGGGGGAGCAGTGGGGAGAGGCGTGTTGTCCACAGAGCTGAGGAAGGCCAGGCAGCCGCTCCCACACCCCTTCCCTCCTGGTTCCTCCCAGTGTTTGCTGCCCACCCCCCACCCCACCATCGAGTCTGACCCTGGGTCCAGCCAGCCCAAGGCTGCCGATTCCACCTGGCGGGTTCCCAAGGGCTAAGGTCAGGTGGGTTCAGGATGGGAGGCAGGGATCCCATCAGAAGGAGAAAAAGCCAAGGGGGCGAGAGGGGCCAGGCGGAAAGAGAAGCATCTGGGTGACGAGCCAAGAAGCACCCCCTTGCACCCCCTTCCTGCCAAGGAAGCACCATCAACAAGCCTTCAGGCCAGGCTACGAAACACGGAACAGCCGCCAACCGGAGGAAAGACTGGGCTGCTCTTCCCTTTGGGTTCTTGGCAGCTTGCAGTCCTTCGCGTCCGGAGACTCACTTCTTCATTAAGGCTGAGGCATTGCTCAGTGAGTTGCCGGGCAAAGGACCATCCGGCAGATGGCAAGCCCAGGCATCCCCTGGACGCTGGGCTCCTCCTCTCCAGCCCTTCTAGAACTTTCCCTTTCACTGTAATTGTTCTCTCCCTTGTTTCTCTATCTTCATCTGTTCATGCTTTTAAAAAATTCTTTTCCGTATAATCCTCAATCTTTTCTATAGAAGGATTCTTTCTTGTATGTAGGTCTTTATAAATTTTTTGAGAAGCTTCTTGGCCCCTGGGCTCCCCAGGAATTCTGGGGGTGGGTGGGGTGGGACACAGACGAAGCAGGGAGGCCTCCCTGGCAAAAGAGCAGGAGAGGGTGGTTAGGATGGGGCAAAACCTTTTTAAAAGCAGGGGAGTTGTGCTTAGGCTTGCTTTACGCCAGAGGAATCCCAAGGTGAATGCAGCCAGAGGGCAGGGGGAAGGAAGCACATTTTAAAACATTCCCACATTGAATTTCAATGGGAAGTATGTGCAAGATGTGAGACTCAGTTGGCAGAGAGACACCATTTCACCTCCTATTTTGAAAAACGGCCATGCCCCTGAGGGTTTCAGAGTGACCCTGTTCCAGGTCACAGCTTCGTCATCTGAGCCCAGGTGACACTCCCCCCCCCCATCTTGTCCTAATCAGCTCTGGCCCCTGGAACAGGACCCCACACGCTCAGGACATTCTGCCTACCTCTCACGAATGACCTGCGCTTAGCACACTGTCACGGACTGCCTTGCAGGAGAGGAGCAAGGTTTAATTGTTGCATTCGCAAAAAGCGCTTAACTTGGTGGCACTGAAGCAACGTCCTGGCGCACACGCACATTCCCCAAACAGAGCTCTCTGGTTTCCTCTTTACTGGCTAGGATTTATTCCTGCTATTTTTGAACATATTGTATAACTGATCTTCTTCTAAGCTTTTAAAATTGAATTTTAAACTTGGCACGGCCTCTGGGTGGCTGCACTGCCCTTTTCCAGCCCCACCAACATTTGAACTGGGAGGGAGTCAACAGGCCTTGGCGAACAAACACCCTGGAGTTCAGAAAGCTGTCACCTCTTCACCTCACCAAGCCCAGCCCCCCCTCCCTGTGCCCAGCAAGTCCTCTCTTCACTGGCGCCCGGGTGGGCATGGATGCCAGGGAAGAAGAAGAGAGGGAAGGAGACCCGGCTGGGGCCTGGGAAGGCAAGGGGGGGGGGCCCTGCTGCCTGCTCTCAGAGCCTGGAGGTGGGAGAGGGGGCTGCTGCTCTCTGATCTGGCCGGGCACTTCGGGCAGGGACGGCAGGCCAAGAGGGGCCCCACCCGGTGTCCCTTCCCCAGCGGCCAGGGGCCACCGCCGAAGCACCAGGGCTGGGAGGGCAGGTGACACCGCCAGCCCCGGCAGCTTTGGACCGCGCCCTTGGCAGGATGTGGGCCCGCCGAGGCGCCCAAGAGAGCGGGTGGAAAGACGTGCAAGGGGGGCAGCGGGAGTGGGCTGCGTGGATGCAAGAGGGCCTACCCCCCCCCGACCCCGACCCCGACCCCGACCCCGCTTTCTCCTCGAAGGGGAGGAATCTCACGGCGCCTCGGGCGGAGGGGGCTCCCCTCGCCGTTCAAGCAGCACTCCTGGGCGCCCGGGGGCGCGTGCAGGGGAACGTCTTCGCCCCCAGCCCTCCCGGAGGCTGTCCGGCGACTCTTCGGGTGGCGGCAGAGGCAGCCCTCGCCATCCACCCACTCGCCCACCCCGGGCAACTCCGGGGTGACACAGCAAAAGCCGGCCGCCATCCGTTTCCACAGCAACGCCAGCTGCGGCGCTTGGGAGAAGGGACCCGGCGCGGGCAGGCTGTTGCTGGGGATGCGGGGCGGCGGCGGCGGGGGGGGGGGCGTGCGCGGAAGCGGCGCCCCTTGGAGGAGGAAGGGCCGCCGGGGGCCCAGCGGGAGCCGGGCTCCTTCCCGGGTGGATGGGGCCCCGCACGCCGGCAGGGGACCGGGAGGCGCTTTCGGGCTGTTCCCTCTCCGGGCCGGGCCGACCTTTCCCAGCCTTATTCCGGAGGGCCAGCGACCCGAGGCCGGCGGCTGCCGCTTCCCCGACGGCGCGGCCAGCGGAAGGAGGAAGGGAGGCGGGCGGGCGAGCTCCGGGGGCGGCCACTCACCGGGCGTGTTGATGTTCTCCTCGCACGAGTACCAGATGCCGGCGTGGAAGTAGCGGAAGAGAAAGCGGTCGTCGCCCGTCTCCCAGCTGTAGTGGACCACGTTCGAGGGGGCCCCGGCCCGGCGGGTGCCGTTGGCCGCCGTCCGGTTGCCGGCCTCGTCGGCGTCCTGGTAGCCGTAGTCGAGGCAGTTGGTGCGCTTGTGGGGCCCGCAGGTGGGCTTGGGCACCCGCTGCGTCCCCTCGCACCAGTGGGTGGTCCCGAAGGCCGTGGCCGAGAAGAGAAGCGCCACCAGGTTGAGCGCCACGGCCAGCAGGGCCCGCGCCCGCCGGCCCCCCATGCCGCCGCCGCCGCCGCCGCCGTCCCCCGGCGCCATCCCCCGGCCCGACGGGCCGGGCCGCCCGGGATGCGGCGGGGGCGGAGGAGCGGGCGGCTGCAGCGGCGGCAGCCCTCGGCTGCCCAGCGCCTCCCTCATGCGGGCCGGCGCTCGGGTCCCGGGCAGGCAGCTGCCATCGCCGGCGCGGCTGGCCGGGTTGGTGGTGGCGCTGGCGGTGGCGCCGCGGGCACAGTCGGAGCGGCACTGACCACCCCCCGCCGCCGCGGCCAGGGAGGGAGGAGGGCGGAGGAGGAGGGCTGCCCGCCCGCCCGCCCGCCCGCCCGCCCCCGAGTGACGCGCGCGCCCGACGGAGCGCCGAGGGGCGGGGGAGCGCTCCCCGGCCTTGCGCCGTCAGGAGAAAGTTGCTGGGAGGCGGGCGGGGGGCTTCCTCCTGCCTCTCACCGGCGAACCCCCCCCCCAGGTCCCTCCTGGCCCCCGCGGCCGGGCCGAGGCCGCAAGGTCCGTTCAGCTGGCACCTGCCGGTCCCGGGCCGCCCCTCCTGAAGGCTGGGGCAGCCGCCCGGGAAAGCGCGGCTTGGGCCGGGAGGCGGGGGCTCCGCGCTTCCCGCCGGGCGTCGGATCTTCCCCTGCGGGGATGGAGGCCCCCAAGGCGGGTTCCGGGAGGAGCTGGGCGGCGGCACCTTCCACCCGTTTGAGGGGGCGGCCGAGGGAGGAGGGGCGCGGGTTGGGGGCGCCGCTGGCTCCCGCCAGGACCCGCAGCTGAAAGCACCCGGGCCGGATCCTTAGAGGCCGCGCCGCGCGCTCGCCGAGCTTTTCAGCAGGATTAGGGACTGGGAGCTGGCTGGATAGCTCCCGGGTTGAGGTCTCCGGTTGCGGAGCCCGAGGTTGAGAGTTTGATTCCCCCACGGGGCTTCCCCCGAGAAGAGTCGGCCTGGGTAGCCTTGGGCAAAAGCTGCACAGTCCCACAAGAAGGGAAGGGTGAAACACCCTGGAAAACCTTGGGAAGGGTCGCCTTAAATCAGAATCGACTGGACGGCATATGATGATGATGATGATTAAAGTGTGGTAGCTGCTGCCCCCTAGTGGCCAGAGCTCGCCATAGCCGCTTTTTCCCCTCCCCCTTCCGAGTAGCCCCCCCCCCCCCCCATCCACTGTTGGGACTGCAATTCCCATCTTGCACTGCCACGGAGGAGACTGGCCAGGCCCGACAGGATGGGCCTTCCGAGACCACTTAAGCCCACCTCTGGTCTCGAAGAAGTAGCGGCCAGATCCGAGGAGGGGGTGTGTGTGTTGGTGGCCCCCGGCTCATGGCGGGAGCCGAAGGAAGGCCGAAGGACCTGCCGTTGGGCGCGGACAAGGGCTGCCACCCCCCCCACACACACACACACCCCTCTTTGCCGGTCCGCGCTCCTGCGGCCACATTTCAGATGGGCAGCCGCCACCGAAGGGGGCTGCCGCTTCTCACCCGGAGCTGATCTCCACTTAATGCCCCAAGTCCGGTAGGGAGTGTGTGTGAGGCCTTCCAGCTGTTGCCACCTGCTGCTCCCAGGTGTCCCCCCCCCCCAAGGTACTGTACTGTCCGCGCCTTATGGACGGCCCTGGAGAGCAGCCACGCTTCCCGGCCCCAACTTGTTTACAGATGAGCCTCCCTTCCCCAATGCTTTGGCGAAGGGTACCAAAACCCCGCGAGAAGCCCCCGGGCCAGCTGTGTCCCCCGCCTCTGGCCCGACGGCCCAGGACAGCACAAGGGCCACCCACGGCCTCCGGGAGGCCCCGGCTCCTCAGCCCCCACTGCCCATCCGCGTTCTGCCCGGGACTCAAGAGTCACCGTCTCTGGAGGCAATGCCATCGATTCAGAAAATGGCAGGATTAGAAGCCCCATCCCTGAGTGGACTCGCCGATCTCTCAGGCCCTCTGAAAGCTGGCGCTGCCCAGCGAGGAGACTTCAAAGGGAACCCGGAGGGTGGGGAGGGGGAAAGTGGGGCGGCTGAGGTCCCCTTCATGGGGGAAGTTGCCCTCCCTTCGCAGAGGGTCAAACGGGGACGGAGGTGTGCCATCCAGAAGGTGTGGGCAGCCGACGTCTCTCTCTCTCTCTCTCTCTCTCTCTCTCTCTCTCTCTGTGTGTGTGTGTAAAGGGTCAGCTGTAGGTTTCTTAGAAGTGGCCTTTTCTCTCCTTTTAGCATAAAGAAAGAAGCCTGGAAGACGGTAAAGGGCGGGTGGGGGTCCTCGGCTGGCGTGATCCCGAAGGGAGCGGGCGGGCTGCGCGTCTAACCAAAGCGGGGGCGACCGGCAGGGCAGAAGGGGGGGCCCCTCACTGTTCCCTTCCTGGGCGGACCCCACCCACCGCCAGCCAGCAGCGAACAAGCCGGTACTCCACCCCACCCCCTTCCCCAAAAAGACGCCGGGAGACTGGGCTGCACTGGAAGCCAAGAACTTTATTCTTCTTCGTCTTCGGAGGAGGAGGAGGCGTGGGGGGCAGAGAGGGCGGCGGGACGGCGGCGGAGGCGGCTTTCCTCCCGGGGGGCGGCTCGCCTAGCGGTACCGGGCGACGAGCACCTTGGAGACGACGGACATGAGCTTGTCCATGGACAGGACGGTGCCGGCGTTGAGGGGCCCGTGGTTGTGGCAGGCGAGGGTCACCAGGATGCAGTGGCCCAGCAGCTGCGGAGAAAGCGGGCGTCAGAGCAGGGCAGCGAGGCCGGGCCCCGTCGGCTCGTGGATCGGGGGCCGGGGAGGCTCCGCCGGCCCTCACGCCTCGGGGAGTCGCCCGGCCCTCCGCCAGCGTTTGGTGGCCAG
Organism: Intellagama lesueurii; assembly: GCA_037013535.1. Classification (NCBI taxonomy): domain Eukaryota; kingdom Metazoa; phylum Chordata; class Lepidosauria; order Squamata; family Agamidae; genus Intellagama; species Intellagama lesueurii. The sequence continues at coordinate 23,020,470 of JBAJHW010000012.1, read as the reverse complement.
AAGGCCGCGCCCGGGGGGAGGGGGGGCTGGCAAGGACGAGGGGCGCCTCGGCGGCGGCGTGGGCGCCGGGAGAAGGGACTCACCGGGAAGTTGACGGGGTCCACCCGGAGCTTCTCGGCGTGCAGGTCGCTGAGCTTGGAGAGGGCGCCGGGGATGTCGTCCAGGTTGTGGACGGCCTGGGTGAGGGCCTCGATCACCTTCTTGCCGTGCGCCCTGATCTGGGGGGAGTTCTCGTGCAGGTCGAAGTGCGAGAAGTAGGTCTTGGTGGTGGGGTGGGCCATGAAGAGCCTGCGGTGGGGGAGAAGGGGAGAGAAGAGGAGACGGTCAGCACCTTCTTCCGGCCCGCAGCTGGGAGGCAAGCCGGAGAGTCCCCGAAATCCGGCCCGCCGGGCGGCTTACCTGTACAGGCACTCGGCCCCGAAGGCTTCGGGGTTTTTGATGACATGGGCCCAGACGGCCCGCACGTGGTTCTTGTCGTCCTCAGTCAGCACCATCTTGGCAACTGAAGCGCCACAGCTCCCGCCGCCCTTATATCGGGGCCCGAGGGCCGCCCCTCCGCGCCCCGCCCGGGCCCACGCCCATCGCCCGTTGCCCATCGCCCTCGGGGCGCCCCTGAGGAGGAGGAGGGAGCTAGCCACGGACACACACGCACGCACGCGCGCACCCACCACTCCCGAATGAAGGGGCCAGGAGAAGAAGGCCTTTGCCGCCCCCTGAATTCTCCCTCGGTCGGTTTTTACACCTTCCAGCCGGCCCTTCCCAAAGGAAAACACACATCATACCGCGAAGGGAGGAAAGCTGAGGCCAGCCCCAGACCACCCTCGGGGGCTCCCCATCCTGCTACCCCGGCCCCCGCTCCCGGAGAAGGGCTGGCAAGTGGGCAACCCCCGAAGGAGCCGGCGGGGAGTCGCTCCCCCTCCAGAAAGGGTTTTCACGGGTGTCTGCGGGGAGGGGGGCTGAGCAAGGGGGCCCTTCCTCTCCTCGGAATCTTAGATCTCTTCAGTACTATTTTAACTGGCACAGAGAGAGGCCGGCGGGGTTGTGCCCGGCAGGCGCCTCTAAGAGGCACGGCCAAGGGTCCCGGCAGAATCCCCGCCGATGCCTTCGGCTGCTTGGCACAGAAGGAAGGAGCGACGTGGGAGGGGGGCGCGACATGACGCACGGCGCGGAAAAGGAGAGGGGGAGGGGGTCTCTCTCTCTCTCTCTCTCCCCCCCCCCCCCTCCTCGTTATTGGAACGGGGTCATTCACAGTCCCTGAGGGCGAAGGCGGGTGCGCGATCCCGGGAGGAAAGCGAGCCTTTGCCCCGGGAACTCTTTGCCACCAGACCTGGTACAGCCCCCGGTGGCCGTCAAAGGGGAGAGCGGACGGATCTCCCAATGCCTAGCCAGGCTGGCCGGGGGGACCGGGCCCTGGACGGGCGGAAGGCCGCGGTGGGCTCTCGCTGGCGGGCCAATGTCCTGGGGGGCTGGGGGGCCGCCTCCCCTCCCCTCCCCTCGAGCGTAGCAGGATGCTGGGCCGCGGAGGCTGAGCGCCCCTTCCGACTCTCCTCCCGCCAAGGGGCCATGCCCGGGGGGGGGGGGCAGGAGGGGGCGACGGGCCGCTTTGAGCGTCCCGCGGAGGAGGCCCAGGGGTTTCCGCCAGGGAGGGGAGCCCCCAGGCTCCGTCACACCCTCCCCCCCCCGTGCCCCCTCCTCAGCCGGGCAACAGAAAGACACCACTCCCCGTCCTGCTTGTCCTTGGTCGCGGGCAGCCGCCCAGGGTCCCGGCCAACCTGGCGGAGCGCAGAAGGGCGAGCAGCGCCGCCACACACCTCCCCCCCCCCGCACGCACGCACACACACACATCTGCGGGCCAAGCACGGGGTGGGTGGGGGCAGGAACAGGCTCCTTGGTTCCGAATTGGGGTGGGGGTGGTTATTGGCAGGCGGGGGTGGGTGGGTGGAGGGGAAAAAGAGCCTTCCCCCCGGAGGCGTGTGCCGGGCTCCCCCTTCGCTGGGGGGGGGGGAAGAAGGGGCCCCCTCTCTATCTGCCCCAGGCAGGCAGGCAGGCAGGCAGGGAGGGAGGGGGCGAGGCAGCAGGGCGGGGGCAGGAGCAGCTCTCCGGGCGGACCCGGCCGATAAGCAGGCGGCCGCCTTTCTCCCGGGAGAGATAAGGGTTGGAGGATGCGCCTGGGTGGCTCAAACCCCCACCCCCACCCCTCGCCAGACACCGGAGCCAGGCAGGCCAGAGGGGGCCGTGGCCCCGACGCCCTCCGGCGGGGAAAGGGCCGGGGGCTTCCCTCCTGGCAGGCCGCGGCCCCTTTCCTCTTCCTCCCGGGCCCCAGCCCCGCGTGGACCCCCGGTCCTCCCAGATCCCTTCTGGCCTTGGAAGCGAAGCGGGCCAGGCCTGGCCAGCGCTTGGATGGGAGGCTTCCGGACCCCTCCCGAGGCCGAAGGCGGAAGACCTGGGTCCCCGCGGGGCCCTTGCAGGACCTGGGCCAGCCGCAGCGGGCGCCAGGCCCGAATGGGGGCAAAGCCCCTTCCAGTGAGGGCTCCTTGGGCCTCTCTCTCTCGCAGGAAAGGGATTTTGCACCCCAAGGCCCCACAAAGACACCCCCACCCCGCTTGAGAAAGGGGGAAGGCCGCCCACCCCACAGGGCCCCCGCTTCCTTACAAGGGGTGGGGGGGGGGCATGTAGAGCAGACCAGAACAACCCACCTCCTCTCCAGAGCAGAGGAATGACTTCCTCCAGGTGTTCCCTATTTAAAAGGGTGCAAAGTAGAATCAGGGCAACCACAGATCCAGTACAGAAAAACCGTTTAATATATTTATATAGAGTGGATTACAGATCGGGAGTAACAAGTCAACAGGATTATGGATATTTACCTTCTATATACAGAATAAGAGTATTTCACACATACATTTTTCAACTTCTGTCTTTTCAGCCAAAGGGGTGCAAGACCAGTATGTACAATTAAGCTGCTGTGTTGAAGGGGCGCCCCCACCCACCCCCCACAACCACCCCTGCCCTCCCCCTCCCTCCCCAAACCAATGCGAAGTCAGTGAGGCTCTTGCTAGCTAGAGAGGGACTTGGAGGGCAAAGCCAAGGGAGCGGGAGGGCAGGCCAGCCCCAGCTGGAGCAGACCCACGGACCTCCATGGGCTGGACATGGCCGGGCAACCAACAGGGCCCCTTCCTTTCCATGGGGACAGACGGTGGCTCGAGCCCGCTGGCTTTACAAAGAGGGAGCCCATTTCAGGTGACTTTCCTCTCTTGCACTGGGCAGGCATTTCAGCACATCAGGCTAAAGCATTCCAAAATTAGAGACTGAGGCACACACATCAAACACGGGATCCACTCCACTGCTGGCCCCCATCTTCCCCCACCCACCCATCACAATTTGTAGCTTATTAGAAACCATGCAAAGCCTCAAGGCAGGTTAACACCATTTCAGAGCCAGGTGAAAGTAGAAACACACCTTTAACTATCACACAGAACAGGAATAACCCTTTCTCCGCTGTTCAAGGACACCCCCGGCCTGAGACGTGTACAGTTGTTCACTGGGAAGGCTCTCCTTCCACGCATTGAAGGCACCAGAAGGGCATCCGCACGGATGCTGACCTACAACTTCCTCACTGAGGACTGTGGGCAACCAAAGGCTTTTGAGGCCACCGGCAACATGGTGACCGTTTGTGGCCTGAGATGGCTGTAGTCCCTAGAGGTTTCTGTCCATGGGTCAAAGCACTGACCGATGCCCAGCCATGGCTGCTGCGTTGGAGGGGTCTCTCCCAAGCAGGGGCCTTTCCTCTCTTCTAACGGGACATCCATCATCCTAAGCAACCTTACAGGTACGCAAGGGCCGAGCCCATGGGTGCTTCTAATGGTATTGCCATTAAATTATTTTGTTTGCCTTTTATTAAAGCCATTGCCACAAACACATTGGTCTCAAACCCCTGGCTCGGAATGCCACATTATTTTTGGAAGTTGATTTTGTCCAGAAAAACCTCCTCAGACCTGCCCTGGGTGGACTGAGGGTATGACTTAGTGCAACGGAAGGTAGCAGAAATGCAGAGGGTGTGTGAACCGCCAGTGAGCAGCATGAGACCCACCTGCCCCCCCCCCAGCCCCTGCCCCCAGACTGGGGGCTTCTCTTGCTCATGCCTGTCAGCTCTTGCTGCCACCAGAAGCAGCCACGGGCAAGAGGCGGCCAAGGGCTTTGGGGTGGATGCCGACTGGGCCTGCTAGACCTCCGAAACGCCCCTCCACCCTGGGTGGGAACGGCCGAGAGACAGAGAGACACAGAAGATCCGGGTTGCCCCCTTTCAGGCTGCATAGAGTGGAGACCCTGTTGTCTGGGAAGCCTTGGTAGGGCCTTGTTGGAAGGCAAACTGAGGTGGCCGGTGGAGGAAGAAGCCTCCCTACGGTGGAAGCCGAGAGAGAACTCCTTCTATTCAATGACACATTCAGGCAAACGTATGGGCAGGAGATAAAACAAATCTTCAACCCTTGGAGAGAGTTCTGGTTCTCAACGGCCCTTTGCTGGTCGGCTGCTGTAGCGCTGAAACAGGCTTACGCCAGGGCAGGTGAGCCGAACGTGGCTCCCCGGCTGTTTTCAGAGCAAGGAGGGCCGCCAGAGAGGGCAGGGGAGGGCCCTTGGTTCCTGGGTGGGAGGGGTCCTCCTAGGACTCCCCCCCCCCCACATTCCCCTGGAAGCTACTTTTTGCAAGGGCTTCTCCACCCCATGGCCTGGCCACTCCTGCCAAAAGCCCCCCCCCCAACCTCACAGTTGCCCCCAGAGCCCTCGCGAGGGTCCGGCTCACTGGCCTTCCTCGTTCTAGACTCTCGGCAAGAGGGCCTTTGCTCCAAGAAGCCAAAAGGCCCACCCACCCCCGGCTCGTGCTTGGTCCATGGCCCGGTGGTGGGCTTCCTCCCTGACCTCTCACGACCACCACCCACAGGAGTGGATTCTGGATTCCACTCGGCTTCTTCCATTAACCTGTACCCACTGGGCATTTCGAATTATTGCTGTCACTCTCCCTCTCCCAATTTTATTGCTCTCGTGTTGGGTGTTCTCCTCACCACCCCTCCCCTCCCAGCACCAGAGTCGCCGTCCTCTGCAGCCTCTTGATAAAGAACCCGGCACAGACCCCACCCAGCCCCTCCCGGGGGAAAGCTGAAACTGTTTACAGGCTTGGTGTCTTATGGACGATGAAAAGCAAAATTTAGCTCACACACATTTTTGCACTGTCCACCTCCTTCTTCACCTCCCTCTTTTCTACAAGACCATTCTGAGTCCTGGCTTCCAAATATCAACAGAGCCTCGAGTTTCAAAGGTTCACCTTTATTCCTCAACGGGCTGACAGACTATAACCTTCCTGTATTTAAATTTCTCTGTGGAATGTCTCCAACTGGTGGAAATCCAGTGGTTGCTTCTGGGCTCAGTTCGGCAGAGAACGGCTAGAGAGATCCCACCAAACAGAGCATAAATTCTTTGCCCGACACCTCCTTCCCCCTGCCCAAGGAGACGCAACGAGATCCAATACACCCGACGGCACAACGCCATCGTATATGGCTCAAGGAAGCCTGTGCTTAAGGGTGCCCTGCCGTTCCAATGAGAGCCCTCTGGAACACACGGCTGTTGCCTCATCCTGGATTGGGGGGGGGGGGAAGAGCTCAGTCACAGACTTGGGGTTTGGCTGGAGGCGCTTTCCATCCGCCCGCTGCTCCAATACAGAAGGCATTCAGTGCCAAAAGGGGCAGGGGGAGCATGCATCCGTTCCAAGATCAGAGAGGTCCCCTGTTCGTTAGCAAGTAAGGCCCATGAGCCACCCATTGCCAGCCCCCCTCCTGACACAAATCAAAATTTTTACAAGAACTATCTTGAGGCATTTTGACACCAAAAAGGAATAATCTGAGTCACCACCTCCACAACACAGTAACGTTGCTGCTCCTTTTGTGCAGCCGCTTCCCCAACAGCAGCTGCCAAAGCGGGGCAGCCGCCAAGCCAACCGGCCCCCACCCTCCACTCGTCCCTGGGCTAGATCTACGGGGGGGGGGGGCTGCCAGCGGCTGCTGTCCCGTTGTGCTCAAACAAGAAGAGTCGGAAAGGAAAAGACCTCTCTCACCAAGGCAGCTCACGAGGGGCCGCCTCGTCCCACAGCCGGGAGCTCAGGCAAAGGGCTGCCCAGACTTGCCAGAAGGCCACTGTGGAGGCGGCACCCCATGAAAACACGGCATCTATTAGAAGGCAAGAGGTGTGGTGAAATGACACCAACCTGCGTGGAAGCCCAACTTGGGTAGGAAGGGAAGAGAACACACACACACACACACACACACACACACACAGAGAGAGAGAGAAGGAAGAAGAGAACTACCTCCTTCCGTACGTCTTTATTCAGAACTGAAGTCCATCATGTACACTGGAGGTAATTCCTAGTCGATGTGCTTAGGAGTGCAGCCACAGTGAAGGCTAGTACAGTACTTGGGACTGAAGAAAGCAAGACGGGTGCCCTTGGCATCGAGGTTGGGAAGCATGCAGGCCGCCCTGTTCTCTCTTGGCAAGACGACGTGGTGGCGGGCGAGGACTGAGCTGGAAACCCACCATCCTCTTCCACCTTAACCCTACCAGGAGCTCTCTCAAAAGAGGCCTATTTCACACAGCACGGACCGACTGGGACGGGGGGAAGGCAGGGAGAGGAGGAGAAGAAGGGAACCCCCTTCAGGGCCACCAGCACTCCGGATGCACTTCCACTTCTGTTCCAAAGAAGTCTGCTTCTACTCAAAAGAAGAGCACTGGAGGGGGGGGGGGGCAGGAGGGACGACCCTTCTGAAGCAGGAACACTCCCACCCAGCCTCTTAAACGGACTCTAAAATGCTCTGACCCTTTCTAAGCTTATTTAAAATAAAATAATAATAAAAAGTTAGAAAACCTGCCCATCCCTCTCTTCAGGTCCGCAGGGCGTATGAGGTTGTAAACGAGCCATTTATTGGGTTCTACTGGATCCAAGAAAGACGGGCGCTGTCAGGAGGACAAACCAAATAAATTTAGGGTGAAAGGGACACCACTTCCTTCTCAAAAGACACCTTCCTCTGATGGGCAACCCCCCCCCGAAACACACACACCCCCCCCCCCATCAAGCCCTGTGAGGCCATTCCCAGCCCTGATCCTACCCGTCTCTCCTAGACTCCTGACGAGGGGCAAGGCGGCACCCCAGACTCTGCATCGTTCTGAGCACCATCAGCATCCCTTCTCCCTCCGCCAAGGGACAGGCTGGACGGAGGGTGCCCTGCAAGGCTCAGCGGACACGTGGCTTAAGCTAGACCCCCGTCCTTTACCACCTCTACTGTCCCCACAGAAACAAGGTAGTGGAGGGAGGGAGGGAGGGAGGAGGAACGGTGGTGGCGGCGGCCGTGGCAGCCGTGAGAAAGCCCCAATTTGTTTAGGTTCTCCCTCTTGGGTCAGGTAAGTTGTAGAGAGAACCGCTTCCTGACGGAGCCCTCCAGCAGGACCCCTGAGGCTGGGCTTTCCCTGCTGGAACACTGGCCGGCCAGCACCAAGCCCCGCTCAAGGCAGGCCGGCAGAAGGAAGGGATCAGCAGGCCACATGCCCAGGGCCTGCCGTGGCACTTCGGACCCGAGGGGGGCCGCACAGCGCAGTCCAACTGCCCTTCCTGACAGCCGCTGAGCCGAGGAAGCATCGCAACCTCTTCCTCCGCGTCCACCCCCTTCCTCAGAGGCCCTTTCCTCTCGCAAGGGTGACCACGACCGCGTTGCACCGGTCTTCGTTCCCGGGCCCTTCGTTGTGTCAGTCACAAAAGGCAGGCAAACGTGCATTTGTCTGTGTTTACTTACAAAGGAGCTGCAGTAGCGAAAATAAAAACAGAAGAGTAGTGTTGGTGATGAGCCATAAAAAAAATTGAAATAACCACGGGTCATCCCTTGAGTGTACACAGACTCCCAGCCTGCGAGCCGACTTTGTGCCTCTGTACCTCGACAAGGAGTCCAGCAGAGTCTGTCTGAAGGCACTTGATGTCTCCTCTCAGCTGAAAGACTGTCTCAAGGGGAGCCTACGAGAGGGGCAGAAGTCCTGCATGGCTGTGATCCGCACTGGTTCGGACACCAAGATGAAAACAGGCAGCCACCGAGCCCGCTGCCGCTCTCTCCCCCCGACCCCCTCCTCCAGGAGAACACAGCCGGCGACGAACAGGGCCGGTGTTCTTGCAAACAGAGCACCACAGATCTCCCTCTCCCTCCGGGTCATCATACGCTCCTCGAGCTGTTCAGCTTCGTCAGTTCACTGGCTTCCTCCGGATCTGCTTCTTCACAGTCCTTTTGCTCAGCAGTCTTACCAAACCGATGCCGCTCGTCCGATTTTCTCAGCTCTTTGGAGGGCTTCTTGAAACACAGAAGCCCGTCCTTGAGCTCCGAGTTCTGGGCAGAGACGGGGGCCGTCTTGTCTGAGTTCTGTACAGAAGGCACCAGGTTGGTGATCTCGTCCGTGGGAGACCGCCCAATGCTGCCGTCCACTTGGACACGGATGTCGGGGGAGATGGACAACTGGTGGTGAGGGACGATCCCGTTGTCTGTGCACTTGGGGTACAGGAAGGTCTTCATCTGACCTTTGCCCTTCACGTTGACCGTTCCCCTGTAATCAAAGTCATACCCCATTTTGCTGAGGATGCGGTAGCTTTCTTCGCTCACCTGGATCCGGCACTCCACCCCGGTGGTGTCCATCCGGCTGGCGATGTTCACCGTGTCTCCCCAGATGTCGTACAGGAGCTTGGTGGTGCCGATGACCCCGGCGGTCAGGGGGCCGTGGTTGAAGCCGATCCGCAGCTTGAAATTGAACCACAGCATGTTGTTGTTGAAGTCGTCGACCACCCGCATCATCTCTTTGGCGAACTCAAAGAGGGTCTGCAGGTGGCTGTGGGGGTTGTGGCTGTCCTGGCACTGGGAGGCGTTCAGCCCCGAGGCGGCCATGTACGTGGCCCCGATGGTCTTGATCTTCTCGATGCTGCTGTAGTCCGGCTTGCTCAGCAGCTCGTCAAAGTCCCCAATCAGTTCGTTCAGGACGCGGTAACACTCCTTGCCGCCTTCGTAGTTCTCCTCGTAGAACTCACTGAAGTTGACGATGCTGGCGAAGATGACGCCGCCGCTGTCGTGGTTCTTGGAGTAGCTCTGGGACACTTTCAGCTGCTCCGCCACGTGGTACGGGATAATATTCCGCAGCAGCCAGTCCGCCTGGTCTCTCATGCTCTGGATCTTGGTGCGGTGAAGGTCCGCTTCCACATCTCCGTGGTAATGGAGGCGATAACTCACCTCCAGCTCCCGGTTTAAGAACCAAACCAGAAGGAGCAAAAGGAAGAAGCCCAAGATCACTTCCTGGCCGATCAGGTCAGCCGGCCTCCTGGTGTCCTCCAGGGCAGACCTGTTGCAGGGATTATTCCTCACGGACCTAGGGGAAGACACGAGGGCAACCCATGAAACGCAAACAGACCTCATAGAACTGAACATGCACCTGGGAAAGGGGGTGGCCGCCCACCACGGCTCATGCCAAATGAACCAGGTAGTCCTCGAGGTGCCTCGTTGGCTTTGTTGTACCCAACAACAGACTTCACAGGGCTGTCCCTCTGGGAAACCGGAAAAAGCCTCACTAGGGGAGTCCTGCGTTGCCGCCTTCCAACAAGCTCCACGCACTAAAGGGACTTGTGGGGACTTACAATCCCAAGCACAGAAACTGGATATACAACACCTCGGTGTCAACATCCTGAGCTCTGTATTCATTGGCAAACATCTGGCCCTGTTTTGTCCTCAGAGGCCGGCCCGGGGGGCTCCTCAAGTTCCTGAGAGCTACCCCTCATCTACGCGACAGGTCTCTTGAATCTCACACTCAAGGGACGGGAAGTACATGTTATTCTCCTCCTGAAAATATGGCTGACTAATCTCATCAGTTCACTTATTTGCATTTCAAACAATAAGAATGCCTACACCAAGCCCAGAAAGAAAAACGGAATCAGGCACAAGATCTTTATCCTTACCCAGAATTCAGTGCAGCTGGAAGAGGGGAGGGGTCTCCGAAGCTACAATTCAAACACAACGAAAGGTTAACAGAATGCCATAGGCTAATTTTGTCATTAAGAGCTCAATCAACTACATTTAGCATTTCACCTCTCTGCATCCCATGAACTTTGCAACTGATTTGGCAGCTTGAAGGGAAGAAAACACAGAACAGCTCATGCTGATCAAACTTTCCCATGAAACCCAAACTCATTGAGGTTTGAATGCACCTATTTCTAGGCATCATGGAAGGGGTGCAAACAGTCAGAAAATCCTATAAGGACTCCTGCATTTTTTTCTGTTGCAGGTCAAATGTTTCTAGTCTCATTTTTATTCCTGAAATAATGCACAGGTAATGGGCTCCAAAATCAATGCTGATCCACTCACACTCAACTGGTTCAAAAAAAAAAAAAAAAAAAAAGGAGTAGGGAGGGAAACAGGCTCCAGGTAAATGTAAATGAGATATTTAAGGAGTGCTTTTTACCACTTCCACTCCCCCTGGTGAGTTTCCATGGCTGAACGGGGATTCAAACCCAGGCCTCCAGAGTTGCAGTCCATCACTCTGTCCACTACTCCACGCTAGTTGCCACAAAGAAGGTTTTGTCTCTGTCCAAAATGGGGTGGATTCGTCACTCGCCCGGCACCTATCTCTGCACACCCAAACTCTTGAGATCTGGATTCCAGTATACAGGTGGTCATTTATTTTCATGTTTTTATCAAGGCTCACAGTTCTACAGAATACTAACTTTTAGGTACAAACTCTCCTATTTAAATTAAGCATGTGTTTTGTGGTTACAGTAATTCGTTAAAATTCCCAGAGAAATCCAAGGGAACAGAAACATGCAGGACGGTTGCTGGATCTGAATGCTCACCTGAAGTTTTGGGTTAAGTTAGTGATTTCCATGATGCTAAAAACAGAAACACACAAGAAACACTATCAGGGAAATCCACAGGCCACGTTTTCCACACGAGACAACTCCTACCGGATAGCTTGAGCATGTGCGTCTGCCCTGACGGACCGGTTCCTGCATCCTGTACTCCATCAGCAAAACACCTCAGGTGTGTCTGCTGTCTGTCTACAGCGTCGCAGGCGTCCTGCGCTAAGACAGCCTCCCTTTCCACAGAGAGAAGAGATCTGCGCGGCAGCTCACAAGCTTTGCTAAACATTTGTCCTCCCACCCAGAGATACGCTCTGCTTAGGGCCACGGGGGGCGGGGCAGCCAAAGTCACTGAAGGCGCAAGAGAGACCAAGAGATGTCAAACGCTTACCTGAAATTTTGTGCTGCATCCTGGTAAGACCTCTCCAGGAAGCTGAAACAGAAGAGTAAGGAAACCATGTTAACAAGAAATCAAGCACACAGAGCAGAAGAACGGTTGCACTGCAGGTGGGGATAAACCCATCATCCCCCAAGGCTCAGCCACAGAGAGTCAGTGGCACCTTTGAGACTAACAGATCGTTGCGCAGATACAGCACCTGCTTTATCCCATCCACAAGCGAGGTTTGAGATTTGCAGAGTGGGATGACAGCAGATCTAAAAACAAACTTATTAGCAGAGCCAGTTATTTTAACAGAAACATCCCGGTACAAGGTAGCATGAGACGAATCTGTATCTGATTGGCTGGATTTGGTCCCTCTATGAGGGGGAAAGGTTTATTTAAGAAAAAAAACAAATCATAAATAAGCGGTCTCTGGTACTAATCTGGCATTTAGATCAGTTCTCATTCCACTCACTGAATCCTACCCACAGATGCGCATCCCGCATATCTATCCAGAGCCCACCAAACGTCACTCCATGTGTCTGAAGGAGTGGGCTAGGTGTCCCTGACAACAGATGCTGCCGTAGAAACATAAAAAAAGAAGAGGTCGCATGTCAGCTGTAATAATGCCCACGATCCACGTGGTGGATCAGACTAACAAGGAATTCGTCTAGGTTGCCACTTCAAATCCTATTTGCAAATAAACACAATCCTGCCCAATCACCCTTCCCTGCATTTTAACGACCTTCCCAAAGGAAATGTCAGCGCACACACTGTGGTAGGGCTTGTAGAGGCTGGAAGGGCTCACGCCTCTGCCTTCAGGTGGAAGGAGGACAGACCGGGGCGGGGAAAGCGCTCCTTCCTTCTAGCTTCCTGCTGGTGCTCTCTGAGGCCTGTCTCTGGGGAAGGAAAGCACCACCGCTTCCCTCCCCCCCCCCCACTTCCCGCAAAGGGCAGGCTACCCCCCCCCCCTCCTCCTGGGACGGCAGCCTCACCTGTCAGGGCACAGAGGCACATAGAGCAAGACGAGGAGGACTGCGCCCACCAGCGTGGCCAAAGAGGACCGCATCCAGGCGCTCAGCTGACAGAAGTTGCAATACTGGACTATGGTGATGAGAACTGCAGAGCACATGAACACGGTATCCTGCAAACAAACAGCAACAGCGGCTGTGGTTCGCTGGCTATCCTCTTAAACAGCAGCCTCTTCCACAACCAGCACAGAGGAAAAGTAATGCTTTCACTCATCAGGAGGCAGGTGGGGGAAGAAATGTCCCTTTTATACAGGGGAGAAGGACATCCTTACAGTGGGTTGTCCCGCCCACTCACCTTGACAGAGAGGAGGTGATCTACCCTGTTTCCCCGAAAATAAGACAGGGTCTTATATTAATTTTTGCTCCAGAAAACGCAGTAGGGCTTATTTTCAAGGGATGTTTTATTTTTTTCATGTACGACAATCTACATTTATTCAAATACAGTCATGTCATCTTCTTCTGGTGGCTGCACAAGGGTGGAGGGCGGGCTTTCACTTAACTGGGGCTTATTTTTGGGGTAGGGCTTATATTACGAGCATCCTGAAAAATCATACTAGGGCTTATTTTCAGGTTAGGTCTTATTTTCGGGGAAACAGGGTAGGAGTGAGGCCAAAGGCCTTTCGGGCCGAAGATTCCTCATTGGAGGAACTGATAGTGAAGAGGGTGAAAAGGTGGGTGGAGACGGACTTCTGTAGATCCGAGAAGCTAGCCAGCCAGTTGTGGCCCGAAGGGCCTTCACAGGCCTGTCCCCATGTGTTATATAGTGACGCACCTTTGGGGCCCCCCAGAAAGGCTCTCCCCCCTTCAGTCAGGGAGCCCCTGGGAAAGAGGATGAAGGCAACAGCCCCAATCCCCAGCAGACAGCCTAGAGCTGTGTGTATAGCCCGTGGCACTCAGGGTCTTGTTCCCCCTCCATGACTGTGCAGGACAAGCACTTCCCAGGCTCTGTGGGGCTGCCGTGGCCTCTCCTTCCCTCCCATTGGGGGCCTGCCGTCACACAGACTGTAGCTGCTGGATCTGGGATTTAAGAGGGAAAGGACCAAATGACTTCTGGCCGCTCTGGGGATCCTGTCTGGGCTGGCTGTTGACAGTCCCCCTCGCCAGGCAGCCCTCCTCTCTCCCTGAGGGCCCCAGGCTGTCGCCTCAATGCAACACATCTCCAGGAACATGGAAGAGGTTTGCCCCGAGGGGACAGGAAGGAGGGCAGCCCAGGGGGGAGGAGAAAGTCTAAGGAGTAAGAAAGCAGCGAGAGGAGCGAGCAAAGGGAATGAACGGCTATCAAGGCGGAGGCAGGAACTTCAGACTGAATTCCCTGGCGGTCCTCACCACCAGAGGGAGCTGGGAGCTCAGAAAAGATTGGCTATAAGCTCCTGTCTTTTGAGGTGAGTGGGCGGGACAACCTGCTGCAAGGAGTCACGGCTTGGTTCAAGCCGGTGGCCTGGTCTGTGTGCGAAACACAGTCTCTAAGGCTGAGGAGCGGGAGAGCCGTTCCCCAGGGCCACCCAGCAGGTGACGGGCAGACACCCACCGGCAGGGCGGCCCCTCTGCGGCCACGGGCCCTCTAGCCTTCCCTGAGGCTGGCCCACCCATCTTGACCCGCACCCGCACCTCCTTTCCTGCCCTGTCCAAAGGCTTCGGGGGCAACAACAACTCACGTAGATGTTGGTTTCAAATTCCGAGGTGAAGTGGGAAAAGACGGCGAGAGCTGGGAGGGAGATCAGGAGGGCGCCAAGAAAGTGCCGTGGTAGCCAGCCTGCAATGGCCTCCAGGAGCCGCTTCGTACAGGCCATCACGTCCTCCAGGAAGAAGACCATTCTAGGAAGGAAGGAGACGCACATGCACCAGCGCGGCTTCCCCAAAGGCCATCCGCCTGACCCGCGAGAGAACCAACCCCTGGCCTGGAGGACGTTTCCTTTCTGGTGTCCGTCAGGGCCTGGCCACCGCCCTCCAGCCACGGCACTCGGACGGGAGGGAGGGACAAGATGGCAGAGCGTAGCTCTCGCCTCCGGCCCCCCCTTCCCTCTGCCTTGCTCACACGCACCCGTCTCGCATTAATTCCAAATCAGGCTCAAAGTGACTCAGGAGGATTTAGCTCATAGAGGACGAGGGGCGTAAATCAGAGCATCCCGCCAGAGCCCAGGTCTGTTAAGCAGGGAAAGGAAGGCTTGGCCATCTTTTGCAACTCTTCCACAGTTGAAATGCCTGCCTAGCTCTCCCTTTGGTGCCTGTTCTTTAGCGTACGTTTGGCTTCTCAAAATAAGGAAGCAACGTTAACTGGAAGGACTCTGGCCGAGGGACAGGCTTCCACAAACGCCCCCCCCCCCGGCAACGGGTGATGGGGTCTTTTACCTAATGGAGACGACCAGAGAGAGCACCTCAAGGAAGATGGCGACCGCCGCCACCACCACGGCGGCTGGGGGCGGAGGGGAGGCAGCCATCCCAGGCTTCAGGAAGCAGGCGACCGAGAGGATGAGGAAGACGGTGGTGGACAGAAAGACATCCAGGAGGGAGCTAAAGGTGGCGCTGGCAAAGGTTTTCACGGGGGCGTTTCTGATGACCTGGAATGAAAGGGAGGAAAAGGACAGGAGGCCGGCTGGCTTGAAAGGCAGGCAGGCAGGCAGGGAGGAGAAGGAGGAGGAAAAGCCACAGCAGGAGCATGTCGGCCCTGCCGACAGATAGCCCAGGAGTAGCTCTTCTGAAGACGAGGCGCAAGTGGGTTTCGGGATTCTCTGCAGCTACAACACAGGACGACCCGGAACACACGGTCCTGTCGGACGGGCAGTGCAGTTTTTTTCCCATCCCTTCACTGCCACTAGCCAGGGAGGGTCCCTCCCATCCCCAACGTTTTGCCCACCCAGAGGAGGGAAATCCACTCCTCACCCGGACCATCCTGACCTTAGGACACAGCCCTCACTCCAAGGCGAGAAGCAAGAGGTCATCAGATGAGCAGTGTCACAAATGCTGAAAGGGAACCAGCCGCTCAGCGAGCAAGACATTAAAAGCCTCCGAAAGCAAAGGCGGCCTTCTCAGATCAGCTGAACTCATCTGATACATCAGAACTCGCCCCCATGGATGCTATTTTCCCCTTTCGGGCTGTCCAGGACACGCGGGTGGCTGAGTCAGAAAGTGGCTTGCAATGTATTGAACTCTATAAAGCTCAGAGAAGAGAAATCGCTTTCCCTCTGCCCGACTACTCACCGGCAGAGGGACAGCGCTCGCCTGCTTCCCATGAAAGCAAGTCTGGGGAGGTTGCAGACTGAGTGCTTAACCACTGCCTCTAAATCTGCTTTGCTGAAGTCCTTTGTTTCTTGGGCCATCCGAGTAGTTATCCTCTCTCTGGTGTCCTCTTAGAGATCTGAAAATGCCCTCCAGTGACAAGTGCCCGTGAGACGGTCCACAGTTCCCTCTGGTATCAGACAAGCACCAATAATTCTCACTTTTAGGCACATGTTGAAAAGCCTAAGCTGTCTTTCCAAGCCTTCCAGTGGGATTCAGCTTTACTATCTATTATTTGGGATGATGCAAAGGTGCACCGTTTGACACTGTGTACAGTTTCATACTCTGTGTGCGACCATGGTTGCACACCACTTTGAAATCTTTAGAGGTAAACACTACTGATGAGTATTTGTAAACAAATAATAAATAACATGCATGCCTACACACAAACACACCTCTTCTTGATAGCTGCTCCGATAGGCCATCTCTAAATCCTGATCCAGGAAGTTCAGGCTCAGCTTGTTAATCGGTGGCTTAAAAAAATAGTCCTTCATCAGGCTAGAGGAAAAATTGATAATGAACAGTTTCAAGGGAATTTACATACGGACAGTTACCTTCCGAAGAAGCACTTCCTCCTTGACCCCCTTCTGCAGATTATTTTCTGCTTGAAGCGGCTGCTCTCAGCCTAGCAGGCCCTCTGAAAGCTAGATGCTTTCTCACCATCCAGATTGGGAGGGAAGGGAAACGGTGACTTGTTGGCAAGTCTAGCAACACTGGATTTACAGCGATGCACAAAGACCGCATGGGGAAACATCCATTCTAAATATACAACTTGTGAAATGCTCCATTCCTTCTGGGAAATATTTACTGTCTTGTCCTCCCCATGCACTCCCCTCCAAGACTAAAAGAATAATGCCCACAGGTCTGCTGAAAAGTGGAAGCCTCACCACAGATGGCAGCACAGCTCTCCGGATTATGCCACGGCATTAGGCCTTCGGCCGAGTTCAGGAGACAACTCTGGAGTCACTTCCAGGTGGCTTTAGGGAGATATTTCCACCTCTGTTTCCCTTTCCACCCCAACCATAACTCTCTTATCTTGTTCCCCTCTTACTGGCCTTTTTTCTAAACGAAAAGCACCCAGCCCCATCTTTTGTTTATTTATGTATTTTCTTTTTTTTACATCCTGCCTTTCTCCCAACGAAGGGACATGTGGCGGACACTGCTTAAGCTCCCCGATCACTTCAGCTGTCCTTCAGTCCCACATCCTTTCGGAGACGGGATGGCCTGGGCTGTACCCAGCGTTCTAAGTGATACGAAGGCATCATGGAATCTGCTTCTCCTTCCGATCCCTTTCCTAGTATCCTCAACAGCTGCTGCGCACCAGCTCATGGTTTCCACCGACCTCTCCCCCACAACCTGAGGCTTCTCTCCTGCCAGCTCAGAGACCCTCAGTGTTTCGGTCAAGTGAGGATTTATTCCCTGCAAAGGGCATCCTTCTCACCTGTCTTCTTTAATCACATCCACAAAGTGGGCATCGGTTTTCTCTCTGATGTTTTTGAACCTCAAGGGCAGGAGAGCCGAGTGATCCAAGCTCACGCCTCCCCACCTTCCTTTTTCCTGCAACATTTCATAGAGGGACGTCTGGCTGTTGCTGAGCTTCTCCTCTGGTGGAGGGCTCAGGAGTCCATTGTGGGACCTTGGGCTGCATCCTCCAGGACCCTGATTGAATCAAGGAAGAGTAAAGAGACAAAACGGTTCACAAGCCATGAAGAGCTCAAAGTAAAATTGGTCACCCTTGGGGGAACGTTTCGGCAGGAAAAACATCTCCGTTCAGAGATGTTTAAATTTCTGAACAAGAAAGCTAGGACTTTCAAATGCCAGGGCTGGTAAGTGGCAATAGGCTTTGCGTTCAAACAGAACCCAAACAACTGGAGACCCTTTCCAGATACCTTTACAATGGCTGTTCTGTAAGTCATAAAACATCTCAGCCACATCAAAAGATGCTCACAGAGTATGGAATAAACAGGAGCCGCATTTTCTCCAAGGAGTTAAGGCATCACATACAGTACTGGATTTTATCTATACTGCTACCCTGTGTGGGGCAGGCTGAGCGTTATTTATTTATTCCAGACCAGCAAACAAGATCAACAGAGATTTGAATGCACATCTCCCTATTCTTAGCTTCTCATCCTTCTATCACTCTGGCTCAACACTAAAAAAAATCCTCTTGCAGACAAAGAATTTAAACAGATAAGACTAGATGGCTTCCAGGATCCCTTTGCAACTCTGATTTTAAGTTGGCTGCCATTTAAGTGAGTTTCATTTTACAAACGCCCCATTTCAGTTTCTGCGTCTTAGAGCCATCATACCACTGAGACAGGACAACCAGAGAGGAATGTAAGGTGACAGTGAAGTTACCTTCCCACTGTTTTTATGTTCCTCTTGGCACCCATTCTGGACAGCTCCTTCTTCTACGCTCACAGCACAGGTGGGTGCCAAGGTAATGTTGCATGAAGGACACGTCTGGAACAAAATTGAAGCACACTGAAAGATTAACGCCTCTTCTTATAACTGGCCTGCTGTCATGGCAAATATCAGCCTGCTCAAGCGCATCTATTTCAGGATTTTCAACAGGGTTCTCAAACGCAACCCACCTGAACCTGCCAACAGTCTGCACATCCCACTCATAACCAACATATGACAGAAACAAAAGCTGTACGGCGCCTTAAAGACTTCCAATATGAAGTTCCGTGGATTACAATCCACTTCCTTAGATGCGTCCTTACTTGGAAAATGTTTGTCCTTGCTTAAATGTACAGCAGAAGACTTAGGAGAATTTGGGCAGAAGAGAAACTGTCCTCCTGCTGATGAGAAGAGCTATCACCATTCCTGGCGGAATCTGCCTACAGCTAAAAACAACAACAACAACACAGGAGCAGCCAGCACGAATGCACTGGCATGCCTTTGTGTCTCTAATTGAAATGTTGGGAATGCCATTTTTTAAAAAGGGGTGGGTGGGTTTCTAGTTTGCACAAACGCAGAGGCAAGTCCAACCACAGGTAAGACACAGTAAAGGCTAGAAAAGGTAAGATCCGTTCAGTAGAAATGGCAGTGCGTTGCCCTTTTCCTTTCCACATTCTGATCACTGGCCGCGGGTTTCCGTGGTTTCCCCAACACAAGCCACACACAGCAGATGTGGGATGGTGAAGCGGAAGGGGTTAAATCCCAGTCAGCCCAAGGCTAGACGCCTCCCTCCCCAGCTCCAAGGAAGCAAGCCTGCATTGTTGTTATATTTATTTACTCAAAACAAATGCACACCCTGGCCAGAGACCAGGATCCGACTGCCTCCGTGCAACAGCAGTTTGGAGCAGAACAGTCAGGCAGGTGGTGCTTCAGAGCAACTTACCTGACAGGTTGCAACCATTTTACACTCGATGGTGGCGGCAATTTATCTGCAAGCACATCTGACCTAACCTGTATTGATGGCACGACTCCCCTCTCCATCAGAGCTAAAGGCTGATGAACAGTTTTGCCCTTCATTGATCCAGTCTTCCCTTCCCAGCTGCAAAGGGTTGGAGCGGCTGCATGCTCGCTGCACACAGGCGGAGAGGAACAGCCGTGCCTGCCTGGGAACCCGCGTTTGGTTCACAAACAGGTTTCCAAGCCGACTTTCAGAACTTTAAGACTTCACAGAACGGTATTCCGTAAGAAAGGTATATAGCCTGATTTCTACCTGTTGCTGCTTCTTCCTCCTGCAAATGACAACTCTCTGCACAATGGCACGTTCCCTGGAACATATGGTGCTACCCCCATTTTCCAGGAGGCCTGCGCTGAGCCAACAGCAAATAAGTGCTCCTCCCCCGCCATCTCACGCCACTTCCCCCCCCCCCCCCGCATTAATTGTGCTGAAGGACCACAAAGGCACCATGAGACCTTCCTCCTGCAGCTGTGTATTTCGGCCGCTTGCTTCTCCTCAAAGGAACTCAAAGCAGAATTTGTCAACCCTGTGGAGTCACCCCTTGTGGACTGATCTGAAGACTTGCTTAAAGCTAATCTGAGGGGCTTGAAGGCTGAGGGAGAATCTGAATTTGGATCCTCAGAGCCAACTTTTTATTTTGGATGGGTTTTTTAATTGCATTTTAATGCTGTGGTGTTTCAATATTACAAATGGCCTTTTAAATATTATAACCTTTCCTACGTTTCTGCCTGCACCTCTTTTAAATTATTTTATAAGTATGTTATCTGTTTTAATTTGGTCAGTTGGCTTGGTTCCCACTTCTGGGAGGAAGGTGGGCCACAGACCACCCAATACATTCACCTCTGGCCACCGGGATGTCCTGCCACCTCTCTCGTGTTGCACAAAGCTTTTTTGTTTCTTTGCTTCTTCAAGAAGCCACAGCGAACCATGTAAAGGCTTCTCTACCAGAGCTGCTTCCACCTCCAGTGCATTGCATGTCCCTATGTTTGCTCCTAAAACAGAGTTTTAACTAACAAGGAAGAAATGTGAGGAACATACGGGACAAGCCTTGTTCTTCTCCAGCTGCCTGAGAGCGCTCTCCAAGTCACCCGCGTTCTCTGCGGATGAGGGGCTGTGGAGCTTGCTCCTGTCTCCAGCCTCCAGACCTGGAAGCAGAGTCTGTGAGCAGCTACAGTGGGCCTCCTTCACTTTCAACCCAGAGATCAGGTATGTTTTCAAACCTAAAGAGAAGAGAGGAGAGTTAACACAGCTAAGTCTCTTCTTCCACGGCCATCCCTAATCGTACAAGGAGGATTCTTTTTCGAATGGTGAAGTTTTTCTACAGGTGGGTCAGAGACAAGGAGACGTTAACTGCTCCTGGTGCCCAAGGCTCCTTTTGGAAAGAGCCAGGACCATCTTTCAACAACAAACACATAGCCGGGTCACTTCTTAATAGGTATTTGTTTCTCTCTGCCTGTTTCCCTCAATCCCCTAAGCCAAAAAGAACTGGCTCGCACAACCAGGCAGACTCTCACCTTCGGTAGCAATAGCAATCTGGAGCCACAAGTTGGCACTCAGTTCTGCTGGCTGCACCCATGCCAGCCTGAAAGACATGCTCCTTATGCCACCAAGAAGGGTGTGGATCCTCTCCACATGAGAGAAAGCTAGATGGCACTCTCAGGAGGACTGCGACAGTGGCAGGACAAGGAGTCTGACACCACCCTTCGGGGCCCTCGGCTGGCCTACTCTCCAAGGCAAGGTCCCACCAGCATCCCCGAGACAGCAGCCCCACAGTGTTCCTAGGGAGGCCCTGCCAGTCTGCCGCAACAACAGGCAAGGCTCTCGTGGCACCTTAAGATGCACACATACAGCCAGAGTTGCTTCACAGGAAACGGGCACAAAAGGGGACCGAGCCAAGGACGACAACGCGCTTCCTTGTAATCCCTCTTGCTCCATTACGCTGAGCAGGACAGACCCGAGGAGCCATAATTACCCTCCAAAGCACGCTGCTTGCCAACGTATGCTAAGTATACTTTTATTATTACCCTACCAGATGATTGTCAGGCCAATTTAGAATTCCCCCTAGAATGAGAGCTTCCGTTTAGACTAAATTGATCTAGAATACCACACAAGTTACTGCCTGTCTAATTTTGAACAGATGCTTATAGCTGGGGGGGGGGGGGGGACAGGCTTCTGTTTGCACAGCAATAGGCTCTTCTGCATCCATACCATTTCCCATCATTTCTTCTGCCCAATATTTCCATTTGGCATTTTTATGGAAGCTGACAGAGACTACATCATACCTCCGTTCATCCCACAGCCATTTCCCCCAAAGAGTCATGCTTGCAAGAGTTATGCATGATGCGCATCAAACTGCACAGGGGTATTATACTTAGAAAGAGAGAGCCCCTGCTGCTTTTGTTGTTACCTGCTGGTAGCACCCCATTCTTTACGCTGCATTACAAGAACAAGGCACATGGGAGATAATTATCACCTCTGCCCCACCACCTGAAGCTGTGGGCCTTTCTCCCTCTACTTTTCCTTCTCTCATTTATGCCAGCATGCTGAAACGGGCTAACTCGGCTATTTTTCTGGAAATTAATCTCTGGGGTCACTACAAGTTGGAAGTGACCTGACAGAACATAAGAACAACAAACAGGAAGAACATATGAATTTTTTTTCCCCCAAGGAAGTCACCGAATGCTTCATTTCAACCTCCTGCAGGCTTTTATTTCATCATAAGGGACAAAAATCAGTTCAAGAAACATGGCCTGGGAAGTCTGACCACATAGTCAGATCCTGCAGTCCCTGGAGGAATGACCCAAAGGGCAAAAGGTGGGTCAAATCTTCCTCTTCAGACACCCGTTCGCAAATACTCTCACCCGCCACTGCAGAAACATCCACAACTCTTACTAGTCTGGTACTGGGCTAAGAACAGAGGGATGTTGGGTGTATATTGCGGAGACATCGGGGAGAACCTTCCTGCCCCCCCCCCGAATTGCTCCATGCCAGCCCCCAGAACTGAATACACCAACGTCCTCCAAGACATTACAAGGAGGAACAGAATAGACACACCATGTCCCGCCCGTGAAAGGCTGCTGCCTAAAGCAGAGCAGCAAATCATGTCCCCCCCGTCCCCGTCCCCCCCGCCATCACCACCAAAACCAGGAACAGTCATTCTTACAGGAACCCACACACACACACTTCTCTGTGTCCCTGGCACAAATCAAGTAACTACTCATCTGTTGTCCCTTTCAACAGCCCATAGCCCTGAACACACTGCTCATGCTCTGCCACAGCAGGGTGCTTGATTTCTCAGAGCCTCCTGCAATGGAACTCTTCAGAGAGAGCAGGATTACGCCCTGCCCACAATGAACATTTTGTGCTGCCTTCAACTCCGCGCCCCATCCTTCTGAAGAAATCAAGAGCCAGGCTAAAGGCAGTGGAGCAGGGTGATCTGCACAGCCCTGACATTGTTTGTTTGTTTTTATTAAACATACATCCAACCTAAACAACATAAACCTAACACCACAATAAAACACAATTACATAATACACCAATGCCACCATCACCCACCATCACCCTCAGGGCTAGCATTAATATTTAAATTTCATTCAGTCCATTTTCTCTCCAAAACTTCATTGTTTCTTCCCTCGGTGTATACCCCTTCCCTCTCCGAAATACATATTCCAGGAATACACTCCATATTTTCTTAAAATCATCATTTTTTGATAGGCCTCTTCTTATTTTCATATCACATGTCAATTTATCATTAATTGCCATATCCCATAGTTCTCTATACCATTCCTCTAAATTGAGTTGGTTATCATTTTTCCAGTTTCTTGCAAAAATTAACCTTGCTGCCGTAATCATTATTACTATTAATTCCTTATTTTCTTTCAACAATTGATCCTTCTTAACCAAATTCAATAAAGCTATTGACGGGGACATTTGAATATTTAATCCAGTTATTTCCCTTATTTCTTTAAAGATTTGCTTCCATTCTTGCTTTCTTATTTCACATGACCACCACAGCCCTGACATTCGACAGAGTGGGGCACCTGCCCCGGGCAGCAGATTTCTGTCCTGCCAACTCTCCGATATACTCTGCTCTTGCCTACAGTTTATAAAACAATCAATAAAGGCAATCTCTATTTTGAATCCTATTCCGCTCCCTCTCATTCAGTCTCCAGGCTATTAAATGAGATTAAGAGGGGGGCGGGGCGAAAGGAGATGTCCCTTAATACTTTGATTATTTCAGTGTTCTCTGAAGAATAACTAACGTGTGTTTTGACTCCTAAACAATAATCCTTTTAAAATAAAAGTCCTGTGGCAACTCTGTGCTTGTCACACACCTTAACTCTTTCTGACGCTTCAACAAAACAAGTGAATACGTTCCTCACAGCAAAAGGTCCTACGGCTCAGAGTGCCCTGTTTTTTTTGGCCAAAAAGCAAGACCATTCCTGAGACATGACGCACAGGTACCAATGTTAAGGAAATCTGCTCCTCTGCTTTTGAAAGCGCAGCCTTTCTAAGTGTTATCTTTTCTTCTGGAAACCTGTGAATCATCTCCTCTTAAGCCCTCATGAACACATAAACCACACAGCAAGCTGGATGAAGTCATGAGCTAAGGAATATTTGGCAGCTAATTAAAATCCCACATTTTCTAAATCTGCTCTCCTTAAAATGTCAGTTTTAGAACCTGAAGGCCTCGCGACGGCCAGGGCACGCATCACGAACCACCGTATCTCCCTTCCCTCCCCGAAGAGTCATGAAGGAGAGACCCTGATGCTCAGGTCACACTGTTCAGGTGAAACCAAGCACCTGGCGACGCCCAGGCTTGCTTGCTCCCGTGAGCCCAGCAGGAGCGGGGAGAGCAGCCGGGAAGGCCGGGAAGCAAACGGCTTGGAACCACGGAAAAGGGGGCAGGGGCTGTACCTTTCAGCTGGTCTGCGACCACGCTCTGGCCGACGCGCTCCGTCACCCGTCCGTCCTCCATTTCGTAGCGGTCATCCAAGTACTTTGCCGTCGCCTCCGAGATGTGGACCTTGCCCGCCACGCCCAGCTGCTCCATCAGGTTGGCCAAATTCACGTCATTGGACCACACGTCGAACTTAAACCTCCTCATGCCCAGGATGCCGCACAGGACGGTGCCCGTGTGGACGCCGACCCGCATGTTGACCATCTCCTTCTTCTCCTGGCAGAACTGCTCGATGGCTTTGATCATGCCCAGGCCCATTTCGATGCAGCAGTAGGCGTGGTCCTGGCGGGGCTCCGGGCACCCGGCCACGCAGTAGTAGCAGTCCCCCCAGGGTGCTGACCTTCTCGCACTTGGTGTCCTCGCAGAGGCGGTCGAAGCGGCCAAAGAGGTCGTTCAGGAGGCCCACCAGGGCGTGGGCGGACTTGTTGGCGCTCATCTTGGTGAAGCCGACGATGTCGGCAAAGAGGATGCTGACCGGCTCGATCTGCTGCATCTTGAAGGGGCGGAAGGCGATGGGGTTCTTCTGGAGGGACGGCTTCTTCTTCCGGCTCTTGGGGCTGGAGGCGGAGGGGCGCTTCACCGAGCTCTCGCTCTCGTCGTCCCCCTGCTTCATCAGGTCGTCGGCGATGACCCTGGGCATGACGGAGTGGATCATCCTCTCCTTCAGGGCCTTCTCCACCTCCAGGTCTTTGCCGTGCATGATGGACTGCCCCACCTTCAGGAAGGTGCTGCGGGAGCGGACCTCGGACATGATGAAGAGGTGGACGCCGGTGGCGTGGAGGCAGAGGTGGAGCAGGGCTCGGCCCAGCAGCTCCCAGGGGAGCAGGCCCCGGGCCAGACTGTGCAGGCCGGGCGGGTCGTGGAAGTGGTAGCCCAAGGCCTCGAAGAGCACCGAGTAGGAGAGCCCCAGGAAGAGGCTCAGGTAGAGGGGCAGGTGCATCACCGTGTAGAGCAGCAGCAGCACCTCCACGCAGAGCGAGAAGCGCCCCACCTGGGAGAGGCCTCCGCCCCAGGGCCGCTGCCCCCCTTCCCCCGTCCCGTTGGCCCCCGCCTGGGGCCCCGGGCCCGCCGGCGCCAGGGCCAGGGGCCAGGGCCGGGAGCGGCGGGGCCAGGGTGAGGGCGAAGGCCAGCAGGGTGAGGGCCAGGGCGGCCCGGCCGGGCGGCGCCCGTAGGCGCGGGGTGAAGGTGAAGAGGAAGCCGGCCAGGGAGGCGCCGGCCAGGGCCAGCAGGGGCGCCCCGGCGGCTCCGGCTCCCGGTCCGGCTCCCTCGGGGCCCCCCTGGGGGCGGAGGGCCAGGTAGGCGCCCCACAGCAGCCCCGCCGCCCCCAGGTAGGCCAGGGCGTAGCGGAAGCGCCGGCGGGTCTGCGGGAAGCAGCGCTCCCGGCAGGCCTCCTCCAGGTTGCTCGAGTCGAACTGCGGGTCCCACCACCGGCCCGAGGCCCGCTCGAAGAGCTGCGGCAGGCGGGTCGAGCGCCGCCGGGAGCCCAGGCCCAGGCCCAGGCCCAGGCCCAGCCCGAAGGGGCCGCCCCCGCCCCCGCCCCCGCCCCCGCCCTCGCCCTCGCCCCCGACTCTGTCCGCCTGGCTCCCCCGGCCCGGTGGCCGCCGCCCCCGCCCCCGCCCTCGCCCTCTCCGTCCGCCGGGGACCGAGTCGCCCCCCGAGCGGCCGGACGGCCCGGGGGGCCCCGCCTGGATCCGCACCGTCACGCCGCCGCTACCGCTGCCGCTGCCGCCGCCGCCGGGGGGTCGCAGCTCACCTCGGTGCCCCGGGGCTGCTGGTCGGGGGCCGCCGCCGCCGAGGAGGAGGGGGGCCGGGGCGGGGGGAGGGGGGCGGCCATGGCGCCGGCGGGCCCCGGAGGGAGGAGGCTCCCGCGCTCAGCCGAGGGCGGCCCGGGGCTCCCGGGGGGCCGCCCGCCCCGCCGCCGCCCCCCTCGCCGCGGCTGATGCTGATGCTGATGATGCTGATGCTGGGGGGAGAGGGCCGGGGGCCGCCGCCAGGCCGATCGGGGCCCCGCCACATGGCGCCCCGCCAGAGCCGGGGGCGGCGGGCAAGCGACCGGCCGGCCGGCTGGCTCCCTTCCCTTCCTTCCCCTCCCTCCCTCCCTCCTTCCTTCCTTCCTTCCTTCCTTCCTTCCTTCCTTCCTTCCTTCCTTCCTTCCTTCCTTCGGGTCCGAGGCCTCGCGCCAAGCGGCTCCCTCTCCGGGGAAGGCAGGCCCGGTGGAAGGCCGGGCCCTCGCGTAGCGGCCGTAGCCGGGAAGGAGGAGGAGGAGGAGGAGGAGGAGGGCGGCGGCGCCTGGCGCTGTCACTGAGGAGCGCGGCGCGGCTGTGCGCAGGCGCACTGGGCCGGGCGGGGGGGGGAAAGGGGGGAGCCGCTGCCCTGCTCGCGAGGAGAGGGAGCGCTGGCCAGGGGCCCGCCTAGTGCGCAAGCGCCGCCGCCGCCGCCGCTTCCCTCGGGGGACTGACTCCCCCGCCCTGCCAGGGAGGGAGGGAGGGAGGGAGGAGCGTCCCTTCCGGAGGGACCGGGACACCCCCCCCCCCTCCATGGAAGGCCGCGGGCTGGGCGGTCACGTCTGAATAAGCAAAACACGTGTGTTCGCTGCCTCCGCCTCTCTCGGTCCCTCGCCCGAAGGAGGCTCTTGAAGCAGCTTGTACAAGATGCAAAAATGGAGTTTGGGCACAAAACCAATGGATGGCCAGGGTCGAAGACGGGGGGGGGGGGGGGTCAGGTCACACTCCCAGCATGGAAACGCCATTAAATCCGGCATACATTCAGCAAATGGCCCCCAAAGGGCGAATTGGGCATCTCTCCCCTTTGAGGAGCGAGTTCCGGTGGTGGGTCCAGAGGCTTCTCCATCCCACAGTTTTCTACAGTTTTCTGCTTCTTTGTTTTGGTTTTTCCCCCTCTCTTTTGTTTCTGCCTGACAGAAAATCTTGCAACAAAATCTGGGAGAAAAGGGGTGTGAGGGGAGGGAGGAGACACCCCCGTGCCCAGCATTTCTGTGTTCTGATCCTGGGGAGATCGGCCAGGGGGGGTCCCTGAGGAATTGTTTTTAATAGGGACTCAGACTCGGGACTTGGTACCAAAGGCTGGGACTTGGACGTGAGACCCAAAGACTTGCCCGCCTCCCTGTCGGAAACAGACGGCTTTTTGAGATGTCTCAACCGGGCACAGGTTGCTTGAGAGCCACAGGCCGTGGGCAAAGTTCCCTTTCTGGTCTAGCGAGCTCTTCAGAACATGGGTTCTTCATTGGTGAAAAAAGCCTTCCTCATGGCAGGCGGCCCACCGGGACATCTGCTTGGCAACTGGAGCCAAGGGGACCATGAACCGGGCAGGGTAGAGTTTTGCCTGATCTTCCACAATTTGTCCTCCTCATCCCACCTTCCCACATTCAGGCAGGAACCATAAGGTCACACATTCTGCTCAAAACAGTGCCGCGGCCATGGGTGCTGCTGTTTTTAGAGCTTGTGGCTGGTCCACAGGCGTGTGGCCGTCCAGAGGGCTCCATGCTTTGAGTGATTTTCATTGCCTGGGAAAGAGAAGGCCAGATACTTTCACGGCGTGCGTATTGTCTGCTTGCAGTATTAATCCCCATGCCGTAGTGCATAAAAGAGCATGCTGCTCCGAAGATCTGTCCCTGGCCTCGTTTGCCTCTCGTTAGAGCTAATTGATTGATCCCACTGAGACAGCCAATTATTCCATGGGGGGAAAAGCCAGCCGGCTGCATGGTAGCACCGCTAAGCTTAGCTCAAGTCAGGGAGCCATTAAGCTTTAGCGGGGCAACTCCACCACTGCAGGGTTGCGGTGAACCCTGTTTTTTTCCTCTCGCCTCTCCTGTGCTCCTTTTGCTGGCACCGTCCGCCTTTGCCAGGTTTTGCCCTGCGTGCTGTGATCGCTTCCTGCCTCATGGTTCCCATCTTTGGCTCCCACACAGAGTCCTCGGCTGCTGTCACAGAGTGTTCTCTGGGGTTTTCTCCTTTTTTTTCCTCAAATCGCAGCTGTCACTCTAACAGACCCAGTCCTGGGTGGGATGGAAACCAACAGGCACCAGCAGGCCTCACTCTGCGTAGGGTTAAGCTGTTGGGGACCTAGCTTTGTGCATGTTTCTCCACGAGGGCTTTCCCCCAAGTAAATGTGTATAACCTTAATGGACAATGCTTTGGGCTTTGTAGTTAGAGCAGGTTTTTACAAATTGTGTGCTATTTATTGTGCTTCTTTATAAACCACTTTTGCTCGAGAATTAATACCTGTTCCCCCCATTCAACGTCAGTCCTGATCCACCAGATGCCTTAACGGTAGAGGAGCGCTCAGTCTCTTATTCTATGCCCATCCTGTGGAGTACTCAGCCTCAGCCTTTGAACCATGGCTTTACATTTGAGAGGGGAGGCGGAAAAAACCCAACAAGTGGAGATGTGTCCGAAATGCGGCTCAAACCACTTCCCTCAGTCCTTTAAAAAGAAGCTCCTTTTAAAAGTTGGACGGATGACGCTTCAGAGGCACAGCAAGAGATATGAGAAATCATCAGGATCTGGGCACAAGCCAGAATGCTGAGAGGATAACGTCATATCAAATGCGGGTTTCTTCTGGAGGTTAGGGGGAAGGTCACTCCAGCTTGAAAACAAGAAAATAAGCAGAGAACACATAAACATACTCCAAACCAGTAGCCACGGCACACGCCCCATACCCACCTGAGATCACACAGCTTTGTATAAACATTAGACAAATTCGTGGAAGATTCTGCGACAGGAAAGGGAGTCCGCGCCAGGGGTCTGCTGCATTTGCCACCTTGCTGCCCAACCTGGTGGTCTTGGTGACGGCAGCACCTGCGCCACCCAAAACCGATTGGCCTGGGAAATGTCAGCTGAATCCAAGCTGCATGTAAGAGCAGCTTAGGATCTTGTGGCTTCGGCGTGGACCATGGCTCTGTCTCGGTTACTACCTGCCCTGACGCATACGATGCTCTATTTCCTGCTAGTCATAACTGGAGGAAGCTGACAGGGCTTGAATTTCCTTGGACTCTGGGGGAGGGGGGCACGCAGCTGCTTCCTCCCCAGAGACGAATGGCCCCACAGGGCACTTCCTACGGGTGGTCTTGCAGCTTTCCTGGTTGACCAGCAGAATATGGGGAGTTGACCAAGACATTTGAAGTGACCGGAGGGCTCCGAAATGTCCTCTCCCAGGAGGCCAAGGTACAGCTCTGTGCGCACCTGCTCATGCAGGGGTGTGCAGGAGGCCCTTCGCACAGGCGGCAGGTCCCTTCCCTGAGCAATGTGTGCCCTTACGCCCGCCTGGCCCTGCAAGAGATGCCAGAGTCACATGCCTTTGTGGCAGCAGGTGAAGCCCCTGCAGGGTGTGCCACTTCTGTAGGCATCTTGCCCGACCTACGTAGGTCCAGGTCAGCAAAGGCTCAGGAGGCAGGCGGGGGGGGGGAAGGGGCTTTGGGGGGCTCCCCGTCCCCAATCAGCAGGGAAGCTGAGCACGGGACTAGCCGGGGCAAGTGGAAGAGAGGGAGCTCTCCTCCTCCCTGTTGTGGTCTGGCCACTTCCTGACTGCTCACCCCGAATTGTTTCCTCCCTCCTTCCCCGCTCTAGTGGGGAAACCCCTTCATTAATCTCAGCAGTATTCAGACCACAGCAAGCCTCCAGTAAGAGACAGAAGGCAGCTTCAGAGGGAGCTGTGCCGTACGCAGCTTTATCGCCACCCCACCCGCTTCCCTGTTTATTGAATGATTCACTCACACGTAGAATTAGGGCAGAGGAAGACCCTGAGTGGGTCCAGCGCTTAATGGGGTCAAAGGGATTGATCTGCAGCTTGATCTGTCGTGTAGCTCTGATCGGACCGTTTTGGGATGGCCAAGGGGCAGAGCCGAGCAGCAAGACAGCAGAGCCCTTCCCGTGGGATTTTAAGGAGCTCCAGGCCAACAGCTTCAGCGCAGAGGATGACGCTCCTTCTCAAAGAGGGAAGGAAGGAGAGTCTCCCCAGTGCAACTCCTCTCTTCTGGAGCAGGATCCTTAGGATGGCTGCTTATTTCAAGACATCTGAGTTCCGGGAAGGAGCATTGATGATGGTAGCTTTATTTATATAAACCTAATGGTAGGTTTATATAAATAAACCTACCATTAATGGGCCCAAACTAAAATCCAGTGGGAGGCGTCAAGCCATGCATGGGTATTGGAGACTGCCACCCACCAACCCAGTTTTCTAGACTCCAGGCTCCTTTATCTACCCTTTACAAGATCACCACCTAGAAACAGAGGAAAGACGCACTGAGACACACACAAGATTGGAAATTATCAGAATTTATTTGAATGGCTGATGTACATGGTCTCTCCAAATACAGAGTATCATTGTGAACCACTAACTGGAAATATATTACAGTTATGTAATTTATTTAAATGTATCTGTCCAAAAGGCTGTTCAAAAGAAGTGCACCACAGTGGATGGAGGGTTTCGGTTTTGGTGACTTCCACCGAACAGAGAGGTATACAAACTCCCTCCTGCAAGGACTGATGGGCCAGAGGGTTTGTGTGTCTGGGACAGAGAGGAGCCAGCTGTTAATAGGAGCCAGCTGTTCTGGCAGCTTCTCATACTTGTGCCAGTTGAGGAGAACGACTGCCGCCGTGCACTCAGGGCCAAAGGTCTGCTCAGAGTGGACGATGCCAGATCCAACCCACACCTTGTGATGCTGAGAACACATGCACACGTGTGCGTACACACACACACAGTGGCAGACGGAACAGCTGCTGCTGACCTGGTGTTGGCCTGACTCGTTGTTTTTGTTGAAACCTATCCGTTGCCTCCCTCGCTTTGCTGCTTTGGGGCTTCCACGCTGACCGGTGCCAGTTGCTAAGAACGTTTCTTGCAGAGAGCTGCCCAGGCCAGCTCAGAATTTACCTGCTGCTGATGTCTTCTAAGAGGGAAGGAGGCAAGGAGGATGAGTGAACAGGAAAGGAGAGCGAGTGGTGGAAGGAAGGGGGTCCCTCTGCTGGATAGTCCCTGCCCAGAGGACAAGGCAGGCGGGCCTGGGGGGGGGGGGGAGGAGCTAGGTAGACAACAGGTGTCCTTTGTCATTTTCCCCTGCTGGAAGGCAAAGATCCTGGACCATCAGCCAGAACAGACTCTTAACTGGAGAAGACGCTGTGGGGCGGGAGGAAGCTGGTGAGAGAAGAAAGGGAGGAAGGTAACAGATGGAAGAGGAGAGGAAAGCAACCGTCAGACCGATCTGGGGCAACCCTCTGCCCTGACCCATCACTGCTCCCTTCTGGATTCTACTTGCCCTGATGCTTCCTGGCTGCTTGGCGGTTCCCATTCCGGGGAGAGCCTTGCCCAAAGCCCACCACCCTGAAATTCCTTCCCAGCGCAGCAGAGCCTGCTCCTCTGGGAGACCCAGCGCCTGCCTTCTGCTCCCTCCTGGCAGCCGCTCCGCAAGGCCCCACAAGGAGCCACTCACGTGCCTCAGCCTCCCAGATGAATATTCAAAACCGAGCCTTTTAAAGCCAGCGTTGCCAGCTGCTCTCTCTGGGTTGGTTTCACAGCCGGTTCCTTTTTCCAAGCTGTGATTTAGTCCTGAACTGCCTTTCACGATTCTCCTGTTTTTTTCTCTATCAAGTGACCAAACATTTTGTCTGCGCTGTCATGGGGAGGGGGAGAGAATAAGCCAAACTGCCAGGGCACCTTCGGCTGTCTGCCTAGCTGCCCTTCTTGGGATGACCTAGCCTGAATCTGGGTTAGTAACACTCACAAGCCAGTTATATCAAGACGTTCCCTTCAGACTGACTGGGAGGCCCCTTCCCTGGCTGAAAGAGTCAGCTAAGGCCTGTTGAGCACTTGCTCTCTTTTGAAAAAGCGCCCTTGCACACTCTCTTTGGGTTCAGCGCTGCCACTGGCTGGGATGGCCAAAGTGTGTGTGCGTGGGGCGGGGGGGGGAGTTGTCTCTTCCTGGACATGCAAGGGACGTGATGCTGGAGAAACAGCAGCCTTGAGTTAGCTACAAACTGGGTGATGGGATGCAAGAATGTGGGAATGAAAGGTGAAGCCAAAGCATACAAATACTGGCAAGGACGACCCGGCTGTAAAACACAACAAAAAAAGGTCTGGAAGAGGAAGAGAAGCAGGAGCAGAAGCAGGAGCACACTAAGAGGCAGAGAAGTTCAGCTGCCGGCAAAACTGGGGCCGTGCCCCATTAGCTGCCTCGCTCTTACAAAGTGGATGCTACGACTCACAATTCCAGACTCGCTCTGGCAGGTTCCTGTGTCCATGCACCCTCAGCATGAAGCAGCTGCCACCTCAGGCAGGGCCAGGCTTCCCATGACATCTGATGGAAGAGCCATCTGGACCCTAACCTGTGCTGAGGGTTTAACCTCCTGAGTGGGGAAAGGATGCCTGCTGCTTAGTTTACAGACAAGGCAGAGAGCAGATTCCCCGGGTTTTTCCAAGTCTTGGGTAGGAAGCACAGAGGCAGAAGGGAACGGCAAGACGGAGCGAAGTGGCGGGAAGGTGCTGCCCCCAAAGGGCAGATACTGGTGATCCGTGAGGCCAAGAAGGAAAAGCGAGAGATCTACAGTATGGGATGGATTCTCTGGTCCTCAATCCCACGTAGAGCATCCAGGATGCTGCAAGAACTATGTACTGCCCCAGTCAAAGGCAAGACATGTTTATGCTTCTCCGAATATCAAAGGGTTAGTTTAATTAACACTTTCTCATCACTCGAATCCTTCCTTCCTTCCTTCCTTCCTTCCTTCCTTCCTTCCTTCCTTCCTTCCTTCCTTCCTTCCTTCCTTCCTTCCTTCCTTCCTTCCTTCCTTCCTTCTTCCTTCCTTCCTTCCTTCCTTCCTTCCTTTCTGTGCACTCAGGGCCATAGGCAAGGGTCAGGGACCGCCTCTAGAGACAGGTCACTCCTTTGGATTTATGGGTTCGTGGCCTCCTACTTAAAATGACAGCACGGATGAGATACGAAAAGTCAGACGTTCACAGTGTTTTATTCTCTCCCCTAGGCCTGCCCAGCTTCCCTGCCATCGATGCCCCGACTCCAAGTCCTCATTGTATTTTAGCTCTTGCCGGTACGGCACTCGAAAGGTTAGCAAAACTCGGCTTCTTGGACAGATAAGACATAAGCTCATTCACCAACAGGAACACAGGAGTGGTTGCACTGGACAGCCTGCTAATGTTTCTTGTATCGATTCTTGGGGGTTTCGCCGCAGCCCGTGGTGTCACAGGACAGGACGCTGGGCTTCTTCCCCAGGCCGACACTCCCCAAGAGATCGGGCAGCTCGTGGGTTATGGCCCTCTCAATCTTCTCCAGGAAACAGCCCCCCATGTAGGAGCACTGCTGAGCGAGAAGCTTGAAGGAGTTGATGGGGTTGATCCCAAAGAAGTCCTTGTAAGCCTCACGGTTTGGGAGATCAAACTTGCTGACGTTGGTCTTTGCCAGGATGGTCTTAAAGATGTAGAACTTGTCCGGGTCCTCAACAATGTCCTTGAACACTAGCTCCCCATCGCTGAAGAAGGTCATTTTGTCTTTGTAGGTCTGCAAATAGCGATCCACTAAGAGCGCATGGATGCGGACTCGGATCGCATGTTGGCGGATGAAGGCGATCTTATTCTCCAGCCGGTTTTCAATCACCTGGTTGAGATCTTCCAGCAGCGAGATCTCTTCTTTCAGGAAGAGGTCCCTGTGGGTGTCCGGATGGTAATCCAGGGGCCAAAAGGAGCTGACGTAGACCCTGGGGGGCTCCGTGACATTGATGAGCGGAGCCAGGCTCCAGAACAAGGCTCCGTAGACGCGCATGAGCTCTTGGGTGGCCAGGCTGTCGGCCCTTGTTGAGAATGATACGGATCTGAGACTCTCTCCCTTTCAGCTGCCGGAAAAGCATCTCCAGTTCCAGGCCTACATCCAGCTTGGTGGGGTCGAAGACGACAAAGATGAGATCGGCTCGGTCAATGAACCACTGGCAGACGTCGTTGAATGGGTAGCCTGTTAAGGAGAGAGAGGGAGACAGACCGGGGAGGGAGAAGAGCATCATGTGGGAGGCCAAGCCACACTGGGTGTCTGGAACATGGACATGGCGAACCAGCCCTCGCACGACATCCCCGGGGAACCCCTGCACCCCTAGGGGGAATTCTTCTCTGACTGCACCCAGTGGAGAAACTGGCCCTGAAAACTGGGAAAGGGCCATTAAATTGTTTGGGCCAAACAGTGAAGTCACATTGGCATGTGTGTGTGTACGCACACATGACAAACATGTACGTATACCATCTTGAAGTACTGAAATGTATTTGTTTATTTATCTGTCTGTTCAGAATATTTATATCCCACACTCTTTCATGAGCCTTCTGGGCAAGGTATAATAACCCTGCTCTCCTTTTTTTTTTACTTGTATTCTGTTCTTGGGCCCTTCTTCATTTCCTTTTTTCTTAAATAGCTTTGCACAAGTGTGCAACAACCTGTTCTGTACCTCTGTGCACACTCAGAAAGAATGGCATTAGGAGCAGACCTTGAAAGAATGAGAAATGGTTGTGAAATAGTTAAGTTGCAAAAACACCAGGACTTCTGACTCAGGTCTCATCCTTTAATAAGTGGGGATTTTAAGTTGGAATGGACTTCCCCTGGGACTCTTCTCCAGGACACCTTCTGCTTTGTTCCCCTCCAAGCCCTCTGAACATCTAAGGAGCAAAGGGTTACCTCGTTCCTGCTGCTTCCGGTTCTCAATTATTCCAGGGGTATCGACGAAAGTAACCCTTTCCAAAAGCTTATGAGGGACCTCAATCCCGATCAGCTTCTCCAGAAAGTTCTGCCCAAACTTCTCCAGAGGCGAGAAAGAGCGGGCGCTGTCCGCGGCCATCACAATCCCTTCGATGGTCTTGAGCTTGGGGCCATGCATGATCACGGTGAACTCCGAGGTGGTGGGCTCGGCCCCTGGGCAAAGAAGAAGGGTGGAAACAAGGTCCAGGGGAGCCGTGTGGGACCACCCCCCCCCCGACTGGGCTGCTTCGGGGAAGGTCCCCAGCGAAAAGACTTGGAAACTCACAAGAGGCCAAAACAGCTACACTGACCACCAGAAACATCCCAAAATCTGTATCAGCGTTTAAGTGTTTTTAACTGACCAGCTGAAAGGTCATCATCACAACCATGCAAGATCTTAAGAGCTCCAGATCAGGCAGGATGAAGGTGATGTAATAAAGGCATTCAACTAACACAGATTTTGGCAAAGCCGATAGCTCTCATAGCCCAACAAAGGCACGGTACAGGAAAGTCCAAACTGCCCTGCCAGGACCCTCTTGGCGTTGCTCAGGTCAGCCAGGCAAGGAGTCCAGCCCTCGAGCGTTGTCTTTTAAGTACGTACATCCCAGGTAGCTAAGAGACATGGTTTCAGGTGACATGGAAGGCCCCGTTCACCAGCTCCCACCGTTCCTAATTCCAGCCAAGCTCCAGGGAGGAGGTTGTCCCTATCCTCTGAACAGCAGCACACCATCATCCTAAAACATGGTTAGTGCCCCAAGAGAGATGGTGCAGCCACTGTTCCCCCTCCAGAGACGGGGCTCGCAGGACAATTTCTACAGCTGTCTTCAGTCCAGAGGAGACCTGTGGCTGGAGGGGATCCGGTGGCTCAACCCATTTCTTGGGGGAAATGATCACCAGCCTTTAAGCGGAGGACCTGCTGCTCAGAGAGACCACAGAGGCCTTGACTAAGAAGGTGTCGGCTCGGTTGAGAGCGGATATCAAAGGGAGAAGAAACCGAGGGAAGCCGAGGGCAGGAGAACCAGAAAGGAACGGACGCTCGGCTCCACTTAATTGGCTCCATGCAGGGAAGCCAGAAGTTCCTTGTGGATACAGACGGTGGTTCTGGCAGCTAAGTGGGGAAGCCAGCCCAGTCAGGTGTCTCCTGGTTCAGCCTGGCAGGATGGACCCTGGTTCAGCCTGGTGGTGGTGGCGGTGGGGGGGGCGGGGGGGCGGGGGGCGGTCTGAGGCCTGGGCACACCCACTCTGTCTGCTAGCAAGGCTGGGCAGCACCCTCCTGGTCCTAGCTGCAGACACCCCAGGGCCAGAGGGGGCCAGCCCCTGGGAGGCCTTCGGTTCAACCGAGAGGATGGCTTCATCCATCAAGCCCAGGGATCAAAGCAGGAAGGCACCTACCCGTGTAGAGCTGGTAGGGCGTGTCATCTAGCCCCAGGAGGTAGTTGATCATGGTGGACTTCCCAACGCTCCATGGTCCCAGGAACAGCACCATCGGCTTGGAAGTAATCTCTCCATCTGCAGCGGGAAAGGAAAAGCAGCATGGGGGCAGTGGGCTGTTGGTCGCTCTGGCCCTTTGTCTTTTCTAAGCAGCCCTTTCAGGCGTGTTTCTCCAAAGAGGAGGGCAGCCCCAGAATATTTATCCTGACTCTCCAGATCCACAGAAGCATCCTTTAGCAAACTCAGCCAGCCAGTCCCTTCCTCCCTGCAGGCGATCCACACCAGCTAGGGATGGAGGCGTCCCGACCCCAACGCTGCCAGCGTTGGTGCCCAAGGTGCGTCCAGGATAAGCTGTCAGGCAGGAGAGGAGGGGGCCGGGGAAAAGAAAAAGCAACATGACAGCGGCACCCCACTACATTCCTCACCTGCTTTCACCCATCGCCACCGTCCCAGCAGCTGGAAAGTGATGGAGGTCTCTCTTAGCCACACCAGCCTACCCCCAGCAAAGGCCACGGAAGCACCCCTCTGGATCCTTTCTGGCCTGAGATGTCTTGGAAAGACCGTACCAAGGACACATTTCCTACGTGGACCTTCCTTCTTTGCACACATCTCAAGTAAACACTGCTGCATGTGAGAATGCACGTGTTGGTACTTGAGAAGCAGAGAAAGAGAGAGAGAGAGAGGCGCACCCTGGAAGGCGTTTCATTCCCATGCAAGTGACAGGTAGCCATACCCACCTGTGGCTGAAGTGCCCAAGGTGCGTCCAGGATAAGCTGTCAGGCAGGAGAGGAGGGGGGGCCGGGGAAAAGAAAAAGCAACATGAGTAGGAAAGGGTCTCAGGGGGGATGCTTGGTTAGGTGTCACTCAAGGACGGGAGGCGGACTCCACCTTCTCTGAGAAAGGGCGTAGAACCGATGGATAATTCAAGTTCGTTCCATTCCCGTCTGGCCCCATAAGAGACACCGGAATCAGGAATTATCCATTTGCCAGGAAAGGCGCTCATGCACGTATTTTCCAGAGGGGTCCGCATGCAAATCCTATCCCAGTTTTCTTGTGAGAATCAAGAATTGGGGTTTCCCCCCCCCCCCCCGCAGACTGCCAGGAACTGGTGCCTCTGCAGCCGGACAGATCAAGGAGCCTCTTTTGATCTTCTTCGGAAGGGGGGGGGGCGAGGGGAGGACTGTGAGGACTTGGGAAGGAAGGGAAGGGAGGGCATGCCTGCGCAGGACTCCGGGGGTGGGGGTGGGGGTGGGGGGGCGGTTACACCACTTCCAACCCAGGAGGATTCGGAGAAGGAACTTTTGAGCCTGTTGTCCTGAGATGGTGGAGCACAACGGGCTAACCTTGCTGGAGCTCCACGTGTGAGCAGTGCTTTCCACCCCCAGCCGCCCCCCAGACGGGACACTCTGAGTTCTGGGCTGCCCATGCCCGCCTGCACAGAAGGGAGTTGTGGCCCAAGGGTCTTGGTGCCAAGGCCAACAGGTGTCTGCACCTCGGAAAGGATGACGCCAGGACAGGTGGGCCGGCCAGCAAGGATGGCGTTTGCCATGGCAGCCTGAGCCTCTCCTCTGAGCTGCGCCTGCCTCTTTGTGGCTAAGGAAACCGGAACGGAAGGGGCTTCAGGAGCAGGAAGAGAATCACTCCTGTACACCCTGGGGGAACGATATCATTGCCAGGCCTGGAGAACCCCAAGGTTTGTACATGGGTCACTTTTGGGGTGGGGGAGGAAAGGAAAGGAAAGGCAGAGACATGGAGGAAATTCCAGTCACACCCGCGAAGACTGAGCCTGCTCCGTGGCTATGGAAAGTTGACAGAGCGACTGACTCCATGCAGAGGCAGGGAGGGCTGGCGCTGGGTGGGAGGCAGCTGGGTAGGGAAAGGCCTGGGGTTGTCGGGAGAAGGAAGGGCCGCGCTCCCCTCGGGGCCAACCCTGTTTTGCTCTCATCCAGGACGTCTCCAGGACCTTGTGTGGGTGGACCTGCTGCCCTCTCTCCTGGCTCCATCTCAGACCGCCCTGGCAACCTGGGCCAGCCCAGGGTCAAAGGGCACGAGGTGGTCCCCTGGCAGGCCCCGCTCTGCCCCTCCCGTGCCTCCTCCCGCCACTTGCCCTACCTGTGATCTCGTGCTGCCGCAGTTCGTTGTACTTGTAGGACTGCTCCAGGGGCTTGATGGACGAGTGGTAGATCTTCCGCAGCCGCTGCAGGATGGCTGCAGGGAAGGCAGAGACCGAGAGGATCCATCAGAAACAGGGCTGGCCCAAAGGCCAGGCCGGTCTGCTTCCTTCATCGTGCCTGCTGCCAAGAAGGTGCCTTTCCGACCAGCGGAGTTCTCCTGCAGGAGGTGGTCTTCCTCCTGCAGGGGCGGCTCTCCTGCGCAGCTGGGATGGGGACGCCTGGCCTTAGCGACTGCCCCTCACTCAGGCGCCTGTCCCCAAACCTCTGGACCAACACCAGCCTCCCCTGCAGGGGCAGGGGCCCTTGCTCCGCCAGACGGCCTCCCCCTTGCACCCAGCGGGGAGGTGGGGACAGCCTGGGCAGAGACCAGCATCCTCTGCAGGAGCTGCTGCGCAGGACCGCCTTCCTTCCTGCGCAGGAGCCTCTGCTCGGTGAGGCTTGGCTGCACGGCTGCTCTTGGGGGAATCACGTGCCCTGTCCTGAGCCGAGCCGTGGGGTCCCTGCCTGCGTCCAAGCCTGCGTCACCCGCCGCCAGGAGGAGACGAAGGGGCTGCTCGTGTGTGTGTGTGTGTGCGCGCACCACACTCTGGATTTTCTAGTCCCCCAAAGGGAGTGCTTTGCAAGCACAGCTTTCCTGGCAGAAGAGGACACCCAGTGGAGAAAGGCAAGAAGGCAGGGGTAGACAGTGCCTTGTTTAAATATTTGCATCTCACGCTTTGTCCTGTTTGAGTGTTAGGGTAGGGCATACTACAAATTTATAGCATGGCAACAGTGCAACAATTACCATTAAAAGGACAAATTAAAACCAAACAAACTGTTGCAACAAACTAGTTAAATGCCTGAGTGAGTTTTCAAAAGGTGTTTGCCTGGCACCAAAAATGTGGCAGCTTCAGTGGTGCCCTCCCCCAGCATGCTCCCCCCCTCCTCGCTGCCATGCTATGCAGGATGGCAGCTGGCCTTCAACGGGTAGCTCGGGCAGAAGAACGAGTGTCGTGCGGAGAAGGCCGTAGGATTGTCCTGCTGCTTGCCTGGCACACTGCCCGGCCGGGCCTCTTTTGCCCTCCTTCTCCTGTGCACCTTTTTTTTGGGGGGGGGAGGAGGCCACCTAGCGGGACAGCAGCTGTGCTGTGGGCAGAAGGACCCTGGTGCAAAACCCGACGAGGCGAGGAAAGACAGACTGGTCTGTGTAGCAGCAGCTCCGTTTGGCTCAGGGGCCCAGGGCCTCCTTGTACCTTCATGTATACTGCGATTACACCTCGGCTGTTCCAGACTCCAGAGAAGGACTGAGGTCCGTGAGAGGGCTCCCAGATGTGAGGTGGGCAGGCAGTCCAACCCTGGCCAGCTGGAAGAGCTGGGACAGGCAGGGGGTCCTGCTCTTGGGTGGCTTGCAGAATGGGGAAATGCCAGTGGTGTGGCCCCTTAAAGGAGGGCGGGGAAACAACACACGCACACACACACAAACAACAACACTTGGACCCTCAGAGTCCTGGGGCAGGAAAGGGTGGAGACTGTGTTCTGGTGCTGAGCCCAGGAGGGAAGGGGGTGGCCACTGGCCCCTCTGGCTCCCAGTCCCCACCACAGGGACCCTCTCCTACTGCTACCTGAGTAGTCATCGGCCGGTTTGTCCTCCTTCAGCTTCAGGGTGTTCTCGATGTGGGAGCGGTCCCTCTTGGCAGGCTCCCCCACCGCCTCCTCCGCCTCCTCTGCAGAGAGAACAGACAAACCCTCTTTGACTCCCAGGGCCTTTTTTGCAAAAAAAAAAGGGGAAGAGGGAGCTTTCCCACAGCAGGCTCATTCAAGTCTCTGGCACCATGGAGTGTTTCCCTGGCCCCGACCGACCATCCTCTCCTTCCCCCACCCCTCCGCCGCCCAACCCCAAAGGATTTCCGCTGGTGCCAAGTGTGGCTGGAGTTTTGTGCCTGGCCGGGGACCAACAGCTGCTAAGGGAAAATCTTCTAAATTTAGATGCTGATCCTACTTCTGCGTCCGGACTTCACAGCGAGGGTCTCTCTCTCTCTCTCTCTCTCTCTCTCTCTCTCTCTGCTTAAGCGGTACTGAAAATAACTGCCAAAGAACACTTTTTTGGGGTGGGGGTCTTCTCTGACCGGACTCCACCAATATGTAAATGCAAAATAAATACTGGTACAAAGACATTTAAAAATGAGTTACTGTTGTTATGGACTGTCAAGTTGCATTTGACTTATGCTGACCATAGTCGGGGTTTCAAGGTATGTGAGAAATTTAAGGAGTGGTTTTGCCGCTTCCACCACCCCGCCCTCATGGTTTTCCGTGTCCAAGAGGGCATCTGAACCCAGGCTACGTGAGTCCTAAGCTGTTACTCTACCCACTACACTATGCGGGCTCTAAACAACCCAAAATATATTCTCATCCACTCCTCTTCCATGTTTGAACATCTGGTGTCGGAAATGGAAGCCGGCGCAACGGAAAACATGGCGTGCGGACCTCAGGATGGTGTGCTTGGTGGGGTTTCTTTGAGAGCCTGCTCTCCAGCAGCTCAGCTGCCCTGGGTTGCAGCT
Organism: Intellagama lesueurii; assembly: GCA_037013535.1. Classification (NCBI taxonomy): domain Eukaryota; kingdom Metazoa; phylum Chordata; class Lepidosauria; order Squamata; family Agamidae; genus Intellagama; species Intellagama lesueurii. The sequence continues at coordinate 22,979,617 of JBAJHW010000012.1, read as the reverse complement.
CAAAGATGACGGAAAAGTCCCCCCCCCCCCAAATGGATACAGAAACACCCAGGACTCCCACCTCCACCTCCTCGGGGGCCTCCATCTTTGCATTTTACAGAACAAGCTTTTGAAAACCCAGGACGCCCTGCTCCTTGACCAGGAGGGAGGGGCCTGGCTCAGGACGAGCGCCCTGGCGCCCTTCCACAAACTCGGCTGAGGGCCGCCTCGGTGGGACACGAGGGCGCTGTTCCATTTCCGTCTTCCAAGGCTTCACAGGAACTGCAAAAGCATGACAGGCACACGGGTGTGTACACAAGCACCACAGCTGCATGCATGCATGGGAGACCGCACCAGGCACACCCATCCAGGTATAGCACTCTGCCCATGTGTTACCTGGGAGCAGGAGGGCTGTTTCTACTACCTTGGTATTGCTTTCCCTGCTTTATGACGCGAAAGCTGATTCTAGACTTCCAGTGTTCTACGTCTTTCGTTCTAAACGAATTCTTGTATAGGCCGGTCTGTTGTCAGCCTGCATCATAAGATGCAAGTGCCTAGCAAGAAACCCAGGACATCCCTTGGACATGTGGGGGGGGGGGGGCCTTCCATCTTCAGACCACTCCGTCTGCAGCCCCTTGAAAGCCCCTGGAGCCTTCCTGCCAAGTAACTGCCTCTTGCTGCAAAAAGCCTCGGGCCGACCGTTCTGTCTGAGTGCTGCTGGTTCGGGCAGAAAAGCTGACAGCCACCGAGAGGTTTTTCCCAGTTCCCCAAAATAGCCCCGGCCGGCCGGAGCTCCAGTTACACCCTTGGCATTAGTGCTGTGTGCGAGAGCTTGGGGGAGGGGGGCAAGGGGCTGCTCTGGCACGCTTCCTGCCCCCATCCCCCACCACAATGGCAGGTGGCCGTCTAATCACTGGCATGGCATGTGTGCTATGCCAACCTCTCCATTATCTGGCGCAACCCTCGCCTGACAGCCCCGACAGCCACAAAGAGCCTTTGCGTCCATTTCCCCCCAAAACCTTCTGGGTAGAAGCTGAAAAGTTCAGATTTAAAATCCCTTTTAGTTTGTGTGGGGAAGTTATGTTCTCTCTCCCCCCCCCCAGTAATTGTACAGTATCTATCTTTCCCGCTATTTAATTATTATCATGGTTTGGTAATGACACCAAGTGCTTAGCTTAACAGCTATTGCTTCTGGTTTGCATGTTTGTGCTTCAGAAAGGTTAACTGGACATCTCCGGGTTAATACCCTGATTCTGCCGCAGCCGAGGCATTGGGGGGGGGGCTGGGTGCGGTGGATTCTGCCTCTGACAGTGGTGGAGAACATAGGGAAGGAAACCCACGGGAGGACACTGAGGGACCCTTTCTGGATTCTCTACCCCAAAAGTAAAGCACCTTTTCAGCCTGAGCTCCCCCCATCCCGCTTGATTGGGAGCTGACCCTCGGGCTGCTGCTCTCCACCGGGCCATGGCCCACCTCCCCTTCTGCCAGGCCACGAGCTAAAACTGAGGCGGATGGCAAGTGGGGCGGGGGGGGAGAGGGGGAGAGAGGCCAGCCTGGGGCCGAGCAGACTAGCCTTGCTGGGGCACGTCTATAACTGTGCTCTTGGCTTTGGCAGACTACGGGGCAAGGAAAGCCGGCACCTCTCTGGCTTTGGGGGAGCTGGCTGACAGCTTCTGGTATCGGCGGGTTTCGGTGAGCTTCTGGGCTGGCAACTGTGGCCGTCGGGTCCACTGCTTGGGGGGGCTGGTCAGGCTCAGAAGACGTTGCCTCTCCTCTGCTGAGGGTGTGCTCGTGGCTGGAAGGATCCGGCCCTCTTTCTGCTTGGCTCAGGGTCCCCTCTTCTGGGTGCTGGAGGTGGCCGTCCACTGCAGGAGCAGATCCCAGGCTGGCCCCATGGCCGGGAGCATCTTCTGAAGCCCCCTCCTCAGCCCCTTGGCCCAGGCCGGCCCCTTCTCCTCTCAAGCCCGCTTCCCCCCCACTCTGGCGGTCGCCTCCCTCCCCCTTGTCTTCTTCTTTTGCTGCTGCTGCTGCTGCTGCAGGAGAAATCTCTGCTTCTGCGGCCACCCCTCCTGTTCCTCCTCTTTCTTCTTCTTCTTCTTCCTCCTCCTCCTCTTCTCCTCCTCTTCCTCCTTCACCATCAGCTCTCCCTTCTTTCTCCAGCTGGGGGTCACTTTCTTCCTCCGAGTCTTCCTCCGAGTCTTCCTCGCCTTCCTCCGAGTCTTCCTCCGAGTCTTCCTCGCCTTCTTCTGAGTCTTCCTCACCTTCAGCTGGGCGAGGGCCTGGCGTCTCTGTCCCTGTGGGCTGTTCTTCCTCCGACCCAGAGGACGGTGCAGGGCCCTGGGGGTCCCCTTCCTTTCCTGCCCCTTCCTCCCTGAAGGGCTCATCCTTCTCGGTCTCTGCTTCCCTCGGTGCTTTTTCATCGTCTAGCTCAGGGATGCCCAGTGCCAGTGGGCTTGGTGGCTCCACCATGTCCACCGTGGGGAGAGAAGTGCCACTGGAGTCCTTTGCCCCAGTGGCACCCGCCGTCTCTTGGCCCAGGTCGGTGGCCTCCTCCTGTGTGAGGTTGTCTTCTTCTCCCACCTCAGAGGACTTCCAGAGGCTTGGAGGGGGGTCTCCACCATCCCCCTCAGGGTGCTCCTCTTGCTCCTTCTCAGCCTCCTCTCCCGCCAAATCCTCCTCCTCCATGGGCATGGCTGAGCGTGGCGGACCTTCTTCTAGGCTGACTTGACCCCCTTCTCCCTGCCCCTCGGCATCACGGCCACCCTCCGTGGCATCCTCCGGCTCAGTCACGTGGCCATGGCTGACTTCGGGGTAGCCAGCCTGCGAGAGGCCGGCGTGGGCATCCAGGTCCACGCCCATCTCAACGGCTCCTTTGTGGCTGCCTGTGCGCTGGAGGGGAATCCTTGCCCCAGGAGGTGTGGTGGAAGCCGCCACGGCATCTCCGTACAGCAGCATCTCCTTCTCCACTAAACGTGGCTCTCCAGGCAACAAGGCACCCTCAGCAAAGTTGGCAGCGTCTTCCGTGCCAGCATCCCGGGAAGAGGCTTGCAGTTCTAAATGGTTAGAACACGATCAGTCAGTTTGGTCTGCTGCGTTCTCTTGGCCCGACTCTCTCCTCAAAACAGCCCACGTGTGTTTTTGCACACACGACTCTGCGGGAGAAGCAGAGCGAGCTCCCTCTCCTATCCAAGTGAGGTGGAAGCCGAGGCACAGTCTGAGTTTCTCCTAAGGACCTTTTCTGCCCCTACCCAACCCCCGGGCTTGGAATCCAGCTCTCTTTTCCTGCCCCTCTCCATAAACCGGATGCCAACAGGTGCCGCTGGGAAAGAAATCCACCCTGGATCTCATGGGCAGGACTCAGCAGGCGCCCCCCCCCCCCCGGCCTCTTTGCTGGGCTTCTTGCTTTCCTGGTCTACAGCAAGCACCCAGAGAAAGGAAACAGCTGGGGAGACTCTCAGGTCACAGAATGGCAGAACTGGAGAAGAGCAGACGGGGGCGGTGGCAGCAGCATTTCCGGGCTCCCTGAAAGTTTTAGCACATCCCAGGCCTGCCCAGGCAGCTCAAGGGGCCTTGGAAAGCTCGCTTCTCTCTCTCCCACCCCCCCAGTTTCCAGCCCTCCTGTGAGTGCCTTCTTCCTGCTTTTCCTTCCCCTGGAGGCCAGGAAAGGACCAGATTTTAAACAGAGGAGGAAGCTGGGGGTCCTCCTCGGTAGCCTTCCCAGCTGCTTTGCTTGCCGCTGTTTGGCTCCTTCCAAAAGAAAGGAGCCTGAAACAAGCAGCCTCCACCCGCGATGCTCCTTTTCACAGGCAAGAGGTCCGTCTTGCCAAGGCACAAGATACGTTTTCCCCACACACCCACACACCGCAAACCAGCTGTGTGAATGGGGAGCCCAGAGCTGGAAAGGGGAACTGGCTTACCCAAACCAGGGCTGGGTGGGATCTGCGTCTGGGTGGCAAGGGCTCTGTGGTGCATGCAGGGAGGGCCCATGGCCACCCCCTCCCACCCCACCCCACCTGAAGTCTGGCCTCCATGTCTTTATTGTCCCTGACACTCTCCTGAACCATAGGAGCCAGCAAAAAAAAAAAAGGGGGGGAGGGGGCTGGCCATCATCCCAGGAAAGGAGGGGAGGGGAGGGGCCCCGGCCACCCCCTCCACAGGCACCCAGCCGACCGTTATGTCTCATTCGCCAACTGAGGCTCGAACGAAAGTGTTGGAAATCAAGCCACCTCCGTTAGCAACAGCTGCGGCTCAGTCAAATAATCCCCCCAACGCACACCCACATGTGTGGGTCCCTCGTGTCAAACCTAAGCTCTCCCTTTGTACTTTGCATAGCCAGGATGGAGACCGGCCGGCCCACTCAGCCGCTCCGAGAGAAAAGGGGCCGTCCGCTCCTCCGTGGGGCGGGATCCGGACAGCCCAAGCAAAACCAGCAAGGGCAGAAGGGGGCTTTGGTGGTGGTGGTGGGGGTCCAATCCATCTAGGGAACAGTCTGGTGGGGAGGGGGGCCTTCCTCTCCATGCCTCTTCCCAGGCCTTCCAGAGGGCACAATCCCCTTCCTCCTGGGCAGCCCCCCCCCCGGGCCCCTCTCCCTCTCCCGAGGATGGAATGGTGCTGACTCGCAGGCAGCAGGCAAGCGGGTGTCAGCCTCCAGCAGAAGGGGCTGAAGGTTACGGGCTTAACACCCGGCAGCCTCCCTCACGAGGCTAAAAATACATCCCCTCCAGCCACTGGGTGGGGAAAGCCAGGCCCTGGCCGGCCACCCAGTGGGGTCCAGTCTCCCCTTGCAGCGCTCCTTCCCTGGCCGAGCCCCCACCGTGGGGCAGGAGGGCTGAGAAAGGGAGGGAGGGAGGGAGGGAAGGAAGGAAGGGGAGAGTCCTTGGTTCATTTGGCAGCTGGGGAGGAAACGCTCAAGCATGTCCCACATGCCGAACGTCAGCTGACTCTCTGGGATGTCTCCGAGGCGCTGGCTGGCTGGCTGCCGCCGGTGCTGCGCCCGGTGCTGCGCCAAGGGCTCGGGGATGCCACAGAAATCAGGGCAGGGCAGCTGTGCGAGAGGCTCCTTCAGCAGGCCAGATGCCAGCCGGGGTGGGGGGTGGGGGGTCTGAGGTCAGGAAGGAGGTTGGGTTCCGGCCCCCTCCCCGGCATCACCCTTTCCCTCATGGGCGCAGCTCAAGGACTTCACTGAAGGCAACCGGCTTTCCTCACACGCCCCCCCCCCTCTGTTTTTGCCGGATGCTCTCCTGCCCCTTAGGACCTCCAGAGCAGAGGGGGTGGGGTGGGGGTGTCTCTAGGGCAAGAGGTAAACAGAAGGCAAGAGGCACAATCAGTGGCGATGCCCCGGCGAGCCTCAGGTGAGCCTCGGGGGGGGGGGGGCGTCTGACGGCTCCATTCGCACAAACTCTTGATGCCGCCGCCCAGAGGGATCTTGACCTACCCCTTCTGACACGCCCCCCTCCTGCCACGTGCCAATGATTCACGCCCTGCCGACTTTCCCCAAGTCTGGCCTGAGGGTGGCCACCTTTTCCCAAGCCCTCCCTCTCCGGTCCTTTTCACCCATGGCAAAGCCGGCATAAACCCGGGTTTGCCCTGTCCCAAAGCCTGGCCACACCGTCTCTCCGGTCAACCCCTCTAAGCCAAGGGTTGGCGCGTTTCCAAACTCTGCTCTCCTCCGCATTCTTCCGCGCCCTAAACAAAGTTCACACGTGGCGTAGAAGAGCGCGCTCGCGTCTCTAAACACGGGAAACAAAGTCCAGGTCCTTCCCCGCGGCCGGAGGCGCGCCCTCTAGTGGACATAGCGGGGGGAAAGGCCGGGTGGAGGCTCAGGTGAGAGCCAGCCCGGTTCCTCCACCTGGACGGAGAGGCCGAGGCGGCCCGGGTGTTCTGGACATCCTTCCTAAGCCAACCGGAGGGCTTCCGGAGCTCCAGAGAGGCGCAGCCTAAGCGGGAAGCGACTGGACGGCACAGAACAATAACCAAAAGAGGAGCAGGGAGGGGGTCTGGGGGGGGGGCGCTGAAGGGCAGGGCCCAGGATTCATGGACTCGTCCAGGCAATAAGGGGCGGTGCTTCGCCCAGATGGCGGCGTGCCCGCTGCTCCAGGAGCCAGAGCTAAACAGTGGCAGGAACCCAGGGCAGCGACCCACGGGCCGGCGACCCCCTGCGCCTGCTGCTGCTGCTGCTGCAAAAACCAGAGACAAGTTTCGAGCGGCCCAGGTTTCTCCCGCAAGCAAGAGTCCAGCGAGACGTCTTAGCAAAGGGCACCTCGGAGCGGCTGGCCGTAGCTTTTGGGGAAGCTCAAGCCCCTGCTCGTCACCGGGCCCCCCCCCCCGCCCCCGCCGCCGCCGTTATTTCTGGCTGCCCTGACCTGGGCAACCCCAGCAGGTCTGAAAATAGCACCGCCCGCCTCCTGCCCCTGTGCCTGGATTTCACTGTGTGGCCTCTGCCCACTGGCGGGGGGGGGGGGCGCGCCTGCCCTGGGAGGGCCTTGCCGTCCGCCCCTCCCTGGGCAGCCTCCATCTCCCCCGCCTGGCTACTGGCCCTGGGCGGGGGCTCCCGGCCGGGCCCCCCCCTCGGCGCTTCCTGGGAACTGGGTCGCAAGCCTGCCTTTGGGTGGGGGTTTGCTTTGGAAAAGGGAGCTGGCGGAGTTGAGCTCAGACCTCTGCTGGATTGGGGGGGTGGGGGTGGGGGTAGGGGCAGCGGCGGCAGCAAGATTCAGCCTGAATACTGGTGGGCATCCTAAGGAAGGACCGTTGCCCTTCCCAGGCCAAGCGGTGGGCACAGGGTGGCCCTGGGCTCTCTAAGAGGCTGAGGCAGAGGGAGAAGCCCACCCCACCGCTGTGGGAAGCCGGCCGGAAGGAGCCTCAGGAAGGGGAGGGGGGCAAGCAACGCGTGCCAGCAGGAGAGATGGGGAGCTCCTGACAGCCCTCAGCCCCACACAAGTAGCACCCTGGCTATACCTTGCCTCAACGAACCCAAGGAACCAAAGAAAGCTGGGGGGGGGAGGGGGGAGGGTCCGATGCCAGACAGGAAACAGCCGGGTAGACGAGGAAGGCCAGGATGTTTGATTCCGTTCCCTCCCAGGGCCCTCGGAGACTTCCAAGACACAAAAAAGAGACCCTATATCCCAGAAAACAGCACCAGCCTTCCAGTGAGGTCCCTCGGCCACAACCGAGGCAGAGCGTGCCCTCCTTCCCTGCCCCCCCCTCCCCACATCCTTCCTCTTCTCCCCCAGGCAGGGTCCAAGATGGGTGAACCCACGTTGCTGCTGGGCATCTCGGCTTCTCTTCCGCCCCCTCAGCGCCTGAGAGGCTTCTCCAAAGAGAGGCCGGAACAGACCAAAGATGTCGGCGGAGGAAAGTGGAAAGGCTCGCCCAGGAAGACCCTCCACACAATCCTGCCCATCCTGGAACGGGACGCCTGGGGAAAGCAACCTTGCCGCACGACGGGCGCCTGCGCTGCTAAGCTCCCGAAAGGCCACGGCTCTGTCCCCTGAGAGCCAGCGGTGGCGAGGGTGGCCGACGGAGAGGCAGAGGCGCGCCCAAGCCTTGGGAACCCACCACTCCCAGAAAGACACAGCAGCTCACCAGCCCTTCAGGTTCAGTGCCTACCTGGCTCAGGTAAGGCTTGGTGGTCTTTCTTCACTGTGGATTCAGCAGGAAGGCTTGGGGGGGGGGGAACGGCCTTCCTCATCCCCCCACCTCCCCAAACCAGTCCACATCAGCTCTCCCCAGCACCGGGAAAAGGGGGTCTTGGTGGCCCAGCTGGTCGTGCGCGGGACAGAAGGGAGAGTGACGCCAGCGGAGAGAACCGCCTCCTCTTTCTCCAACCAAGCGGTACCTTTAGCACCACTTGGCTGAGAAAGGCAGCACGGCTCCAGGAACAACCCGCGGGATGCCAGGGAGGGAGAGGGTATGAGGGAGGGGGGCTTACACAGGTCAGCCAAACACCTGGCTTCCCTTCTCTGCCCCAAGGATGCTCCAGTTACAGGACAAGCTCTGCTCAGCCCAGCCTTTCTCTCCCCCCCCCCCCCCAAGGCCCAGGCCCAGGCCAGCCCCCGCTCTGCCAGCTGGACCGGCCTGGTGGCTGGGTATGGGGTACCAGGGCCCAGCGCAGGGTGGCACCCCACCAAAAGCAAGAGGCCTGGGCCCAGCCCCCCCAGGTGCCACCAACTCCAGCAAGGCTCCACAGTGACGTTGGAGAACAAGCTGGACCTGGGCACAGGAGGCAGTGGGAGTGGGTGGGGCCACCCCCCACCCACCCCTTTTGTTCTTGGGGATGAGAAAGGATGGCCTTAAATGGATGGCAGCCATGGCTCCAAAGCTGGGCTGACAGTGTGAGAAGGCAGCAGCTGGGCTGGCTGCGCCAAGCAGCAGAGAGGACGGGCGGGCAGGCGGGCAGGGGGCAGGCAATGGGGGGGAGGAGGAGGAGGAGGAGGCCCTCTGGGGGTCCAGTTACATGCCTGTTTCCATACTTAGCCACCGCAAGGCAGGGAGGAAGACAGCCCTCCACCAGAGAGACCAAATTAACTCAAGGGCAAGCAAGGGGATGAGGGCTGCACTGGCAGGCACCCTCCACCTCTGCCCGCCGGCGGGGCAGCTCAAGGCATCACACAGCACCTGGGCGGCGGCCCTGCACGATGCCAAGGGGGTTGGAGACGGAGCCAAGAAGCCAGTCGCCACGGCAGCGGCGGGGGGGGGGGAAGAGAAAGAAGCCCCCTCCACTGCCCCCCCTCCACTCCTTCTGCCCCTCCTCCCCAGTGCAGCTCATGGCTTGAGCCCCTAGACCAGGAGCTCTGATCCTGGGCCACTCACCCATGCGCACACATGCAGCTGCCCTCAAGCGTGGTGCCAGGAAGGGCGAGATCTCCTGCACTGGCCACCTCTGCTCTCCCTTCTCTCCCCCCCCCCCTTCCTGCCATGCCTTAGGGCAGGAGAAGCCTTAGGGCAGGCAGAAACCTCTCCCCCCCCCCCCATACACACACACACACACTGAGTCCTGAGGCCCTTGGCAAGTGGCACCTCCCTGCTCCAGCGTGGCAAGGCCACGGCAAACCCCCACCCCACCCCCACCCCACAACCACATGGGAACCTGGCCGAGGTGCCTCCAGGGGGAATAAGCCCAGAAAGACACACAAGCCCAGGGTGGGGGGCCCCGCCTCGTACCTGCCCTCCCGAGGAGCAGCAGTGGGGCCACGCAGCAACAGAACAGCCCGAGTGCCCTCATAATCGCGGCGGCCGGCAGGACCTCTCAGGGCTTCTCCGGGTCTATTTATACCGTGGTGGGCTTGTGGAGGCTCAGCAGCGGCAGCTGGCCGGCAGCTCGGTCGCAGGGCCCCGCACAGATGGCGCCTGGTGCCAGACTGCCCGGTGCCCCTCCCTGGCCAGCCACTTCAGCCCCCGCGTGTCAGTCACCAGGGCCCAGCCCGGCCCAAGTAGGGAGAACAAGGAGGAGCGAGCAGAGGACAGCCCAGCAGCCAGGGGGGCTGGAGAGCAGGGAGGGAGTCCCCCCCCCCCCCCACCTTCTTATCACTCCAGCGAGCTGGTCTGACTGCAACTCAAGCAGCTAGTCCTCTTGGCTACAGAGGGGATCAGCATTTATCCCAGAGAGCCTGGAAGGAGGAGGAGGGGGGGTCACTCTGGCATTTTAATTTCATTTGCCACCAACGATGTGGCCCTCACGCTATTGCTCGTTAGCACAGAGGCCAAAGCGAAGCCCTGACAGGCCCAATCCAGAAGCCTTTTGCTAAGAATGTTTTTTTTTTAAAAAAAAAATACTCTGGAAGAACGAGGCACCTGTGAGACCAGACCGTTCTCTCCCCCCCCCCCCCACCCAAGGCCCAGGCGAGGGGAGCAGGCAGGCACTGGCAGCCCCAAAGAAGCAGAGATGACCGAGGCAGAGCCCTCGGGCGGGGGGTGTCAGGCAGGCCTTGAGCCACCCAGTGAGCTGCTGGGGTCGTCTTGGTCCTTGAGGAAGACAGAGGCCCCATGGGTCAGGTGGCCACCTCCTCTCCCCCTTTTCTGCTTTTGGGTGCCCCCCCCAGCTCCCTCCCCCAATTCTGTGCTTCCCCCTCCGCAGTTGCTTGGGCCAGGCTCCTTCCCCATTGAATCCACAGGCATTGGAACAGCAAGACACACAACGGTATCAACGCCAACACACCCACACCCCTCGGCTCTGCTGCCTGGGAGGGCTTCTCCGTCACCCTCTCCTCCCTCCGTCAAAAGAACAGCCCTGGGGGGGGGGGGCTGACGGAGCTGGGAGGCGAGTGGGTGTGTTTTCCCATCCTTGGCCAGCAAGCCCTGCTGCACAAGCGGCACCTCCAGGGGCACCGAGGCGGCCACAAGCCCCCTGTGAAGGGGGCCCGCTGGGATTCCCCGGCCAGGTCCAAGGGCCCACCGGCCAGCTGACGCACTCGGAGTGGCAGGCGGTCTTAGCCCGACACCGACTTTTCCACGAAGCTTCCTCCGACCCGGCTGTAAGCCCCCCTCCACCTCCGCCCACGAGCAGGTGAGCCTGCTTAGCATTTGCCCCATGGCCTTCTTCTGAGCCCCTGGGGGTGGGGGTGGGGTGGGGTGGGTGGGTTGCCAATTGTCCTCCCTTGGCAGGTCTGGCGTTCCGGAAGGGCTCCCTCTGGTGGGCATCCCCAAAAAGACAGGCAACGAAGACTACGTTCAAATACCCTCTTTAAAGGTGGAGCCAAGTCAGAACGAACTAGGTGGCAAAATGTTATTATTTTCTAACGTTTTCCGGCAGATGGGGAAAGGGTCTGTCCCAGAGAGGTAGAGCTGCTCTTTGCTGGAGGGAGAGGTGGGGGGGTGACCCCCACAAACCCCGAGCCCCCATCCCACAAAACCGGCTTGCAAACGTCTAAAAAACAAAGTACAAACTTTATTTTGTTTCTTTACAAAGGCACAAGCCTCATTTTCCCCACTTTCTTAACAAAATATAATAGCATCTCAATGAACACGAAGACCCAAAAATTGTAAAAAAAAACAGAAAACGAAAAAAAAAAACCCATACAAAAAAACCAAACAACCCTGGAAAGAACGAACAAACCAACGGAGGAGCAGCTTGGGCAGGGGAGGAGGGGGGGGAACCTACCAAATACCCACCGGCCCTAAACAGCGCTGGCCTTCTTGACCACCTCTAGCCCAACTGGGTGGGTGCTGGGGGGGGGAGGCGGGGGGGAGCAGTACACGCAACAGAAAGCAACCATCACAGATCAGGGAATGCTCTTGTGGTCGGCCGGACCCTCAGGACCAATTAAGTGCTTCAAAAAGGGAGGGAAAGGCCCAGCGTAGATTTCAGGAGGGGCGAAAACGCGGACCTTCACCCTCTCAAGTTGCGCGGTTTTAAAGAAGGGGGGGGGCTTCCCTCTCCCCCCCCCCCCGCCCGCATCCCTGGGCCAGGCCGAGGGGAAGGTCTGAGATCAGAAGCAGCCCCTGAGAAGAAAGGAAAGCCCAAAGATCAGGTGAGAAGGCCAAGCAAGGCGGCTGGTGTCCACTGAAGGTCCCAAGACTGGCCATGGCAGAGACCCCCCCTTTTTTTACTGAGCCCACCCCCCTCCCCACCCCCACCCAGATTCAGGACTAACTGCTTCACCAGCTGAGCATCCCCTTGGCCCCAGGCTCTGAAGGAAGGCCTCCCCTCTGAACTGGGAACCTTCATAGGACCCCAGAAGAGGAGGAAACGAAGCCCCCACAGCCAGTGGGGGGGGGGAGAGGAAGGGAGGGGAAGAGATGAGCAAAGTCAAGGTGTCCCACGGGGGGGGCATGTTTCCATGAGGACCGGGCATGCACTGCAGTGACAGCAACTGGAGGCAACTGATAAAAGCCTGCAGGCAAAGTTCATCCTATGGGTCCTTTAGTGCTGAGCCCCGTTCTGCACCCCCCCCCCCAGGCCAGATGCGACAGGCCCCCTAAACCGCACCATGCCCCCATTTTCCACCCCTAACCCCTGGCTCAACTTTGAACTGAAGAAAGAGAGGGAGAGGCAGACACAGCGAGAGAGCGCCTTCGGCTCGTTTGGATTCTAACGCCCCCGTTTACAGTATTGGAAGGTCACAAAAGAGACCCAAATCTCCTGCTATTTTGTAAAAATTTTCCAAATATTTCTTCCGAGTCCCCTTGCCCGTGGCTCGCTGCCGCCCACACCCCAGGACCACGCTGCCAGGCGGGGGTCAGGGCATCTCGGTCTTGCTGTGCTCCATGGCGGCCTCGCTGTCTTCCCCCTCCGAGTCGGAGGCCGTGTCCGAGTTCGACGGGTCCAGGCCGGCCCGGGCGGGGGTCACGATCACAGCCCGCCGGCGCTGCTCCTCGTCTTCCAGCAGCTGCTTGTCCTGCGTCCCCTCAATGTGCTGGATTGCCTGCAGTGGAAAGAGAGGGCAGGAGGGCGTGAGGCAGACGGGGCCGGCCACTGAAACCCTGAGCAGGCTGGGGGGGGGGGGGAGGCGTATCCTGCCCCCCCGGATATTCCACAGACCCTTCAAGGGGCTTGAGGCCAGGCCAGGTCTGCTTCTCAGGCCCTTTTCCAAGTGCCCCCCCCCAAAGAAAGGGGCAGCAGGTGATCCCCCATCTGGTACTGACACCCGGGGGGGGGGCTCCCCTGGCACCACCTCTGCAGTCTTTGGGGCACGCCAGGAAGGCCTCTCAGTTTTGACAAGCTTTAATGCTGGGGTTGCTGTCAATTTTAGTTTCTGTCTTTGATGGGTGCTGGTTCAGGTCCAACGCTGTGTGTCCTGTATTAAAATGGTTGTGTGGGTTTTTTTAAAATGCAGATTTTATTTTGAAAAGCCACATGGCAAACCTTATGCTATAGAGCAGGAGGGAACTCTTGTGAAAGGGTAAGTTCACAGACGGTGCTGTTGAGCGCTGGAGAAAAGTGCATCTGTGTGTCTGCGGGAGGGGGCACTTTTCCTTCTCTCTCTTCTCCACGGATTCAAGGACCCTCCACAGTGGGGGAGGCAGGGCCCCCCCCCCAACTACTTACAGCAGCAAAAGCGTCTGAAAGGTGGGTCAACTGGCTTTGGCAGAAATGACAGAGGACTGGAGGAGAGCCGAGGTCTGTCTCTCTTGAATCCTCGTGGGGTATTTTCCCCAGCCCAGGTGAATTCCAAAGCCATCCCCCCCCCGAAGAAATTTCTTCTTCCCCCCGAAAAGGGCCAACCAGCAAGTCCCTTCCACTGAAAAGCAAACCAGCGACACTTTTCTTCCCCAGCGTCACAAGCGGGGTCAAAAAGACATGTGAACAGCAGAACCGTGACCTCTCTGGGCCTTTCTGCCCCCAGCCTTGTCTACTGGTTGGTGGGTGGGGGCAGCTGGATGAGCTGTGAGGAAAGATGACCAGGCAGGTGGGCAGGCTGCCCCCAAGGCCACCCCCGCTCCCCCCCCCCCCACTCACCTGAACGATTGTGTCCAGATTCTGCCTGGACGTAGAGATAGTGTTGATCACAGAGGAAGGGCCCATGGTCACCACCGTGACGTGGTGAGAAGGCGGGGGCGCAGGCACGATCACAGTCGGGTGGTGGGTGGGCGCGGGGGGGGCCATGCATGGGCAAGAGCTGGGGGAGGAGAGAAAGAGAGTCCCTGTTACCTGTTGGGAAACAAGGGAAAGGAAGCGCAGGACGACGCCAGAGACTGATGGGGGAGGGAGGGAAGAGCCAGGTTGGCGGCTAGAGCGAGCAGGAGAGACCACCAGCCTTTCTTGCCCAGCTCCACCCACGCTCGCCACCTGAAGCACCATCTGCTACTTGTGATGTTCTGACCACCACCGGGGGACGGCAGGCAGGTGGAAAAGAGAACCAGGTGGGCCCATCCCATCCCTCTTCCTCTCGGCTGCCACTTCCAACTACAAACACGCCTGACAGAATCCACACCCAAAGAGCCGTGTGTTTAGGTATGTTTCGTTTCTCTTTCCATCATGGAAGAGAGGTTGGCGGCTCAAAGGCAGTGGCCCCATGGGAGGCGGGGTCCTGAGCCGTAGGGCTCCCTGGTGGCAAAAGAAGGGGGGCCGGACGCTCCCTGGGCATCCAAAAGGCAATACTAAAAAGGACATTCCCTCGGCAACCGTGCCGTGGGCACCTCACCTGAGACCAACACGCAAGATCGGAGCCGCCAAGGGGGACCGAGCAGGCCCGGGAGGGAGGGGCTGGGGGGCCTGAGAGGCAGGAGCGGGCGGCGCCCACTCACCTGGGCGTGACTCTGCTTCTCCCGGTGCAGCAGCCTCACCTGTTCCTGCTGTTGCTGCAGCTGCACCTGCTGAGCGATCACTTTCAGCTTCTCCGGGTACATGTGGGCCTCCAGCGAGCGCACCTGCCAGACCCCAGGCAGAGAAGGCAGAGGCCACCCTCATCACTGGCTGGGAAAGGTGCTCCAAGCCTCCCCCCCCCACAAGGGGACACACCGCCCCTTAGAGCCTGCCCGGCCCTTTTCGCCCCACACCCCCCAGGGTGCACAGCGTTCTCTCCTTAGCGCCCCAACCCACCACCTCCCTGCACCTGCAGCACTGCCACCACAGGGTCCGGATTTGTCAGAGAGCCCCCTCCCAGGGAAACAGGTGCCCCCGTGGGCCTGCCCTTACAAAACCTGCACCGGAGGCCAGAAAACGTGAGGAGTGGCCTCTGGTTTGGGTTCCTGTACGTGGGGACCGGGGACAAGAGAAGGCCACCCTTCTTGCCTTTGGCTAGCCGAGGGTCAAAGGGGGGAGGTGGGCAAGCTGGCCTCACACAGGCACCCCTTCTCCCTGCCGCACCGGCCTGCCCCCCCGGGCCCCCTGCCAAGACCACCCCCGCCCTTCTCCAAAGCCCTCCCGCCGGCTCCTCACCTGCTCCTCCAGCATCATGCGGACCGAGCGCTCCTTGTCCAGCTGCTGCCGGAGCTCAATCATCTCCCGGCGCAGGTCCTCGGCCTTCTCGTCCTCCCAGATGTCCGGCGAGCCGATGCCCTCGTCTTTGTCCTCCGCCCTCCGCCGCTTGGGAGAGGAGCCGCTGAATTCCTGGCGAGGGACTTGGAGTTAGGGAGCGAAGTGGCCCCCATCGGACCACACTTCCTTGCTCCGAGAAATGGATGGAGGCAGCCGGGAGGGGGCAGACACCGCGATGGGCCACTCGGGGCACCCGTGGGGAGGGGTGGGGGTCCAGAGACTCAGCCTTCCCCCCCCCCCCAAAACCCTGTGGCCTCCAGCTTATCCCCACTCTCTCTTGGGGAGAGACTAGTCACAGAATTGGCCTGCCAGCCTGGGGGCGGAGGAGGGCTGGTCTTCCCTGAAGAAGAGGTGGGAAAGCACCCAAGAGAACCAGCCTCGGGGGGGGGGGGGAGTTGGAAGGAAGGGGGGGCACAAGGGAGACACGCAGCTTGCAAACTAACCCCTGGAGAGCCTCATCTCTGTGCGGAATGAGGATTAACTGGGCCTCATCTCTCAGGCCGTTTCACGCCTGGGTCAGGCTTTGCTCTTTCTCTTGTCCAGTTTAAATTGCCAGATTAAATCAGTTCATTTGCATTTCTTGCACCGCTGTTTTATTCCTGACGGGTTTACCCATTCACAGGGTCACTCCCTCCCATGTCGCCTGTGGACTGTTGGGACCGCTACCCTGGTTTCACGAGAGCCACTCTGGACCCCAAAGCCGTCCCCAGCCAGCAAGAGCTACCTGGATGAACCGCTTGAGCTGGGCATTCTGCTGCAGCAGCCGTGTCTTCTCCTGCTCCAAAGAGAAGATGTACTCTGCCGTCTGCTGAAGAATCGCTGCCTGAGAGGGGCGAGAGGGGAAAGCCACCATGCCTCCGTGTGTGCGTATGCTCATAGTCACATCGACCATCCGGCTCCCAAACAAGCTGCCCACCTGTCCTGCTAGCCCGTCCTTTGGGAGAGCTGGGCCAAGTCAGAGACCCTTGGAGCCACGTGGAGGGTTTTTCCCCCCCCCCCACATATAACAGCAAGACCCACAAGCACTTCCAGTGCACGGAGGGCCCGTTTTGGCCCATGCAGAGCCACCTGGGATTGGGGCCTGGAGAAGGCCTATGTTGCCCCTTTCCCTTGCCCTGGGGGCTCACTCCCCTCCCTTCGCGGCAGGAACAGACCCCGGCCCACCGGCTCTCTGCTTCCTTCCTCATCTGGGTCCGGCGGGGGGATCTCAGGTCTCATCCCATGGGTCCTGGGTTCCCGGGTAAAAGGCAAGCCTGAGAAGGCAGGCGGCCAGCAGGTCAGCCACCCCATGGCTCTAAAGCGCCTCCCGGCCAAGATTCCCCTTTCAAACCGCAAGGGCCTCTTCCACCACGACCCTGAGAAGGCTGTCGTCCCCCACCCTGCCCACCCTCATCCTCCGCCTGGGGGACGCTGAAAGGGGGCAGAAGGAGGTCCTTTTGCCCCTCCGGCCCAGAAGGCGCCCACCAGGACCCCACGGGCCCTCCAGCCCCAGGCGGGTCTCCTGGGCCCCTCCTCACCTTGCTGAGCTTCTCGCCGTCTGTATGCGGGATGAGCGTTTTCAAGGACTGGAAGCCGGCGTTGATGCTCTGCATGCGCCGACGCTCATTGCTGTTCGCGATCTCCCTGCGTATCCGCCGCTCCTGGTCCCTTTGGGTCTCGGGGGTGAGTGGGATGTTGGCCAAGCTGCAGGCGGACGGACAGGCCACGCGGTCAGGTGGAGAAGGTCTTCCAGCCATGACGTCTGCTCCACTCCCCCCCACCCCCCCGCCACCTGCCGCCCTCGCCCACAGCGGCAGCCAGACTGTTAACCCAGCTCTGATCCAGAGTCCGGGGAGACGCCTGGCTCAGGACCTCTCCCATGGCCCTGGCCTCAACAGGTCTGGGAAACAGCCCCAGCCCCCAACCCACCGAGCCAGGTGGGCAGGCCCAGGGATGGGGCAGAAGACACGGTCCAGTCCCCTCTGCCCCAGCACAACCCCCCGCCCTTCCCTGCCAGACCAGCCAAACGGCTGAGAAGGGGGGCTTCTGTGGACAACCGGCCCACGGCCCTCAGGCCTTGGACAAGGGCCCGTTGGCTGAGGGAGCCCACCCGGGAGACGGGGGGCCTCGTGGGCTGCTACTCCCAGAGCACAGTTCTGCCGACAACGTGGCAAACCAAAGTATTCACGCAATTTCAAAAAGGAAGAGCCTGGTGGCACCTTAAAAAGTGTTCTTTGGCACAAACTCTGAAGTTTTTTAAAAATGTTCCTACAGAGGCCCAGGCCCAGAGAACTATGCCCCACTGCAAAGACCCACATCAAGCATCGGGGGCTGAGCCTGCCAGTCCTTAAATACTGTGGGTCCCCAGACGGGAAGAGAAATCTGATGGAGAGCTAAGCGATAGTCCTTTGGGGGCGTTTGGCATTTCATGAACACTCTGCAGTGGGGCGGCAGCAGTCGTAGGGGGCAGGAGCCCTGGCAGAGGCCGGAGACGCCTTGCTGTGTCGCCATGATGCTTCGAGTCACTATTTTATGAGGGTCTGCTTGTTGCTGGCCTGAAGCACAGGCTCCTTTTTCCCATGTCAAGGAAAGAAGGAGGCTTTCGAGAGAAGCCAAAGAGACCAGAAAGAGGGGCGGCTTCCCGTGATGTTGGTGCTGCCGCCGCCACCTTTGGTGAAGCAGGCTCTTAAACCAATCAGCCTGAACAACCTGTTTTACTCAGGTCAGAGCACAGCGAGGGAACAGCCCCCCATCCCCCCCGCTTTCAGGCAACCCTTGAGCCTCTGAAAAGTTCCTCTCTGTCTTCAACCCCTGGAGCCTGCAAATTCTACTGAGCTGAAAGCCAGGGTTGTGTTTGCCAGTGTGCGGCCTAAGGTGCAGACATTTGAGCTGACCAGGCAGGTGGAAAAGCAGGCCTGCGCCTTGCTGCTGGTGGTGGTGGTGGTTTTGGGTCTGGCCAGAAGGAGAACGTGGCCAGGGATTCCCAGAAGAGCAGCCACCACCACGGAACCGTGGCTGTAACAGCAATGACCAAACATCGGGCCTGGGATACAGCAAGAAGCAGGTGGCAACCCTGTGCCCATCCAGGCTGGCATTAAACGACTGATGGGCTGCCACGGCCCTTCAGGGTTAGGACGGATGATTCCCTCCTAGCCCTGCGTGGGGGGGGGGGGGCCCTGGCATCCCTTGGGGGTCCCCCATCCCAGGCCCACCCCCAACTGACCCTGCTTAGCTCCTGAAACAAGAGGCGCTGGACACAGTCAGGTGGTGGTGTGACCCTTCCTGCCCCCACAGAGTGAGGCCCTTGCTGGGCTGCAGGGGCCCACCTGACAGGTCCTTTCTCCCAGGTGTGCAAGGAGGGGGGGAAAAACACCTCTCTCTCTCTCTCTGGGAGAGACAACTCTACCTGGGGTCGAACTTCAGCTGGCCAGGCAGCAGCCCTTGGTCAAACAGCAAAGAGACCTGTGGCACCCTAAAGACGGCAGGGCAGCTCTCCTGCCATAAGCTTGAGTGGCCTTCAGCCCACTTCATTGGGGGGCGTCCCGTCGCTTGGGGGGTGTTTCCACTCCAGGGAAGCTTGGGCTCAGGAAAACTTGCCCGGCTCTCAGGCGCTCCAGACCCTCCTGGGCTCGCTTGGCTGCCCACCAGGCTCCCCTCCCCGGGAAAGAGTTGATCGGCGACCCTTCCCTTCCTGTGCAAAGGGCCTGAAGCTCAGCTGGGGGTGGGGGGGGGACGGACCCCCACCGCACCCGACCCCCAGGCAAGCGCTGGTCTCTCCCCGCTTGGCGGCCGGCCGGCCGGCCTCCGTTCCTCCCCTGCACCCTCGCCCGGGATCAAAGAAAGGCACGGTTTGGGGGAGATGCGGGGCGGCACCCAAAGCCCCTCTCCCTCCCTCCCTCCCTCCCCCCCCCCCCGGAAGACGCCCCTCCGCACAAAGACCAGGCCCGGAGGGGGGCCCGAGGCGGCGCGCCCTCTCCCCGGCGGGGCCTCCGCCTCCGCCTCCGCGGCCACGTGGGGCCGGAGCGGGCAAGGCAGGCCGGGGACCCCGGGCCCGAGAGGCGGCCGGGCGGCCTTTGTGCGAAGCGGGAGCCGCAGCGTGGCCCGGCCGAGCCGCGCACTACATGTCCCGGCAGCCCGCGGCGGAAAGGCCCGCCCCTTCGGAGGCTGCACAGTCACGGCCAGGCCCGGGCCGCCGCCGCCGCACCAGGCGCAGTAAACACGCGGCCGGCCGGGCGGGAGGGCAGGCAGGCGGGCGGGCGGGCGGAGGGGCGAGCGGAGGGGGGCCCGGCCAGCGGGCCCTCCCGTCCCCCGGGGAGCGGAGTCAGGGAGGGAGGGAGGGAGGGGGCGCCGCGGCTCCCCAGGAAGAAGGCGGCGGCGGAGGAGCCGGAGGAGGAGGCAGGGCGCGCAGGGCGAGGCGGCATGGCTGCCTGGTGCGCGCCCGCCTTCCCGGCCAGCAGCTGCACGCCCTCGCCGAGCCCCTCACCGGGCGCGACCCCCCCCTCCCCGAGCCCACCCGCCCGGAGCCCCGCCTGGCGCGCAGCCCGCCCAGCGGAGCCCGGGAGGCAGCATGGCCGGGGCGCCCGCCCGCCCGCCCGCTGGCCGCGCCTGCAAACAGACCCACGTGCGCCCGCCCACCGGCCCTCCCCGGCCCTCCCCAGGCCTTCCCCGGGTCCCCCGGCGGGGGGGGGGGGAGCGGCTACCCGCCTGGCCGCTGCCCACCGGCCGCAGCCCTCCCCTCTGGCCCGGCGGCGGCGGCGAGCACGCGGGGGCTCCTCGTTCGCCCGTGAGTCCGTCGGGGGGGGGGGTGGCCCGGTCGGTCGGTCGGCCAGGCGCGGGCGCTCACCTGCAGAGCCCGCCGATCACCTCCTTCTCGGATTTCCTGAAGTGCTGCAGGGAAGGCACCTTCTGCGCGGGCACCATGAAGTACTCCATGCCCGGCCCCCGGGCGGCGCGAGGGGGGGAGGCAGCGCGGGGGCGCCCGGGACCGGGCCGGGCCGGGCGCGTGGAGGCGAGCGGGAACCGAGAGCGCGCGCGCCGGGGTGGAGTGCGCGGAGCGGGGCAGGCTCGGTGCGGCTCCTGTGCGCGCGCCTCCGCCTCCCCTTCTCCGCGGCTGCCGCTGCTGCTGCTGCTGCTCAAGGCGGGAAACAGCTGGTGCGAGCGCAGCGCTCCCTCCCCGCCGGCGCCGCCTCCTCCGCCAGCCACCGGCCCATGTAAACAAAGGACTATTTGCCGCCGCCCCCGAGCCCCGCGGCCGCCCCCGCGCGCCCCCCCGCCCCGCGCCCGCCCCGCCCCGCCCCCGGCCCCCGCCCGCCCCCCGCCCGCCCTCGGGCCCCGCCGCCCGGGGCCGCCCCGCCGCCCGCCCGCCCGCCCGATGCCTGCGCCACGCCGGGTGATGCGGCCCATCAGCTGACGGCTTGGCACCGCGGAGAGCAGGGGCGCGCGGGCCGGCGGGCGGGCACGCTCCTGGTCTCCGCCGCGGGGGGTTGCCCGGCGCCCTGATCCGGAACACGTGCGCGCCCCCCCCCCGGCCGCCCCCTCCACGTGCCCGCCGCCTCTCAGTTGCTGCAGGCGCCCCAGCAAGGGACAGCGCCGTCCTCTCCCGCGGAGCGTAACTTCCGCGCCTGGCCCAACAAGAGGGGAGCGCAGCGCCGGCGGGAATCCGGGGGGAGCCCCCATCTTTTTTTAAAAAAATAAATAATGTATTAAACAAACATCCGACCTAAACAACATAAACCTAACTCCACAATAAAGTACAATTACATAATACACCAGTGCCACCATCACCCACCATCACCCTCAGGGCTAGCATTAATAATATTTTAAATTTCATTCAGTCCATTTTCTCTCCAAAACTTCATTGTTTCTTCCCTCGGTGTATACGCCTTCCCTCTCCGAAATACATATTCCAGGAATACACTCCATATTTTCTTAAAATCATTATTTTTTGATAGGCCTCTTCTTATTTTCATATCACATGTCAATTTATCATTAATGTCAGTTTATCATTAATTGCCATATCCCATAGTTCTCTATACCATTCCTCTAAATTGAGTTGGTTATCATTTTTCCAGTTTCTTGCAAAAATTAACCTTGCTGCCGTAATCATTATTACTATTAAGTCCTTATTTTCTTTCAACAATTGATCCTTCTTAACCAAATTCAATAAAGCCATTGACAGGGACATTGGAATATTTAATCCAGTTATTTCCCTTATTTCTTTAAAAATTTGCTTCCATTCTTGCTTTCTTACTTCACATGACCACCACATATGTATATACGTCCCCCTTCTCTTTTTTACACCTCCAGCATAGTGATGATACATTTTTATTTATTATATTCAGTTTTACCGGCGTTTAAATACCACCTCCATATTACCTTATAACAATTTTCTTTTATCCTTACAGACATGTTCTTCATAATTCTTTGATCCCACATTTTATCCCATTCTTCTCCTATTTCTTCTTTATCCAAATCATATTGCCACTGTGTTTTTAATCCTTGTGTATCCTGTTCGGCCTGAATTAACAATTTATATATTTGACTTACAGTTTCCTTTCTTTCTGTCTTTTCCTCTAATTTCAATCTTTTTTCAATAATCCCCTCCCCCATCTTCACTGCCTGGGCGCGTCCCCCTGAAGGGAGCCCCCAAGACCCCCGGAAGTGTCGGCCAGCCACCCTTTGCCTTCCCCACTTTGCTGCCCGGCTCTCGTCTGCCGGGCACGACCCTCGAGGGGGCTTCAAGCAACCCCCAGTGAGAACCCCGAGCGTGGTCCACAGAGGGGCCCCCCTTGCCCTGGGCCACCCGGACCGCAAAGGCCCTGGTGGTCCTCCTGAGGCCGGCCTCAAGGAAGGGGTCCCAGCAGGTGGCTGCCTGCCTGGGGGGCAGCTCCCGCCTCCCCCCTCCACCCATCGCCCTGTTCCCTGTCCCATCTCCCTCCTCTCCGTGTGTGGAAACATCATATCTTACCTTTGGCTCTGATGGGACTTGTAGTCCAAAAACTCCAGCAGCTGCTGCAGTCGGAGAGCATAAAGGGTGAGGGAAGTTGGACTAAACTCCCCCCCCCCCCTGCATCCATCACCTCAGGAAGAGACATTTTGCAGTTTCAGCCTGCAGATCCTAGCTTCCACTGGAGCAAACTAGGAGTAAACAGGAGGGTAGCATGATACAGTGGTTTAAAGGGAAGGCCTGTCACCTGGGAGCTCCTGCTTCCGATCCACCCCCACCTGGCAGCTGTCTCTGAGTAACTTTCGAGCTGTCACTCACTCTCAGCCTGACCTACCTCAGGGGGCTGTGAGGACCAAGTGGGGAGGAGGAAGGCCATACCGATTGTCTTGACCCCCTTGCAGGAGATGCTGGAATAAAGGAATATTAAGTAAATAAACGAGCAGCCAGAGTGCCTTGTAACCGAGGCCAGTCGCTCCATCTGCAGTAGCAGCAGAGGCAGAGAAAACCCACAGCTCCACACCGTGCAATGACACACCACTAGGATTTCTGGCCATTGCAATGCAAGAGAGCCAGTAGCTTCCCTCTGCCAAATGCCAGGGCCGGGCCAGGAGGTGGCCAGAGCAGCTTGGGGCTCTTTCTCCTCCGCAGTGGGGTCTCCGTCTCTGGGACGTCTCTCCCCATTTCTCATGCACCCAAGAAAAAGGACTCTGGTGGGTCTCCCGGGAAGCCACTGGCCATGTGTCAGCTTTTGGGGTACCACAGGACTCTCTGGGGAGCACTTTTCCAAAGTCTCCCTGCAGATTTTGTCAGCTCCCTTCATCTGGACCACCCTACTCAGGGTGGGGGGGGGGAGTGGGTGTCAAAACCCCAGTTGGCATCAAACTCCCCTTGAAGCCAAACTAGACTCAGCTCTTGCAAATTCCTTCGGGTGCCAGTCGTCCCTGAGTCACCAGCTCCAGGACTCGGTGGCCCCTCCAGCCTCCTTGTTCCCTAGATGAGGCCACCCTGTCCCTGC
Source organism: Intellagama lesueurii (assembly GCA_037013535.1). Taxonomy (NCBI): domain Eukaryota; kingdom Metazoa; phylum Chordata; class Lepidosauria; order Squamata; family Agamidae; genus Intellagama; species Intellagama lesueurii. Next base: position 22,956,784 of record JBAJHW010000012.1, on the reverse strand, counting down.
ATTGCAAAGGGATCTCCTTCAGAGCAGAGCTGGGGGGCTCTAGCCTGGCACCTTTCCTCTCTGCATCAAAGGAGGAAGCCCCCCACCCCGTCCCTCCAGCACGCACCCCCCCTGCCCCGCTGTGCCAGCATGCTAGGGCATAGGAGGCCCTGCTGGCTGCCGCTTGTGTGGGTGACAGGGCCCACATGCCCTCTTGAAAGCCAGAGGGAGGGGGCACTGGGCCACCAAGGCCCTCCCCGTTTCTTTAGCCCTCCCCCTCTCCCCACTACTGTGGCCGTCAGGGCTCTCCTTTGGCCCCAAAGGAGGCAGGCAGGCAGGCAGTTTGGGGGAAAGGGTGGCCCACTCTTTCCAGGCCGTTCTGTGGAGTTGGGATCCAGCAATCCCGAGGACCATCCAAGGGCTGCTTCGGCTGCTCCAGGATGTGGAGGCCGGCGGCAGGCCAGAGTGAGACCTTGAGAGAAGCCCACCGCACCAGCATGTCAGAGAAGGGCTTCAGCTGCCCAGACACTTCCTGCCGGAGGCTGTACTGGGGGCGATGGGAGTCGAGAGCCTCGTGGTTGAGGGAGCCCCTCTCTCGAGGTCCGTCAGTCAGAGGGAACGTCCTCTGGGGAGCCGGACCCCCTGTGAAGGGCCTGAGAGAGAGAAGACCTTCTGGATTCTGATGCTCCAAGCCAGGGACGGGGGGGGGGGGGGGCGCTTCCCCTCGGAGACTCAGCTGGCCTTAGCTGTGGGCTCGATTTGGGGCCAGGCTCTTCACCTGGGCCTTGGAGGCGGTAAGCCATCCTAGCTTGGTCTGGGGGCTGGGGTGTGGGTGTGAGATGCTGGCCTTCATGTTGACCCTGTTTAAATTGCTTTCATACATTCTCTTGTTCTGTTTACTGTATTGATCATCTGATGTATTGGGGGGGGGCAGGGCAGAAGTCCTGTAGGAAAGGAAGAGAGGGAAACCTTTTCCAGGAGAAGGACAAGGTGCGTCCCTTCCCCACGGCTTTTGCCCAGCACCCAGCTTCTGCTCCCAAGAGTGTGCTGGGGAAGGGCAGCCACCATCCTCCCTCTCTTTCTCCCGCCAGGACCCGAGGAGACCTTTCCGAAATGTACCCCGAGAACCTGGATGTGAGCAGCGACAGCACAGGCTGCTGAGTGGCTGGGGGTTGGGAAGGGCTGGGACCAGGAAGGGGAACCTGTGGCTCTCCAGACACCGATGGACTCCAGGGCCCATCATCCCCCACTATCCCTATGCTGGCTGGGCCTGGTGGAAGCTGCAATCCAATAGTCTAGGAAGGGTCACCTATGCGGTCTCCCCCAACTGTGCAAGCACCCAGGATCTGGCCCACACAGCACACAAAATGGTAGCCAATGTTTTGTGGAACCTGAAAGATGAAGAGATTGGCTGTCTTTGTGTGTGTGTGTGTGTGTGTGTGTTTGTGAAGAAGTGAGCAGAGCTTCTGTTCTTACAATCTGAGGCTTAAAACCTGCCCCCACCCGCCACCAGCAAGCTCCAGGTGTCAGCAGGAAAGGGGGGGTGTCCATGCAGGTGCAGGTGCTTCCTCACAACCTGTCGGCCCTCCCATCTCGTTCTTCTGCAAGGCTGAAAGGAGTGGGCAGAACCGCTAAACCCCACCGGCCTCCTCTTGCTGCCGGGCTCTCTTTTATGCAAAACTGGGGTGGGGTGGGGGAGTTGGGGAGACACAATCCGAGGATTAAAGCATTTGAAACCCAGCACAAACTCCCCCCCCCCGCCCATCAACACCAGCGCTAGATAGCGAAGTGAGATAGGTACCTGGCTGTGGGGCCAGAGGTTGGGCATTCGAATTCCCACGGTGCGTCCTGGGAGAAGAGCCAGCCTCTGAAGCTTTAGGCCAGCTGCACGGTGGCTCCAGGGTGGCCCCGGAAGAAAGGAAGGGTAAACCACTTCTGAATACTCTCTAGCTGGAGAACCCTGGAAAGGGTTGCTCGCCATGAGTCAGAATGAACGACCACACCCAATTGTTACTATTATCCTCACTGCCACCCCCCCCCCCCAAATAGAGCAATGATATGTGGAGACCAGACGTTGGTGCCCACCCCGGCAAGGACTGCTCAGCCGCCCTGTTCTGTTCCGCTTCCTTTCCCTTCCCACTGCTTTGCATTCCCTCCCGGTGCTGCATCCCGGCTTTTTTTGCAGCTGCGTTTTCTTGTACATTCGCAGTTCTGAGGTTTTTAAAAGAACATTCCAAACTATTTCAGGCGCTTGTGCTGGTTTCTTTCTTCAGAATTCCACTCGTGCAAAAATCAGAATGTGTCAAGTTGGACTCAATATTGTGAAGCCAACAGCCACAACAAGTGACAATAACAGCTCGCCATATGTGGGGATTTCCAGTAATTATGTCAGCCGAGCACACCAGAGTGGTGAAGTGAGCTTAGGGCTGTGGAGGAATGAGGAATCACGGGTGCTGGGCCAGGTGAGAGAAAGGAGCATATTTATTGTTCCAAGAAACACATTCTGGATGAAACCTAGGCTTGACTGCAGAAGACCCAAAAAGGGGGTTTCCAGGTGAACAGGACTGCCGAAGCCCAACAGGGAGGCACCCTCCAGCCCAGCCCTCTGCTGAGTTCTGTCCTGGTGACCTTAATGCAAGGCTGTTTGCTGCACTTCCTCAAACATACGCCTTTGTCTGGTTTGCAGAAGGGGTAGCTGTGTTTGTCTGTGCAAGTGTTAAAATAAAATAAAAATAAAGAGTTTTTTAAAAATAGACAAAAACATGGTGGCACCTGAAAGAGTAACTTTAATATTTTTCAATGTGAGGTTTTGTGGACAAGTCCACTTCCTCAAACATCCGTCTGTATACTCCAGGGACGAAGGAGGAGGTTGGGGTCAGGGGAAGCTCATGGGGCATATGGTACCCCCCCCTCTTCTCCCAACACTGTGCAAGGAAGCCAGGCAAGGAAGCAGGTCCCACGAAGTTGCCCAAGAAGCAGCTGCAGCAGAGAGGTCAGAAGGGGTGTGTGCTGTGTGATGCAGCCTTCTCTACCAACCCCCAGCCAGTTTCCTGTTCTGGCACATACATCTAGGTGGAAGCGCCAGTCCACAGCCAAGTCACAACTGGCCAGGCTGGCATATGGGCAAGGTCGTACTCTGAGCAAACGGGGAGCCCAGGAGCTGTTGGCCCACGGGGAGATGCTGCTTTGCTGCCCAAAAACCCTTTTGGAAAGGGTGGGGGCTGCCTCTCTGGTCTTCACCCAAATGGAGAATATTTCTCCCCCCCCCCCCCACTAGCATTCTGGCAGAGCGCCTTCTCCCACCCAGTTCTGCCAGAGTCACTCGTTCCAGCCAGGCCAGGCGGCTGAGGGGCCTAACGCCGAGGGAGGTCCAGAAGGAAAGAAGAAGGAGTAGGGCCTTCTCGGCAGTGGCCCCTCGCCTTTGGAACAACTTGTCAGTGGAGATCCGCCTGGCTCCCTCTCTGGGTGTTTTCAGGAATAAACTTAAAACCTGGCTATTTGGGCAAGCTTTCCCTCCTGCCATATCTTAATTTCTTATACTTCGCCATCTTGGACCTATAATATATCTTTTTGGTTTTATTGTTTTTAAATTTGTAAACCGGCCAGAGTAGACCTTTGGTCTAGATGGGCGGGATTGTTGTTGTTGTTTAGTCGTTTAGTCGTGTCCGACTCTTCGTGACCCCATGGACCAGAGCACGCCAGGCCCTCCTGTCTTCCACTGCCTCCCGAAGTTGGGTCAAACTCATGTTGGTTGCTTCGATGACACTGTCCAACCATCTCATCCTCTGTCGTCCCCTTCTCCTCTTGCCTTCACACTTTCCCAACATCAGAGTCTTTTCCAGGGAGTCTTCTCTTCTCATGAGATGGCCAAAGTATTGGAGCCTCAGCTTCAGGATCTGTCCTTCCAGTGAACACTCAGGGTTGATTTCCTTCAAAATGGATAGGTTTGTTCTCCTTGCAGTCCAGGGGACTCTCAAGAGTCTCCTCCAGCACCACAGTTCAAAAGCATCAATTCTTCGGCGGTCAGCCTTCTTTATGGTCCAGCTCTCACTTCCATACATCACTACTGGAAAAACCATCGCTTTGACTATGCGGACCTTTGTCGGCAAGGTGATGTCTCTGATGGGCGGGATAGAAATCCAATAAATAAATAAATAAATAAATTCTGGCTCGTTAAACTGGGGCCAGCCCCTGTGCTGCCCTTGAACATGCCAGAGATCCTTTCCGGGTGGCTATCCACAAGCGAGGATGGGCATGGATGGAGCTGCAGGGTCTGAAGACGGCAGGGACCCAATGGGGGTGGCGTTGCGGAGAATCCCGTTATACCAGGATGGCAAAAGAATCAGAGCAAACCCTGAGTATGTTGGCATCACCCCTGTTCCAGGTTCTTCCTCTAACTATGAAATCGTGGCAGGCCTGACTCAAGGTATTTTGCTGCCTGAGGCACAGAAGCCAACAGGAGCCTCTCCCCATCCCCCTTCCTACACTCCAGTCAGCCCCAAGGCGCCCACTTAGTCAATGGATTCCACCCATATCTCCACCTCCCCAGCTGCCAAAATACAACAGTTAGGAAATAAATATTATTTGGCTGGCTTTCCATAGCTGGGGAGGGGGGCGGAATGGGGAAGAAGCTGCCCTTCCCCCTCTTGCCCTCCAGCACAGGTAGGAGGCCCCACCGGCTGCCCCATTCCAGCGCATTCCAGCGGAGGATCGTGCCCCTGGGGGGCCATTTGTCCCATTATCTTCCAGATCAGGAGGGGGGTAGGAAGAGGGGGAGCGAGACAGCCCCTCGCAATGGTCCGGAAGAGGGTCCACCCAGAGAGACAGAGGCGGGCTTGGATGAGTCTCCGGTCCTTAAGAGGCAGGTGTGGCTCACGGTGGGGTTTCCGGCAGGCAGACCCCTCCCCCGTGCGCTGAAGAAGCCAGGGACGCTGAAAACAGAGCATGGAATGGGGGGCTGGGGGGGGGGGCGGCCGGGCGGGAGCAGAGGCCTCAGAGAAGGGATGAAGTGCTCCTGCCCCCCCCCCCCCGCACGTCAGGACCTTGGGAAAGTTTTTTAAAATTATGATCACAACTCCTCTTGCCTTAAAGCTACCCTCCTCTCCGGATCTGGAAAAATGCTTCTGGGGACTCCCCAGATTCTTATCTGGCCGGGTGACCCATCCCCAGAACTCAGCGCAGCGTAGCGGATCGAGTGACGGTCTAGGACTCAAGAACCCTTGGTTCGAATCCCCGCTCAGCCAGGGAAACTGGGGGAGTGGAAGTGGTAAAGCCACTCCTTAAATATCTCACTTACCTTGAAAGCCCCCCGGGAGTCGCTAGAAGTCTACTCTATTCCGACTTGACGGCAGGTAACTACCTAACCCTACCCCCGCCTCCTGCTCCGCTTCGGGGTTCCGAAATCAAAATCAAGATGAATGCAGAGCGGGCGTGATGGGGGGGGGGGAGCGCGAAGCGAGGGGCCTCTTTCCCCCCGGGAAGTTCTCTCTTCGGGTGCCGTTTTCGTGGCTCTTCTAGCGCCGGTTCAGCCGGCCCAGCAACCAGCGTGCTCGGGGCGACGGACAAGTGCAAGGAGGAAAGCCTAAGCCACCGAGGAAACCCCGGCCACGTAAACACACACCGGGAGAAACGGCAGGAGCAGCCCCGGGCACTTAGGAAAAGAATGGCCGCAAAATGTAAAGTGCAGAGGCCGGCCGGGCAAGCTTCTTTGCGGAGAAGAAGGGCCCCCGCCGCCTCTCAGACCGTGTCTGGCTGAGGGGTCGAGAAGGCGCTCTGCTGGCTCGTGGGGCAGCCCCCCAGAAGGCCGGCTCTCTACGCGCTTGCTTTCGCCTGCGTTGCCACTCAGGGAATGACCTCCAGGGGGCGCCCTTGCTCAGCCTCCGGAGCTCGAGACCCGTGGGCCTGGAGGGGGGGGGGGGGTCCAGACGCCAGAAGCCTCTCCCCCTCCCCCTCCGACCTTTGGTCTGAGACTGACCAGGTGCCCATCTCCCCCCCCCCCCCCGAAGACCCCTTGGTCTCTTTGGTCGCTTCGCCACCCCGGCCGGGTTAAGTTCCAGGGATCTGACGGGGGGGGGGGGGTCCCGCGTGCTCCTTAGACGGGGCTCCCGCGCACGTCCCGGCGCCTTCCTCTCGTCCGCAGCGCTTGGAAAACGACGGAGGGCAGAATCGCTCCCCGGGCGGCCTTTCTTCAGCCCCCTCTCCAGCCCCACCGCCCTGTCGGAAGAGCGAGCGAGCGAGCGAGCGAGCGAGGCGAAGCCAGGCCCTGCGTCCCCCGAGGGGAGTCCAACGCTAGCCAGACCCCTGGCAGGAAAGGGAGGAGGGCGCCCGCCGGAGGGAGGGCGCTTCCGGACCCCTTAGTGCGGGGCTTGGCGGGGGGGGGGCCGCTGACCAAGGGGGGGGAAGCCATCGCGGGGACCCCCGCCCGCGTTTGCGCCGGTAGAGCCTGGAGCCGCCCCTTCTGCCTCGGCTGCCCGGGGCTTTTCGCCTCGCACGGTCCTGGGCCGGAGGGAGCGGCGGTGGGGAAAGTCCGGCGGGGGACCGAGGGGAGCAGGGACGGCAGGGGCCCGAAGGACGCCGAGGGGCAGCAGGGGCGGGCCCCCCGCCTGCTCTGACTCCCAGGCATCGCCCCCCAGGCGGGCAGGTGGCGGCGGCAGCAACAGCAGGAGGGCCTGGCCAGATGGAGGGACCCCGGGGGGGCGGGCGAGTTGCCCTTGCCCTCGTCTCCCTCCTCCCCCTCTAGGTGGCGTCAGGCTGCTCGGATCCGGGCAAGGTGCCCAGGCAGCCCCAGGAGGCCCCGACGCATTCCTCTCGCAGGGGGAGGGGGTGGCGGGGAGGGAGGTCCGCGGAAGAAAGAGCCCTTTGTTGGCCTCCGCCTTGAAGTGCCGCCTCCCCGGGGCTCGCTCGCTCGCTCGCTCTCGGGGGGGGGGGGCGGGGGAAGGAGAGAGAAAGAGCGGAAAGAACCTTTGCCAGACTCGGGGCGCGCTCGGTTCCAGCCCTCTCGCCCCCGTGCCCTCTATTTAAAGCTGCGGGGGGTGGCAGCCTCGGAAAGCTGCCCAGGTGCTTTCCAGGTCCCGCGGAGGCGTTCCCTGCCCCCCCCCCCTCCGAGCGGCCCTCGCCATGGGCAGCCCAAGAGCTGGCACTCCCAAACTCGGGGCCCCTTTCGAGGCAGAGACAAGCAGGGGCTTCCCAGGCCACCCCGGGAGGAGCAGACCTCCCCCCGCCCGAGGCTGATCTCCCCGTCGGGAGAAGGCCCGGCCGGCTCTCTCCCCTCCCAGGACGGGAGGGCTCTGATTGCTCTCTGGTTCTGGCCCAGCGGCCTCTGGCCGCCCTCCCTGCAGGGGTGACCGACTCCGGCGGGAGGGAGGAGCCCCCCTGGCCCGCGGCCGCCGCCTCTTCCTCCTCCTCCTCCTCCTCCTCCTGGGGTCCACATGGCTCCCGGGGAGGGCGTTGTCCCTTGGTCGCGTTTCAAGAATCCGCTTCCTCCCCCCCTCCCCTCCCCTCCCCGCGTCCCCGGCGCTTCCTATCTCGGGCGGGGCGCGCGCGGTTCCGTTCCCCCCCCCCTCCCGCATCCTGTCTCCGGAAAGAGCCGCAGCTGCCCACGCAGGGAGGGCGGCCTGGCACGCGGGCCAGCGAGGGCGGCCAGCCGGCGGGGCAGAGGGAAAGTGCCTCCCGGTGGGCAGAGCCAATTTGGGGCGGCGTGGCCGGGTGTCTTTCCCCTCGACGGCGGCGCCCCCCAATTCTCCCCCCCCCCGGCGGAGTGGGCAGCGAGTCCTTGCGGAGGGACCCGAAGGCGCTTCCCAACACATAGACCGACGCTTCCCTTTTAAGGAGCGGGGTTCCGAAAAAGGAAGGCAATAACAACGAAGTGGAAAACTTGGGGGCGACTCCCAAAGACCTGGGAGGTGCGGTGGGGGGTGTCGAGGGATTTTGGCAAGGAAACAGGGTGAGCAGCGCACGAAAAGCCGCCTAGAGTGGTCGTCTGACCAGATAGGCGGGGTAAAAATACAATCAATCAATCAATCAATAAATAAATAAAAGGGGGAGAGGGGCGCCGGTCTGTCCCTGCCCTCGTAGTCCCGAGGCAGACGGCTGCTCCTGGCCCTGGAGGCTCCCCTTCTGGCAGCTGTAACCTGGCGCGGCTGGGGAGGAGACATGCCCCCACTTGGCCTGCCGAGGAAATCCCGTAACTTCTGGGAATCTTGGCGGTGGAGCGGGGAGGGCGAGCGGCGGGGAGCTCCCCCCACTCCTCGATTGAGCCCCCTTCTGTGAGGTTTCCAGAGAGCCTTCTCCTCCTGCCTCCGCCCCCCCCCCCGCCGCCACGCTGCTTTTGGCCTCCTTTCGGGGACCCTTCTCCCCTCTTCCCGAACAGTCGCACACCTTGTTCCCCGCGCCAACAAAGGGTCGGACGGGCGGTCCGGGCTGGGGTGGGGTGGGGAGACCCCCGGTCTTTCTGTGGGCACGGCCCTCGTCGGCTCGGAGGCCTGCCGCCGGCGGATTCGGGGAGAGTCTGCTCTAGCTTTGCACATTCTACTCCTGCTGCTGCTGCCGGAGCGGACTCTTCTGGGCTCAGCAAGACTGGCAGCGCACGGACAGCTGCGACCCCCCGGCTCGGGTCCCCCACGAGCGAGCCCCTCCCGGTCAGCCTTTCCAGCAGGGGAAACGCCGGCCAAGCAGCTCCGTGTGTGTGGGGGGGGGGGGGGTGCGGGCTGGGATTCGGGCAGGCGGAGGGAGGGGAGGAAACCCTCTCCCCACCCGGAGGCCTCTTCGGAGCGGGGGCGGCGGTGGGATGGCTTCCTGGAGCGGGGGGAGGTGGGGGCCCTGCGCGACCCTCGGCTGCGCAGCCGCCGCGGCCCCCCCCCCCCTTTTTCCGGGACGGCCTGTCCTAGAGCTGCCTGCCCCTTGGCTTGGCTGGCTTTCGGGGCGGGGGGGGGTGGGGAGGGACGCTCGCGCGAGGAGGTGGGGCTGAGGGCAGGGCGGGCATGCGCGCAGTCCCCTTCTCCCTCGCCCCACCCCGCCCCCTCCCTCCCTCCCTCCCTCCCTCCGCGTCGCGGCTCCAGCCCTTGCAATGGGGAATCGCTTCCAGCCGGAGCCGGGCTGGTCGCTCTCCCGCGGAGCCGCGGCCGGGCGGCCATAAATCACGCTCGCCGGGGAGGGAAAGGCAAGGCAGGGAGGCGCCCTCCTTCTCGGGGCCTCGCGCACACACGCATCCACGCGCCCGCACGCACAGACAGACTCCGCGCCCATCCTTGCATCCGCCGGCCCTCCTTCCTGTCTCTCCTCCGCCCCGCTCGCCTTCCCCGAAGGAGGCATCATCCGCCTCCGGCCGCAGCCCCGGCTCTCCCTCCGACCGCCTTCCCGACGACTGCTTCCCCCCCCCCGCCCGAAGAGCTGGGGAGGGGAACGCAGAGACACCCCCCTCCCCGCCTCCTTCGCCTCGGTCCACCCTTGCGCGCCCCTCGCCTCGCCTCGCCTCGCCTCGCCTCGCCTCCCATCCGCCCGAATCTCCGGGAGGCGCAGATGTGGCGCGGCGGCGGCGGGCCCCCCCGTCGGTGCCAGTGGGGGTGGCCCAGACGGACGGGCCAGTCGCCCCTCGCAGATCCCTCGCGCCTCTGAGATTCCCTCCGGGCCGCCGCCGCCCGAGAAGGGCCCGAGAAGAGCCCCGCCGCCCCCTCCCGGATCTCCCCGCGGCCGCCTGGGGCGCGCACAAAGCCCAGCCGAGGCGCCTCCCCGCCGGGCCAGCCGCAGGTAAGGAGGCGTCGGGGGCACGGGTCAGGGGCGGGCGGCGGGCGGCGGGCGGGCGGAGGTCGCCTCTATGTGGGATTTGGGCAGCAGGGCGAGCCCCGGCCGGTTGGCTGCGCGCGCGGGGGGGGGGGCCGAGAGGGGCAGGGGGACCCGCTCTCGCTGGCGGCTATTGTGCGACGTCTCCCCCGCCCAGCCCTTTCATCTGCAGTGGCCAGAGCTCTGGGGAGGACGGGGGTCCCTCTCCCCCTCCACCCATATATCCACTGGGCTTAGCGGGTCCCTGCACTAGCCGGAGGGCGTGGGGGGGGGGGTCCCCCAGAAAGCTATTCCTGGAATTTCAAGGAAGACGCGCGAGGTGTGTGCGTGCGTCTGTAGGTTGTCTTCCACCTTGTCCAGGGAGCAAATAGCGCAGAGCCTGCGAGGACGGAGTGTGTGTGTGTGTGTGGGGGGGGCAACGGCGGGGGAGGGCTGCTGTGAACTTGAGGCTCCTTCTCCCTCCTCTCCCGGCCCTCCTCCTTTCCCGCCCCCCTTTCCAGACCAATATCAGGGTGGGGTGGGGGCGCTGAGGTTCAGTCTTGGAGGCCTATGGAATGCACCCTTTTTGGCTGGCAGGTGGCAGGGATGAGCATCCCAGGCAGACTCGCCCCTCCCCCCCCTCCCCAGGAGGGTCTCCATGAGATGCCAGCTGACCGGTGCCTCCAGCTGCCCACATGCCCTGTTTAGGACTAGAGGCCCTTTGGGTGCCCCCAGGCCCTTGGGAGGCAGCGGGGTCCCCCCTTCCTCTTCAGGAAGGCATGGGTGCCAGGCCTGGAGAGAAAGCGAAGCTGCCCCTGGCTGAAAGAGGAAAGCTGGGCCAGGCCGGGCCGGAGTTTTGGGGTCATGGATGGGCACCCCTGGGCTGGGGTGCTCTGGGAGAGCCCCACGGCAGGGCCCCTCTCCCCCAGGGAGGCTGTGGCCCTGTTTTCCTTCTCTACCCAAGACTCTTGCTCTGGTCCTCGCTGACTTGTTTCTGATCCCCAGGTAGGGGCTGATCTTGTTCAAGGCAGGGGTGGGGTGGGGTGGGGTGGGGTGGGCGGCATGAGAGGAGACTGGGAACCGCCCCTGCTTGGCCTGCTGGAAGCCCCACCCTCTCTAGGCAGAATCAGGGTCGAATCCTGCATGAAATCCTGGAGAGGTACCAGGGAATATCTTCTGGGCTGGAGGGAGGAAACCGTCCTACCTGCACCCCATGTGGGTCAGTCAGGCCACGGGGCAGCCCCTGCTCAAGAGGTTTCCCCCAGACCTCAAGAGGGAAGGTTGGGGCCCCTGTTCTCTGGCCCTGCTCCGCCCTGGCAGTGACTCCCCCACGCTCCCCCTGTGGCCAGAGGATGTCCCTGGAAGATCCCCCTCAGCCCCCCTCCCCGGGGGTGGGCAAAAAGATGCCTGCCTTTAAGCACCTGCTGCGCGTCGTTGCCCTCTGTGTTTCTATGGGGGTGTGAGGCACACACATGGAAGTGCCTCACCTCTCCGGGCCACCTTGACCACACAGTGGGGGCACCCTCCAGCCAGGAAGAAAATCCTGGTCTTGCCTGAGTCGACTGCCAGGGGGCGCTCCGGCTTCGGCAGCCTCTCCCACGCCTGCCCCCCCTCCCCTTTCTTCAACCAGGAGAGCTTTGCCTCCCGCTTGACCTTGCGCCCCCCCCATGCTGGGGGAGGGCTCTGCAGGCATCCTCTCCTGCCCCTCTTTCCCCCTTTGCTTCTGTGCTGTGTGTTGTTGGGCCAGCCCTACCCTAGGGCGGGCAGAGGGGGGGGGGCAGAGGGTGGTGGTCCTGAAACCCCAAGGGCCTGACTATTTTTGCACCAAAGGAGAGGAGTTGGCGCTGGGGGGGGGGGGTCCCCCCCCCGCTTGCTTTTCCCTGCTTGCTTTGGGTGTCAAAAATAACTGGGCTGGCCTTTGGTCACTTTCTCCGTGGATTTGAGGATGGGCGCCTGCAAAGCAGCAAAACGTTTTGGGCTGGCAGAGTGAGGGAGGAGGAGGAGGAGGGGGGGGCCTGCTGGGGCCAGGCTGCCTTTTGCTTTCCAAGGACACCCCCCCCCCCGCAGGAGATTCCTGGAGCATGCCTGGCTAGGGGAGCAGAGCGGGGGCAGCTCCCTCGGCCACCTGACCCTTCCTCTCCTGCCCTTCTCACCAAATGGCATGGGGGGGGGGGGGAGAGCAGGGGATGGAATCTTACTCATGTGGAGTTTGGGACTGTGTAGGATTGTGCGCACATGTGTGTGTTGGGGCGGCGCGCGATACATTCTTTCCCTTAAGCCTCACATTGAGTTTGTTGCGAATCTTGAAACTGGGGCTGCGTGGGTGGGGGGGTGTCAGTGGTCCCTTCCCAGGAATGGCTGGGCCTGTTCATCAATGCAACCCTTGTTGCCCCCCCCCCAATCTAGCACAGCCTCCCTCTCTCCCAGGGGCCCTCCCTCCCTTTCAGCACCCCCCCCCCCCAGCTGTGACCTCCTGCTGTTCCTGTTTAGCCTTCAGGGCGCAGGAGACTTTGTGGGGTGAACATAGGAGCCATCAGGTGTGTGTGTGTGTGTGTGTGTCAGGGGGGTGTGATGCTAAGGGGGTGGCCTGTGGGAAACTCAGCCGGGGCAGCTTCTTTTTTGCACGCTGGCTAGCAGGGCCACTGTCCCTGTGCAGTGGCCATCCCAACATAGATCCTCTGGCAGAAAACGAGGGGTCGTTTGGCCTTTTCTGTTCCGAGCACATTTCTGTTCCGTGTCTTCTGGGGACCGGGTTCTACGGCTGCAAGAAGGGAAATATGTTTTTTCTCTCTCGGCTGCTTTTTCCCCTTCTCCTGAAGTGAGAGCCTTGTTTCATTTTTGAAACTCAGGAGCCCGTCCTGCCCTTGGCAGCCCTTCCCTCTAGAGGCGATTTCCAAGCCCTTAGCCTCTGGGGTCACCCTCTTCCATACCTCTCCGGCTGCCTGGCTCCCTCCCTCCCTCCTCCCCCAGGGGGCCCAAGCTGCACTTCTCAGATGGCCCATTGGTGTGGGGGGTGTCCTTCCCCACAGGTTTGACAACCATGGGGCCAGACGTCTGACCACAGCAATATAGCGGAGGGAGGCACCTGGAGGTTGCACAAGAGTTGTGCTGGGGTGAGTGGGGGGGGGGGTGAGGCACCATGTCTCACCAGTGGGTGCTCCACTGCTTAGCCTGGCAAGGAGGTGCCGCTTGGCTGCCTTGGTGAGCAAGGAATGGTGGTTTTACAAACAACTCTCAGCAATGTATCAATGGGGTCTTCTGGGGAAGAACGTTTCTGCTGCTTGAGCATCGTTAGAACGTCTTTCCCAAAATGTATTTATTTTTCGCATCGTGTGCTTGCCGTTCATCCTTGCCTAGGATAATTTTTTCCGGCCGTGCGTGACCAGGCTTCCAGGATGGCCTGGGGCAGGGCTGACCATGGCCTCCAGGCATCTGTCCTCGGCACACCCAGTCCTGGGTTCGCTGTGGTGCGATGCGCCAGGGGGACCTGCCGCCTGCCTTCTGCCCTGAGAAATGCAGGCACGATTGTGGGGGCCGCCCCGGGGGGAAAGGTGACCCACTTCAGCAGCTCCTCTGGCAACCAGCCAGAGGTGGGAGGGGGCGCGCTAGGGGTCTTTGGCCGAAGGGGTTTGCATAGCCTTCCTCTGTGGTCTGCTGCCTGGCGTTAGCCTAATTGTCACAAGGGTTCAGAGCCACAGAAGCCTCTCGGAATAAGCAGCTGCTTTGTGTGTGGGGTGTGTGCCGGCGGAGTGTGCGCGTGCACACTCTCGCTTTACATGATAGTTCACCAACGTCATCTCTCACACTTCCTTGGAGGGCCACCGTCACTGTCCCTTTCTTGCCCTCATCCTGCTTTATCCTTTTGCTGATGCTGGAAGGTAGCCCAGGCTGAGCGCAGGGATCTGGTCCCTGGGGACTGTCTGATTTTCAAGGGGGAGAGAGGAACCTAAGCCTCTGTGCACCAGAGCTTCTCCCTCTCTGTTCTCCCAGGTTGCCCCCTTCCCAGAGATGGCATCTAGGTGTTTTGGCTTCGGGGAGGGGGGAGTAAGTAGATACCCTCTGATGCTGCCCCACATCTGCCTTGCCTGGCAGGGCACCCACCTCTTTGCAGCCTCTGCTCTGGTGGACTCCCCGGGCATCCCTCTTGGGGACCGGCTCTGGCAGGCAGTCTGGGCCCTGCTGGAGGTTGTTCTGGCCTGCCCCAGCTGGGCTTTCTCAGGAGGGGGTGCATGAGCAGGCCGGCCTTTGCCTTCTCTCCCCCCCCCCCACTCTCCATCTCCCCATGGCTGTGGGCTTCCCTTGCTTTCTTTTCCTTCCTCTCTCTCTCTCTCTCTTTCTCTCTCCCCCCCCCCCCTTATTTCTGGCCAGAGTCGCGACGCAGCTGTGGCTCAGCAGACAGCTTGGGGCCTGGCAGCCTCCCCTTGGCAGCTGCCCAGGTGGAATGCTCGGGATACCACGGGCTGCTTCTCAGCACGTCTTGCATCCTCCAAAGAGGCGGTGGCAGCCCAGCCGTGGCCGGCCCTGCTCCCCTGGCTGTGCTGAGGTGGCGGCTGCGCTCCGATGAGCAGGAGGAGGGGAAGGGCAGGACCCAGGAGCCTCAGGCGACCGACGACGGCGCAGGCAGAGGCCGTGGGGTGAGGGAGCGTCGGCTTCCAAGGGAGTGGACCTGGCTCTTGGAGCTGGCAAAGGAGAGGAGCTGCTGCAGCCTCTGTCCCTGGAGGGGCCTCGGAGCCCTGAGGAGAGCGAGCGAGGGAGCGAACGAGGCCCCCGGGCCAGCTCTCATCCAGAACGGCTGTGCAGTGCCAGGGCTCCCTGGGAGTCGCTTGGAGCCACTCCTGTGGTGGCCACCCCCTCCCCGTCTCTCGTGACTTGCAGGCTTTGCAACATCCGGCCTGTTTCCAAGATGGTGAGGCTTTTTCCAGCCCGGTAGAGGTGGCTCGTCTCCCCCCCACCCCCAGTTCCCTTTCTGCCTGGGAAGCATTTCATAACCGCGCTAGGCTCAGAAAGGAGCAGGCAGCGTTTCTGCAGCAGCTGTTCCGATCAGGGTGAGGTGGGAGGAGGAAGGCTCTTTGCCCCCCCTCCCCCCGGTGTCCAGGGTGGACCTTGTTCCTCTCGAGAGACTCGTTGCCCACAATGCAGGATATCATGGAATCGCACAGCTAGGGGAGAGATGCTGCTAGAGGTCACCTAGTCTGACCCCCTGCAGGGGCAGGAGACCAGCAGCTCCAGCCTCCCTGGCCACCGGCTATCCAGCTTCTGTTCCCAAGCATCTGCAGGAGAGCCCAGCCCTTTCCTTGGGAGTCCACGGCCCTGTCAGGCAGGTCTGACCCTTGAGAAGGTTCTCCTCACGCTTGGCCAGCCTCTCCTTCCTGGTTACGGGAAGCCACTCCCTGGGCATCCTGCCTTTTGGAGCCTTGGAAAGCCAGCTGGCTTCCTCTGCCAGGCGACACCCCTCCGAGACTGGGCCAGTGGCTCTTATAGCCCCGTCGCAAGGCGGGGCTCTTATTTTGTCCACCTTCCCCTTCTCCAGGCACTGCTCTGCTCCCTCGGCTGCTCCCCACAGGGCTTGGTGTCCAGCCTGTTTACGTGTCGCCCTCCTCTGTTTGTCCTTCTCCTTCTGCAACGGGGGAGCCCAGGACTGGACGGAGGGCCGTGCGTGTTGGCAGGGGCCTCGCAGGCTGACTTTGTGGGGCAGAATCCAGGGAGAGTCGAAGCTGAGGTCACGGGGAGCGGCCCGGGGCCAGAGGAATCCCGCGGAGGGCGCATGGCGCGCAGCAACATCTCCTTCTCATCCCAGAGTCTCTGACGTGCTAAGATGCTGCTGGACTGCAGCAGCCATAGCTTGAGCCGCAGGGCCGATGTGACCTTTGCCCTGCTCCGTCCCAAAGGCACAGGACCTGTCTTCCGGAGGCCAGGCTGAGACACCCAGAGGGCCAGGGCCAGGCCTGAAGCAGAGCTGGTCTGCCCTGGCTGGGCCTCCCTTTCGTGGGGATTGGGTTTACCCCCAGACTGGGACCAGGCTGCGTGACCCACTCTCACAGAGGAAGCTGATCCGTCCGTCTCAGTTTCTGTCTGGCTTCATGCAGCATTGCAGCAGGGCCCCCTGTCCTCATGTGGGATAGGAAGAAGCCCCCTCAGCAATGGCTAAACAGGGGTGGGGAGCTTGTAGAAGAAGGGGTCTGCATCCTGGTCGCTTGGCGGAGATGGCTGCTCGCCCCAGGCAGCCACAGAGAGAGGGAGCAAAGGAGGGAGGGAGAGAAGTGTGGCTTCAGACTCCAGTGAGCAAGCGAGGGAGCAAATTCTGGAGAGAAAAGTCTGGTGGGCTGGCAGCTTCCTGACCACATCCAGCCCCTGCCTGGCTGGGATTGATATGAGTCAGGACCGGATGGAAGTGGCTGTGGTGGGGTGCCGGGGAGAGGGAGAAAGGAGAGCAGGGCGTGAGGCTCTCGGGTGGACCAGTTGAACTTGGGGCCCGGCAGCTGTTGCTGTAACTTCCTGGCACTGAGCTGCCGGGCCTGACTGCTGCCTCTCTGAGAGCCTGGCTCCTCCCTGTCAGACTGAGCCAAGCCCTGCAGACTGACTTGTTCAAAAGTCTGTCTGGAATTTTCTAAACGGCCTCCGTTTGGGACTCTTTCCGCCCTGCACGGCTGGGGGAGGAGGGAACTGGGGACCCCTGAGGTCACCATGGGAGGAGACTCATGCGTTGGACTTTGCTTGGGTAACTGGGACAGCTGCAGCCCAGCCCAGCCCCAGAGAGGCGCAGGACCCCTGCCAGCATCAGCAGAAAGGGCCGGGGGGGGGGCATTTCTGCAGGCCCAAAGCCCCCCCCCCCCGGCCGCCTCTTCCCTCCCTGATCGTCTGCTTTGACCTGAGGGTGGGGGGTGACTGGCTGGCTGGCATGGGGAGCCAGGAGGCCACGAGCCTCTGCCTATTCCGGTTCCTCTGGATTTGAGGAAGGTTTGTTCCCAGGAATGTCGTGCTCTGGGGCCAGTTTGGTTTGGCAGCCGCCTTGGTGCAGGGAGGGGAGAGTCGGGGAGGGGGCGGGAGAGTCGCTTCCCATCCAGAGGGCCCCACCCAGCCTGGCTCCTGGGGGAAGCTCAGGAATCCAGTCTGAGGCCACTGGCATGGGGCGGAGAGGGAGGCGGGAGGCGGGAGCCATCGGGGCCAAGGGCGGCTTCGGCTCAGGGAAGCTTCCTGCAAGACCCACCCACCCTCATTCCTGAGACTTCCCACAGAAGGGGGGGGGCAAGGAAGCCACCACCCAGAAGCAAGGCCACCAGTGAGGAGCAGATTTGGGGCGCCCCCTGGAATCACTGGGTGCTAGAGGCCTTCTATGGTGGCTAGTCTGGAGCTGCCCTACCCCACGACCACAGTAGTTGTGTGAGCAATGGAAGCTTTTTGAAAGTGTGAATGAGCCCATGTACATGGATGTGCCACAGGGCGGGGGGGGGGGGGGGGATGTCAGGCTGGCTTTCCTGTAGAAGGTGGTGGTTTTTTTTTGGGGGGGGGTGCCCTCAACCATAGGGGTTCCTGCTTGGGTTCTGCCCAGGGGGGGGGGTGTTGGTTGTCTTCCTGGCCAGAGGGCCTGGGTTGACTTTAACTGAGCTCATAGCTCAGTTTGGTGTGGGCAAGGTTTTCTCCCCCCCCCCCCCATGAACAAAAAGTAGGACCCCTGAGGCTGGGCTCAATGGGAGTTTAGAAGGGAAGGGGGAAGCAGCTCCAGGGACCCTCTCTGATCTGGGATGGGGGGCCGTGAGGGAGTCCCTGTGGCCAGGAAAGGGGAAGGTGGGCCTGGCCATGGCAAGGGAACAAGGGCACCCTATCATCTGAGGCAGGAGCCCTGCAAAGGGGTCAGAAACAAAGGCCTGGCTCCTGCAGTGGGTGGGGGCCACCGGGCTTCCCCAGGAGAAGTGCACAAATAGAGCAGGTGGGCCAGAGCCCCTCCCCCCCTTCTTCTGCAGCGCCAGAAGTCACTCTGTAGGTGTCCACAGCTTGATTCTCCTTGAATTTGACTCAGCCTGTTTTGGACTGGAGCGATTTCTTGTGGCAGTGAGTTCCCTCGCCTCACCCGTCCGCCCCCTTCTGAGCGGCTGCGCTCCCGTCTCCCGACAGCCTGGCTGCTCTTGGGGGCTGGCACCCAGGGTTACCATCCGCCTCTGCCCGGCTGGAAGCGCACAGTGGGTCTGGAGTAAAGGGCTTCTGAGTGCCAGAAAGCGACTCTCTCCCGGGCAGGAGTCGGGAGGCGGATCGTGACTCGAGTGGGCATCGGAGGTCGGGGAGGCACGGTCCTCGCTGACCCCGCGGTCCTTCCACGCTCAAGCCCCTGGCAGAGAGATGCAGCGGCCCGGCTCTCCTTTGCGCCGTCTCCGGGAAATGCGGGCATGCGCTCGCCAGCCGCGCTGGCAACGGGCACCGCCGGCGCCGACCACTCTCCGGCCACCGGCGGGGAAGGGGACCGCCGAGGGGGCCCCGAGGGCCGCACCCTCTCTTTCCCTCCCGGAGCTGGGCTCAGGCCGTGCGTGCCCGCTGAGGGCACCCTGTGTGCCCCCATGCCACCCGTTCCTTCCTCGCCTGCCCGCCTGCCTCCCCCCCCCCCCGGGCCGGCCCGCCCGCCCCCCGCCGGCACGAAGGGTGGCGCTGGGGCATTCCGGCGTGTCGGAGCCGCTGCGGTCCGCGGGGCCGGAAAGAGGGGCTGCGGGAGACAGAACGAGAGGCGGCCAGCCCGGGCCAGTCAGCAGGTGTTGCCGCCTGCAGCCGGGGCTCCCCTGCGCGACCCCTGGGAGCTGGGGGTGGGGGAGGTCCCGGCTTCCTCCTCCCCCTCCATCTCTCGCTGGCAAGAGCGCGCCCTTCATTCAAGGGCCAGGCCGGCTGCTCCTGGCGGCCGCCGCAGACGGGGCGGGCGCTCCAGGCGGATGGGGCGGATGGGGGGGGGGGGGGGAAAGAGCCGCCGGGAAAGAAACGAGGCCGCGGCTGGGCGGTTGCTGGGGGTGCAAAGGGGGGCCGGGGGCAGGAAAGGCGCTGCCGGCAGGGAGCGGAGATCTCCCCTGCCCCTCCGGGAGGCGGAGGAGTCCGGGGCAGCCCCTCGGGGCCTCTCGTTACCGGACGGACACGCTCCCTCCGGCTGATGATGCGAAGCGGCGTTTCTCCGCTCCGGCGCTCACCCGGAACAACCCTGGGAGGGCCCGGCAGGGCAGGGAGTCGGGGGAAGGCGGAACACGTGTCGGGCGGGGGACCTGGCTTGGGGAGGGGGTGGACGTGTGCTGCGTTTGTCCCAGGAGCGGCGGGCGGGGCCCGGGTCTCCAGACTGGAGGCAGCCCATCCCTGCTCTCTCCCCCCCCCCCCGTGCGCCCCGCAGGGCTTCGAGGGGCCGGGGAGGAATGAGCAGGAGAGACTCGGAGGCGCATCGGCGCCTGTTGCCCGTCCTTCCTTTGCCCCCCCCCGCGCCCCCCGACAGAAACTCCCCCCCCCCGCCCCGCTCTGCATCCCAGGCCCTCCAGCCCACTGAGCTCGGCCAGCTCCTGCTGCTTAGGGACCCGCAGCAAGCCTCCCGGTCACTCCAGGCTTCCCTGGCCGGAGGGATGGAATAGCCGGTGTCAGAGGGGGCCTGAGACTGTGGGGGGGCAGAGGGGGCGGGAGCAGCTGCAACTATCTGACAATATGAAAAGGGAACTGAAATAAAATACCTGCGACGAAACCTTTGTGCCACCTTAAAGACCAACTGCTACATTTTGAAGGAATGGTTCTCCGGAGAAGTTGAAGGAGTCTCAGTCTAACCTCTGGTGGAGCCGACTTGGTCCCTGACAGCTCGCCTTAAAGTAGTCTTTAAGATGCCACAAGATTTTTCCTTCCTCCCCCCCCCCCCCCACCTGATATCCTTGCACAGAGTAACACGGCTCCTCCTTTGACAGCCCTGGCCGCCTGTCTTGGTATAAAGCTGTATTTTGACCACAGACACACACAATGCTCAGGGAGCTGCAGCAACAATGTCCAAGCAAACAAAGGCGAAAGACCTCGGGGAGGGCTAAAGCCGTCCGGTTGTCCAAGAGAAGCCCAGGAGGAAGTTCCAGGTGATTTTTGGAGAGGTGGTTTATCCAAAGAGGGAGGCCGGACAGGACTTAAAAGGAAGGCTTCTCCTGCAGCAGCAGCAGCAACAGCGACAGCAAGGGCATGGTTTTCTTCCATGTGGAAGAAATGCCGACCGGGCTGCGCCGCCCTGCTCTGCCTCCGGCCTGCCAGGCCCCAGCTAGCGCCAAGGGGAGAGGGAGCGGAGAGGCCGCCCGCTGTGCAGCTGCCCGGGCTGGGATTGTTTTCCTTCTCCTGGGTTTGGGCAAGGGCCCTGTGGCGGCAAAGGTTCCCGGAAACCCTTTCCTGGCCAGGCGGCCAGGCGGCCTGCAGGACAGCTGCTGCCCCCTCTTGGCCACGGCCGGGAATCAGCGGGTGCTCCAGCAGGGCAGGCCAGGGAACAAGGAACAGCACGTTTCTCTCCCCCCCCTTTGCCCCCCCCGTGCCCAAGAGCTCCCCCCCCCCCGGGTTGGCGCAGCTGCATCTCCCTCTGCGCTGACTGTTTTTCCAAAGCAAACCGCCTGCAAGAAGACATGGAGGAAGGGCTGCGGTGGGTTGGGTGAGCCTCTTGTGGGTGACAGAGTGCTGTGGGGAGGGCGATCCTATGGCCCCTTGTAGGGCTCCCCCACCCACCCAGCCTGTCTTGCTCTTCTTCCCAGCCTCCCCCTTCTTCCGCCAGGCTTGCTCTTAGGAGCAACTCCCTTTGAGGGAGTTCTGATGCTTGTGACTTTCCCCACAGTCGGTAGAAGGGGGAGGCGTCTTCTGCTCTTGGGCCCAGGGCTCCACAGCAGCCCCTCCTCGGGGAGTCCTTGGTGGAGGTGTTTGACCTGAGCCTGGCCGTTGCAGCCTGAGTCCAACGGGTGGTCCTTCCCCATGGAGCAGACCCACTGAGCCGGTAGCGTTTGTATTCAGGTGGACTCACCCTTCAGCGGTTGGTTTCAATGGGTCAACCCCCACCCCCCGTTGGGGCTGGCAACTGGACTTTGCATCCGCGTTTGCGTCGGCTCTTCTCACAGCTCTCTCCCCTCCAGCCCCGGGGGATGTGGATCTTTCTGCCTAAGGGGTGTGTGTGTGTGTGTGTGTTGCGGTTTCCTCACTTGCAGCTCACCCGCAGGAGTCGAGCCCCCACGTGAGAACAACAGCCATGCTCTTGCTGGGTGCCTTCCATGTGGAAGGCCTTGAGGGGCGCAGGAGATTGAGAGCCAGGGACCCTTCCGGAGAAGACTCGAGCAAAATTGGTGTGCCTCCCCCCCACCCACTGAGTTGGACCCACCATCCTGAGCTTCCTGCAACTGTACTGGCAAGGGTGGGGAGGGATCATCCCCGATGCCCCCCCTCCCCACCAGCCTTGTTCCTACAGCCACGCCAGGGGCCTGCCTGCTGGCCTCCCTCCTCCCAGTCTCTGTGTACGAGAAGGCCCAAGCTTCCTGCGCCTGACCTTGGCTTTCTGGCATGTGGAGCGAGGCGTGTTTTGTCCAGGGTGGGTGAGAAGGGGCATGGCCAAGCTGGCAGGCAATGTACCGCCTGACATGGGGAGTGGAGAGCCGTGGCTGCATGGAGGAAAGCAAGGCCCCCCCCCCCGGCAGGTGTTTAGCCGAGAGCAACAGTCGGAAAGGTGTTTGGGCAGGGGGGCCGTTAGGATGTCGTGTGCGGAGCTCCCCCCTCAGCCCCTCTTTCTCGTGCCTCAGGTTGAGGAGCCCCCGAAGCCTCGTCCACCCCCCAGCTGACAAGAGTGGCTAGTCCCCTCGCCATGCATTCCCTGGATGAACCCCTCGACCTCAAACTGAGCATCTGCAAGCTCCGGGCGGCGCGGGAGAAGGGCGGCCGGACCTTCCTGGGGAGCGCCAAACGCCCCAACCCCCAGACCACCGAGGAGGGGACCACCGCGGCCAGCCCGGGCTCCCCTGGTTCCCCGATGACCAGTGAGTGTCCAGCGCAGGGCGGGGGTTTGCTCGCGGCTGCTCTTCTGCCTCCTCCACGGCTTGTTCAAGCCCCCTCCGGGCATCTCCCCCCTTCTCTCCGCGCAGGCTTGCCGTCACACTCCAAAGGCCATGACAAGAAAGAGGCCCCCTTCCCCTCGCCTCCCACCATAGACCTGAGCCTGTCGCCCCCTCCTCCGGCCTCGGACTCCCCCAGCGGCAGCACCTCACTCTCCCCGGACCGGCACAGCAGCGGGGAGTTGGTCAGCGCCTCCAGCCTGCGGGTACGTCGGGAGGGATGGCCGGGTGGAGGGGGTAGCCAGGGACTCCCTTTCCTTCTTTTGGGGAGGGTCTTCCCTCACAACACCCCTGTAGGGTAGACTGGGGAAAAGGCAGGGAGGCCTGCTCCTCCCACGTACAGCAAAAGGGTGGAATCCTGCTTCCCTCGGCACCCTTGGAAAGGGCCCGGGATCTCCTGGCATGGGCCAAGCCAGCTGAGCGTCTCTGGGTGTCTTTGCCTGCACAGAGCAGCGATGGCACCTGACCCCCCCCCCCCCTCTGCCCGGCCGGAGACCTGCCTTTCCCTTAAGACTGGCTTTTCCTGAGGTTGGTGGGGCGGGGGCGGGGGGGGGGTCAAAGGAGGGTCCTGTCTAGCACTCAGGAGGGAGATCAGCCACCCAGTCTGGGGGAGGGTGCACAGCTCAACTGGCAGTCGGGCGGCCCACTGGGCACGGCTTGGCCACTTCAGGCTTCATTTCCAAACTCTCTCTCCCCCCCTCCCCCCCCCCCCCGCCCTTACCCAGGATCTTCAGTCCTTGCGTTACATTGATGGCCTGCGCAATTCCTTCCAGTTTTTCCTTCCTTTGAACGCGGGGGGCGCTTTGCAGCTGCCCACCTCAGCCTTCCTGACGCCCACCAAGGAGAAGCGGCTGCCCCCGGAGCTGCCTCTGCCCAAGCAGCTGGTGTGCCGGTGGTCCAAGGTGAGCAGCGCAAGAGAACGCTGGGCTTACGGCAGATGGGAACAGGGCGGGTTGAGGTGGGGGAGATCACCCCAGCGGCCTCCATCAGTCCCAGCTCCTCTGTTGCTCTTCGTGCAGTGCAACCAGCTCTTTGATCTCCTGCAAGACCTTGTAGACCACGTAAACGACTTCCATGTGAAACCGGAGAAGGACGCCGGCTACTGCTGCCACTGGGAGGGCTGTGCTCGCCACGGCAGGGGGTTCAATGCCAGGTAACCAGACCCTTCGCTGCAGAAATGGCCAGCAAGCCGGCTAGGGGCCCCGGCAAGCAGGCGCCCGAGAGGAACTGAGAAAAACCCTCCGACGGAGTGGGTCCTTTCTCTTTCCAAAGAAGTCCAGTGCTTTTAAAGACTTCCCTTGCTAGGCAGTGCATAGCCTGAAGTCCTTTCACGAGGTATATCTTGGAGTTGGGGAAAGTGGCCGTCAGCAGGATCCCGAGGAATTGTTTTCCCCCCACTCGTAGAGCGCAACACTCGGAGAACGGAAGTTGGTAGCACTCTCTCCGTACTGGGTATTTGCACAGTTTTGCCAGTGCAAAGTTACAACTTTTCTGCTTTTTTAAACTTCAGAAATGCACCAAATACAGTTTCATATACAAAATTACAAATGAAGCATTTTTTGCTTAGACAACATTTTGATAAGAAAATAAATGAGGCATAGACTTCAAAATTTCCCAAAATGTCTGCTTTTCCCTGAAATCCCCCCCCCCAGTAGAATATTCTTTTCTTTATTTAATTTATATACTGCCCATCTGGCTACAAGGCCACATGGGTGGTTTGCAACAAAACAAAACAGTAATCAACAACTATATATAAACAACATTAAATTGTATCAACATGAACATCAAAATAATATAAAGGAATAAACGTATAATAAACATTGTAACTTTAAAAATGCAGCACAAAAAAAAACATTTAATCAAAGCATTTGTGATGGTGGGATCAATAATTTAGGAGCTGGTAGGTGCACTGTGTTTTGTTGATGGAATATTCTGGAAGGCCTGTCTAAATAGTCAGGTTTTCAGAAGTCTCTTAGCAGACGAATAGCGGGCGGGAGTCAATTTGAAAGGCGTGGTGCAATCGCTGAGGAGGCCCTTTGCGGCTTCAAAATTTCTGGAAATCACCCACCTCGGGCAGGCTGGGCTGCAGCCAGTGGTCTTTCTTTCACCCTGGCAACCCTAAGACTACCTGGGGGAAGCAAGGGAGGCCCTTTCTGTCTTTGCTTCGGGCCCCTTGCTTGGAGGCTGCCCTTTCCTGTTCCTCTGTCATCTGGGGCAGGGAGCGGAGCGCCCCAGAGGCTGTAGAGGCACAAACACTGGGGAAGGGGTGAGCAGGCTGCCAAGGGGCGCCCCCCTGCGGCCCAGCCTTGCCCAGGGCAGGTTGCCTCTGCTCCGGCTCTTGAGCCAAAAGACTCTCCCTCTCCACCTGCAGGTACAAGATGCTGATTCACATCCGCACGCACACCAACGAGAAGCCCCATCGCTGTCCCACCTGCAACAAGAGCTTTTCCCGGCTGGAAAACCTGAAGATCCACAACCGCTCGCATACAGGTGAGTCTCTGCCCCACTGCCCTCCCAGCCTTCTCTCTCAGGGGGTGGGGAGGGGGGGGAAATCCAGCAGCCCTGGGAGGGAGGGAGGTGGGGGTGACCACACCTGGGCACTTCCTCACACCCTCCCTCCCTCCTCCCTCTCTGCAGGCGAGAAGCCCTATATCTGTCCCTATGAAGGCTGCAACAAGCGCTACTCCAACTCGAGCGACCGCTTCAAGCACACGCGCACCCACTACGTGGACAAGCCCTACTACTGTAAGATGCCCGGCTGCCACAAGCGCTACACGGACCCCAGCTCCCTCCGCAAGCACATCAAGGCCCACGGCCACTTCATCTCCCACGAGCACCAGGAGCTGCTCAAGCTCCAGCCCCCCCACCGGGGCCAAGCCCGGCCTGGCCTCGGGGGCCGACGTGCCTGCCTACCTCCACGGCGCCCAGCTCATCATCCCCAACCCGGCCGCCCTCTTTGGCAGCCACGCCCTGCCCGGCCTGCCCCTGGCCCCGGGCCCCCTGGATCTCAGCACCTTAGCCTGTGCCGGCGGAGGGGGGCCAGGGCTGGGCCCCGCGGGGATCGCCGGCCTGCCCAGCCCCATCCTGGCCCCGCTGAACTTGGCCAAGAGCCCCCTGCTCTCCTCCCCCTTCGCAGCCGGCCGTCTGGGGCTGCCCGTTGTCTCTCTGCTGGCCGGCGCCGCCTCTGCCAAGACAAATGCCCACGGGGCCCCCGGGAGCGGCGCTCGGCTCGCCAAAGGCAGCGGCGGCGGTGGGTGGCGGCAGGGGAGCCCGGGCTCTGGGTCCCCAGCGCTGCAAGGAGGCCAACGAACGGACTGAGCTGGCCCGGCTGCGGCCCACGGCCGAGGCCTTGTCGCTGCTGCCCGGGGGGGTCCTGGACCTCTCCACCGGCATGAACTCTGTGGGAAGCTCCTCTGAGGCCGTGCCCCGGGCTGGGTGGTGATCCCGACGGGCTCGGTGTTGCTGAAGCAAGCGGTGGTGAACTGAGAAGAGGAGGAGGAGGAGGAGGAGGAAGATGACGACCACCACCACCACCCCAGTGGCCGTTGGGAGCAGTTTTGGTTTGTCCCGAGGAAACCATTGAGCTGAGGAGAAGGGATGCCCTGCTCCCCTTTCCTGGCCTGAGACGGCTCCTGCTTCTGCTGGGACTCAAGTCAAGCTCCGGATTGGGGTCTCTGTGCCTTGTGGTTTCTGCCGGGAGCCGTCAAAAACAGCCAAGCGCCTGGTGGCAGGCTTGTTTGCCTCTTTGGCACGCCCTTTCACAGACCGCCAGCCACTCCTTCGGCTGCAGAAAAGCTGCCAGATGCCACACGGTTCTTGGTCTGTTTGGGTGCGTCCAGGGCGACCCTTCGGGGAGCAGAAGGAGCGCTGTCTTGGGGCAGAAGGGAGCGCTGCCCACCCCCCTTGAACCTTGTGCCCTGCTGCTGATCTCGGCTCACTCCTTCCCCCCCTTCCCCTTGCCACTCACCCACACCCACACACGACAGAGGAGCCCATCTCTGCTGAACAAAGCAATAAGCACGGCTTCCCTGAGCAGCAGCCAGGATCCGACCCATTCGCCTTCTGGCTGGCAGTGCCGGAGGGAGCGGGCCAACCCTGCACCAAGGCAGAAGACCATCTGGCGCTGGGGTGCCCCTGCCCAGACCAGCCAGAGTGAGGCCAAAGGCCCCTTTGGCTCCAGCAGTTTCTGGCAGGGCTGCTCCCCTCAGCTGCCCACTCCCCCCCTTTAGCGACCCCCCACCCCACGACACAGATACACACCAGCCAACGCACTCCATGTAGCAGCCGGGAAAGGGAGCGCACCGGACAGGGCCTCCCCCTTGGTGAACCTTTTGGGGTTGCACAGGCAGAAGGTGTAGGCCTGCCCTTCCCCCCCCCTCGCCTTGCTTTCCCTTGTGCCTGGCCAGGAAGGGGGGGGCGGGGGGTGGGGGAGCAGCTTCTGCCCCTTGGCGGCTGCTCAGGGAAGGGCAGGAGTAGGGATCTCTCTGCTGGCAGGTCGGAAGCTGCTACTCCCACCCCCTGCCCAAGCAGGCTCACTGGGGCCGAGCGGCTGACCCTCTGCTCCCTCCCCCCCCCCGCTCCACCCTCGGCCGATGCCACTAGGAAGGATTTCGCCTGGCTCAGCTCTCCACCCCGCCCCGCCTGACCCCACCCCGTGACAAGGCACCCCCTCCCCTGGGTGTGCTGCTCAGCGATGCCTTTCCTGACATGGAGGAACTGAAATATTCACTTTCCTCTAGAAGCAACGCCTTGCGCTAAAGCTGCACTGCAACCTCTGAAGGCAGCCTGGGATTGGGGCCAGGGAGGGAGCCCCCTCCTGTCCCATCTCCCTCGGGTCTTCTCTCGGCAGGCCAGGATTCGCTCCCGCCACGTGTGGATGGCGCATCAGCCTCCCTCTGGACCTGCCCTCCTGGGCCTCGGGGCTCCCCGTGCTACTCAGTCTGGAAGAGGCAGGCAGAGGCCCAGAAGGGGAGGGTTCCAGATGGACCCTTCCTGGCTGGCTTTTAGGCCGGGGGTGGGTGGGTGTCGCTGGAAAGAGGGGGTGCCTCTTGCCTAGATGTGAAGGGCAGAACCCACCAGAAAGGCAGGATGTGTCTGTCTTGCCCCAAGCTGGAGCCCCATCCCCCCCCCCCCCCGGGTCTCCATTGGCTGAACAGGTCCTTGGGAAGATGGTCCCACCTGGTAGGGCTGTTGTCAGGGTGACTGAGAACACACTCTGTCTCGTTTCCCCTTGGGCATGAAGTTCAAGCGAGGCACGTTGGAGCTATTCCACAAGCCCTCAGGTCTCCCGTCGACCTGCAAATCCTGTTAATTGGCTGTGATGAGGCAGAAACAAATGCCTAACAAATCCTCCTCTCCCCCCCCCCCCCCCGCTGCCTGCTATGAAAGCCACCTGAGCTCCGGCTCACCTTCACCTCCCTGGACCCTGGGGGGGGGGGGGAAGGGGCCACCCCTCCTCAAGATCTTGCTGGAAGAGCCTCCCCGTTACCTCTCGACTGCCCTCCCCCATTTGGGAGGGTCACGCCATGACTCCTCACCCTCTTTCTGTACAAAGGGGTCCCTGTGTACCTCTCTGTGTGCCCTCCCCTTTTTCAGCGGGACCCCTGCTGCTTCGGGCTTCCATCTCGACGGGTTTCCCCTACCAGCTGCTGCCCCTTCCTCAGATCACCCCCCACCCCAAAGAACCTCACATCTCCCCCTTCCCCTGTTGTTAAGGCGGCCTGGGACCCTGCCCCACTCGGCCGAGGGGAGCTGGCCTCCCCAGCGCTCGGCAGAAGGCAGAGAGTGCGTGGGGGGTGCGTGTCTGCCCACGCGCACCCTTGCCCGGGCTGGAAGCGGCGCAGCACCCCCAACCCAGGCCAACTGCGGCCTAGCATGTTTTGCTGACTGACCAGGCCTACGAGCCGGCGTACGTGTCCGTTTCGTTTTCTGTCTGTCCTTGCCCCTCCCAGGCTGTCCGTATTTTTAACAGTTTCGAAGTGCCTTTCTATTGTAGTTTATGTTGGGTTCCCCCCCGCCCCACGTCCTCTTGCCTCCGTCACTGTTAGCCTAGTTTAAGACAGAAAGAAATAAGCTACGATCTGACCTGAACCCACCCTCTGGGAAAAGAGGAGGGTTGTTCTAGAAACAATAAAGTGAATCCAAAAAGTCTCCCGTGTGCCTGTGAGGTGGGTGGCAGGTGTGACTGAAGCGTGCACACGCACAGACGTCTGGACTGCGAGTGTTCCACCAAAACAACGGGAACAAAACCGCCCTAACCCAATCCTAATTTTGGGAAAGGAACAGGGGACTTTGCTCGCTCTGTTCTCGCTGGCATCTGCATCACCTCTGAAGGCAGGGCGGAGGGAGTGTGTCAGATGCATGGATCTTTGTGAAGGGTCCCCCCCCCCCCCCGTGATGAGGTTTCCTTGCAGAAAGGCTGTGCAAACTGGCTCCAAAAGGAAAGGCCGTCAGTGACGGGAAGTTACAAGTGACAGCAAACCCTTCCCTCGCTTGGAGACATGTGGGAAAGGTACTGTCTGTTTCGGCCCCACCCGTCAGGGCGTAATCCCTAGCCCGGGATTGGGGGGAGGACAGGGGTGGGTGGGGGTGCCTGCCCTGCCAGGGAGCTACAGCCAAGGGGGTCAGGAAGGGAATGAGGGCCCTCCACCTTTGGAGCTTTGCGAGGTCATCGGCCAGTGAAGGCTAGCAGGCTCTCCAACCTCGCCTCTGGAACCTGGGAAAGGCTGGGAGAATGGATGGCTTCGGTTTAAAATGGCCTCGGAGGAGAAGGAAAGCCGCCCCTGCCAGAGAAGTTCAGCCCCAGCGGGCTTCCCTTCCTCCAGGCTCTGAGAGTGAAGGGCCAGCCCACTTGGCTCGACCAGGGGACGCTCCAGGAAGGAAGGGAAATGCTTGTCACAGAACGCACACACCCTCCCGCCATGGCGCTCTCTCTGCCTCTTCCCCCCCCCCCCCAACAGGCTGCAGTGGTCACAGGCAGGGGTTAGACAAGGGCCATTTATTGGACAGCTATAATTTAACGAGGGGGAGGCTGGGGTGAGGCTGCCGCCATGCCGCTACCACACTGCTACGTGTTTGGCTTGCGCTCTGAGTCTTGTTCTCTCTGTTGTTGCTGGGACGGTATCTCCAGCTCTTCGTCCAGACGCTCCTTGGCTCGGACCACCTGTGGGGCAGAGGGATGGCACGTGAGGGCCCGTTCCATGGGTCAGGCAGGATGTGTGCCAAGGTGCCTGCCGAGGCAAGGGGCTGCCCGCCCACTGCAGAAGGGGTAGGATGACCCACGGGACTCTACAGGCGCCTGGGGTGCAACCTCTCCCTTTGGGCCAGGAAAAAAGGTCTTCCGTGCAATCAGCTTGGATGGAAAGCGCTTGCGGGTGAGCATGAGGGAGATCTGGCCCGTGCTGTCGCTGCCTCAGTCTCCCTCCCCACCCCCAGCAACCCAAAGGAGCAGAGGAATTGGCCCCAAAATCCTGAAGGCCAAAAGGTGGGAGGCCCATACGGAAACTCCAGGAACAAGGGGGGAGCCAGCTTAATCAGTCAACTAGCCCCTCGTATTTCAGTGGGCCAATAAAAGGATCACCCGCCCCTGACTTTGGGTTGCAGAAAGCAGAGCGAGAAGTTCTGGGCACCACAGGGGATAAACTTAAGAACCTCCTGGCTTTTGAATAGGTGGGAATGACTTTAAAATAGTCAACCTCCTTGTTAGCAAAGGAAATGAGAGCAGGGATAGACAAGATCGGATCTTTCCATTTAAGGAGACTCCTGGCATCAAAAGGCAAATGCGGGCATAACAGCCTATGGCCCTGTGTGCCACTGGTGTGGGCAGTCTGCACCCCAGCCCAGCCCCCCCCCCCCCTGGGGCCAAGACAAGGCATCCCCTCGCTGACCTTGGACTGCAGGTAGAAAGAGCCTCCCACGGATTTGTCATTCACCTTAAATAAATGCTCGTAGTTCTGCCAAGGAAAAGCATGTGATAGCAAAATCAGCAAAGTCCCCCCCAAACAACTGGAATCACCCCGAGCATAGCAGGACTTCTGGAGGTTTGAAGTGTGTATGCGTGGGGGAACAATGAGCACAAGCAAAAAGCACTGACGGATACGATCTGAAGATCCAGGTTTACCTCCCACAGTGGCCAGTGAAATATATTGGGGTTGCTTGTGAGCAGAAGAAAGGCAAAGAAGGCCTCTTACCGCTCCCCCCCCCCCCGGGCCAGTAACTGCTACTGACAGACATACTGTATCTGTAGATAGAGGTTCAACTGCCGCAGCTCATATGAATGGACAGACTTTTGTGTTCCTCCATTTTAGGAAGAGTAGAAACTTCTTCCTCCCGAGTTACATGTTGGGTCCATAATTTTGATATCAATGCGTGGCAGCAGAGGCCAGAGTCTTTCCTGGAAATGGCGGGATGGGTATCCCAGGGTGGTCTCTCATCTGTCCAGGGACTAGCCAGGCACCACCCTGATGAGGGCTGAGACAGGACAAGGCCAGGTGTGTCCATGAATGAGTGGGAGAAGCTGCTCCAGGAGAACAGCTTCTCCATCCCTTCCCGTCTCGCTGCCAGCACCACCCTTGCCCCCAAGCCGTGGGCCTCACCTTCTGAATTTCCTCTGGGCTCAGCTGGGAGACATTGAGAATCTGCTGAGCCTCTTGGAGGCTGACCCCGGAGAGGCTGGAGGCTGCTGCGGACTGTGGCCCCGTGCTCCCCCGTGCGTTTGCTGCTGCTTGGCTGGCTGCAAAGACAGAGATAACCCAGGCACTCACAGGGGGCAGAACAGGCACTGAGAAGCTGGATTGTACCCCAGCCTTGGAACAGTCTTGGTGCCTCCCTGCCTGCCGGCCGTCCTGGAGGCAGCCACCGCCTTGAGAGCTCAACAGCAGGCAAAACACCTGCCCAGTTCTCTGCCCCAGAGGCAGGGGGGGTGGGTGCTCCTAGGCACCTTCGGCCCCCTTCATGAAAAGAGGCGGCTTGGCAGAAGTGGGTCAGGGAGGTGACCCAGCCCGACAAGTCCCGGGGGCCGGAGCCCCTCCCCCCCGGCACTCACCTGCAAACTCTTGTCGCAGCGCCCGGGCAAAGGCTCTGCCCACCACCTGCACGCCCACCAGGATGATCTGCGCCAAGTACCTGGCCTGGTCAGAGAAAGGAGGAGAGGAGGACAGGTGTGGGGCCACCACCAGCAAGAGCCCGCCCCCCCCGGGGCCCTGCCCAGGCCTTCCTCCTCCTTCGGAGGACCCCACCCGCCCCTTGGCACTGCCCGGCTGGCACCCGGCCCTCCAGGCGCTGGGCAGCAGGAGGAAGAGGCCCATGCCCGAGCTGGCGGGGGGGTGGGTGGGGGTGGGGGGAGCTGCCTGCCCCCTTTCTCTGCCCCCGAGAGAAGGGCCCGAACTCTCTGGGAAGGCAAGGGGTCTTTGGGGCCCCTGAGCTGGGAGGGAGGCGGAACCCCAAACCCCCCCTTCCCCCCGCAAAAGGCGGTCCCGCTTCTCCTCCATCAGCCCCTCCCCCGCCCTCCCACTCAGAAGAAGGGACCCAGGCGTCCGGGGGGGCGGGGGTCGCTCATAGAGGCTCGGACGCCTGGGTCCCTTTCTCAAAGGAGGGGCTCGGACGCCTGGGTCCCTTCCCCTCCTCGGCGGGTGGGTGTGGGTGGGGAGGGAGCCCCCGGGAACGAGGAAGCGGACGGCGGGGGGGCCTCACCATTTCTCCCGGCGGCGGCGGCGGCGGCCGAAGAAGGGAAGAAGAGACCGCGAGGGACGCTTCGCACTAGGGGAGCACCATAGAGAGCTGGACCGGACGGAGCGGCCCTGGAGGCGCCGGAAACTGCCGCCGCTCTAGGCTACGGGAGAGAAGGCGATAGCGGCCCCTGGCGGCGGCGGCGGAGGAGCGGCCGGCCGCAGGGAAGCCGCACCGGTTGGGTGTCCGCGACTCCGAAAGGAGCAAAGCCACCCCCCCCCCCACGTCCTTGGCGGCAGCAGGAGCAGCCAAAGGAGGGGGGGGGCGCGCGGGGGTGGGGGGGGAGAGGCGCTTTCCCCTTTCTCTCCCCTCCCAGGGCGGGTGCGGGGCCGCGGGTGGGCTCTCCTCCTCCTCCTCCTCCAACTCCGCAGCCTGTCCGCCCCCAGGATGCTGCCCCCGGGGGGGGAGGGATGCTGGAGCTGGTTGCCCATCGGGAAGGAAAGGGCCACGAAGGGGGGGAGGAGGTGTCTCTCTCTCTCTCTCTTGTGCCCCGCGGGGAACGTTTGCCATGTTCTGCCGTAGGCCCCCCCCCCCCCAAACCTTCCCAAGTTTTAAGCTTTTTTAAAAAAATTACGTTTCCTTGGCCAGGAGGGGGTACGCAGTTGTTGTTCTTTTTAGTTTTAAAACAATGTTTCCTATTTGAACCCATTTTTCAGCAAACAAAAACATTTGTTGCAACTTTTAGAAGGAATGTTCATACTAATATGCAAATTTCCTTTGGCCACACCCTCCCACAATAGCTCCTCCCCCTAAAATCTAAAAAATGGTTCTGGCCCTACTGAGGTTGCCCACTCCTACAGTACATCAATTATCACGGCATGTAGACACTGAAAGTGTTGCAGTTATGTCAAAGGGGATTCTGAAACCTTGTGCCTGAGGGTTGACTGGTTTTTGAATACGTTAATTCATTCATTATACTTAATTTAAATACTGTACGTGTTTGAAGCATGCAATATCACTTGCAGTCAGTAGGTGGCATACTTCACTAACCAATGCATAAATGTGCAGTTCATCCTGGGGGCTGAACTATTAGAAATTTCCCCTCCTCCTGCTGTGGCACACTCATCCCCTGCTCCTCACAGGTGCCCCATAACAGGACCATTATCCAAGGGAGGCACCTTATCTCCCGGTTGTCAAAGGAAGGGAAGTCGTGAAGTGATGGGATCTGAGCTGCTATGGAGAAAGCTGAGAGGCACCACCTTTAGTTTCTACTCCTCCTAGCTGCTGTCTTTAATCACTGCAATCTTCCACTATCCCCATTTGCAGAAATTAAGGTGGTGGCATTTTTGCTGGCTTGTGGGTGAAGGAATGGGGAGAGTCTGCACTTGCTCAATGTCCATCGGCCCACCAGCTGTTCAGGCCAACATGGCAGGCGGGTCCTGCAAGGAAGGAGTTGGCAACCAAGCCCTATGGAGTGGAAACAGCACAGCCTTCCACAAGGAAGAGAAGCAACCAACACGCCAGGAAAGGGGGGGGGGGAGGCAGGACTGCCCTGCCTGTGGGCACCACAGAGTGGCTTTGTGAGAAGGGCAGGAAAGTTGGGGCCCCAGCACCCAACTCCAAGGTGTGGGAGCAAAGAATGGCCTGGGGCAGGAAGATCCCATGGGGGAGGGGGTGAATAATACACACGCACGCACGCACATGCACGAGACTAGGCAGTAGAAAGAGCCCTGTTGTGTTACCCGCCACAAATAAACAGTGAGGCAGAAACAGTTGTGGAAAGTTATATTTGATTCTGTGGAGGAAGCTGGCAAGACGGAGAAAAACTCCCTGTACAGCCCTTTAAAAAAGAATACAAAACTGGCCTGCCAGGTAAGCCAAAGCACCAGCAAGTCAAAGCAAAGGGTCCCGCCCGGGCAGAAGGGCTTTGGCAGCATCCACGGGCACTCGCTCAAGCTCGCCTTTCAGGAACCGCGTTCTGTGCTGCATGTCGCCTGACCACCTTCTCCAAAAAAGACAGCCCGTGGAGGACAAGGCAATAAAGTGGACGTGGCTATCCCTTCAGCTGAGGCGCAGCCACTCCACCCCCCAGAGCGGCCCCAGAACAGAGCTCTGGAGGAGGGGGGGGGGCAAGGTCAGGAGAGGCAGCCTCCCCTCCCCACAACCAAAAGGGCGCCGGCCACCCTGGGCTGAGGCGGCTGCGGGGGGCTGCACTGTGGCTGCGGCTGGCC
The DNA here is from genome assembly GCA_037013535.1 of Intellagama lesueurii. NCBI lineage: Eukaryota > Metazoa > Chordata > Lepidosauria > Squamata > Agamidae > Intellagama > Intellagama lesueurii. The sequence continues at coordinate 22,923,093 of JBAJHW010000012.1, read as the reverse complement.
AAGGCTGAGCTGCTTCCTGGCGCTGGCTGTCAAGAGGCGCTGGCCCCGAAGGCAGAGGCCCGCCTGGTGGCCGGCACCTGGATTCCTGCCGAAGGGGGAGCGGAGGGAGCCTTTGGGGTCTCTGTGCTGGAGAAGGAGGCCGAGGGGTAGTGGGTGCAGCGACCGCGTGGGAATGCTCGGGGAGGCTCCCCGAGGAGAAGGCGGCCGTTCTTCTGGTCTGCTCCAGTTTGTGAGGAAGGAGGGCTGCCCGGGGCTGCAGAGGCTGAGCGGGAGCTGGGTGCAATCCCAGCAGACAGGGCCGTGGCAGCCGCCAACGCCGGTTTCCAGGATTAGTCCTACAGAGCAGGAGAGAGAGAGAGACAGGCTGAGATGCTGAGGCGCCTGAGCCCACCTTTTGGTCTGGGGGGGGGGGAGAGCAGGGGACTTGTGGGGGGAGCTCAGCAATGCCCAGTCATGAGAACCCTTGCTTTGGGAAGTAGGGAAACCACACGGGCATCCCCAACATCCAGTGGCAGGGAGTTCCATAGGGAAAACATGGACAGGATGATGGAAGCTCTTCCCTCCCTGTTGCCTGCTTCTGTTTTCTTGCTGTGGACCAGCTTTCAACCAGCTCTCCCCCTGCCCCCCACCTGTATACACCCGCCCTCAGAGCAAGAACCAGGGCTCAGTCTAGGTAGGTGCACAGGCCTCTCGCAGGTCCCCTCAGCGACATGGGTGGGGTGGGGTGGGGGGTGAGGAAAGAGAAGTCCCAAGAGCAAGAAGGTCTGTCTTCCCATTGGGGCCCCCTTCACATGGCCGGCCGTGCAGCCAGAGCTCCTTGCTGGGCGAGAGCAGCATGGATGGCTCAAGCCCGAGGACCGCACAGGAGAGCCAAGAGAAGGGCAGAGCAGTCCAGGGGAGGACTGGAGAGACCTGGGTTCAAAATCTCATGGGTGACCCTGGGCTGGCCACCCTCTCCCAGCCTGACCCACCTAACACGTTTGTGGTGGGCGTAAGAAGGGCAGAGAGGGAGTCCCGTCTGCCACCGTGGCACCCTTGGAGGAAAGCCAGGAGAAGCCAGGCAAGAACTAAAGGCTTTTCCGTGCTTCTGGTCGGCCCTCCCGCCATTGAAGCCCACGTGGGCAGAGCCACGGAGAGAGTGGCCCCCTTACCCACTCCTCTTCATCCACGCCTTCGAAGAGGTCCTGTGGCAGGGGGTCGTCTCGGTTGCCCAGTTTGGCCACCATGGCATTGAGCAGCTGCAGAAGACCGAGAGGTTACTAGGGGGGACGGGGGGAGGGCCTTGCATGGGGACGGGGTATCAGCCCCATTGGAGAAGAAGAAGCCGGCGCGTCCAGCTGCCCCCCCCCACCTCCTTCCCCTGCCTCCCACACACACACACTCGGTCCGAGCTGCCATGCCCCCACCTCCTCTTTCTTCTGCTCATCCGACTTCTCCTCCAGGTAGACGGAGGAAGGGACGTACTTCCTGCTGGGAGCCTCCTTCGGAGCTTCGCTCACTGTGAGAGACACCAAACGGGTGGCAGCAGAAGCCGTGGCCATGGCCGGCTCCAGGGAACGGCCCGGCCGCCCACGGGCCTTCCCCCCCCCCCCCGGCTCGGCTCCTGACTCTTTCAATGAGCTCAGGCCCCCTCGCCCACCTGACCTCAAGAGGCAGGGGGATTGAGGTGGGGTGGGGTGGGTTTTGGAGGCCACTGGCTCAGGGCTGCTGGCTTGGCCTCTCGATCCTGCCCACCATCCCAACGCCCACTGGGGCTGAGGCTCCCCCCCCAACCACCAAGCCTGCTCCTTCACCTTGGCCTCTGGGGGCCACCCAGAGGATGGCCTGCTCTGGAGGGGCCCTGGGACGGGGCCATTTCTCCAAGTTGCCCCCGTCCGACCTGCTCCCTGCCCCACAGACCCGAGGCTTCCCGGGTCCAAGGTTCCTCCCCCCGCCTCCCCCGCTGGTGGGTATTGCCCCCCCCCGACGCCTACCAGGGGCCATGTCCTTGGGCCGGAGGCTGAGCTTCCGGTGCTGCCCATCGGAGCCCTTGAGCCACGCGGCGGCCGAGAGAGCGGGTTCCCACCACACCTCTGTGTCCGGGTAAAGGTCGTCCTGGAAGAATTCTTTCTGTGGAGAGAAACCGGTGGCCGGAAAGCCCCCTCAGACCCCCGTGGGCCAGCACGGCGTCCCGTAGACACTGGGGCGCAGCGCGCTCGTGGGAACGGCCCGGGGCTGTAGGCTGCACTCGTGTGACGCTTTTGGGCACCCTTGTGGCCTGTGAAGATGGAGGTCCCTGAACTCAGGACTTACCTACATGGATTGACAAGGATCTTCCCCACCACCACACGCACACACACACCCCTCTGGCTAAGAAGATTTTCTCCCATCATCCTCTGCTTTCTGTCACTCTTTAAAAAGTGGAGATATTGGCCAGAATTGAACTCAAGAGCTCTCTGTGCAAAATATAGTCTTAAACAAAAACTTCTGATGCTCCCCCTGCAGGACAGCTCCATGAATAAAGGAGTGAGAGGGTGGGGGAGGGGTGGCAGAAAATTAAACTGGGAGGGAGCCCCCATTAAAAAGGAAGCCACTCTTTCCCCCCCACCCCACCCTAAGGCCTACATTGCAACCTGGGCAATGTAACTATCGGGGGTGAATGCTGAAGGGTCTCTAGGTTGTGGACATGATCCAGTGAGACTCGAGGAGATGCCCAACCCCCCCCAGGCAGGACTAACCCCCCAAAGTCTGGCCTAATGGGAGGAATATGGGTGGGGAGTGAGAGCACAGCATCACGGCCGTGGGGGGGGGGGGGGACTCTGGTTCCTATCTGTGGCTGGGCCACTCCACGCAAGACCCGTCCATGCGCTCCTTCGAGGAGAACGGCCACTGCCACTTGGTCAAAGGTTGCCTTCTGCAGCACCGCCCCCCACCCACCCGTGCAGCCTCTTTCCCTGCAGCTCAGCCCACCCCAGCCTTGCTGGCGACAGGAGGGTCTGGCCGGTCGCCTACCTTGACCCTGGGCAGGCGGGAAAGCCACGGGTTCCACAGAGCTCTGCCGGAGGCGCAGGGCCCGGCGATCTCCACCTCTCGCACGTCACACTCCGTCTTGGCAGGAACTGGAAGCCCTGCAGAGGTGAAGAGGGCAGCGCCCACCGCCCCCATCGTGAAGGCCTCCTGCATGGCTCCTTCGCTTCCCCCCTTCTGCCAGTTCATGGCCTGGCAGCCTCGAGAGCCCGAGCAGTGGTGGCACTACATCGCCCCCGCCGTGCCCAAGAGAAGCCACGAGGGGGCGGGCGAGAAACACAGCTTGTCGAAGGAAAGGAAACCATCGGGAAGGAAGAGTCCAGGGCCTGGAAAAGTTTTTTTTTTCCCCTTTTTTACTGCAGCTGTTAAAAACCTCCCCCTCTGACTTAGGAACAGCAGATGGGGGGGGGGCGCGCGGTACTCCTGGGAGAGACCTTTAAGAAAAAGGGGACCCTCTCTGCACTCTGGGAGGCCTAGAGAGGACCAAGAACAGGAGAGGAAGCCAAGGCTCCGTGGCCCCTGGGCAAGCTTGCAGGGGAGCCAGAGAGGGGCCAGACCCCTAAGTCATCAGCCCCCACCCCTGCCCCTGGAATGCCATGCTGGTTTCTTGCAAAGACTGGCACCCACCCACCACGGGCTGTCTCCCAAGAGGGCATGGAAAAAGAGCCACATCCTGTTTCTGACCCAGCGCTTCCAGGAAATGCTCCACCAGGAGCTGGAGATTTTGCTTGGCTGACGCTACGGCCGAAGGAAGCCCTGAGATGGGGGCTGAGTCTGCTTGAGACTCCGGTGGGGAAGGGCTTCTGTGGGGTGGGGAACAGACCTCACCCCCTTTCTTTGGGCCTCCTTCTCTCCCACCGCCCCCCCCGCAAGGCCACCGTTTCCCTCAGTCCTGGCCCCCGCCCAACCTCGCCTGCCTCCTCACCTTGTGGGGGTCACTGGAGAAGAAGCTGTTGCACTCCAGGAAGAAGGGTGCCTCCGGGACCACCTCGTACATAAACACCCTCGTGTCGCCCTAAACGGGGTGCCAGAGAAAAGAGGGGTGGTGGGCTTCACCTCGGGTGGGCACCAGAAACAGCCACGCCCTGGCTGCCTGTTGGCTCCCCTGCTTGAAATCTCCTGCCTGGCCTCTGGGGGAGGGGTGGGCCTGACCGTGGTGCCAAGTCCTGCCAACCAATGACTGGTACGAAGAGGGCAATGCCAGGAACACCATGAAGGAAAAGCTGAGGCTGTCTGCAAGTGAACTTTGCATGCTTCCTCATTTAGACATCCTGGGGGAAAGGGGTCAACTCTACAGCAATGATGGAACAGCCCTCTTTCCTGCCCCCTAGAAGTCCTGCAGGCATTGGCAATTCAGAAAGGTGGGGAAAGTGTGGCTGAATCTCTCCACCCGTGGCTCCCTGCTTCCCTCCATCTGGGTCTGCTCAGCTTTCCTGGTCCTTCGGGCCATTTCTGGTGACTCAAATCCCTTCCCACCTTCGGGAGGTGGCCCAGAGGGTGCTAAGATGGCATATTAGCCAGCTCAGTGGCCAGCAGGGCACTGGCTCACCTTGCCTGAGAGGAAGACCACGCTCGTGTCTGGGTCATAGAAGGGGATCAAGGTGGATGGAGAGACATCAAGGTTGACGACTGCCACGGGGCCCATTGGTCACAAACTCTGCCTGGTACAGGGAAAGCTGGCGTTCGCTCCGACTGCAAAGAGAGAAGGAAAGGATGGCCGGCGCAGGGATGAAGCCAGGAAAAAGTTCCTTTTTTTGAACTATAACTTTGCACAGAGGGGGGCTGTCTTTGCCCTGGTCTCTGTTACATCCAAAAAAAGTGGCCTGAAGTCCCTGTAAGCTCCCATGTAATACAACTCAGCAGTCTTAGAAGGTGCTTCGTTGCCTGTGTCTCCATCTTAGCTTTCCAGTCTCTGCTCTTTAGCTTGCTTGTTGGGTTAAGCTAGTTCAATTGCAGTTTATTTCTTATCAGACTTGTCTGATGTTTACTTAGGTGTTTATTACAGGTCAATGTAACCGTTATTTATTTTTGTTTTGCTTGTTTTCGAACTGCTGCCCTTCTTGTTACCTTAACCTCTGGGACTTCCTCCAGACTATTTATGGGGCAGCAGAACATGAGCAAAGAGACCAAACACAGAAGTAACAACGGTCACAGGCCAGGCAGGCCGAGTCGCTTGCATGCAGCACAGCGAGAAGGGGTGTGTGTGTGTGTGTGTTTGTGTAAGAGGGACGCCTTACCTGTCAAAGCCAGACACTAGCAGGTATTGGCCTCCACACACCCAGACGATGCGGGCCCCCCGGCTTCCTTCGGGGCCTGGGCCTTCCTGTTCCAGAGAAGAGATGCCTCAGAGAGCTTTCCATGGGTGCCCTCCGGCCTTCTGCCCCACAGCCCCTCTAAGCCCTCAGGCTGGGGAGCCCACAAGCCAGAAATGCTGGCCTGAGAGGGGCCTCTCCTTCTCTCTCCCCACTACTTGTCCCTTGACCCTATATTATGCCCTCCTGCTCCCCCCACATCCCGGCCCCAAATCAGGACGCCATGTCTGTTGGGTGTGGACGGGATGAGTGTGGAACACCCTCCCACCCCCCCCAGCTGTTGGTCCTTTGGGGTTTTTTCCCTCCATGGAAACACAAACATCCAGTCCCCCCATCCCCGCCGTTGATGGGAAGAGAAGATTCTCAGAAGAGAAGATGGAAAGGTGCCACGAAGGCCATCTTCCCATATTTGAAGGGCTGCCCCACGGAAGGCGGAGCAAGCCTGCTTCTTGCTGCTCCGGAGGGCGAGATCCAGACCAATGGATTCGAATTGCCAGAAAGGTGATTATAAACCGCCGCCGCCGCCCCAACCAAGCCCCCTCACCTGTAGGCAGTCGGAGGCCTGTCGGGGCTCATACACCCGTATTTTGCCATCCTTGCAAACAGAGGCCAGCCGGCGTCCGTCAGGGCTCCAGGCCAGGCTGAAGATCTGAAAGACACCCATCCCGTTTGCAAAGGAAGCCCACCCCTCCGCCCCCTCCGGGTTTGCTGAGGGGGAGGGCTGTTTCCAGAGGGGAGGGCTGGGCCCTCCCCACAGTACAAAGGGGGCCACCTCTGAACAGAAAGCAGTCCTGGGGAACAGGAAAGACCGTGTTCCACGTGGCCGCCGGCCACAGCCAGCCAGCCAGGGACAAGCCCCCCCCCCCGGTCACCCTTTTCTCTGGCAGAAGAGGGAGCGGTCAGAAGGTGGGCCAAGCAGGAGATGACGGGCTTCCCTCCCTACCTGGTCCCGGTGCCCGTCCAGCTTCAGCTCCTGCCGCCCAGCGCGCACGTCCCAGACCCGGAGGCTCATGTCGTAGGAGGAAGACGCCAGGATGTCTGAGGCCAGTGGGTGGAACTTGACCGAGTAGATCTTCTCTGTATGACCTTGGGAGAAGCAAGACACTGCCAGAAGCCGTCCTGGATGCGGGTGTGGTGGCGGTGCTGGACGATGGATCTCACAACCCCCGCCTTCAGAGCCCAGGTCAGAGGTCTGTGTGCAGGCTCTAGCACTGAGGAGAGGGTCTCGGAGTCCCACCCATCCCCACCCCCAGCATCCGAGATGGGAGGGGTATCTTCTCACCTTGGAGCACAATTTCGGGTTCCAGCAACATCTTCTGGAGGCCCCCCGGCTCGACCCGCCACAGTCGGATTTTGGCGTCCTCTCCAGCTACACCAAGAAAGCAAAGGAATGAAGGAGCCCCGATGTTGGGGGGGGGGGGGGTAGGGGGGCGAGGCCTGAACTGTGGCAAACCGAGGGGAAGGGGGCTGTGACTTGTACAGGGTGCCTGGGAGACAGGCCTCCCCCCTCGCGCCCCTCTCGTACCCAGGAGTCACTGTCCGGGGGGGGGGGAGGAGGAGAGGGGAGCCCACCTACCAATGGCAAGGCGCTGCGGATCGAAGGGGTCCCAGCACAGGTCGGAGACGGGCACCCCGTTCTGGATGGTTGGCATGTCTGCATCGGGAAGGCGGCCTGGCTTGGAGAGCTGCAGAGAAAGTCAAGGGGACCTGATCCCTGGAGCCTTCTTCTCCCCCTGACCAGCCGCCCCAAGGAAGCCCCCCCACCCCACCCTTCGGAAGCCACGACAGCAGCCCCCTTTACCTCCAGGATGGCCACCTGCCCCCCGGCCGACAGCAGCGGGAGAGCGATCCGCTTCCGGTTAGCGCAGAAGCCGTCGCATTCCCCTGGGGTGGTGAGGCTGAGCCCTCGGAGGTTGGTGATGTGAGTTTTGCGGTGAAGGACGGTGCCCTGGATGTGGCGGAACCCGGAGCTGGGCCCTGGAGGCAAACGCACCGTGGTGTGTGACTGGCGTGGCCGGTCGGGGAAGCGTGGCCCAGGCTGGGTGGATGCCCAGGGCTCTGTTCTGCCCGTGCCAGAGGAGGCACAGAGGGGGCTCAGGGTGAGGCAGCCGCCGATGCTGCCGACCCTTTTCCAGCCCAAAGGCTAAACTGTTTTGCAGAAGCTTTTCCAGATTCATGGTCAGGGTGTACGGCCAAAGGGGCAGAGCCACAAAACGAGTGTGTTTGAGCTTCAAAAGCCACTCCTGGCCACTGGGCCTGCTGAGCCCAGGCGTTTCCCCCGGTGGGCATTTTAGGGGTGAGAGTGTGGCACATACACACAAGCTAGGAAAACACCCAAGATGATGCCGCAGGAAAGAAGGAGGGGGCTTCCTGGGCAATCATGGATGGGCCCCAGGCTGGAGGCAGGCCGGCTCACCCAGGAGGCTCTGCAGGGACCGCTGGCTGGAGCTGGAGGCGAAGCCACTGGTGGTGGAGAGAGACGGCGTGGCGCTGGAGGGGGACGCCAGAGAGCTGCTGGGGGAAGACAGGCTGCTGCTGGCCTGGGGGAGGAAAAGGCCACACACACACACACAACACACACACACACACACACACACTTTTGAAGACCTGTTGCCTTCCCTCCAGGCCCCCCCCCCGCCTCCGCCCCCACCCCCACCGGCCTCTGCCCACTCACGCTCGTCTCCAGGTCCTTCGTGGGGTCCCCGTCGGCCCCTCCAGGAGGGGGTCCTGGGGCCTGGCTCTGCGGGCGGGAGGGAGGAAGCCAGGGGGAGGTGAAGGCCTTGGTGGGCCGACCGGCCGGATGGAGGCTGACCTTCTCCACCTGGAGAAAGGACCAGGAGAAGGTGCTGAGCGAGAAAAGGACTGGAGTGGGGGAGACACACCTAGGGAGGGCCCGGAAGGCAAGGCAGGGCAGGGTCAGGCACCTTGGAGCAGCCGGTCGACCGAAGGGCCTGAAGGGCCAGGGATGAGAAGGGGGGACCGGGGACCAGAGAAGAGAGGCTTCGGAAGCAGCCGCTCAGCATCTGGCAGAATCCGACCACTGCACAGGCAGCCAAGACCCCCCAAAGAGGCTTCCAGAGGAGACGGGGAAGGAGCAAGAGCAGCCGCCATTCCCTCCCTTGGCAGCACAGCTGGCAAAAGGGTAGTGGTGGTGGGAGTCCCACTGCCTGCCTGGCCTGCGTCCCCCTTGGGGGAGCTCAGAGGTGTTCCAGAGGGGGGAGCCACCGGATGGGCAGAGCTGGGGCAGACCTGGGGGTGCTTAGAGGTGCCCCGGGGGGGGGGCAGGCTCACACTTGAAGGCCCGAAGGGGCCTTTTCAGACATTGGGCCTTGCGGGGGGGGGGCGGGGGGGGGAGCCAGATCTCCCATCCAAGGCCCTCCCCCCATCTCTCTCCCAGCAACACTCACCTGGTGGTTGCCTCCTGCCCACCAGACCTGCGCAGAGGCTGCCGGGGTGTTGCCGGCACAGTCGGGGAACAAGTCTTTCTGGAACTCCTGCGTGGACTGCAAAAGACACGTGGCCCCCGTCAGTGGGACCTCCCCACCGCTTGCCAGGCCACAGCTCCGCAGCCCCCCTTCCCCCTTCCCCTGGTCTACGTACTCACCTTCCTGGGCACCACGTAGCTGACAGGGACGATGCTGCCCTCGGTCAGCTGCAAGAGCCGCATCACTTCGCACGCCATGACGTCCAGGGCCAGCTTCGGGACTGGAGCCACGCCGTGGGACTTGGTCTCCAGGAGGCACTGGTTGACTGGGCAGAAGCCAAGAGCAGAGAAAAGGGTGGCCCGGAGGCAACGCTTAAGAGGGAGGGAAGTAAACCCCCCTACCCCATAGGGGCCAGCCCTCCCAATGGCTCCTCCCAGGTACCCCTCTCTGGGGTGCTCAGGGGGTTTCCTCCCCAGCTGGAAAGCAAGCGGGAAGGGCAGGGGTGGAAGCCCACAGCTCCCTGGGTCCCAATGGCAGGGCCCCCTTGGCCCTCGCAGCCTGGGTGGTTTCGGCTCCCCCCAAAACATCCAGAGCCAGCGCCTCGGTCAGAGGCGTCTCCAGGGCTGGAAGGGGACGCCTTGCTCCCTCCCTGCCAGGGAGACGGGCGGCTGTGGAGGCTGCAGTGCCCTGAAACCCCCTGGCATGGAGGGAGATTCCTCACACCAAGCCGAGAATGCTCCCCCCAGCCCTCCCTCTGGCCCAGCATGTCCCAGACCAGCCGGCGGGAACCCCTCTCCGAGGGCCTGGGGGAGCCCTCTCGGCTGGGTGAGGCCTCCGTGACCGAGGTAGGAGCCTCACCACCGAGCCCAGAACCTTTCCTATTTTCTGCAGGCGGTGACTGGGATGGGCCAGCAGGTGGAGGAAGGGGTGGGGGTGGGGAAGCCTGGGCAAAAGTAACTTTCCCTGCAGGCCAAGAAAGAGCGGGTCTCTCTGCTAGGAGGGGGCTCGGGATTCCAGCTGGCAGGGGCTCACCTTCCATCAGAGCCGGCTGGCTGGGCGGCAGCACCTCGTAGCAGAACAGCACGTTCTCCCCCTGGAAGAGAAAGGAGGGGGTGGCATGGCCAGCCTGGGGCAGGTGCCCCTTTCTCAGACACGGACAGCTATGGGTGGGGTGGGGGGGTGAGAGAGAGAGAGAGGCAGCTGTGGCAGGACTTACCTTCCCTGCCAGGACAAGGAGACCAGTGCTGGGATCAAAGAGCGGGATCAGGGCCCTGTAAGGCAAGAGGGGGACACCGAAGGCTGAGAGGGTCAAAAACCACAACAGCCCGAAGGAAAGCTCTCCCTCCTCTCACACATGCACACATTCTGCCCCCATCTCCCTCCCTCCCATTTTGGGGGGGGGGCTCGGTTCCTGTTTAATGCAACCTGCACCCCCCCTCCAGGGTCCTGGTGGAAATCTGTCCTGTCCTTCCCTCACCCTCCCATTTGACAGGCCCTGCTGAAGTTCTCAGCAGTCCAGCAAGGAGAAATGAATGTTGGGGGAGGTGGACTCAGCACCTCCTGAAAGCAGCAGCAGCAGCTGCCAGTCTGGAGGGACCCACTGAGCTGGACGCAGGAAGGCCTGATTCTGTATCCTGGAAGACCCCCAGGGGTCCTCCTTGGCTTGGCCTGACCCGGCCTGGTCCTTTCTCCCCCTCCCCTGCCAGTCCCCCTCCAGCTCATGGCTTCCAGGCAGGACTGTGAGAACCACCCTCCAGGCAGCACCCACTTCCCCTTGGTTTATGGCTTCCCATGTCACACGCCTGTAATAGATCACTCCCGGCTGGACGGGTTTATGGGCACCTCCTGGGTGCTCCCTGGGAACACCAGCCCCTCTTCACCTTTGTCGGTCCCGCGGGAAGCTGGGTCTCCTCCCTGGCCCCGCTCCGCCCCTGCGCAGGTACCCTAAGGAGGCCAGGAGGGTCTGAGGCTGTCCTCAGCCCTGGAGGGGAAGGGGATCCCTTCCCAGTGCGACTGTTCTGGGGTTTTCCGGCTCTCTTCGTTCTTTCCCCCCTCCTCAAAGAGAGAAGCGCCTCACGAGACGTTCCATGGATGGGTGGTGCAAGGAGCGCCATCTCTGGATGGAACTGGTCAGGGTTCAGGCCGCGCATGGGCTCTCCGACGGGGCATCAAAAGCACATGCGTTCACACCGCCTTCATTCAGCCTGATGGGACTGACTCAGGGCGCATGCATGTTCAGTATCTCCCTCTGACACTGAACACTGGCTCAGCCAGTCGTATTTATTTTTAGGTGCAAGTTTTTATTTTTATTCATTTATTCATTTATTCATTTTGGTTTTAGACACAGCTGATTTTGCAAGTCTTCCTTTGCTAGTCGTAGGCATTTTTTTACAGAATATTATGTTTTGATCTTGCATTTTGTTTCTATATACTCTGTTCTACTATTGTTGCAAACCGCTTTGGATACAAGCAGTTTATAAACATTAGCAATGAAGTAAATTTGCAGGAAAGGGCAGGTCTGAGCGATAAAAATAAGGAACAATTTTGAAAAAAAAACAACAACCTGTTTCCTGAGCTTGGAGTATTGCTTAAGGGCCCAAGCCTGGCTGCGTCACTCTGGATCATGGCCACAGCCCTCCTCCCCAAACCAGCTCAGCCAGTCCTTCTTCCACCTCATTGCTGGAGGGCGGCGGAAGAAACTCTTGGCGGCAGCACGCCCGGCCGGCAGCCGCATCATCCCGGCACAAGGCCTGGGTGTGGCCCTGGCATCTGGGCACCCACCTGTACACTTGTGGGGGTGGGGGTGGGGGAGGCATCTGCCATGCCAGCCAGGGCCACCTGAGCCGTGTGGCGTGGCTCTTCCTTGGCTAGGGCTGCTGGTGAGGCCCAGGCCTCCGAGGAGGGGAGACTCGGTTCACTATCAATCCCGCCCACGAATTTGGGAGCTGGGATATTTCCTCCCCCCCCACCCGGTTCCGCTCTGTAGGTGCTCATGAAGGAGGAGAGGTAGAAGGCACAGGGCCCCCTCCAGAGGGAATCAAAGTGGGGGGCGGCCGTTGTTTGCTCTGTCCTGCAGACGGACCATGGGGTCTCCCCCATCTGCTGCCTCATTTCCTAAAATTCAAGAGTGGCTCTGTGTCCATGGCCGTTGGCCGTTGCTGGTTCAGAGGGTCTCCACGGAGCAGCTGCCAACCTTGGGATGGACAGAGTACCCAAGACCCTCCACTCGCCCCCCCCCCCGCTTAGGGATCGGGGTCAGAGGCTGCCCCAGCCCCACAGCAAGGGGCTAAGGGGGCCAGAGAGTCTCTCGCTCCCAGGAGGAAGCAGCAGGGAGCAGGCAGGCCCTGTGGCCTCGGCCCCCATCCTGCTTGGCCACGGCGGGCTTTCTCTTATTTCAGAAGCAAGCAGAGTCAGCCCTGGCTTGTCCCTGAACGGGTGGGGTAGGGGGCTCAGGGAGGGCCAGGGGTCTCCAGGTGGGGCTGGGATCTGACCATCCGGGGCGAGGCGCCCAAGGGTCTGGCATTGCCTTGCCCTGTGGCCAGGAGGCCTCCTTCAAGGAGGACCCAGCTGGAGACAAGCTCCCTGAGCAGGGCAGGGGGCAGGAAGCACAAACTGGAACAGTCTCATTCCAGAAGGCGCTCGGGCCAAGCGGTCGGCTGGGGCAGAGAGGGTGCTTTCCTCCCTGCCTGCCCGCCCCTGGGTAAGCACAGGCCCCATCTCCTCCGGGGGAGGCCCTGCCCCCTCTCTGGAGGGAGGCAACCCCACATGGTGCAACCAGCTTGGCAAGAGAAGGAAAGGATGGGTGCTGCCAGGCAGAATGCCTGCCTCCCTTTGTCTCTGGCCCCAGTTCCTTGTTCCGTGTTTGACAAAGGCACCTCCGCCTAGAGACTCTCTCTCTCTCTCTCTCTCTCTCTCACACACACACACACAGAGAGATCAGGGATGGAAACCACCTGTTCTCCCAGGTGAACATCAGCAAAGGAACCGAGGTCCCCCATCATCCTTCAGTTCATGAACGCCAAGGCTGGGCAAGGCTCCCCATCTCCAAGAGATGGCTGCTGGGTGGGTGGGTGGGGACCAGGAGGGCTGAGCAGGGCTCGATGATGCCACAGGTTGGGACTCGGCCAGGCCAGGTGCCAGGCCGGGCGGCAGCCACAGAAGGCCTCTGGCCTCTATTTGGGCTGGAACAGAGGTTGCCGATAAAAGATGGAGCCACAACCAGTTGTTGGTCTTTTTTGTCTGATGCCCTCGTTGCCGGCCTCCTCCCCCACCCAGACCTCCAGCTGTTGCCCCAGATCCAGATTGGGGGAGGCGGGGGGGGGGAGGGTTCTGTGGGGTGCCAGAGAGCAAAGCACTTGTTTGCTTGCTGGCTTTGGCGCAGGATCTCTCTCTTGACCTGAGTGAGATAAATGCAAGAGAGGAAGCCCAGGCGCCTGGCAGGTCCCCAAAGCCCCAAGGTTGGGTTCCTGTGGGCAGGACTGTGGTCGCCCAGGCGGGGGGGGGGGGGGGCGCGAGAGGGCCCACCACCAGATACATTTGTCACAAGCGGGGGGGGGGGAGGCGGAATGGAGAAAGTGGGAGAGAGAGTTCGCTCCACCCACAGGGGTGGCAGCTTAAGAGTCACTCTAATTACAAGTAACTAATTACTGGTGGGGTAATTAGTTATGGTTTTTCCATTAGTGATGTATGGAAGTGAGAGCTGGACCATAAAGAAGGCTGACCGCCGAAGAATTGATGCTTTTGAATTGTGGTGCTGGAGGAGACTCTTGAGAGTCCCCTGGACTGCAAGGAGATCAAACCTATCCATTCTGAAGGAAATCAACCCTGAGTGCTCACTGGAAGGACAGATCCTGAAGCTGAGGCTCCAATACTTTGGCCATCTCATGAGAAGAGAAGACTCCCTGGAAAGGACCCTGATGTTGGGAAAGTGTGAGGGCAAGAGGAGAAGGGGACGACAGAGGACGAGATGGCTGGACAGGGTCATCGAAGCAACCAACATGAATTTGACCCAACTCCGGGAGGCAGTGGAAGACAGGAGGGCCTGGCGTGCTCTGGTCCATGGGGTCACCAAGAGTCGGACACGACTTAACGACTAAACAACAACAACAATGAGGGTGGATTGAAGTTACACTTCAAAAAGAAGATGCCTTTTGAAGGACCGGAGGCGTGTCAATGGCATAACCCGTAAAGTTTTCTAGTTCCTTTCCAACACGATGCTTAAAGGGGAATCGGGTTTTTTTGGACAGACGTTGTACGAAATGAATTTCCATTTGCTTGCCACCCCACTCCCACCCGAGTAACCCGCAAGCGCCGCCGCCGCCGCCAGCACAAGGGATTCCTGGCGAACCCGGCGACCACTCAGGAGCCCCGACTCTCTGCCCAACCGGGCGCCAAGGAACAGGAGCACGTTACGCGTTGAAAGGAACGCTCCGAGCTGGGCTGCTAAGACGCTCCAGGCGGCACCTCGGCGCCCGCGAGCGGTGGGGTTGCTCCTTGCCCGGAGAAGCTCGGGCATCTCCATCGCCGTCATCCCAGCTCCAGCACCAGAGTAGCCGCCGGAGAGGGACGGCGGGGCTTTCCCGTCCGCCGGGGGTCTTCAAGGCGGGGGAGCGCTTCCAGCGGCGCCCGTGCCTGCGCCCCTGCCCTGGAGGGCGCGATCGGGGCCGAGAGCGCGGAGGGTCGCCAGCCCCGGCTCCGAGCGCGCGCAAGCACCGAGGGATCTCCCTCCCCGCCGCCCGGCCGCCCGGCCCCGCCTCCGCCTCCGCGCTCGCCTCCGCAGCCAATCCGGAGTGGCGCCCGGCGGAGCGGCGGCCTCCGTCCCGCCCGGCGCCGCCTCCGCTCCGCTTCGGAGCCACCCGCGGGCAGCGCGGGCGGCAGAGGCGAGCGCGGTGGCGAGGGCGCTGCAGCAGCCGAGGCCCGGAGCCGCCGAGGCAGGCGAGGAAGGAAGGACGGACGGACGGACGGACGGACGGAGGGGCCGAGGGACGCCCCCTCCCCGCCCGGCGCGCCCCCCCCCCCGATGGAGCGGGCATCCTCCCGGCAGCCCTCCCGCCCGGCGCTCTAGACGCCCCGGATCGCCCCTCGCGCCTGCCCGGTAAGTGGCCCGTCCCGCCGCGGCCGCCCCGCGGAGCGTGGCAAGCGGGAGGGAAGGAGGGTGGAAGAGGGGTTGCGCCCCGTCCACCAGCGCCCCCGCTCCGCCGGCCATGAGATTCGGGGAGGGGGACCTCCCTCACCGGGTTGTCGTGAGAACAGACAACGGGGGTGGGAAGGCGGCTTTCCGGTACCTGTTCCCCCCCCCCCCCCGATGATCCAGCTCAGCTTAAGGGTGGGGAACTCTCCGTGTCTCAGGGCTGAAGCTCCATCATCCCTGACTGCTGGCCAGGGTGGCTCAGCCCGATGGGAGTTGTTGTCCAAGAACTTCTCGAGAGGGCCACCGGATGCTCCCGCTTGACTCAGAGGAAGGGCCAGGCAGGAGGAGCGGACCAGGGCAGGTGGGGCCGGCATTGGGGCCCCCCTCCTCCATGTTAACACCACACAGACACACTGCTTAGGGCCAGATCCTGACAACTGAACAGGGTCCTCCAGGGCTTTAAAAAAAAAAAAAAAAAGGCCCATCGCGGCCACAACTCAGGGGCCAGGTCCCCTGTTCTAAGCCTCCCCAGCATCCTTGGCCAAGCCTTGGGCTCCCTCCCCCCTTTGGCCAATGTGAACAGCACAGCAAACGCACCACACACACACACACACACACACACACACACACACACACACACACACACACACACACAGCATGCACACCCATGGTGCGTGCCCTGAGCACCGCGGGCCAGCCTCAGCCGAACAGGAAATGCCCAGACTCTGCTCTGGAGCACAAGCAGAAAGACGGTTTGGAGCATGTGCAAAGCTCACCCCACACATTTCCCACTGCATGCCACTTGTGGGGTTCCAGGGTGACATTTCTCCCTCTGAAGGTTGGGGGAGGTAAGGAGGGCAGAAGCGGTGTTAGGCCTCTTTGCTGAAATGGGGGCCATGCCCTAGTTGCCCCCCCACTCCTCTGCCCTTTGGGGCTCCCTAGACTGGACCCCTCTTGAGCCTTCCTCCCTGGGGGGGTCAGCTGAGGGTGCTTCTGGTGGGGAGAGCAGTCAAGTGCCATAGGGCCCTCCCAGCCTGATTCAGGGGGGCTGTGACCCCTCAAAGCTTCTGCCCCATCAAACCTGTCCACCCTTAGGGGGTAAGGAAGAGGAGGGGGTTTCTCAGGTAGCCGGGGAAGGTGGGGGTCACCCTTGCCCACTTGGGGCTAATGCGGGGAGGCAGGGACCTCTGCAGAGGAAGGAGGCTGAGCCATCCTCTTGTCCAGCCCCCCCCCCCCGGCCACCTTTGTTCACCCCTGTTTTAGGGTGGCTCAGAGGTGGGGCCTCCCCCCCCCCCTCTACAGGCATTCTCTGCTCTCAGCTTTTCCAGTGCAGGCCTCTCTTTATCAGCTTCTCAGCATGGACAGTGGGAGGCTGGGAGGTTCCGCAGCTAAACCAAGCGTCTGACAATTCGGCCAGCCGGAAGGTTGGAAGCGAATGACCTCCAGGCTGGAGGCCCTCCGTGTGCCCGGCTCTCCCCACCCCCACCCCACTGGGGCCCTTGGGGGAAGGGCTGCAGCCTCTTCTGCAGGAGGCCACTGGCCGAGGCCTATGGGGCCCAGCCACCCTCCTGCCCTCGAAACTCCTCTGTGCTCCAGAAGTGGTCCCCTCCGCCTGTCCGCCTGTGTCTGGCTCCCTCTGAGCATCAGGGCAGGAGAGCGGGGACAGCCTTGGGACGGACTGCCCTGTCTGTCCCGTCCAGTCCAAAGCTATCCCCCTGCATTTGCTCCTGTACACCCTGGGGAGGGAGGGGGGCGCAGGCAGTTCTGTGGCTACCTCACCGAGGGCTGTAGGGAAATGATCGCCTTCCAAACTGTCCCCCCCCCCGCACCCCGCTGGGGCCTGGGTGCTGCAGGGGAGGGGGAGGCCCTGCTGGAGATCTGACCGGGTGCAGGAGCCGAGCTCTCGTCTGTGGAGAGAAAGCTTTTGAATTATAGTTTTTTGCGGGGAGCCGGGCTGGAGAACTGAAGCAGAAATCTTAGGACCTTGAGCGAATTAAAAACAACAACCCAGAATTCCTTTGGGGGAAGCCGCGATATTTCAAGCCGCCTAACACAGATGTGAGTCTGTCTTGTGAAGAAAGAGAGGCCGAGTGCTGAAATCTAGGAAAGAAAATGCCTTGGGGGGGGGGGGGCTTCTTTGGAACCAGCGTTGCAGCTCTGTTTTCACTTACGGTTTCTCCGCCTCCCTCCACGCACATGCACGCATGCCCCCCTCTCCCCCACCCCTTTCCCCCAGTAGACGCCTCTGCTTTTTGGCAAAATAAGTTCAAAATGTTTGATGGCTTCCAATATCGCCCTGCATTTCTGTAAAGGAGATTAAAAACACTTGACACGATTTCATGGAGGAGGTGCTTTTCAGTCCCTGGAGGGGGGGGGGCAATAGACTGTGCTTGTTTCAGAGAGACTTTGGGGGGTCGGAATCCAGAATTTGGATCAGGTGGCAGACAGCCCATGCTTCCAGGAGACACTGAGGGAGGACTATTGCTGGGCACCTCCACAAACCATATGCCACGGCTGAGAAAGTGCATTGGTGTCCACATTGTTTCAAACCAACCCAGAAGCTGCCGTTTGTGGGTGTGTGCCGTGGAAGAGAATGCACCCAAACCCACCAGGAAGAGGGTGAAAGCATGGGCAGGGGGCGGGGGGGGGGAACCACGGTCACAAAAGTGGTAGCCCGTTTTCATCTGGCCACCCCAATTGCACAGATCAGTCACAACGGCCGGGTGCCAAATGTGTAGTAGAACTTACTGCTCCTGCCCCTTCCACGCCTCCCCATCCGCTCAGGCTCTTTCTGACTGTGAAGCCACCATGTGGCATACAGACCACAGGCCCCTCTCATGGCGCCCTCCCCCTCCCCCCAAAGCAACCGATATTCAGAGGAC
The DNA here is from genome assembly GCA_037013535.1 of Intellagama lesueurii. NCBI lineage: Eukaryota > Metazoa > Chordata > Lepidosauria > Squamata > Agamidae > Intellagama > Intellagama lesueurii. Next base: position 22,905,338 of record JBAJHW010000012.1, on the reverse strand, counting down.
CTCTGCGCCTGGCCCAGGAGGTTCCACTCACGTCCACGAGTCTAAAGCAATAGTGGATCTGCATTAATGCACATGCTGACTTCAAAGCTCTGCTACTAAAACAAATGTAATGAACTGCACAGGATTTGTAAACCGGTGGAGCGACTGAATGTGCACCACCGTCCCGAGGCCAGACGCAGCCTTGCTTTGCTTTGAGGGGCTGTGCCCATCCGTTGCACCCCAGGCCATCTCCTCAGAAGAGCCGCTTTCCTCTGTGCAAAAGACGAGGCAGAGGGAAGGGGTGTGATGGGAGGGAAGACCCCTCTCCTTCGGGGGTGCCTCTGGGCCCCTGCTCCTGTTTCCAGCAGCCGGGGCCTAGCCCAGGGATGAGCCTCCTCGGGCACCAAAGAGGCCCAGCCGACCTCAGAGGTCCCCCTCCCCAAGCTGAAGGCCCAAGGAAAGAGCAGGCGACTCTTCCTCCTCTAGGCAGGGCTCAACCTGGCCTGCCGAGTTTCTCGCCTCCTTCCACCCAGCTGAGCTTCACAAACCGGAAAAGCTGCCAGGCTAAGCGTGGCTGCCTTCATGGCGTTGGAAAGCTCATCATATGAGAGAGAGAGAGAGAGAGAGAGAGAGAGAGAAAGCAGCATTCCACTCTCTCTGTGTATGTGTGTGTGTGTGTGCGTGTCAGGCAGGGGTTGAGGTGTAAGCCCCAATCCCTCCCTCCCTCTCCCGCCCATGTCACTGGCTCCGAAGCTGGTGCAAGCCTACGATCAGTTTCCTTTTGGAAGGCTGCCTTCCTGGCGTGCCTCCTCCCAAGCACCTGGGGGGGGGGGGTTGCAGCTGATAAAAGAGGAGGCGGGAGGCTGCATCCTCACCAGCAGGAATGCTTTAACCAGGCAGAGGGGAGATGCGCGTGGACCCCCCCACCCTAAGAATGACCCCCCCAGAGAGGGTAAAAAGCAAAAGCCCCCCTGGGGGACTGAGTGGCAGCCCAGGGGTGGCCAAAGGTAGCGAGGGTGAAAGCGGCAAGGCCGTTCCCCCCTCTAGGCCTGCTGCTCCGGACGGATCATTCTGCCAGCAAGCTTCCCCACACCAGGTACATTCCCAGCCAGGAGTCTGAAAAGCAGAGTTTGGGAGGCCGGGGAGAGCAGGATTCTCAGCTGGCAGCCCTCCTCTTGCCCCGTGGCTACCAAGACGGCCAGGTGACTGGCCTAGGGCATTTGCTCAGTGAGAGTTGGGGAGGGAGGCGGCAAGGAAAGGGGAGACCTGCTAATGCCCCTGGCAACCCAGCCTGCGCTGCCCCGCAGAGGGGGCACCCGTGCTGACCCTCCCTCCCTCCCTCCCTCCCTCTCTGGAGTGGAGACAAGCTAGAACTCCGAGCCATTCCCTCTTCCTCCTCCACCCCCCACCCCCCCGCTCTTCTGGCTTGGCTGCTGCAGGCAGCAATTCTGTACTTTAGGAAAGTCAGGGTGGAGAAGGGGGAGGGGAGGGGGAGGAGGCACCCCCCCCCCCCCAGACCCTCCTGAGCTGGACAATGGTGGCCTTGTTTGTCCTGCATGGGGGCTGACGAGAGAAAACCACCAAGAAGGTAAAGGCTGGCAGGAAGGGTGTTCACACACCCAGCGGCACCAGCTGGGATGGGGACCGGGGCAGGCCCACCGCGGGGAGCAGCTGGGGAGCACAGGATGCGGTCCCTGTGCTTCTTCCCCCAGACTGGTCTTGAACTGGGCCTGAGTCGTCCCCACCACCACCAAGTGCCAGGTAGCGTCTGAGGCTGGACGGATGGGGAGGCTGGTCGTGCCACGCAGGAACGCGGGAGGGAATAAGTGGGTTCATATTGGAGCCTTCCCACTTCTCCGAGGGCCACAGGAAGGGCAGGGAGTGACCCACAAGGGTCAAGGGGGAAGCCGGGTGCCGGGGTGCCGGCCACCTCCTGGCCTTGGCCTCTCCTTCTCTTCCTGCTGCTGCTGCTCCAGGCTGATCAACTGACGGGCAGACGAGGCTGGGCGGGCAGGCGGGCAGGCAGCCCCTCCCTGGCCTAATTGAGGGTTGCGTCCGGGTCTGCCTGTGCACTAATGACAGCCTGTTGCTCAACGAGTTTGTGGTCAGGTGGGGGCTCCGCCCGAAAGGCAACACCGCGAAAGGCAGGCCCTGAGCCTCACCGGACCATCACCTTCCGTGTCCCTCTGGGAGGAGGAGGTGCAGGCCGGCGGGGGGGGGGGGGGAACAGAAGGGGATCTGGGAGGTGTGATGGGTCTGCCCAAGGGACCCAGAGCAGCGCGGTGGGGGAGCGGCTCATTAGGCTGGGACTGCAGCCCCAACGGGTTACGCTGGGGCGCCTCAAAGAAACCATCCCGCCCTCGCTGGTCGGCTCGGTTGGCTGGCTGAGTGAGCGCCCTGCTCTCCAAAGCCCAAATTAGATGCATGATCCAGGAAGTGGGTGTTTTGGTGGTGGCGGCGGGGGGCGGGGGGAGAGAATGCATTCCATGGGGAAAGCATCATTTCAGAGGTGGGAAGGTTGGCTCCATCCGAGCCAGGCAGGTCATCTGGGTTGCCAACTGCCTTTTTTCACAGTTCCCCCCCCCCCCATATAAAGGTATCTGGAGACCCACAGTGGGGAAAAGACCCCCTTCTATAATTACTGTGGCTGGTCCTTGGTCCATTTGTCAGAACCGCTCTGTGCTGTGGAAGCTGAGCAGTGCCCCCCCGGGGGGGGGGGCTTAAGGAACCCTGTGGCTGATCCCCAGGGGAGCAAGGGGGGGGGCAGAGGGTGCGTCTCCCTCCCAGACGCCAGCCCATCAGGACAAGAGGAGGAAAGACGGAAAGCTGCTGAAAGACAACAGAAATAGGCACAACCGCGGCAGAAGCCCAGGCTCTCCTCAAAGGGGAGGGCCCAGATCCACCCCCAGTTCCTGTGCTGTGGGTTAAATCCTGGCACAGGCCACTCCTGACCCGGGTGAGCAAGCGAGAGATAATTAAAGGGGCAGCAGACGTTACTAAGCAGGCGGGTTGCAGGAGCAGGCAGACACGTCGGCGAAACTGAAGACGGTCCTTTCCAAAGAGTGTTCCAGTGAGCGAGGGTTTGTGCTAGCAGCTGCCCCCCCCCCCCCGCTGCCCTCCTGCATCCCTGGCCTCCTGCTCTTGGAGCTGGGGGGGGGGGACAGGAGGAAGGAAGTGACCCCCCCCCCCCCGCAATGATTTGGGCTGCCATCAAAGCGGTGCAGGATTCTGGGACCTCTGGTCCCACATACATTTCTGGGCTTCAGCTCCTAGCTGCCCTGGCCAGGGCAGGCCATGACAAGGCATGATGTGAGTTGTAGTCCTGCCATAAGTGGAAGGCTGTCCTTTCCCACTGACCAGCCCAGCCCCCCTCCCATCCCATGGCTTTCCCCAGGGAAGCTCCAAGCCAGTCTCTGTCTGCCCAGGAATCGCCAGGCCCTCTGGCCAGTGACCCCCAGAGGTGGACAGCCAACGCCAGAGTCCAAGCCCGATCAGAATCAGAGCACAGAGGCTGCCCTACCCCGACACGCGCAGGCAAAGGACCGAGGGAGGCAGGCAGCCCCCTCGGACTAAGTGTCCCTAACAGAGGATGGTGGCCAGCTTCAGATTTACAAAGGGTGCTTCTTCGAGGAAAATGGAAAGGAAGGTCGCCCACAGAAAAATTTCAACACATCCCAAAAGAAACAGACAAGATGTCCACATCATCTGTTTATGTCTGGGATGCTAATCTCTGGTTGCTCAGCTAAGAGCCCTGTGTGAGTCAGAAGCAGCCAGATTAATGGAGGTTTTGCAAGCATTTTGCAACGCAGAGCTCTGCCTCCAGCACAGCACACCCCATGATCCCCCACTGGTTTAAAGCAACATGGATTCCAGAACAGTCTTTGCTGAAAGGGAGAATGAACTTAAATGGGGGCGGGGGGGGGGGGAAAGAGAGATGTGAGTGTGGCCCTTGCCCATCTCCTGCCCTCCCTTTGCCACTGCCACCCTCCCCAGCATGTGCGCACGCCGCTTCCAAGGCCCCCGGGGTTTCCCCCTCGGAAAGCAGCCTGTGCTGGGGAAGGCACGGTCGCCCCAATGCTCGGCCCCCCTTCCCTTTGGCACTTGAGGAGGGGTGTGTGCGTGTGATTGTGTGTGTGTGTATGTGTGTGGGGGGGTCTGTAAGTTCCAGGGAAGGAATGCTGCAGGCGAGCCTCTGAAGTCCTGCCAGTCTCACAGCCAGCCACCCCACCCGGGTTTTTTTAGCAGGCGCAGGAGGAAGTGTTAGGAGGAGCCGCCGCCGCATCTTGGGAGCAGATGGTCCTTCCCCCCCCCCCTCCCAGCCGCTGCGGAGGAGCCGCCCTGCATACCGGCACAGAGGGGCCCGAGTCCCTCTGCTGCAACCTTTCCAGCAGGCCGTGGCCGTGAACCCCTGTAGCTCACGACAGCCTCCGGCCAACGACTCAGCCCAGCCAGCCCAGCGCTGGCCACCTGGGTTGACCCCTCGGGGCAGAGATGGGCAGCTCAGCCCAGGGGATCCTGACACCGGCCCTGGGCGGAGCAGAGGGACAGGGGTCTGGACACCCCAGCCAGAGCCCTTGCAGGTCCCGCACCCTGTGGCTTTCGGGGGGTGGCGGCAAGTGGGGAGCCGCAGGGCAGTTTTCTAGCATGAAGGGTTCTCAGCCCATGGTTCGGGTGCCAGGATGGGACGGAAATGCCTTGGGCCGCTGAGGAAGGATTCACACCCCTTCAGCCCCCCATCGTGTCCTCCGGCGGGTGCGACTGGCTCCTGCCCTTGCAAACGCTTTTGCCCCCAGCTCTTCAGCGGACTGGGCGAGAAAACTTTTCTGTCTGGCATTTGGCTTTACTGGGAGGGAGACTCTTAGTGGCACAAGCAGCCGGACTGGGCCCCAGGCCCTTTGGCAGCACCACAGCTGCTTCTGCGTCGCAATTACACAGGCAGTAAATGGAACAGGATACTGACCTTCCTATGCTACTGTCTAATATAGAACACATGATTGCTTCAATTTTCAGCGACTGCCAGAACTTGCGGTTTCTGTCTATTTTTATTTTTCCTTCCAAGCAATTGGAGGGAGTTGGCAACTTTCACGGGGGGGGGGGGAGGGAGGGCTTGCCCTCAGAATAGCCCCCCCCCCCAGCAGCCGCAGAGAGAGGCAGGAGGGCACGGGGAGGGCAATGGCAAGCAAGGGACATAAGACTAAGGCTCGGCCTGGCACAGCTGGAAGGAGCCGAGGAGAGCTTTTCTCTCCACCCGGCTGCTCTGAGCTCATCGAGCAAAAACGACAGCCAGCCCCCCCCCCCGCCCCCGCCCCCAGAACCCATGCTGCTCAGCTGGCTCTGGCTTGGGCTGTGCATTGACCCATCCTGGCCTGCTCTTTCACGCTCTGGAGGAACAGCCAATGGGGGTCGTCCCCCCCCCCCAATCCACTGACTGTCCCTGGTGCCCTGGCCCCATCCGATTACTAGCCCCCCCCCCCCCGCTTCACTCCAGCTAGCAAAGGTCCCCAATTAGCCTGCTCCATCATTTACCAAGGGCCTTGGCTGGGCTTGTGTTCAAGGTGGTGGTGGGGAGATGGGCGGGAGCATCACCCCCCTCCCCTACAAGGCAAAGGGGCAGGAAGTGGGGCAGGCAGCTCTGTCTGTCTTGGCAGGGTGGGGGAACAACCTGGGCTCGTGCTCTGGTTCAAACTGGATTGAAGTGGGGTTTAATGTGGATAAGAAGCAGGCTTGGGAGCAAATGTCTAGGTGGAAAGGGCGGAAAGAGCCGGGCAGTGGCAGAAAACCCTTTTGGGTTTGGAGAAAACCCAACTAAGAATTTGGGGTGGGGTAGATGTTGCCTGCTAGGTTTTTGTGGAGGAAGTGGAAAGAGGCGCCGTCTTCCCTCTCTGCTAATCCTAGAGCGGAGGATGAGCCGTGAAACTGACAGGCATGTTTATTATTTATTGAAAAGGATGTATTCTTTTCCTGCCCAACCTCGGCTTCTGAATGATTGAACAATAAAAAAAATGAAAAACAATCTTCATTTGAACAAACATTTAAATAAACAACGGCTTTAAAAAAGCCACTTTTTACATCTCTTGTAAGGAAACCAAGCATGCCAAATAACCCTGTTTTGGGCTGTCGGGCCCGGCCTGATTTCCTTGCCTAGGGAGTTTCACCCCTGAGGGGCTGCTAAGAGAAAGCCTTTCCCTTCCCCCCCCCCCACATCATGGACTCCCAGCTGATCTCTGGCCAGAATCCTAGGGGAAAGACGGTGCACCCAAGGGAAAACTGTGCCCCGTGGGGCATTTTCTGAGGGGGCAACTGAGAGCGTCACCCGTGTACGTCTGAGCAGTCCATGGCCAGATGCAGCCAGGGGAGTCTGTGAGGGGCCCTCGGCCTTTGGGCCCCATCCTTGGCTTCCTATGTACAAACAGCTGGCCAGGTCCTAGGAGTGGGGCCACCTTGGCTACTCTTCCTTAAGCAGTGGAGGTAAATTAGGGGAGGATCTCTCTTTCCCTCTCCCCCCCCAACATCTCTGCCTTCCTGGGGGAGGGACCCAGGAGTCCTGCTTATTGCTCCCAGGAAGAAGAGGAGGTTTTGGGCACCTCCTCCCCCCTCCCCAAACCCTAACTGCTAACAGGATGCTGGAGAGAAACCAGATCCCCTGACCCAGCAATCATGTGGGGCCAGCCCCACTTATCTCCCTGCCAGTGAAGCACACCAGACCCTTTAAGATGAGAGACTGCCTGTCAGCACGCCCCAGCAAACAGCTGGCTTCCATTACCCCCCCCCCCAAAAAGCTCCAGGCCATCCGTCACCCCAGCCACAGAGGGGCCCTGGAACGGCCTCCACCTGACAGGTTAAGAGACTGCATAAGGCAGCCGAGGAAGAGGCGGGGGGGGGGCACCCAAGACGTGGCGTGGGGAGAGAGCCAAGGTAGGAAGGCAGGCAGGCAGGCAGGCAGATGGGGCCCCACGGAGGCAGCAGCAGCAGCTTGCCCTATGGCAAAAGGGCAAGAGGGACCGAGGACCCTGCCTGCTTGGCCTGCCCCTGCTGAGGGAGGCGGGGGGGGGCAGAACACCTCCCCTTGGAGAAGGCCTGCCACGAACCATGCATGGCTCAGAAAGGAAGAGAAGGGGCTTCTGGCTGCTACTTCCCAAGTGTCTGCTCGCCCTTGGCGAGACATAAATGACAGCGCAATCCACACCATGCGCTCCTTGGGTGAATGAATGGCTTCTTCTTTCCCCGTCTCTGGCCTCCAGAGCAAAAGGGGGCAGGAAGGGCGGGAGCCGCCACTACGTCCTCAAGGCGATGGAGGAGAGCAGGATGGAGAAGCTGAGGGGGCGCTGGATCAGACCCCACCGAGCCCCACCAGCCCCTCTGGCCTGGCCAAAGGCCTCCAGCCAGGCCATTCCCTGCCCTTCATCCCCCCCACCCCCGCCTCCTCCAGGCCTCCACTTGCACTCGACTGCCCACCTCCTGAAAGACCCTCCAGCTCCAAAATGCCCCCCGCCCACCCCCCTCCGTCCCCCAGTCCTTGTTGCCCAGGCTCAGGACCCTTCCTGGCCAAGCACCCTCCCCTGGCGGAGTGATGAGGGAGGGGGGAGGTTCTTTGTCCTACATCTGCTGCCAGTCATCTGCCTGGGGTAGACCCCCCCCTCCAGCTCTAGAATTTATGAGACTGGGGAGGGAGGGGAGAAGGGTTCTCCTGCTCCCCCCCCCCCCACAATACTCTCTTCAGGAGCTTTTTCTTTCCCCGGGCAAGAAAGCCCCCCCTTCCTCCCAGGAACTGGGGGGGGGGATTTTTCCTACGCCGACCCTCCTTCCTTCCAGCTGCACATTCCAAACTTTATTACCTGTCTATGTGATGCCCGCTTCTTTGAGGATATTTACAGAGCCTTCCCCCCCCCCACTCACAGCCTCCTCCTTTGCCAGTGTTAATTAGCTCCCTTATTAAAAGAGCTGACAGACAAGTCAGCAGCCCCTCTGATTCCACTGCGCTTGGGGGGAAGAGGGGGAGAGGCCCACCTGAGCCAGCCAAAACCCTCCTCTGCAGGCACCCTCACCTGCCCTTTGAGGACCAAGAACACAAGGTCCCAGCCCCCAGATGTACAGGGTGATTGATCTTCTGTAGGATCACCCTGCACTTCCCTGCACTTGCAAACTATGCCATCTTACGAGTGCTACAGGATGCTTCATCCAGCTAAACGGTACCGTCTTGGGAAGGGAAAAGGGGAGGAGAGGAGGGCTCGAGTCAGATCACTGTGCAGGCGCTGTATGGCTTCTGACAAACCTCCGGGAAAGAAAGGAACAGGATAGGACCCTCTCTTGGGTTTGTTGGGTTTCAGGGCTGGCTCCCTGGCCTGGAAGTGTGAGTCAGAAGGGCAGATTTCCACCCTTTTCCACCTTGCCCCCCCCCCTTTAAACCTGATGAACAATTCTGGAGAACGTGAGCAACGCCTGTAAAGATGGAGCCCTCCTTCGCAGGGGGAAGCGGGCTTTTGGTTTCCATCACGGTGGGACCCCAAGTTCTTTGACGAAGTGATGGGGTGGGGGGGCACAGTCGGCCTCTTGACCTCTGGAAGAGCGGCCGAGGGGAGACGGCGGGAGCGGCTCCGACCGCTGGGGACCCCGCGGGGCCACCGTTCAGCAAGAGGGCTGAGCAACAGGGACCCGCGTGTGTGCCTCCAAGGCAAGTAGGGCCAGAAGCCCCCTTGCCAAATTGGGGGGAGGCGGGGAGGGGGCAGACAAATGCCCCGGGAGCGTCTTCCAGAGGTGGCCAGGTGCTTCTTGCCCCCGTAAGGACGCAGTCAGCAAGACCCTTCCTGGTCCCCCACCGGTGACCCCCAACGTCTTACAACCTGCCACCCGCCCCAGTGGCAGCCGGGGGGGGGGGGGATCCCTTCCTCAGTCCTGTTTTTGCCACGTTTCCAAGGGATGTCCTCGTGTTCACAAAATGTGAGGCTGACGCCAAAGTACATCATAGAGGAAAATTGCGCCGCATGACATCGGATGAGCTCACCCACTGGAGGAACAGAAATGGAATGAAATTGGGCCATGTGGTGATCTGAGGCTCGCCCGCCTGGGGAGCCACACAGGTCTGTTCGGTTTATGGCGAGGGACTTTTCAACTGGGTGGGACAGAGGAGAAAAAGAGGCCAGAGGCCCTTGGCCGGTCACACGAGATGACGACTACCCATTTCTTCATGGGTGTGACACAGTGAGGGGAAGGTGGGGTCTAGTTTATTCCTTCCGGGGGGGGGGGGAGCACCTGGCCCAGCCTGTGTCCAAACTGTTCCCGGATTCCCTCTCTGAGAAATGAGCAGGGAACTGAGGGCGCTGGGGGAGATTCACCTTCCTGCTCCCCACTCCCTTCCCCCCCCCCTTACAAGAAGTGCAGATCAATGCAGTTCAGTGCATTCCTGCCCGGCGTGAAACCCAGGGCTCAAAGGACCCCCACCTTCTGTCCCATGCTGGACAAAGAATCGAGGCCCCCCACTCTACGAGTCTGATCCAAAAGGACTGACCCGGGGTGCCTCCCTGTGCCATCAGCCCTCCCAGCTGGACTGGGCTTAGGCAGGGCCCGTTGACCACTCCAGGGGTGAGGCGTCCCAACAGCTGCAGCTGGTGAGCCGTCCTAGAAACTGGGGCAGGGGGTGGGTTGGGGAAACACTTTGGAGGAGGTTGCTAGGTGGGGCTCCCCTGACTGGGGGCCAGTTGGCTCGCCTGCCTGACTCGACTCCTGGGGTGACGCTTTGGGGCCTGGGGCAGCCAAGGGTCAGAAGAGAAGGCGCCGTCTTGGGCGGGGGCTCCTGGACCGGGTGGATGGCCTTTGGGCCACCGCCGAGCAGGGGCAGGACTGGAAGGGGGGGCACCTGATGGGGAAGCAAACAGGGGAGGCGGCAGGGAGAGCCCCCATTCCACCCCCTGCAGAGAGGACGCCTCCTCACCGCCCTGGCTGCAGGCATGGCTCGCACCCCCAGGAGCCCTGCCTGCAGCGGTGATGGCCCAGGCTCCCAGGAGATCAAACCCTTTCCCGAGAAGACAGCCACGCGTGGGGTGGCGTTCAGGCCATGGCAGTGCAGCCCAGCAAGGCCAGTGGCTGAAGCCGTGGGCCAGAATCCCCCACTGGGGAAGGAGGGGGCCGTCCCCTGTTCCATGCCTCAGGCTGGGCCGGGAAGGGCCCAAGGGAGCCACCACGTTCCAGGAGAGCTTCGGATTGCAAACCCGCAGATCCTGGGGCCAGATCTGGCCACCTGCTTGCCTGGCCTGGCCCGGCCCGGCCCGTGAAGGGCACTCGCAGAAGCCGCACGCTGAGCCTTAGCGAGCAGGGGCCAAGCGTGGGGTCAACGCCACGGCCTTCCTGCTCCACCAGGAGACTTCAGCTGGGATGCTCAACACAGCTGCCCGGGAGGAAGGCAAGCCCACCAGAGCCCAACATCCTCTGCGAAGCCAAAGCCTCAGGCCCCTCCCTTTGCCACCCGCCCCCCCCGCCAGCAACAGACAGGGATGGAGGGGGGAGAGGGGGGTCGCTCTCATCGGGTTGGAACCTGCAGCCCCCTCTCCTTGGTCAGTGGTCTCCAAAAGCCCCCCTCGTTTTCCACATCTGATCATATCCTGAGTCAACCTCAGCACGAAGGCTTTGAGGTGCCTCCCCCCCCCCCCCCACACACACACCAAAGTCCCACAGAATGCCAGTGTCAGCCCTGGGCATCACCCCGGGATGCTCACCTCCCTCAACTCTCCCTCCCTCCCTCCTTTCTGTGGGGCCAGAGCTGTACTATTTGCAAGCTGGCTCAGCAGTTTGTGGGGGGCCGGGGGAAAAACTGGGATGGCTTCCCAACCTGACTTGAGACGGAGAGCCAGGGGCTGGGGGCAGGGTGTGGGTGGGTGTGCGTGTGTATGTTGTCACAGTGGCCTTTCTGAACAGCCTCCAGGGCACGGGTACAGCGGCTCAACAGACGCCCCTGTTTTCTTTTTGCAGAAGCGACGCCATGGGGCACCCCACACTCTGGGGGCGGCTGCTGCTGCTGCTGCTGCTCCTCTTCCCAGCCTGTGCCTTTGCCCAAGGCTGCCCCGCGGAATGCCAGTGCAACCCGGCCCAGATGGTCTTCTGCATCTCCCGGAGGGCCCACGCCGTCCCGCAGGGGCTGCCGCCCGACACGGCCAACCTGTACCTCTTTGAGAACGGCATCCGCTCCCTGAGCGAGGACAGTTTCGTGGGGCTGCCCGCCCTCCACCTCTTGGACCTCTCCCAAAACGAGATTGCCAGCCTCCCCCACAACGTTTTCCAGCCTCTGCCAGGCCTCCGGAACCTCGACCTGTCCTCCAACCAGCTCCGCAGGATCACCAACGAGAGTTTCCATGGCCTGCAGCTGCTGGAGCGCCTCTACCTGCACCGCAACCAGATCCAGCACATCCACCCGGCGGCCTTCGAGGCCCTGCCGAACCTGCTGGAGCTGAAGCTCCAGGCCAACCAGCTGCAGGCGGTGCCCCCGCTCCCCCTGCCCGCCCTCCTGCTGCTGGACCTCAGCTGGAACAGAATTGCTGCCCTGGAACCGGGCATCTTCCGCGTCCCCAACCTGGAGTCCCTGAAGATCGCCGGGCTGGGCTTGCACAGCCTGGAGGAGGAGCTGCTCTCCGAGCTCCAGAACCTCCACGAGCTGGACCTCTCGGACAACCTGCTGGCCGCGGTGCCCAGCGGGCTGTCACGGCTGCGCAGCCTGACCAAGCTGAGCCTGGCGGGCAACGCTCACATCTCCCAGCTGCTGCCTGGAGACTTCGGAGCGCTCCGCAACCTCCAGGAACTGGACATCAGCAAGCTGAACCTCCACAGCCTGCCCGAAGACTTCTTCGGCGCCTTCCCCCGGCTCAAGGCAGTCACCGCGGCAGAGAACCCCTTCAATTGCATCTGCCAGCTGAGCTGGCTCATCGGCTGGGCGAGCGCCGGCAAAGCCTCCCTCCGGAGGTCCAAGGAGACCCGGTGCCACTTCCCCCCGAAAAACGCCGGCAAAATGCTCCAGCATCTCGAATACGCGGATTTCGGGTGCCCAGCCACAACCACTGTCACCCCCACCTTGAAAGCCACCAGCCCGAAGCTTGCCACACCCATCCCTAGCAGCGGGCAGGCCTCCCCCGAGCCTAGTACCCCCAGCCCGGCCCCGGGAGACAGCAGCCCCACGGCCACGCCCTTCACCTTCCTGCAGTTCCTGCCAAGGCCGGGGCGCTACCTCTGCCCCCCGCACACCTGCCTGAACGGTGGGATGTGCCAGCTGGATGCCCAGAACCACCTGGAGTGCGTCTGCCCGCTGGGCTTCTCAGGGCTGTTCTGCGAGACCCAGGGGCCGGTGACCACGGCGGCCAGCCTCACCCAGGCCCCAACGCCACCCAACCCCATCGTGGTCAAGCATGTCAGCGGAACCTCCCTGAAGGTGGACCTGCAGAACTACGTCCGGTCCAAGAGCCAGCTGAAGGGCCTCCGCCTCACCTACTGGAACCTCTCGGGCCAGATAAGCGGCCCGTCACCCTCAGCTTACCCGCCTCCCTGCCCGAGTACACGGTGCGGGCCCTGAAGCCGAACTCTTCCTACCGGATCTGCATTGGGCCCATGGGGGGCAAAGCCCACGAGGAAGACCTCTGCCTGGAGGCCCAGACGCCGCACTTCACGCAGCAGTACCACGCCCCCGTCACCCAGGGCAAAGAGGCCAGCCTGACTCTCATGGTCCTCCCAGCTGTGGCTGGCCTCTTGCTCCTGGTGGCTGGCGTGGCGGTCATCTCCTGCTACGTGTGGCGGAGGAGGAGGAGGCGGCGACAGAGGAAGACTCCGGGCCCTTCCCCTCTTCCTCCTCCTGCTTCCGTGGCCCGTGGCCCTGACCCACTGGAGCTGGAGGGGGTGAAGGCGTGCCTCGAGAAGGGAGATGCGGCCGGACCCGCGCAGAAGACGGCAGCGGAAGGGGCCCCCAACGGCTTGGAATACGAGGTGCCGCTCATGCAGCCGCCCTTCACCGGCAGCACAACCCCACGGCTGCCACCGCCTTCTTACTTTTAGGGCCAAGAAGGGGGTCCCATTCCAGAAGCCCCCCCCTTGGGGTAAAGGCATCCTGAGAAAGCAGCCTTCTAGACCCCAGGAGGAGGCTCATCTTGCATTGAAGTAGAACCCTCCCATCAGCCCGAGTTGGAACAAGTGCCTGCTTTGGGGAGACGGCCGCCCCACGGGTCCACACAAGGCGCTCCGGCGGCACCCGTGGAGGCAAAGAACCCCTGTCCCCTCACCCCTCCATCCACCCACCCCCACGGCAAGAGGGATCCACGTGCTGGCAACTCTGAATCCTTCTGCCACCCAGCTGGGCCAGCCACAGGCCTGCTGGGGCAACCGCGTATGAAGTACAAATGAAGGACCGGGACCCTCGGTGGCAGAATCCGGAGAGAGCTCTCTGGGTGAGCTCGTTGGGAGTAAAGCTTTGCGGACATTACTCTAGAGAGAATATTTATACTGCAGGATCATTTTCCATTTCTTCTGGGAAATGTTTCTTTTTTCTCCCCTCTAATGCCAAGGTACTTTTTTTTAAAAAAAGCAAAACAAAACAAAACGGCTACGAATGCTTTTGTACAAAAATAAAGTGTTTGTACAGTTCGTGGGTGTCGTGTGTGAGAGAAGGGTGGGTGGGAGAGAAGTGAGATGACAGGCAGGGTCAGCGGAGGAAGAATCCAGGAAGGGGGTGCGATGAGACGAGCAGGGAGACCCACTCGCGACCCTTAAGGAAGAGAAGTTTGCAAGTTGGGGTGGGGAGAGACAGGTTGCCCGAGGCAGGAGCAGCTGGACGGCCACAGCCAGCCCGCTTTGGCTCCTCCGGCCCTTCTCCCTTCTGCTGGCGGAGGGAGAGCTGAGGGAGGTTTCCCAAGACGGAGCAGGAAAACATATACTACTGAAGTTCCGAACCCCACTGCATCCCCCCCCCCCCCGATATAAGGCGGCCAGGCAGGAGCCACGTCCTCCCAGAACTTTCTTTGGCTGGGTTGAGCTTGGGCGCCCTTGGCACTTGCTCGCTCGCTCGGCTGCTGGAGCACACCCGGAGCCCTGTTTACACAGCTGCCTCCCATTGCTGCCTCAGCCGCTGGCGGGCCGGGCCGGCCAAGGGTCCAAAGCAGCTCCTCCCTCCCCCTTCCCCTCCCGGCCTGGCCTGCCGGCTGCCACGGATCAGCCGAGCCCCACCACATGGCTTTCATTAAGCAGGTCGTTCCGAATTGCTTCCAAAGCCTCTGGAAAAAAAAACCCTCGCCGCCGCCCCCTTGCTCCTCCTTCTTCCCAGTTTTGCCATTCAAGGAGGGGGTGGAGGGGGAAGGAGGCTTTTCTCCCACTCACTGCTTGTCAAGAGAAGCAGGGGGGGCGCGGGGGGGGGGGCGACCAGAGTTGTCCTGCTCCCTAAGCACAACATAGGGTATCCCACCCGCCTCCAGGCACCAGGTAACCCTTCCCTTTGGTTTCCAAAGTGGGTCACCTACTTTGAGTCTCCAGATTTTCCAGCCCGGGGTTTGTCATGTTTCTGGGTGCCTCTGCCCCCATCCAAAAAAACCCAAAAACCAGTCTGCTCTCTGTGTTATGAACGCCCCCAGCAACCACCTCCCCCTTTGCAGGACCCGAGAGGCGACGGGTCTTGCATCCCCAAAGCTGAGACACAAAGTCAAGAAGGCTGCAGGCCCACTCCTTCCCCCTTTTCAGGTCCCATTGCTCCCACACCCAGCCTGGACCTTCAGACGGGTCTGTTTTGTCCTCACCTCCCAGCTTGGCAAGGCCTAGCCTGCTGAAGAGCCCTGTGGGACCCAAAAGTTGGCCGCTGAGAGTATTTTCCTGCTGGAATCGAGGAGGTGCCCAACCACATTGCTTTGGGGTTTTGCTCACGAACCACAGGGCTGGGCTTTTCCTTTTATGCCACACTCCCTTGACTAAGCCGTGGCCCTTCCGTGACCCACTGCAAAATGGGGATAACTTCCTGTGATAACAAAGCAACCTCTCACTACCATCCCAGAGCATGTCTGGCTCCAGACCAGGCTCTGCCAAGTTGGTGCCTTCTAGGAGTGCTGGACTACAGCGACCATCGTCCTCCACCATCCATGCTGGCTGGAAGCTGTGGGGTTGTCGTTTGGCAGGCCTGGGGAGGGCCAACTTGGCCAAGGAGGGGATTTCTAGGCCTGTGTTTATTCCCAGGGCAGCTCATGGCCGGTCAATGGCCTCGGCCTCGGTCGGGAGGCAGGAAACCTTTGCCAAAAAGCCGAGCCCTGAGCAGGGGAGCAAGCGCATCATCCGAAAGGAGGACGGGTTTATCCCAACCAGCCAAAGCGAGGAACCTGCCACAGCCCTCCAGACGGCAGCCACAACCCAGCCACGTCAAAACACAGAGACCTCTCGGCCCAACCGCTCAGATGGACAAACGGCACCAGGGCCGGGAAGGAGACGATGCAGGCTCTGCACTCATGAACGCCACCGAGCCGCCCCGGCGCAGCCAGAACAGGCGTCTTTTCCAGCGCAGAGACCCCTGCTGTTACTTTGAACCCGACCCACCCGGATATCAGAAAATGGGTGGAAGACACCTCAACCAGGGACAGAAGGCGATGCAAACAGAAAGCCAGGGTCCGGAAGTCCGCTTCGTATGCAGACAGCCAAGCGGCAAAGGCTGAACTTTCCTGTTTAGACCAGGTGGCCGCCCACTGCAAACAACCGATTCATGTGACACAAAAATCTCTGGGGCCCCCTGGGATCAGAGTGGAGCTTGCACCCCCTCTTCCACCTGGGCACACCCCTCCCTCTGCCCTTCATGGCAAAGGGTTGGACCCAAAAAAAAGTCCAGGCCACCTGATGGCCAGAGTCTTGGGGGCTTTAGTGAGAGAGGGGTCTCCGGGGAAAAGGGCCAGGCTTTGGGGGCCAGTCAACTAGCTTGGTTCTGGGTGGGAGGCCATGGAATGGGGCGGGGCGGGGCGGGGCGGGGGGCTCCCTCAGGCCCAGTGAAGGTGTCCCCTGGGCAGCTGCCATGGGGGAGCCGGTTATTGACCCCCAGCAAGGTCCACCGCCCCAGGGGAAGATAATCAACTTCCTCCTGGCCTCTGCCGGAGGGGAGGTGGCCGCACAATGCCTCTAGCTGGCCAGGCGGATCTGGGACCGGCCCTCTGCCCCCTCAGCAGCCCACACCCTTTGGAGGTCAGCCCTGGGTACTCAGGACACCCCGCCAGTAGGGCGGAGAGCGACCTGAGCTGAGCTGGATCCTATGTGAGCCTGGACCCGTTGTGCTTTCTCTCTCTCTCTCCTGTTCTCCACCTGACCTCCCTCACAGGCTTGTTGTGAGGACAAAGCAGGCAGGAAGAGAGCCACGGCTGGAAGAGGAGGGGCTGAAGGTGAGAAATAGCGCATGAAGGGAGCACAGAGGCCTCCGATCCGATCCGATCTGGGACCAGCCTTTCTGGCTCTAGCTCAGAGCACGCAGGCCGGAGGGCCACCTCCTGGACCCCCTCCCGCAGCCAGCCTCCCCCCCCGTGCCAGCTCCTGCCTGTTTGCCACCTCTCCTCCCTCGGTGGGCCTAGGACAAGGTGTCGGGCAGAGAGCCGTGGGCAGACCCAGATCCCCACTGGGGACTCGCTGACCCATTGAATGGCTTCATTGTCATCCTCCTCCCGGCAGCCTGTTCAAATTAACATCCCAGATTCCTGTGAAAACGACTGCTGAGCAAATATTTTCCTTGTGAGCCACGTGCATTTTTCCAACCACGACAGGGAGGGAGACGAAAGGGCTGCAGTTACCAGGCAGGCAGGAGGAGGAGGGGCGGGCGGGGGGGGGGGGAGGGAGCCGTCTGCTCCAGCCTTCGCCAGCCCTAGACCTCCTGGGTCAGCTGCGCAGTGGGCTTACACACAACGACCCTGCCTGCCGGGGCTGGCTGACTGGCCTCAGAAGGACACCTGCACTCCCCCGTTGAGGTGGAAAGGAAGGTCCAGCGGCAGGCGGGGGGTGGGGGGGAGACAGAGCCATGGGCAGCTGACATTTCAGGGAGGGGAGACCTGCCTTAGTCTGTTGCAAGCAATGCACGCAGGATTTCGGCACCTTTAAGACTAAGAGGTTTTCTTTGGCCCCAGCTCTGCTTGGTGGGCTGCAGCCAAACCCTCGGCCGCACAAAGCGTAACCTCCGTAGACAGGCATGCAGACGCCTGGAGGGGGTGGGCGTGGAATAGCAGAGAAATGCAGGAGGATGGGTTAGCGAGTGGTTCTTTGGCTATGCCGTGGGGCTCAAGGGTCATGCCAAGGGCATCCTTGGGCGGCCGTGGCTTCCAGGGGTACCTCGGCTGAAGGGCAGCAAGGAGGAGGTTTGTTCAGAATCACCGAGAAATGGGAGAAGGGCTGGGCCGGGAGTCCCCAAACACCCAGAGACTGAAACCACCACAAGTCCCCTGAGATTCTTCCCCGAGGCACTGGGTCCCCTGTGGCGCCTTCAAGGGCAAAGCACCAAACGGGCCAGGCCCCCAACTGTGAGGGGGGGGAAAAGAACTCTCCCCTAACAGCCCCCTCCCGGACAGACACACACCCAGAATGAGACAGCCAGCCAGGCTGTTGTTGCCGATTCCCGGAGGCTGACTCAGCACCCTGGAAGGATTTCAGATCCACACACCCGCCCCTGGCGAAACCAAAATCCCCTTCCCGTTGAGCCAGCCGGGGCAGGGAAGTCAAAGCTTCAGCAGGCTGAAGGAAGCACCGGCGGGTGGCTCCGACGGCACAGGCAGCTGGAGAGGCCGAGGGCGGCCAGGGGCAGAGCGGCTTTAGGCTTTCGAGAGGCGGCTGCCCGATCGTGGCCGGTGGAGGAGAAGGTCTGCTCTCAGCTGACAGCTGCTAGACTCAGCTGACCCTCTGCAAAAGCGAACCGCGGCACA
Source organism: Intellagama lesueurii (assembly GCA_037013535.1). Classification (NCBI taxonomy): domain Eukaryota; kingdom Metazoa; phylum Chordata; class Lepidosauria; order Squamata; family Agamidae; genus Intellagama; species Intellagama lesueurii. The sequence goes on along the minus strand of JBAJHW010000012.1, from coordinate 22,887,474 downwards.
GAACGACCCCAGAAAGGAAGGGGCCCAAGACCAGCAACAGAGCAGCCAGGAACGTCTTCTGAGTCAGAGGCTGCCTTTGGCGAAGCGGCTACAGCCCTCAGACCGGCTGATGCCAAAGGAGGTCTCTCGACCTTGCAGGCGCCAAAAAACTCTTGCTGGGTCTGGTCACCATCTGGATTTATTGGCCGAGTTCGGGCCCTGCAGCCACCCATTCCTTGCCTCGTCCCATTTCAGTCTCTTGCAGGAAGCGCGCAGTTGGCCTCCAGGCTGTACTAAGGCCACACCATGCACGGCCCTTCCGTCACAGGGCGCGGGGATCCCATGCCCACCCACGCAATGGCGCAAACCCTTTTCATCCCTTGCCATGAGTGATACGCCTGCATCACTTTGTGAATTTTCACCTTTTATTCTGAATAAAAGCCAGGCCGTTCCCTTTCCCATAAATGTCTTTAGCAGCCATGGAGCAAAAATGGCCAATATTTCTTGCCCTCCTTTTAAGAGAAGTCACAGGCTCTCTTTGACCAAAGCTTTTGTGGAGACCAACCGACTCACTTTCTCCAGAAGCAGCAGGCGTGCAGACAGGTGTTTACAGACACTCAGAGGAAGGAAAGGAAGGCGAACAGTTGATAGACATGGAAAAGGTACCAACATGTGCCCGGCCTTAAGGGTCGTTCTTGGTGGTTCTTAGTCCGGCGGAGGCGGGGGGGGGGGGGGGGGGGAGCCTACAGCTTACAACTGTAGTTGCCAAGAATCCTCCAAAGATCAAATAAACGTTGCCAAATAAAACCCCTTAATCTTTCAGGTGCCATACCTTAAGCACTTAAAATGTCCTTTGGGCATCTCATGAGAAGACAGGGCTCAGCCCTCCCGTCCCCCCTCCCCTCTCCCAGAGAACTGGCTTGGCCACATCCAGAGAGATCCTTATCTTTTAGCCACTCCAGCCTCTTTGCTAATTGCCCAGCTGCAGATGATTAACAGAGATGGCAATCACAGGAGTAGTTGGGGGGGGGGGTTGGCAGGGGAGTGGGCGGCCCCAAGCTAGGACTCCGCCTCAACCATTTCCAATTCAGCTCTGCTGGAGGATATCTACCCCTCTGGGTCAGCCAGTGGCTGCCTTTCCTTTCCTTTCGTGCCCCCAAGACCCCTCCCTTACTGGAAGTCTATAAAACCAGCCTCCCTGAGTGTCATTCCTACCCCCAGCAGCTGTTTCCATCTGGCCACCTTCAAGTCTACTTGCCGCTGCCGCCGCCGCCCCCCCCCCCCCCGGCCACCCCCTTCTTCACCTTTTGAATTCAGAACGCTGGCACCCTGGACGCCACCCCCCCACCCCAGGCTGTGCCCTGGCAGGGCGTGGCAGGAGGAGGCGGTCATGGCTGACCTTGCAGGGAGGACCAGAAATGCAACCCAGGGCACAGCCGTCTAGGGCAGAGTCCCCCCCCCCCCGGCCCTCCCCCCCCCCCAACTCCAGCAGCAGCAGCTGGGCCTCACCTGGCCTTTGCTCAGCAGGATCTGAGAGGGGAGAAGGAAGGAAAAGAGGGGGGGGGCTTAGGCTGCCGGGGGAAGGATCAGAAGAGGTCTCTTTGCAGGCTGGGCTGGGGGAGGTGAGAGCAAAGGGGCCAGTGTGGGGTCTTCTCCCTCCCTCCCCCCCCCCCATATAGGATTCATTCAGTCTCACTTGGACAAGCCTTGACAAGAAGGCCGTCAGCAGGAGAGGTCCTGGCTCAAAAACAACCCAGGATGAATGGCAAGGGGTGTGTGTGTGGGGGGGGGGGTTGTCTTACGTCAGCGCTGGCTGGCCTGCCACACTTCACCAACCCATGCACTAAGCAAGCGGTGGGGGGGGGATGCTTTTTTGCCAACAAGGGCCATCCTTCCTTGGAGTTCAATGTTTCCCTCAGGGGTTGCATGCCAGTCAAGGGGTGGGGGGGCACAGCGACTACCACAACGACCCCCCCCCCCCCATGCTTAGGGGAAAACAAAGCGAACAAAGAGGCCTGGGAAGCAAGGAGTGCAAGTGAAGGTCTTGACTATCCCATACTTTCTCCCACAGAGAAAGAGCGGCCTCTCCATACAGCACACACACACACACACACACACGCACACACCCAGGACCATTTGGAGATCGACTGAATCAGGTTTTCCCCCATGGTGAAGCCCCATTTCCCTTCCAAAACGGTGCTGAGTCTTTTGGGGTGCTTTACACAACTCTTTGTTTTTACGACTCCAGAGCCCATGAAGAAAAGAAACCCCTTTCCTTTTACCCAAGAAGGGCCAAGAGGGAGGGTGAGCTCAGATCAGAAACCCACGGCAGGTCAGACGTGGCCTCCTGGTGGAGGCACCTTAACCACGGACCCACCCTGGTGGGCACCAGGAAAAAGGGGAAAGGAAGACCTGGGGGACGGAAGGGCCAGGAAGGCTTCCTCTCACACATTCTGGCCCCTTGCGCGGCGGCATCAGGCCCACACACTCCCAAGCCTCCTCCGTTAGCTCTCTAATCTCGGGAGCCCTTCTCCACCCAAAATGGGAGGGTTCTGGCTTGGCTGCCTTTCCAGAGCCCAAGCCTGCCTGCAACTCATTAGCCAAGAGGAAGGAGCCAGGGCTCCAAAGTTTGCTTCTGTTGGGGAGGGGGAGGGAGGGAGGGGGGAGAGGGGGGCATAAGCAGTCCCCCACATGGGGGACTGCCAGAGAGAGACTGAGCTTCCTCTGGCTCTCCTGCGCCATTTCAGATTTGCTTCGGAGGAAGTCTTGTGGGGGTTCGGAAAGGGCACCTGGACTTCCTCCCTCTAAGCAGCCCAGGGGCCGCCTCCCCTTCCGCGGGCTGGCCCACCCCCCTGCCCAGGCCAGATGGTCAAAGGTGCAGGAGGAGCGAGTGCGCCACAGCGCCAAGGGGCAAGGGGCCCCGGACGGCGGCTGTGTAGAGCAACCACCAGGCGGAGTTCCGGAGCTCCTGGGCTGGGCAAACCGTTCATGGAGTAGCAGAGGAAAAAACTCCCGAGGGGACGCATGAGTCTCGCAGCAGAGGCAGGACCGCTCATGAAGTCACAGGGGACAATGGGGTGCCACTTCAGTTTCTGTGCTTCTGGAAATGTTCACATCTGTTTTTGGAACGCTGTTTTTGGAATCGCTCCGAACCCCTTTGTCCTCCACCCACGGCCTCCCCCATGTTCTGCATCACTCACCCTACTCACAGGACAGGCTCCCCCGTGCCAGACAGGTTCTGCCAGGAGCCACCAAGGAGAGACCTCCCTGCCCAGCCTGGCCGTGCCACATGGTCTGGTGCCCACAAAGCACAGCGCCCGGGTGCCCAACGCCAGCTGCTTCAGCAGGTTCCCTGACCTCTGGCAGGGCTCAAAGGAGCAGGGGATGAAAAGGCCAGATGATACTACAAAACGACCCCAAGGATGCCGGAGCCCGGCAGGAGCCTCTCTTTGGGCTACAGGGGGGCGGTGAAGCCACGGACCATGCAGGGGCTCTGAGGATGGGCTGGGGACAGGGCTTGCCGACGCCCGGGGGTGCAGACAAAGAGGCAGCGAAGCAGAAGAAGCCTTCTGCCCGCCAAGCCTGGGCAACCTGCCCGCCTGCTTTCTTCCCTGCCCCCTTGGCTAAGGGGTTGCCCCCTCCGTCCTTCCTGTCCCTGAAGCTAGAGTCATCCCCCCCACTCCTCAGCTTGAGCAAAGTGTGAAGGGGAGGGCGATTCGTCAGGCTAGACAAACACAGAGCCAGCTGCCTCCCAAGAGGCTGGGGCCACTTCCCATAGAAATCATAGAAAAGTGAAGTTGGAAGGGGGGGCCTACAAGGCCATCAAGTCCAACCCCCTGCTCAAGGGCCTGCAGCTCGGGCCCATTCGGTGCCCAGAGGGGCCTCCAAACGTCCCAAGGTTTTGCTCTTTGCCCATCCTCTGGTTCACAGCCACCCGCAGAACCCACACGCACTTCATTAAAACCTCCTCCGTTCTCTCCAGTTGCCCTGGGAACGGGGGGGGGGGGCTCTCCTGAAAGGCCCAAGCCAAGAAACACCCCCCCACCCTGGCCCCTGAACCAGCTGCTGCAGCAGAAGGAAGGGGCCAGAGAAACCCCAGGGCCGGGCAGACCAAGGTCAGCTCTCGCAGGCCACCCTTTGCTCCTGGAAAACCTGCTCCAAGGGGCGGTGGGGGGGGGGGGAGCCCTGGTTTTGCCTGGAGGGGGGCTGCGCCTGCTGGGCTGTCCGGCCTAGCTTGGCTTTCAAGGCCAAGGAGCCACCCGGAGGGAGACGGAGGGCCGTGAGGCGGCCTGCCGGGTCGCTGTCCAGCCTGCTTGGGTGAGAGGCCCTGCCCTTCTTTATAAAGGCGAAAAACCACCGTTGCCACGCCACGCCCCTCTTGGGCCCTCTCCTCTGTCCTTTTTGGTGGCAACGTGGAAGGGGTCACCCCACCCTGGGGAGACTCTGCAGCTGAGCAGTGCAGGGGAGGCGGCACAGCGGCCCATTTCCCCCACATGTCTTACTGGGGGGGGGGTGTTTGGCACAGCAGCTGGAACAGAGAGATGGGAGGCAGGTTAGCTGGACATTTTGCCCGGGGGCCTGGCTGATCTACGCCCCCCCCCCACGTCTTCCACATGGGCAGCGGCTAAAAGCTGGGCAGCTGTGGTGTGTGGGCGGGTGTGCCTGTGTGTGAGCGCTTTTATATTTTTCAAATCACAACTAAGTCCAGCAGCCCAGGGTGAACCTCTGCCAGCGCCTGTCTCCCTTCCAAGGGCTTTGAGCAAAGAACTTTGGGGCCAGATTGGATATCTTGCTTGAAAAGGCAGCCCCCACTTCTGGCTCAGAGGGAAAGTAGCCGTGGCCGCCCCAGGAACACAGCTCGGCCGCCAACTCCCAACCCCCCCCCCCCAAAGCCAGGCAGCCCGGCCCCCTGCCCCGCTCTCCCACCCCTTCTTATCGGGTCAGGCTCCGCTCCATTGGGCAACCTTGCAAAGCCCTGGGGTGACAAGCAGATAAGGGAGGCTGCTGCGCACAGGCTGGCTGCCTGTCGGCCGCATTCCTCCACCGGAGATAAAGGCCTGCAGCCAAAATAAGCCAGCACTCTGGAATCAATTGACTCGGGCTCCGAGGCTTTTTTAACCCACCCACCCCAACAAAAGAAGATGGAGGAAGAGGAGGAGGAGGAGGGAAAAGCAGCCGCCAGCCTGCAAGTCCTGGACACTGGCGGCAACTGGGGGGGGGGGCTGAACCCCTGCTTTTAGAAGTGAGCCCTGCACCCCAGTAACCCTCCCCCACCCATCCCTCTGCTGAACAACCTGGGTCCCATCGTAGTAGGAAGACGGAGCCCACCATTCCTCAAACTTAAATATTGACAGCCATTCTGTTATGGCAGCATTGTTGACCTCTTACCGCCCCTGTTGAGGATACTTTAAAATTGCTGTGGTTTTGCTGGGAGGAAGCACACACAATATGGATTTCTCGGGTAGCAGAAATTTATAGTAATACCGCTGAGCACAGATTTGTCCGGTGCAGTAACTCTCAAAACATAAAGATCATTTTTAGAATGGCACATCCCACTGGCAGGAAGGCTGAGGCCCTGAAGGGAAAAGGACTTCCCAGCCACTGACTGCCATGAAAACCCTGCTGCTCACGCGTGCGACTCCGCCTCGTTCCAGTGGCCCACGTACACTGGCCGAAACCCAGCACCACAACACACGTCCCTCCCCAGAGAGTCCGAGTCCACCAAGATATTTAATAGCCCAGATGTGGTCCATGAGCCCCCTGCGTCCTATAAGAGACCTGAAGAGCGGGGAAGGCTCTCCCCGCCTGGTCACCTGGAGTTGATCTTGGCTCCCTCGACACACAGACACATGGGGGGGGGGGGGAGGCAAGAACTCCACTCAAAGTCTCCCCACCCACCCACTTCATCAGCCCATTGGAAAACAACATCCCAGGACGGCAGAGCATTCAGGCAGGAAACGAGACCCAAGGAGCAGCAGCGATAACAGCCATCTCTCCCTCCCTCTCCCTCTCTCGGGTGTTGTTCCCTCGGCCATAACCTCAAGGACCGGCTACCCTTCTGGCTGCTGCAAATCCCACAGCTGCTTGCAAGGCCACAGAGCGAGGGCTCGTCCTTCCCTCCCGCACAAAGAGGGGAGAACCCCCAGAACATCCTAACAGCTGGAGATCTTCTGAGGGCTCCCCCCCCCGTCCACAAAAGAAGCTCACTTTCCCCCTTCCCTTGCCCCCTCGGATGCACCCCTAGCACCATCTGGCCACCCAGCCTCCCGCCTCCTCCGCGGTCTTACCTGGGGGAGGCATCCAGGGTGACGGAAGCCAAGGAGCTGCTGAACTTCCGGGTGTCCCAAAGGCGGACTTCGCGCTCTCTCACCTGGAAAACAGGCAGGAGGGCCACTTGGGTCAGCGTAGCTCCCTCCGCCCACTTCTCCTGCCACCAGGCAGGCAGGTCCCTGCCCCGGGGCGCTTACAACGTAAGAGGCAGAGCGGGAAGGGTGAAGAAGGGCCAGGGAGCCAGGAAGGAAGGCACCTCAGGGGCCAGACCGTTTCTGGATTTTAACGGTGGAATTCCCGGCCCCAGGATGGGATGGTTGCCCTCTTGGCTGGCTTAAAAAGGCAGCTGGGCAAACCGATGGGGACGGGACCCTTGAGGGCTCCTAGTCAGGGTGGCTACAGCTCCCTTCCAGCCTCAGGGGCTGTGTGGTGTCTCTGCGGGCCGGTTGCTGGGAGAAGCTGTATCACGTCCCGCTGTTGGGCTGCCTACTGGGGTAACTGGTCAGCCTGGGTGGGAGCCAAAGGCTGGCCTGGGGAGGTTGGTGGGAATCACCATCTCTTACACCCATTGGCTGACCAAAGGCTTCTTTCGGTTGAGGGGGGTGATGGCCCCCAAGGTCCCGGTCCAGGAGGCAGGGGCCATTGAACCACATCCAAAAGGCCGGCTCTGCATTGGGGCAACCCTTTCATTCCACCCACCAAATCCAAAAGGGGCACAAAATGGGGTGCCAGGGGGCAAAGGCATTTCTACCACCAGCTCTCGTAACACTTCACCGAACCATGTCCTGGCCGGAGTTTGGCTCAGGGGCTAGTTCTGACTGGGTCCCAGCTCCGGGTCCTGATCCTGCACCCATGCTGCCAAACACAGCTGAGACACAAGGCGGAATTTTGTCCTTTTGCGCGCCCACGCCCTGCCCCCCCCACCCTCGGGCCAAGCCCTTCCCTGGGTCAGAGGACCAGGAAGCAGGAGCCACACCTGGTTGAACCCCACGGAGAGGAGGCATCCGTCCGCGTTCACCCAGGCCAGCCGGGAGTCCTTGCCGTTGGCGTGAGCCAGGACGCTCTGCAAGGCAGAAGACAAAGGGGGTCATGAGCTGGGGGGGGGGGGATCGGGGGCTCTCTTCGTGGCTTCACTGGTGCCCTCCCCCCCCACACACAGGGGTTCCTAGCTGGGGTGCTTGTGGGGAGACAATGGCAATTCCCTTTTTAACCTCCTCCCTCCTGCAAGGTCACCCAGAAAGGCCCCTGGTCGAGTCTGGGGAATGAGTGGGGCCTTCACGGGGCACCCTGGCCTGACACCCCCCCACTCCCCCACCCCACAGGGTTGTGGCCGTGAGGATCAGGGCAAAGAGGGCAGAGCTCGTGGATGTCTGGGGCTCCGTAGCAAAAGCCCCCCCCCACGTTCTCCCTTGAAAGCATGTAGGGGGGGCACCTGAGTGTGAGGCAGGGAGGGGGGGACACGCTGCCTCCATCTTTGCTACTTGAGATTGGGGGGGGGGGGGTTACTGTTGGATCCCTTCCCTGTTCTTTGCCCCATCTGACATTTGAAGCAGTTACCAAGGCTTCAGCAGTTGCTGCCATGGTGGGGGGGGGGGGGAGGAGAGTGAGGGAGTGAGGAGGGGAGGGGAGGGGGGGAGAGGGGAGGGGGGCAGGTTACCAGGCAGGAGCAAGGCCTTGAATGAGAATCCCAGCTGCTTTGGGGAGGGAAAAGGTAGCCTGGCTCCCCCCACCGCCCACCCCCGCTCTGGCTGAAGCAGCGATTCGGCTGCCAAAACCAACAGACCGGCAGATTCCAGAGCGATCAAGGGGTCTCTCGTTACCCTTCTCCTTCTCCCCCCCCCCCCCCCTTCAAACGCTTGCTCTGTGAAGGCTTTGGGGCAGGCAGTGAGGCAGACGGAGGAGGTAAGCTGCACAGCAACAGAGAGAAGGATCCAACCCCCACCCCCACGAAAAATACCTGAGCCTTCCAGCTTTGCGGGCGGGGGGGGGTAGCCCCCAGGATGTCATTCCCTGCTCAAGGCCACCTCCCTCCACAGTGCAAATTGTGTGGAGGGAGGGGGGGAATTGAGGGGAGAAGGGGGAGGGGCTGGGTGGGATCCTGACTCCAGGAGGGAGGGAAGGAGAAAAGCATGCTGGTAGCAACCCCTGCTTTTAAGGTAGGAGGGGGCGTGCAGGGGCCTCCCAGGTGTATTTGGGCTGCATGTCCCATCAGTCTTAGGCGGCAGATCCTAGGGTAAAGGAGGATGGGGGTTGTAGTCCAACACACTCTTTTGCCCCCTGGCTTGTGAGAACCAAACCCTGTTTGAGAGGCAGGGCTATTTGGGCTGCTCCCCCCCCCCCCCACATTCATCACTGGCCCCACTTCCCTCTCTCTGGTCAAACAGGTTTCTGAAACAATAGAACACCTATTTTTTTTCCCAGGGCGGAAAGTAAACCACCACAAGCAACCACTTCTCTTTCTCTTTTTTCCGTTTTGCAGAACCTACACAGCAGAGATGCTCCAAGAATCCAGCCTGGCGAGGCCTTTCTCTCCCTTCCCCCCCCCCCCACAAACCTCCCTCCCCCCACACACACACCTGAAAGCCAAGCCCTGGGGCGAGAGGGTTCCTCCAGACTCCCAGAAAGGCAGCCAGGTCGCTCGCCTGGCCTGGGTGGTGAAAACTCACCAAGCCCTGGCAGGAGGGGGCCTCTGCTGGAGGGGGGGGGGAAGAACACCCTAAAGCCACGGGTTGCGGGGGGGCAAAGGCTGTCCGTGCTCAACAGGCCCTAGATCTTCATGTCTCCATTCAGAGGAGTTTGGGACACCAGGAAATGTGGGTCCAAGAAACGGGAGGACAGAGGCCACCTACGCGGGGCAGCCAAGGACAGCCTTCGGCCACCCAGCCCAGCTGTGCTGCTGTTCTGGAGGAAATGGCCCTTTTACAATAAAAAACAACCCCTGGAAGTTTCTCAAGTTGCGTTACTACACGGGTGTCCCCCGTTCCTCATTTAATCTTTACTGCCTACGATTGCTTTGCATCGAAAGAAGGATATCATCAGCCCTCAGCCACCCTGGCTGCTTTTTCATCTGCGTCCGGCCTTTTCCAGCTGCCTCTCTGACTTCAGGTCTGGAGGGGCCTCTAATTGTCAACCGGGCTGATCTCCTGCCCCTGCTGACTTACAGCCCTCATAAACCGGGCCTGCTAATGGCCCCCTCCCGGCGGCCACCCTTTTAAAAACCAAGTCGGGGAACAGACATAAACAGGACAACACGCAGGCCAAGAGCGAGGGAGAAAGCGGCCAAGCAGCAGAAAGAGCCTTGCTCAGAGCTCGTTTTTCTGGTAGACTCCTTTTGCTGAAACCTCCTCTGAGCCTTTCTCTCGGAACCCTGATTTGCTCTGTCGGTTTAGTTGCTGCTGTAAAACTTGGGAGTTTGAGCGACAAAATGTGACAAAACTTTAGAAAGCAAACGCTTGTTCAAGATTTTTTTGATATTTAAGAAAAGAAGCAAAGTAAGCATTAAGAAGGAGCCAGCAGGGCTGCTGCTTGCTTGCAACATGTTTTTAATGTGGTAAATATATATATTTTCTTTGCAACTGTAGCTGGCTGCAAATAAACACAATTCTAACCTGGATGTTTCCGGTCCCCTCGCCACTTTCTCATCAACATTTTTTAAAAAAGCGATGGGAAGTAATGAAAAACTAAGTAGCAGGAGCATAAGGAGTGCACCAAGCTAGCTTTTTCAAACAATAAACACAGACATGTTTATTTAAGCCACCTCACTTGTCAAACATGGTAACAAGTAACAAGAGTGAATTTCTTTTTTCAAAAGTAACTGATTCAGCTCTGCTCAAAGCAGGGTGGAAAGCTGCAGCAAGGAAGGAAGGAAGGAAGGAAGGAAGATTGATAATGGATAGAAGGAAGGAAGGAAGGAAGGAAGGAAGGAAGGAAGGAAGGAAGGAAGGAAGGAAGGAAGGAAGGAAGGAAGGAAGGAAGGAAGGAAGGAAGGAAGCCCACAAAACAACAGGCCCATCCTCCAGCGGCAGCCCTTAGTTTGAGGAGGGGGCCAAACACAGGCCCCAGCACTGCCCTGCCCCTTCCTCCGGGGACGAGGCAAGGACCAGCCCTGACGTTGGGCAGATGAAACAACTGAGGCAGAGCGGCTTCTCCATGGCTCTCTGCCTCTGACGTGGGGGGAGCACCCTCCTTCACCCACCCTCGCTTATGTACCCAGTTAGCAGAAGACTCCTCCACCACTTCAGCCTTCTGCCGGGTGGGGGGGGGGGGCAGTCATCCTTTGCTTCAGGTACCAGAGCCCTGGCGTTCGAAGCAACCTTACAGCAAGCATTCCTTGAAGGTGGGGGTGACACTAGGGGTGCTTCTAGATGGGGGGGGGGAACTGGGGGAAACCAGTAGTGCCACCCGACACTGTCGCATGCCCTCAGGTGTTTATGGGTTCCAAGGAAAACCTCAGAAACATTGGGAGCAGCCAGAGGATTTCTCCCCGTTTCCCTGGAAGAGTCAGGATCTCCAGGAGGGAGGAAGCTGGCCGGGGCAAGGATGGCTGAAAACACCCGCCACCTCAGCAGCAGCGAGGCGGTCAGGAAAGGAGAATGCCACCTTCTCCCCCCCCCCCCCCAAGCGCCTGCCTGCCTGCCTGGCAAAGGCACACAGGACTCTGCCACCCGGGTCACAGCCTCTCCGGGAACTTCAGAGGCCACGGGTGGGTTGCCAGTGAGCCTCGGCCAGAAAAGGAACTTCCCAGCCGCTTGCTCATCTCCTCCGCCTGCTTCCAGTGACATCAGCTACCCCACTCACACTGGACATCTCCAGATGTGCGTCACTCCCAACCTCCTACAGCAGATATGCACATATGCATCCCCCACTCATGCACAAGCAACCGCAGGGCAAGGAGGACGACCTTCTGGCCACCCAGAGCCTGGCAGGGCATCTCTTTCATGATGCTCTTCCTTAGCCACGAGGGAACAGGGCTTTGGGGGGAATACAGAGCCCAGAATCCCCCAGCTGGCACCCAGCCACTGAAGGAAGAGTAGCTGGCCCAGCTGGTACAACTCCCAGCCTCCCCATTTGGCCAGCCTGGGCAGAGGTCCTCCGAGAGAGGATTGTCCCCAACCTGCCTGCATCCCCCCAACACGCAGGCGAAGGAGGGCCGGGTTGCTCCCCGCCCTGGCCCCAAAGACCAAAATGCCCCTTCTCACCTCCCGGCAGCTCCTTTGGGGAGGGAGCACCTCCTGAGAGCGAAGGAGCCCTCCCAGCCGCATGGGACCAGGACCCTGGGGCCGAGATTTGTGAGTGGAGCCGGTGACCTCTCCCCCTTGCATCCCTCCGTTCCATTCTTAAAACCTGCCGGGAAGGGGCTCCTCCACCTCCCACCACCCCGAGCAACGGGCTTGGAGGCTGGGGGGCGGGGAAAGAGCTTCCCCAACTGTGCTCCTGGCGGTGGAAGGGCTTCCCTTTGGGGGCCCAACAGGCTCCTACACTGCCTTTCATCCCATCCCTAAAGGAAAACCCAGCTGCTCACCCAAGTATTTGGCCCCAGGGAGATCCTGGCTCTGTTCTCCATCCACCCTTGGTTTTTATTCCCTTCAAATTGTTCCATTTTTGCCAAATAGTTAATTGTTTTCTGTTGTTTCAATAGCATGTTACTACTGCAACCAACCCCAGTGCCTGTCAGGATAGCACCCTGTACCCTTGGACCTTAAGCACGAGCGAAACTGTCTCGTTCAGAAACCTTTCCATAAATACCCATTTTCAAAAATTACTCCTCAAATAATACTGTAAGTCCCTCTGCAGAAACAGGTCAGGAAATGAATGCACCCCAAGTCGTAAAGGCAGGCCTGCAATTCAGAGATCGGGCTCCACATCTACGCTGGCCAAAGCAGGGCCCCCCTCCAAGAGATGGGGGGCCGCTGTCCTTCTCGCTTTCCCCAGCCTCAAAAACACGGAGGCAGGGAGGGGGGCCGAAGGGCCCCCAGGATGCTCGCCCACCTCAGCCAGAGCCCCAGGCCCCACCACGGCCCCTTCTCTTCCCCTTCGCTCCTTCCTCCATGGCTGCCTCCTCCAGGCGGCAGTGGGCTGTCAGGACGCTGGGGAGGGGGGGACGGGGACGGACGGGTGAGGGGAAGCGGAAGCTGCAGCCCACTCGCCCTCCCTCCCTCCCTCCCTCCGCCGGGGAGCAGGAGCCTGAGAGGGCAGAAGCGCCGAAAGCTATAAATAGGCTTCCCAACGCTGGGCCTTCTCACTGCCTCTGCTTCCCACGGCCTTCTTGGGAAAAGAGGGGATGCTGAGGCAGCCACCACCCACCGCGGACTTCCCTCCGAGCAAGAAGGAGGTGGCTTGGCTGCCGAGGGTGGGAGCCAGGTACCCCCAGGGTGACCCCAGCGTGAGAGATGTTGGGGGTGGGGGTGGAGATAGACCGGGGAGGGGGGGAGAGGGAGGGAGAGCTTCTCTTTCCCTTCAGAGAATCCCACAGCCCAGCTGCCTTGGAAGGAGCAAGGATGAAACCGGCCGGCTCACAGGCAGGCAGGCAAACCGGAAGGGGTGCCCCAGATCAAGGCCTTTCTCCCTGGGGTGGGGGGTGGCAGACAGGTCGCCACAGCTAGCAAATGGCTTTTAATTTGTTTTCAAATAAGATTTATTTTTTAAAAAAGTTCAGTTCTTATGCATTGCTTTGGGAGCCCTGATGGCAGTTAAGTACTGTAATTCTGATGGGGGGGGGAAGAAAGGGGTGCCCCATGAGAATGACTCAGACACCCACTTCAGTTGCTGAAAACTGTGGAGCTCCCAGAAGTTGCTGAGCCCAGAGGAGCGAAAGACAAAAGGCACAGCCAAATCCTACAAGCAGGCGTCAATGCAAATGAAGCCAAGGCTCATTTGGACAGGCGGGGAAATTGGGTGGAAATTAGCTGGCTGTGGCTACTTTCTGCTGTGTGTGTGTGTGTGTGTAGTGGTGGCAGGGAAGCCGTGGGCTTTTCTTTTCTTTAAGCAGCCGCAGGGAGATGGACAGCAGGACTGGCGGACACACTTCCTCCTGTGGAACCAGGAAAGTTTGGGTCCCACCGAATCCGAGGCTGGGAAGTACTGGGCTAGCCACGGGGCCACACAGCGTGGGATCCCTGTTGCCCCCCTGCGCTTGCTTTTCCGTGGCCAGCACAGCAATGCTGGGGGTGGGGGTGACGCTAGCCTTCCTCGGTCTGATAGAGGGGCTTGTGGTCCAGGAAAGCTCGCTTCGAAGGAGACGGCTGTCAGGGGGTGGGGGGGCCGAGGGGGACGGCTCTGGGGCCTTGATTTCCAAGGAAGATTTCCAATCTTGAAGGCAGAGCTAGCGTTTTAGGAAGGAAGGACTGTGTTTAGCAGACCTAGCCTCAGCTGTGCCCTCTCTCTTCTGCCTGCTCTCCCTGCTTCCCATTTCTGACACTGACACACACACACACACAGAGAGAGAGAGAGAGACAGAGACAGACAGACATACGCCTTGGAGCAGGACTTACCTGGCAGGCAGTAGGCTTGGCTCGAGGGTCAAAGATCCGCACCTTTTTATCCTGAGGAGAGGGAGATGGGAGGTTGGAAGGATCCCAAAACACCAAACGCAACAGGCGCGCACGCACACACGCACACACACACTCTCTCTCTCCTTGGGGGACAAGCCCTCCACTCTCTTCTGCCATGCTTCACGTGGCACTGCCCACGGAGAGGAGGGAAGCCCCACCACCCCCACAGGATGGGACGGCCTGGATCTGATGCCCACGGGGGAGGGGGCAGGTCGGGGAGGTCCTCCCCCTAGAAATTAATCCCTCTCTCAGGCCCAACAAAGTACAGTCTTGTGGCACCTGAAGGAACAAGGAGCCAGGGTTTAATTTGGCACCGGCTGTGGTGGGTTGCAGCTTCCCTCTTCGGGCACCTGACGAAGCAACCGGCAATCCTCAAAAACGCCGGCCAAATGAGACGGGCTCATCCTTAAGGTGACACAAGACTCTTTATTGCTTCTCATGTTACTGAAAGTCCAGAGTGCTTGGAGCCAAAAAAAGAGATGCAAAAAAAAAAACCCCATCCAGCCACATTTCTGGACTTCCCTGTTTCTCCCTTTGACCTAACTGGGTTTTTATTGTTCTTGTTGTTCTTACTGTTATTGTTAGCCCTAAGCCTGATGAGTACACCTCTGGGGAACTCACAAGGCTGTACACTTTGGGTCATAATAAAAGTATTGCCCTGCCCCTGTGGCTTTGGGGTTCCAATTAACCAACACAGCTAATGGGGGGGGGGGCATATCCTTCCCAGTCCAAACTCTGAATTAGCTTCACGCTTCTGACTTGGTCTTTGCCTCTTCCGAGGCAACTTTCCCACTCTCTCTCTCTCCCTCTTGCTCTCTCGCTCTCCTGCTTCCACATCCTTTGCAAAATCACTGACAATCTTCCAGGCCATAAACTGGAGGATTGGAATCCAGTCATGGGCTTATGGGTTTCTCTCTCTCTCCTTCCTGCACATGGTTTCACTTGGTTTCCTGTTTACCAGAAAACCACCGCTCAGAGCAGTGGCTGATTTGGGAAACTCTTTCAGACTGGGAAACCCTGGACTGACGTGGGCTTCCAGGTCCAAGACGGAGGGCTAGCAGAAGCCAAAGCGGTCTGGTCCAGCTGTCGGTGCAACTTGTGGTTGGGCCAACCTGGAAGCCCAGCAAAAGCTCCACCCGAGAGGGAAGGCACAAGCCGGAATCCTCCTCCTAACGAGGTTCTGGAGAAGCATCACCACTGCCCCCCCCCCACGGAAAAAAAGCCTTGTCATTCTGGAAAAGAGATGATATGCTCACGTTCTGTTTAGTGCAGGATCAGGGAATGCAATTTGTCTGCATTCAGTCATTCATAGCATCTGAGGAACAGGATCGCACCCCATGAAATTCTATGCCTAATTAAATCGGTTAATCCTTAAGGTGCCATGAGACCCTTAGTTGCCTCTGTGTTTCATTTGATGACAGCTTTTAGTAACTTATGGGGGGGGGGGGGAGTCTCTTAATGTACATATTCTTAGTACGGTATCAAGTTTATTCTTCTGCTTGTTCTTCTCCTACTTCAGCGGTCAAGGATGGTGAGGTACCAACACCCTCCCGCTCAGAGGTCTATGGCACCATCCCCAGGATTCGGTCCCCCTGTGGCCGAGCAGCTGCCCAGACCCCAAAGCGACAAGGAAATCCTGCCACCCGAGCAGGGCGCTTCAGGTGAGGGGGGGCCCTCCTGGTGTTCTGCATGAGACCCACCCACTGCAAGTAAGATCCCCAGGACAGGAGGCAGGTAAGCCTTCCCCCTCCTGGCTACCAGGTAAAGGCCTTCTTGAATATACCCCCAAGACCCAGGAAAAACCCTTGCTGTGCTTTTGGGGCTTCCCTAATGGGAGACACTCAGAGCTGGGGCGTCTTTTGGACTACAGCTCCCAGAATCCTGCTGCCAAGCTGGCCAGGGGCAGGATGGGCTGGGTGATTCTTGGAGCTGTGGTCCAAGCAAAGGAACTTCTGCAAACGATGGGCCCACTCCTTCAGGGTGGGAAGCACCGCTCTGTCTCTGTGAGCAGAAATACCCAAGGCTGCCTAAACCCTCGGTTCCCAAAGGGGAGGTTTTTCTTGCCGCTTCCAAGGCGTGGGACCTCAGAAGCCCCCAGAAACGGCTGCCCAAGAACCCAGCGCCGGCAGCAACGGGAGCAGCTGCCCCGTTAGAGGCTGAATCAATGGGGGAGGGGGCAAGGCAGCCTGCAGGCCAAGAGGCCAGGCCTCTCCTTCATTTGGGCGTCCGTGTCCGTCCCTTCGCAGCCTGAGAAGAAGGCTTCCCACCAGGCTGATTGGGCATGTGCACAGCGCCCCCCGGTGTTCACATGGGGGTATAGGCAGCACCTTAGCTAGGCGGCCGGAAACGCAGAAGGGACGGGAAAACGGTAAATACTTTTAACAAACATTAAATACATAGATCTCTAAAAAAAATAATCTGATAAATAATAAACAGCTGCTCTCTTGCAGAGACAGCTCACACACTGCTGTGCTATCGTAACACAAACACACACGCGCACACACACAGAGCCTACCTTGCAGGAAGTGCCCAGGAGCGATCCATCCAGTTTCCAAGCCAAGCTCTGCACCTGGTCCTCGTGACTCTCCAGATCTGGAAGGAACGACACAGCAGACGGGTTACCTGGTAGGAACCGTCTTCCGAGGCACGGCCGCCTGCCAAGCAGGCAGATGGACAACGGTTCCGGTCGTGGCTTGGCCGACACCCTCTTTTCCCCATCCGCCCTGGAAGGAGGACACCGAGGGCTTTGAAAGGACGTGGGTTGAAATGATGCGGAAGCCTCCCAAGGGCGATAGCCTACGGAGTCCTCCAGGAGGTGGAAGCCCACTGGACCTACAAGCCAGGGATGGGGGCTCGAGGTGCGACTCAACTTGGACTCCGTTTGGGTTCCCCCCCCCCCAAAAATAACTCGAACTCAATTCACGGCTCAGAACTCACTCATCCCCTCCCTTGTTTCCGGGGGGGGGGAGGCTTGTTTTCAAGAGGGACTCGGACTTGGGGCTTGGCACCAAAGAGTTGCCAGCATCGCCTTGGCTGGCGTTCCCACATCTTGTCTGGTGGCGGTCATTCCATCAGTGCTCAGAAAAAAAAGATCCTTTTGACCTACAACTCCCAGAAGGCTAACTGGGGATACTGGGAGTTGTAGTACAAGCTCTGCCCATCAAGTCAGAAGAATAACGAGTCCTTGCTCTGCCCCACATCCCATCCGTGCTCCCGGGACCCCTATCACCAGCCCCAGAGATGTCTGCATCCATGGAGGAAATGGGCCAAGCATCCATGTGGCTCATACCAGCTCATGGTGACAATACATTTGCTAGTTTTAAAGTTGCCACATGATGCTTTGTTATTTTGAGAGAGCTCAGGAACTGTGCTCTGTGTTCTTAAAACGCTCTTATTTATGCTACGGCTTTCCTTTGTTCTGCATCAATGTCTATTGCAAGACGCTCTGGGTGTCTCCACAGAGGGGAATAACAAAGCAAATGAGTTCAAATAAATAAATTAAACTAAAGTAAGCCCCCCAAAAATGGCAATTTACAATGTGTATGTCTTTCAAAAACAGACACCGCCAACATTATTTAGGCTGGGCCCTTGATGGACCGATACATGCATGAGAGATGCAGGACCAAAACTCTGAGTTGCAGGAGTCTCTTATTTTCCAGACAGACAGAAGAAGTGTTCAGTGTGCCTCCAAAACTTGCCTCGTTTGGCCACTCAGGAACAGCCTGAAGGACCATTTGGCAAATTATTCGTCTTGGTGGAAATCCAGGGAACAGGCAACTGGGATGGCACTCAGAAATGCAAGCCTTTTTTGCCCTGGGAAGGGTGAATTCAGAGCTGGGAAGAGTCGCTCTGTGCTCTGAAAGCGGGGGCTGCTAGCAGGGAGGCCTCGCAGAGCGCCGAGGGGCCACGTGACCGATCCAGGGGTTGCTATGCTACCTGGGCCTCTTTGCGGTTCTCCTTTCCTGCCCCCTCTCGCAAGAGGAGCCTCCGGGCTTCCCCTTTAGCTCTCGCAGCAAACGCCTCCACTTTCCACCCTTACCTGATCAACAGGCAGCCCTCAAGTGGCCCTCTCCCTGCCCACCCCCCCACCCCCCAGGTAATATCTTCTGGACAGGGGCTGGTGGCAGAACCCAAACCCTGGATGGGCATAAACCTGGTTCTTCCTGGGAGGGGGGGTTCCTAGGGAACCCTAGACCTCCCCACGACCAGAGCTACACGGGCACCACTGAGAACCCCTGCAATCCATGGGGCTCCACCCTGACTCTGCCAGCCCGACCCATCAGAATAATTAGGAGCCCACCATCTCTCCCACCCACCCCCAGTGTTACCTGCCAGGCTCTGCTGCTGCCCCACATCCCAAATCTTCACTTTCCGCAGAGCCCCGCTGGCCAGGAGGCCGTCCGCTGTGGGGTGGAAGAGGACCACGTCCAGCCGGCTGCCCTCGGGCCCCAAGGTGATGTGGGGGGAAGACGAAAGGTCCTGGCCTGGGTGCGAGAGGCGCCAAACCTTCACCTGCAGAGCAGCAAAGGCACAGAACACGGCCCAGGCTCAGAACGTGGCGGGAAAAGGTGGCCTGGTGTAATGGTTAAAGCAGGGGGACTAGGTTCGAGGCCTCACCCTGCGCTGAGACTCAGTGGGAGGCCTGGGCCAACCACGCTCTCTCACCTGACCTGCCTCACAAGGGTGTTGCACGGATCAAGTGGGGAGGAGAAAAGGGCCCCCCCACCCCCGTTTGGGATGCCTCGGGAGTTGGGAGGGAAACGTCACGACTAGCAAATGCCTGAAGAAGGGAAATGCTCAGCAGGAGCCAGCTGGAGGGCAGAACGTGCAGCAAGGCCCCCAGGGGAAAGCCCTCCCCCCCCCCGGGATCCAGCCTTTGCCGGGGCCGGAAAGGGGCTCCGTGCTCAAGAGAGGATTGAGCCACATGCGCGCGCACACGCACCCTTCCTCCCACAACGCTCTTGCACGCGGCAGACTTCCTCTTTGGTACAAAGCCTGGAAAGGCTACTCTTGGGCACTACAACACCCAGAATTCCCCAGCCCAGGGGGAGATTCCGAGACCCGCAGTGCCCGAGAGAGGAAGTCCTCTTGCTGGTCAAGGCTCTTGCGGGTCAAGGTGCCTCCGGCTGCCGTCCCACTTCCCTCCCCCCCAAGTGCGCCCAGAGGGGAGCCCCCCCCCCAAGATCGCCTCTCCAGCAGGGACGGCAGGGCAGGCGAGAGGTGGGTACGCTCAAAGCGCTCGGCACTCACGCGTTCATCGGCCGAGGCGGTGGCCAGGATCTGCTCATCGAAGGGGGAGAAGTCAAAATCAGTCACTGCATCTGAGCAAAAGAGAGGGAGGGAGGGAGGGAGAGGGGAGCAAATAAGCACTCTCCCCCCCCCCCCCACATACACACACTGTCAACGTGTGATACTTGGGAGGCCGGGAGGTGGCAGCCACCGGACCGCTGGTGCCCTCAGCAGGGGAGGCAAGAGGGATCCTGGTGGGACATCACGGGGGGGGGGGGGGAGGCGAGAGCGGGGGAGTGGCCGTGGGAGGTTCCCTGTGCCCAGCTTCGAGGGGGGGGCGCCCAAGAGGACTCCTTTCTTCCTGGCAAGCTGGTCTTGGAGGCCAGGCTCCCCCCCCCCAAAAAGAAATGGCATTTCATAAAGGATCCGTCGCAACCCTCTTTATCCATCCCAAGCAGGAGGCAAGGGAGGCAGGAGAACCAGGCACTGCCCCCCACCACCACCGCCAACATCCCTGGGCAAGGGGAGAGGGTTCCTGGAGTGGCCGAGCCCACCTGCCTCAAGCCCACCTCTGCGGGCAGCTAGCTGGCAAGGCCGCCAAGGGGCTGCCGCACAGCTAGCTGGCTGGCACCCCCACCCCATGGCACCCGCAGGCCAGCTCCAGCCCATCACCCCCGCCTTCCATGAGGCCCTGGCATGGCACACCAGCTGGCAAGGATCAGCCGGAAAGGGCAACAGGGCGGGAGGAGAGGGAGGAGAGCTTGGCACAGCACCGAACAGCACGGCTGAGGCATCTGGCGAGCCCACGAATGTAGGTCGCTGCTACGCAATTTTCCGTTCCTACAGGCCTGCGAGAACAGCAAGCCCACAAAGCAGGAGGAGGAAGCGAAGGGAGCTCCTTCCAGCCATCTCAGAAGCCAAGCGTCCCTGTGGCGCTGGGCCAGCCTGCCAGCTCTGCGTGCCAGGCCTCCCTCTTCACCCGGCCACACCTGGAGGCAGCTGCCCCAGCGAGGAGATCCTCTCCTTCACCCTCACTGTCTGTTCCTGGCCCTCTCCTGCAGAGCGGGGCACGGCGGTCTCGCCCTCCCTCTGCCCCCCCCCCCCAGCCCCAGGCTCTCCCAATGAATGGGCCTTTGTCCACCCTCCCTGCCAGGGGACCAAACGCACAGCCTTCCCAGGGATGTGGGCGGGAGGGGGTGGCAGCAGCTGGCAGGACCCGGGAAGTCAGGCAACCGAGGGGGAGCTGGCTGCCCGTCTGCCTCTGAAGAAGAAGGACGCACCCCACCACGGAGGAAGCAAACAAACAAAAAACCTTGTGGGTCTCTAAGGAGCCAAGGCGGCTCTTTGCAGGCTTGGATGGACCAGACCCCCAAGGCCCAGGACCTCCTAATCTCCAGGGGAGTCACTGACGCCGCTCAAGCCAAGGGAAGAAGTCTCGTTTGACACAGCGTCCCACCACAGCCCCTCCCATGACTGCCCTTGAACATCCCATCATTTCAACCCAACGCTGCCCGTTAACGGCCTTGGCTGGTGGCCAGAAGGATTCTCGTCGGCCCTGATTTATTCCCGCAGGACAAGGGGGCTCAAGAGTCCGCGCTGAAGCTGGGCCCCCTCGCCCACCCGAGCCCTGTCCAGACCTGCCTGCAGGCGAAGGCCGGCCAAGCAAGAGGCTTACCTGAGTGACAGGGCAGGTGGGACACCATCCGCTCGCCCTTCTCCTGGCCCTGCAGAGGCACCAGGCCCAGCACACCTGCAAGGGGGAGAAGTCACCAAGGTCACAGGAGGCCACTTGCCTTATCAGACATCCCACCCCCTCCCAGCACCCAAATGCTGAAATCCCATCCAATCATTTCTGGGGGCGGGGAGGGGGGCGGATAGAGGGATCCCCCAGCCAGCAGACACTGGCAGCCCTCGCAGCTCTCAGGGGCCCAGTGGAAACCCATCGCCTCCTTCATGCTTCGGCTGGCCCACTGGCCGTGCCTCCTTCTCCTGGGTCAGGCCCTCGGATGTATCTAGCGGAAGGTCACCCACACTGTCGGGCACCCCTGGTGCTCCAGCCAGGATCCTTGCCTCGCCTTACCCAGAGATAGCAGAGCTGGGACCTCCTATGTACAAAGCATGTGCCCTCGTGCGCCCAAAGCATGAGCGACGCCGCCTCTCTCTGTCTCCCACCCACCCACCCACCCAGTTTAGCACTGGGCATTCCTTGGTGGGTTTCCTGCTGAGGTATGAACCAGCTCCAATCCCACTTAGCTTCCCAAAGCAGCCAGTGGCAGGAGGGAAGCAGGAGCCCTGTGGCAGCCAGGGAAGAAAGCAAGCATACAGCGAGGGGGCCCTTGTTCCCAGCCCCCCCTTGTGCCTTGTGAGGCCCACCTGGGGCAACGGGGAGTGGGGCCCAGCTTTGCAACCTCTGCTTCCCGAGGCCTCCGGGGCAGATGCCTTCCGCCTCTTTGCCAGCAGCCCTAATGGCAGGAATCCTCTGGAAAAGACCCTGTCCAGGCCAGCTGGCCGGGAGCCTCTCTCCCAGGGAGGGAAGGGCGTGCCAAGCGAAGCCCACCTTCTGCTCCAGCCATGCTAGAGAGCAGAGGCACGCACACACACCCCACCCCACCCCCTGCAAGTGCAAGCTGCTTCTCCTGCTTGGCTGCGCTTCTGCAGCTCCCAGGGGAGGTGCTCGGCAGATTGGCTGGCAGGCCTGCCTCCCGGAAAGCTCCTCTCAGGCTACTGCCGAGCAGCCCAGGAGGAGAGTGCGTCCGGCAGGGAGGGGGCTCTCCTCCCCCCCACCACCACAGAATCCTGCATGGCTTAGGATTCTCAGGCACACCAACAGCCTCCCACCCCCGGGAATCCCCTCCCAGACGCCTGCCTGCTCTTTCTCCACTGATCGTTCCTTCGGTCAAGCCTGAGCAGGAGAAGGCTCGGCAGGTCCAACGGCACCGGGCAGGTCGGGTCCCGGGGTAAGCCTGGGGGCCCGCCCAGGGCAGGGGTGCGGCAGCCCTTGCCTCACCTGCCGGATCTGTACTGAAAGCGATCCAACGGCATCCAACCTTGATGTTCCCGGACGCAGCCGGGCAGCCTCCCCGAAGGCCCCTGATCCACACCTGGAAACAGAAGGTGGGGGAGGGAATGGGGGGAGGAAAAGAGAAGAGACAAGAGCTGAAAGGAAGGAAATTGTCCCTTGAGGCCAAGAATCACATTTTATTTATCTCCCTGTTGCGCTGACAGCCCTTTTTGCCGTGCTTTATGGTGATAAATGTCGTGAATCACTCCCATCAAGGTCCAGTCCGAGGGTCAAGAGACCTCCAGAAGGTTTCTCGAAGCCGTCCACAAACAAGAGCCGCCAAAAACCACAGTGGCTTCCTGCACTGATTTAGCACAGGAGCCAAACCTACAGGGGGCCGTCCGTGGTGATTAGACATCGCTTCCAGCTGTGCTCCCTGGCTGATTCCCTTCCACACTTACAGCCTGGTCTCAGCTAAGCCCTCAACTGAACCACCACATAAATGATTAACCCTATGAGCAAATTGAATCAAAAGCTGAATTAGAAATAAATACAAGCACACTAGAAGCCCTCTTCCCCCTTCCTTGCCTGTCCCCCAAGCCCCACTGAATAAAAAGAACTCCACGGAAATTCAGCCGGCAAGGTCGGCCTTCCGTTTCACTTTTCTTAGCCCACGAAAGAGGTCCAAGCAACTTTTGTGTGAGAACTCCATGGCTCAAGGATGGCCAGGTCTGCTTGTTTTATTTTCAGTTAGACTCTTCTGAGCATCTTCTGCTGTTAACCCCAGCAAGAGGGAGAAATCCTAATCCCAGTTCCCACATTTGCCATGGAGAGAAAAGGTTGCCCAGGCAACCGGCTGCTTGACTTCCCTTCAGCTCTGCAATCTAAAAATTGCTGTGATTAATTATGGCCTTGCATAGAACTCCCATTCTATGAAAGCCTTCCTTGCATGTCGGTCTCAGAAGCCACCCGGTCCGTGGACTTGGCAGGGCCATGCATGGAAAGAGCTCGCTCACACGTGGCTCCACACACCAAGCACAACCAGGGAGGGCTCCTTGGGTTGCTTCACCCGGTGGGAGCCGCAGGGGCTGTTCCGGAAACCTGTCCAAGGTCTGTTTGCTCAAGCATCTCCTGATCAGGTCGGCAACATCATCGCCCCCCCCCCCTTGTAGCTTTTCAGGAACTGTTTTGCTGCTTGCATTAGCCTTGTTTTATTATTCTTAGCACTTAGTTTTATTGTATCTACTTTGTTCTATAAACCGCTTTGAGGTTACTGGGGTTTTTTTTTTTAATTGAAAACAATACAGAGTTTTGTGGCATCTGAAGGCTAACAAGGCTTAGTTATGAACAAAAAGTCCTCGTACATTCCCGTCCGCAGAAGGGGAGGGGAGCAGGTTTGCCATCCACCAACACTTAGGCTGAATAAAATGTGTTAAAAGTGTCGCAAGAGGGTTGTTTTTGCTGCAAACTTTTCAAAATGAAATGCAAAGATATGTTAAATATGTGCCAAGACCTGTGCACCAACGGGCCTCCCTCTGAGGTAAGGCAGAGCAAAAGCCGGGCAGGGAGACTCCTTTGGGCACCCAGAATGTCCAGGGCTGAGCCTGTCTGGACCTGCCAGAGGGAAGCCACTGCTCGAATGGCTGCCAGGCAGCTCCCAACGCCCTCCTGACCCACCTTCTCCAGCTTGGCAGGTGCGGCGCAGGGAGCCTCTCCCCCCCCCCCCCCCCGTTGGCTTCCCTCTTGGGGAAGAAGGTCTGCAGCTCAAGGAGGGGACATCAGCCCAGATGACCCAGACGGTTCCGGGTTCTAACGCCAGCAGCACCAGTTAGAAGGATCCGGGTGCAAGAGACAGGAGGCACCTCTGCCCCCTTCACCCTCTTCACCCATCTGCGAAGGGCGGCGGCTGCCCTGCAGGGCGCAAACCCAGGGCACCTTCCTTCCTCGGCTTGCAGACTCAAATCCAACCCCCTACCTCACTTTTAGCTTGGAGGAGGCACCCTGCTGGCGGAGGAAGAGCTCCCAGTCCCCACCCCACCCCCCCGCAGGAGGACCAGATTGCAGGGAAGTCTGGCAGTTGCAGACACCCACCCCCACCCCCACCCCCGCCCGAGCAGCAACAGGGCGGGCCAGGCTCTCCCCCGGCGGACGCTGTGCAGGAGGGCGAGGCTCCCACCCTCCGCCCCGGGCGCTCGCCCGCGCCCTCCCCGGGGCCAGGCAGAGCCCTCGAAAGAGGAAGGAAGCCGCTTCCGAGCCGCCGGCAGAGCGAGAGCAGGCAGGCAGGCAGGCAGGCAGGCGGAAGCGGCCGCACGAGGCACCGGGCGTCGGGGCCACCCCAGGCGGGCCACCATCCCTCCCAACGCCGGTCCTGGACGGCTGGCGGCGCCGGGAGGGGGCGTCCCCGCCGGAGGAGACGGGACGGGACGGGACGGGGGTCGCAGGGGGAGGCTCGGCCCCGGGCGCCGCCTCGACGTCTGACGGGGGGAGGGCCGGCGGCCGAGCGCGGAGGGGCGCCCTGCCCTGCCCTGCCCCAGCCCGGGGGGAGCGCACGGGCGGGCGGGCGGGCGGGCGGGCGCGGTTCTCCCGGGGCGGAAAGAGCCCCGGCAGGAGCCGGCAGCGCGCCGCCGACGGAGCTCCCTTCCCGCCGCCGCCACTCACCTCCTTGCGGGCCACGCGCGCCTCCGCGTGCCGGACCTTGGACGCTTTGAAGCGGTTCATGCTCCGCTTGCAACCGCCGCAGCCGTCCGGGCTCGGCTCCGAATTCGCGGGGGCCGCCGAGCCCCGCCCCTCTCCGGCCCAGGCCCCGCCCCCGCCCCCGCCCCCGCCCGGCCGCCGGCTGCGCTCGGGAGACCCAGCACCACCCGGCGCGGGGCGGGGCGGGGCGGGCTTGGAGGGGCGGGTTGCGGGAGGGCGCGCCGCCCCCGCCGGCCGCCGGGCTTCGCGGCTTTCGGGCTGGGGCGGAAAGAGCCTGCCGTTCCCCCACGGGCCGCCGGGTGGCGTCGGTGCTCCGTCCTCCTCCCCCGCCGCCCAGCCGCCCTCTCACAACCACCCTGCCAGGTAGGCTTCCGGGTGCTCCGTCTGTCGCTGGGCCCTCCCGCCGGCGGGCCTGGAAGCCGCCGTGCTCCCGCCTTGGGCAAAGAGAAAAGCCGAGGCGGCTACAAAAAGGGGGAAAGGCCCCGGCCCCCTCCCCAGCTAGCAGGGCCCACGGCGCCCGGAAGAGGGAACCTCTCTGGCTAAAAACGCGAGTGACTTCTCGTGTCTCTTTCCGGGACGGTAGGCTGGGATAGTTCGCAAGGAGGCGGGCCGGCTGGCCATGTTCATCTCGTGCAGCAGAAAACAAGAAGCAACGCTCTGGGACCACCTTTAAGACTAACCGGTTTTATTGGGTAGAAGTGCCCGTTGCCGAGCGGGTGTGTCCACAAAAAGCATCAGGCCACACAATCAAGGAAACGAAACTTGCTCGGATGCTAGGCAAAGGCCAGGTCTGGACAAGGGGAGTTCCTTGTCTCCTTCCTCCGGCCCCCTTTGTTCTTAAACATGGCACAAAAGTACCCAACTCCCCCCCCCCCCCGCCGGCCACTTTGTTTGAAACCATTTTCTCTCTTCCTGCTTCCTTTTCCTCGTGTGTCAATCACGTGATTTTCGCCGCCTCTCCCCGTTGAAAAAACCACCCCAAGCTCATAGCAGCAAAGCCGAGCCCTCCCAAAGTGCTGGGGGTTGGCAGCCGGCTCAGGCCGCTGAGTCCACAGGCGGCCCTTCCTTGTGTCTTGGCCTTTTCGCTGTGAGCCGGTGGTGCTGCTTGTGGGCTGCGTCGTTCCAGCTCCTGGAAGGCCACGATCTTTGCCATCAAGTCTGGAAGAAGGTCGCCAGATGTTCATCCTGGCAAGGCCCAAAGACTCCCTCTCTCCCTCCCTCCCTCGGCTGGGAGTGCTGCCCTGTCGATGGGCCGGGAGGGACTTTGGCCAGAGGGTTGGCAGCTGCCCTGCCGGTCTCTGCAACACCCAAGGGCCGGCCTGTGCTTCCGGGGAAACGGTGGGTTGCTCCTGGCCCTCTTCCAAGGAGGAGCATTTTTGGCCCCGGGGCGGTGGAGGTCTGCCTGGGTGCCTCCCAACGACCCTGGGAAGTAGGTCAGAGCAAGGGGGCGGCCAAAGGTCACACTGTCCTTCTTGGTGCCTCGTTCAGGATGTGGAACAGGATCTCCCGGGTCCCCGTCGAACAATGACACTCTGCTGGGTGCCGCCTTCCAGGTCCACCGTCAGGCAGAAGGTGGGAGTCCAGGGCAGAGGTCTGAGTCAAAAGGGAGATGGGGCCGGCAGCCAAGAAACGGGACGGGAAGGGTCAGGACTGGGGCCTCAGGCCTGGGTGAACACGAAGAGCAAAGCCAGGAACCCCGGAGAGGCCAGACGTCTTCAGGCCCGGGAGCCTCTGGTCACCAGCTCAGCCCTGACGTCCAAGCTGGGTTCCTGCCGAGGGGCTCAGGGTCCGGCACGCGGCCAGGGGGGGGGACACCACCCAGCCTGGGAGAAAATGTGGTCACCACCTCCCCCCACGCACACCCGGAGCACACCCAGCAGCACCGAGAAGGGAGAGCTGCTGACTGCCCCTGACGTGACGCTTGGGTTGCCCTGCAATTCAGCGCCCCAGATGAGCCAAGTGGCCCAAGCACCAGCTGGTCAGTTTCCTGGTGCAGCAAGACTTACACTCCTCTCTCTCAAGGGCCAGCCCCACAGCCTGGCTTTCTGGAAAGAGCACTGGCCCAGCCATGGCGCATAGCACACCCTTCCCGCCATCCCTGCCCCTCCCAGAGCCGAGAGACCAGGAGGGCCTTCTGACGTGCAGAAGGGTGGGGGTGCGAGGAGCCCCCCCCCCCCTAGATTGCCCCTCCCGCCCTCTGCAAGAGGGATGATAAGCCTGGCCCGGGGCTGTGTCTCCAGGGCGATGATAGCTGAAGGAGGGGAGGGAGGGAGGGGCAGACGGGAGGGAGGGAGGGAGGGAGGGGCAGAACCGGGCGCCTCCTGCAGCTTTAGCACTCACTGGAATTTCGAGAGTCCAGTTGTGAGTCGACAAATAAATAATACATTTTATTGATGCGTAAAGTTGCAAAGAGCATTAGGCCAGCCCATAGGATCACAGTTTCAAAGACCTGAGCTCCGACCTAAGAGAGTAAAGCTACAGAGATTCAAAGGCGAGAGTGAGGATGGGGAGAGGTCCCAGAACAGGCTGTGGGGAAGCTCATCACTCCCAGGGCCAGCACTTATGGAAGCCACAAAACCAAAGCTTCTCCACGCCACGCCCACCCCTGCCCCACCATTAGAGACCCCTTTTTACCCTTTATCACCTCAAATGCAGCGGCTCAGTTTGGAGCTTCTTGTCCTGCCATCTCATGTCTGCCATTAAAAACTGCCCAGGAACTGGTTTAGAATGGGACTGCCCCATTGCTTGTCTGGGACTGGGTGCTTTGAGCACTTTGCCCCTGTGTTTTGCTAGCTGGATTGACTCCCCGCCTGTTTTAATTTCACGGAATGTAGCTGAACAGCTGAAAAACACAGCATGTTCTCTTGCATCCGGGTTGATTTATTTTAAAAAGCATACACTCTCCTTATACCCAGGACACCCCCTGCCCCCCCAAAAAGGATCCTGACAGCAAAAAGAAACGTAAGTGCTTAGACGATTCCCCCACCACCACCAGCTGCATTGAAGTGGGCAGGGTGCGTGTGTGCGTGGGAGGGGGGAGTTGGAGAAAAAATGTCGTGAATGACTGCAAGTTGTTGGCAGCTGCGAAGGAAAAATGCTGCCGAGTTGCCTATAGAGAGAGCTAGGTTGTGGGTGGCATTTGGCTGGGAAACACAACCCCGGGAGACTGGGACGCCCACCACGGGTGGCAGCCGGAGGATGGAAGGGCTGGCTTGAGACCTGGCATTGTCTGGAAGGTTGCCTTCCCTCACAGGAGCCCTTCAGGCAGGGGTTCCACACCTTTCCAGGAGGAGGTCCCAGACAGGTTCTCGTACCATCATCTTTGGGGGTTGGGGGTTTGGGCAGCTGAATGTTCACCCAGGTCTTTTACAGGTGAAGATGTTCACCTCTAACATCTCTTTGGTTCATCCTGGGTTTGCTGCTTGTGTCTGATGTTGTTTCCAGTTTTATGGCTTTATGTTCTACCCAGAACTGACATTGCTTTCTGGTCATTGTTTACATCGGGATTTTTCAGTTTTAACTTGTAAACCGCCCAGAATAGTGCCTGCAGTAATGGGGCCGTATATAAACCAAACCCATCAATAAATGTAAAGAGGAGTCTCCCCAAGTCTCAAGGTCTTTGAGGAAGGCACTTCTCTCAGTCCCATCATCCTCACAGGCAGGTCTGGTGAAGGCCTCCAAGAGGGCCTATTCAGTGGCTACTCCCAGGCTGTGGAACTCCCTGCCAATAGAAACTGGGCTGGGCTCCTCCTGGATGTCTTTCCAACATAAGGGCAAAGACTCGTTCGGATAGCCCTTTGGCCCACAGTTTGGCTGCTCAGGAGGGGTCTTTCAATGCTGGGTGTTGCCATTTTTTCCCCATTTTCAAGCAGTTTTAACGTTCTTTTTCAATTCTCTGTTCGTTTTTCAATGGCTAAGTTGAACTTATTTAATTGAATTTTAATGTTGTAACTTATTGTGCATGTACAGTTGTATGTGTTTTAAAACACTGTGGGCATATTAAAGAACATTGTAAGCCTCCTGTGGAGAACTTTTATGCTATGGAGCAGGTAGCAAATGTTTTGAACCACTGAATTCATGGAAAATGCTGTTAGCATTGAAGAGGCGTGAGGGTGGCAGTGGCCTTTTTCCTTCTCTCCCCCCCCCCCCATACATGAACAAAGCGGGCGGGGGGGGGAGAGAGGCAGCCCTCCCTCTCTTTCCAGCAGCAACAGAGAGAAGGAAGGGCCCCCGAGCTGCCTGTCCCTCCGGCACCTCTGGGCGCTGTGATAAGAGGGCGGTGGTCCTGCAAGCCGAGGGCGTGGGCCATAAAAGCGGCCGCCCCAGCGCGGCTCCCAGCTGCGAGTCCTCCCGGTCCTTCGAACAGCGACCCACCGGCCACCTGTCTCCACCTCCCGCCGCCCGACCGACCGACCGACCGACCGCCATGGTGCTCTCCGCCGAAGAATGCCAGCTGATCCAGGCGACCTGGACGAAACTCGGCCCTCACTTGGACAAACTGGGGGGCGAGGCGCTCTGCAGGTACTAACCCGCGGCGACGGGGCGGGCGGGCGGGTGGGCGGGCGGGCGGCGGGGGTCGCGCCCCGGGGAGAGCCGCCCCTTCCCGGCTCCTCCGAGCCCCCTCTGACCGGCCTTTTTCCCCTTCCCTTCCCTTCCCTTCCTTCCCCACCCTCCAGGCTCTTCTGCGCCTACCCGCAAACCAAGACCTACTTCCCCCACTTCGACCTGAGCCCCCACTCCAAGGACGTGCAGCACCACGGACAGAAGGTGGTCAAGGCGCTGGACAGCGCCGTCAACCATCTGGACAGCATCCGCTGCACCCTGGCCGACCTCAGCGACCTGCACGCCTACAACCTCCGCGTGGACCCCGTCAACTTCAAGGCAAGCCCGAGGGGGCGGCCGGGCCGGGCCGGGATCGGAGGGAGGGAGGGAGGGAGGGAGGGGGCGACCCTTCCCCCGTTGGGTGGGGGCTCAGCCTCCGCGGGGGGGGCCTTCCTCCACCGCCCCCTCCCCGGGCCCCGGGAGGTCTCTCTCTCTCTCGCCCCCTCCCGCCTCTGCTCCCCACTGACCGGTCCTCCTGCTCTCTCTCTCTCCCCCCCCCCCCGCCGCCCAACGCAGTTGCTGGCCAAATGCTTCCACGTGGTGCTGGCCATCCACCTCGGCTCCGAGTTCAACGCTCTGGCCCACCTGGCCTGGGACAAGTTCTTCCATTGTGTGGCCGACGTGCTGTGCGAGAAGTACAGATGAGCCGCCCGCCCGCCCGCCGGCCCGCCTGCTGCCCGCTGGGGGCTGCCGCCGCCCCGGAGCGCTCTGGGCCCCCCTCCCTTGCCTCACTCTGAGCAATAAAGCCCTTGAACCGCCGCCTGCCTGCCTGGCTCATTTTGGGGAAGGGGACTTAGGACAGACGGGGGGGGGGGGTCTAAGACGAGCTCCATCAGTGCGGGGGGGGGAGATGCTGGGCGGGGTGCGCTTCATCCAGAAGAGGCGTCAGTCCCTGTCGCGGGAAGAGAAGCGGGGGCGGGGTGCTTTGACGGTCTTCCCGCGCAGGACCCCTCCCGGAATGAGGATGCTGGCAAAAGAAAAGGGAAAAACGCAGAACACTGAAGGGCCCCCGCCCCCCGCATGCGATCTCTCTCACTCATACACGCACACGCATGTCAAGATTGTTTGGAAACCAAGACAGAGCCGGAGGGGTTGAGCCCCGACGGGGAGGAAGGCATTCTCCAGGGGAAGGGGGGGGCGAGGAAGGAAGGGGCTGCAGGTGGGGGATCCGAAGGTGCTTTCCCCCCGACGACTGAGGAGGGGGCGAGAGAAATCCGGCCCAAAACGCAGAGATCGTTGGGAACCGGCTCTGACCCACGGAAAGAAGCAGGGGGGTGGCGGGACTGACCCCCAGCAGAGGAAATCTGGACTCTCCCCCCACCACAGGGCCCCGAATCGGAATGGCGGGGAGGGGTGGCGAGCGGCCTTGTCCCCGGGACACCCCCCTCCTCCGTTTCTCCCTCGGACGGGGCACGGAAGGGCAGTGGAGCGGGTGCGCAGCTCCCCAGGACGTGAGGATTCGCGGCGCTCCTTCTCAGCCCCGTCTGGGGGGGGGGGGCGGGCGGGGCTCCTTCCACTCGCCTCTGGAGCTCCTCTGCCTTGCGCGGTTGGGCAGAGGCAGAAAAGAAGGGACGCGGACCCCCGCCGCCCACCTCCGCGGTGCGTCCGACGGGAGGGACGAAGCTGGGCGTGGGAAGAGCGCTGCTCTCCTTCTCTCCCCCCGCGGACCGTCCTTCCCCTCCTCCCGTGGGGCACCCCTTGCCACCAATAACAGCTGCCCTGGGCGACACCCCCCCCTCCCCACCGCGTTGGCGGGCTGGGCAAAAAAGCGCCCCGGCGAACGTCTGCTCATCGGTGGGCGACGGGGCGGGCGCCCTACCTGCACTCCCCGCCCCGAGATCCCTGCTTGTCCCGCGGGGAGGGGGCGTGTGGACACCGCGGGCTGGGCCTGGAGCTGGCGGCAGGGTCCTGAATAGGCCCCTGAGGGGCTGCACCCGGCCGGAAGGTTGATGGGCTTGGTCGTAATAGTGGTGGTGGTTTGCCAATGCATTATGGATAAACCCATTGGCAAAGCAGCTACCATGGCTTAACAAGAAGCTGACGGCATAGACCAAGATCCAGGTCTGTAGAGCCTGTGTCCTGAGCACACTCCTCTCCTGCAGTGAGTCCTGGACCCTTTGTGCAGGGCAGGAGAGGAAGCTGAACATGTTCCATATGCATTGTCTCCAACGCATTTTTGGCATCACCTGGCAGGACAAAGTTCCAAATAGAGTAGTCCTAGAACGAGCTGGAATTGTTAGCATGTATACATTACTGAAACAGCGACGCCTACGCTGGCTCGGGCATGTCGTGAGAATGGCTGATGGTCGGATTCCAAAAGATCTCCTGTATGGAGAATGAGTGGAGGGAAATCGCCCCAGAGGGAGACCACAGCTGCGATCCAAGGAGATATGCAAGCGGGATCTGAAGGCCTTAGGAATGGATCTCAACAGATGGGAAACCTTGACCTCTGAGTGTTCGGCCTGGAGGCAGGCGGTGCATCGTGGCCTCTCCCATTTTGAAGAGACCCTTGTCCAGCAGGCCGAGGCTAAGAGGCAGTCCCGAAAGCAGCAAAACCAGGGAGCTGGACAGGGGACAGATTGTATTTGTCTTGAGTGTGGAAGGGATGGTCACTCTCGAATTGGCCTCCTCAGCCACACGAGACGCTGTTCCAAGACCTCCATACAGAGCACGTTACCATAGTCTCTCCAGACTGAAGGATGCCTACTACTGGTGGTGGTGGTGGTGGTGGTGATCCGGTGCGGGGGCAGGGGGTAGCTCCTCCAGCCCACGGCGGGTCTGCACCCAGCCTCCTCCTTGCCCTCTCCCTGCAAGGGCCTGTTCGAGCGGCGGGAGAGGCCGAAACAGACCCCCGACGGAGACGGGGGCTTAACATCATCGGGGGTGGCCATCGACGTAAGGCTGGGCAAAAGGGCCTCCCATCACCGCTGGCCAGCGTGGCCAATGGTCAAGAGGCGACAGAGCTGGACTCCCAAGAGCCACCTGGAGGGTCGCCGTTGCCTCGCTTTTCCCGGCGAGAGCGCCTAGGGCTGCAAGCTAAGACACATGGGTAGAAGAGTTTGCTTCTAGGAAGCCGAACCCGGCGGGCAGTAAGACCCGAGAGCGCCCGGCGTCCCCAAAGCCTCTGAGCCTTGACCGCTAACAGAGGACTCGGCGAGGAAAGCCCTGGCGCACGCGCAATGGGACCCGCCGGCCTTGAAGCCCCTCCCCCGCCGCCTGCGCTTGCGCAGACGGCGGCTTCTGGCGTGCCGGCCACGGGCGCGCAGGCGCAGTGTGCCCGGGCGGCCGAAGATGGCGGCGATGTCTGCCTCACGCTGGCTGAGGGAGGCGGCGGCCGCGGCGGCTCTCTCCCGGGGCAGCTGGGCGGGCGGCGGCGGCGGCGGAGGGGTGGCGGCCGGGCGGCAGCTGCTCGCGCTGCGCCTGGTGCGGTGGCTGAGCGCCGGCCCCGCCGCCTCCCTCGCCCCTCGGCCGGCCTTGGCGGCGCGGCTCGGAAGCGGCTCCGGTGAGAGCGGGCGGAGGGGGGGGGGGAGGGCCGCGCCACGTGACGTCACCACGGGGGGGGAGGCCAAAGAGGCCTCTGGGCGTGGGCAGAGTGCGGGGGCTCCCCCACTCCCCACGGGAGGAGTCCCTCCTTCCACCCGCCAGGCGTGCAGGCAGGCACCCAACCGGTGAAGCTCTCCCTAACCCTTGGCCTGAATGCCTGCCGGGCTGCGAGGGGGCGGAAGGGCTGAGCATTTGCAGAGGGTGGGGGAAACGGCTTCATTCATAATAACCCCCCCCCCCACAACAACAGGAGGGCCGAGCCCCCCCACCCCCCACTCGCTTGCCTGCCAGGATGGAGACATGGAGCGGCTGACATGGACCAGGGCGTTCCAGTGCCCACAGCATTGGCACACCTGGTGTGGCAAAGAGGCCCTGGGGTGCCATAAATCCCTGTTTTGCCTCCTGCAGGAGTGAGGCCTCCTCTCGCGTGTGCCGCCTCCTTTCACACCAGTTCCCAGAACAGCGCCAAGGAGGATTATTACCAGATTTTGGGGGTGCCCCGGACCGCCAGCCAGAAGGATATCAAGAAGGCTTATTACCAGGTACCTTCGCTGAAGCTGATGGGATCAGGTTTTATTTGTCAAAACTGGATCACCTGATATTTTTCGGGGGGGGGGGGCGGTGTGACCCAAGACATCAGCTTGTTTCATTTGTCCTCTTAAAAGTAAACCTTCTGTCGCACGGGCTGATTTGTGTTGCCTAACTGGGACCCTCAGGATAGGGGGAAGTCCTGCATCTGAGGTTCTTTAAAAAAGGGAAGAACATTCTGACACTCGTGGCCAGGCCAGAGCTCTCAAAAGAGTTCATGCTGTGTTTACTGATTTGAAGCAAAGGTTGCCAGTGCTTTTTTTTCTGTTCTGTACTAGAAGGTGAGACAGACAGGTAGGGAGTCAGGCCATTTCTTTCGAAGATTGTGACTAAAAGCACTTGTAACAAATTTCAGGCAACACACAAGTGATATAGCAGATCAAAATGGTTTTTTTTTACCACAAATGGTTAAGTTTACGTTCTTTCCTTTGTTTCTCACGTTACTTCCGTTCCTAAACATCCAGTCCCCTTTCTTTTAGACAGGACATGTTTCCCCTTCCTGCATACATGGCCCTTCTTTAACAGATCTTGAGTTGTCAATGAATTGACAAAGGAATCTCGTGACAGCTTAAAGACTGACAGGTTTTATTTGGCATAAAGCTTTTGTGGGGAAAAAGGTTCATCAGATGTGCAAACAAGGAAGAACGTGCAGTGGCATTATGAGGCAGGCTTCCCAGCTTGATTGCCAAAAGGCACCAGGTTTGCAAAAGGCACATTGTGAGGGAAGGGGGAATTGACTCTTGTACAATGGTTGACGGAAGATTACCGGCTTTTGTTTGTAAGCATCACTGAAGAGAGGCAACGGTAACCATAAATCTCTTGACCATCACCTTCCCTTTGGGATCTTTTTGCTTAGCTTGCCAAGAAGTATCATCCTGACACCAATAAAGATGACCCGAAAGCAAAGGAGAAGTTTGCCCAGCTGGCGGAAGCCTATGAGGTGAGAGCCTCGCCCACTTTTCGTATTGGGACAGTGAGCTGATTCTGGACTGCTCGCATTGCCTGGAAGGGGGGTGGACTACTTGGCAGTCAAACGCTGCTCGCCCTGTGTTGCAGAAATTAAGCCCTGATTCAGGTTGCCTTGCTCGTAGGTTTTGGGTGACGAAGTGAAGCGGAAACAATATGATACCTACGGGACAGCTGACTTTGAACAGGCCTCAGCGGGTGCTGGGCAGCAGTACTGGCGGAGCAGCACTACTGTGGATCCAGAGGAGCTGTTCAGGAAGATCTTTGGGGAGTTTTCAGGATCTTCCTTTGGAGACTTTCAATCTGTCTTTGACCAACCCCAGGAGGTAAGCGTCGCAGCCCTGCGTCCGTGTGGTGTGCGCATGTACATGTCATGTACATGTGCCTGCCTGGTTACAGAGGCGTTCGTCTTGGTTAAGCCACTGCAGAGGAAGACAGGGCAGTGCAGCTGGCGGGAGTTCGGGCTCTGGGTTTGCAGGGAAGGCTCTCTTAGCTTGTCTTTTAAAGAATAGGTGGTAATTTAGTGAGATCTGTTCACATGCACATGTTACAGTAGCTGTGCATTAAATTCTTTTGATGAAGAAGGCCGCTTATAAAAGCAAAAAATTCTTCCCCATCTCACCTCACTTTCCTGCTCTGCGCACACAGGAAGGGGTCCCTGCAGAGGCCCCCAGATCTTTGCCTGAGCTGAGCCTGATCTGTGTTCTCCCCTCTTTTCCCTCAGTACATCATGGACCTGACGTTCACCCAGGCAGCGAAAGGGGTGAACAAGGAAATGATGGTTCAGATCAATGATGAGTGTGAGCGATGTCATGGCAGAAGGAACGAGCCGGGCACCAAAGTGCAGCATTGCCACTACTGCAATGGCACAGGCATGGTAAGTGTCTCGAGGAGGGTGGTGCAGAGGCAAGGAAGCACCAGCAGTCCTCCTCTTGCGAAGGACATCCAGCCAACCGGCCTGCTGGGTCTCTCCCTTATGGAGGAAAGAGAGAACCTTTCCTGCTCGCTTGCTTTATCTTATATGTACTATGGGAGCCACGGAGTCTTTGAGACCCCCACATGCAGGAAAATACCAAAGGCATCCTCGCCTTGTCTCTCCTCCTCCTTTTCCTAGATACTAGACAGGTCTCTCGTGGTCTTGTGTGCTCCCAGAGGCATCTGGTGGGGTCATGGTGAGATACAGGAAGCTGGACTAGAGGGGCCCTTGGCCTGATCCAGCAGGGCTCCTCTTACGTTATGTTTTTATGTTTCCTTGCATCTTTCTTTTGATAGGAAACGATCAATACAGGGCCCTTCGTCATGCGCTCAACCTGTCGACGGTGCGGTGGCCGTGGCTCTGTTGTGACAACCCCTTGTGTGCTCTGTCGGGGCAGTGGCCAAACCAAACAAAAGAAGAAAGTGATGGTCCCTGTTCCAGCAGGTCTGCGTGTTTTTCTGGCATATTCTAAAGAAGAACAGGGGCTGCTTTTCTTTTGTGAAAATTGGTTTGCCCCCCCCCCCTCAAAACGTGGTGTGGAGGGAAACTCCTCTTTAGAGTTAGTGGGTGTGTGACTAAGAGTGGGATGTGGATCTCCTTAGCCAGGAGGAGAAGCTGAGGGCAGGGTCTCGGTGAAGGGATTCATATTTCTTCCCTTTTTTCTGACTTCAGGTGTGGAGGATGGACAGACAGTTCGAATGCCTGTGGGAAAGAAGGAAATTTTCATTACCTTCAGGGTGAGTCTCCACCTGGACTTCTCTCCTGGCAGACGCGTGGTATTGCTGGGGTCTGTGACCCACCCCTGCTTTTTGATTCCAGGTTCAGAAGAGCCCCACGTTCCGGAGGGATGGTGCAGATATCCACTCGGACCTTCACATCTCGATAGCACAAGCTGTCCTCGGAGGAACAGCAAGAGCGCCGGGTCTGTACGAGACCATCAGTATTGTGGTACGTGGGGCCAGTTCCCGTAGAAGTACAGTGGGCTCTTCTGTCTGGCTGACAGGAGCAGGAAACAGCAGGGGCTCTGATTGACCCAAAGCATGGCGAGCTCAGGCAGGTGGTTCTACACACGAGCAACTCGGAGAAGGCCCAGTCGGAGGTTCGCATGGAAACGCTTTGTCCTTTTGCCCCCTGCACAGATTCCGCCAGGCATCCAGACTGAGCACAGGATCCGGATGAGCGGGAAGGGCATTCCCAGGGTGAACAGCTACGGTTACGGAGACCACTACGTTCATATAAAGATCAAAGTTCCCAAGTAAGTGGGACGTCTGTCGGGGTGGGGAGGGTTTTGTATGAGCCCAGGAAAAGAGGACTGTTGTACAGTAGACAGACAGACCTCTCTCTCTGTCAGGGGTGCTCTGGAAGAGGGCCAGGCTGCGTCCCAAAGCGCCTGGCGACGGTAGCAGTCCCCTCCTGGGGCCTTCCACTCTCATAGTATTAGGCTCATAGGTTTCAAGCTGGGCTCCTGCTCTGCATGCAACGCCCAGGGGATGGAAGAAGCCTGTGGCGGTGTCGCTTCCACCTGGGACTCTGCCTTTCAGGGCCCCAGAGCCATCAGGTTTCCTTCCTGTAAAGCTCCAGGGCTGCCCTTGTTTTTCCTTTGCTCTGTAGGAGCTTGACTGAGCGCCAGCGAGCTCTGATGGTGAGCTATGCTGAAGATGAGAAGGACGTCGAAGGCACCGTGAATGGCGTGACCACCACCGTCGCGGGTAAGAGGCTGTGGGGTCCTTCCATGGAGCTTGGTTTGGGAGGACCAACGCTGGCCTCTTCTGGAGAACCCTGCTCTGCCGTGCGAACGATCCTGAGCTGGGGCTCTCTGGCAGCAAAGAGCAGGGTGGCTTATGCTTGGGCCAGAATGGATGGCCCCTGGTGTTTACCTCAGAGACGGAGACGTCAGGGCCTGCTCTGCTTTGGCTGTAGCCACAACATAATGAGACACTACATGGTGCCCTTCTAACATTTTCCTTTTCACCCAAGGAAGGAGGCGAGCAGTCTTGGAGGTTTGGGGTGGTGGTCATTTCTTTCCCTGTCCCAGACCCATCACAGGGTACACCAGCCCCTTTTAGGCAAAACCAGAAGTGACTCCCACTGAATTTGGGAACAGGAGAACAGGAGTGGGGCCTGGGGAAAGTGGTAAGAGACACGAGAGGCTGCATGGATCTCTTCTAACAAAAATTGTTAGCAGAGCAAGTATTTCCACACACCACTCTGTGATTTTCCGACTGGAAGCTGGGGATTTCTACTCACTGAAAGGCAGAGCAGTTAAAAGAGGACAGCCAGGGGACCTGGAAACAATGCTACCCAGGCCCACAAGCATCTCCAAAGGGAAGCTAGTCTCCCTTTCCTCCCGCCTCGGTTCTTCTGGGTTTGGCTTGAGTTATCCCATGTGTTGGTTCCTTGATCTGAGAGCCTGCTGCAAATCTAAAAGGGAGCTCAACTGACCTTTTGAGAGGTCACGTCCATTAAAGGAGAATTGTTACCAAAAACTGAGTGAAAGAGAGACTCAAAGCACAAGTGGAAAGAAGTGGGGCTTGTCAGGGGCTTGAAGCAAGTTCTGCCCACGGATAAGGCTGAGCAGCAAAGCAGCAAATGCAGGAGGACTGTACATGGCGGACTAAGAAGAGCAAAGCAGAGGCTAGAGCCGTGGTTTATTAGGCCTCCCTCGGGCACCCAGGTTCAAAGCAAGGGCCCTCCGAAGAGGAAGGGCAAGCATGGCCACCCTGCCAGCCTCGCCTCCTTTTTCTCCCCAAAGCTGGGGGCTGTTTCGAGGCGGGCCCCGTGATGATGCATCCTCTGACACAGCTCTCTGCTGTTTGTATCCAGGCGGCAGGGGCGCGACTAGGACGGGGGCAGGCGAGGAGAGGCCTGAGGCAGGGGACGGCACGGAGGGATTCCTAGCTAAACTTAAGAAAATGTTTAGCTCCTGATTAACCCCCACCAGAGGTAGGCAAGCCTCTTGCGTTCTTTCCACACACAGGTCTCTGCGTTTGCTTCTGTGGAGCAGCGGCAGAAAATACATAGCAGCCGGGTGGATTGGGAAGAGCCATCTCTTTGAGGGAATGTGAGGTTGGAGGGAAGCTGCCTCCCCAACACACGCACGAATGCATGCCAGCCTCTGGCTACTAGAATCCCACCGTGGGCAGCTGGAACGACCCCAAAAGGCCACCGGGGACTGGATTCTAGCAGCAAGGTGTCCTGGACCGCATTCCGGAGTCACCGCTGTGTCTCTGTGTGAAGGCCCCTCGAAGACGCTGTGGAGCCTTTAGGAAGTTGAACCTGGCTTCTGCTTGATGCAGGAGCACCCGCAGGATGGCATGAAAGTCAGGGTCATGCTCTGAGCGGAGGAACCAGGCAGGAAAATGCAGCAGGGAGGCAGGGATTTTTGGGGCTCAGAGCTCAATGGCAGCGGGTAGTTTGTCCCATTAATGGCCGGAAGCGGAAATATTGAGGGGCAGTGCTGGCCAGGCAGCTGCTCCTTCTTACTGGGGTTTCTATTTCGGCTGCAGGGAAGCGTTCCACTGGAAACTAGAGCCTGGGCGACAGCAGTCGTGTGGCCGCGGCGTCCTCCTTGGAGGTGCAGGGACATCAGGAGCCTGGCCAGACCCCTCGGCAGACCCCTCGTGGACCTGCTTGACCTCGTGGCTGGACTGGAGGAGGAGAAGGGCTTTCTTTCACCCAGGAAGCCGGGTTGCAGAGGGCTCATCTCTGCCTTGCCAGCTGCAGGAATCATGAAGGACTTTCCCATGCCTTGAAGACACCCTGGCTTTTCCTACTTTTCTGGACAGATGCAAACTGCTCTGTGGTGGGAACCCGAACAGGGAGAATAAAGTGTACATCTAGCTTAACAAGTGATGTTTGCTATCCTGGGGTTCTGACAAGCTCCCCGCTCTCCCGAGAGCTCCTAAGACCCTCCACCTTCTCCTCTGCACAGCCCCACGTTCCCGAAAGAGAGGCATCGGCTTCCTGTTTTCCAGACGGTAAACTGTTTGAGCTGTGGGTCACCTGGGCTCCCAGAGAGGATGGTCTTGCCCCCGCGGTTGTTGCTGTCACGGCCAAGGATCCCTCTGCTGCTGCCAGCCTGCAGTGGGGCGGAGGGGTTTTCGAGTGAGGAGCATGGGTTCAAAGTTCCACAGGAACTAGTTGCCTCTTCGTCCCTGAAGCTGGACAGGGTTGAAGTAGAAATGGTATGGAGTAGCTTCTCATGGCTTCTCTGGTCTCAGGGAGGAAAATAACCCCTCTGGACCGTATAATGAACCCATCTAT
This sequence comes from Intellagama lesueurii, assembly GCA_037013535.1. Lineage (NCBI taxonomy): Eukaryota > Metazoa > Chordata > Lepidosauria > Squamata > Agamidae > Intellagama > Intellagama lesueurii. The sequence goes on along the minus strand of JBAJHW010000012.1, from coordinate 22,847,813 downwards.
GAAGCCAGGGCCCCTAGAATTTACTACACACGGCAGCAGAACAGATGTGTTCTGAGAAACCCCAGCCCTTCTCGTGCGTGGCAGTCATGAAATGAGGCTGCTGTGAGTAATTAGCGTGTGTCACAAGCATCCTTTATTGTTGCTTTACATGTTTGGCTGGGAGCTGAGTTGCTAGAGAACAGAGAATGGGCCAGTGGTCTCTGAAGGAAATATGGGGCTGGGCCAGTGAGAGTAGAAGTGGGTCACTCTGTCCAGCTCTTTTAGCTGATCTCTTGACGATGATTCCCCGAACAATTAAATCCACAAGGGCCACAGTGCTCTTTCCTCCTTAGCTTGCAACATCTGGCTTGTATAATCTTGAGTCTCTGGACCTGTAAGGTACTGGTGTTAATCACAGATCTGCTCTATAAAGTTGTAGTTGTTGAGAGTCTTATTTGTTTTATATTCCAAGCATCCCTGCATTTTGGAGAATAGGCAGAAGAATATTCCTGTGGCTTCCAGCCAGCGGCTAGTCCCAGCTGGAGCAGAGGGAGGGCATGAACTGCTGAACGGCCAAGTCACCATTTATGTCAATATCAGAGTTTCAGCGGGTCTGCCATAGTTGGGGACTGGCTGTTGCCTGATGCTTGCATTTTTTTCTGGGCCTGAGAAAAGAAAATTCCTGCAAGCTGCTGTGCATCACTGGGGGTGGGGGAGGAGGTGGAACCTGCCAGTGGCTTGTGGGGTGGGGTGGAAGAGGACCACGGGTCATGCTGCTCATCACTGGCCACTCTTCCTGGGACTGGATGCAGAGGGGGGGTTCTCAGGAGGCAACGAGCTGATGAGTGGGGCAGAGCTGGTGGGCTTTGCCTCTTTATGGTTCAGCTTAAAATCGCTATCCATCTGCTGAACAGAGATGATCTAAGCAATGGTCAAAGTAGTCCTTTTTATTTAATAGGGGGAGAAGTGATCAGTGGCAATGGACCTGTGGCCGCCACCCTCCCTCCATTACAGGTCCTTTAGAGCAGCTCCTTCCTCTTCCATCCATTCCTCAAAGGTTCTGGCTTTTGGGTTGAGCTTCAGGGTCAAGGAGATATCACGAACTAGCCCCATGGTGTAGAAGCGGAACATGCTGGCGAGCTCTTGGGTGCCTGGGAAGTCTAGTTTTTCATAGGATTCAAGTGAGATCTATAAAAGAGAAAGGTCACATTTTCAGCCAGAAAGTGCAGGTCACCAGTGGGACGGACATCTGGCCTGCTTGAGCATTTTGGGGACAACAACAGCACACATTTTCTGTTGACGGATCCATTTCCAGGCCACTCCCAGGCAGCCGAGACCAGAACATGGGACCAATGCCCTCGTCCCAAGTGTCAAAAAAAGCCTCTTGCACCTGCCGGCAACTTTAACAAAAGCCCATCCCTTTCCCTTCCCTGGAAGACGGTCTTACCTGAGCGTCTCGCACAGTCTTCCCGCTGTGCTTTGCTATCAAAGCTGCATACTCTGCCATGGTGAGTTTGCATGTGCTCAGCCCGATATCCTTGCCTATGTACCTCTCCGGCTCCTTCATCAGTTGAACCACCACCGGCCCAAGGTCAGCGACAGCCATGCCGTGCACGGGCACCTCTCCCACAGGAAGAGCTACAGGGGACAGGAAGAGAGAAGATCAAAACCTGGAGATCTCCAGTGGCTGGGCATTGCGTGAGAAGGGCAGTGAGGGAAAGGCCTGTTGCTCTGGCAGGGAACCTGAGCGAGTCAAGAGCACCAGAGACGGCAGAGGGTGAGCAGAGACCGTGGAGCTTGGTTCAGTCACTGGATCGAGAAAGACTGGTGGGAGAAGGTTCGTGTAGTAGCTCTCCTGCTGGTGCACGGCATGTTTCTTTGCAGGGGTGAGTCCAATTAGCCTGAGGGGAGGGAGGGGAGGGAGGGAGAACCTGCCCAAAATGATGGTGACCAAGAAACACCTGGATCAAGAATGCCAGACAAAAAACAAAAGCAAAAAAAATAAAATAAAAGAAGGCAAAAACGTTGTGACCCTTTGAAGATTAACTGCTCTATTTTAATGTGAACTTTTGTGGATCAAGTCCACTTCCTCAGACCTACATGGGAGACTATGTGGCAAACATACGTGGCCTCACTTTTCGCTGAGATCCAAAGGGAACTGTCCCGTTCCCCCCCCCCCCCCCCCCCCGCGGCCAGAACTGCCTTTTTGGCCTCTCGTGGAAGAACTGTTTCCTTGGTGCCTCCACAAGAGTGAGAGACCAGTGGGTGGTGATCATCCACCGTCAGCCTAGCCAGGACCAGACAGGGAGGTGGCTCTACCTAGTTCGTAGCAGTCTTCATCTGGCGTCTTCTGGGGTCTGAAGACAGTGAGGAAGTTCTCAAAGTAGGAGGGCATCCTCAGACTGGTCATGGGCACCTCAATAGCCCGGAAATATTCTTCCACCTCGCCTTTGCCATCAAAGTGCGGCACCTCCAGCCGCCCACCCGTCAGCTTCTGCACGTATTCAAGGCCACTGTAGACGACGTAGCTCAAGGAGAGGCGCTTAGCCAGGTCTGCTACGCGCTTTCCCTGAAGACAAAACAGAGAGGGAAGGACTGGCAAGGAGCATTCCCTGCTCCTTCTCCCTGCCCTGCAGGTTTGTCTGCTCTTTCTTGCCAGGTGAAGCACATAACAGAGGCCCCGTCTGGGGTGTCCTGTCACGACCTGGCATACCAAGGCGGAACCTAGCTCTGGAGGGAGAGGTCCTGGGGGAGAGGGGGGCTCTTTGCATACGGTTCACCACTCCACATCACACAACCAGAACATCCAACGTCTCCAGAGGTCAAACATGGCTACATTTCCACATAAACTACGGTCTGGGAACTGTGGACAGAAGTAAGTTACAGGTCCTGCTGCTTCAGTATCTAGTCAGGATGGTTTGGGAAGCTTTCTCTGTTGTTCTGTCCACCCTAAGCTCAGCAAGGCCAAGACTTACGAGAAGAGTCTGGCAGCTCTTGAAAGCTCCTGATTATGATATTTACTGGCCCAAGAATGATTACTACCTGCTGAGTTTCTGGATTTGGCGCATGGACCACACAGTTATGAGAGTTTCCTTTGAACTCACCATTATGTGTCAAGATGTTAAAAGAAACTGTGGTGGGCCACGTAGTGCCAACACCTGTCCCCACCAGCCCAGACACAACACACCCCAGCTCTGCCAGAGCTTGCTCCCTCTCTGCCTCCAGCCTCTACCTGCGCAACCTCCTGCTCCTTGTTCAGATGCTCCCAGAAGTCAGTCACAAGGAAGGCGGCATACGCGCCCATCAGGGCCGGCTCCAGGCTCTGCCCATCGTCCAGGTCTGCCCTCACCACTTCCGCTCCCATTCTCTTCAGCTCTTGGGCAGCTCTCTGGCGGGGCTTGCGGGTGACGGCTCGCACCTGGAAGGTAGCGTCTTCGAGAAGGGCCCTGGCCACTGAGCCTCCCTGAGCGCCTGTGGGAAGGCAAGACCAGCGGCTCACAGGGGCGGGGGGATGCAGGAGGCATAAGCCACAAAGGGGGCAAGAGGGCCCCATCCCTTCCCTTCCCCATCATCTTCATATGGCTTATTGCCATGCGTCCATCCCATTGGTCGACTAGTGAGCTCAGGACCCATGGCGGTCCTCCCCACATGGCCCTAACACCACCAGCCCTGTGAGGAAACTAAACAAAGTTGGCCCTCAAAATGAAAAAGGAGGTGGCAGGGAATGCTCTTGAGGCCTTCAGACCTGCAGCTTAAATCTCCAGAACTGCTCAAGCACAGAAGACCCTTTTAAACGCTGAGCTGTGGCCCCTAAAAGCACCTGGCAGCAGCATCGCCCCCAGCTTCTCAGGGCGCCTGGTTCTGAAAGAGGGGGGAAGCCGTTCCCTAAAGCTTCAGCGCAGCAGCTAGGAATGCCCCTTGCCCTTTCTGTGTGTCGAGGGGGGGGGAGGTCACCCTAACCGTCACCCCCATTCCGCCAGGAGGAGCCACCATTCCAGTCAGTCTCTGAGCCGGCCCTGTCATTCGGCAGCCTGGGACAGGTGCTCTGGGCAGCCCCAGGCTCCTTGCTTGACTGCTGTTGAATTGCTACGGTTCTGGGAGGTGGGAGGAAGAGGCCCTCCTGGCCGGAATTTGGCCCCAGGAACATGGGTGGCCTTGGGCACCCCCTCCCTCGACTGAGGGTAGTGGGAGTCGCGTGTTCTTCAGCCTCAGGCGGCAAAATGTCTCGGGCCGGACCTTCCAGCGGAGGGTTGCCTACCTGTGGCTCCAAAGACCACGACCAGTTTCCTCTGGGCCATCCCGAGAGGGAGTCAGTCACTCTGCCTGGCGGGAGGGGGAGAAAAGGGAAAACCTATCAGGGGAGAGAGGCTGGAGGAGACCCCCTGCTCCAGCCCGAGCGGGGGGAAGTGTTCCTTGCTCGGACTACCAACCCCATGTCCTGGAGGCGGGGGATGCTGGGAGTGACCCGGTCACTCCTGGGCCCCGTCAGCTCCCTCTTTTTTCTTCCCCTCCCCGCGCGCTTCATGGATCCCAATTAGTGACACAAGGGAGAAGCCAGTGAGCAGGGCAGAGCGAGAGCGGCGCCCTCCCGCCACGGGTACACGTGTCGCGAGCCTGAACACGTGTTTTTTCCCGGGCTGGGGAGCAGAGGGCGGCTGGTGAAAGAGAGGGGTCCTGGGGCCCAAACCAGGCTCCCTCCCGCTTGGTTGGAGACGGGCTGGGTCGGGAAGGGAGAAAGCACTCCGTGCATGCCCAGAGATCCTCTTTTCCTGCCGCCCCACCTGGAGCAAGCGGAAGAGGCATCACCTGACCAAGCGGGGGAGAGAGAGAGAGAGAGAGAGAGAGAGAGAAAGAGGACAAAGACGGAGGGCGCCCATTGGCCCAAGCCTTTTGTCACGTGACTGGGGGCCGTCACGCGCCAGGCGCGGGCAAACCCGTCCTTCTGCCCCTCCCTCGGTGGGAGGAGCCTGGCCGAAGGGTTGTTTACCTTCCACCCCACGCGAGGAGAAGGCGGAGCCAAAAGCGCGGCCGCGGCCTGGAAAGTGCCCGTGACGTCATAAACGGCGCGCCCGTTGATAGGCTCTTAGGCCCCTGCGCGTCACGTCCAGGCCGCGGGGGGGGAAAATAGGGAGCGGGGGAAGCTGGCGCGTCATCGGCGCAGGGGGCGGAGTCTCGCCCGGCGCCAGAGCTGCGGAGGAGAAGAACCGGAAGTGCCGCCTGGAGGAGAAGGAGGAGGTAGGAACCCCTGAGCGCGTGCAGAGTGCCGCCCCTGCCCCGCCCGCCCGCCTGCTCCCTCAGACCCCGCTGCCCCGGGACGGGGACGGGCGAAGTGCTGCCCTCCTCTTCCTGCTCTTCCCCACAGCCCTGCAAGGCAGGCCGGCCGGCCCCCCGGGCGAGGAGGGCGGAGGGAGGGGGGGTCTCGTGGAAACTGCCTCCCCCCCCCCCGGGGATCCCTGGGGGCCTGCCGGAGGGGTTGGGCCCAGGACTCATCGCGGTCGTGGACCACTCGCGGCGGTGGGGTCGGAATCAAGGTAGACTGCCTCTGGGGAGGGAGGCTCCCTCCTCGGTCTCAAGGCCAGGGAAGGGAACATGGGAGATGTAGTCCCAGGCTGCCCCTTCGGGGGGAGGCGGAGCCCCCTGGAAAGGCCCGGCCAGGCCAGGCGGAGCCCCTGAGAGGGAAGCCCACAAGCAGGGCATCGTGTGAGTTAAGAGTGCTGGGCTGGGACTAAGGAGCTCTGGGTTCAAATCCCCTCCCAGCCAGGAAGCGCCTTCCCTGGGAGGTGGAGGAGTAAATGGCTCTTTGGCTCAGCCCCCCCCCCCCCCCGCTCTCTCTCTCAGGACAGAAGCAGCTCAGGAACGGACAGAGGAAGCCTCCCAAGACTCGAAAAGCCAGCCGAGGGGCTAACGGGGTGAGTGGGTCCCCCATTCAGGAGGCCTGATCCCTTACACTCTTGGCCCAGTGCAGTGCCCCATACCCCCCGGGGCCAGCTCCTCCTGGCTCTCCCAGAGCTGCCTTGGGCCAGCTGGGATTCTGAGAGGCGATGCTGCAGCTGTTTTTTTTCCCAGAGAAGCCTGGGCCATTTCCTGGTAGATCAGGTCCCGACACACTTACAGGACAACTGGCAACCCTTCGCAGAGGGATTCAGTCCCCGGCTGGGTGCCTGGCCGTGAGCCGAGCGGTGCGCCGTTCTTTCGTTCCGCCGTCGTGGGTGATAACGCAGAGTGTTTTTGTGGAGTAGAAAGAAGCCAAAGCGCTGGGTGGCTTTACGCCATGAACCTTCTCCTGCTTTCTTGTTATTCCCAAGGGTGGTTCGTTCCGGCTTGCCCGGTACCCACTGAAGTCCTTTCACGGCAAGAGATCCTCGAGCATTGCTCTCCTCCTCACCTGCGTTGCTTTAGGGCCATTTCATTTTGGGGAGAGGCTTCCTCTTGTGCTGCCATTTGGCAGGTTTGCCTGCATGGCGTGCTTAGAAATGGGGTAACTCCCATTCCTGTTCCTCCCTGGAATGTCATGCACCTGCAATGAATCAAAACAGGCCTTGCCGGGAAGGGTGCAGAAAGTGGCAGTGAAGCCAGTTGAGGGCTGGAGCAACTCACCTGTGAGGAAAGTCTGGTGTCTTTAGTTTAGGAAAGAGGGGAGTAAGGGAAGGCTCGCTAGGGATGCATAAAGTGATGTGGAGTGTGGAGAAGGTGGGCAGAAGCCTCTCCCTGGGTTTTTAGTCACTGAAGCGGAGTAGTGGGAGATCCAGGAAGAACTCAGATGCCCCCGATGGAGCAGTAGCTTTCCTTAAGCCAGCTTAACAGTCAGAATCGATTATGCCGGGGATGGGAGGCAGCTTGTGTCGGGCAGGGATCTAATCCCTGGGCTCACAGCCAGGTCAGGGCCAGGCCAGCTGCCTGGTGCCGTCCATGGCCTCCCAGGGCTTGGAGTTTGGTCCGTGCCCAACAGTTGCCTTGAAATATTGAGGCTCCCCAAGTTCTGCTGCCGGTGTGGTGTGGCTGAGCGGAGCTCTCTTTGAACAGGACTCTGAAGACGGGACAGGGAGCTGAGCGTCCAGCAGCCCAGCCGGTTGCAGGATGCCGTCTGACGTGACAGATGCACCAGATGAGTCCGAGGGCCTCTCCTACGAAGACGTGGCGGAGGAGGAGGAGGAGGACAATGTCAGGTGAGCGCTGCCACCTCTGGAATCGGCGTCTGTTGTCCTGGGGCAGGGGGATAATCCTCTCTCCACAGCTGGCCGTGAGGTTCCTGTGTGAACTGGAGCGTATCTGCAGGGGGATGTGTGTGTGACTGGGGCAAAATGTTCAGAGGGGACCCTGGGAGGTTTCTGTAGCAAACGTTGTGGCGCAGCTCTGGCCCTCAGTTCTGCAGTTGTGGCCTCCGGTGACATAATCAGCTTCTTGTCCGTGGGGGTAGGTGCGGGTGGGCAGGCTGGACACTGGCCGGCCTCTAATCCGTTGTCCCATGGGCGAGACTTCCTCTCCTCTGTCACCACCTCATCCACAGCCCCACAGACTTGTCGGAGCTGCTCAAAGAAGGGACCAAGGAGTCGCACGACCGTGCCGAAAACACCCAGTTCGTCAAAGATTTCCTGAAAGGGCGCATCAAGAGGGAGCTCTTCAAGGTGTGTCTCTGTCTGAGGGTTGCCCTTGGCTCCTTCCTTCAGGGGAGGAAGGTTGGGGCTAGTAAGCTTGGTACCCTCATGCCTTGTGGCAGCACCAGCAGGCAGGACGGGTATGCCCACATGGGTCTCACCCTGGAGCCTTCTCCCTCAAGCCAGCCTCACAGTCTCCCAGGGTGTGGGAAGGAGAGTTGCCCCCCTACCTGTGAAGGAATGTTGGCTCCGAGCTTTCAGCCCTTTTCTGGGAGGAGCTTCTGGTAGACTGGCCCTCAGGGGCTCCCCGCACCCTAGAGGCTGGGACTCCAGAGAAGGAGAGCCAAGTGGGGGATGAAGGAGTGCGCCTATCTGGGAAACAAAGCCAGGGGGTCTCTTTGCTCGGAGGGTGGGGAGCAGGACCTCTGATGGGATCTGCCTGTAGAAGCCCACATAATTCACTCCCCGGCATCTCTCTGCTTCACCAAGAGTAGAAAGAGTACCTCACCCTGCCTGGAAAACGGCAGAGCTCCTGTGGACCAAAGGAGGTGGCTGGGCTGGGCTGGGCTGGGCTCTCACAGCCTCTTCCGTGGGTCACCTGGTCTGGTTGGTGGGGAAAGAGGCTGCCACGGCTGAGGAGAGGCAAGGGGGGGGGATTAGGGTGCTTGGGAACAGCAGGGCGCCTTGCCCGCCACCGCCTCACGCCTCCCCTGTTGGCCGGCAGCTGGGCACGGCGGCCCTCTATTTCACCTACTCCGCCTTGGAGGAGGAGATGGAGCGCAACAAGGACCAGCCGGTCTTCACCCCGCTGTACTTCCCCCTGGAGCTCCACCGGAAGGAGGCCCTGGAGAAGGACCTGGCGTATTTCTATGGCGAGGACTGGCCGGAGAAGGTCCAGTGCTCGGAGGCCACTCGGCGCTACGTGGACCGCATCCGCCACGTTGGGCAGCACGAGCCCGAGCTCCTGGTGGCGCACGCGTATACTCGTTACATGGGGGACCTCTCGGGGGGCCAGGTGCTGAAGAAGGTGGCCCAGAGAGCCCTGAAGCTGCCCAGCACCGGCCAAGGGGTCCACTTCTACTTCTTTGAGCACATTTCCAACGCCCAGCAGTTCAAGCAGTTCTACCGGGCCCGACTCAACGCCCTGGATCTGGACAAGGGGACCAAGGAGCGGATCGTCCAGGAGGCCAACAAGGCCTTTGAGTTCAATATGCAGGTGGGGCACCACTGGCCTTGTGCCTGGGCAGGGGCTTCCTTGGGACAGCTGTGAGGAAGAACAGGTCCGGCGCTGCCTGTCCGCTGACTGGGGGTGGGGAGGGAAGCCTTGCCTGCGGGCGGAGATGGCCACCCTCCTCCGTAGCTCCTGCTGCGGCGGGCCTTTCTCTGCTTGGTAGGCCAAGTGGAGGGTGGCCTGGAAGCCCGTCCTGTGGCACAGGGGGGGTGGGGACCCCTGGACTGTTGTGGACTGGGCAGATCTCTCTCTCCTCCCTCTCCCTCTCCCCAAATGTCTCTCCTGAGTCCTCCTCGGACCCACACACCCACACGGGCTGCTAGTCTGGGTGCAAAGGTCTGCCGGCCCACGAGATTTCCCGGGTCTTGGCGTTCGACCAGGTGGTGACGTGCTCCCTCCCAGTGACCAGAGCTCGCTTGGGCTGGAACCCAAGGCAGAGTAAAGGTGACGCCTCAGGCTCGGATGTGGATAAGCCTGGGCGTGCCTCACACGGTGGGCGTGTTAGTGGCTCAGGCAGCTGACGGCTCTCCTCATCCTTCTCTGCAGGTTTTCGAAGAACTGGACAAGATTGGGGCGCTGTTGACCGAAGAGGTCCAAGAGGGAGGCCTCCCCATCCATGATGGGAAAGGAGACTCCAAGAAGTGCCCCTATTACGCTGCGAAGCTAGGTGGGTGTCTGCCTTCTCCCCCCCCCCCCTTTCCGTGGCTGCCTTGCAGCGACGTCCCCCTCTCTCGATCTCATGGCCTTTCTCTTCCTCCCGAAGCTGGCGCCCAGAGTTCCATGTGCCCCTGGCATCTGGCGGTGGCTGTTCTGAAGCAACCCTCCCTCCAGCTGGTTCTGGCCGCCTGCGTCGCCCTGGCTGCCGGCGTTGCCGCCTGGTACGTGCTGTGAGCGCTGAGGGGGGGCTGTCTGTCGCGGCTGGGAGGTGGAAGGCAGCTGCGAGGCCTCCTTGGCAGGACGACTCCCCCCCCCCCCCCCCCCGCAATAACATGACTGGTGGAAGTCTTAATGCCAGATTTAACCGAGGAACCATTAAACCCAACAACTGAATGCCGGGCTGTGTACAGGGTATGTTCCTAATGGCTACCTAGGAGGAGGGAGCTGGAGGGCTCAGCACCCCTGGGGATGGCTTGCCAGGATGTGCCGTCCTGACTTGGATACCAAAGCCCTTTGGCCCTTGTGTACAGGGGAGGGGGAGCCGCTTGTTGCAGCTGTGGAGGGGGGGCAGCCTCCTCTGGCTCTCCCTCTGCTTGTGATGCTCTCTTGTTTTGTGCTGTTCCAGGTACAGAAAACGGTTAATAGCTAACATTCAGTAACCGGGGATGCTTATGGGGGTGGGGTGGGGTGGGGGGCGATTGACTTGTATATATGGGAAATGCTAACCGCTTAATTTTCATGTAAGTTATGGACGGCAGTCATGGCTCTGGCATAATAAAGTTTATACTTCTCCATCTTAAGCTGGCTCATGGTTGTGGGGTGAAGAGGCGGCTGGCGATCCCATTCCGGATCTCAGTGGGGCATCCACCAGGCAGCTCACAGCGGAGGGGCCCGGAGATATGGGCAGGAGTGGCTTCAGAGAGCGTGTGAAATGGGAAGGCAGCATGGTCTCTTTCATCATTACTAAATATGGCTCTTGAACAAGAGCGATCCAATGTTCAGTCAAGCCAGAGCCCATCCAGCGCTCTGGCTCTCCCAAAGTGACAGCCAGCAATGTTTACGAAAGCCACTCGCACAGGCCGGCCGTTTCCTTCTCTGTAAAGCATAGCTGGGTGTGGGGCCTGCGCTCTTCCTTGTTCCAGTCTCCCTTTGAAGGCTTTGTGCTGTGGCAAGTGGTGCCCAAGTGCCCTTTGGAGAAAAGGCTGCACTGCTACTCACATAGGGGACCTCCTGCTCTACTCCCGAGCCAGTTCTGAACAGAGGGGACAGCGGCTGTCATACAGCCGTGGCACCGTTTGTGGAATGCAGGGGCAAACGTGGGCTGCTAAGGGATGTTCCCTGGACGGAGGAGAAACTCTGGGCCGGCGGGCATCTTCCCCAAAGGGTGTTCCAGGCGGGTGGGGCCTTTGGGTGGCGCGGGTGTGCCTCTGCGGTTCTATTCCGACGGCAGGAAATCAGCTGTCCTGCAACTCTGCTTCCCCTTGCTCCAGCATATGCTCCAACCAGAATCTCCCACACAAACACCACACAGAGCACTGTGGGTTTGTCTTTTATTTATATACAAACACAGAAAAGCATCAACTGCTTACTTCCTGCTGTGCAGTAACAGCGTAAACCCTTCCGGCTGGCTCAAAATATTTCACAGCTGGATCCGTCGTGCTCAGGGCCTCGGGCTTTGTGCTCTTGCACCTTCCTCATCCACAGCAGCCCTTGGGACGGACTGGTGGGTGGAGGACGGGGCTGGTGGGAATGAGGGAAGGCCACGTGCTCTGGAGGCACAAATCAGGAAAGAGAGCGTGCATGCCCAAGAGAGGAACCTGGGCAGCAGGCTCCCCCTCCTGGTCCACGGCCCTATTGCTTGTCATCAGTGCAAAACTGGCTCTTCTAGGGGAATCAGTGCAAAACCCGGTGGAAGGGGGGGGGGAGCAGGAAGGTGGGCACAGGGGTGTCACATTTCTGCACAGTCACAAATAGTTTTCATAACAAAAACAAAACACGAAACGGAATTCAAGCAAGCCGTCGCTCCAGCTGGCTCAGACATTTCCATGCTGGGGATGAGAGCGGATGACAAAGTGCTGAACGTATTGGCTCTGGGCCCCCCCCCCCATCCCTAAAACACACAGACGAATGGCGCAGAGAGCAGGCGTAGCGCGAGGAGAGAGAAAGCGGGCAGGTGAGACCAAGAACAGGGGCCGCCCGATGCACGGGGGCGGGGGCAAGCAGAGACAACGTCCACGGCCCGGACCTCCTAGCAAGAAGAGTCCAGGCTTCAGGGACCCATCCAGCGGGCTTCTGCGGCGGCCACGGAGAACGTCCACCTCCCCAGCCAAGGCAGCGCCTTCTCTCCTGGCATCCAGTGGCCCCCCAGGGGAAAAAACAAGCCGCAGAGCAGCCTTCGGGGACAGGCCAAGACACCGTGGGAGCCCAACGCACAAGCCACGGTCCGAGAACAGAAGCAGCCCACCCCAACCCCCCACGGCCGTTCCTTTTGCGGGCGAGAGGACGGAGCTCCTTGGCCCCCGTCAGCAGTGCCTCTGGAGCTCTAGAAAGCCGGCACCCCAGAAACACGACACAGCACCCCAAGGTACGGCTGCCTTCTCTCTCGGGACGTGTAAGGAGTAGAGGTCAAAGTGGACACCCGGCTCAGGGCCTGCCCTGCCTCGGCAGGATGAATCCTGTCTTCTACACAGCTGGGCCCAATGCTAGCCAGGTGCCAGGGGTGGGGAGCTACAGAGGCCCGGGGTGGGGTGGGGGAGACACGGACAAGAGCAGCAAGCCAAGAGGGCTGCTCCTGTTCCCCCTCCGAGGCCCCTGTGACAGGCGCCAGGAGGCCTCCGAGATGGCCTGGGGAACTCTCTGCAACAGGAGGAGAAAGGAGACGAGCAAGGACGGACTGGAGGCAAGGGAATCCGGCCAGTGGCGCAAGGAGGTGGAGGTCGGCCTCTCCACACACCCCACACACCCCACTCAGGGTGGGAACATGTGTAGTGTTAGCACATGCGCTTGTAGGTGTAGATGTAAGCCTCGCAGTTGGGGCAGGTGTGAGTCACATCCTTGAACTCATCGATCAGGCAGGGGATCAAGCAACAGCCGAGGTCACACCTGGAAGGGAGAGGAAGAGGTGCCTGTCAGGGCCGCAGGCCGGGAGGAGAACCCGCCTTCCAGGCACCTCCGGCTGCCCTCCCCTCTCTCTGCAAGGAGGCCAGGCAAGTCCCAGGTCACAGAAGCCTCCCCATGGCCCCCCCAGCCCCCCACCCACCGCTGCCAGTCCCAGGGCCCTCCTCACCACTGTCCTGGGGAGGTTGTTTCAGCCAGGCCAGGTGCCCCCCCCCGCCCCCCCAGCCAAGTGCCCTTTGAGCCCAAGTCTCGGCAACACCGGGGCTGGCCGAGGAGCAGCCGAAGAGGGCTGAGACCAGCCCGCCCGCCAGCCCAGCGATTCACGTACCCCATAAAGCAGCAGAAGAACCCCAGGAGGAAGTTCATGAGGCCGATCTCATGGGTGACCTTGGTGGTGATGGCCTGCTGGCAATGCGGGCATACTGTGGGCACAGGCGCCGCCTGGAAGATCTCGCCTTGCAGGACCGTCACCGTGGTCGATGTCCCCGAGGGCACCAGGACCGTCGCCGTCTGGCCGCCGGCTGGGGCGTAGGGGCCGGCCGGGGCGTAGGGGCTGGTAGGGGCGTAGGGACCAGCAGGGGCGTAGGGGCCGGCCGGGGCATAGTAGCCCATCGGGGGATGCGGTGCTGGTGGCATGTAGTAGCCTCCTGAAGAGAAAACACCGAAAGGGGCTCACTCCAGGCCCAGGGCCACTCAAGACTGCGGCACCTCCATGGACACAGCCGTTTCCCACCTGAACCGCCAGCCAGGGCAAGGGGATTGCTCACGGCAGGCCCTGATCCCTGGCGAGAAAGGAGGGCTATGGTGGCAAAGGGGTTAACAACGCAGGGGTCTTTTAAGGCAGAACAGAAAACTCTGCACTGGCGCGGAGCTGACTGAATCCGGCTACTCCGCTGGAAATGTTAATACTGGGATCTCCAGCTCTCTCTCGAAATACTGGAAGTAACGGAGAGGTTTGTGCATTCTGATGAATGCTCAAGGGGGGGGGGGGAAGGAGAAATCCAGGGTTCGGGGTCCCTACTGGGGGCTTCCACCTTGTCCAACAGAGAGGGTGGCCCTTCTCATCCTGCTGGCCACCCCTTTACTGGGGTTCTCTAAATGGCTGGCCTTCTGCCCTCATCCAACCCAGCCCAGTCCAAAAGAGAAACAATCCCCAAGGGGCCCCCTCCGTCGTCCCCAACACCATGTCCCCCTCCCTCTACTCACCAGGTGGCATGTAGGGCATGGAGCCATCGGCTGACACAGGTGGGGGAATGAAACCCGGCTGCAGTGGTGGTGGTTCGTAGGGTGGAGGGCCGACATCTGAAGGTGGCTGGACCACAGCGGGCGAGACTCTGCCTGGAGAAGCACACGAAGGGGAAGGGATGGCTTCCATGGGCAGAGCCAGCAGATGCGCCCAGGGAGACCGGAGGGACATGGGAAGGGCTTCCTTTGCCAGGATCTGGGCCTGGCTCAAAGCAAGCTGAGCAAGACCATCCCCATCGCTGCAAACCCTCCGGCGGTCTCCTCCGGCTGCCCGAGGGATGACACCAGACGGCCTCTGGGGCCTGGCCTCTGAAGAAGCACAGGTGGGAGCCACAGGAAGGAAGCCAGCCTGTCCCCTCCCTCTGCCTGGTGCCTTACCTGCTGGGAAAGGGGAACCATCCTTCTCCTCAATGAGCGGGGCGGACGGTCCCCCCGGGTACGGCGGGGGAGGGTCGCTCGACATGCTTCAATGCTGGCCTGGAAAAGCAAGCGGAGGGCCAGGTGACTGGGGAGGCTGGGAAGCAAGGGCCACCAGCCCCAGCGGACGCTGCAGACGGAGTCAGGGGTCCAGGGCCCATTTCCTACCCCTTAAGCCTGTGCAGAGAGAAGCAGAAGAGCTTGCTGGCTTAGGAGGAGAAGTCCAGGAGAGAAGAGCTGCCACCCCTGACCCAGCTGGCTGTCTTCTCCCCAACCCTCCTGTCTCTCTGCACCCCCTCTATCCCCCAGGGACACGACACACACGCGCACGCACACAAACCCGCCTGTGCCAACATTCATTTTCCTAAATTGCATTCAGAAAGCCTCTTCACTCACATTTCACTTCCTGCCTTCTACAGGCATAGGATGCCCCGCAAGATTTACTCAAGGCACTATAATCAAAAACGCCTTCGGAAACTGGGGAGGGGGCAGTTGCCACCCCCTAACCTGGCAGCCAAGGCTGTTGCCTCTCGTGTGCATGCGTGCAGGCGGGGGGGGGGGGGCGCGCATATGAACAAAGGTATATGCAAGACTCAGAGATGCCTCCGAAGTTCATTCCATGCCAAGGCAGGAAGTGATCGGGCCACCCAGTTCCCTTCCTTCCTCCACCCTCCACACCCCCTCCATCACTGACAGGCTCTAGCGTTGCCTCCAAAAAAATCAGGAAGGGGGGGGGGAGAATCCTATTTGCCCAACATCCAGCCAAGCAGCCCTTCCCCTTCTTCGTCCTCCAGCCACACAGGCCACCCCGGCCACTGCCACCCGCTCGGGTCTGGTGGACAGGGAGCACTCCCTGGGCAATGGAAGAGCCGTCCGCTGTTGCTGCTGCCGCAGCTGCCCGTTCCCCCGGACGCTGCATCCAAGGGTCCACCACACCTCCCAGCCACAAGGCTGGCTGCAGCAAGCCACCCCCCTGCCTCCCCTCCCTGACCAACCAAAGGTCCTGACCTGCCCTGCCGTGGCTTTGGGGGCCACCTCCCCCCCCCCCCCAGCAAAGCACCCAACCGAGGCTCGCACCTACAGCTCCACCGCTGGTGGGCTCGGAAGCAGGGCCGAGCTGGGGGTCCTTCCAGGCATGGAGGCAGAAGAAGCACACCTCTCCCCTTGCCCGCCCTCCCGGTCTGAGTTGAGGAAGACACCCCCCCCCCCCGCCTCCGTTTTGGCCTCCTCGGCAGCCACGGGCCTTTCGGAAGGGCAGCCACGGAGCTGCTGCTGCTGCTGCTGCTGCTGCTCCTTCCACCATGTGATCCCGTCCGGGCCACGTGAGGTGCTACAAAATCCAGGCCAGCATCCCTGGAAACCAGATCCAGGAGGGATCACACCACAGCGCGGGCAGGCTGCGCGGGCTGCAGCTCCACCTTCTGCTGCCCCCCGGAATTCCCGGCAAAGAGGCTCCCCACGGATGCCCCCCTCCCTCTTCCCTTGAGGAGAACCTCTGTGGGCTGGGCTGCCCGGCTGGGCCTGTTGAGGCTGCCTGTCCTAAAAAAAAACCCCCACACACGCACACACAGAAGCGTTAGCCCTCGCCTCAGTTCCCTGGAACAAAGGCCCCTTGACAGAGAGACCACTTCCTCGCTCCTTGAAAAAGGCAAGAAGGGAACCTTGGAAATGTTCCTGCAACCAACAGCCTCCCATTCCCAAGGATCCTGCATCGCACAGCCCTTGCCAAGCCCAGTACTTTTGCCGCAATCCATTCTGGGTCTTCCCGGCAGCAGGGGCCAAGCTGGTTCCAGGAGAAAACCAGCGGGCAGCTTCTCGGCACCAGGGTCCTCACCCAGCGGGCGAGGGGAGGTCAGGCCGGTCTCCCTGACCCCCAGCCGACAGCTCTTCTGAGCAGCTCTTCCAGCCCCGGGAAGGGCCTTGTCCCAGGGCTTCTGCAGGGGGTCGGGGAAGCCTTTGGCGTGCACAAGGGCGGGAGAGAGAAGGCAGCAGAACGCTCTAGAATCTGGACCAGTTTGACGGGAAAGCAGAATCCTCTGGCGAGGAGGGGGGCTTGCCCACCTCCTTAGGGGCATCGCGGACCTCTATGGGGTGGCTGAGAGCGTGTCCCTCCCCTTCCTTCAGAAGGAGGCTCCTCCGGTCAGTGGCTTTTTACATTCATGATGGGTAGACCCTGGTGTGTGGCTTAGGGGGCTGCCCCTCCATGGCAAATAAGAAGTCTTTCTTTCAGCATTGCTTCCTGCCCTCAGGTCCTTCTCAAGCAAGCGTCTTGTGGGTGTGGAAATCTCTTGGGAAAACGACGTGCCTCACCTGCAAGGGGCCGGGGGTGTGTGTGTGGTGAGGCTTGCCGGATTCCGCTCACAGATCCTGCGTGGCGATACCTCCCGCTGTCGGGGAACAGTCTGCAGATGGCTTCGATGGCTTCGTACCTCTTCCTCCTCCAGAGCAGATGCCCCCAGGCACCCAAAGAGAGCTGGTGCCAAAATGCCGGGCAGGTGGCAGAGGAGCAGGCTTGCCCGGCGGGGCTTCTTCTCCCCATGGCTTCGTCCACGAGAGGCCACGCCCCGGCTCTGACACCCTGGGCGGCCACGGCCCTTTCTCCAAGACCAGCTGTTCTCTTCGACTGAGGTGGCGCTTCCTCTCCCAGGATGACCGCTGCCACACACAGCCAAGAATCGGCCAGCAAAAGGGCCGCTGGGCACCAGCTCGGTTGTTCCTCTAACTCCAGGCCTTGGGTTCTTGTTGTGTGTCCCCCACCCCACCCCACCCGCCCCGGCCGATCTCCAGAAGCCCCCAGAAGAGTTCAGAAGAGAAACCTGATCCTGACATGGATTCCCAGGCGCTCACCTGCACCACAGAAACCTTAGCCTCGTCTGCTGCCCCGCGCCACCTCCTGTCGGCATGGGCAGCCAAACCTCTATGGACATCGTTCCAGAAAAGGTGAGATTTGTGCAAGGCAGGTGTGGGGGGGGGGAGGAGTGAGGTGGCTCCCGGCTCTTCCTCCCTTCCGCGCTGCCAAGGATGACAAAGCCAGGAACTCAGGGCGGCTCTCCTCCCACCCCAAGGGAATCCAACGGGGCTCCTCAGAGGCGTCCGGTTTGAGGGGAAGGCCAGTCTTTGGAGACAAAGCCCTCTCGCCTTGGCCGCTTTTGCCACACCTTGTGGCAGGGAGTTCCACCGGACCAGCGTCCAGTTGTTGCCCCTTGGGCTCCCCTGGAGCACAGGTGGGCCGAGTGGATCTGGCTGGGCCCGGGAGGGAGGACCCCACAGGAGACAACTCTCCAGAGGGGCCCTCGGCACCCACCACCCACCCACTTCTAGGGCTTCTGGGGCAAAAGACCCAGACCCACCCAGCTCGTCGCCTCCCACCCCTTGACCTTTCGGCCTCCCAGGGGTCGTGGGACTACAACTCCCATCACGTGCCGCCCTCCCAGAGAGACTGGCTGCGGCACCCCCTTTTCCCGGGGGGGGGAGGAGGAGGGGGAGACCTCAGGCGGGATCTCTGTCAGGGGTGTCCGCCCCCCCGAGGTCCCCCTCGACCCACCTGGCCCCGTCCGGCGAGGCTTCCTCGGCCGCCGCCCCCCAACCGTCCTTCCCTCCCGGGACGGGATTCGAACCGGCGTCCTCTCCCCCTCGGCTGTTCCGGGCCCGCGGCAGCTCTTCCCTCCCCCCCTCCGCTCCCCTCCCTCCGCGGCGCCGGCGTCTCCCAGCATGCCGCGCGACGGGCGACCGAGCCAAGCCCCTCGGGGGGGGGGGCTGCCCGGTTTGCGGCGGGGGGGGAAAGAGACCCCCCCGAAGGGGCGGGGCAAGACGGACCGGGCCTCCCTCGCCCCGCTTGCCCGCCCCCCCCCCTCGCCCTCCACTCACCGGGCCCCGGGCCAGAGGAACCCCCGCGGGACCGAGCGAGGGGCCGGTGCCGGCCTGCGCTCCTCTCAGGCGTCCGCCGACTCCGAGGGACAGCCGGGGGCGGGGCCTCGGGAAGGGGGCGGGGCTAGGGGCGGGGCTGGATGTGTGGGAGACCCCGCCCCGCGGCGTGATTGCCAGGGAGCGGAGCTTCCCCGCCCGCCTTCCTCCCGGGGCTTGCGGCTTCTTTGGACTACATCTCCCAGAATCCCCCGGTCCGCCCCGGGTTGCCTTGCCACAGTTGCCAGTGGAGCGCGCAGGGGGGTTTTGCCACACGGCCTTTCGGAGGACTCCGGCTGGGAAGCAGCTGCCCGGGTGGCTTCAACGCCCCGGAGGGCAAAGGGCTGGTGCATCGGGCCCCTCTGTGGCCCGGGGGCTTGCGCTCAGCTAAACAGCCCCCCTCCCCCTCCCCCCCCCCCGCCGCCGCCCAGGAAGGTCGAACCCAGGTGTGTCTTCAGGGCTGCAGCCAAACCAACAAGCCGAGGCTTGCCAGCAAAAGCGCTTGCACTCAGACTCAGGGCCCAGGGCTCTTAAGCCGGACAGCCGTGAAGGAAAGCCAAGGGCAGCCGAGCAGAGGGGAGAGGGCCGCCTTTGAGCCATGGGGGTGCGAGCAGGTCGTCGCTTTGAACCCTCTCTATCTCCTGGTGCCTTTCCCTTTGATAGGGTCACCCACAGCAGCGTTTCAGGTACAAATCACCTGCACCATAACTGGCCAGTTCCTGGGCCATCTAAAGATGCAAAAGTACCAGGACCTGCAGGTGGGGGTCATGAAGACATAGAGGAGGGTATTTTACATCTCAGCCATTTGCATTTAGTTGACACAGCTCTGGTTTTGCTGGCAAGCCTCCAGCTGGTTCTCTTGGTAACCAGCTGCCAAGCTGTCCAAGTCCGTCCTTCCTTCCGTCCGTCCGTCCTTCCGGAGGATGAAGCTACCTAGGCTTCGCTCTAAGGAACACCGTGACTCACCCCCCTTCAGAAGAGCCCTTCCTGCTGCTGTTCTCCCTCTTCCAGATCTCACCGTGTTCCAGGGTCTCCTAGCAACTGGCAGAAACTTTCCACGCCAAGAGAACTCTCAGCAGCAACCCCCCTGAGGTCCTTCCCCAGAGCAATCTGTGCGCATGGCAGTGACTTATTAACTCCGAGCCTGATCTTTGAGTCTCTAAGACAACCTGCTCGCCACCTCTGGGTGTATCAGGACTCGTGGAAAGGCCACCACCTGTTTCTCTGAAGCCGCCAGGCGCCACAGAAGGAAGCATGAGCCACAGCATCTCCTTTGCAGAGTTGGTCAACCTGGCAATTGGCACTCCAGAACTTGGCAATGTCAATTTCAATGCCCTCCACTTATTCCTGCACAGCCTCCTGGAGCACCTCCAACTGCGAGACGTAAAGAAAGAAATCACCGACGACGAGCTGGACTTTATTAAGCCACCCTCCGGCCTTCCCGCCTCCATAGCGGCATCGGCCGAAGCCGTCCCGCTGGCCAGGAAATCCAGCTCCATCTTCCACCAGATGCACGAGAGGATCTTGGCCCTTGAGAAGCAGCTGAGCTTCCTCAACGAGTCTCCGGACACTGACCAGCTGCTGGCCCGCAGCCAGGGAGCGGCCCAGCCCGCCCAGGACATGTGGCAGATGATGCAGCTGAAGAAGAAGATGGAGGTGAATGAGGAAGGGATGACAAAGGTACGTCGGGCACTCGGCTGTCCAGTGGAAGAGACCCAATTCTTCTCCTTCCCTCCCTCCCTCCCTTCCACAGACAACTTGGATCGGTCGCTTGGCCTGGGTTGCCCAACCCTGGCCACTTGGCTTGCTGGTACACCACCACAGAATGGGCGTGCCAAATCCTAGGGGGAAGGTAGCCATAGAAGCCAAAACAGGAAAGAGACCGAGAGGGTTCATTTGACAGCTGCTTCTGTGGACTGCAGTTTGTTTCTCTGGAGGGCTGAAGTGGTGGGCTGCAGCTCCAGGAAATCTTACACCCGTGGGTTAGCCATTTAGGCGTCACAAGACTCTGTGTTGCTTTCATTGCAGCAGAAAACAGCTCTCTCTCTCTCTCTCTCTCTGGAAATGTCGTACCTATAGAAGAAAAGACTGGACTGCAAGTTTGCCTTCTGATCCTGATGTCAGATATGGTTTTTAAGCTTCGAAGGGCTTGGAAGCTGGCTCTGTCAGGGACCAGCTGTCTTGCAAGGCACCTGGCTATCTGTTGAGGCCCCACACGAGAGGCCAGCCCTCTTGAGAGCCACCTCAGCACCCAGAGCATGGCGCTGTGGCCTTGGGGGACTTCTTCGGGGCTGCCCTTCTGGGTCTCCCTCTTGAGTCCCCCTGTGATGTTCCTTCTTTCTGCAATAGGTGCTTGAAGACTTTCCCCTGCAGGAGAACAAGGGCGGGGGGCAGAGTTCTGTTTTGGGATTGCAGCTCCCAGACCCCCCCCCCACCTCCCCTGGCTTGCACGGCCTCTGCCTGGACCAACTGGGGAGGACTTGGGAGCTGCCATCCTTAAAAGCCGCTTTGTCAAGCCCTGCTGTGCCTCCTGGGATGCATGTGTGCGTGCGTGCGTGCATGCAGGGAGGCTGTGCCTTCTTCCCCCTCCTTGCACTGCTGGCGGTTGTCTGGGGTGGTCTGTTTGAGTTTTCCTTCCTGAGACTCAGAGATCCTCAGGACAGCCGCGCTACGTCCCTCTTGGCTGAATCCCCGGTTTCTTTCCTCCTCCTTTTGGTGCAAACCTCTGTTGCTTCTCATCTTTCGCCTTGATAGGCTATGATGACCTTGCAGGATCTGCTGAACAATATCTGCTCCCTGAAAGCGGCCACCAGTAACTTCGAGGGTGAGCTGGGCCAGCTGAAGGACAGCTTTACCAAAGTGAGTAGCAGCACCCCGGGGCTCCTCAGGTAAAACGGGGGTGACTCCTTTTGTGTGATCCAGAAAACCTCTTTGCACATTTGGTCAGAGAGGAACACCTGGCCCCGGGGTGGATTTCCTAAGAAGGCAGGCCCCCGGGAAGGAAGGAAGCAAGCCAGCCAGCCAGAGAGGGCCCTATCCGCAAGGCCCGAGGGTGGTGACTTTGCAGGCTGGAGGAGTCACTTTGCACATGCTCTAATGGTTGCCGTTTTTAGCTCAATGCGGATGAAATGAAGGAGCGACTCCTGCGTCTGGATGAGCAGGCCAAACTGCTGGAAGATCTCCGGGAGCAACTGGTGAGTGGATCCTGCTGGGCGGAAGCGGGCAGGACAATTTGGCTGTGCCCTTCCTCCATCCCCCAGCGGGCTCAGTGCGCCTCTCCTTTCCCCCGACCCTCTTCTGCCCTGTTGTGCCTTAGCTCTCCTTATTGCAAAAATGGCAGGGGTGGGGAGTCGTATTCAAAGGAAGCCCACCCACCCCCAAGGTCTCGTGCACTCCTTCCCCCCCAAACGTGCTCCCCGTGTCGGCTCCTTGGTGTCCCTTTTCCTGCTGCTTGAGAGTCTGATCTCCCTCCAGGGGAGGGAGTGGGTGACAGGCGGCTCAAGCTGCTTGCCAAGCTGGCTTTTTAAGATGAGGATGTCAAAATCCTCTGAGCAGCAGCAGGGCTGGGAGTGGATTCTGGAGGCTTCAGTTTGTGAAAAGCCTTCCAGACGGGCCTGCCTCTTCCCTCTCCTCCCAGGGCTCTGTGAAATCAGGAGGCAGCGCCACTGCCGCCCTCCAGGATGCCTCGGACCTGGTGCACTGGAGCACCCTCTGTGAGACGCTCACAAGCCAGGTGAGTGCAGCGCGGGGTGGTTTCAAGAAGCTTCCACACTACCCTTGGCTACGTTTCTGTTCCCCTTGTGAGCTCAAGCAAGCCAACGGGGTTGTGGCAACAACCCTGAGAGGTAGGACGGGCTGAGGGAGGGTGACTGGCCCACAGCTGCCCTGCGGGGGTCGTGGCTCTGTGGGGCCCCCTTGAGCCCCCATCCCCCAAATCCCAGCCCAGCCCTCTTCCTGCCGCACTGTGCATTTTCTCACGGCGTGCCCTGGCGTTGCAGAGCTTCTTGGAGGAAGAGAAGGAGGGCCGAGAGAAAACCGCCCGGGAGGTGCTGGCCCTCCTTGCCCAGCTGCCCGAGCGGCACGAGGCACTGCTGGCCCGAACGGCTCAGCTGGAGGCTCAGCTGAAGCAGCAGGTGGAGCAAGGAGGTAAGGAGCCCTGAAGGCTGGGGGGCAGACCCCAAAGCTCCTCCTCTGGGTTGCACGCCCCCCCCCCCAGGTTGCTGCTGCCTGGGAGGGGGCTTGTGGCTTGGGGGGAGTGGGGAGGAGAGCCAGGCCGTGGGGACGGCTCCTGACCCAGAGATTCTGACGAGAGAGGTGGGAAAGGGGTGACATCCCACCACTTCTGGCAAAAGGGCCGCCCGCTCAGGGGGCAGACCCTCTGGGGAGAGCCTAGGGTGAAGCTGCCCCAAGAGAACGGCTCAGGGGCCGCCTCTTTCAGGGCCAGCTCAGATCTGCCAGGGTTGAGCCCAGGCGGCCCCACGCGGTGCGTCTCTTCTTGGTCTCTTCCAGCCCTTTCTGAACTCTCGCCTGAGTGGAAGGCTCTGCTGGAGCAGATGGACAGGATGCAAAGCCAGGAGAAGCAGGTGACTTGGTGGGCCCAGGGCAGGGCCGCTCTCGAAGGGTGCCCACCCCTTAAAATAGAGAGCTGATCCCCTCCCACAAGCCATGTAGGTCGTTCGGAGGAGAGTGGATCGGGAGAAGGAGCCGACTGGGTAGATGTAGAAAAGTGGGAGGTGTCAGAGGGGCTGGCACTGGCTGTGGGCTGAGCCTCAGGGCTGCAGCTGTGCCCACGAGGGGCTGTTTTGGCTCAGTCCATGGGGTGGCAGAGCAGGAGGAGGGGGACTGGACCGCCGAGAGGGGCATTTCTTCTAGGTTGACTGTGCTTGGGCCTCTGGGACTCGTCATGTCCTAATTGTAGCCAAGACCCCGTTTAGCAAAATTGTGGTCCTCGCCGAAGCCTGGGGTGGAGTGAAAGTGGTGGAGCCAAGCACGGAAACGTGGCCGTGGCCGATGGGTGGGTGGGGAGCAGCAGTGAGGGCGCTCCAGCTGGGCCTCCCAGCAGCTTCCGTCCGGCTTCCTGCAGAGGAAGGAGTCACTGCAAGGGATGACCGACCAGGTGCAGAAGTTGAAGGAACAATGCGAGAAGCTCCAGAGAAGGATGGAGAGGCTGACAAAGAGCACCGAAGACATGCAGGTGAGCTTTTGCTTCCGGGGCCATGAGAAGAGGCAAGGAGGCCGGCCACAGGGGGATGAGGCAGAGCAGGAAACGGTCCGTCCGGAGCGCCCCGGTGGTTTTGCCCGGTGGAGCTCTGTTTCTTTCTCCAGGAGGGGAAGTTGTGGGACCTCTGCTCCTGAACCCCCATTCCCCCCCCCCTTGAGGTTCACTGACAGACTCAAAGGCCTGATGCCGAAAGCCTGGCAGGGGGCAGGTAGCCCAGAGAAGAGAAGGCAGAAGGAGAATCCGATGGCCGCTTGCGGAAGGGATTGGGGGCAAGTTTCCCCTTCTGTGGCCCAAGGACGAGGCAACACTTGGGTTTCCTTCCTGTCCCCCCCCCCCCCCCCCCGCAGACCATGCGCCTGATGCTGGAGCAGTTGGACATCACCAAAGCAGACAAAGCCCTGATACGGGAGGAGATGAATGTGGTGAGTGAGCCACGGGGAGGCCGGGGTGGGTGGGTCGGAGGGTTGGGGGGAGAAGCCGCCCAGGCAGCCACTGGAGCTTCGGCTTCCCTCCACAAATTGCTTCTCTCTGATCTGGAGAGCGGGGGGGGGGGGGGGGGGGGAGAGAGGAACTCACTGGTTCATCCCCCACCCCAGAAAGCTGACAAGAGTGCCCTGGAGACCAAAGTGAACCACGGGGAGCTGCAGGTGGCCACCCACCAGCTCAGTGAGATGATGCAGGACCTGCTCCAGAAGATGTCCCTCCAGGACAAGGACTGGCAGAAGGCCTTGGAGAAGCTCTTCACGGACATGGACTGCAAGGTGACCCTCCTCTTCTTCTCCGGCGGTCGGGCGGGGGAGCCTCTGCTCTTGCAGGCCAGGCCCCGGGCACAGCCGAGTGGCCGTGGGCCTCCCTCCCTCCCTCCCTCCCGAGGCCGTTCCCCCTCTGAGCGAAGGCCAGGCTCCCCACCGGGGCTCAAATCCACTCGGCCCGACCTTCCGCCCCACAGCTGGACCGGATGGCGCTGGACCCTCTGAGCAGGGAGCTGGAAGAGGTGTGGAAGTTTGTCAAGAAGTACCTGAGCGAAGGCCCCCGCTTTGATGCCGACAGTGCTGCCGGCTTTAAGAAGTGAGCCCGTTTATTGATCAAAAGTACTTGTCCATTACTTTCCTAGCCGACAGAACTCCAGGACCAGAGCACAATCCAGATTCCCATTTTATTTAATACACTTTGGGGTGGATGGGGGTGGAATTCATAGGTAAAAATAGGATTTTTTTTGGGGGGGGGGAAACATGAACCCAAACAATTTTTAAAAGCCCCGTTTTAAAGATCAGAGGGCCTGCAGAACGGTCAACGGTGGCCGCCCTTTGGATGGAGACGCCCTGACCTCCTCCGGGAGGGGGTTTCCATAGGCCAGCAAGGGAGAGGCCTCCACCCTCTTGGAGGGTGGCGCAGGCAACGGGGCCTGGACGGAAGGTCTCCGAGGGTTGGGAGGGACCAGAAAATGAGTCTGTTTGGCTTGGCCAGAAAAGAGAGGAGCCGCCACCCTTTCCTCCCTGAGTGTGCAGCTGCTCCTCCCTGGGACGCTTGGCACCAAAGGAGGGACACAGCCAGCTGGCCCCCTGCCCTGCCCAGCTGGCCAGTGTGTGCTGCCTGGTCACTGGCCACAGCGCTTGAGAAAGGAGGTGAGGCCCCAGGGGGTCCCCAGCGTCCTCCCGTGTGTGCCGCTGGAGCCCTGCCGTGAGCTCTGCTCCTCCTCCTCCTCGCGTGCAAGGTCTCCTGCAAGCTCTAGTGGCATGCAAACGGGAGGAAGAGCAATTCCAGACCAGCAGGTGTGTGTGTGTGTGCATGCCCCACTGGCACGATGGAGAGCCCTAACGTGTGGGGTTGTGGTGTGTTGCAGGCAACTGTTTGAGCGGGTGAAGTGCATCTCCTGCGACCGGCCAGTGACCATGATGACAGGGCCGTGAGTATGGAGGGGGCGGGGGTGAGGGGGTGTGTGTTGCAGGTTCCCCAATGGGACGGTGGCTGGGAGCTGGGGAACAGGAGCAGGCCTCCTCGCTTTCAGCTCCCTTCCTTCCTCCCTTGCAGGCACATGGTCACGGTACGGAAGGTGCCCCTGAGGCCACGTCCAGCCAGTGCCAATGGCTACGAATACCTGCAAAGGCCGCAGAGGAAGTGAGGAGGAGCCCATTGGGGGGGGGGGGGCTGGGGAGGGGGCAGCAGGGAGGGCTCCCTGGGGAGAGCCTGCCCTGAAAGGCAGCCAAGGAAGAAGACCCAGCGTGGGGGGGGGGCACCCCCCGACCCCCAAGCTTCTCCACGGTTTGCCCAGAGGTGCGAGGCAGGATCATTTTCTGCTGGGTCCTTGGTCCCTGCTAGAAGTCCCCAAAGCAGCCTGGGGAGCCGGCCTTCTTTTCCTCCCCACCTGCTGGCAGCCTCCCTCCGAGGAACCCTTTCACCTCGGGAGCCAGCTGGGAGGGGGGCCTCCCGTTTCAAGCGGCCCGGGCAGCCTGCCTAGGGCAACCTCGCATACCTTCCTTTCACAGGGATCAGGCCACAGAAGCAGGCAGCCAGCCACCCCCACAGACCTGCTGGCAGTGCCAAGCCCACCACCAGGCCTGCACCATCAAGCGGTTGTCCCGGTCCCAGGACCTCTCCACGGTCTACCCGTACGGAGACCCAACCGCCCTCACCTATGACCATGTGAGCAGCCAGTGGGCGATCTGGAGCACCCACCGGGGAGGGGAGGGCCGGGGATGCTGAGAACAAAGAGGGAGCCCTGAAGGGGAGTGGGCAGGTAAGGACACCCCCGCCCACCTCCTCCTCCTCCTGGAATGCATCTCATCCTCTTTCTTATCCTCAGTAGCCGAGCAAGGGGGGAGGGGGGCAGCCGTAGCCTGTGAGCTGTGTGTCTTCTCCTTTCAGACCGAAGTGGACATCCTCGGCGTTAACGGTGTTCTCTACAAAGGGCGGGTGAGCTCACAAGCTGGAGAGCGGGTGCTTGCCCTGCAGAAGGAGTTTGCAGGTGCGCTTCAGGGCGGGAGGGAGTGGGGGGGCATTTTTCGGGGGACCACAGACCCTTCTCATCAGCAGCCTTGTTGAGATTCCCGGGCTCTCTGCCTGCCAGGCTAGGCGGAGGAGGCCTCGTTTTTCCACCCATGGCTCGTAGCAGGGTTTTTTTTTCCAGAGGGCAGGCCCGTGAGGTGGCTGCCGCAAAGCCAACCGCACCTGGCAGCACCAACCTGATTTCTTTGGCACAAGCTCGAGCAAAGGGCCTCCCGCTTCACCAGAGGCGTGACCCTTCTGGCCCATGAAGTGTGTTGGTCATTAAAGTAGAACAAAACTCTTTGTTGCTGATGCAGAATTAAAAGGCTGTCTCCACACAGAGATCCACTGGGAGGATGTAGTCCTCCGCTAGTCTGTAACTTATCTGTCAGGAACTCATCTCAGGCAAGCAGAACGATGCCTGCCATCCTGGGCTCTCGTGGTATTTTTATTTCTTACCTGAACTGATTTGCACGAAGGGAACATTCTGCAAGGCAGAGACAGAGAGATGGATAACAACCTCATGTGCAAATTAGAGGGAGGATGAAAACCTCTGCCTGTAACACTCAAAGGTTTTCAGCATGTGAGGAATTCCTTTTTCCAACGAGGGGGTGTCTGTAAAGTTAACATTGGCCTACCAGCTTCCTTACGACGAGCTGCCATGCCAAAGCTATGTCACTACGGTAACAGCGAATGTTAATTCCAGATCATGGGAAACCCTGACCCTAACCCTCTTTTGAAGTCGAACTCCCAGCATCCACTGATCCTGCTGTCCGGAGGGATGTGGGGAGCGGCGGTCAGCCGCACGCACTCTGGGAACGTCAGCGTCTCCCAGCCCCTGGAATGTCCGTCTCCCCCTGTCTGATCCCGGCTGGAGAGAGCTGACCTCCAGAGTGGGCGGTTTAGGGGATCAGGCCTCCTCCCTCGGGACCCTCCGGCGGCCCATCCCTCCTTGCTGGCTGCCGTGCCCCCTCCCTCCCTCCCTCCTCCCTGACAGCTTTACCCCCCTTTCCTGTCCCATGCAGTGATGAAGCCCCCCCGACCCCCCTCGAGGATGGAGAGAGCTCGCTCGGCCTTTGCAGACGTCGGTGCCTCTTCCTCCATGCGAAGGGGGGGCCCAGCAGGGACCAGCGGCAGCAGCAGCAACGGAACCCCTCGCCAGCAGCAGCAGCCGCCGCTCACCTTTGAGTCCATGGATGGGACGGTGGCGTCTGTGACCAGGAGCCTCAGCCAGTCCCACTTCCGGAACGGTGGCGGGGTGGCAGGCCTGTGAGCTCCCCCTCCTGCTCCTGCTCCCCTCCAGGAGGCCGTGGCTGCCCCCAGCTGGCAGGGCAGGGCAGGGCACACAGAGAGCAGCTAGTCAGCAGGGCTCCTCCTTTTTCCTCTGCCAGCACACACACACACACACACACACGCCTGCCCTCCTCTAGCTTCTCGCCCAGTCTCTGCCTGCATGGAGCCATCGTTCCCATGTGGCACAGGGGGGCGGCCGGCAAGGGCTGGGGTTTGACTGCTGAGCAGGCAGGGGTGTGTGTGTGGGTCTCTCTCTTGGCAGGGGAGGTTGGCTTGGTGCACAGGCCAACCGTGAATCTCCAGGACGCCACCTTCAGAAAGTGCTGGTTGACCCGTCTTTGGGGCCCAGCTCACCACGACGGTGGCCACGGGCATCTCTTTGCACACGTCCCTCCCCTCCGCGGGGAGCTTTGCTGCCGTGTGTGTGAGATAGGGTTTTGTTTGCAGCATAGCCAGCAACTTGCAGCCCGCTGGAAATCATTGGACTGCAATGCCCATCATCCTTGGCCATTGGTTGTGCTGGCTAGGACTCCCGGGAGCTGCATCATCCCAGGAAGGAGCGGAGGGCCACCATTTGCCAACCACACTGTGGGATAGAAAGAACAAGAGGGAGGGGAGGTTTGACCCTTGTCTCCGCTCTCGGCATTTCTCCCCTTTGCTGGCTCATTTCAAAGGCCAGGCCAGGAAAGAGGGAGAGCCTGGGGGCTTTTTCAAGAGAAAGAAAAGGGGGGGGAAGGGGGGGAGAAGACCCCCAACTTTCCCTGTGAAAGTTGCATGAAAGATATGACTCACTCACTCACACACACGCACCCCTTTTGCATCTACTCCATAATCCATGAAGAAAGGTCACTACAGCTCCGCTCTGCACTCACTCAGCACATGCTCAGAAACCCTCCAGTTTTTCAAACAGTTGATGTGCCATCGCACCTTCTGTCTCAGCCAAGGTGGCCCCCAACCCTCCTGCCTGCCGTGGGGCCCCAAAAGCCGGTGGTCAATAACAAAAGAGTCTGTGGATGGTGTGAATGGCTCCATAAAGTTATTTGTTTTCTAAAAACTGCTGTGAGGAAGTCCTGATAAATGTGGGTCATTTTCTGCAGGGGTGGGGGCTGACAGCTGCATGCCCAAGAATGGCACAGAGGGTGGGAATCAAACTGAGACACTCCCCCCCCCCCCAGGCCCTTAAGAAGCAGAAGCTTAGCAAGGTGTGTTGAGGGGGGTGGGAGACCAATAGCCCCCCCCCATGCTCTCCCACCATTTCCCTTGCAAGCTGTAGCACAGACAGTATTTCAGAAAAGAATTTAATCCACAAAAAGAAATGCACCGATTATTAAAACAGAACAGTTTAGAAACAAGCAACCCCCCCTCCACTCTGTGCATGTTGGTGGTGGTGGTGGTGGTGGTGGTGGTGGCGGGGGGGGGGGGGGGAGACGACATTTCAACCATAGCATGCAAATGGCTCTGTGGCTGGCACGAAGGAGGAAGGAGTCCCAGCTAAGCTTTTGTGAGTCTTATGCTCAAAAGCAATTGAGTGTTGTTACTGGGGGCAGGGGGTGGGGTGGGGGCAGAATGTACTCGGGGAAAAGTGTATTTGGAGAACCCAGCAAGTATCCGAGGGCACCTTGGCTCTTCTCCCCCCCCCCCCCCCGGGTCTCCCCTCCTCCACCCTGATGAGTGTGCCCAGCGCCCTTTATCTGGCAGGCTGACCTCCTCCTTTGGGGAGTTCAGAGGAAGGGGTCCCCAGTCTCTTTCTGCCCCAGGCGCCGGCAGGGGGAAGGCAGACACACCCCTCCCTCGGAAAGTGAGGCAGGGCCTAAAAGCAAGCCACCCTTTCCTTTCGCCAGAAGAAAAACCAGCTTCTTCAGCCTCTGGAACCAGGACGGCCGCCCCCTTCCCTAACCCTCCCCACCCCAGGCAGGCCATGTGGCTTGCAGTGAGCTGCCGTTTTTGAGTCTCTGGGGCAGCAGGTGGCTCCA
This sequence comes from Intellagama lesueurii, assembly GCA_037013535.1. Classification (NCBI taxonomy): domain Eukaryota; kingdom Metazoa; phylum Chordata; class Lepidosauria; order Squamata; family Agamidae; genus Intellagama; species Intellagama lesueurii. The sequence goes on along the minus strand of JBAJHW010000012.1, from coordinate 22,818,197 downwards.
ACCCCATGGGAACACTTGGCTGCCAGCCCCCAGCCCCGCTGCCCACGCCGGCCTCATCTCTCGGCCTCCAGGGTGGCGCTGGCTTTTGGCTCGTGGCTGGCACGCTGGGAGACGCTGGCAGGCCAGCCCGAGGGCTGCGAGGGGGCGGCCGGGGGAGTCCAAGTGCTCGGTGGTGGCCTCGGAGGGGAGCTGGCCGGCCAGGCTGAACCGAAGCCTCCAAGCTGAGGGAGGGGCGGAGGCGGTGGAGGGGGAGAAGTGGCCACGGAAGCCACCGGGCTGCTGTTTAAACTTTCCGAGGCCTTGAGGCAGGAGAACATGGTGAGGGTGTCTGGGAAGTTGGGCGGCGTGGCTGGCGTGTTGGCGGGGGTGCACATCTGCCAAGGAGAGAGAGAGAGAGAGAGGGTAACCACTCAAGCCCCCAGACCCGTGGCCAGGTCTCGAAAAGCCCCCCTCTGGACTCAGCCCACCTTTCCCTAACAATACGATACAGGGAGGTCACAACCGCCTGAGATCCTATGGCTCAGCTCCTCATGAGCAAGGGGGAGGATGCCGGCAGGAGCAAATGGCTGCTGATTAAAGAGGATTTGGGATTGCACGCCACTCGTACACAATGGGGGGAATCCTTGTGCACCCTCGAACCCCTAAAGGAAGCCTTTCATGGGTGGCAGTTTGCCAGGGACAAGGAGAGTGCCAGCCCTGTGCGTGCAGAGCTCCGCAACAGGATTTCAGCCCCCAAGTCCAATGACCAGAAAGGAGATTTCTGCCTCCGCTTTTGGAACAACTTCCTTCTGGTACGAGCCGTTTGCCAGGGGAGTGAGTTGGCTGATGTTCCTTGGAGGTTCCCATGGAGAAGCTGGGGTGGCTGCCCCTCGGGGATGCTTTAGCGGTTGCAAGGGGTTGGGCCAGAGGACCCCCGAGGCCCTTCCCAGCTCCACAGTTCTCTGATTCTATGAACGTCAGCGGCACGTCTAGGGTTTCTGGGTGATCGTGAAAGAGCTATTGTGGGGATGCTGCCAGGCCAGGCTTACCACCTCGGATTCCAAAAGAATGAATTATACAAGGAAGCATGGGAGAGGGGGCGGCGGTGGGGAGGTTGCTGATTATCCAGCCTCCCACCGTGAGAACAAAAGAGGCAGAAGGAAACAAAAGAAGTAAAGATCAAGACAGGAACACGGGAGAAAGGAAGAGGGAAGCGGGGCTTCCAAGAGCTTTTGGGAGGGATAACGAAGGCCCTTTCCCTTCCAGACTGAACGAGGCCGCGGCTGCCTCGCCTCTCCTGTCTGTGACCTTTGTCTCTCAGTATTTCTTGGAAAGCGGGCAAATTAAGCTCTTCCTTGCTGCGTCTTGGGAAGAGGAGAGGAGCTTTCTGGAAAACGGAGGTAAAGCGGTTGGGATTGCCATTTACAAGGCTGGCCCTTTGCAGACATTGTTTACAACTCTGAGGGACGACTCCTCTGCTTCAGAGAGGCTTCTGTACATGGGGGGGGGGGGCAACCAGGAACAACTTCCTTTGGGCAGGTGGGAAGCTGGAGGTGTGCATTAGGGCTGGGCACCGACCGTAGAGTTTTAATGCTGCCACTGGGGATGGGGGTGGGGTGGCCACAGCAAAGATTTGTCCTGTTCATTTTGGACTTGGGTTCAAAAGCCGGCTCAGTTTCCTGAGTGGCTTGTGAGGCAGACTGGGATCTCTGTCTCCCCATCCCTTCTGCGGGATGACTTAAGACACAGCGTTAAAAGCTACAGGGTGTACATGTCACAACCTTCTGAGTCCCAAGTTCTTTCTCATGGGGCAAGCTGAGATTTTGGTGTGCTGGTTTCAACCACAACGAGGGTGCTCAGTGGTAGAAAAGTAACTGTTTGGATTACTCGCCCCAGAATACTCCAGCTGCCATGTTTAGGCTAAAGCCTTCCCGTCCCTGGCCACTTCCACCTCTTTTGCAGACAAAAGGTGGCAGGTAAGCACACTCTCCTGCCCTCAAAGCTCACTTTCTAGGTGCCTGGAAAATTCCACCCCCACCCCCACAACATTTCAGCTCAGAAATGGAGGATTGAGCTTACCATCTGATGGTGAGGGTGGCTATAAGGAATGCTGGCTTCTTGGAAAAATGCACTGAGAGCTGTCTGCAGAAATAAACAAACAAACAAATTGCAGATGAACAAGGAGAAGATACTGTCAGTGGCCTTGAATCCTTTAGGAAAAAGGCAGCATACACATGTTTTAAATGAATAAGTAAATAATAAGAGCCACCTCCTGCCAGCCTTCTGGCAGGGTCAGCCTGGCACAGAAGATGCCAGGGCTGGTGGGGTTGCTGCTCAGAGGAAGTCTGGACTGGAAGAGAGGAGAGAGGGCTGGAGTAGGACCAAAGCTCGAGAAAGGGGCTGTGTAGGAAGAGAACTCCCAGAATCCTTTGGGGCCTGCTAGAATCAGGACCTGGATAACTTCTTCGGACTGTAACTCCGCCAGCCAGCATGATGGCTTTTTTTCCCCTTGCAAAAAACAAACAGACTAAACCAAACCAAAAACTTATATTGCAGAGTCAGTGGGTCAGGGAGGGGAGAAGGGCAGCCTGACAACCCCCCCCCCCCCTTTGAATCTCCAGAGGTGACTCCAAGTCCCCTCCTTGGCCCCTGGATGTTTAACAGCCCACCCCCTACTCCACCCCAAATATGCTTCTGACAGGCTGGAACTAAGTTCACGGACTTTGAAAGCCCACAAGGAGTGAGGCCGGAGGCTGGGAGAAAAGTCGCTGGTCAAAACAAGGGGTCGGCAACCAAATCACAAGACCTGCACACACAACATGAAGGACCTTTGGGACTACAACACCCAGAATCCCCACTGCTACACTGGCTGGAGGAATTTTGGGAAATGTTGTCCCCCTGCTCAATAACTTCCCCCCCCCCCCCCAAATCTGACCAGCTTAGATGGAGGCTTTGGTCTGGTCCAGTTGCAGCCGGGCTCTTTTGAGATGCTTATAAAACGCCCCCCTTCTGAAGCTCTTCAGCCACTCTGACCCCCCCCCCCATGTCACTCCCACCACCAAGGCAGTATTTCAATGGGGCTTTGGATGTGCGACCTTGTCTCGCTTAGGGTGGTTGCCAGCCTCTGAGAGACCCTTGGGGTGGCTACCATTTCCAGGGTGCCTTGTCCAAGAGATCAAGGGGCAGTAAAGCTCCCCGGGGCTTCCGGGTTTCCTGTGTCGCCCTAAGTGTGCCCTCCAAGCCATCTGTCAGGGGATGCGCGCTCTCTCTCTCTCTCCTTGCCAGCTCCCCTCTGCCCAAAGCCACGCAGAAGCAAAGGAGCCAGTCTGGCACCCCTGGCAGCCACGGGGGGGGGGGGGGGGGGAGAGACTGGCCGGAAGAGCAGCAGGCCTGGCCCTCCAGCTGTGGGAACCCAGGGGAAGAGCTGCACCCACTGGGACCGGCCTTCCCCTTCCCGGGGCAGGACAATCCCGCAGTGGGGGGTGTTCGGAGGGAGGGGGCACCGGCTCGCCGGGGTAGAAGCGGAGGCGCTCTGCTCCCCTGGACGCTGCCTGCTCTCTGCCCGTGCTCAGAGGAACCCTGTGCGTTGCCATTCCCCACGTCCCAGAATGCTGAAAGTGTCGCTCCGGAGGGGCCCCCGTCTGATTTTCCTTCCCAGCTCACCCCCAACTTCCGCTGCTTGCACGGCCCTCCCGGCCGCCGCCGCCGCCGCCGGAGCTGGGGAGGGCCCGATCCAGGGCGCCCCCCGGCTTCTGGCTTCTCCCCCCCCCCCCCCCGCCGCCGGTGCGGGGGAGGGCAGGGCCTCCTTCCAGCCCTCGCGGACCGGGGAAGGCAAAGCAGATCTCCCGCAAGGCAGCGTCCCGAGCGGAGGGCATGGGGGATAAGCGGGGGGTGGGGGGCAGCAGACAGACAGCTTCCCTGCCCGCCCATCCCGGGGGCCCCGGCCTCGGCCGCCCGCCCGCCGACCTACCTCGTACTGCCAGTGGGCCGCCTGGAGCAGCTGCCGGGCTTGCTCCGCCGCGCAGCCGGCCGCTACCACGAACTGGCTGATCATCACCTGCTGCTTCAGCTCCTCCGCCACGTTCCCCGACGGCGACGGAGAAGACATGGCGCGCCCGCCCCCGCTGGCTGGCTGGCTGGCTGGCTGGCTGGCTGGCTCACGGGGCCGCCATCCCCGCCGCCGCCGCCGCCGCCGCCCCTCCGGCCCCGCCTGACTCACACTCCGCCCGGCTGGGCAGGCGGGCGAGCCCCGACGACGGCCACCCGGGGACGCTGGGAGCTGTAGTCCGCCTCGGCCCCCGCCTCCTCTTCCGCCCGGAGAAGCGCCGGCCGGGGGGCTGCGGGGCGGGCGAGAAGGAGCCGGGGAGGGAGGGCGCCCGCCCGCCCGCCCCGGAGCCCTTGGCTTCGTTCACCCTGCGGGGCTCTGCGCGCGAAGGGCAGCCTCCCCGGAGCCTCCGAAGGGAAAGACCAGAGTGCCCTTGAGCGTGTGCAAAGTGCGTGTCTGTGCCCGTCGCCCTCGCGGGGCCCTTCTCAGCGGATCGGGCCCGAGAGTGGCATCAACCGCCTGGCGCGACGCTCCAGGCGCACGAGGCGTTGCGTCGGACCCGGAGGGCCTTTCCTGCGCCCGGGCCAGGGTTGAGCGCTAGGAGGACCGGCTGGCTTCTTCAGCCTCTGCACAGCGCGCTTGTTTCCTCCTCCTCCTCCTCCTCCTCCTCCTGCAGGGGCTTATTGAGGCCCCCCCCCCGGGCAAAACGGGGGGCCGCGGTCCCCTCTAGCCCTCGGTGCGCCTCTCCCTTTCTCTATACCAGCGTGCGACCCCCTCGGGGCAGGGGCATCGGAGCACCGCACCTCCATTTTGGCAAGGCAGACGCTTTCCATCACCTTTCCCAGACCCAGGACCCGCGGGCCGCCCAGAAAGGCAGACAGCTGGATTGCCTCGATTACCCCAAGGGAAGCAGGCCTTTTGCAACCTTGACGGCTCTTTCATGGGCCATTTGCCCTCCCCAGGTCCAGTTCTGAGGGGCAGGGGCTGCGCTACTGGCACAGGGTCCCGCGCAATCGGGGCCAGGTGACAGAGCAGCCCCCCCCCCCTTCCTTCCTTCCTTCCTTCCTTCCCCCCCTGGATACTTGGGAACGGGGTGGTCGGTGGGGGAGGAACTGGAACTCATCCTGCCTTCCCGGGCAGAAGAGCCCTTGGACTGCATTTCCCAGAGGGCTTTGCTTTGTTTGCAAACTAGACAGGGACCCGTGCAGCTGGAGTGACGCCTCCGGGCAGCCAATGAGCAAGGCCTCTGAGCTGGCATCGGGCTATATAAGGTAAAGCGCTCCGGCCGGCCCAATGAGCCTGCGAGGGGGCGGGGTGAGAGCGGAGGGGGCCCCCGATCACATGGGGGTCCTTGTGCCAGGGCTACCGCCAGCAGGGCGAGAGAAGGGCGGGGGGGGGGGAGCCCGGAGGAAGCCTCCCTCCCTCCCTCCCTCCCTCCCTCCCTGCCCGGCGCCTTGCAGCTTCCTCTGTAGGGCTAAGCCCGGGAACAAGTTACTTTTGGGTATTAGCCGCCCAGAGTGGTCAACTGACCAGATGGGCGGGATATAAATACAATAAATAAATAAATTACTGCCCCTCCACCCACCTAGAAAGACCACGCTTTCAGCTTTTCAGAGGCAAAGTTGTCAGGGGCTGCTCTGTGCCCCCACCCACTTCATGTACACCCCCCCCCCCCCAGAAAACAGCCCGGAGGGCCTCCTCTTTGGCCTTTCCCCTCGACAGGGGCCACTAGTCCTCACGCGAACGTGGAGCATCCATGTTCAGAGGCAGTCTATCTCGAGCGCCAAGAGGACCACAAGCCAGGCGGCTGGGGGGCCGGGCCTGCACCTTAGCGACGCTGGGCGGAGTCCGTTCGGGGACTCTGGAGCCCGGCTCCCGGCTCCCGGCGAGGGCCCGCCACAGGCCACGGGCAGGGAGGGTCAGGAAGCGCCCCGGCGCAAGGGCAGGAGGGGCCGGGCCAGCCGGGCCGGGCGGGGAGCCGCCGCGAGGGTCGTTTCAGGACCTTGGAGAGCGCCCAGGGAGCGGTGGCCGGGGGGGGGGGCGCCGCCCGGGGGGCTCCAGCCTTTCCCGGAGGGGCCGCTGCAGCCCTGCACGTCCCGTGGGGCCTCGTCGGGCGAGAGAGCCTGCGGGAAGGAGGAGGAGGAGGAGGAGGCCGACGCTCTCTTGGTGTGGGGCTGCAGGACCCCGTCCCTGGGGGGTCCCTTTGCTCAGGAACAGCCGCTTTCATGGGGGGGGGGGCGGAGAGAGGAAGCGGGGCCGGGAAGGCACAACCCACATCCTCCTGCAGTCGCTCAGGCTGCTTGGACAGGGACGCTTGCTTGCTTGTTTCCTTATTTAAAATATTTTTACCCCGCCTTTCTCCTTGAAAAGGTCCCAAGGCGGTTTACAACAGTGAAAGACAATGTTTAAAGCTGACAACCACGAGTAGACGGGCGGTGGTTTAGGTCGTGAAAGGACAATGTTGAACGCTAAGGACGAAGAGTGTAAAGGGGCGGCTTAGCATCCTTGAAAGGCGACATTGCAAGAGATTGTAATGTTTTATCCTTATTGAGAACAATAAGGATAAAAAGAGGAAAGAAGAAAAACTAATTCCATCTCCTCCTTCATGCAAGGAGGGGATGCGAAATTGATGGCGGGGCCCCGAAGGCGGCGTCTTTGCCTCCTCCCGGTGACGGACTGCCCGCCGCCGCAAGAAGGGAGGCGAACCTCTCAATACGCGGCTGGGACTCGGAGGGCCCCCCCCGGAGAGCCTCGCTTGCCTCTCTTTTTCGTACCTCTATGCTCCCTGCGTCGGTGTGACTGACAGCGCGAGGCCCCGCCCCATCCGCCCTGTCGAAGGCCGACGGTTGTTTATACCAGCCGAGGGCGGCGCGGCGCCTGCTGGGTATCGTAGTCTCAAGGCCGGGCGGGCAGCTGCGGCGGGGAGGGCGGCGGGCGGGGCGCGAGGACTCGCTTTCCCGTGGTGCCCCGCGCGGGAGCGGCCTGCAGGCTTCCCTGACGGAGCGACTCGGGAGGCTGAGGCAGCCCGTCGCCCGCCTTGCCCGCCCGCCTTGCCCGCCCGGCCCTTCGCCCCTTCTCGCCCTCCCGCTCCCGCTCCCGCTCCGGCCATGGGCTCCCTGCTGAGCCGCCGCATCGCCGGCGTGGAGGACATCGACATCCAGGCCAACTCGGCCTATCGGTACCCGCCCAAGTCCGGTGAGGCAGCCCCCCCCTCCACGGAGAGAGGGAGGGAAGCAAAGGGGGCAGCCCCCCCCACCCGGCCCTCGAACCCCCTCCCCGCCCCCCCCCACAGCCCCCGCAGCCTCCTTGGCCACCGCCCCCCCCGCCTTCCCCAAAGGCTGCCTTTGTCGACCTCCTGACCTCCCTTCCCCCTCCCCCGCCTTCTTGGGGGGCTCCCCCTTCCCCCACTCCATGCGTGGGCCTCCCCCCCCCGCCTTCCTCTTGCCTTCCCTCCCCTCCCCCACCCTCCTGATGCCTCGGGGTCCTTTCCTGTGAGGGGCTGCAAGGGGGGGCTCTCCTGCCTCCCCCCCCCCCCGCTCCATTTAGTCCTCATCAGGACCCTGAGAGGGAGGCCGGAGGGGCAGATGGGGAGGGCGGGGTGGGGGGGGGCTCCAGAGGCACCCAAGCCTCCTCTTACTCCTCCTCCTTCCCACCCTCCATCCCTGCCATGAGGCTCCGGCCCCAGACACTGTCCACGGCCCCCCCCATCCCACCCCAGGTGGCCCCTCCAGGCCCCTTTCTTTGCCCACAACCACCCCCTCCGCCTCTAAACAGGGGTGCCAACCCACAGGTCACCAGAGTCGCCTTCCATTAGACTGCCTTGGCTTCTGGGGTGTAAAATCTGGGAGCGTCTCCGGAACCCAAGGCCGGCCTCCTAAAAACCAGCTTCGAGCATCGCTGGTGGGCGGTGGGAGGGGGGGTGGGAGAGAGAGGGGGGGCCAGCTGTCAGAAGGAGAGTCTGGGTATTCGTGGGAGGGGAGTTCATGGCTTCCCTACAGGCTTCCAAGGAGGTTGCTGGCTGTGTCAGCCTCTTGCAGGAAAAGCCAAAGACAGATCTGGGCGTCCCTTACAGGCGAACACGGGCCACGGCCAGGCGCTTTCACCAGACCCCCCTCTGGACCTTTATCAAGCATCAGCTACAGCTTGTTCTCCCCCGCCATCTCGGAAGGAGCCCAAACGTGTAATGCAGCCTTTTCCTTTATAGCAACACGAGGCCTTTTCTCTTTGCCAGGGAACTACTTTGCCAGTCATTTTTTCATGGGAGGCGAGAAGTTCGACACACCTCATCCGGAAGGGTACCTTTTCGGGGAGAACATGGACCTGAACTTCCTCGGGAACCGGCCTGTCCAGGCAAGTGCCAAACGCTTTCATCAGGGCTTCTGTGGGAGCAGGATCCCGATGCAAAAGGAAGAGAGGGAGGACGGTGCTGCAGCCCCATGGATATCCCCCCCCCCCCCAACAGGGTTTCTTTTGATTTCTCTTGATTTCAGGGGCTGTGCATTTTTCAGAAATAGCCTGCCCCGTGATGGAAGCTTTGAGACAGATAGGCGTCAGGGACAAAAGGTGGAAAATACTGACAGTGGGAAATTCTGAACGTTGTGTTTCAATATGGTGGTGGGCAGGGCAGTGGGGAAAAGGAAAACCATGATTTCCTTCTTGGCATCCTTCATCTGAACTCTCATCGCAGCCCTTCTCTCACATACTGCCTGGCCGATGAGTTGTATTGCATCTCCATATTTAGCCATTGTGCCCTTGGTTGCTGGCTGGGGATGGTAAGGTCTGTAGTACAGCCCATTCTGTAGGACACCAGCTTGTTGTTGTTGTTTAGTCGTTTAGTCGTGTCCGACTCTTCGTGACCCCATGGACCAGAGCACGCCAGGCCCTCCTGTCTTCCACTGCCTCCCGAAGTTGGGTCAAATTCATGTTGGTTGCTTCGATGACACTGTCCAACCATCTCATCCTCTGTCGTCCCCTTCTCCTCTTGCCACCAGCTTGCAGAAGGCCAAATGGCCTGAACGGAAGTCTCTCACAGCTCAAACCAGGGAGCGCCAGGAGAGAAGAACCCTCCCACCCAGGCTCTTTTCTCCAGACGCCCCCCTTTGCCAATTCCTTGCAGTGGATTGGCTTTGACTCCGAAGGTTCTTCCTTCCTTTTTTCCTTTCAGTTTCCCTACGTCACCCCTGCACCTCATGAGCCAGTGAAGACCCTGCGAAGCCTGGTGAACATCCGCAAAGACTCCCTTCGCCTGGTCAGGTATTTCAAGGCAAACTCCAGCTTTTTGGGTTATCTGGTGGATTTGTGGCTCAATTGGAACCCGATTTGCTCAGGGCGGAAAAGGCAGGCTGGGTGAGGCCAACTCTGTGGTTGGCATCAGATTGGCAAATGGGCATACTTTTTTTAAAAATGTTGCTCCTCTGGCCTGCTTCTCATCTGTGCTACATGGGCAGGCCCTCCTTCCAGCTTAGGCTTGGCTGCCTCCCTGCTCCCTGCCTTTGTCAGTGCTCAACCCAAAGGTCATAGTTGGATCAGCCCTCAGAGGACACTTCTGCTGTAGAAGCCAGGCTCTAAAATCGCAAAGAGCTTGGAAACGTTCCTTTTTAGGAACACAGTCCTGGGGGGGAGGGGGTTGGTGAGGTGGACCTTCTTCAGAGGTCTTTGCCTTCCCCTGGTGCCCTTGCCCTCAAAGAGAAGGTAGCTGGCAATTTGGAGAGAGGGCTTTTTCGGTCCTGGCACCCTGTCTGAGGAAGACCAGTAAGTCCCCGGTTTCCTTCTTCTACAAAGTTTTTAATGGACAAATGGTGGCAAAAGTTTTATCTGTCCTCTTGACATTTCTTCCGTTCAGGTACAAGGAGGATGCTGACACCCCCACCGAGGAGAATGGGAAGCAAAAGGCCTTATACAGCCTGGAGTTTACCTTTGACGCTGACGCCCGCGTGGCCATCACCATCTACTGCCAAGCAACAGAGGAGTTTGTTAGTGGCATGGCCGTGTGAGTGCAGGACGCCTTTTACGGGTTTCTCCCACAAAAGCCTCCAGGAGACAGAGATCTCCTTGTAGAGCTGGAGACCTCCTGGGTCAAGGGTGTGTGTGTGTGGGGGGGGGGTGGCAGTGGCGGCAGCGAGGCCAATCCCTCTTCTGAGGGACCTGCTGTGGGTGCACCACCCTAATGGAGCACAACCGAAAATGGCTGGATGTCACTTCAGGTTTGAGGTCCATTTTGTTCTTGAGCAAAACAAGGTCCCAAAGGAAGAGGGTGAGTTTTGCTTTAAGGAGAATTGTGCTTCCTGGGGATTTCCAGAAGGGTGGTTTCTCCACCTCTGTTTTGTGTCAGGGATGTTCATGGGGGTGGGCACAGGAGGCATCTTGGGTGCCCTCCTCTGTTGTGAGTTTGCCAGCGTGAGAAACATCTCTCCAGCCCAGGGGCAGCACCCGCAATGGCACCTCTGTGAGGTTGGGAAGTGCACCGAGGGTCCCTGGTAGATTTGGCCGGCTCCTTCCATACGGAAACCTCGTGGCCTGGGTGAAGGTGGCCATGAAGCAGGGCCCCGTGGCTGCTCCTCAGCAGATGGGCCACAGGGAGTGGCTGGGTGCCCAGGAAGAGGCCTGGAGCTTTTTCCAGCTGCCTCTGGGTGATAATGCGTCCCCCCTCCCTCTTTCCTTCCTCTTCCCCCGCAACAGCTACAGCACCAAGAACCCATCCCTGCAGTCCGAGACTGTGCACTACAAGCGGGGGGTGAGCCAGCAGTTCTCGCTGCCGTCCTTCAAGATGGACTTCTCTGACTGGAAGGATGATGAGGTACTTCTCCTGACTTGCTGGTCTCTCCAGTTCTCGGGGCTCCACAGCTGAGTCTTTTAGTTGTGCGAGGGCTTACAGACTTGGATCTTCCCCCAAACCTTTCTGGAAGCGGGGTTTGCTCATTGGTGTCTTGTGGCCTTAAAGGTGGCCCCGTTCAGGAGGCTTCCACGTGGGACCAGCCAGGGAAGGTTCTCCACAGGAGAGGTGGCATTGTTTTATTCCGGAAGGCTCCTTTTTGAAGGCTGGCCTCTTCAGCAGTCCTGGAAATCATCTGCCTGGGCTTGCATTCCACATGGCTAATCACTCCCTGGGCCTTTTTTCCCCCTAGCTGAACTTTGACCTGGACCGGGGCATTTTTCCTGTGGTCATCCAAGCCGTGGTGGACGAAGGCGATGGTGAGGAAGCTCCCGGGCCCTTGGGAAGGGCGGGCTTGGCATCCGGCTCGTGGCCAGGGTGGAGAGAGAGGTCAGACTTTGGTGGCCAAAGGGCTGGAGCAGCTTCCTCAGGAGCCCAGCTTGTGTTGGGAAACCACATGCTGTGTCGGATTCCTTATGAGGGTTGCAGCTGGGGGGGCGGGGCGTGGATTAGGGCTGTGGGAGATCTCCTCATGGAGCCGTCTGGCTCTGAAGTGGGCATGGGGCTGGGGTGCAGTGGGTCTGGGCTGCTGCCTCCTGGTCCTCCCACTCACAGGCCTTGTCGTTTCCTCCTAGTTGTTGTGGAAGTCACCGGCCATGCCCACATCCTCCTGGCCGCCTTTGAAAAGGTAATCCGGTTGCATTGAGGTGGTGGAGGAGGAGGAGGCCTGCCCGTGCCAGGCCATGGGTCCCCCCCCCCCCTTGCTTCCACCCAAGCCAGCTCCAGGCCTCCATGGCAAGGGCCCGTCTTGTGGCTTTTGCCCTCCCAGTCGCAAGGGGCCCATTCAGAGCTTTTTCACTTCTCAGTTTTACCTGTACCCAGGCTCTGTCACTCTTCCACAGAAATCAGCGTTTGCTTTCTTTAAAGTTAGCAAACCAACATTGTACATATTGGATAAGAAAATACGCAACCTTATATCTCTTTTTTAAAAGTAAACTGTGCACTTTATATGGCATTTTGATGCGTTCCATAAGCCAAAAGCGTATCTTAAAATTCAGAGGCATGGAATCAGAAGGGGCATTGCAATTCTGATTGGCACCTGAGTGGCCACGACATTCATTTCTTGCTCTCAAAGACCGACTGAACAACGTCCACATGTTTCTCTCTCTTCCGGGGCCTCCCACACTTTCTGGCCCTTCCCTGCTTTCTTTAAAAGGATTTAAAAAAAAGTGCAGAATCCTGAGTCTTGGATTGACACGACACATTTGGTGGGTCTGTGCAGCAGTTCACCGAGACAGTGCAAGGGGTGACCCTTAGCCAGACGCTTGGGCTGCGCTGCGCCTCCTGACCTCACTTGCCTGGCCTCTCTCTGGCGGCCGAGCTGACCCGCCCTTCTCTCCTCTGTTTCCTCTTGCCAGCACGTCGACGGCAGTTTCTCAGTGAAGCCCTTGAAGCAGAAGCAGATTGTAAGTCCTGTCGTCGTCCTCCTCCTGCAGCCCGAGAGAGATGGGTGGGGGAACCTGGAGTGGCCCTTGCCGACTCTGCCTCCTCCCAGGTTTAGACACCCCTCCTCCCTCCTGCGGCTGACACGCTCCGTTGGGCCAGGCGTGGGCCAAACCGTGCCCCCCGTCATGCAGCCATCTCGCCTGCTCCCTCGGCAGAGCTGCCACCCGGGCATTTCTAGAAGGACCCCTGGCCCGGGGAAGGCTTCACTCCAGTGTCCTGACGTTTTCTCCGCTGTTCTGTTTTAAGTCCTGTTTGCCTGTCTGGAATCCATTCTGTTTTAATTGCCACCCTTGAATTCTGTGGAAAGAAATAAGAATCCTAAAGGTGGCGATAAAGTCTGACGACCAGACAAGAGTTGTGTTCCCAGAAGGAGCAGGAAGTGCTTTCTTTCCCCTGCAGGTGGACCGGGTCAGTTACCTGCTGCAGGAGATCTACGGTATTGAGAACAAGAACAACCAGGAGACAAAGGTGAGAGAGGCCCCCGCTCGGTGGCTGGAATGAGGCCTGAAGGAAGTCAGAAGGGGCATGGGGGAACACCAAGCAGGCAGTCCCTCCTCAGGAATGAAAAAAGGGTGCGGGTGGGGGACTTGCCTGGGGTTCTCGGATCCGTTCTTGTCCGTCTCGGCACCACGAGCGTTCCCTTCCGTGGTTTCTGCTCGCCCCAGGGTGCGTGGGTGGACGTTTGTCTCTTGATCCATGGACATTCAGAACTGATGCCTCTTCAGAGAAGGCCAGAAAATCTCTCAGACTGTTTTAGTGACTGCTATGACCCTTAAAGTCGCTTTGATTGTAGTGGCTTTCTTGTTTAATCTGGTTTCAATTTGTTTTTAACCGCTGCTGTTATGTTTACTAACAATAATTGTAACAGTATGCATGAAGTATATAGCGTGTGCCTGCCAGCTGCTCTCCCACTGGTTCAGAACGAGAGCTGCCTGAAGCAAGGCAGCTTGAGCCTCAGGGCGAGGATGTGTCTGTGACAGAGGGGAGGGGAGGAAGGCAAGAGGGTTGGGGCATTCTCAGCCGCTGCCGGTGGAGGAGGAAAGATCAGCAGGGTGGAAGGAGAGCAGGGGCGGAGGGCCTGTGGAAGGACTCCCGGTGGGTCCTGCCCGGAGCCGGCAGCACCGACCGCCCTTCTCCCTCCTCTCTTGCAGCCCTGTGACGACGAGAACAGTGACAACAGCAACGAGTGCGTGGTATGCCTCTCGGACCTGCGGGACACCCTCATTCTGCCGTGCCGGCACCTCTGCCTCTGCAACTCCTGCGCCGACACCCTGCGCTACCAGGCGAACAACTGTCCCATCTGCCGCTTGCGTGAGTCGCCGCCTCTCGCCGCCGCCTGCCCTCGGGGCGGCTCTCCGGTGTGCCCCTTAGTCCTTGCCACCCTCCGGGACACCTGGGTGCCAACGAAGGGGCACCCGTTCGCTCCAGCGGGTTCAGGATGAGGCCGCCCTTGGGGCCATTGCGGATGGGAAGGAGGAACACTGCTTGTCCTCAGCCTGTTTCTCTGGCTCTGCAGAGGGTCTGCGTTGTGCCCGAGGTGTTCCACCCTTGGCGTGGGGCAGCTTTCCAGAGCTTGTAGCCCCTGTGGGGGCCTGTAAAAGTGATGATGACTGATCCATATGTGCTTTTCTGGGAGGCTGCAGGATGGGGGTGGGGGGAGTCCCCCAGCCCATCGCATCCTGAGTGGACTTGGCCAGCAGGTGGGTTTAGGAACTGAGCTCCACGGAGGGGGCCCCTCCCCCAGTTCGTCTCTCCCTGAAAGATCCGGAGGCAGAAGGGCTGAAATCAGTTTCTCTTCTCTTCTCCGGCAGCCTTCCGTGCCTTGCTGCAGATCCGAGCCGTGAGGAAGAAGCCAGGGGCGCTCTCGCCTCTCTCTTTCAGCCCCGTCCTGGCACAAACCCTGGACCACGATGAGCATTCGGTAAGGGGAGGGGCCCCCGTCGTGTAGGAGGGAGAGAGAGAGAGCCTGGCTTCAGGGGGCTGGTCTAGGAGGGCAGGCCCTCCAGGCCAGGATTCTGGGTGGGTGGCCGTCCCTTACGTGGTGACTGCAGCCAGACTTGCTCCCTCCGCAGTGCTCGGACAACCTCCCTCCGGGCTACGAGCCCATTTCCCTGCTGGAAGCGCTGAACGGCCTGCGCTCGGTCTCGCCCTCTCTCCCCTCGGCTCCCCTCTACGATGAGATCACCTACACGGGGGTGCTGGACGGGCTTCCCCTCTCGGGCAGGCCCCTCGGGCTGGACCGCACGGTGGAGAGTAGCCACCAGAACAGCAAGCACAGCAAGTCTCCAGACAGGTCAGGGGGGGGGGGCTGCGGGAACCCCCAGGGTGGGTGGCCTTGGATCCCTCCTCCTTCCCTCTCTGTGGGGGCATGCCATCCCTACTCCTGGCCCCCTGGTCCCATGGCAGGACCCCCTCCTGCTTCCCAGAGGTGCAGAGGCTTTTCCCTTTCCCTCGCCTCTCTCTCGCCACGGCTGTCTCTCTGAAGTGGGGCTCTCGGCAGGACCCTCTGATCGCTCCCCGTCTCCTGGGAGTGGTGCAGGTGGGGTCGGGGCCGGTGTTGCAGGGCTTTGTGGAAGGCCTTGAGGGCGATGGGAGTGTGCCCGGGGGGGGGGGGGGGAAGAGGTGTCCTGCCACTTGCGTAGAATCGGCAGACGGCCTTCCCAAACGACCAACTCCCCCCCCACACACACACACACCCCGAGACTAGAAGAGCAGGTCTTCTGGGAACCGTGAGCCCAGGGCATGCTCTTGGGGAGTCTCTTTCAGAACCCCCGGCTTCACTACCCTGCGTTCTCCCTCTGCTTGCACAGCGCCTTGCGCTCTCCCTCCTCGCCGATCCACGAGGAAGACGAGGAGAAGCTCTCGGAAGACTCCGACTTGCCGCCTCCGCTCGTCGGGACAGAGCTGGTTCTGCGGGAGGGCAGCTCCCCCGAGGTGAATCCCTTCCTCTCTGCCTTGGCTGGAGGAGAAGCAGCCGGGTGGGCAAACACAGTGCTTTTGCCTACATGTGGCGTGAGTGGCCTGGTGCTGTGTGGGCCAAGCTGAGGCCTGTCCTTCCTCCCTTTTCAGAGCCTGGCCACCGAGGATTCGGAGGAAGGTCGCCCCCTGCAGCAAGGTCAGCCTTTGGGGGGGGGGGGGAATGGGCCCAGAAGCCTCCAGTCCCTTCGGGGTGGCGGTGCTGCAGGGCCTTGATCAGGCTGGGTGGGGTGCAGCTGTTGTGTGGGAGTCCTTTCGGTCTGGTGCTCAAGTGCGGTGATGAGAATGCTGGATCGGGCCTTGGGGGGCGGAGTGTCTCCTGGGCAGTTGGGGGCTGTCTGCAGGGGCAGCAAATGCCAGCCTTCCCAAGAGCACAGGGGTGGGCTGACCCCCCCTTCCCCCCCCCCCGCTGCTGTTCCCCAGGCAGCCAGCCCCCATTGGTGGAGGACATTGTCCAGGAGAGCAGCAGCGCCAGCGAACCAAGGAGCCTCCCCAGACGGGAGAACGAGCTGCCGGCTGACATCTACCTGCCAGGTAACCACTCGAAGGAGGAGGCCGCCGGGGCGGGGGCTGCCTGTGGAGTCTGGGGTGCTGGAGGGAGGCTTGGCTGAGAAGGACTCCTGTCGCCCCATACCATGCTGCCTCCCCACCGCCATCTCTCCCCATCCCACCCCCGGCTTCCTGTGTTTTCTTACTTTTCCTGTTCTTCTGGCTTCTGAAAGTCCACCTGCCCCCACCTAGAGTAGGTGGCTTCTGACCCTTCCTGCCCTGGAGATAGGGATCCCCCCCCCAAAGGCTCCTGGCTGAGTGAGCCAGCCCTCCCCCCCCCCCCGCAGGAGTGGCCCTGCGTGCATGTGTGTGTGCTTCTCAGGGGGCACACCTGAAGGTGTGCATGCGGGGAGGTGGTTCCCTGGGAGGAGGAGGAGGACCAGGAAGCTGCCCTGAGCAGACACAAAAGAGTGGGTACAGCCTGGAGGGAGGGAGAAGCCCCTGGGGGAGCACAGGCAGAACGTCTCCACCCAGATTGCCCAGGGGACAGCCGAACCCTTGGTTTAGGGAGGGTCCCGTCCCTGGCCACAGCCGCTGCCCCCCCTGCCCCCCCCCCACTTCCCAGGACCCCCAGGCCCATGTGTGGAATAGAGAAGGAGAGTCCATGCCGTTGGGACACTTGGCCCCTCTAACATCTCCCTCCTTTCTGTCTGCCTCGTCCCTCCCACCCCCTCCTTGGGCAGCCCTCGGCCCCCTGGACGCCTGCTCTGTTGGGAGAGAGGAGTGAGCGGGTATGTCTTCTCTTTCCTTCTGGGACCGGGCAGGCGCCTTCCTCGGCCCTGGAGGCGGCAGGAGAGGGGAGGGCCCGGGCAACCAGGAGTGGAGGGTTTGGGGAGCAGAGAAGGTGACCCGGTGGCAGGCGTGGGGGTGGTCTGTCTGCTTTCCCAGCTGCTGCAGAAAATCCTGGGTTTGGGGCTCTGCATGCTCCCACCCCCACCCCCACGACGGGCAAGAAGGTGGTGTGTTGGGGGCTTGGTCGCTGCGTCCGGCTGGAGCCTCCCCGGGGGGCCTGGGGCCTGGGTGGTGCCCGCGGCTCCACCTCCTCTCCTGGGAGGCCCCGGCCCTCTTGGGAGCCAGGCAGGCCGAGGGGTTGGGCGGCCACAGACCCACCCCCACCCCCACCCCCCTGAGCCGGCCTCTCTCTCCCCACACTGCAGGCTCATCCGACTTCACGGGCACCCTCCCAAGCCGTGGGACCGGCCACCTTGGGCAGCCTTTCCTCTTCAGCCAGCCACCCCTTGGCGTGGAAAGCGGACAGAGCCCCTCCTGAGTGCCCGGCTTGGGGGCCAGAGCCACACCCCCAGGGGCCCCGGTGCCAAACTTTGGGGATCCAGTCTGCTCTCCAGGGTGGGAGGGGGAGCTGCCTGCAAGATGCGGCCCTCCCTTTCCACCACGGACGGGATCTTAAGGGGGACACAGGATCCTCCCGGGTGCAAGACAGACCTTGTGCTCCCCCCCCCCCCCCGCCCTTCGTTGGGCTGCATCTCAGTCCGGCTCTTCCTCCTCTTTCTCCTGATGGACCTTCTCTCTTTGTACAGAAGTGCATGCTCCAGACACACCTCTCCCCTTCCGGCCCCCTTTTTCCCACCTGTCCCCACACCCTGGAACTGGTGTGAAGCTGGTCTGATGGAAGAGTCTTCCTCTCCTGCCTTGCCAAACAGCTGTCGAGGCCCGACACACACACACACACCCTGCGCAAATACTGGCCTGGGCCTTGGCAGGCTGAAAGCTCTCCCTCGTCCCCCTGGCTCCTTGGCCAGGAGCACCCAGGAGTTTTCTTCTCTCCTCCTAGTGGGCAGCATCCACAGACACCACGCCCCCCCCCCCCGCCCCATTTCTTGCTCTCTTTTCCAGGGAGGAGGGCTTGCTTTTCAGGGGGCTTCCCAGCCCCTCCCTCCCTCCCTCCCACAGACCCCTCTGCTCTAGAAGGGGCAAAAGGCTCCCTCCCAGCAGGGAGCAGAGCCCCCTCTCCCTTGGGCTTTGCCTCTTCCGCCCCTGGAATTGCTTTTGCTCTTCAGATGCCTGATTTGACAGGGGCAGCCTTGGGAGAGGGTGTGTGTGTGTGTGTGTGGGTGGTGCGGGGGAGACTGGAGGAAGAGGGAAGAGGCCCGAGGCCCAGCTCCTCTTTTGCTTCCTGCCCTTTGGCTGGAGATTAACCCACCCGGAGGCCCCGTTTCCCACGAGAGCCAGGAGGTTGCTCCCCCCCCCCCCCCCCGTGCTCAGTGACTGCCCTGCCTTGTGCCTTTTTTCTGCTTCTCCCTCATGGCTCCCTCCCCACCCCTGGAAGAGAACCACCACCCCACACACACACACCCTTTCCTTGGGGGGGGGGGGCTTAGGGCTGCCAGAGGTCCTGTGGCGCTGCCAGCTGCTCCCCTCTAGCCCCTGCCGGGGTGCCCGTCACTCTTTTTCTTTCCGTGCCCAGAAGGCAGAGCTGCCCCTTGACCGTCGGCATGCTCCTCTGTTTAGGCGGGTGAAGCCCTGCCCTTCCTCCTCCTGTTCCAGAGTCCATCTCTACTTGTTTGGGCCTCAAGGGAAGGCAACGGGACAGGGTTCAGCTCTCTCTTGGCCCGGCCCAGCCCAGCCTGTGTTTCAGTCCCCTAAAAGGCAGCCGGGCAGCCTTCCCTACCCTGGGGCCTTGCACCAGCCTTGGACTACAGTGCCCATCATGCCTGAGCCAGGAGTGTCCCAAGGGGGCTCAGTCCAGTAGTAGAGCCAAGGGGAGGCACCAGGCTGGGGAAGGCTCAGGCCCGTTTGGGGGGGGGGGGGCGTGGATCAGCAGCCTTTCCTTCCTCCTGTCCCGTGGAGTGGTCAGGTGCCCTGGCCTCTGGGCCACTCAACGTGGGGTTTGGAAGTCCCACGTTCCAGGGGTGCCTTGGGCACAGAGTGAAGAAGGCGAGAGGGCCGCCGTTCTCCCGCGCTCCTGCCTTCTGCGGTGGGGACCGTCCTGACCTACTTTATAAAAAGGTTGCGGGAAGGATGGTTTGGGCAATGTATGTAGAGCGCTCTGGACATAAACTCAAAACTCTTATTATAGGTGGCCTCCTGTCTTTTTTGTCCTCTGTGTGACGACACCCCTCCGGCTGGCCCTCGCTAGTGAGTGGAGTCCAAACCACGGAGGCTGAGCAGCGAGCTCTGTGGTGAAGGGCGGGCTGGGTGAGTGAGGGATGCAGAGTCTGGGCCGCCGTTCCCTCGGGAAGCACCGACTGCCCAGCCGTGGCAGACGTTTGGTGCGGAGGAGGGACATCTGGAGGGCACCCACCTGCTGCCCGCCTCCCTGGCCAGGCTGCTGTTTCGGGTGGGGTGGTTGTTTCCCACAGCCTCTGGGAAGAGGGATGGAGCTGTGCCCCGCAAAGCGAGGGCGAGGGCATCTTGGCTGCCAGGCTGGCTTCCTCGCAGCCTCCTCTTCCTCAGCGCTTTGGGCCCCCTGGTGGATTTGCTGCGGCTGCTGGGAGGCCCCATCCTCCTGCTGCCATGTCTGGCCTCCTGTTGAGAGGCAGATAAAATCACACCCACCCACCCCACACGCCCCTCTTTAAGGAACAGCCACGGAGTCTGGCTCACGGGCAGCCCTGTCCATCCCTTCCTTCCTTCCTCTCCCCACCTCCCGCCCTGGCCCAGAAGCCACGACAGGGTGGTCTCTCGTCAAAGGCTGAGAGTCGCAGGAGCCCGGAGCCCCAGCAGCTGGACCGACCCGAAGGGCTGCCTCTGTTTGCCCTGGGCCCCGCCACGCTTGGTAGATGTTGCCCATGCCAAGTGGGCAGGCCTGGGCTTGCCTGCCGCCTGGCCTCCAGGGCACGGTGGCTCCTTGCCAGAGCCGAGGAAGGAAGGGTGGCCTGCAGCTGGCAGATGAAGAGGCTGTCAACATGGTCATGCAAAGCAACATCTTGTGGGGTGGGCAGGCTGCTTTCTGAGGTGCAGCCATGCCAGGGGGTAGGAGCTGCCTCGATTCTGCTTCTTGAATGAAAAGAAACCGAGGCTCAGGAAACATTGGCATGTATTTAAGAAATGGTGCTGAAATCCAGATCTGTGAGGAACTTGGGGGGGGGGATTTTTATGGCTTCTGCCCCCGACCGACTGATTCGGCAGTCTTACATCTTTGAAGGCTAGAAAGCTTGCGGGTCTCCTCCCCTCCCCTTCCCCCATATAAGCGGCCAGCTGCAGGCGATGGAAAATCTGTTGCACCCGCTCTTTGGGGGTCCAGGCCTTTTGCTAAACACCTCTGCACCCCAATGTCTCCTTGTAGGAAGAGCTCTGTGGGCCAAGAAAGAGAGGGGCACTGCCCAGGGCCTCTCCTTCCCTCCGGTCAAGGCTGGTGTGACCCCCCCCCCTCCCAGCCCCACTGGACTGGCTTCCCCCTCTCGGGCACTCACACGCCCCAGGGCTGGATCTCTGCCAGGAAGCTCTCCGTGAAGCAGGCCCCCTCCTCAAAGGCCCACGGAGGGGCCAGCGCCCCTTCCCCCCAAGACCCCGCAGCGGCGCACCGAGTCAGCTCCTCGTCGGCCAGGGTGGTGCCGGGAGAGGAGGGGGAACCTTCTGGGCTCAGCTGGCCGTGGGTCGGGCCAGCCAGGCCAGCCTCCTCTTCCACCCGGGCCAGAGAGCCCAGGGCAGCGGTCAGCTCCAGGTCCTCCTCGAAGTCGCTCTGGGCTGGGCTGCTGAAGGGGTCGTCATCCAGCACCGAGGTCCAGCCGAGGTCCCCGGCGAGAGACGTGCCCGGGGCTGGAGAAGAGGGTGGGGAGCTCCGGGCGCCTCGGCTCCCTGGCGGCTGCTTGCGTTTGCCCAGCCGGCGTCGCCCCCCGGGCAGCTCGGGCGGCGGGTCCTGCCGTGGGGGGGTCTGCGCAGGAGAGGGCACACCTGGCTGGACGCCAGCAGAGGGCAGGGCCGGCACCCGCCGGCGGCGGAAGACCCCCTCGGCGAACAGGTCTGCGTACTCGGGGTTGACTTGCCAGAAACCCCCCTTGCCAGGCTCATCCTTCTGGCGCGCAACCTTCTGGAAGCACTTGTTCAAGGAGAGGTTGTGGCGGATGGAGTTCTGTCGGGAAGGCAAAGGGCGTGCGGGGAGGAGGGGGTTAAAATGAGGAGACCCCAAGTCAGGCGGGGGGACCCACCCCTCTGAGCCAGCCAAGGGAGAGTCACGCCTCGCCTGCAGTGGGACAAGCTGAGGGCCCCCCCCCTCTGCCTTTGGCCTTGGCCGGGAGTGGGGGTCGGGTCAGAATCTTTGTGGGCTCTCTGTTCCTGAACCCCCAAAGCGGCCCCCTCAGTTTGTAAATGGGGAGGGGGGATGAGAATTGTTCCTGGAAGCCCAGCCCACCCACCCCACCCTAGCAAAGCAGTAATTCTCCTCTGAAACACGGCGAGCTGGGGGTTCCTCCCCCAAAAAAAGAGCAGTTCTGCAATTGGGGGTGGAAAAAGTCAAAGCGTCAGGGGCCCTTGAACTGGTCCCTGGGGGCAAGACGTCCCCACCCCCCCCCCACCCCGACAGAGGGACGAGAGGGCATCCAAGAGGGGGCAGTTGCTGAAGCCCAGCCAAATGGTTGGGTGGGTGTCTTTGCTGGTGGGTGTGAGCAGGAGCCTTCTACCCAGCTCTGGGGGGGGGGGGGTTCACCGGCCCATTCCTCACCTGCCAGCTGGGGTCTGCATAGCGATAGTAGCAGAAGTGCTCCATGATCCAGGCGTAGATGGCGGCCAGGGTGAGCCGGGCCTCTGGGCTGGCCCGCAGGGCCATGTAGATGAGGGTGGCGTAGGAGTAGGGAGGCTTCACCTGCCGGTTCGTCTGGTAGTTGACGGGGGGCCGGGGGAAGGAGCCGCAGGCAGGGGGTGCTTGAGGAGAGGGGCTTCCCCACGGCGGGGGCCACGTCCCCTTGGGGGGCGCTGGCAGGGGCGTACGAGCCCGGCAGGAGCCTCTGGTGGCCGGAGGTGGAGGGTTTCTCGAGGTCAGCCGTCAGGATGGAGAACTCCTGAAGCCACTGCAGGCTGGTGAGGCTGTCGTCCACCGTCCCAGCCCCGCAGCCTTTCCCCCAAGGCTCTGGGTCCGGCGGCCAGACCAGGGGCGACTTCCGAGCAGACATCTCGGAGGTCTTCCACCTCTCCTAGCTCCAGCTTTCTCCTGCTGGAAGGACGGTCCTCTGGCAGAGGAGACCGAGTGAACGGTGTGGGGTCCGGCCCCAGAGGAAGTTCTCCTCTGGGGCCGAGACAAAGAACAAGGTGTTGCCTTCTCCTCCGGCCTCCCACGGCTGGATTGGGTTACGCGGGGGCCGCCAGCCAGGCCCCGCTGCAGCCCGTCTGGGAGTTTAGGAGGCTGCTCCCTGGGGGCCACCGATCCGGTTTCCGAGGGTGTCCAGGTGGCAGCAAGCGAGGGTTCACGTTTACATTCATTAGGGGAGTGTGAGACGAAGCTGATGAGGCTGCAAGCGGAGACTGCCTGGGGGGACCCACAGCCTCCCTCCGCAGAAAAGCCAGCCGCAACCAGAGCCTCTGGCATGGCTGCAGTGCCCGCGAGCAGGTGGCGAGGCACTTTCACGCGGGTTGTAGCCTACGAGCGGTGGCTCCTCGGCTGTGGGCACACGAGCTCCTTAGGTGGACACGGGGAGTCCGTTAGCTTTTGGGGCTGCCTGCGGGGAGAAGGGCCCAGAACGGAACCCTGCCCTGGAGCCCTGCCTGCCCTCCCCCCAGCAAGGGCTAGTTACTCGGGGACTGCTGAAGTGGAAGAGCTTCTCCCACCCTCTTGGAGAGGAGAGCTCGCCCGCCCTGAGCTGTGCAAGGAGTCTGGCGAGGAAAGGAAGGAGGAGGATGCTGAAGATCCTCCTCCAAAGCACAAGGCCCCTCCACGAAGGACGTCCGCTTCAGAGACGGCCTGGGTCTCCCCTGGGCCTCTTGACACATTCGTGTGACTCTGCCCCGCTTCCCGCCGGCCACAGGTGACACCTCTGAGTGAGGACAAGAAAACCGCCCCTCCGCAGGATCGGATGGCAAAAGAGACCAGCTGGAAAAAGGGGGAACCCAGTTTGGAAACAACCTCTCTCGTCTTGCAGGAGGAGAGTGGACAGTGGGGTCCCCAGGTTGAACCGGCGCTTCGCAGGCCAGCCGAGACAGGGCTGAGCCCAGCAAGGCTGTCCTCGACCCCTACGCCTCCTCCCAGCATCTCAATGGCTCCCCGGGGCCACTTTTCCTCCCTACTGCCGGCGGATCTCTTCCCAGCCGCGCTGCTGCCACGTCCATATTGCTTTGGAATCACTGGAACCCTGGGAAGGGGCTCCCAAGAGCCATCCAGATCCACCTGCCCAGCTGAGCATCCCTGGCAGGAGGACATCCCATCTCGGTTCAACAACATCCGACACAGGAGAGGCTGCTGCCTTCTGAAGTAGCCCCTGTGCCATTCTAAGCAGCTTCTACCAGAAGGAATGTCTTCCTAATCTTCAGCTGCAACCTTTGCCCCCCCCCCCCCCACCTTCTGCATCCATTCACCAGGATCCTGCTCTCAAATCTCAAAAACTGCCCCGGAGAGCCTCTCTGGCCCTGGAGCTGGGTCCGCCTTGCTGCAGGAGATGCTCAGGGCCCACATGGACCAGGAGGCACCTTATGGGCTCCTGGCCAAGGCAGACGAAGGCGCTCCACGGCGCCCACCAGGCTTTGCTGAAACCGCAGCAAGACCACGGTTCTGGAGTCCCTGCGACAACCCACGGCAAGCTCCTGCTGAGCAAGCTCCCGCGGGGCGCAGGGCTGGGAAGGGGGTCCCGGCTCAGGGCAGGAATGCTGTGGGAGGGGTTCGCCTGCTCCCGCCGTCCAGCTTCACTTCCTGCTTGGGAGAAGAGGCCATCCAGGGAGGTTCGTGTCAGGGAGGAGGAGGAGGGGGTGAAGAACAAGCCGAGAGCGTCGCAAACAAAGCAAATGCTTTTAATCCAAGACATGGAAAGTGAGGGTGGCTCACTTTTTGCTCTTCAATAAATAAGGGGTCGAGCAGGTGTGGATGTGGTCAGCACCGAAGCCTTTTGAGGGAGGCAGCCTCGTCGTGGAGGCCTGTGTTCCCCCTTCCTCCCCGCGCTCACAGAGGAGTGTGTGGACAAACACGCAGGGGGCAGGCAGACAAGAGCGGCAAAGAGCAGACCAAGGAGCGGACGAAGACATAAAACCAAAACCGTAACACGCACATCCTCAAGCAGCCACAGGAAAGATTTCAAACACACAAAGAAGGTTGCACATGATGGCTGTTGTGGGTTTTTCCGGGTTGTTAGGCCGTGTTCTGACGGTTGTTCTTCCTAACGTTTCGCCAGTCTCTGTGGCCGGCCTCT
Organism: Intellagama lesueurii; assembly: GCA_037013535.1. Taxonomy (NCBI): domain Eukaryota; kingdom Metazoa; phylum Chordata; class Lepidosauria; order Squamata; family Agamidae; genus Intellagama; species Intellagama lesueurii. The sequence goes on along the minus strand of JBAJHW010000012.1, from coordinate 22,793,983 downwards.
TCAGAGGACAGGAGTCAGAACTCTGTCTGTGCTCAAGGTCGCACATGCTTGGCAGTTTGGTGGCCTTTTCCCATTCCAAGCTGAGAGGCCATGGAAGGAAAAAAGCAGGGGGGGGGGCTGACCACATGGCCCTCCTGCCTTGCTCCCAACCAGAAGACAGTCAAGGGTGGGAGGTTCACACACGCACGCACACACACACACAATCCAGCAGGCCTCCCTTCGCTGCCATCACCAAAGAGGGAAGGAGCCTCCCGAGACTCAGCCCGCACGGTCCTGCGCTCTGCTGACTGCACAGTGGAAGAGCTCGGAGCCTTTTTCTTTGGTTGCCGCAAAAACCGCCTCCCATTGATCGTGGCACGGCCACGGCACAAGGCAGGCTGGGCAACGTGGACCTGCCCCAGCTCACATAAAGAGCAAGAGAGGAAGCCCCCTCCAGCCCCCTTCGCCAGGCAGAGGGTCCCCCTGTCTCCTGGAGAACTGCGCCTCTGAGCCAGCGAGGGACACATGGACCACCTGGGAAGACAGGCAGGGGGCACGATGCCCGAGAAGTGGCAGGCCAGATGGGACAGGAGCCCGGTGTGCACTTAGGCCCAGTGGGTGTTTTCAGCAAAGAACAAAAGCAAAGGGGAAGTTCTCACTCCGGCTGTCTAGCAGACGCCTCTTCCATGCTGCTTCTTCCTCCACCACCCTGGGTGCAAGGAGGAGGAGGGCACCCTCTCTGAAGTTGGCCTTTGGGGACATCAGAACCCTTGACCCCCCCCCCCCCCCGTGAAAGATACGGGTCAGGAGAGCAGGGAGAATCCAAGTGGCCCTTGCCGCCTGGTCCCTGGGGGGCCCCCTTGCCAGATGAGCCCCTCCGCTCAGATCCTCCTTCCTCTTTACAGGACCCTTGCCCTGCCGTTCTTGAGTTCTAACTCAGACCAGAGGCAGTATGACCGACACATCCTGTATACCATGATACCAATACATGCATACACATACACACACACACACACACTTCACTATAAAAGAGCCACTTCGTCCCCTGTGCATCACTTGGATACTTTAAGTGTAAAACCAAAAGTGGGCCCCGGGAGCCCTTGTCGCGATGGGGAAGTGGAAGAGGAGAGGGCCCAAGACCCCCCAGGGCTTCTCAGCAGCAGCAGGAGAAACATGGGAGTGGCTTACCAAAGGAACCGCTCCTGCTTTCCCCACTCATGGCCTTGGGCCCCACGGCTCCTGGGCCCAGCCAGCCCCAAGGATGCCCAGGCACAGTCTCTCCCTGTCACCCGACATGCTGCATGGCCTGGGCAGCTGCAGAGAGGCCGGCCTGGGAGCAACGGCCGCTCACCTCTGGCTCAGGGGAATGGTGGTGGTCCAGCTGGGTTTTCCTCCCGACACTCTGGGCCCAGGTGGGAAAGCAGGGGGAGCACGGCAAGAAGAGAAATTCCCGTTCACAGAGAGACGTGTCTGGGTTCAGAGGGCAGGTCGGTGTGGAAAGGCACGGCCAGCTTCCTTGCCACTGAGCTGGGCCGTGGCAGCAACGCCGAGAAGGACCTGCCTGCAAGACAAGCAGCAGAAAAAGCAGCTGAAACCGCTCCTGGGTGAGGGGTCCCTGCCCTCTCCCACACCAAGACCACCGTTTGGGAGGAAGCGGCCAGGCCAGGCCAGGCTGTGGCGTACCTTAAGAATCACATGGTCCGGCTATATTCAATGCCGCTCTTTGCCGAAATGCCTGACCACGGCAAGAGGCTGCAGAGGAGGCTCTGGGCTTGGCGGTAAATCCGCTGAGGAATCGTACAGGGGCTCAGATTGGCCAAGGTCGAGCCGATGTGCTGGAGATAATCGGTGCAAAGCTGCTAAGGAACTGTGGCTACGAAGACGGAGAACCAGGAAGGGGCGGCACAGCCCCTGTTGCTCCCCCACGGGAAGCACAAAGAGGGAACGGAGGGTGAGCTCCACACCAGAGAGAGCTGAGAGCTGAATGAGCAGTGAAACTGACCACAGGCATGCCATCCATCTACCCCCCCCCCCCCAGCTCTATCCGAAGTCTTGCTCATAGGGCTGATGGCCCCGATATCAGAGGCCAGGGATCTACGGCCCGGATCCCAGAGGGGCCTCAGGGAAGGATGTGGACGGTGTCATTTGACCTCGCACCTCCAGGCAACTGACAAAGGCAAGCTGTCAGTTGCCACATCCCACTACTCCCTTGGAAAGCCAGCCACAACCGTCCACCGCTAACTGTGGGTCATTTGGGCAACGAGATGAAAGAGCCAGCACAGACAGACCTTCTTGGTGGTCCTGCAGCTTTGAAAGCTCTTTCCCTTTGCGTATTAGCTGAGATCTGAGAATTAAGATAATTCTGAAAGGGACCCGGGCGCTGGCCCTGTCCCTGAGCTGTGCAGCTCTTCCACAGTGCCCTGGGCATGCCCTGGCTCCAGTGGGGACCACGCCAGGGGAGCTGATCTGGCAGGGACACCCTTGGGTCGCAATAGCCACCGGACTCTCGCAGCCCTCACAGGCTGGCTCTGGGCAGGATGGCGAGTCCCTCTGCTCTCCCACAAAAAGCTCAACGCCTGTCCTTGTTCTCTGCTCACACAACTTGGCGTGTGGCTTCTCAAAACCCAACCCCCTGGGCACGACCCCTGCCAACGCCTCCCAGTCTGTTCGTAAAGGATATAAGATTGTCCACGGAGGGTGCCCTCCGTTGAGGTACAGGACGTACGTGAAGCCATCTTTGAGGACCCCTCTTATGGAATAATAATAGGGCAGGTAATGGTGCTGCTTAAAGTCTCTGTTTTCATAGAAATTTATTGCCGTGTTGTTAGTGGTGAGGACGTGCAGGTAGATGGCCTTGCAGTGGTCTTGGGCAGTCGTTGATATGTGATCCTTCAAGCTTTCAAGTAACAGAGATCCTGCCAGATAAAGGAAAGTGTTAAGAACCACAGGGCAGGGCCACCCGCCCATCCCTGCCCTCCTCCTCCTCCCCAGCAGCTGCTATTGCCATTTCTTTGCTGGGAGAGGACTTTTGCTTGCCAAGCAGGGCCCCGATTCTGAAGCAAAGGCTGCCTCCCCAGCCATGCTCGGCTAGGAACACAGTCAGCCATCCGCACAAACTGTCGAGGGATGTGGCAGCAGAAGCTCCGTAGCAGGAGAGGTTGCCAAGAGCAGCACAGGCGGCCAGTGGCCGAAAAAGGCAGCTTGAGGAGGAGGGGAGGCTTGCCAGATTCATCACCCCTGGGAAAAGGCACGGTGGGGCCAGCGCTTCTGACCAGCCTGTCTGGAAAGAGGCCTCTTCCCCCTCTCCCTCCTGTTTGGGGAGGGGGGGAAACCCCACAACCCAGCCTACGTTCTAAAGCCAGCCATGGTATTCCGCAGCAGCCTGGCCAAGGCCTCCCACCTCTCCCCTATCAAGGCCCCTGAGGCAGCCCTCTTCCCTGTGGCCCCGCCCTGAGTAAGCTCCACGGCCACCTCTGTTTTTATTTCAGAAAAGAGCTCCATAACAGTTCACACAGCGGTATGGCTTGAAAACATGAGAGCTGACCCTGGCAAGGTGGAAGACGACGGAGGGAAAGAGGCAGTCCAGAAAAAAAGCTCTTCCCCCACTCGCAGGGAATCACACAGTCAGCGATTTATCCTATCTGACTGGCGGAAAGCAATGAACAAAACATAATTAAGATACTCTTACCAATGCCATGCTTTCGGAATTCCTTAACCACTCCGAGGCTTAAGATATAAGCAACCTGAGTGTCAACTGGAAACCCAGAAGCTAAAATGTCACCATCCTAAAAAGACACCCAACAGAAAGACATTGAGTCAACGGACGAAGTTGCAGAGCTCAGCCCTCCCTCCCCTTCGCCAGCCGTCCTTCAGCCAAGCAGGCTTTTCTAAACTTGGTCTCCTCCAGGAAAATCAGGAGGAGCCAGATGAGCCTGCCAGCCAGATGCTCCATGGGGAAAGAAGGGTGGAGAGGAGCAGGTTGTTAACCACGGCACGGAGGGAGGCAAACTGGAGGGGGCAAAGGGAAAAGGTTCCCCACCCCACCCCACCCATCCCCAGACCTTCCCCTCAAATCTCCAGCTGCACAGGCTGCCTTCCCCGTCCAAAATTGGAACCATGAAAACTGCAAAAGCAAACTCAGGCGGGGAGTTGGGGCCCATGTGACTTGAAGCAGGACGAACCCCCACCACCTCCAGTTCACCGAGAGGCACCAGGGGGGCAGACCAGAGGAGCGCTTCCCTTTGCTCCTCTCCCCCTACCTCTTTGTGCACCTTTGTCCGGCTCTTGATCTCAGCCACTATCATCCCCACGATGGTGCCCCGGTAGGTGGCCGCCAGGGAAAAAAACTTCTTGTTGGAGGTGATATCTCGATACCATGAGTCAGGGTACCTGGGGAGGAAAGCAGCAGGGATGTGAAGGGGAGGCCAGCAGCTCTCAAGGGAACAGAGATGGCCCGGGAGAAATCCTCCACTACTATCTTTCTCCACAGATCCTTTTCAATTTCTAAAAATGCATTCCTGCAGAAAAATGAACCCCTGGCACAACAAACAGAAGCAACGCTGATCAAACTGTGCCAGCAAGCTTTCCCTGAGTGACCGGCTGCCTGCCTGAGTGGTTTGTTTTTAAAGGGATGGTTGTGCCTTTTTGCTGCTTTGAAGGTGTTTCTGGTCTTGCTTTTGTTTACTGTTTTTTAGTGCGATGTCTGTTTTATCCTTTTTAATATTTGTATACTTATTGTTTTTAGCTTTTAAATACTGTTTTTCAATGCTATAAGCTGCACTGGGTTCTTTTTAAGAAGCAAGGTGGGGTAACAATATTTTAAATAAAAATAAATGAATAAACATACAAGCTAACTCACTTTCATGCCATTACGGCCTAGGAAGCATGCATACATAGATCAAACCACCCTCTGCCATTCTTTGGCCGTGCTAAAGTGAGCGCATTCAGTTTTCAGTATCCGTTTACGGGAATGTGTGTGATGCTGTATAGAAAGGAGTGCTGCTGAATTGTCCTGCTTTACATGAAGACTGTGTTCAGCATCAAAAGCCTGCAGGAGACACGCTTGCTTCTGCTGGTCCTCCTCAAAGGACAATGGCTGTTCTGCTTTAATATGATAGCTGTGTGCTTTTCTATTTATCAGTTTTTAAGTGTTTCAACATTGTCTTTGATGCATGTTTTAATGCAAACCACTTTAAAACTGTGCAATCTCAAAGGATATTTGAACATGGCAATATAAATAAAACATAAATGAAACACGAGCATTCCATCAAAAAATGATTTTAAGTAAGCTCTTGGTTTTGTGTAAATAAAACATTTAAGCATCATTAAACATACTCTGCTGAACATTACTCCTAATCAAGTATTCCATTTGAAATCCTCCAGACTCTTTAAAAAAAACCCTTTTGGGTTTCTGATCAGTTTTTCCCACACCTCACCTCCCCGCCACCCAATTCCTACACACGTAGGAAAAGGCTCCTTTGAGCTGCAAGGGTTAACCTTCTGTCCAGTTACACTTCCCAGTTTATCCAGTTCAAGGAAAGACTCCCTTCTTCCTCCTCCCTTCCCAGCAAAATGAAGGCCACGTACTCAATCGGGAACCAGTCACCACAGAGCTGCTTGACGTTGTCTATGTCATCATGGCACAAAAGACGAAGGCAGATCTCACTCAGTGCGGCCGGAGGCACCTCCTCGCTCATTCACACCTGCACAGAGAGGGAAGGAACAGCACTTGGTTGGGCATCGAGAATCAGAAAATGGCACAAAGAACACAGGTTTCTGAGAGCTCGAGGGAGGCGTATGTATGCACACACGCCCAGGATCTATCTTGAGATTTTTCTCTCAACAGACAGATGCAAAAACCTGTCCGGTAACATTTTTCACATTATGAAATTCTGTCTAAATAACGGACTTGTCTTGCTACTAAATGAAGTGTTGCAAAGCAATCTACCCACCCACTCCCCGCACCCTGCAAGCAACAGAGAAGTTCACAACAGAGAGAGAAAACAGCGAGGTACTCTTTTGCCACCCCTCTGACAGAGAACCTCAGTTTAAAGGCTGCGACGGTGGGAAGCCAATGGGTACAGCATCTGGCAAAGGCACCCCTTCCAGCTCCACAAGAGCATTGGCAAGTCCGTTGTTCTGGGAACACCTCTGGAGTTCCTTCGCTGCTGGACCATCTGCTGCTGATTAATTTTAATCTAAAATCCTCCACCAGGGGAAAGCGGCAATGCAAAACCAGTCCTGCTGGACTCAGCAGGGCTTTCTTCCAAGTAAACAAGCACCAGAGATCAGGCAGCAGAGCTACAGCCTACACACATCTGCCAGCATGTTGAGCGGGCCTTACTTTCATGTACAAATGCACAGGATCAGGCTCCACGCCAGACAGAAATCAGACTGGCAGGCCTGTGAGCTGTGCCTCCTAACCCATTCTTCAGATTTCAGTGAAGACTTGAGCAATGCCAATGCCCGGGAGGTGAATTGGGGGCCCATGCCTATGCTAGTCCCCCTATGCTAGTAAACTGGGGAGAAGGGCTTAAGGCCTAGCCCTGGCATGGATGGACCAGCCAGGCAACCTTTGCTACATGGTTTCTAAGCGCTGCAAGACAAATGCTCAACTACTCAGTGACACACGCACTGCTGTGCCATTTCACCTGCCGCTGCCCAAGCACTGGCCAAACCCTGTGGGCAAGAAGTATAGGGGCCACCCAGACTCTGTGTTGCGGGGCGGGAAAGGGACACGCACACACACACACACATACACTGGCTATCTAAGCTTGCTAAAGAGGCCAAGAGCCAGGAGGAGTCTCCCTCCCTCGGCTAGATGACCTCCAAGAGACAGGACGAGAGTGTCCTTGGGTGGCCACCCACAGCCTGCGGCCAGCACAAACTCAGTCCTCGCAGGGAATCCCAGCTCTTCAGACCAGTGAGGTTTATTATTAGCACTGCTGCAAAAGCGGATCCAAGCAGTGACAGCATTTTGCAACAAAGATACTCTACCGTCAGACAGAAAGCGCCATTCTGGGCACTTGGCTTTCTGTAAGACTGTTGGACTTTCTTCAGGTCTCATGGCAGCCACTCTTGCAATTACCAGAAAGAGGGAAAAATCATGACCCCCCCAGAAAACATCTCTGTAATACTGCAAGCTCATGGACTGTATCTCGTACAGAATTATGGGCCGTTTAAGGACGATTACCCTAAGGACGTTATTATTAACCAAAGAAGCGTGCTTGACTTTGCCCCTTCTGTGAATGCCAGCAGGGCCTTCGCTGCCAACCTGTCTTCACTCTGTGGAGTTCTTAAAGAAACACAGCAACCAAACCTCGGATTCTGTGATTTCCCACTCCTACAAGAACTCACAGCTGAAAGTGGCTTCAAAGAGGAGAGACCAAACCTCACAGAACCTTTGGAAACATTTCCCTTTAAAAGTTACTAATATTTCCTGCTCTTTTTCTTTTATGGACTTGTTGCAGAACATGGAAAACCATGGAGCCGAGACATCCGTGCCTCTTGGACATTTCAGATAAAAGGCTGCTGACACTTCCATGAGAAGGGCGCGTTTACATTCTCTTATCAGTTGCTACCACGTACGTTCTTGAATTGCAAAGGAACTGTAGACTTTAGAGAAAAACAAACTTTCATATATTTGAAATTATTCACATCCATTTCCTTGTATATGTCACAGCCCTCTAAAACCACACACAATGCCCACAACAGCCAAAACAAAGGTTGGTGAAATTGTCTCAGTGTTTGAAATTTGATACTAAATAGCTTTTTAATGACACGAGGCACAAATGCCTGACTTGAGGTCTGAAGTTCAAGCTGGAAATAAGAACCCAGGGTTCAATTATTAAAGCAGGGCTAGCAGGTAGCCTCGGAGAGGGGAGCTCAGCGGAGAGGGAGCCCCTCCAGGGTCACCTGCGCTTCTCCCTGTCAAAGCCCAACGTCTTCAAGCAGGAGAAGCCCCCGAGAAACAGAAGGGCCACAAGCAGGTGTGTGTGTGTATGGGGGGGGGGCAGAAAACCACCCCCGCCACCAGGCCGAGGAAGACCCCTCCCCTTCAGCCTGGGGGGCGAGGTGCCTGACTCGGCCTCGGAGGGCTCCCTTCCTGCCCCTCTCCTGCTTCCTCGTGCAAGGCAGGGAGGCCGGCCCGCCTGGGCCCCACCGGCGGGCCCTTCGCTCCCGGCTCGAGGGGCGCCTCCGCTCCCTTCCCCGGAGGGGGCCCCCCCCCGCACGCCGGCCTTCCTCTTCCTCTTCCTCTTCCCCGGGCGCTGAAAGGTCGCGGAGGGGACGACGACAGGAAAGGCCTCCACCTGAGCAGAGCCGCCCCGGGGCGAAGGGAAGGAGGAGGCGGACCGGGACCGGCCACCGGCTCCCGCCGGGAACGGAAGGAAGGAAGGCCCGCTGACCTGAGGAGGGGCGGCGGAGGAGGCCCCAGCGCTCGGGCGGGCGGAGTCCGGGCACGGCTCGCGGGCGACTCCCTCAGTACATCCCAGGAAGGAGGGCGGGAAGCGGCGGCGGCGGCGGCGTCCTGGCGATTCCTCTCCGGGCGGCAGGCAGGCCTACCTCGCAACAAGGCGCCGCCCCATTGGCCGCCGGGGTGGTGGGCGGGGCCACATGGCCCTCGCCAGGGGAGACGCCGCCATCTTGGCCCAGGGAGGGGAGCCACGTGACCGCGAGCGCCTCCCTGCTGCTTCCCGGTTGCGAGGAAGCCCCCGGAAGCTCCGGCAGGGGGAGCTCTGCGCATGCTCAAGCCCTCTGTTCTTGTTGTTCTCCTTCTTCTTCTTCACCAGCGGCAACCGACTTCCCCACCCCGCCGAAGGAGGAGGAGGAGGAGACGGACCCCCCCCCCTTTCCCGCGCCTTCCCGAAGGGAGGAACGAGCCCGCCTCCTTGGGATCTCTCCGCGCCTGCCCGCCAGTGGGGATTCCCCCCGCCCAGCCTGGTAGAGCCTCCATGGCCAGAGGCAGTCTACCTACCAGGGATTGCCTCTGCCACTGCTTTCACCCGCTGCCAAGTGGCCACCAGGACGCTCCTTTCAGGAGAGAGGAAGAGCCGGCAGCCCTTTTGAGCTCAGCCATAGCCTCGCCTAGCCGCAGCAGCTGTACCCCTGTGGCCTTCACAGCCAGCCTGGCACCCCCACCACCACCACCACCCCCCCGGGGCTGGAAAGAAGCGGCTCAAGGGCTGCTGAGCTGCACCTCCAAAGGGGACACAATCCCGCACCCCTAAGCGCACCCTTGATGCGGCGGCATTGGGCAAAGGCTTCTCTCTTGCCCCAAGTTACCCAATCGGGTCCCTGCCCTGCGCTGCTTGTTTTTAATGCCTCTGTGATAAAAAGGCACAATCAGCCCATTCTCTGCCTGGTGGGAAGGAAAAGTAGGCCTTGGCCATGCCGCCCAGAGACCTTCGGGTAGTGTGGGAGGCCTATAAAGATAAATAAATAAACAAATAAACCAAGGCACAGGAGCCTCGGGATAGAGAAAACGGGTCCACTCGTAAATATGAGGAAAAGTTACTCAAAACCTTATAGCCCCCTGCCTCCCTTTTGAGTTTTCCAGACATTAACCTTGCCCTCTTTGTCACTGGATCCCCTTCAGCTGGTCTCCTCTCCCCGTACAGACAAAAGAAAAAAAAGATTGCTGGAAGCCACCCACCCCATCCTTACTTAAGGGCAAGACTTCACAATCCCATCCTATGGGGAATGAAGCACAAACACCTGCAGTGAAAGGGCCCACACGATGGACAGCATGAGGCTGTTAATCTGCTTTTCATTACAGCCGACACAGAAGTGTGATACACATTTATAAGGAGGTGTCTGTGCTTTTTTTTTTGCTCAGGAAGACCATCAAGAGTTACAGGTGCAGGGACCATCCACTTTCTGGTTCTGACCAGGCTTTTTGCATAATAAATAAAAGCTACAATTTTGCTCATATTGGCAGCTTTTGCCCTTTCCCTCTTAGGGTTTGCTTCGTTTTGCAAAAGCACCAATTTCAACCTGCAGAGTGAGACCAGAAGCTGTCAACAAAAGCAAAAAAAGGTGATGGCAATAAAGAAAGATGATCTTTTTCCTAATCAGTTTCAAGTTTACTACACAAGAGAGAAACGGGACACTAAAAGTCACCTCTTTGTCTGCTTTTACAGGAAATGTCAGATTGCTACTTTTGAAGCAAAAAAATCTGCCCTTTTAAAAAAATGTGTAGACTATCAAAAACCCCAATGGAACAGTTCACAGGTTGTGAAATGGTCATTTTCTTGCCTGTTTATGCAAGAGCCTACAAAATATTTTACTTAAGGCAGAGAGAGAGGAAGAACACACAAACAAATTCAATGTAGTAGCCCATACAAATTCCTTCTCTCCTCCCAAGGTGTGGGCCTGACTTCTACCTAAAGCAATCCATACTGTCCGACAGTCAGAGAAAAACAGCCCATCTTTTCCAGAAGGCTTGGCTTGGCTTCTGGTCCATTAAATTTCACTACAGTTTTTTTAAAAGGGCTCCGTTTTAATGTGAAGTGCCATTGTTTCTCTTCTGCAGGGGAAGACATTTCTCCTGGACATCACACGGCACTCTTTCCCAAAAGAGACGTGACTCTCTTGGCAAGGGCTCCACAACGGATGGAAAATAAGACCTTGCAGTCTGAATCGGAAGAGTCTCTTTAGCGGATGGGCCGGTAGGGAAAGGCCATTCCTGGTAGGAATGTCTGTACGGGGTGGGTAGGGAGAGCTGGGTGCGCTGGCATTGCCGGGTGTGCTGTGTGGGTGGGATATCCCAAGGGTGGGGTATGGATGGGAGGATAAAATCCTGGTGGCAATGCAGCATGGGTGGGCTGCTGGACCGGACCTGAGATCACCAGCTGTAGCAGACTGCCAGGAGAAAGACAGACACACACAAAGAGAGAGAGAGAGAGAGAGAAGTTCAGCTGAATACAAGATGGTTTCGGTAAAAAAAAACCTTTTCCATCATTAGTTACAAAAGAAGACCCCTCCCTATGACACTGGCTACATAAGCAGCTAAAGATGGACGCCATTTCAGGCAGGAAGAGTAAACACAAGCACACGCCCACAGTGGGAAGGTGTGGCAATCAGAAGGAAGCACACTGATGCGTTTGGCTTCCCAGCTGGATGGCATTCCATCTTGGCGGACGATGTCACGCACTTCAGCTGGAGGAAGGGATGCCGAGGAGACCCCCTTCACCCTAAAAGCAGAGCTTGGCCGCATCCATGCCCTGATGGGAGGGGAGGAGGGGACACTGGTTTGGACTTCTTCCCATTTGAAACAGAGCAGCGCCGACTTACTTGTTGTGTGGTAGTCTGGAGCACACTGTCCTGAGATCCTCTGAAAGGAGAGATGGGATCAAATGAGGTTGAGAAAACAAGAAGCCAAGCAGGCCATCATGATTCCTGAGCTGGTCGTATGGAAGGGAAGATCATGGAAGCTGCTGGAGCTTGCAGGCAGGCACCCCAGCCGACTCTCTTGAGCCCTCCCTCCCTCCCCGGGGAGTCCACCTTCAGCCCAAGAACCAGGACTGCAGCCGAAAGGGGAGGCTGCTAAGCTCACCGACTGAGCTGACTCTGCTCCTTTGCACGACCCAAACTACTTGCCGGGGTGGGGGGTTGGGGCAATGGTCTCAAAAGAGCAAATCCGGATCAGACCAAAAGCCTCTTTAGCCCAACGTGCCTCTCACACTGTGGCCAACTGACTGCCATGGGAGATGCACACACAGAGGATGGAATCGGCGACACCCTCCATCTCATGTTCCCCACCAGCCCATACGGTGAGGTGTATGGCTGCAGATGCTGGAGGTGGCTGGCTTTCTCCACCATGAATTTATTCCGTCTTCTTTTAAAGCCACCCGAGTTGGCAACCACTGCTATATCTAGTGGCAGTGAGCCCCACAGTTTAACTAAGTGCTGAGTGAAGAAATATGTCTTCTTCTCAGTCCTGGATCTCCCATTCTGCAGCCTTTCTGCTTTCACTCCTTAACTTGATTTCTCAACTTGATCAGGAGATAGGAAGGAACTCTCTCTAAATGAAAGCCCCCCCCCCCCGCCTGCAAGAGTCGATGTTGCTGCGGCTGCCAGCAGAAAAGACAACATGAACCCCATTCAGACAAGGTGCTCTGACCTGGCCTGCTTTGTGCCCCCCCCCCCCCCCGTCAGATCTGTGAGCTTTTCCCCACCTTCCTCTATTCTGCAGGGAAGCAAAATGCCTCCTTCCAGATGTTGTTGGACTACAGCTCCCATCAGTACTGGCTAGCAGAGCCACTGGTGAAGGATTCTGGGAGTTGTAGTCTAACAGGATGTGCAGGGCCCCCACACCACTCCCATCCACAGGACGCACCGCGTTCCTTCTGCCTCTCCTGCTGGCCACCAGCCGCCCTCCTGGCCTACCTCTGGTCCACAGCAAGGCCCCCGAGGCCATGGCCACATGCAAGGCCTGCGCCAGCCGGTCCAGCACCAGCTCAGTCTCTTTGGCGGCATGGAGGGGGTTGAGTTCGTCTGAGAGTCTGCTTATTTCCTCCACTAGGGAAACCACGTGGTCCAAGGGGATCAGCCCCAGCCGCCCGTAGAGGTTCTTCTCCGTCAGGTGCCCCTGCAGCAGCATCAGCACCTGCAGGACACTGAGGTGCAGCTTGGAGTACCAGAGGTGGCAGTCCTTCTCCCAGCTGGCCAGCGAGTCGTTGGAGATTTTGCCGTTGAGGTGGCCATTCGAGACGGGAGGCTTCCTCCGCTTGTAAGCCAGCGGGGCCTTCACACACCAGCGGATCAGGCCACTGAGCGGGGTGAGCTCCAGAAATCCGATCGGCTGGCTGGCCGCAATCGGGGTGTTCAAGAAAGTGATGAGGATCAAACGGGGGTCCTCGAAGATCCACGAGACAATCATCTCCAGCAAGTCTGGTGGGGGGATGAGGTCATCTGAGGAAGAAAGGAAACCCAGCAGTAAAGACCCTTGGTGGCTCCAGCCTCGGGAAACGGGGTCCTTCAGAGGCACCGGAAGTTTGCAGCTGCTCCTTCCGGGAAGCATATTTTCCCAGGTCACATATCAGTCATATATTGGCACAGAAAGGGCAGGGCCTCCCAGCAGAGACATGGAGATCTCATGTATGCCTCCTCCCTGCACGCAGGAAGGACAGTGGCTCAGGGATCCCAACCCGTTAAGAGTGAAGGGCAGAATATCCCAGAGCTCAAAAAGTGACTTTGTTGGACTGCAGCTTCCAGATGTGCAGCTGCCAGTGTCTAACGCTGCTAAAAACAAAACGAAAGTGTTTTTAATTTTTTTCCCCCCAAACCGCTGATCTAAACATCAGCAGAGACGGGGCAAGTCTATTTTTTTTCTAAGGGAATTTCACAGTGAAGGGGCCACCGCAGAGAAGGCTGCTTTTCGCGTTCCCACCCATCCAAACTCTTTAGATGGCGGGGTGAAAAAAACCCAACCTTCCTTGTGAAACTCCTGAGATGGTGCGAGGAGGCCTTGAGAGCGTCTCCCCGAGAGGAGGGTGCGCATGCAACGGAGCTCAGAGGTCTGGCGATTACCTGACGAGAGATCGTAGAGCATGGTGACGGCCGTGATGAACTGGCAGCAGAAGCGAGGGCTGGCGTTGAAGATCTGCTTCAGGGTCTGGATGGAGCCTGGCACCAGGCTGCAGTAATCGTCCACCACCGCTTGGGCCAGCCTCACGCAGTACACCGCTGGCGTCCGCTGAAATGGACAGAAGAGACGGCCACAGTGACCCTCTGGAAGGAACCCCCCCCCCCCCCCCGTGGAGGGTCTCAGAGCTTGCACGAGGAGCTGAGGCACTGAATCCCTCCCCCCCCCCCCCCCGAGAGCGTGGCGTCCCAGAAAGGTGGCTCGGCCCTGGCCACCGCCTGGATGCCAAAGCGCCCAGGAAACCGTCACCCCGGGCTCCCCGGTGAGGAAGGGTGCCTCGGCTGGCACGGGAAGCCTCACCTGCAACCACGAAGCCGTGCATTCCAAGACAGGGACCCGGCAGACGGCCACCGCCATGGAGACCAGCTTCCCCAGCAAGGCCATCCGGCTGTCGTCCGCCTTGTTCCCTTGGGGGCTGAAGAGGGAGGAGAAGATGATCTGCCGGACGGAGTCCTTGCTTTGCTCCTGGAAGTAGTTGCACAGGATCTCCAGCCATTGCAGCTCCTGCAGCGAGTTGAGTCTCTGGCAGCAGGAAGGGGGCAGAAATGAGGGCTCGCCCGTGGCGTGCTCCCCTGTGCTGCCCGGGTGTGTGTGTGTGTGTGTGTGTGTGTGTGTGGCTGTTTCCTGGGATGGGGAAACCAGCCCTCCTCTTCTCTTCAGGGGCAACCCGAACCCCTACCCCCAGAACGGGCCACGCGGGTGCTCAGTCCCTGAAGGGGGGCCGGGCCAGCCTTGCTCTTCCTTGCAAAACTGGGGGCCAGCAGGAGAGGGCGAGCCAGCCTCCCGCTTTTTTGCCGGGGGGGGGGGGGGGGAGAGAGAGTTTGCAGCTGGCCAGGCGGGGCCCCGGATCCTCCCCCTCTCCCTCCCTCCCTCCCTCCCTCTGAGCCCTGCCCTGCCCGGGGGGGGTGGGGAAAGGGGGGGGATGGCCTACTTTGGGCGGGGGGCTGCGCTCCTTGGGGGCCTGGAAGACGAACTCCTCGAGCAGCTCGACGGGGCCCTTGTCCACCAGCGGCAGGGGGACGCTCTGGAGCTGGCTGCCGAAGTAGATGTCCAGGTGGTAGAGGACCTCCTTGGCGGCGCTCAGCGCGTCCCGGCGGAGCAGCGAGTGACGGATGTCGCTCATGGTGCGCCCGGGCCCTGCGGAGGAGGAGGAGGAGGAGGAGGAGGAAGGGGGGCCACGGCGGCCCTCAGCAGGAGGAAGGCCAAGAGGAGGAGGAGGAGGAAGAAGGAGCAGCCCGCCTCCCCCCGGCAAGAGGGAGCCCCCTCGACCCGTGTCTATCGGCCGCCGCCCCCCGGGCCTCCATTCACACGGGCCGGGCGCTCCGCTCGGGAAGGGCTCGGAGAGCCGCGCACGTGGGATCCCCTCTCCCCCCCCTCCCAACTTCCGTGTCAACCGCCCCCGCTGACCCCGGGGCGGTGCCCCCTTCCAAAGCAGATCCCGCTCCGGCAGCCCTCCTCTGATCCCGCACGGCGCATTCACACGTGCCAAGCGCTCGACCCGCGTCCTGCACGTGTGAACCGCCGGACACGCCGCAGCCCCGACGCCAACGCACGCAGCCGCAGGAATAAAGGGGGGGGCGGCCCGAGGTCCCGGTCCCGGTCCCGGTCTGCCTGCGCTCCGCAAACCTGCTCCGCGACCTGCTCGATCCGCCGCGTCCGGGCGTCGACGGTTCTCCCGCGGCCCAGGAGGCGACGGCGGCCCGCGAGGGCCAAAAAGGGGCGGGCGGCGGCCATTCGCTCTCCCAGCGGCGGCGGCCGCGTATCGCCCCCTGCCGGCCGCCCCGCGCGTTGCAGAGGGGGCGTGGTTGCGGAGGAGCCGCATTCAGGGGCGGAGCTTCGTCGGGTCCCCCGGGCGTCGCTCCCGGGTTTCCCCGAGCTGGCTTGTTCCGTCCCCAAAGGGAACTTTTCCCAGGCTTCGCTTCTGAGCATGTGCCGAGTGCCTTTCCACCAGCAGCGCCGCCTGTTCTCTCTCACGGCTTCGTGGCACGAGAGGGCAGAAAGGAATCAACGGAATGAAATGAAATGCAGCGACACCCTCCTTCCCGCGGACCTGCCACCGAGCAGCCGCGGGGGGCCGCTGGGACCGTGCCCGTGGCTGCGTGTCTGGGCGCGTGGAGTTTGCGCCTTCCGCGTCCTGGAGAGAACATCGGTTGACAGACATGTTCACAAAGGTGCATGTACAGAAATGCATGCATGCGTGCGCGCGCACGCAGGGGGACACGGGCCCCGAGGGGACGCTGGGCCCCCAAAACCCTTTCAGGCCCCTTCCTGGAGTCTCGCGCGATGCCGCCTTCCCTGCCACGTCCCACCAGGCTGGCTGAGAAGCTCAACAGATGGGCTTCAAGGCCAGGAGAGCCGAGGGCTCCATGATAAAGGAGCGCAGATAACAACAACACAGGGGCTGCTTCCCCCCCCCCCCCCCGTGCGGGTCCAGCTGAGGACAAGGAGAAAGGAAAAACCCACCCACACTTTGGCTGGACCCAGAACCTGGCCCGAAGGCCGCCCGCGGCCGTGGCTGACCCCTTGAGGTCTTGTCAGCCCAGGGTCCTCGGGAAGACCCTCGGGGTCATGGGGGAGCCCCAGAAGAGCCCGGCTGAACTACAGCCAAGGCCGTTCGGGTCCAAGGTTCTGCTCCACCTGTGCCTCTGGGAAGGCCAGAAGGCAGGCCGCTGCCCGCTCCGCCCAGCCTTCCCCAGCCACTGGCCTGTGGGGGCATTCTTCCTCCTCAGAGACCCAAAGCGATGAATAGCCATCGAGGCTAGGAGCCGTGGAGGGCTCGGATCTCCAGGAAGGCACCTAGCCTCCTGTGAAAGTGGTCGGGATGGGCAGCCGTCACTTCATCCAGTGACCATGGGTTCCGCAGCTTAACCCTGCACTTTGCAAAATTCCAAAGCAAATTTCCTACCATTTCTGTGGTGTTTCTGCTGTCAGGAAATGAGTGCTGGAAAAGAGTGGCCACCAAAACTCCAGAGGCCCTCCTGGCTTCTCTTAAGGAAGGGACCTGGGAACCGCTCTCCCGGTCTCTTAATCCAAACCATGTACTTCTGCTTCAAATGCCTCCCAAATGGCACTAGTGCACCTACAGAGTGTCAAGATAATGACACTTGTATTCCTATCATAAAGGCAAGGCGAGGTCTACGAAGTGTTTTGAGAAAGAGGAGACACAGGCTGTCTTCAAACAAGGGCGAAGAGGGACAGGAGGAGTCCCATTTCACTGGCAATGGATTTCCAGATTTCCCGGACACAACGTTTCCCAGCTCCTCTGAACGTTGGTACATCAAGGCATTGGACCCCTTTTGGATTGTGCATGTCTGTTGAAGCTTGCTGTCACAAAGAGAGGAGGGAGCATTACCTCCCCCCAAAAAATCGGAGGTGGCCATCGCGCCTTCCATGTGGCCACCTTTGCTCAATCCCGTATGGGTCAGGTCAAATTCCAGAGAGGAGTCACCACCAGATCTTAGGAAGGCTGGGGGTGGGGGGGTGGGGGTGTCTAGATGATGAGGCTACAAACCAGACTCTGCTCCATGCCTCCCAAGCAGTGGCCTGCCGTGCCCGGCAGTGGGTGCCAAGCAAAGCCTGTTAGCCCTTCAGCCGAAGGAGACGGCCGTGTTCTTTTCCTGGCAACCGACGGTGGAGGCAGCCACCCTCCCTTTTGGCTGAGGTGGGTGCCTGGGAGAAAAACCAGCTGCCGTAGCAGCCAGTCACAGACTCCTAGAGACTCCTTACCTGCACCAGGTAAGAACGGTGGCAGGAGACTTGAGGTGAGAGCGACGGGATTCTGACTTGGAAGAGGTGATGGTAGGAGGCAAAGAGAGGCTGGCTGGAGAGCCCCAGGGTGCCTGAGAGGGTGGGTTTGGTCTGGAGGGGAAAACCAGAGCTCACATTTTTGGTGTGTGGTCCTGGGGTGATGATAAACAGGTAGAGCTAAAAAGGAAAAAGAAGTGTGGTCCTTACACCGTATGAATGAACGAGAGGAGGTACCTTCATCAAACCACTAAAAACTCCCAAACCATCAGCAAGCTTTCAAGGACCGAATCCACTTCCTCAGGCCCTGCACCGATATTGCAGAAAAATTATAAATGGGAGTCCTAAAAAAATCCATGGGAGATGTCTGGGCTAGGTCTGCTTCTTAACATCAGTTCCAACGCTAGCTACAAACTACCCTTTCTGGGATGTGTGTGTGGTTTCAAGATTCACGCCTGGTAGCGTTTAGTTGGAATTTTCCACCCAGCTCTTCAGACAAAGAGCTGCACTTTTATTACTAGTGGCCCTAATAAAGGTGGTACAGCTAAGTGGCATTGAGCCAGGAAAGTCCTCCTCCTGGGTGATTGGGGTGTGGGGGCGGAGGCTGGGGAGTCTATTTCTAAAGCAGTGTTTCGGAGAGAGGTGAAGTTTTCTGCCGCTATTGACTGGTGTTTTCCATGGTCCTTTCCATTAGACCTTAATGAATCACCAAGACAGTCTGCCCCTGCTGAAGATGGTGTCACAGTTTGTCCTCTGGTTTGCCTCTCAGTAATAATAAAGCACCCAAAAGAAATCTCAAAGCCACTCCATGCATACAGTCATTAAAAAAAATAATCTAGTGTTTCCTCAATCTGTAGGACATGCCTGTTAGCTCTATAAGAAACCTGTGGTCCTTTGCTGTCCACCACCAGAATCTGCTCTAGAACTTCTGCTGGCCGTAACAAAAAGTTAGATGCAGAGCACATTTTTGGAAGCAAAGACCAAGGCAGAGGTCACCCTCTCTTTGCTCCTAAGGACAGCTGGAGGAAGGCATAATAGGATTCTGGCTACAGTAATCCTAAACTCTGCTTCTAAGGCCAGTAACCACATGTCATCTGCTGTGCCTCTGCTTTTCTCTCGGCGTGCAGGTGAAGAGCAATGAAGCTGGTGCTGGTGGCATTCCTGGGTGCCTTTTGCACCCTGCAGCCCACCTTCTCCTTAAGGATCGGGGCCTTCAACATCCAGACCTTCGGGGACAGCAAGCTCTCCAATGAGACCATCACAGACTTCATTGTCCGTGTGAGTCAGCTGGGTCTTGTCCTGGCGGCTAGCAGCTCATCCTGTGGACCTTCTGATCTACAGGGGGCCTACTTCTACCTTTCCTTGCACATTTCCCAAATATTTTGCATTTCCTCCTCCAAATGCTTCTGTGCTCCTTGGGGGCTTTCCAGAGAGCCATGAGATTTGCCACTGGAAGAATAATGACTAGCGTGACTGTTGGCCACGGTCGGGTGGTGGGCTCCTCGAGTGTTCTTGTCCCTCTCTGTGCAGCCCCAGGGTGGGTGGGTGGGTGCGAACCTGCTGGCTTTGTCCAAAAATCGCTGCCACCAAGAGTCTTGCAGCTGAAAAGTTTCATTGGGTGTTTCGTGGGCTGCAGGCCACGAAATACACCTGAAGAAGTGGGTGGATGTCCACGAAACTTCATGCCAGTGGTTAAAACAGGCAAGTCCTTGAGATGCCCCCCGAAGGCTCCTGGCTTTCCCTCGGGGCCACGTCCTGCCTGCCTTTCGGTTCCCGGCTTCCGTGCGCTGACATACCGGCCTCCCTGCTTTGCCCTGCCTCTTCAGATTGTGTCCGCCTACGACCTCACTCTGATCCAGGAGGTCCGAGATGCTGACCTGAGTGCCGTTAAGAAACTGATGGACCGACTCAATGGGTGTGTTTCCGAGGAGATGTTAGCAGGGAGGGGCCTTGTCTTATGGGGGGGGGCAGGACCCAACCCAGGCGGAGCAGGCAAGGCAGACCCCCATTGTCCAGGCCAACGGGGCCACGGGTTTCGGCCACGTCCTCTCCCTCCACTGGGAGAAAACCCAAGGGACTGTGCCCCCCCCCCCAAGGAAGCATCCTCTGGCTGCCCTGGGGAGGAGAGAGGCTGCAGCCCCCGCGGGGGGGGGGCAGGATCCCTGCATGGGGACTCCTGGATCCCCCCCCCCCCGCCCTGTGCTCCTAGTATCGGTTTCCTCCCCAGGGCCTCCCCTCATCCCTTCAGCTACGTGGTCAGCGAGCCTTTGGGGCGCAGCAGCTACAAGGAGCAGTACCTCTTCGTCTTCAGGTGGGGGCGCCACACCGAGCCCGGGGCGGGCGGGCGGCCCCAGAGGTGGGGGCGGCAGAACATCCCTGGGTGGGGAGGGGTTGGAGAAGCTCCTCCGGAGGGAGGGCTGGTGGGATCGCCTGGGCAGCAGCAGCATCCCTGGGGGGGCGGGGGGGGGGAGCGGGAAGGTTTCTTTAGGGGGGACGACTGGGGAACTCCCCAGCTCTCCTGGCCTGCTGACCGGACGGACAGAAGGTGCCGGTGGCTGCGACCTGGGGGGGGGGGGGGGGAGAGGGGCCCCAAGGGGGGGGGTCAGGCTGCGCCTCCCTCCCTTGCTTCTTTCTCTCGGCCCAGGGCGGACCTGCTCGCCTTTCTGGACAGCTACTACTACGAGGATGGCTGCGAGCCCTGCGGGAACGACACCTTCAGCAGGGAGCCCTTCATCGTCAAATTTGCGGCCCCGCGAACAGGTGGGGGGGGGAGCGCCCCATTTCGCGCCTTCCCTCGCTCCGGGGGGGGGCAAGGGCCCCATGCTTTCCTCTCCCCCCCCCCCCGAGGGACAGCCGCCCGAGGGCTTCCGACGGGGGTCTTGGTCCCCTCCCCGCCCGGCTTCCCCCGCCCGTCGGTAGCCTTCCCTTGGGGAAGGGGGGGGGGGGTTGGCAGTCGGCTGGCCCGGGAGGAGGAGGAGGGGGCTCGGGCCAGGGGGCGGCGGTGCTTTCGGCCGGCTGGCATCTCGCCCTTCGCCCTCGCCAGCCGGGGCGAGCCTCGGGAGCGGGTGGCGGCACCGGGGAACCCCCGGGCCTCTTGGGTTGGGCGGGGCAGCCGGGGGCCTTGCCCGGGCGGGGCCGGGGGGTGTCTCCCGGGGCTGAGCGACCCCCCCTTTCTCTCCCGGGCCCAGCCGTGGGCCAGCTGGTGCTGGTGCCCCTGCACGCCGCCCCCCGAGAGGCGCCCGCCGAGATCGACGCCCTCTTCGACGTCTACCTGGACGTGAGGGAGCGCTGGGGCGCCCAGGTAGCTCCCCTCGACCCTCCGGGGGAAGCGGGGCAGGGAAGAGCCGCCGGAGCCGGGGGGGGGGGGAGGGAGTGGGACCCTCCTCGGGGGCTGCGGGCCCGGCGGGGAAGGGGGCGGCTCTGCCGGCTGGTCTTCGGGGCAGCCAGGGAGGGAGGGAGGGGGGGCGACGGCGCGGGTCCTGGGTTCGAGTCTCCGGTTGTCCGCCCCCTCTCGCCTCGTCCCGGCAGGACGTGCTCCTCCTGGGGGACTTCAACGCCGACTGCTCCTTCGTGCTGCCCGAGGACTGGCCCCACATCCGCCTCCGCACCAGCCCCCTCTTCCAGTGGCTCATCCCGGACACGGCCGACACCACCGCCGGCAGAACCCACTGCGCCTACGACCGGTGAGGCGCCCGGAGCGAGGGGATCCGGGCCGGGGGAGGGGGCGAGCCACCTTGCGCGCGGCGGCGGGAATCTCCGGCTCCCACCCGCAACCCCGCCAGCGTCACCGTCTTCAGGGCGCCACAAGACTCTGGGGGGGGGGCCTTTCGCTCCAAGAGGCGTGGGGCGCCCGGAAGGCAGCACGAGTGCTTCGCGGGGGGGGGGGTTCGCAGGTGCACGCCTAACCCTCTCCCCCCCCCCCCGGCCTAACCCCCGCTCCGCTTCCTCCACCTTGCACGCTTCCACTTGGGAGGGCCGGGAGTCCAGGCCCTCCTTTTCCCGGGGCCCATCCGAAGCCCCTCCTTCTCAACCCGCGCCCCCTCCCCTCCCCTCCCCTCCCCTCCCCACGGCGTGTTGCAGGATCGTGGCGACCGGAGCCAGGCTGCAGGAGGGGATCCTGCCCGGGTCGGCCCAGGTGAACAACTTCCAGCAAAGATTCAGCTTGAGCTACAACGACGTGAGCAGCGGTTTGGATCATTGGGGGTGGGGTTGTTCCTTATTTTAGACTCCAACCCCCAGAATCCCCAGGAGCAGCAGGGCCATGGGCTCCATCCTGCAGGCAAGGAATGGTCTTGAAGGGACAGGGCATGTCCGTTATTTCTGTCCCAGCCTTGGGGCCGCTGCCCGCCCCCCTCTGCCCCTGCCCTGGAGAAAGGGCTCTTGTGGAAAGGAGTGGGTTCCCTCCCTCCCACTTGTCCTCCCTGGAGGAGGAAATGCTTCTTCCTTCTTCCAGACTTCTGGAAGGGGAACCCTTCCATGAGGCCCACATCCCCAGCTGACCCCCCCCCCCCAGGGGAAAAGAGATATGAGGTAGGTCAGCTCAGACAGGTGGAGTCGCTCAGAGGCCTCCCCTTCTGGCTCAGGGGTGCCGTGAATCCGCCCTGCCTTTTAGCCTGTACTTGACAGGCGGTCTCCCAGGGGGTGAACCTTTGGGGTGGGGTGAAGGTCAGCACTTTGAACCGTTCCCACAAAGGGGGCACTAAAGCCTGGAGTGGATTTGCAGGAACCCCAACACTGGAGTGGCCGGCTCCCTGCCCCAGCCTCCACCCAGGAGACCGGCCGTTACACGGATCCTGAAGGCTGACCCATTGGCATGGGCTCTGGTCCCTCACGGTGCCCTTTTCTTCCCTGCCCTCCTGTCCAGGCCTTGGCCATCAGTGACCACTATCCCGTGGAAGTGACCTTGAAATCCACCTAAGGAGATTCCCTCTGTTCTCCGCCCAGTCCGGCAGGGGCCCATCTGCGTCTCACAGACAGCGGCTGCACAGACCTCCTTCCATCATCTTGCTCTACAAAAACTTCCTTTGCCACTGAGAGAGAGAGGGGGGGATTCAAAGGTTCTCCTTTAATTGAGAGAAGTTCCTTTCCTTCCCGCGGTTTCTGGGGAACCAGGAAAGCTGCCTCTGCCACCGTACCTGACTTAACCAACTCTGAGGAGCCCTTTGTTATGTGAGCTTTAAAAATAAAAAATAAAACAAAAGGTGATTAATTCTGTTCTCCTGTTTCTCCTGCTGGGATGCACCCAGAGAAATCCTGGCTCATCCCAGGTCTTGCCCCAAGGGTGTCACATATGGCCAGAGGGTGGGATATGATGTCCACCTGACAGAGAACGTCCACAGGGCAGCCGGATGTTCCTTCCCTCTGGAGCCCCTCTGGAGCCCCTAACGGCCACCCCCAAAGGGAGGAGTGGTTCCTGCCTTGTCTGCCTTCCCCTCCCGATACCTTCCAGAGTTCCTCTACTACATTTCCCATCATCCTAGTGGCTAGGAGGCGAAAGACAAATGCACTGGAGAGACTTGGGCTCGGGAAGGCTGTTGCCTTTGGACCAGGTCATCTGCATAAATGAGTGTGTCGGGAACAATGTTGGGCTGTGTGGAGAGGGCAGAACCATCCGCAAGAGACGAGGGGCAAAGGGCACCAATCCTGGAGGCAGCCCATGGGGGTTCTCTTGTGTTTTTAAGAGAATGCTACGTAGGTGGCTCCGAGGCGGCGCTTCCTCTCCTGTGGTGAAGCCAGTGTCCCACATTTCTGTCACAAACAGCCACTGCCATCCACCCACCGGGTTGCTATAGGACAAAGTATTTTGCACATCTTTTGAACACCAGTCCCTCGGTTAGCGGCTTCTCTAGCAGGGGCAACAATGAATTGTCACAACTCCTCTTTTAATGCACCCGCGGCTCTGGGAGCAGGAGAAGTAACCCCTCTCCGACCCCCAAGAGGGGAGAAGCGCTAACCGACACACACACACACCGTGCAAAAGGCAGGCCCCATGCAGCCCTCCCAATACTGGGCTGGGACTCCCACTCGCATCCTTCCTCGGCACAGGCTGCACTCTTTAGGAAGGAGGCTCCCATGTCAGCCCAGAGCAAGGCCCACCGGCAAGCCTGGCCCTCAGCTGCCATTCGTCCACGTACAAGGTCTGAGCTGGGAAATGGCCAGACCCTCCGCAGAGCCTCCACCTGCACTCCCTGGTCAGAAACAGACAGAGCAGTTGCGCTCTCTCTCTCTCTCTCTCTCTCTCTGTGTTTGTGGGGGGAGGGATGGGTGGGATAAGGTTTCTTGCCCCATCCTTCTGATGCGAGACAGCTTCTTCCTGGCACAGCTGCTCTTGGTCAATCGAGAAGCGGCTGAGGACACCTTATCTGAAACCCACCCGATGCGAAACCCACACTGACCACATGGGTTGTCTCTCTCTCTCTCTCTCCTCCCCCACCCACAGAAGCAAAAGGGGAACAGACACACACAGATAACACCCCCCCCCCCCCAGACATACTTCTTTCCCACAGCCTCTCCGTTTCCTTCCCAGCAAACCATTCTTACCCAAGGTGGCCACAACCCTTGTGAAAGAGGTCGTGTTTATTGAACATTTCCCACACACACCCCAGGACGGCAACTGCTTCTGGGTCTCCCACCCAGACCTGACCGAGGCCTGGCCCAGCTTAACTTTCAGAATCAGGGGAGGTAGAAGGGGGTTGTTCAGGATGGGGCTGGTTTGGAACCTTTTGGTTGCTTGGGGGATTCTGGGGATGTGACCCCCAATCCGTAGCCTTTCTGAGGTCAGCTTTGCTAGGCAGGCCCTCTTCGATCCCGGCCGATGGGCCAGGCCCCTGCCCGACGGCGGCTCTGCAAAGAGCTACTGGTGGCCAAGGAGCTGCCCCCGCTCCCCCCCTGCCACCCCCAGGAACAGAGACCCCAGAGAACACCCCCAGCTCTGTTTCAGCAAAGGTGTCTCCTGGGGCTCCTCTGCCAACCTCAGCAATTCCCTCCTGGGGGACTTCTCCACGTCAGGCAGGTGCCAGCTGGGACACTTTCTCCCCAAGCGGTGTTTCTGCTGAAGGGCCAGGCTCATCCACACCTCCCTTCGATGCAATGGCGGTTCTGACTCAGGAGACCCTCCCTCGGCCTCCTCGTAGCCCCTTTTAAACCTCTTCCTTCCTCTCCTTTCCATGTTTTTCCGCCCACTCCTTCGTACACCTTCTTCAGACGCCGGCCCTTGAGGGAGCACAATTCAAATGCAACTCAAGTTGCCTCCTCAGGCAGTGCCTGGGTGAGTCAATTCATCCCCCCCCCCCACACCCTCCATCTGTGCTTCAGTCAATGCCTGCGAGACAGGAGCCAGAAACCAGGAGAGAGACGGTTACCTTCCAGGAATGGCATGTTCAGAGGAGACGGTGGCTCGCCTGACACCTGCCTTAGTGGCCACCTGTGGTTCACCATGACCACCACCCGGCTGGAGCCCCCTTGAGCCTTCGGAGCAGACGGCTGCTGTACAGGTTTTTGCACTGTTCCACCCAACTGGACTCCTTCGTCCTCCGTGCCACATTTCGCCATCCCCAAGGCTAATTCATCATGCTGTCCTAACAACTGGAGAACATTTCGTTTTAATTAAACGACACGAGGTGTTTCCTGGAAAGTCAGGGAGGAGGACGGGTGTCTCTGTCTACATCTGCTCCAGAAGTGTGTGTGTGCCTTTTGAATGATTGCAATGAACTCCTTCCTTCCTTCCTTCCTTCCTTCCTTCCTTCCTTCCTTCCTTCCTTCCTTCCTTCCTTCCTTCCTTCCTTCCTTCCTTCCTTCCTTCCTTCCTTCCTTCCTTCCTTCCTTCCTTCCTTCCTTCCTTCCTTCCTTCCTTCCTTCCTTCCTTCCTTCCTTCCTCCCTCCCTCCCTCCCTCCCTCCCTCCCTCCCTCATTTATTCCTGGGTCAGCAGAAATTCAGCAGGCAACATGGTTATGTTTGGGAAGCACTTGAGTGCTCAACCCTTGTGTAGCCGTTGGGTTTGGGTCCCATGGAGTCAAAAGCCAGCAGTCCTAAACACAAGGAGAGAGACAGGCACAGCTTTTTGGGGTGAGTGAGTGAGTGAGTGAGTGAGTGAGAGCGTCAGCTCCCAGGGCTGCGGTTCATCATTAGGCAACAGGGCAGCCTCTTCTCTTCTGGTGGAACTTGCAATACTGGTGTTTTACAATGTGTTGCCACCCACTCTGGGGACGAGCACTCCCTTTCCTTCCTGATGAGCTGGAAGAGACGAGCCAGGTGCCAGGCAGAGGATAGGGACTCCGTCTCGTCTCTCAGACGCCCTGCTGGGGACCAAAGGTGACAAAGACCGGCTCGGGGAGGCTCGAGAGGCACCCTGAAACCATCCCTTCACGGCTCCTGCGACCCACGGTGAGCTCCTTGGCTTATCCTTCCAGGGGAGGGGGAGGGGAGCTGGGATTTTTCACCACTTCTCAAACATCACCTGAGAATGTGGGACACCCCACACACATCCCTGAAATTGAGGGCTGAGGGTTCGAGGACCCGCCCAGAGAAGTCCCTTGTGGCTCAAGGCACCGCTGGTGTGTCAAATTCACTGCCGCAGGGCACCAGGATGGCAACAGGTGTGAGCGGCTTAAGACGGGGATTAGAGAAAGCCAGAGAGGAGAAGGAAGAGGTGGTGGAGTGAACGACTCAGAGCCTCCACATTCAGGGGACGTCTTCCACCGAACACCAGTGGAAGGCGGCAGCCCAACAAAAATGTCTTTTGCACTTGGATCCCTGCGTGGGAGAGGCAGGATGGTGCTGGACTCAATGCACCTTTTTTTTTCATGTGGTTTATAATCTCCCAAGTAGTCCCAGGCTTGCAGCTTACAAAACAAACAAACAAATGAACAACGCTCCATGGCCTTCCAGTCAGAAGCAGTTGGTACCCATTGTAGTTGGCAGCTGGAGCGCCCAGGGTGGGCAGTGCCAAGCATGACAAGCAGAGCAAGGCTGAAAATGGCTGTGTAAGCACAGGTGTGCAGGCAGAGAAAAATGCATGCTTGTGACCCAGGTGAGCAAGCAGTCTGCCTGGGGCGGCCTGAAGGAGGGCAAAGCCCCGTTTGCCTTCCTGTGCCAGCTTCTCGTGTATTTTTCTCGACATGCCTGGGAAGGAATCTAGGAGGAGGGCGGAGGGCACTGAAAGCCCACCCCTGGCCATCTCGTAGCTTTGACAATCCAGCATCATTTTTGGGCAAGGGCACCTCTGGGAGCCCAGAAAGAGGCCACCTCCAGAATCTGGCTTAGCAGGATGAAAGCTGGGGGGGGGGGGCTGCCTGGGAAAGGGGCACCCGGAGCCAGGAGGGGATGGTATTTCCAGGGAGCTGCCTCTGGGAAAGTAACCAGAGGCTGGGGGTGGTGGACCCCCCTCTCCTGGCAAACTGCTTCCAGGTCCCGTGTCCTCCCAGTAGCCAACAGAGACAGGGGAGAGCCTAACCCTCACACCTTCTCAGCGCCAGGCAGGCCCTTTTGACCACCACCTGTCCCATAATTCTGGGCCATGCCTGACGCTCACAGGTTGAGCTCCTTGTGAATCAGAGTGAAGAGCAACGGAGGCGCCTGTCGGTGCTTCTGACTCAGAGCCGGTTGAACCAGGAGGATGTGAAACGATCAGATGGGTGCAGCGTCCTACTCTCTGGGGTGCATCAGCACCCTGAGGCTCTCCTTCCCAAACAGATGGAACGGGGCCCGTCTTTTGCTCTCCAGTGAGAATGGGACGGCCACCCCAACACCCTGGAGGAGAGAGAGCTGCCCTAATCCTTTGAGAGTGGCTTTTCCTGGGATACCCACTTGGGGTTTTATGGATTTTTGTCAAGCCCAAGACAGGGAAGGGATTGGGTAAGCCTTCTCTCCCCACACACGGTGAGCGTGATGAAAACGGCCCCTTACTTTGGCAGCTGCTTTTAACATTTCAGGGCTGAACTGAAATATTGTGTCACCGGAGGTGGAGAAGCAACGGCTACCTTGTTCCCTAAGCCGGCGTGCAGGGTACCTGCAGGCGCCCAAGCTCTTCTGGGCCTCATCCTTTCTCCCCATCTCTGCAGTCTGTCCCACTTTGGTTGAGATCCGGGAACATTTTCCTCCTGCCATTTTGCCTTTGCACGCAGCAGGCGGCGCCTCTTGGCCCAGGGATGATCTGTCCTGTTACTGCCAGGAGGGCAGCTGCTGGGTGGCCCGTCTGTTCCAAACGAAAACACCAAAGAATCAACACACACCCCAACACACACATTTTATCCAGCCTGTTGCCCTGCTCCCTTGTCGGTCTTGCTGTGCTTGTTGCACTGCTGCCTTGTTGCTCATCTAACTGGAAATACTTAGGCTAAATAAACCTCTCTTTTCTTGGTGATCCTTTGTTGTCTGTGTTCGACGTATTTAATGGATTGTTTATGGCTGGCAGATTATTGTCGTTTTAGGTGTGATGTGATGTCCTTTGCATGGTGTGGATGATCTGTTGTTCCTTTGAACTGCTTGGAGCCCAGCCACTGGGTTGGGAAGAACAAGGCCATATGGCTCAATCACTTCTCTCCTTTCTCCCCTCGGCAGGCGGGCCATGAAGCTCCTGGGGCTGGTATCCAGCCTGGCTTGGCTGCTCCGCGCAGTCGCCCCTTTGCAAATCTGCGCCTTCAACATCCAGAGCTTTGGAGACAGCAAACTCTCGGACAAGGGCATCTCAAAAATTATCGTGAAGGTGGGAAGGGTGCTTTGTGCTCAGAGCACTCCAGAAAATGACTCTGGGGCCACCAACAAAGATATCTGGCCTTAAAGTGCCCTTAAAGAGGAACTAGGCAAATTAATGGGAGGAAGAAAGGCTTTCTCCATGGCTCTTAGCAGAACCTCCATGGTGAGATGTGGCCGACCTCTGAACCTCCCCTCGGAAGAACCATGAACGGGGAGGGCAGCTGCCCTCACCACCTCTTTGCTACCCTCGGCTGTTAAGGGGCTCCTTGGCCACTTCTGGAATGGAAAGAATAAGAGCTGGTTAGAATGCTTTGGGGGGGGGGGGCTCCAAAGACCCGGGATCAGTCCAGCCCCTCTCGCTCGCTTACCACCGCGTTCTTTTTTCCACCAGATCCTGTCCCAGTATGACATCGCCCTGGTGCAAGAGGTGCGGGACTCAGACCTCAGCGCCGTCAGTGAACTGATGGAGCGCCTGAACAGGTAAGCGACAGGTGGGGTCCCTGCCAGGAAGTGGCTTTAGAGGGAGGCACCAAGGAGGACCCCCCCCCCCCCCGTGTTCCTCCAGGGCTTGGGCGAGACAGGAAAAATATCCCCCCCCCCCCCGAACAAGTGAGACGAGGGCTTTTCTTCCTTGAGAAAAGCAAGCGGTGACCTTTCCGATCCCTCCGGTTTAAACAAACAAGAAGATTAAATCCATGCACGGGATGCTGGAAAAATCAAGGTGTGTTTTCACACAACAGGTGGATATCTCTTGAGAACCCGTGTGGAGTAGCAGGTCAAGGGGTGAAACGGGACCCAGATATCTGGGTTCTAGTCCTCCTCATTCCCCCAGCCCTGAAACCCACTGGGCCTCGTCCTCTCCCCTGCCGGGTGCAAGGCGACCCAGGACACGGAGCCTAAGAGCAGGCGGGATGCAGCGGGTGGATGCGGGGGGGGGGGAGAGGGGTGGGCGTGTGGGTGTGTTTGGGGGGCCCAAAATCCCCTCCTGCAGTTTGAGCAGGTTCCACCAGCACAGATCGAGGACGGCGAAGGATCCGTGCATTTCCCGCTCTGCCCCTGACCGTCTCCCTCGGCTTGCCTTGCAGCGCCTCCAAGCACTCCTACGCCTACGAGAGCAGCGAGCCGCTCGGTCGGGAGAACTACAAGGAGATGTACCTCTTCATCTACAGGTCCTGGATCGAAGCCCCACCTCAAGCGGTCTCCCTACACGCACCCCCCCCCCCCCCAGATTCCCAGGGGCTTGTGCTGAACTCCCACGGGATTCAGGGGTGCTTTCCTGCTGGGTAGCTACGTACTGGATGAGGCCAGAAACGGAACAGTGGCTCATTCTGCCCTCAAAGGATTTGGACCAAGGACCATTACTCATTAGGAGGCAGATTGCTGTCCCGAACCCTAACCCCCCACCCCCTCTTTGTAGCATCGGGGGAGCCCCGATGCACCTGTTGCTGGTGCCAGGTGCTATTCAACGGTCTCTTCCCTTGGCCAGCTCTCTATCAGTCAGTAACCTCCCAAACGTGATCTCCTTTATACGCCTGCTCAGGTCTGAGAAACTCAAGGCTGGGGCTTCCTTTACTGAGTTGATCCCTCTCATCTCGTGCCTTCCTTTTTTGCTACTGCCTTTTCTTTCTCCCAACACAACGGTCTCACAATGGGGGGCCTTGTCTTCTCATAACCCGTCCAAAGTACAGCAGCGTTGATTTAGTCATTTTAGCATCTAGAGAGAGTTCAGGGCTGGATTTGATCTGGAGCCCCCTCCGTTAAATGCACAGACATACACACATCCTGTATATACTGACACCCCCACCCCCCGAAATCCTCTCCCAGGATGGAGAAAAGGTAAAGCAGAAGTTTGAGGGGAAGGAGTCTCTTCCTGGATCCGTCCCTCCCCATTCCCGCACAGGCAGCACCTTCACCTGTCTTTGGGCTGCAGGGACCCCCCGTCGCTCTGACACGGATTTCCTTCGCTTTCCCTCCAGGACGGAGAGTGTGACTCCTCTGGAGAAGTACCAATACTCCAACAGGAACAGCGCCTTCAGCCGAGCACCGTTCATTGTGAAGTTCTCCACTCCAGGCTCAAGTCAGTGAAACAGCAGGGTGGGAGTAGTGTTAAAAGTCATGGGGGTGTTTTTCTTTGGGGGGGGGGACGGGGCCATGGATGGGAAGGTGCAAATGGCAGGTCCTGGGCAGGCAGGACGGGAAGCGCAGCCGGGCCCAGTCCTGGAAGTTCACACCTGGAAAGAGGGAGGCGGCCCAGCCACCGGCTCCCACGGTGGGCCGTTCTGGCTCCTCCCCAGTGGTTTTTGCGAAGAGAGGGCAGCCCCGGGCGTGGTTCCCCGAAGGAAGGGAGGCGGCGGCTCTGCATAGGATCTTAATCCCAGGTGGGTTTGTTTGCTTTTATTTTTTCGGCAGAGGAAGACGAGCTTATTCTGGTCCCCCTCCACACTCCTCCGAGCGACGCGGTGGCCGAGATAGATGCTCTCTACGATGTCTACCTGAAGGTCATTGACAAGTGGGGCACTGATGTAAGTGCTGGCGGGGGCGGGCGGGGGGGAGAGGCTGCTTGCCGCTCCTTGGCTGGGCTTGATCGGCCAGACGTTTGCCAGGGTCTCGCCTGCCACTGGGTGTTTTTAAAAGACTTGCTTTAGTACATCTATGGGTAACGGCGGTTTTTCAGTCCCTTGCAGGAAAAGAACAGAGTCTGTGGCAACATCCAGGACTGAAATGGACGAAGCCCAGACACCTCCTGCCTCTTGGTCTCTGACCACCTGCGGAGGGAGGCTGGATTAAAAGGCAGCTGGGCATTTAAGGCCCCCGTCTCGGGCCCAGCCCCTCTTGCCTGCTTACTGCCCTGCTCAGGGCCAGCTGCCGGAGGGCAGGATCTGCCCCTCGCCCGGCTTCTCACTGGCACCCTCCTTCTCCTGGCAGAACATGATGTTCCTCGGAGACTTCAACGCGGACTGCAGCTACGTTGGGAAGAAGGACTGGGCCTCCATCCGCCTGCGCAGCAGCGAGGTCTTCAAATGGCTCATCTCCGACGACACAGATACCACCGTCGGAGACTCCGACTGTGCCTACGACAGGCAAGCCGTCCGGGTGGGGAGGGGGCAGGGGTCACGAGCCGGAGGGCCAAGGAAGGGCCGCCCACAGGGTCCGCCCTGCAAGGAGCTGGCCAAGGGAGCCTCTTCCTGTCCCCCCCCCCTTCCAGGGCATCTCTGGGGTTTCCCCTTTCCCTTCTCCTTTCCTCCCACCTCTGGGCAGTGGCCAGCCTTCCGCTGGCGCTCCCGCCACCAGGAGGGGAAGGGGGCCGCCGGGCTCCATCTGCACCCTTTTTCTCTTCTAGGATCGTTGTGAGCGGTGCAAAGCTGAGGAACTGGATCAAGCCCAATTCTGCCAAAGTGTACAATTTCCAGAGTAACTTCAAACTGAGCCAAGAGCAGGTGAATAAACGTCGGCCTGACCCCCCCCCCCCCGCTCCCCCACGACAGCACAGGCACAGAAAGTGGGGCTGAAGGCACCGATTTAAACCCTCTCTCTGACAGGCTCAGAACAAGGACGAGTATTGGCTGCTAAAGGGATCCATAACCCCTTTACCAAGGGCCGATCCACAGCATGCCTGATTCTGGCTGCCGCCACGTGCCGAGCACGTGGCCTGTCTGATGCGCTGAGGGTTTTCGTCCTGGTGGGGCTCTGAGCACCCCTTGTTTCTTTCTCCCTTGCAGGCTCTGGCCGTCAGCGACCATTTCCCGGTGGAAGTGACGCTGAAGTCCCAGTGATGCCCCTTCCTCCCTCGGAGCGCCACTTTGCTGCCTGCGCGTGCCGTGGGTGGGTGTGCAGGTCTGGGTTTCCCCCCCCCCCGGGCCAGCAAGGATGACTGGCTAGAGCCCCCGCTGCTACCTCACCCCACTGCTGTACCGCGTGCCTGCCCAGCCAGCCTCCGCTCTTACGAGCCCAGCGGGGCCTGCCTTGGGAAGCAGCGATGCCCTGGGATCCTCCACCGAAGAGGGGGAAACCTTTCTGCTCTCCAGTCAAACCAGGGACCCCCTGCATGCAAAATACTTGCCGTGCCCCAGAGCTGCACCCACTGCGCGCCTGCCTGAGACAGGTTCTCTCCTGATCCTGGCTCTCCCTTCACCCGCTCTGCCCAGAACTCCCCGGATCGGCTTTGGGGCAGCCGCCCTCGCTCAATCTACCGCAGCCTACCTCAAAGAGCGGGTGCAAGGAGGCCATGCTGTGTGTTCTGCTGTGTACACAGCCCTCAGATCGAGGGCACCGCAATAAACCAATAAGTAGCTCAGGACTGAATGGTCGTGCTCAAAGGGAACCTACCGGCCCTCAAATCCAGTCCCCTAAATAGATAAATAAACACTCCAGCCTTCTGTCTTAAAAGAAATGCCAACGTGCTGATCGGCTAGAAGCCGAGGCTCCCTCTCTTTCCTTTACAGGGAGCGGACGAAGCCAGAAAGGGGGGGGGGGGGGAGGGGAGGGGCTCCAGGAAGACCCACCAGCCCTGCATGCTGGGAAAGGAGTCCCACGGCCCACCTGATAGCGCTCTGCCTACAGAGGCAAGCGTGGCACCCTAAATGGGAGCCAGGTGCCAGCATCTGTGCCAAGCAGTCACGGGAGGAGAGCTGCAAAGGCACCACCCCCAGCTCCAGCCGATGAAGCCCCAGGCGGAGTGGGGTGAGGAAAGCAGCCGGAGAGGAAAGAGAACCCCAGGAGGGTTTGCATCCAAAAGGCCAACGGCCATCTCCGTTTCCAACCATTTATTAACAGCTCAGTGTCGGCAAAGCTTCTTCTCTCCCAGGAATACAAGCAGAAGAAAAGAAGGGGCCCACCCCGGCCCCTTCCTCCCCTGCCCAGCCACTCCCATCCCCGTTGGCCCCGATCTGAACTCCTGGATCCCCCGAGCCCAACATGAACGCCACACAAAATCTAGGAGGGTGGGAAGCCCAGGCCCAGCAGGGCCCCGGGGTGGGTGGGTGGGTGGGTGGGGGTGCTGGTCCTCCCCTCAGGCTTTCTTCCGCTTCAGCATCCCCATGTACACCTGGAGGGACTTCTGGATCGAGTCCCTGGAGATGAAGCGCACAAAGTCCTGGACGTCGGCCTCGCGATGCGCCAGCAGACGGTCCACCGTCGGCTTCCGCAGGGAGGACTTGGAGAGCTGGCGGGCGTGATCTAGGCAGCAAGGAGAGAGCGGGTTGGACGAGTGCCCAGGGGGCGGGAGGGAGTGGGGGGGGGGACAGCCAGGGTCCCAATCCCCCCCCAAGGAACCAAACAGGCAAGGCTTTGGACACGATCAAGCCAATTCTGGCCATGAACGGCTACTGGGTTTAAGGGGATCGTGTGCGCGTGGCAGCGTTGTCTGCTCCCAAGGACTTCCAGGCCTCCAGTCAGACCTTCCACAGCCCCGTGACCCCACCTTGGGCCCCCAACCCAACCCTCTTGGTTCCGCACCATTTTGGGAAGGGCTGCCCACCTTTCTCCCCTCCACAAAACCGGCCTCCCTTCTTTGGTTGGGACCTTCGAGGCTTTAAAAACCCCGTGGGGAAAAGGTCGCCCCCCCCACCCGAGCATGATCTCCAGCCAGGGACCTGCCCTGGTCCACCGGGGTCTGGAGGGAGGCCATCTCCCCCTGCCTGCTTTCACACGCTCGGCCTCAGCCTGGCAGGCCTGCCCGTGAGTTGGGGTCACCTGGAATCGCCAGCCACTGGGCCATGGTCTCCACAGCGACGTTCTGGATCTTCTCTTCCGGCACCAACTCGTCGACGAGTCCGATCTTGAGGGCCTCGGAGGGAGAGTAGAGGAGCCCCAGCTGGAGGGACCGTTCTGTGCAACGGTGGCCGGTCGTGTTCAGCATCGTGTCCTTAAACCTGGCAGCGAGGGGAAGGCCCGTCAAGCCGGGAGGCCCCCACGGCCCGGCAACTTGGAAGGTGGCAGGACCCAGGCTGCAGCTGCACCAACGGCAGGCTCACCGACACCCCGGAGATGTTGCAGCCCACGGCATCGCCCCCCCCCCCCACTGCCCGCTCCCTTTCCCTCACCACCACGCCCAGGCTCTCACCAGAACGGGGCCACGATGCCCAGCTTTGTCTCATTCAGACCAATGCTGTACTTGGGATTCTCAGCCATGATCCGGTAGTCACATGACACGGCCATGAGGCAGCCCCCTGCAGGGCTGGACCCCTAAAAGGGAACAGAGAATGGGGTCACCAAAGTCAAGAACTGTGGGGGCTAACAGTCATCGATCCCAACCCCCTGTCCATGAGGGCACTCTTAGCTCTGGAAGTGGTTCTGGGTGGCCGGAGGAGGAAAATGCCTTGTGGGCGGCCGGAGGTATGTCAAATGAACTTACGTTGACCGCTGCAACGGTGACCATGCTGGAGCTGTAAAGAGTCAGCCACATCTCCTGCACCGCCCGCCAGAACTCTGCATAATGCTCTTCACTCTTGCCGCACATCTCGGTGATGTCCAGCCCAGCCGAGAAAATCTGGGGCACAGCCTGGAAAGAGGGAAGGAGAGCATCTCCCCGTTTTAGCCACGGAAACCTTTCCTCCACCACCAAGCGCCTAACCGTACAGGAAGCTTGGAAAATTATTATTTTTAAATGGCGTTTGTTACACGTGAATTGGTATACAGCGGTCTCTCCACATCCAATTCATGACTATTTAAAGAAAGAAAGAAAAAGAAAAACTGTTGATTCACTTCTCATGTTTCCAGAGGAAAGTTAGCATAGAGACATAAAACGGCTAATAAACAAATAAATAAACAAAGCAAAGAAACAGACAGAGTAAAGGCAACCTCATGCATTTCCTGGTCCCAAAGCTGCAAAACCCAAGGTGGGCCAAGAGTTAAAGGAGGTGGAACTCTGGCCGCCTTGCCCCTCCATCCCCCCCCCCCCGTACCGAAGTCAGGATGACACCTCGGCAGGCCTTGTTATTCTCCAGTTTTTCCAGGCTTATGCAAAACTCGGTGAGGAAGTCCAGGCTCAAGCTGTTCACGGGCGGGCTTCTCAGCTTCATCGCGGCGACGCCTGCAGAGCAAAGAGAACCACCCAGAGGGAGACCCCCGGCGGGGCTGCGAGGGCCCCAAACGACAGCCACCCGAAAAGCCAGGCCCCCAAGACCACAAAGGCTGAGCGGACCACCTCCCCCCCCCCACCCCAGGCCCCCCAGACCCTTTGCACCAAAGGGACAGCGCAAGGGGGAGGGCCCCCGATTACCTGTGCTCTCATCCAACTCCACCAGGATTTTGCTGTTGCTGAAGAGCCTCCTTTGGGCCGGAGGGGCCCCGAGCCCCAGGGGGGCCGCTCGCCCAGGCTGGACGGCGGAGAAAGCGCCTGAAAGAAAACCCCAAGAGAACATCAACCGGCCCTGGGGGGAAAACACCCACGCTGCTCACAGCCCACCCTGCCTGGGGGTCACAACGCCAGGTTGGGACACCTCCATGGCGGTGGTGCCTTCGGCCACGTCGGGGGGGGGGGGGGGGGAGGCACGGAACCGGGCAAGCTTGCAAAATCCTCAGGTCTCTTCCTCGGGGATGCCGAAGAAGAGCTCTGAAGATCCCGAAAGCTGGCGCAAGTCTTGTGCCTTGAGGGGAGGGCCGATGAAGTGAAAATCGCCGCCCTTGCGGACTTCGGACTTCAGCTTTTTGCTTAGAGGAGCCAAGAGTCCGAAGAGAAGGGGGGCCCGCCTCCCCTCCCCCATCAGCCCCGGAAGGGGTCCTGCGTGCAAAGGGACCCCCGGGCAGCCCAAGCGGGGGGGGGGGGAGCGCCCGGAGAGGGAGGGAGCCCAGGGCAGCCCCACCCCCACCCCCACCCCGGGACGGCGGCTCCCTTGAGGGACTACAACGCCCAGCATCCCCTGTCGCTGTCGTCCAGCAAAGGAACTTCTTGCGCTGGAGCCAAGAGGGGGGCTGCTCGCCCTCCCCGACGCCCCCGGGCCGGAGGCTACCTGAGCCGCCGAGGAGCCGCCGCCAAGCCCGGCCGGACCCACCCGCCGCCGCCGCCCGAGCAGCAGCCATCTTCCGCGGGGCGGAGCGCCTTTGGGGGCCGGGCCGGCGACCCTCTCCGCCTCCTTGCTCGCTCCGGAAGCCTCCGGGTTGCAGAGCCGCCGAGCCCAGTTCCTTCTGAGGACCACAAGGCCCAGAATCCCCCCTCCCTCCCAGGACACAACCCGGCCCTCCCTCTGGGGGGGGGCGGCACGCTCTCCTCCACTCCACTCCCCCCCCCCACCCCAAATCAGTAACTCTTCCTTTGTGGGCTGTGCAAGCCCAGGAGGAGTAACTTTTCTCCTCCCCATGTCTTCCCCAAAAGTTACTTTTCTTGCCTGCTTTGCTCACGGTGCAAAAAGGTTCGCAGCAAACATTTATTTAAAATAAGGAAATAAATAAGGAAACAGAGGGTTCGACTTCTTTGCACCTTCGGTCGTTTTAATCTTTTTTCCCCCCCTTTGCATTTGAAATCTCCTTTCCTTGCCCTTTCCCTGCGCATGGCCCCTCGCGGGTCTCCTTGGGAGTAAGTGGCCTGGCAGGGAGAGCTGTCTCTGAGCCTGCAGGGACAGAGGGATTCCCGCCCAGGGGCTGCTCAGCCGAGCCCTCTTTCCTCGACTTGAGAGCTATGGGAATTGTAGTCCTCGACCTCCGGAGGGGCGGAGCTTCTTCCCATCCGGAGACAGAGCGAGTGAGGAGGGCAAAGGCGAAAAGAGGGCAACGGCTTCGGGCGGTGCCACGGAGCATGCGCGAAGGGACCGGCGCAGGCTTCGAGGGTCACGGTGAGCGGGTCACGTGGGCCACCGCCACGCAAGAGCGTCGCGTGGGAGGGGGGAGTTCGGGGGGGGGTTTGTTTCCGGAAGTGCCGGCCGCCGCCTTCTTGCCTGGGCCCGAAAGGAGGCGCCCGGCCCGGCCCGGCCCGGCCCGAGTAGGCAGCCAGCAGGCCGGTCAGCCGGCGGGCGGGCGGGCCGCGAGGATGGAGATAACCCCGGAGCAGTGAGTCGGGGCGGGAGTGCCCCTGGGCATGTGCAGAGTGCTTCCCCCCCGCCTCTGCCCCTTGGGTGGCGCGCTGGGCCGCCTCGCCTTTGCCCACCCGATGGGTCGGACTACAACGCCTGTCACCCCCCCCCAGCCAGCCAGCCAGCCAGCAGGGGGACGATGGGCTTTGTCGTCCCACCCTTGGTGTCTCTCTCCCCGCCCCCCCCCCCCGCCCGCCCCAGTTAGGAAGAGTGGCGTTAAGGTTCCTGCAGGCTGAGC
This sequence comes from Intellagama lesueurii, assembly GCA_037013535.1. NCBI lineage: Eukaryota > Metazoa > Chordata > Lepidosauria > Squamata > Agamidae > Intellagama > Intellagama lesueurii. Next base: position 22,756,679 of record JBAJHW010000012.1, on the reverse strand, counting down.
TGCCCTGGAGCGGTGTCTGTGTGTGTGTGTGTGTGTGTGTGTGTCTTTCTTTGGGCCTTCCCCAGCTTCAGGGGTGGGGCCCCATCCTTCTCGGCCGGGGCTGCCCAGGACCTTTCTGTGGTGGCAGGCGGGTGCGGGGGGGTGGGGAGAGAAAGCTTCTTCCCCAGGAGCAGCCCCTGCCGCCCCCGTGTGGGCCCTGCCTTTGGGCTCAATCCTGCGTCTTTTCCATGCTGGGTTGCCCTCCCCCTTGCCTGACAGCTCACCCCCACCCCCACCCCAGTCGCTTTAGTCCTGGTTTGCCCCCCCCCCCCCTTGTCTTAGCTGTGGCTTAGAAATGAGCAATAGGCTCTCCCTTGTGTTTCTTTGTGTTCCATCAGTCCCGTCCCCCCCCCCCACACACACACACAACCGAGTGGCCCTGAGATATGTGGGACTATGACTTCCATCTGCCCCAGCTTTTCTTGGCGGGGTGGTGGTGGTGGTTGATGTGCTTTGCATCCCTTGTTGGCTGGGAAGGGGCAATGGGAGTTGCAGTCAGCACATCAGGAGAGTTCCGGGCCAGGAAAGACGGGGTTCATGGGTGTTTAAGCAAGGCAGGTGGGGCCCCCCTTCCTCTCTTCAATATTCTTCCTGCTGCTGGAAGAGCAGTGCCCTTTTCAAGCTTAGGAAAATGGAGCAAAAACGTTTTCATGTCAATTTCTCTCCCCCCCCCCATGAAACTGACCAGACCTGTACTATGGGTAGAAGATGGCCTTCAGTTGTGGGTTGATCTGATCCTTTCTCTCTTATCTTCAGATTTTAAGGATAATCTGAGCAAAGTTTACAAAGCTATTGAGGACGCTGACTTCTTGGCTATTGATGGAGAGTTTTCAGGTAATACAGGATTAAAGGTATATTTTGTTCAATTCTTGGTTGACATTTGATGCAAGAACTTGCGTTTGTAACCTTGCACGTTTCATTTTTATGGAAAGTGTCATTTTATTTCGTTACTAAGAATTGCTGAATTAACAAGTAGAGCGTAACTGAGTTACATTTTTAGAATAATGTAATAAACAGGCAGGCAGTTACACTATTGTTATAATGGCATATTTTCTAATCATTTTCATAGTTACTTTTAAAGAGGATGCTAAAGAATTTTTTAAAGAAGTATTTCAGTAGAATTTTTTCAAGTGCAATTCCATTTTCTTATCAATGTAGAAGTCTGTTGCAAAAAACTAACCAAATTACACATAGCTTCCATGTTGCGCTTAAACATTAATGAGTAATGATGTAGATTATTTTTGAAACACTATAATAAATGTCAAGAACAGATTGCAGTGGAAAAAATAACTTAAATAAGTGTTGTTTTTGAACTACAGTCACAGAGTACTGACAAAAGAGTATTTGCAGTGCTAAATCTTAAAGGAGATTTATGTCAATCTCCTGGATGTCAGAGAAAACTAAAACTTTCTGTGATATCTTTCAGAAAAGAGTAAAAGCGGTCTTTTTTTTTTAAAAAAAAGTTTGTATGTTGAGCCTATGTTGCAATTTCTAATTCCAGACTGTCTTCCTTGCCTTGTGGGTTCACTTCCAGATGTATGTTTTTTAAAAGCGCTGTCTTATAATTATTAGGAATTAGTGATGGGCCTTCTGTTAGTGCGTTAACCAATGGCTTTGACACACCTGAAGAAAGGTATCAGAAGCTCAAAAAGGTAAAAACCTGACATTCTTTGCTGTAGTATTCGCTCTGGAATTGTTTTTTGTGGATTTGCCATCCTTCAGATTGCCCTGCTTTGCCCACTGCAGTGCTACAGAAAAATATTTATAAATAATTCGGAATTCAGTGTCTTGGAAAATCATCCTGTTTTGCATGAAATGGAAGACTGTTGACTTTTTTGGCAACAATATTCTTCTTTTCATCATAAGAACTTTCACTGGGCCAGAGGTAACTTGGGAGGCCTTCAGTTGGTTGGTTCAGGGTTTGGTGTCTGGTTTAGGGAAGTTTCTGATTGCTTCTCAATGCCTGGAGCACCAGGGTGATGAACTGAGCAAAATACAAACTCAGGTTTGGGCTCTGAAAATCCAGTCATTGTTATTAATGAGTAACTGCTTGTTTAGCATTTTTGCTTGTGTTTTTTCCTCTCTAGCATTCCATGGATTTCTTACTCTTCCAGTTTGGCCTTTGCACTTTTAAATATGACCACACGGAATCTAAGTAGGTTGCCCTCTTGATTTATTTACATCTTTAAAACTCTCTGTGCCCTTAGTCATAACATGCAGATTGACTCGCCTTACTGTCGTTTCCCCAGATATGTCACAAAATCATTTAATTTCTACATCTTCCCCAAACCTTTCAACAGAACATCGCCAGATGTCAAGTTTGTCTGTCAGGTGAGTTGGAGATGAATCCTTTGGTTTCTTTTCTTTCTTCCTTTCAGTTCTGTAATAATAAATCACCTTTGAACGGCAGAGCTGGAAGGGACCCTGTGGATCATCCAGCCCAGCCCCTTTCAAGGAGGCCCCAGTGGGGGAATCGAACTCCCAACCTCTGGCTCTGCAGCCAGGGACCTCAACCCCTGAGCTATCCAGCAGTTTTCAAGATGACTTTATGGGGGTGGGTGGGGAGTCCAGAGCAAAGCAACCCACTCTCCGATGTCATGTTGCGCTGAGACTAAACGTCAAGTTAGTAGCAGGACACTTCCAACTACTAAGCATTATCCAATTTCATCAATTCAACGAGGCAGCTAACCTTAGATTGTGATCAGTAGCACGTGGTCTCTGGGAAAATAACCCTCTTAAAATACGTTTTATTAGAACGCATTTTGTTGCTTGCACTGTTCCTGTTCCTTCTTTGGGTTGGGAGGAGGAAAAAAAAAACAGCCCTTAGGATGGATAAGAGAAAGGTGTAAATGTGAAAAGATCCTGCCAAAATCTTACTCTTTTTTTCCAAGGAAAAAGCTGCACATGGTGCAGTGAGCTACTTTGCCAAACTAGTAACCTGTTAAACCTTTTAACCAACAGTAGGAAAAGTTGCTTTAAAAATGGAGGTTTCTGGGTCCTGGGATTGGCAGGGAAGGACAGAAGTCCCATACGTAGATGTGAAGGGGTTACAGATGGCGAGGGCTTTTCTGTCAACCTTTGAAAGTTGGGGTGTGGATGCTGCTGCTACTGCTGCCACCAGGGAGTTTGGGGGGGGTCTTGGGTCATGAGGGCTAGTGACTTTTCGGGTGCTTGGAAAACCCTAGGCTTAGTGGCTCTTCTCCTTCCACTTTCACGTCGGTGGGTGTTGCCTTCCTGGCACAGGAAGAGCCGTTTTGTGTTGTTAGACTCAAGTATTGCGGGCAGCCCATCACAAAGTTAATTCTTGTTTGTTTGTTTGTTTTTCCCTCCAGAGTTCAAGTATAGACTTTTTAGCAAACCAGGGATTTGATTTTAATAAAGTTTTTCGCAATGGTAAGCTTCGTTTTTCAGTGTCTTGTAAATAATGCTCTGATGAGCCTGGCATTTCTTGAGCTCTTGCATGAGGTTCCCCCTCCCTGTCAGAGCAGAATGCTGCTCAGAGCACTCTGTGTGTTTCCACCTGTAGAGGCAGGCGCTGCTGCTTCCTTTAAGCATCTTCTACAGCCTTCTCAGCCTGATCTTCCACATCTCCCACCTTTCCCACTCTGCATGATCCTCGCTGGCCGTTGCAGTCTAAACCATGCGGTGGCCATCTAGTCGAGGGAAGACAATCTGTCCGATCCTCCCTGTTTTATGATCTTCACCCGATTTCTCCACTCTTCTGGCCTCAGAACCTTTTCCTTTCTGTCTTTAAGGAATCCCTTATTTAAATCAAGAAGAGGAAAGGCAACTGCGGGAGCAGTATGATGAAAAGCGCTCTCAAGCCAACAGAGTGGGGGCCTTGTCCTACGTGTCTCCCAACGCCACAAAACGCCCAGTGACTGTTCCGGAGGACCAGAAGAAGTTCATCGAGAAAGTGGTGTAAGTGGGAACAGGAGGCTCACACCCCAGATCTCGGAAAAGCTCCTTTTTCTAAGCTACGCCGTCTCCTGACCGAAATCAAAACCTCGGCGGTGTTTGATGATGTCCTGATTCTAGAGGACTTTCCCTCCTTTGGGTTCAGATGGTTCTCGTGGGGAGATCAGAAGGAAAAGCCGGTGTTTGTTTCACCTCCTGTTTTCCACTCCCTTTGTCAGGGAAAGGATAGACGCTCTCTGGCAGAATGAAGACACTCCCAGTTTGCAGCTGGAGCCTTGCACAGGGTTAGTTTCTCTGAAGACTGGCAACGGGGGGGGGGGGGGTCGGGGGCAAACTTTAGGGCAGGTGGGGAGGGAAATGGCTGCCCCTTCCCCGGACATACGAGGGACCTTCTTTTTCTCCCTCCAGGTTTCAGAGGAAGCTGATCTATCAGACGCTAAGCTGGAAGTAGGTATCCTGTTGACCTGCAGATGAGAATAAGCCTGTGTGTTCTCAGGAGGAGAGGAGGGCCTCTCGGACGGTCCCCGAGTGGAAGGAGATGGCATTTAGCGAAGGGGCACAGACCGCACCGTTACAGTTGCCTGGATCGAAGGCAGGGGGGCGGGTAACTTTTCAGACAGCAGTGGCCATAAGAATTCTGGGAACGGTTGTGGAAAGAATAAAGTTTTCCCTTCTGGAAACAGACGGAGTCCCAAATACGGCCACACACAGTTTACCAACTGCTAGGGAAAGAGGGAGGCTGGAGGAGACGATGCTTTCCTCAGGAAGCCTTCAGAAGTGTTGGTTCACCCGTATCGGTTGCTTTTTACCTGCAGGTGTGCATGGGTGGATGCAAACTGTTGTTTTGTGTGCAGCTGCAGGCAGAGCCTTTGCATCGCATATGGGCTTTTTTTTTTTCCAGTGGCATGTTACTGGCATGATGTGCCCTTGAGACATTTTCCCCACTTCTACAAACCTTTGCAAAACCAAACCCTGGAATAGGATTAGTGGTTAACCCTTATTGTTCATGGTTCAATTACAGGTATCCCAAAGGCATCCATGTTGAAACCCTGGAGACTGAAAAGGTAGCTGGCTTCATCCATTTGGAGTTTTTGCCTCGAAGGGGGAGGTTCCCTGGCCCTCTGGGTTCGAGCTGGCAGGTTGCTATGTTCTGTGGCAACTGTGCAAGGATGAGCATGACGGACCTGATCGTGACTGGGCAGTGCCCAGTTTATCATTAAGCCAGCCTAACGTAAGGGGGAGCAGCAGCAGTTTGCATAGCAGCCTAGGAGAGGAAGGAGCATGGCTGGCAGAGATGAACAAACCTAGGCTAAGCCTTCAGACTGATTCCCCCCCCCCCCAACATTTCTTTGTGTGTTAACACTACACTGCGTTGGAGTGTTTGTATGTCACTTTGCATATATCCAAGGGAAAATCAACGCATGTGCTTTCTTGATTTGAAATAAGAGCGTCAGGCTTAACGGGAACCTTTTTGAGCATCAGGCCTCAATTTCAGAGAAATTCGTGGAGGCCGCATTCAAGTGACGGCCTGGTTGCAAAGGAAAAGAGTGGGACCCCCCGAAGATCAGCATTTCAGAAGGGGGAGAAAGCCTAGAAAAGCTGAGAATGCCACCAAACAATCCTGGGATGGCAGAAAGAACAGAGTCACCTGGGCAACCCCAGAAAGCTGGGCTGGGATTCCTGGAGGACCAGATCCAACCTCTAGTCTCCCTCCCTTGGGCTAAACATTTCCGTCCGTGCCAGGTTAGAACCAAACAGAGAGATGGTTTCTTCCTCCTAATCTGATGTGGTACGGCAGCAGTGTAGCCCGCACAGCCTTGTGCTTTCCATGGCTTCTTCCTACAGTAACGCATGTTTCTGCCCATCAGAAGGAAAGATACATTATCGTTAGCAAAGTGGACGAAGAGGAGCACAAGCGGCGGGAGCAGCAGAAACAAGTGAAAGAGCAGGTGTGTGGCCGGGACTCCCCTTTCCTGCAGAGAAGGTTTGCCTTGTGGGAACTCCGGGGGACTGGGTGAAGGGGGGTGTGTGTGGGGGGAACCTTTTTGCAAAATGCAAGAGGCCAAAACCTCCTTGGGAGGAGCAGATCTCGCCCTCCTGTTGTGGTTGGGGTCAGGGTGGTTTGTGTCAGAAACCCACCCTGAGTGTGAACGGAACCTTAATGCTTTTGCTGTAACAAATCCCTGCTTTGTTGCAGGAGGAGCTGAAGGATGCGGTGGGCTTCTCCCGAGTCGTTCACGCCCTTGCAAATTCCGTATGTTTCTTTTTCTTTCTTTCTTTCATTTTGGCCTAAACGTAACTTTAAAATCTACAGTAGGAGTTCATTGTGTATTGTGCAGATAGGATTGTGGTGGGAAATATATGGCCAGCTGAAAGGCCCCCGGGGTGGCGTTCACAGACCGTTTCTATCAGCCTTCCCAAGTCTAAGAACTACAAGCCTCACCCCAAAAAGCCATAAGGCTGGAAACGCCAGCCGGTGCTGATGCCCTTTGGCAACCGCTGCCTCCACCAGAAACGAGGTTTGTTTCAACGAGGGCAAAACTTTTTTTCTTTGTGTGCCTGTGGTACCCGAGCTGTGAGATGCCACACCTCTTGGCCCAGCAGGATCGGGTTCTTTTTTTAGGCCAAAACTAAAATTTTACTCACCCAAATTTCCAAACATTCTTACCCTGTCTTCAGCAGTTTAAGGTCCTCCGTTCCTTGGGGTTTCCCTGGTTGCCGGTTTTTGTAACTCCCTTGAAAAGGTTGATGAAAAAGTCAGAAGATAAAAGTATTTTAAATAGGTGAACTAGGGTTGTTTGTGGGAAGGTGTGGTGTGGCCGAGCACTGCATAAAATGTGGCATTTTTTTTGTCCTTCGGCTACCTGGTGGAAAAGGGGGCCGAGGGAGGCAACTGGGTGGGTGTGCTTACTCCGTGTGAGTTTGTGCATGTGAATGTACCTAAGGTATGCATTCCATCTCTTTCCATGGTTATCTGCAGGGCAAGCTTGTGGTCGGTCACAACATGTTACTAGACGTCATGCATACCATCCACCAGTTCTACTGCCCCCTCCCTGAGGTACGTGGCCTCTGTGGTCTCCCCCAGCAGGGCCAACCTGCTCTCCTCAGAATAGGGTCACTGTCTCCTACCAGAGAGGAGGAGAGGTCTTCCGAAACTCACGGTGCTCCTATAAGATCAGGCAGGCTGGCTTCTCCACTTCACAGTCAAGACACAGCTGTATGTATGTTTTTCTTCTCTGGACAGGAATTAACAGTCTGCTGCCCCCCCTCCCCAATATTTTCTTGGCTCTCATTGGAGAGACTCTGGCACCTGTTCCATACCCTCTCATCTAAGAACCTAAGGACCCCAAGAGTCCACTGGAGTGGCTTCCTTTATGTTTGCTGGTACTTGGAGGTAGACTGCCCTTCCCCAGGAGGTTTCCACTCGCCTTTTGCTGCTAGTAGTCACTGCTTTAATGATCCCCTTTAAGAACTTACTTAAGCTCTGCTCAGAGCCAAGCTGTGGACCGGTGTTACAACATGTGGCATTGAATTCCACACTGGAACCCCTCTCTCTGTTCTGAGCCTCTGACTTTCAGTTTAACAGAGTGGACTCAAGTTTTAGCAAAGAGGAAAAACTTTTCTTTCTCCCTGTGGCCCCACCCTCCACGATGGCCTTTACCTTGTGTCTGGCTCCTTCCGGCTGCCCAAAACCTTTAAGCATTTCCCTGATATTCCAAATGTGTTTAAACACATTCTCATGCATAGTTTGGGCCTTTTCCTAACAACCTCTTGTGTGGAATTGTCTGTAAGTTAATGGTCTGTTGAATTTTAGTATTTCCTGTCCTTCCTTGTTTGGAAATAATTGAAATCCTTCACTTTTTAGGATCTCAACGAGTTTAAAGAACTAACGACGTGTGTCTTTCCGAGGTAGGCACGTTGGCAGGCGTTACTTGCTGATAACCTAAAATGTCTTGCTTGAAATGGGAACTGGAGGAGACGTGCTGGATCTGTAGAACGCACACGAGCATCGTCTTCGCTAGCTTCCATTTATTTGGCGGGCTGTCTTCCACGGGGACGGATCTGTGAGCCCCCGTTGGTCCAGGTCTTTAGCAGAGTTGGTGCTTGGGAAATCTTTTCCTGGCGGCCGCTCTGAGTGCTTTCGCCCAGTTGCGTGGCCCTCCGAGGTTTTCCACACTGCCTGCTGATGCATCACCCTTTCCGTTCCACTGTCATGGGATTCCCTGGCCGTCGTACAAAGATGGCTGCTGTGCACTGCACGTGTGTGAAACTTACACCGAGGAACCGCCTCCTGAGGCTACCAGATTTGGTCTTGTGCCTTTTGGAGGTGGGGAGTGCGAAGGTGTGAAGCGCACAGACGTGCCCTCTGCCCGCTGGGTGTCTCCACCCAGCCTTTGGCCTCCTAGCCAAGATCCCCTGAATCCCACGTCCTGCTCTGTAGCTCTGAGGGCTGGAAACCAAAGTAAATAACCCACGGGGTTCACAAAGGGCCACGTGTGCCCCCCAACAACCCAGATCCTGGGAGGGTGGGGCACCGCTGTTGAGGCAATCAACAGCCTCTTTGGCTGTCGTTGTGAAAGATGGAGACCGTGTGGTCCTCCCTGTGAGTGTTTCTGTTTTGTTTTGCTTGCAGGTTACTGGACACCAAACTGATGGCCAGCACTCAGCCCTTCAAGGTAACGCCGCCCTGCAAGCCACGGGCGATCGTGCTTCCCCCTCGTTTGTCTTTGGGGGTGCTTTGGCTGAGGAGATCTGGCCATGACAGTAGTGACGGTTTTGTATCCAAAATAAGGGAAGAGGCTTCCTTCACTCTTGGCAGGGTGGTGGTGGTGAATTCTGGGAGCTGTAGTCCAGACGCTCCCCCTCTCCCATCCTTTCCAAGCTTGCTGCCTTACTGATGCCTGTTGCTCCTGGTGCCCAGCACGGTCGGACCCCTCCCCACATGTCGGCCTGCTGGCGGGGTGGGGGAAGAGGCTTCTGGGGCTTGGCAGGCACGTCTGCCTTGGGAGGCACATGTTTACACCCCTGCAAGTTTAGCTCAGGAGGACTGAAAGGTTCCTGGAGTTCCGTGGAGGGAAGGCATGGGCAACCGGCGCTTGCTCGGAAGGAGGTCGGGCTCCCTTGGGGGAATCCAGAGCTTGGAAATCCTCTTTTCCTGGATGACAGCTCCCCCGATTGATGGTCTCGTGTCGTCTTCTGCTTTCAGGACATTATTAACAACACCTCCCTTGCAGAGCTGGAAAAGCGTCTGAAGGAGACCCCCTTCAGCCCTCCAAAAGTCGGTGAGGAAACTGCAGGCTCCCACGGCACACAGCCGGCTCTGAATAAACATGAAAGCAAGTCAGTTCACCTTTGAAAGGTTTCAGTGGCACTCTGGTGTTCGAGAGGCCCTGTCTGTGTGAATGTAACCCAGGCAGCAAGGACATGGAAGGAAAATCCTGGTTTTCATTTTATTGAGGCCCGGGAGGATCGAGTCCCTGCCCTGTAACTCTTGGGTATCATCATCCTTACAAGTAGTCCATTTGGGGCTTCTAAGCTGTACCGAAGTGGTGCTGTGATTTGAACCCAGAGCTCTTGGAAGGAAGTCTACAAGCCTCCACATTATTTGCTCAGATGCAGAAGTGTCTGCAGGAAGCGTCTCTGTTTAAGGTGAAAGCTTTTCTGGTTCTTGGGGAGACCGAACACGGCGAACTAATATGCCTTTTCAGATATTTTAAAACACGCTGCATATTGGTTTCAAAGGAGAAGAAAGGCAAACCTCTGTAACTGTCTACGTTTGGAGATGTTTGTTCATCCTTCAGGCCCAGCTCCCTGCCTGGCTGGAGTAAGCTTAGATAAAAACACAGTTTCTCCTTTCACAGAAAGTGCTGAAGGTTTCCCAAGTTACAACACAGCATCGGAGCAGCTTCACGAAGCCGGTTATGACGCGTATATAACCGGCCTGTGTTTCATCTCCATGGCCAACTACCTAGGTATTTTGCCCCCTTCTCAAACTCATGTGCTCTGTTTATGCTTCAGGGTGCTTGGCCTGCTACCTGTGTGTTTTCTGTCTTCTGTTCACCAGGTTCCTTCCTCAGCCCTCCCAAAAACCACGTCTCTGCGAGGTCGAAGCTCATTGAACCGTTTTTCAACAAGTAAGTAGACGCCATTTTTATCTGTTAGCTTTTCTCTGTTGTTCCTGGATGCTCTTCTGCACAAGAGGTTGGGCTGGAACCTGTAAGAATGAGTTAGGAAAGAGCACCTCAAGAGGAGGTCTCTCGTGCCTGGTGTGAAGCGGGGGGGGGGGGGGAGAATCAATACCAAGTGTTAATTACTGTTTTGTTTTTTCTCGTTTTCTCTGTATGGTGTGTGATTTGCTTTTGGGCTTCCAGAGCAATCCCAAAGCATCGGGTATTCCAGCTTTCCTCCCGTTGTCCTTCGGCCGGGCCCTCTTTTGCCCTGGTCTTCCCGCTGATTTCCTGCTGGCTCAGCTCTTAAGAGTCACGATGCCAGGGGTGGAGGATCCCACCTTGAGTGGAAAAAGCCCTTGAGCTTGGTGCCGCCTTGCTCTGGCCACCTTGGGCTTGGTGTGAGGCTAGTTTTCTAGACCTTTAACGATGATTCCTCATAGCTAAGCCTTGAGTGGTTGCTCACCACTTGCGCCGCAGTGAGAGGAAATGACAGTCTCTGAAAGACGTGGCGTGTTTCGGAGGGTGTTCTTCGCCGCCGCCTCTTTCCCCTCCTTTCCTCTTGGTCGTTCTTGGTCTTCTCTGGAACAGAGTCCGTGGACGCCAACATGCCAACGCCTGTCTTCCTTTCCCTTTAGATTGTTTCTGATGAGGGTGATGGATATTCCCTACCTCAACTTGGAAGGCCCTGACTGTAAGTCCTTTTTCCCCCACCTCTTAGCTTTCCCGAGCATTCCGGGGGTGCAGACTCCTCTTCCCCCCCCCCCCCCCCGAGGTTGAGAGTGGCTCTTTACTACAGCCAGGGAGGAATTATCCTCGCGGCCTGTAGGAAGCCAGGATGGCTGAAGTGCACGGTGGGCTCTGACCCTTTGAGGCTTGTGGGACAGATGGCAGACAGTGCAGGGGCCCATGCGAGAGGCAGGCGGACCAAAGGCAGACCCCCTCTTGGCCACTTCGGAGCAGATATCAGCTCCCCCAACCCAGCGTCTTCCAAATCTGTGGGACAACACCTCTCGCCACTCCACCCGACCTGACCCTTGCCTACGGGTCATGGGAGTTGTAGTGCCAGCCTGCCAGGTTAGAGAACTTGGGAGTCCCGGCTGATATCTTGGTCCAGTTGGACTAACCTGTTTTCTTGAAAACCTTGGTGGAAACCTGGTCCCTGCCGTTAATCGCCCCGGCCACCGCCACCCTGCGTGTCTCTTTGTGCCCTTTGCCAATGTGTGCCCTTGAGGAACGCGGATTGCCTGTGGCAGAGACCGCTGGCGTCAGGCAGGAAGAAGACTCCAGGGCTGGTAACCGTTTTTCCGTGGTCTTTGCAGTGCAGCCCAAACGTGATCATGTTCTTTACGTTACATTTCCGAAAGAATGGAAGACGAGTGACCTGTACCAGCTTTTTAGTGCTTTCGGTAAGTATCACAAGGTGGCCAGCCTGTGAAGGCATCAGGAGAATCATAATTCCTCCCCCCCCCCCCTTGGGTAGAACCAAGAAAATCAATAGAGGCTGTGCCGGTTTTCCTTCCCCAGGTAACATTCAGGTGTCCTGGATTGATGACACGTCGGCCTTCGTGTCCCTGAGCCAACCGGATCAAGTTCAGATCGGTGAGTCTTGGGGACCTCCTGGTGGCAAAGGCGACGCCTAGTGGCTGCTGCTGCTTTTGCAGAAGTGCCCGTGGTTTGGGCTGAGGCGAGGGGGATTCTTCCATCTGGAGCCCTTTCCAGATGCTTTTTTGAAACATTTAACAGTGAGCTGGGGGCCTGTGAACTCGGCCGTTGCCTTCATTTCCCTTGTTCGCTGGTGGTTTTCTGTGGGTGTAGCTGGAGACCGTTTTCCTGGATTAAAGGTGAGGTGGCCACCAGGCTGCTGGAGAGAGAGAGGGAAAGAGAGGCGCTCTTAAGGTCACTTCTGAGGGTTGAGGCAGCGCCAGGGCCAGCAACAGGCATCCAGGGACAATCCCGCAGGGCGGTTGTGTCAGTAAAAGTGTGAACAGCCAGAGCTAGGAAAAGTTCCGATCCTCAACTTCAGGCTTGCACGATCCCCTTGCCAGCCTGAGCAGGAGCCACCTTCACGGGAGGGCTTTGAAAGCTGTTAAGATTTTGCCATGAATATTCCTGTCTCTGGGGTGGACCCACAAATCCGTCTGCGGTCCTGCACTGTCTTGCAGATCTTCCTCAGCGGTTAGTATCCAGCCGGGACAGGATTTGTTCTGCCAACCCTTTTCTGCTTGTCAGACTTGCAGCTGTGACATTTTCTGAACAGACTTTCACAAAATGGGGTATTACGTTTTTTAATGCTGAAACTGGGTCCCAGTGGAACTCCTTCCCACTAGATACACAAGGAAGGCTTTCTTTGTTTTTCAGAGGGTCTTAAGAAACTGGCATTATTTTCCTTTCGATTGAATGGTTGTGTTTGTCCTTCTGTTACTGAACAAAGTCTTTAGATTTTATCTCTCTGTGTGTGTTCAACTGTCACCAGCTTATTTTAAAATCCTGTGTTTTAACTTTTAAACTCTGGTTTCATTGACATGGGCCATGGGGGTCATCCAGGGCGTTCTCTTGGGAAAGGCTGCCGTCTTGAAAACTGGGAAATAGACTCCTGAGCCCACGTAAAACAAACAAGAGGGGCACCCCAGGGCCATCTAGTCCACCCCCTGCCAGGGCAGGAGGGATGCCTTTACCTATCAGCGATCGACTGCTCAAAGAACGGAAAGCATGTACTCTGAGCGTTCGATCTATTGCTGTGTGATCTGTTCCTGGTTTCATTCTGCCCATAGCTGTGAACACCAGCAAGTATGCAGAAAGCTACCGAATCCAGACTTATGCAGAATACGTGGAGAAGAAGCACGAGGAGAGGCGGCAGGGGAAGCGGAAGTGGGCTGAGGACAGCTGGAAGGAGACGGAGGGCAAGCGTCTGAAGACGCAGGTGGCCCCCTACGTCCTTCAGAGCCGATACTACAACGTCAACAGGTGAGGTGCTTTTCCGGGACCCGTCTTCCTTTGCCAATTCCAAAGGTCCTTTCCTCTCCAGCCGGCGTACTGCAGTTCTCTGCCACCCACGGTTGGATTCGCACAGGTAACTTCAAGGAAGGACGACTGGTCTCACGGAAGAAGGAAACCTACATTAAAAAGTCAGCTGCAGAAATGCCCGGGACGTCATCGCCAGTAATTTCCCAGTGAAAGCAAAACCGCAGTTGTGTCTGTGAGATGGCGTGGAAATCCCGTCCTGCCCCCAGCGGCTTCCATCGCATCCTAGAGGGGTGTCCTGTCGGGTGGCAGCCCAGGGGCCTTCCCTTGCCAGTGGGGAGAACCCACAGCTCAAACAGCTTGAAATCTCTTCCCTGCCTCCCCCCCCCCCCCGTCCGCCCCCAGTCACCCTCTTCCCTCTGCTCTAGTTTCACAGCAACCAGCACGGTCGGGAAGAGAAGTATGAGTCCCATCCAAGAGGAGAGCGGCCTCGATGAGGCCGAGGTGGAAGAAGAGGAGGAGGAGGAGGGCCTGGATTCCCCGGGAACCCACACAGAGTCCCTAGAGGAGGGGAAGAAGAGAGGCAAGCGGTTCAAGAAGGCCAAAAGGGAGGACACCACCCCAGCAGGTAGGGGGAGCCGAGGCGGGTGTCTCGGGGCGCTGGGGCCCCGCTGGAGGGGTTCCCACTGGGTCTTTCTCCTGGCGTGCCACAGCCCTCCGGCACCCCCAAAGATCTTCTCACTGTAAAGATCACAAAGCTCTCCCTCCGGGGGTCTTTTTTTTGGGCCTTACGACAAAGTCCTGTGCTTTGCGAAGAGAAACAAAGGCAGGCGATTGCTGCCCTGCAAGGCCCTTGGCCCGCCCTGGTGGCAGCAGGTTCCTCTGCCAGCGCCGTGGGCTGCGGGCCCTGCCGAGGCTGGGTGCTGCCCCGACCCATCTCTGATCTTGTGGCACTTTGACCCCCTTCCTCCAGGAGACCTCCAGACCTCTCCCGCCAGGCTCTTCGAAGTCCCAGACACATGGTAACCCTCGGCCACACCTGCCCAGTGTCCAGCTCCGAAGGATTTGTGCTCACGCCCTGCGCCAGCCACGCTTCATCTCCGTTAAAGTGGGGCCATCGGAATGAAAAAGCAGGATGCAAACTTGGAAAGCCGTTTAATTTTTTAAACTGCCTACTGAACAATCATCATTACTGTTTCTCTGTGTGTGTGTGTGTGTGTGCGCGCGCGCGCGAACGCCTGTAGTCACACTGGTTTAGTTGCTCACATGAAATCTTTTTGCTGTCGTAAATGTTAGACCAGAAAGCAAGACCTCGGATCCCCTTTATATGGCATGTAGCCTGTGAAGTTTTACAAAAAGAGCCAGTGCCGGCCACCCTTTGCTTTGCTGCTCCATTAACAGTGGAGGGGTGGGGGGTGGTTTACGGCCCTCATCATCTTCCGTTTCTACTCGGTTAGTAAGGTCATCCTTTTAACCCCTTGATTGCTCTGCCATCCTTCCTGTAGGAAAACCTCGGCCGGGGTGCCTGCCTAACCCTCTTCCCTTAACTTTAGAGCCGAACCCTCTCTCTCTCTCTCTCTCTCTCTCTCTCATTCTTCCGAAATCCATTTTCCTCCCCTCCTCAGCCTCACCTTTTGTTTCAGACGTGTACTGGGGGAGAGGGCGTCTCCTCCTTTCCCCTGTAACATTTGTGGGTTGTGTCGTATACTGAAAAAGGCAAGCGGAAACCTCCTTTACCAGCCCTCCTTAGTTTAAAAATAAATGAATAAATCTGCTTTGGTAGAGTTCATAAACTTGGTTGGATATTTAACATTTTTGTATCATGGAAGCGAGAATGAAATATGTATTTCCATAAAGTGAAAAATTAAAGAATTTTTTTTTTCTTAGAAACCAGGCTGTCTGCGTCTCACAAACACCACTCGTTCGTTCATTGATTCTTTTAAGGTTGACCGGGAGAGGGTGGGGAGCGCAGAATCAGGCCCGGTACTTCTCCGGCCAGAGGCAGAGATACACTCTTGGGGCTTCTGTCGGTTTTTTTATCTCAAAAAGAAGCCTGAGATCCCGAACGCCTGAGCCATGGATCACACAGGGGTTAAGCCCGTTGAGACAGCCGGTTTCCTGTATGGCCGGGACTCATCCTGCTGACCCATGCGTCACTAGTTGAAAACCTCACGGGCTTAATATTCTAACATTCAAACACCTTTGGCTGTTTCAGCTGCTTCACTTGTTTTTATTGTAATATTGGCGGTGCTAGAGATAAAACATTATTGAAAACAGCTCCAAGGACACTATTAGATGGGAGGCATGTGATAAATTGGGAAAAGCGAAGAGATACATAAATAATGATGGACGCCTTCCCCTTTTGAGGGAACGTGGCCCCTTCCAAAATATTCGCCCCCTCGTTATGCGACGAGGGCCCGATTCAGTTAATGATGAAAAAGGATTCGATCAAGAATCTCCAGCTCACTCCTGCTGTCCTGCAGCTTTCAGGTAGGTAAACAGGAGGTGAAAAATTAACCCCCACCCATTCTCATGGCCTGGCTCCAGATGAGAATCTGGCAGAAGAGAGTCCCAAGTTTTGGCCCGCTGGAAGGCTCCCTCTGAAGAAAAAGCGCGGGGCCCACAAAGCTGCTTTGCTCCAGAAAAGGCATCTCAAGGCCCCGAATCCTCTGGCGTTTGCTTTCCTGCCCTGCAAAACGGGTGGGGTGTCCAAAAAAATCCTGTTTTGGACCCACGGGCCCTGAGGCAGCCCAGGGAGTGGCACTCTCCAAAAGCTGCTTTTAAATGCAACCCATAAATGAGGGGATAACCCCCCCCCATTGCCGATTCTTCCCCTGCCCCTCCTGGAGGGCCTTGGCATTCCTGGGGGTGGGGCAGGTCTCCCCTCCCAGAACTGTCCCCTCTCTGGCCCTACGGAGGTTCCCAAACCAGACGACACACCTTCGGGGGGGGGGGGGGTGTCTTCCAGTTGGGACGGTGGCTTTTGCTCAAGAATGGTAGCCATCCTGCCACAGAACGATCAACCCTTTCTTCGGCAACTCCTTCCTTCCCTGTTAAAAACCTTTAACAGCCCTCGTGACATCGTGGGGAAGGAAAGCTCCCAGGTTCCACGCTGCCTCAAGGGAAGAAATCCTGCCTTTTCTCTAACCAGGAAAGCTTCCCCGCTGACAGCATCAGTACACGGCCCCGGCAGGTTCCCCGTTCCGCGCACGTCCCCTTAACCGCTTTCATCACGGCCTGCCGTGAACGGCCACCTCCCGGCCACATCCATCGGTCCTCGACGTTCTGATGCCCTCCTTAACATCGCTGTTACTGTTTTCCAGTACAAAATATATCTACACTAAAGCAATGTTTACCAACATTCTCCAGAAAAAGCAAAAACAAAAAAACCTGTCACCTTACACGAGTCTTCCTTCCTTCCTTCCTTCCTTCCCTTCCCTTCCCAAAAACACAAATCAAGCAAATTCAAAATGTTAAATTCGATAGTTTCCTTTCCCCACTTTAAAGCCATGCTGAGTGGTTTCCATAAATCCAAAACAAAATTTAAAATAGAGCAAAAATGACATCAGCCAAATAAAAGCGACATAATATTAAAGAATGCAATTTTTACAAACTATTAAGGAACACACACACATTAAAAAATCCTCCCCATCCCACAAATCACTTAAAAAGTCCTGGATGAACAAAAAATGTCTTGTGTTGCTTTCTCTTGGACCAGCATCCCAAGGGGCACCGGCCGAGTCTCCCCAAGAAAGGACGTTCTGAATTTGGGGTGCAGTCACAGAAAAGGCCCTGTTCCAGCTCATGTAAGCCTCGCCTCACCTCAGAGCCTGGAATGCTACAATTCCCAGAGTGGTCCGGCCAACACAGTGAAGGATAGCTGGCACATTCTGAGAGGTGTCACCCCCCCCGACCCAAAAAAGGAACCCAGTAGGCATGTCCAGTTGCATCCCTCTGTATCCGACCCGTAATCCCTCTAGAGGTTCCCCCATGCCTAACATTTTTTGGGGAGGGTGTACTTCAGTTTATTTTGAGGCAGAGATTTACCCCCTCGTAAGGAATAATAATTGCACGATGAGTTTGCAGCAGCGCAGAAGACGGCTCCACCCATAACAGAGCAAGTCAAAATATTTCACAACAAAATCTTTAGCAGGAGATGGATTTGCTCCTCCCTTGCAGATGACAACTTAAGAGCTCCTTGGAAAAAACGTAGCTGACTCCAGCCAAGGACAATACGATCCGACTCAGCAACGCCTTCCATATTTCGGGCCACACCTTTGGGTCTGCAAAAGAAGAAAAGATAAAAACACGGTAGAGGCCTAGGGTTGCCAGGAGCCTGTCTCCCGCCACGAGATGCAGCTTCTGATTCTGAGTCATCCCGTAACCTTGCGGGCCACGTTTCTACCTCCGACGAAGCAGCAACCCACAACCATCGCCGTCCGACCGTTGCTTTCCGGATCACTTGAAAGGAAACGTCCCGGCAGGGAGGGAGAGGTCTTGGGCAAGTCACTGCATGGTTGAGGCAAGAGCAGACAAAAAAGGGAGCAGCTTTGCAACTAGCAGGTGACAAAGTGTTCTCACTCCAGAGGTGAGACCCATGTGCCTGTCCAGAGCCTGGATGTTGGCACAACCCCCTAGAATACCAACACACAGGTCCTTGGCATATGTTTTATTTTTAACTCCAGCATCATAACCAGCCCACGGCAGCAGACGGTGCAGCGTCCCTTATCAAGGTCCTCCCTGCAGGGCCACGCTGTTTACTTTGCACGCCAAAATATTTATCTGCCGGCCACAGTCAGAGCCAAACAGGACAGGGGCCGCATATCAGGAGTGAGAACCCCAGCCAACGGCCCTTGGGCTTGCTTTTAATTCCCTTTCTCTTTTTAAGATGGAAACTGTGCCAAGTTGTCAAAACCCATCTCGAGCTCACCGGGGTGCTTACCAAGCGCCTTTGGGCATGCACAGACAGCCTGTGTGAGCCCTCCTATGGAAACTGAGATGGCTTACTCAAGAAGCACCCTCGGGTTTGCAAAACCTGAGCAGGGCTGTCACGGACGGGGCTTTCTGAAGGCGATTCGCTCATAGGGTTGCCATTACTTGGATGCAACGTCCTAGCACAGAACCACCACCACCACCAACACACGTTTTTAGACCGGATTGTTGCTGAAATGTGCTCCCCCCCACCCCAAAATACACTCATTCCAGGAGGCTCACTAAGGGTTTGGTTTTTTGGGGGGGTTGGAATTATAGCTCATGGAACTCGTTGACTAACACATGTTGCCATTTACCTTCCCAATTCAGCAGATGCTGGACAGGGCTGAGAATCCCAACTCACAGGGTCGCCCTAACTTGGAAAATACATGATAGGAGGACAGAACAACTGGAAACAAAACCCTAGAAGGCAAATCTGTTAGATGAGACTTTAGGAGGTTTAAGGTGGAAAGCTGTGCTTGGCACCCTCACCTCCATCCTTCCAGACCCTTTTAGGCCCATTTGGTCCAGCCAGCCAGCCAGGAGAATCCCGCAAGAGCAATAAGGATTTTTAGGGGCATTATGGTAGTTTCAGAAAGACGCATTTGCCCCCAAAAGTCCCTCATTTTCCCTGCGGTGAAGAGCAACGAGATTCGTGTGAGGGTGAAAAGGCTGGAGCATCCGGGATGGAAATCTTACCATGGCACCCCGTAGGAGATTTGCGCCGCTTTATTTTATTTAGATACTTATGGATGCATTTTAAGTGCCATTTTCCAGTTAAGCAAAGCCAGGTGCAAAACAACGGAATGCTTCAAAGCACTGAAGACCACGGAAGAAACACCACGGAATGAAGAAAAGCAAAAACCCAGGGGTAAATGGGGCAGCATTAAACAATCAGGGGGGAAACCCGCCGGGCAAACACCTGAGTCTCTCGCTGGCAGCAGGACCGTGAAGCCTTGGGAGCCGGCCTGATCCCATGGGGGAGATCACTGCCCACGGTGGGGGGCTACAGCAGAGAAGACCCACCTCTACCAAAGGATACACACTAGGTGTCAGGAGGGGAAGCTGGGTCTCCCCCACTCCACCCCACCCCAGAGTGCAAACACCACACCTGTTTATGCACAAGAAAAGGGTCTCTCAAATATTCTGTATGGTTCTAAATTCTGGATTTTCACCACAAGTCACTGGGGAGGCCCTGCAGCCGTGCCGTACGGCAGGACCACTAGCCAGTCTGAGATCAGCCACAATTGCTCTCAGGGCCTGAGACCTGCTCAATAAACACTGCCCTCCTTCCCTCCTTCCATTTGCAGTTTTACACATGACAGGTAGCTTGTCGTTAGAAGAGAGAATTCCTTACCTGTTGAAAGGCAAACCAGCTTTCCACACCTCCTGTAGTTTGCAAGTCAGCTTGCTTTGTTTTGTGATTGGTTTCCTTGGAGAGCATGAAGGCTGAACAAGCATATTTGCAAATGAAGCCCGTGTTTACCTCCCAATGACCAATCACAAAACAAAGCAGGGGGGCTAGCAAAGTAAGGGAGGTGCAAAAGGCTTAGGTGTCCTTCAGCCGCTTTCATAATCTAGCTGTGATGTATATTTTGACCCCAAAATACAGAGCAGAGGTTTTAAAGAGAATAACCCTTGCAGATTGCAGTATTCCCTGTGGAGTCCATGCAGAGTAAACTTCAGGGATTTATAACGATCCTCGGTACACCAGCCAAAATATCTAGAATAGCTCCCTTGAAACCTGGTGCTCTCCAGATGGGACATACCACAGCTCCCATAATCCCCAGCCAGTCTGTGGGTACTGTCCATGAGGCGACAGGGACCATGAGATAACCCATGGAAGGGAACTCTTATCGTAAGCAGGAGCAGAAATAGACAGGGAGGGAGAGGGAAGGAGAGAGAGGCCGGCTTCCCTCTTCCAAAGGTTGAGCTGGCGCCTGGATCCTCTCCTTCGCCACCCTCTGCGTCAGAGAAGATGGGAAGCCATGCTTCCCAGCTGGACTGCCCCACAACCCCACATCCTTAGGAAAAAGACCAGAGAAATTTAGGGTCTCCTGCCGGGTCCGGAAAAGATGTGGCCCCAATCGCGCGTGGTGAGGGCGCAGGGCTTTGTCAGGGCCTCCGAAGCACCTCAAGCGCCCCGTGCCATGAGGATACATTTCACTCCGATGAGATTTCGTGACGGGATCCCCTTTCCCAGTTGCAGGCCTTTGCAAGCGAAAAGGCAGCTTTCTCATTAGCCAAAGCAAGCATTTTCTTGAGAAGGATCGAAATATGAAATGCAGGCTGAATGACCGGGGAGGGCCAACATGGCCCTGAAAAAAGGACGGGGCAGGGATGAGATTTCAATGCATCCAAGAGTGGAGATGCCAGCCGGCCAGGCTCATAAAGAACGGACTGGCGTGAGCAACGGGGGAGGAACACAACGCCCCCCTGTTTTTTAATGAACAACTATTAATTAGATTAAAGGGTAAAACCCAGCTGTAAGTATTTTCACTTGCCCTTCTTTTGCTCTATTATTCTTAGATCTCGTTTCCTAGATGTGGGAGGTGCAGGATTTCCCAGGGGTTGTGTTCCCCCACCCCACCGCACAGGTAGGTCTGTACACAGGTAAAGGGTACCAAGACCAATCAATAAAGGATCCAGGACTAATTGCAGGATTTTTGCCCGTCTCTAACACCTTAATCAATCAGCCAGAGACAGAGAGATCCAATATATGTATTTGTTTATTTTCAGCTGAAAGCAAGCAAAATAAGGCAAACTCCACTCACAGGAAAAGCATGAGAGGGAGAAGGCGCCCCACAGACCAAAGTATACATTTTTATAAGTTCAACGTGAAAAGAGGGAGGCCAAGGGGTGGGTAGAAGGAGGGGGAAAAGAGGGACTGCAGGTGCCGGGGCAACAGGGTAGAATTCGTTGACACTCAAGACTTCTCCAAGGTCAAACTTCTCATTTAGAAATACCTTAATTGTAAATTGGAAGAAACTCTGATGGACAACCCCTCCTCTTCCCTTGTTCATTCTTGCCTGCCTAAGCAAAACGTTCGTATAGCAAAGCAAGTGACAGAAAGCAAAAATGGCTACGGTTAGGCTAAGTTATATTTTATATGTATTAACTGGAGCCCTTCACAGGCGTTGTGTGTGTTTGTAAACAAAAGTGAATTTCCCAAATGACTGGATCCATTTCATTACATGTATTGCATTCACCCCCTGTCTCGGTGCCAAAAAAGGCGCACGAGGTAGCTCTCAGATTAAGAAAGGCAAGGATGCTCATTCGTATCTCAGGCTCAGATGCCGACGGGAACCTACGTATTTGGTTTAAGTGGTGCTTAATGTATACGATGCAGACTATTTTTGTAACCACTCCATCAAAACAGAAAGCGCAGACCTTTGCCGGATCAGCCAGGACAAAACAGACTCCCCCCCCCCCCGTTGCAGACAAAGGTGAGCCCCAGAAGAGGGACTTTGTGGGCCAGTTGGGTACAACACGAGCGCATCTCGCCCCCAAAACCCCAACTCTGGGGTCACAGCCTCCAAAACGCAGCGGCTCTTACGAAGTGCTTTCCCCAAACCAGATACCTCTTTAGGGCTACCGGTTCTTTGGGCTGATGGCAGACATTTCTGTGTGCACACAAACATGGGTAGCCAATCACTCCCTTTTCCAAACCCCTCCAAATTGTTGAGCCCCTCCCTCGCTGTTCTTTCTGTATCAGATAACACCGTTTGAGAATTCTGGATAAACATTCCAAAAAAATGAACTGACGTGATATTTTTAACCTGTCATTTGTGACCTAATTCCAGAGGTGTCCCTCTTCCCTGCGTGGAGAGAACCACGTTGCACCGGCCCCCTCCCAGACTGGAGAAGAGGAGCCTTTCAGAAGGAAGTGGGTGGCAACCCTAACACAACCCTAAACACACACACACACAGTAAAACCAGAGAGGTTTTACTTGGCTTAAGGACCGGAAGAAGCAGGGTGACCCTCGGCAAAGGCTGCTGCCAGATAAACCTTGCAAGCCTTAAGGTGCCAAAGGGCGCTGGATTGCTCCCACCGCACCCCTCCTGATTTGCACCACAAAGAGCAGGCGCTGCAAAGCTGGCCTGACACAGAATCGCCTGATTGAGTTCCTGACCAGAGAACATCATTGGGGCTCCTTATCAGCCAGGGTGGGGTGTAGTGGGAAGGAAGGAAGGAAGGAAGGAAGGAAGGAAGGAAGGAAGGAAGGAAGGTGAAGGAGTGAAGGAAGGAAGGAAGGAAGGAAGGTGAAGGAGTGAAGGAAGGAAGGAAGGAAGGAAGGAAGGAAGGAAGGAAGGTGAAGGAAGGAAAAGGAAAAGGAAAAGGAAAAGGAAGGAAGGAAGGAAGAAAAAGAAAGTAAAAGGAAGGAAGGAAGGAAGGAAGAAAAAGAAAGTAAAAGGAAGGAAGGAAGGAAGGAAGGAAGGAAGGGAGGGAGGGAGGGAGGGAGGGAGGGAGGAAGAAAGGAGACGCTTCTGGCGACAGCCCTCCTCTGGCGAGAACTTTGGCCCGGCACGTGATTCCCGCAGGATCACCAGACCACGAGAAACACCCAGTAGCCTCCACCAAGAGGTGCCACTCACTGGCCTGGACCATGGACCTGCCCCCCCCCCCCCCAGGCCACAGGCCTAAGGGTCGGGTAAAGACACGCCCCGTACCTTCCAGCAGACCACCCCTCTTCCTGTGGGGCCCAGGGGCGAGCGCTCCAGCCCCTCGGCCTTAAGGTCCAGGAACAGAAATCGCCCCCTTGTTCTTCTCTCTCACACTCTCTCTCCAAGGTGACCATTCCTTGGACGTGCTTCCCCCCCTGAATCAGAGCAAAGGCCATCTCACCCAGCATTTCGGCCTCCTGCAGCACTTCCATTCTCCACTTACAGATATACTGCCACTAAACCTGGAGGCTCTTCATAACTCCTTTTTAACCCCTTTGCAGTGGAAAGTGACATCTGAGCTGCTCTATCCTTGGCACAATGTTACCATGACTGTTATTACAGGGGCGCCCTGGAAAACTGTAACATCAAAACAAAATATCTGGCCTAAAGAAAAATAACCCTAAACTTTAAAAATACAGGAAAAAAACTTAATTTAAAAGATCTGCTAGCCAGATGGCGCATTAAGGAGAACGGGAACGACTGCCTGTTTTCTGACTGCTTAGCCTCAGCGGATCCTCATGAAGGTCCTGCGCGCCTGCCAATTAACTTATTTATGTAAAATATTTATCCTTGTTTTCCTCCCCCCCCCCCCCACTAGAGACCTCCAAGCAAATAGAAGAGATTAAAAACACAGTTTAAAGGCAGATTAAGCTCAGCAAAGATGGGGGAGTCGGCGGGACCTCCTTGGGAGGGAGAAAGGGAGGGTGTTTCCCTCCCGCTGAGGGGCTGCGATCCAGAAGGCCCTGCCTTGAGCATTTGCCTGTATGGAGGAAGGGGATCGGTGAGGCAGGGAAGAGAAACCCCCTCCGTACCCACCCTTCAAGGGAACATCTGGAACTCCCTTCCACTAGACACAGAGGCTGAGAGGTTGTAGGGAGTGGGAGAGGCAAATCCGTGAGAGAGGAAGCAGAGGAGAGGTCTATGAGCAGAGGCTACTCATGATGAATAAATGGAACCTCCATACCGAGAAGCAGTCTACCCCTGAAAAGGAATGGTGGCCGGGATAATAAACTGCAAGTCAGAGTTACTCCCTTGGTCCCCTTCTTGTCAAACTCCCATGGTGGCATGTGGGAAAGCATCAAGAGCTTGAAGGGGTTCCAGGGATTGGAGTCAAGAGACCGGGGTTCACATTCCCCCTGGCCCTGGCAAGGTTGTCCTGCTCGCTTCTCATCATGGAAACAACACCGGCACCCAGCAAGCCCACAAGTCCAGGGGGCGGGCCGGCGCAGAGTGTCCCCACGTGCAAGGGAGGCAGGCCAGTGTGTGTGAACGTGCATCCCCGTGTGCGTCGGCGCAGCTGCAGAGCAGCCACGTGGAGGAAGGCCAGCCGTGAAGCGGAGGAAAGGAGCCCGGCAGAGGGTCCGTTTGGGTGCTGCCCCCCGTTTAAACGCCCCCCTTGCAACCCAAAAAAGGCAGGAAGACGCAGCCCGCCGCTTCTTCTGGGGAGGGGGGGCGCTCTCCTTGCCTGTCCTCCCCCAAGAGTGGGAGGGAGGGGGGGAGAGACAGGGCAACCCCCCCCCAGGACTGACGGCGGGGGCAGCGACAGTGGGGGGGCGGGGGCCTCCCCTCCTTCCCTGCAAGGCTCCCCCCCCCTCTACACGCAGCAGCAGCGAAGCGGGCAGACTGGTCACCCCTCCCTCCCTCCTTCCCTCCCTCTCCGCCACCCCCCCCCTTCCCGGCACCTGTCGGCGGCGGCCACATCTGACCGCGCGGCTTGGGGACCGGGACCCCCAACCCTCCCACTCACGCCCCACCGAAAGGGGAATCCCTCCCGACTGCCCTCCTTCCCTGCGCAGCTTGCGCGGGGGCGGCGCGGGGAAAACTTACCTGGGGGCCTTGCCACGTGCGCGGATGGGGGGGGGGTCCCGAGTCATGCGGGGGGGGGGAAGAGAGGGAAGGGAAAAGGGGAGAGGGCTGTTGCCGTTTGGTCGCCTTCCCCCCCCCCCCTCTTCCTCGGAGCGTGACTCAGGCGGAGGACCCGGCTGGCGAGCGGCGGGGCCGGCATCCAGAGTCCCCCCCCCCCCCAGGGAGAGGGGCTCCCCGCTTGCTGGCTGGCCCCTCGGGGCAGCTACTCTCCCCCTGCCGCCCCCTCCTCCTTGCCAGGGGTGTGTGGCTGTGCGGGGAGGGCCGGCCCGAGCGCGGAGAAGCGGCGGCTGGACGGGCGGGGGTGTGTGTGTGGCGACCACTCGCCTCCCGGGCTCTGCTTCTCGGGGGAGGGGGCGAGCCAAGCGCAGGGAAGGGGTGCATCCCCCCTCTTGCCAAAGCCCCCCAGGCCACACCTGGACAGCGGCGCCTGGCCTCCTCCCCCCCCGCCCCTCCCAGCGCTTTTTCTGTTCCTCCCCCTTCGAAAGTTGGACTGTTTCTGAACAGCCCGCGGCCGCCGCCGACTTCCAGCCGCCGGCGGAGCGCCGCCCCCCAGACGCTGCTGCCTGGGTAAAATTGTGGCGGTGGAGGTGTGTATGTGTGTGTGTGGGGGGGGGGGAAGAGAACGGGAAGAGGCTGGAAAGAAAGCTCTGTGCCTCCCCCCCCCCCCCCAACACAAAATCGCAGCTCGCGTTCCTCCTGTATTGACTTGTGAACCGACCTTGGCTCTTCCACAGGCATGGCGGGCCACTTGCAAGGCCTGCCTTCCCTAGGTTAATTAGCAGCAATTAATTAAGTAATTAGCAGGCAGGGTCAGACGCTGCACAACCCCCGGGAACAGAAAGCAAAGGGAAAGGCGAGCTTTTCCGCTGCTTCTAGCCTCATTTGTGGAAGAAAAGCGAGAGATAAATCCAATGCGTTTATACCCCGCTCTGTCCGTTAAGGCTGTCGCTCCCTGATGGTGTGTGTATATGATTCTGGTTTTCAGATCATAAATATATACGGGGGCTACCGCCTCAAATTCACAAGTATGTGCTGCCTGTGGTTTGGCAATAATAGATTTAAAAAAGCCCCACCGGTTGAATGTCTGCCTGGTCCGCAGCAGCTGACCGGGAGGGGCACAGGAGCCCTACGAGAGGAGAAGGTGGCAACCCAAGGTTCCAACCCAAGGAGGGAGGTTTGGTCGGCCAACTGGTAATTTTGCTGGAGACGCAATTGAAGCCCTCTTTGATTCGGAGTCCTCACCGCGGCGTTTCTGGCGTGGGAATTCGGGTTGCTTCCCTTCCCTCTGGCGCCGCAGGAGCGACCCCAGGCGGCTGCAGGGGGTTACTGCGACGGAAAATCGGGGGCGGGGGCGGGGGGGCAAGTGATTGAGGGCGCAATGCAAGGAGGGTTGCTGTGCAAGAAGGCGCAGGAGCAGGTGTGGGAGAAAGAAGCTGGCAACCCATCGGGCCCCAAGGCGACGCCTCGGTGGTGGTAGACCCAAGCGGTCCTTTGGGGCGACTACAACTCCCATGCTGCTGGGGGAGGCTGCGCGGTGCGGCCAAAACAGGAGGAGGGCGGAGGAGCAGAGCGCGCCGCTCAGTGTAACCAGCCCCCGTTTGGTTGGGGGGGGGTCAGGGGTAAATGCACCAGGCTTCCGCACCCCTTAAAGGCTCTCTTCCCGTGTTCGCTCCAACACGTGGGAACCCCCCCAAGAGTTTGGCGAGGTCTCCTCCAGGCGCTGAACTGCCCTAAAAATGAGCCCTTCCTACGTCTCCCGCTCTTACCGGACGGCGAAAGGGGGCTCCCCGCAGATCCGGCGAGGCACGGACGGGGTTCGAACCCGTGATCTTCGGTTTACGAGACCGACGCCTTACCACTTGGCCACCGCGCCTGCGTTAAAACCCTCGCCTCGCTCCCATCTAGGCTGGCGCCGCTCCCGAGACGCCGCGACCCGTTTGCGTCTGCGCGAGGGGTTCCCCTCCCTTTTTTTGCTCCTCCCCCGAGTGGGAGGCGGAAGGAAAGGGCCGGCCGGCTTCGGAATGCGGAGTTGCGCGTGCGCAAGGGAGAACGGCGCCCGTGTACTCTGGTGGGCATGCGCAATTGTGTTCCGCTGGTTAGATGCGGGTCTAAAGCAAAGAGAAGGGGTGCATGTTTTGACCATGTGAATGCCCACCGACCCAATTTCGGGGGTTGGCGGTGGAGGAAAAGGATAAAGGGAAGAAGGTCTGCAAGGGGAGGTGCAGTAGCAAAGGAAGACTAAATGTGGGAAGCTATTCCCTTGCAGAAAAGGGGGAAAGTTCCTTTTCTTTGCGTGCACCTCGCAGAACCCATCCCTCTCCCGGGGAGGCGGGGTTTGCTCGGAAGAGTGACTTCTCCCGTCCTACTTTATCGCCTTCTAAAAAGGACCAGATCTCCTTGGGGGGAAAATTCTTTTATTGGGACTACAACCCCCAGTACCCCCAGCTAGGCTGGCTGAGGATGCTGGGAGTTGTAGTCCACGGAAGGGACCCTCTCCCAGGTGTGCCCAACACGGGGAGGTTTCTCTGGCCCCGTCACGGATTCTGTGGCCGCCGAGTCAGGGGAGAGCCAACCCAGCCTTTCCCTGCGCCCCTCCCGCCCACGGGGGGGGGGGGGGCGGCTGGTTCCTGGTCGCAGGGAAGCGGGCAGCCCCCACGGGGAGACCGGCCCCTCTCCGCCTGCGGCTGGGCGCGCTGCCCTTCCCCACCAGCCTCTCCGCTCCCTTGGACGGAGGAGGGCAGAGCCGCGGGAGCCTCCCGGGGGCCCTTCGCATTCCCCCCTCGGGGGCTTCCCGGAGCCTCGGCGTCTTCTTTCTCGTGGGCAGGTGGGGGAACCGTGCAGCACAGCATCCCCTCTATCTATCTCCAGCTGCAGATACACCGCTGCCACCAGGTGTAGTAGGTTGATGTGTTAAAGAATAGTTAAAGGACAGAAGTATAATAAAATAGATAGTCATCAGATCTTATTCCAGGGATTGATGTGAAGTAATGCAAATAACCACTTCATGGATTGCCGCCTTGTCGTGGCGAAGGGGCTTGAGTAACTCAAAGAAACTATGGGCTATGCCGTGCAGGGACACCCAAGACGGACAGGTCATAGTGGAGAGTTCTGACAAAACGCAATCCACTTGGAGTAGGAATTGGCAAGCCACTCCAGTATCTTTGCCAAGAATGCCCCATGAAAGAGAAACAAAAGGCTAAAGGATATGACGCTGGAAGATGGGCCCCTCAGGTCGGAAGGCGTCCAACATGCTACTGAGGAAGAGCGGAGGACAAGTACAAGTAGCTCCAGAGCTCATGAAGTGGTTGGGCCAAAGCCGAAAGGACGCTCAGCTGCAGACACGCCTGGAAGTGAAAGGAAAATCCGATGCTGCAAAGAAAAATACTGCATAGGAACCTGGAATGTAAGATCTATAAACCTTGGGAAGCTGGATGTGGTCAAACAGGAGATGGCAAGAATAAACATTGACATCCTGGGCGTCAGTGAACTAAAATGGACAGGAATGGGCGAATTCAATTCAGACAATTATCATATCTACTATTGTGGGCAAGAATCCCGTAAAAGGAATGGAGTAGCCCTCATAGTCAACAAAAGAGTGGGAAAAGCTGTAATGGGATATAATCTCAAAAATGATAGAATGATTTCAATACGAATCCAAGGCAGACCTTTCAACATCACAGTCATCCAAGTTTATGCACCAACCACCAATGCTGAGGAGACTGAAATTGACCAATTTTATGAAGACTTACAACACCTTCTAGAATTGACACCAAAGAAAGATGTTCTTCTCATTCTAGGGGATTGGAATGCTAAAGTAGGGAGTCAAGAGATAAAAGGAACAACAGGGAAGTTTGGGCTTGGAGTTCAAAACGAAGCAGGGCAAAGGCTAATAGAGTTTTGTCAAGAGAACAAGCTGGTCATCACAAACACTCTTTTCCAACAACACAAGAGGTAACTCTACACATGGAAATCACCAGATGGGCAATACCGAAATCAGATTGATTATATTCTCTGCAGCCAAAGATGGAGAAGCTCTATACAGTCAGCAAAAACAAGACCTGGAGCTGATTGTGGCTCTGATCATCAGCTTCTCATAACAAAATTCAAGCTTAAACTGAAGAGAGTAGGAAAAACCACTGGGCTAGTCAGGTATAATCTAAACCAAATCCCTTATGAATACACAGTGGAAGTGAAGAACAGATTCAAGGAACTAGATTTGGTGGACAGAGTGCCTGAAGAACTATGGATGGAGGCTCGTAACATTGTACAGGAGGCAGCAACAAAAACCATCCCAAAGAAAAGGAAATGCAAGAAAGCAAAGTGGCTGTCCAACGAGGCCTTACAAATAGCAGAGAAGAGAAGGGAAACAAAATGCAAGGGAGATAGGGAAAGTTACAGAAAATTTGCACAAATGGACAGTTCAGGTAATGAATAAAGACAAGCCTTAATAAAGAGAAATCAAAACTACGTAGGACTCTATAAACATGGTTAGAATATACTGCTGATATATAATGCATCTGCCTGTTCAAGAGGCCTCATTAAGACTGTGATTATCATTTCAGTGCCAAGACCTCAGATGAAGTTCATCATTCAAACCATGTGCCCCATTGAGGGCAAAGGAAACATTGCTAGGTTTCTGTTCTCCTTACTGAGCCCGAAGCATAATAATACAGTTACAGCAACTCTGATAGACAGCTGGGTCGATACAGCCATCTTCCAGCTGCAAGAAGGGAGCAATAAAGAAAAGGCGGCTGTTTTGCGATCCATGAATGCAGCCCTTGGCAAGACGTCCTGGTTGGTGGGCAATGAACTGACAGTAGCTGACATTGTGGCCTTGTGCGCACTTCAGACAACAGGGAGCACCAATGCTGTTCCAGCCAATGTACAGAAGTGGCTGAAATCTTGTGAGAATCTGGCACCTTTTAACACTGCCCTCAGGTTAGTGAAGTAAGCTGATTCAGTGGGGAGGGAAACAGTTTTGAGTATTTTCTACATCTTGCCTGGTGTCTGTGAGCCTGGGATGTAAGGCTTGTTGTGTAAATGGTGTTTTAGACATTAACTGTCAGGTTTCATGCCAATAAAAGACATCGGAATTGCTTTCTGAGAGTACTCTTTTTTTATATACATTTCAAATACCTTTCAGGTTGTTATTTGTATTTTGGAGATAAAATGATAGCGGTGATATTTTGAGACTTGTTCAGACAAGGTAAACCACCTGTGACTGTCCACATGGTTCTGGCTTTCGGAGATCAGCTGCACCCAGCCATGAGGGAGCAGCTGTTATGCAACATCAGCTCGGAAGCCACACCCGCCACCCTTAATGTAATACTAACCATCTCTGCTTTCTCCCTTTATGGCCAAACCAAATGACAGACAGGCACAAATTATAAGAAAGTGTTTATATAAAAGACAAATCATATACAAAACAATTTAAACATTTTTATCTGACTTAAACAGGAGAGCGAGCCAAGTTCCTCAGTTCTGTCCCTTTCACTTTTCTCTTGTAAGAGTAACTTAACTCTCTCTTTAAGGAAATTGATTTCTTCCTCTTGCTGTGTCACTTTCTGCTGAAGACTGCAAATAACCTACAAAAATGCAATGATTACACTTAAATTATGTACAAAGTAATATGCTTTTTCTGTCTGACTTATGGAGACGCTACAAATGACTGCTCTCCTTTATGGAGTCAATCCATCTCATATTCAGTTTTCTTTTCCTGCCATCTTCAACATAAGACGACTACATCCTTATAGCAGAATATTAGATAAGGTAAAAGTTACCATTTTTCTCGAATAGCAGTTAAGCTTCTTAGGATCACATACATAATTCTAGTTTTGTTAACTACCCGAGACAGAGGTTTTCGCTTAAATGGCTGTATTTCAACAAGGTGTTGCAGCAGAACTGTTGTGCTTCAAACAATGAGATGCAAGACTAACGCATTTTCTGTGCAAGAATATAAAACCCAATTGGAGGTCTCAAATGCACAATAAAATATCAACAAACAGCAACCAAAGTTAAGAACAAACACTCTCTGGTTTTCCAACTTCTGTGTTATCGTCTGTAGAACATTATGGTCCCTATATAATACAAAGAATCATATGTGAGCCTGTAAGAACACAGTACATACAGTAATCAGAACTAAAAGAGTTTCTGTATGAAATTCTTTTTTAAATGATTGATCTAAACATGTAGAGGTGAATAGAGATGGAAAACACGTATAAAAAATTCTGATACAAATATTTAAAAGTAGATGATAAATACTGGTACTTAATGCTTCAAGCACTAAGTCTTGAGACTCGTTTGTTCCTTGGAAAACCAGCTCATATATAACAGCACAAGCTGGAATGAGTTACCTGACTTTTTGGCATATCTTACATATACAAACTACTGTTTATGGTCTTTAATTGTGTAGGGCAGTGATAAATTTAAGTAATGTCTGGTGACTGAGACAAAGGTTTGTGCTTATTTATAAAGAAGAAAAGTGTTTTCGATGCTCTTCTACTTTCCTTGCCTTTTCCTTTCCACAGTGACATGATGTGTCAAGTATGAATGTCGATTAGAGTAAGTGATAGTTTTCTTAAAGATCTTGGGGGAACCTGCTGCGAAGGGAAGGGAAGGGTAGAAACTCTGCAAAGTTAAGATGGACACACACACACACACCCCGGGACAGGAAGGACTGATGCTCCAGAGAAGAAAAAAAGTTCCTCCCAGGAGTCAATTTATCCCGGCATGAAGGTTGGTTTCATTTTTTTGAACTGTAGCCATCTGATAGAGATAACTTCCCCAAATCTAGATTTCAACTGCCTGTCACATCTACAAGCAACTCTGTAGTTTTAGAGTGCACGGCAGCTGCAACTTCCCTTTATGTAATTTTCTGCATGTTAAATATTGTGTGAACTGTCACAGAGGACTTGAATACTGAGTGAATCAGTAACCAAATCCCAAGTACATCAGATATTTTAGAAACTGGCAGTCATAGTGCTCAGTACACAAGGCTGTCAACTTTACACTAAGTGTAAAGACAGTATGAGTATACGAAGAAGTCATAACTTAAGACTGCAGAGGTACCTATCACTAAAGGGAAGAAGCCAAGGTTCCCTCTAAGGTGTGCGTCTGCGCAAGCATGCGCAGCTCCAGCCCCCTCCGCACAAGGTTCTTCCTCCTCCATGTATCCACAGTGATCGTTTCCAGCCCCTTTGGTTCTGGCCACGATGAAACCCTGCACGGGGGCGGGGGTGGAGCCCTGCCCAGTGGGGCTAAAAATTAGAGGGCAGGTTGGAAGAAGCCCATCTTTATAAATTAAAAAACAAACTAGCTAACTAACAAAAACTAAAATAGTAAAAACTTACATTTGCCGGACTATGGAAGAGTTCACTTTCAAGAAGTTGAGAAGCGGTTGGTCTGTTTGAGGATATGACACTGGTTAGCAGCTTAACCTATTTAGTCTGTACTGGCCATTTCCTGCTAAAAGAGTGAGGGATCTGGCTCTTCCTTAAGCCCATCAGAACCTCATTCCTTTCCATTTCTGTTCCAAAGGGCTGGAAGAGTTCAAACAGGATGATGCCCAAGCTGTACATATCTGACTAAAGGCAGAAAGGGGAAAAGGTCGGTGTTATTAAAACCTTATTAAAACATAAAATGTCTAAAAAAATAAAGCTGTGGCAGTTCATTGCATCTCAGTTTCTGCAAAAAGCTTAAAGCCAAGTTGAGGCGAACCACTGGAGGTGACATCTGAGGAGGTTAAAAATTTGGGCCCAAACAACTGTTTTAACTACAGTTATTTAGGATGCCCTGAAAGGAATGTAGGTAATGCACAGATACGATTTCTCAATTAATGGTCTTTAGTTTTTCAGTGTAATTTAAAGAAATCATGCAAGAGTTGTTTACAAATCAAAAGCTACACAGACAACTTGAAACTATGAACTACAGAACTTATGCCCTCAAAACATTTTTCAAATATTAATATATAGAATAGATCACATTCTGACTCTCCACACTACATGATCACTGGAATGTGTACAAACGTATGCCTTTGTTCTTTATTGCCTTTATTTTGAATAGCAAAGACGGGCAACTTGTGGCCCTGACATCCATGTCTTCAAACAGCGTAAAAGGCAAGAGAAGACATGCTCAACAATCATAACTACATGTAAGGACAGACTTCAATCTTGTTCTCTCTATAACGTATTTACAAGGCATCTGCAAAACGCATGATCAGGCACCCAGATAGTAGACATGCTCAGCCCCACTACCGTCGCAACACAGACTCGCCGTCAAGATAACTTGAAAAACATGCCTTCTGCTTATCAGGTGCTTTAATGAAATTAAATATAATAACTTCTCAGCACATCCAATTCAAAATGAACAAAGAACTTCTCCAAAATCTGAGAAGAGTAAACATTCCGCTACACTAGGAGCCTAATGGAACAGTACAGGATTCAGTGTCTGCTGAAAGGCAAATAAAGAACTGGACAACGCTGCCTCCCTTATGAAGGAACAGCGCAAGAGTGCGGCTGATCTGAGCTGACGTTATCATAGACATTCCACTGCTCTTGTTTCTCTCTCCCTTTTTAAAAAATGAATCCACCTTGTTTCAGTCTCTCCTGAACAATTTACATTTGTTGACACCACCATTCTGTTTGTCCCTTAAACACATACAGTACGCTGAAAGATATCACTACACCCTGAATGTAACAGAACAGGATAAACATACTTTAAGAAAACAATTTTTGTTTCAAGCTGGAACTGACTTACAATGACCCTAACAGGGTTTTCAAGGTAAGTGAGATATTTAAAGAGTGGTTTTACCCGTTCCACTCCCCCAGTGAGTTTCCAGGGCTGAGTGGGGATTCGAACCCTGTTCTCCATGGCAATTTAGATGACTCTACCTTAAAGGCATAGTGAGAGCCCTGTAGTTGTTCTGGTGAAGCATACAGGCAAGTACCCACTCCAGAAGTATGTATTCGTTCTATAGAAACAAAGAAACGACAGTTTAATCTTCATTAAATAAACTTCCAGCAAGCTTTAATTAGGCTCTGGTAAATATACTTCCAGTGGGTGTAGGCACCTTCAGAGTGATTAGTATTGTAGGATTATTCAATAATGTTCATTAGTAACAGAGAAGCACTGAGGGGAAACTTTACAGATAAATAGTTTAGCAGCTCATCAGGCTGAGATCTCTTTTTAGCAAGCTTTAATGCTTTGCATTCGCGAAGGCTTCCACGGCCGGGATCTAACGGTTGTTGTGGGTTTTTCGGGCTCTTTGGCCGTGTTCTGAAGGCAGTTGAGAAAGAGGAGCCTGTAGGTGAGTAACTCCTGGGTCAAAACGGAAGAGGCCCGCTGGCCGGATGCTGCCCAGGAGGGTCCGGCTGGCCTGACATCCCGTTTTCTCCCTTCCTGGGATTCTTGTGCCACTTTTCTGCTTTCCACCTATTTGACCATTTAAAATAAAATCTACGTGAACTCTTACTGGGAAATTGGTTTTGTCTTTCTGAGTCGGGAACTAGTTTCCAGATCAGGAACCAGGATGGCCAGTTCAGGAGCTGACGTGAACGGCTCTCAGTATTCCGAAAAACTGAGTTTATGGGGTGCTGAAATGGTGAAGGAAGTTGCAGAGGAAAAAAGTGGCTCCAACTTACTCAGGCGTGGATTCGGGTGATTCATACTTTAATTCTGTGTCGCTCACTGGCCGAATAGCCGTGGTGAAGAGAGGATTCCTTCCAGCCGGGACCTTTTGCATGACGGAATGAGCAAAGAAAGGCTGAGACAGGCTTGCTGGGGCAACAAGGCTCTGGCCGGCAATGGAAGACGAGGGAACCGGATGGAGAGGCTACCAGGCCGAACACCAGGACCAGAACTGAGACTCTGTGTTGTGCTGGAGGGAATTCCCTCCCCCTGACTTATTGAATAACCCAAATGAGGAGAATAGATGGGCACTTCAGAGAAGCGTGACCTGAACCTGGTGCTTGGTGGTTTTGATTGAGCTATCGGCTGACGGAGCTTGGATAAGTTCATGTTTTTGAATCAAAACTTTAGATGTTTGGCTGCACAGCCAGAGGATGGGAGTTCTATTCTCTGCTGTGCCTCCCTGACAGGATCTGGACTCAGTGGTCCATGGGGTCCCTTCCAGCTCTGCGGGGGGGGGGGGGGGGGGCAAATCAAACTATCTCAATATCTTTGCCAGAGCTAGAGGCAGCTTAGCGGGTGTATGAGGGAGAGAGGGGCCACTCTCAAGAGAAGGGGTGGTTTAGGATCCAGGTGGCCGTCAGAAGGTGCCCTGCTTGGATTGGGAACTGGGGAT
This sequence comes from Intellagama lesueurii, assembly GCA_037013535.1. Classification (NCBI taxonomy): domain Eukaryota; kingdom Metazoa; phylum Chordata; class Lepidosauria; order Squamata; family Agamidae; genus Intellagama; species Intellagama lesueurii. The sequence continues at coordinate 22,721,789 of JBAJHW010000012.1, read as the reverse complement.
CCCAGGGCTCTGGGACGTAAACTCTCCCCTGCATCAAAACCTCTGGCAGTGGGTTGTGCAGAGGAGCTTCGAACTGATGGGTGGTGTATTGTTTGAAAAACAATGTCCTTTTATAATACCTTCTATCAGAACGGTTACAATTCCTTATCTGCTTTTCAGTTGGCAGTGTCTCGAAATTTTCCTGCTCTCTGACTTTTAAGCTTGCTTTGCTTTCCATGCCAGTTCTGGGGGTAAGGACAGATGTAAATCAAAAAATATATGTTTTTTTACTAGGCCACGGATTTGCTATGATTAAGAAACATTTTGTGTTCTCCTTCATTTCATGAAGATTATTTCCCTGTGATTTTTCTTTGTTTTTTATTCCTTTTTAAAATATGGTTTTATTTTTATTGTGTTGATGCGTTATTTGGTGGTTGATTTAAAACATCAAATCCATTTCTGGAATCAGTTTAAATCAGTCCAATGTGGAGAGTCCCGGCCTTTCTCTCACCACCTGGGGTGCGTCTGAAGAGGCCGAGCAAGACAAGGGACTTCTTCAGCCTGATCCACCTGTGTGGAAAACACGAGCGTTGCAGGATGGCAACAGCCAAGGAGCGTTGACTCAAGACCTGCAGGTTCTGAACATCTGGACTCCAATGGACTCTGAGGTTTGCACACTTTACATGCTCCTACACGAGACCCCCCAAAGCCACACAGATTTGCCACACAGATCTTCATAAACATACATCACAAAAAAGGTTTTTATTGAAATAGATCAGTGGTTAACATGTGATTACTGTAGGAAAGCAATCTCTTATCAAGGAATAATAATAGTAATTGTTGTTGTGGGTTTTTCGGGCTCTTTGGCCGTGTTCTGAAGGTTGTTCTTCCTAACGTTTTGCCAGTCTCTGCGGCCGGCATCTTCAGAGGACAGGAGTAGCACTCTGTGCTCTGGTGCAGTTTGTTTTGGAGTATTTATAGCTGTGGGATCAGCTTTTGTCCTTTTCAGGAGATGGGTGATTATGGTGATCAGTGTGTTTTTGTTGTGGGTGTATTGTTGTGACAAGGAGGTGAGATTATCTGTCGCTGTGATTGATGGGTGTCGTTAGCTGGTCTTTTGTGTGTAATGATCACCGGTCCTTGTGGCTGGGTAGAGTTCGTTGACCTTTTTCACGCTGTATTTTTCAGTGCTGGGAGCCAAGTTTTAAACTTTCTTCTTTTTTGTTGAAGCTCTGCTGGTGTTTGTGGATTTCAATGGCTTCCCTGTGCAGTCTAACGTAATGATTGCTGGTGTTGTCCAGTATTTCAGTATTTTGAAATAGAATTTCATGTCCAGCTTGTTTTAGGGCATGTTCAGCTACTGCCGATTTTTCCGGTTGTTTTAGTCTGCAGTGTCTCTCATGTTCTTTGATTCTGGTGTGGATCCTTCGTTTTGTGGTTCCAATATATACCTGGCCACAACTGCAAGGTATCCGGTATACTCCTGCAGTGGTGAGGGGATCCCTTCTGTCCTTTGCTGACCGTAACATTTGTTGTATTTTTGTGGTGGGCTTGAATACTGTTTGTAGGTTGTGTTTTTTCAAAAGTTTCCCCATGCGGTCCGTGACCCCTTTGATGTATGGCAGAAATACTTTATTTGTGGGTGGCTCTTTTTCCTCTTCAGTTTGGTGTTGTTTTCTTGGTTTGATGGATCTTGTGATTTCATTTTTGGAGTAGCTATTTGCCTGTAGGGCCCAATTCAGATGATTGAGTTCGGTGCTGAGAAATTGAGCTTCACAGTTCCGATTTGCACGGTCTACCAGTGTTTTGATTATGCCTCTTTTTTTGCTCTGGGTGGTGGTTGGAGTTTTTGTGTAGGTACTGGTCTGTGTGGGTGGGTTTTCTGTAGACCTTGCGTCCCAATAGGAGGTCAGTTTTGCGTAAGACCATGACATCTAAGAACGGGAGTTGGCCCTCTATTTCTTTTTCCATGGTGAATTGTATATTTGGGTGGATGCTGTTGAGATGGTTTAGGAATTCTTCCAATTTTTCTTCACCGTGGTTCCAAATTGCGAAGGTGTCATCCACGTATCGGAACCAGACTGTGGGTGCGAAGGGTGCCGAAGCCAGGGCCTGTTTTTTGAAATGCTCCATGTAGAAGTTTGCTATAACCGGGCTGAGGGGGCTCCCCATGGCCACTCCATCTGTCTGTTCATAGAATTCATTATCCCACTGAAAATAGCTGGTCGTTAGGCAGTGTTGGAAAAGGGCCTTGATGTCTTCTGGAAAGATCTGCTGGATGAGTGTCAGGGTGTCCTTTATTGGTACCTTAGTGAATAGGGATATTACGTCAAAGCTGATCAGTCTGTCCCCAGGGTTGAGTTTTAGGGTGCTGATCTTGCTTATGAAATGTCCTGAGTCTTTGATGTAGGATGAGGTTTGTCCAATGTGGGTCTGTAGGAGGGTGGCTAGGTATTTTGGCTAATTCATCTTTCCAGATGTCATGGTCTTACGCAAAACTGACCTCCTATTGGGACACAAGGTCTACAGAAAACCCACCCACACAGACCAGTACCTACACAAAAACTCCAACCACCACCCAGAGCAAAAAAAGAGGCATAATCAAAACACTGGTAGACCGTGCAAATCAGAACTGTGAAGCTCAATTTCTCAGCACCGAACTCAATCATCTGAATTGGGCCCTACAGGCAAATGGCTACTCCAAAAATGAAATCACAAGAGCCATCAAACCAAGAAAACAACACCAAACTGAAGAGGAAAAAGAGCCACCCACAAATAAAGTATTTCTGCCATACATCAAAGGGGTCACGGACCGCATGGGGAAACTTTTGAAAAAACACAACCTACAAGCAGTATTCAAGCCCACCACAAAAATACAACAAATGTTACGGTCAGCAAAGGACAGAAGGGACCCCCTCACCACTGCAGGAGTATACCGGATACCTTGCAGTTGTGGCCAGGTATATATTGGAACCACAAAACGAAGCATCCACACCAGAATCAAAGAACATGAGAGACACTGCAGACTAAAACAACCGGAAAAATCGGCAGTAGCTGAACATGCCCTAAAACAAGCTGGACATGAAATTCTATTTCAAAATACTGAAATACTGGACAACACCAGCAATCATTACGTTAGACTGCACAGGGAAGCCATTGAAATCCACAAACACCAGCAGAGCTTCAACAAAAAAGAAGAAAGTTTAAAACTCAACAAAGCTTGGCTCCCAGCACTGAAAAATACAGTGTGCAAAAGGTCAACGAACTCTACCCAGCCACAAGGACCGGTGATCACTACACACAAAAGACCAGCTAACGACACCCATCAATCAGAGTGACAGATAATCTCTCCTCCTTATCACAACAATACACCCACAACAAAAACACACTGATCACCATAATCACCCATCTCCTGAAAAGGACAAAAACTGATCCCACAGCTATAAATACAGTGGAACCTCTACTTACGAACTTAATCTGTATTGGAATGGTGTTCTTAAGCTGAAACGTTCTTAAGTTGAAGCAAAATTTCCCATTGGGATGCATTGAAAACCGATTAATCCGTTCTGGCTGTTTTTTGTTCTTATGTAGAGGCACGTTCGTACGTTGAAGCATTAGTTCCCATAGGAACTAATGCAAACGTTGAAGCATTAGTTCCCATAGGAACTAATGCAAAGCCGGTTAATCCGTACTCTACCACTAGGGGGAGAAATATTTTTTTTAACCTATGATGACCTAAGGTTAAAAAAAGGGCAGGAAAGTTTTTTTCCCCGTTCTTATCTTCGAGCTCCGTTCTCAAGTAGAAGCAAAATTTAGCGAACGGAGCTGTTCTTAAGTTGGATCGTTCTTAAGTAGAGACGTTCTTAAGTAGAGGTTCCACTGTACTCTACTCCCAAACAACTGCACCAGAGCACAGAGTGCTACTCCTGTCCTCTGAAGATGCCGGCCACAGAGACTAGCAAAATGTTAGGAAGAACAACCTTCAGAACACGGCCAAAGAGCCCGAAAAACCCACAACAACCTTTAATGCTTTGTGTTCCTCCCGTCTTCTTCAGCAACCGATTTCTCCCTTGTTCAGTCTTCCAGCCTACTCCCACCTATCTTCATATATCACTACAGCTTTATAGATGTTCAGCTCAAATATGATAATGTCTTAAATCTGCTTACAGCAATGTCTGTAAATATTAGAAATAATTGTGTGACCCTCCTCCTCCAACCTTCTGGACCACGTCGATTTTTCAGACCTGCATGGAGTCCTGCAGAATAGAATGCCGATCTTCTGGGATAGAAGTAGGAACCGACTCCCCCGTCTTCTCAGACAGCACTTCTCTTCTTTGGAATATATTTCCTCTCCTGGAAATTTATTTCGGCTATCACAAGCCTACAGAACCTCCATCAGCGGTTACAAATGAGAGAGAATTCTCACTCTGCAACCTCCGTCCATCTTGGCTCCGCCTCTCCAGAAGGGGTGCATGTTTTGACCGTGTGAATACCCACCGACCCAATTTTGGGGGTTGGCGGTGGAGGAAAAGGATAAAGGGAAGAAGGTCTGCAAGGGGAGGTGCAGTAGCAAAGGAAGACTAAATGTGGGAAGCTATTCCCTTGCAGAAAAGGGGGAAAGTTCCTTTTCTTTGAGTGCACCTCGCAGAACCCGCCCCTCTCCCGGGGAGGCGGGGTTCGCTCGGGAGAGTGACTTCTCCGGTTCTCGTTTCCGCCTTCTAAAAAGGACCAGACCTCCTTGGGGAAATTTTTTTTCATTGGGGCTGGTTGAGGATGCTGGGAGTTGTAGTCCACGGAAGGGACCCTCTCCCAGGTGTTCGCAAGACGGGGAGGTTGCTCTGGTCCCGCCACGGATCCGGTGGCCGACGAGGCAGGGGGAGAGCCAACCCAGCCTTCCAGGGCAAGCGCCGTCTATTGGCTTCTCCCCGCGGCCTCCGCCCCCCCCAACCTCCTTTCCCCGGGGGCGCACCGGCTCACTCGCGGCCCCTCCTGCCGCCGGCGGTGGCCGTGGGTTCGAAGTGGGCCACCTGCGGGTCCCGGAAGCCGTTCATCTCGAGGTTATCGTCGGGCACTTGACTCGGGTCCCGGCTTCGTCCACAGGCAGGCCGATGTAGATGAAGGGCCAGCCGGTCCCTCGGGCGAGGGGCGCTCCGGCCACCGGGTCCGGGTCCAGGTCCAGGGGGGTGGCGCGGGGTCGCCCGGTTCGAGAGCCGCCGGAGGGACGCCCCCGCGAAAAGGCCGGCCCCTCTCCTTCCGGACGCGCTTCCCCTTTTTAACAGCCTCCGCGTTCCCCTGGGCAGAGGATGGCAGGGCAGCGGGAGCCTCCTGGAGGCCCTGCCTATTCCTCCCTCGGCGGCTCCCTGCGTCTCTCCCGTCCGCGGTGGCCGCGCGTTCGAAGTGGGCCACCTGCGGGATCCGGTGGCCGTTCATCTCCTGGATCTTGTCGGGCAGGTACCAGCGGACTTGCTTGACTCGGGTCCCGGCTTCGTCCACAGCCATGCAGACATTGCAGAAGGACCGGCCGGCCCGGTCCCTCGGGCGAGGGGCGCTCCGGCCGCCGGGTCCGGGTCCAGGGCGAGGTGTGGGGGCCGCCCGGTGCCGGGGCCGCAGGAGGGCCATCAGCTTCTTCAGGTGCAGTCCCACCTTCTCCTTGGCCCGCACCAGGCAGGGGCAGAGGCTGGCCCAGGGGATGCAGCCCACCTTCGGACCGGACCGGCCTCCGTCGGCAGCGCTGGGGCCTCGTCCCCCTTCAGCCCCTCTTTGGTCGGAGGACGGCCGGGGAAACCCTCGCCGGCTCCCTGCGCCTCTCCTGTCCGCGGTGGCCGCTCTTTCCTGATCTAAGGGAGGTGGGATGCCCCCGCGGAAAAGCCGGCCCCTCTCCCTCTCCAGCCGGGCGCGCTTCCCCTTTTTATCAGCCTCCGAGGAGGGCAGGGCAGCGGGAGCCTCCTGGAGGCCCTGCCTATTCCTCCCTCGGCGGCTTCCCGGAGCCTCCACGTCTTCTTTTTTGTGGGAAGGGGGGGGCTCCATGCAGCACCCCGCTAGCTCCAGCTGGAGGCCGCTGGCCTCCTCCATTCCCTTTTTCCCATCCGGTGGTCCATCTGCTGCTGCTTTCCTTCCTTCCTCGGGAGAGGTCGGGAGAACGGCGCACCTCAGCTGCCCTTCGATCTCCGGCCGGAAGCTTGCCTCTGCGCTTCGGTCATCTTTTGCACCAGGGGCTGCTCCGCTCCTTGTGGCTCCCGTTTCTCCTTCCGCCCCTGCTGCTGCTGCTCCTCCCTCCTTATTAAGGGACAGCGAGAGGACCCCGCTGGAGGATGCTCCCTTGGGCTGGGTCTCCTCTGCCTCATCCTTTCTGGGTGGTTCCAGGGGCTGCTCGAGGGCAGACGTAGCTGGAGAAGGCGGCCGGCCCTGTGGCGTGGGCCCTTGAAGGGCTTCCTTCTGTCCTGAGGGTGCGCCGGGCGCCCGAGTGTTTTTGGCCAAGGTCTCTAAGAAACACTCGGATTTCTCCACCTGCAGTTTCTCAGCACCTGATTCTGGCGCTTTCTTCTCCGGCAGTGTCTCCATGTGTACGCCGGCTGGTTCTTCAGCGCGTCCTTCTGGCGACGTGACTTTGGCCGGAGCCACAGGGGGAGGGGGCAGTTTGGGTGGCCTCTTGGAAGACGGCCCCCTCAGGAGCTGCACCGGGCTCGCTGGAAGCGCCTTCCCTCTGGGATGCTTCAGGATGAGGAGGGGCAGGCGCGGCGCGTGGGCCTCCCCCTTGAAGACTTCCCCTTTGGGGTCACGGGGTTGCCAAGGAGCAGAGGTCCTCTCCGCCGTGGACATCCGAAGCTTCCTCGTGGACACCAGAGACTTGTGTCTGATGTTGAGTTCAATCAGGTAAAGGGCTTCTCCAGCCATGAAGGCTAAGGAGAGGTCTTTGGGCCGAGGGGTTTTGTTCCCCCGATGGATCAATTTGGGCAGAAGACTCGGAGAAAGAGCACTGAGTCTTTGGAAGGAGTCTTCCACCGCCCCGGGGAACGTGCCTCTCTTGATGGCCGCCATCTTCACCCGGAGGTGGAAAAGGAGCCGCCGGAGTTCGTCCGGATCCATGGAGAGGAGAACGTCCGTCTCTCGGGGTCCATGGAAAGCTGCCCGGTTCCTGCCCAGCTGCACCCCAGGGGGGGACAAAGCAAGCTTCTTGTTTTTTTCCGGTGCCACCGGGTGGAGAATAGAAAAGGCTTTGGTTCCTGGGAGTCTCTGTAAACGTTTGGCAGGGCTGGACGGAGCATCGAGGTGGTTTTGAGCCGCCATCCGGACGGGCCTCAGTCGTAATTTGGGGGTTGGCTTTTGCGGGCCGCTTTCCAGCGGCACCAGGCAATAGTCCTCCAGGGTGTAGAAGTGCCCGAGCGACCTGAGGACCACCGAAGGGATCCCACACTGAATCTGGACCATTTTCTTTTTGATGTGATATTCGAGGCGCTCTCTCGTCTCCTCGTCCATGTTCTTCAGGGCGAAAGCCTCGGGGTCAAAGTCTTCCGGCTTGCAGGTCGAGCCCACCAGCCTGTTCTGCTCAGGAGGTGGGGTCTGTCTGGTTTTAGGAAAGGCCCTTGGTGTGGCTTCCTCCGGGACGTTGCAAAGGGACAATCCTGCGGGTTTCTGCTCCTCCACCTCCTGATTAGGGAATGTCCATTTCAGACAGGGGGGATTGGCCACGGGTGCTGGTGCTGGCCCCATTTGGATTTCGAGTGATTTCTCCAACAGGACGATACCGTTTTCTCTCCCATAAGCTGAACGCTCGCAGAATTTTAACTGGGCAAAGAGGGGTAGAGCCTGGGGTTTGGCTTCTTCTGGGAGGCGTCCTGTAAGGTCCCTTCTTCTGGGAACCATCCTTTCCCTTTCCGGAGGCCTTTCGGGAACCAGCAGAACATCCGGGGGTTCCAGCTTGCCCTTCACCAGGTCAGGATCATGCAGTTTGGAGCTGGGACCAGGGATGTTACTCTCTGATTCGTCCATGGAGTCTGGTCTTGTTCCCGAAGAACCTTTACTGGTTGTCAAGAAGCCTCCATCACTAGAATGCCAACCCCAGCCTTTCAGATGATACGGGTAGGAAGAAGGGGAGGATGAGGAGTGGGAGGAAGACGTACAACAGGAGGAAGAGGAGGAAGAAGAGGGGGTCCTGACGAGGAGGTTGGCCCTCAAGGGAGATGTCGTCCTGTGATATTCTAGAGACAAATCCTCCTCTTGACTCCTGCTGCCCCAGCCATGGAGGGTGCCTTCGTAAGTCACCGGAATGTGCCTCTGCCTCTCACAAGGGAGCTCATAGCTGCAAACCAAAGAAAGAAGCACTTGATATGTTGCGGGGGAAAGAAGCAAGAAGCATTTCCAAAATGTGTGCCTCCTTGACAGGGGTTGGATTCCGTGATGATGATGATTAAAAAATAGCCTCAGTCAATCAAAACTATGAAAGCGTTGACTTTTATAGTTTTGATTGACTCGGTCAATCAAAACTATAAAAGCGTTGACTGGTATTACAAAGCAGACACACATTTTAAACTTAAGTATCTGTTAAATATCAGTGCAGTATGTACCCTGTTCCTAATACTGCTGTTTTTTGTTCCTAATACTGCTGTTCTGATGGTGTTATTGCTGAGATATGCAACTGCTTATAATAAATACGTTGTGAAATTTCTTGATATTGTTCCCAAAGCCCCAATGACTACAGGGACCACTGAAGTATGTTTCATCCACAAGCGAGATGTTTCGATCGCCCGGTCTCTGTACTTTGTTAGTTTTTCCAATTCTTTATTTTCAACTCTGGCATCCCCTGGAATTGCATTGTCAGTGATCCGGACCTTTCTTCCTTCTATCACTACTCTGTCTGGTGTGTTATGTTCAAGGTGTCTGTCTGTTTGGATCTGGAAATCCCACGGGATCTTGAATTCCTCATTTCCTGCACTTTCCCTACCTGATGTTCCCATGGGTTTTTTGGAGGCCGGCAAGTTATATTTTTTGCCTAATGACCAGTGCACTGGTCTATCTATCATGTTGTTGTTGTTATTAAAAAAAGAAAAGAAAGAACAAATCTAAAAAGAAGCTGGCTCTTGTGAAAGGTCAGCCGAAGACTAGGTCATATACAAAGGAAGCATGGAGAAGGTTGCAGCTCTGGATCATAAACGTGCATGGGTTCCTAGGCTATTCATTTTGTGAAACCCTTACTCAGGTAGAAAGGCTCGGCCGATCCACTGGCCGCAATTTCCTTGAGTTTGGAAAGGACAGTAACTCTGCCTCTGCTGCCTCTACATCATTATTCATCTCTCATGTGCAGATGTTTTTTTGCTCAGAGTGGGCTAACAAGGGGCTCGTCTCGTCTTCTCTTTGAACACCCCCCCAAAAAAGAGCCTGGGAAGGGTTCACCTACCTGTCGAACCCGGAGATCAGCCACTCCCCACAAGTACAGGTGGATGCTGCAGCAAGAAGCAAAATAAAAGAACAGAGAGAAATAACACAACATCATGATGCTGCTACTCATTATGGCTGGGACTGCAACCGTTCATTGCATTGCAGAGCCTTTGATATCAGCCGGCATGTTTCATTGGGCAAATCGAAACCTTGGACTGTCGTGAACCACCCTTGCCATCTTACATTCGCATGATGCCAGATCAGAGAGGCACAGGGCCTGGCCAAAGATAACGTGGCAGGTATGCCATGCCCCTGAAAGGACGCCTCTCCAGCAGCCACGCCTGGGTGGAAACGGGGGGGGGGGGGACGCCTCATGGGTGAGACAGCGGGGGGGGGGTCACAAGGAGACAGCACCACCCTTCGGTTTTCCCACCTCCACGGAGAGCAGAACCTTTCTAGGAAGCGTCAGGAAAAGAGAGGAAGCCTGAAGCCCTCGCCCCATTTCTATGAAACATTTCCAGAACAAATGGACAACAAATCCCATGGTCCCTGCTTGCTAGGGGCGATGGCGATTTAGAGCAGCATCCCCAGAGGGCGTGGAGATCAGCACGGACTGACTCCTAGCTCACAAGCGGCAGCAGGTAAACCCCAGACCAACGCACCGGGAAAACCACTTAACGTGGCATTGAAATGATCTGGTACCTGGCAGAGAGAAAGCGTAGGAAGAAGGTGACGGACAAGGGAGGGGAAGCCACTCCTCGCCATTCCTTGGCAGGGTTCGCAGATCCACGTCTTGCTCTGTTTCCAGCTCCGGGTTCAACTCCAGCTCGGCTCGAGGCGCTTGACCCGTCCCTCTGCGTGAGCTGAGCCAGGTTTTCAGCATCAGCCACAGAACTCGCACCAGCCCGAAGAAGCAGGCTACCAAGAGGCGCCTGGATTGACACGAGGCTCCAAATGCCGGGTGGAAGGTGTTCACCAACCTCCGCTGTTTGCTGCCTTCCAGGACTGGCAGGGCGGTCCCATCCCAGTCAGAGTCAGGCCAGCCCGGGTCGCTGCTCTTGAGCTCTGGTCCCCCACCAGGCTCCTCCTGCAGGATGGGGAAGAGGTCCCCCAGGTCGCCGCTCTGGAGCTCTGGTCCCCCATCAGGCTCCTTCTGTAGGAACAGGGAACCCAGAACCAATGTCACATATGCGTACCTCATGCCGTCTCCTTCCACAGACAAGAGCCAGGGAAGAGGGGCATTCAGCACTGTCACTGTCAGTGAGTGACCCAATTGTGCCAGGCAGGGAGGAGAGCAGGGAGGTTTTCCTCCAAAAGTTTGGCCAGGCTTCAGTGATGTCACAATCGGGGCTAAGAGACACCTTGGCTAGGATGGGGCCCCCCACCCCCACCCCCACCTACCCACCCTAAGGGGAGGCAACAGCTGCCTATTTATTTTATTTTTTTATTTATTAGATTTTTATCCCGCCCTTCTAGACATATGTCTACTCAGGGCGGCTCACAATAAAATCATTCATAAAAACAATTAAAACAACAATTTACATTGACAATATTAGTATAATCAAGATGGAAAATATGAAACAAAAGATTGAGTAGAAAGTAAAAGTCAAGTACAGTGGTGCCTTGACTTACGAACTTAATCCGTTGTGGAACGGTGGACGTAAGTCAAAACGTCCGTAAGCCAAAGCACCATTTCCCATAGGAATGCATTGAAAACCGATTAATCCGTCCCGGCTGTTTTTTGTCCTCATGTCAAGGTGCCGTTCGTACGTCAAGGCATTTGTTCCCATCGGAACGGATGCAAAGCCGGTTAATCCGTCCTCTACCGCTAGAGGGAGAATTATTTTTTCTTTTTTTCTTCTTTTAACCTAAGATGAAAAAAGTGCAGGAAACCACGGAGGGAACCAACAAACACAGTTTGAACAGAAAACCTTTAAAACCAAGCACATTTAAACCGAGACAAGTGCCTTTTAGGATAAAAAAAGGGCTGGAAATGAGGGAGGAAGGGAGGGAACACCTTTTAAACAGAACACCTTTAAAACGGAGCACCTTTTCAACCAAGCCAAGCACCTTTTAGGTTTAAAAGAGGGAGGGATTGCACCAACAATCAGCAACCATTCTTCCATCACAGAACTCCTCATCAGAAAAAGAAAGCATAGAGAGAGGGGGGGGGTTGAGACTTGAGTCTAAGCTGCATTTTAGACCTCCATCAGCCCAAGAAACCTTTGGAACACCACTTCCGATTTTAAAAGCAGACGAGTACTGTACAGTAAAATGCATTCCGGCCGAAGGAAAAAATCACCAAAAAAATAAAAATAAAACACTGCAAGTCCCTGGGGCTGCAAAAAACAAAACAAATCCAAAAATAAACAGAAACCTAACCCCACCAGCCCAATCCCACCCTGGAAAAGCCACAAAAACAGTTTTTTAAAAAGCAAAAGGCTGCTGCCTTACCTCCACCGCCCCAACTGCCGCGCCGGGTGCTGGCTTCCCAGGCTCCCAAAGCCCCGGCCCCCGGCTGCTTTTCCTTCCTCCTCCTGCGCCGCTGCCGCACGCCCCGTCCACGGAGGAGCCCCTCAGACCCAGGCCTTCGGCGGCGCCGACTCACGAGTAGATCCGCACCAGGGCTGGGCAGGGAGCGCACCGGCTTCCCGTGCCCAGCGGCGATCCGGAGCGCCCCCCCGCCTCTCCTTCCTCCTCCTGCGCCTCAGGAGTAAAAAAGTTCCCTGACCGCCTGCTCTGACCGTTGGGGCGAAAGAGCGACAAAGCAGCAGCCCCTTCGCCACCAACGCTTTGAATTTCCCGCCCTTTCCCCCCCTGCCTTTTTTGTGTTCGTAGGTCAAAGCTCCGGCCGCAAGTCAAAGCAAAATTTTGCAGCCGGAGCTGTTCATAAGTCAATTGGTTCGTAGGTCAGGGCGTTCGTAAGTCAAGGCACCACTGTATTGACAGGAGGGAAGGCCTGCCTGAAGAGCCACGTCTTTAATTGAAAACACCCAGCGAGGGAGCCAGGCAGATCTCTGAGGGGAGACTGTTCCAAAGGCGAGGGGCCACCGCCGAGAAGGCCCGGTTTCTTGTTCTTTCTTTCCGGGCCTCTCTCGGCGTTAGGCCCCTCAGCCGTCCCTCCTGGCTATGCCGAGTGATTCGGGTAGATCTAGGTGGGAGAAGGCGATCTGCCAGGTATCGAGGTCCTAAACCGTTTAGGGCTTTATACGTCGTCATTAACACTTTGAAATCAATGCGGAAACGAATGGGCAGCCAATGTAAGGCAGCCAGAGTGGGAGAGATATGCTGATGTTTTCTCACCCCACTAAGAAGTCTGGCTGCCGCATTCTGCACCATCTGAAGCTTCCGCACCAACCTCAAAGGTAGCCCCACGTAGAGCGCATTACAGTGGTCTAATCTCGAGATTACAAGCGCATGGACCAGAGTGGTGAGGGCCTCACCATCGAGATAGGGTCGCAGCTGGGCAATCCGCCATAGATGGAAATAGGCGGAGCGGACCACTGACGCCACCTGGGTTTCCATGGTGAGCGCCGGGTCCACATGGACCCCCAAGCTGCGAACCTCACTCTTTGCGGCGAGGGTCACCCCCCCAAAAGAGAGGGAGTTTCCCAAGCCGCCGATGGAGGGGCCACCGACCCTCAGGACCTCCGTCTTGTCCGGGTTCAGCCTCAACCCATTCTCCTGCATCCATTGCAGTACAGCCTCCAGACAGCGCTGAAGGGACAGAACGGCATCCACTGCAGCTGGAGAAAAGGAGATGTAGAGCTGGGTGTCATCAGCGTACTGGTGGCACGAGGCCCCACACCCCCTGATGACCCCACCCAGCGGCCTCATATAGATATTAAACAGCATTGGGGAGATGATCGAGCCCTGTGGAACCCCACAATTGAGACTCCACGGGGCCGATACCCTCTCCCCAAGCTGAACTCTCTGAGGACGATCCTCCAAGAAGGATCGGAGCCAGGCAAGCACCAAGCCACTGATTCCCAACTCGGAGAGCCTCCCCAGGAGGATAGCGTGGTCGACGGTATCGAAGGCGGCTGAGATATCGAGGAGGACCAGCAAAGACGTTTTGCCCGTCAGCCTCCCTCAGCAGGTCATCAAACAAGGTGACCAATGCCGTTTCCGTACCGTGGCACAGCCTGAAGCCCGACTGGAACGGATCCAGGGCATTGGTTTCATCCAAAAGAGCCTGAAGCTGATCAGCCACCACCCTCTCCACCACTTTGCTGAGGAAGGAAACATTGGCGACGGGCCTATAATTGCCAATATCGTCCGCCACCAAATTTGGTTTCTTCCTAATGGGCCTAATGAGTGTCTCCTTGAGGGCAAGAGGGACTTTGCCCTCCTGGAGAGACCCATTAATTATCGCTGTGGCCCATTCCTTTGTATGCCTAGTCCCCATGGATGGGAGGGCTCAAAAACCCCAAAGGGAGGGGCCCGAGGATTTCGGCACGTGTCCCTCCATGGGAAGCAGCCCCCCTGGCTTGTTCCGAGGGAAAAAACTGGCCTCCCCGAGTCAAGGATCAAGAGCAGCAGGGAGCCCTGGCAAAGGGGTTCCAAGTGAGGAGGTGGCTGGTAGTCCCGGGGCATCCGCCATGACCCGCCTGGCCATCGGGCCCCCTAGATCGGTGAGCTCCCTCTTCCTAAGATCTCTGAAGGGCCACGTGCTCAGATCCACAGCTGTAGACGGGCCAGAGTTTCAACCCGGTGGTGTGCGAGTCCGTTCCCTCCCAAAGGCTTGCTCTCCTCCACCTGATCCGTACCAAACGCTGCAGGAAGACACCCCCCCGGGGCAGAAAGTTGTTGGAGCAGCCGCAGTGTAGAGCTTAAGAGAGCCTGAGCGTGGGGTTCGAGTCGCGCTGAAGGGTCAAGCGGTCTGTGAGCTGTGAAACTCGTGGGTTGGCCTTGAGCCCGTTGTTCCGTCTCAGCCTTGGCCTACCTCACAAGATGGATGTAAAGATCAACACAGGGAGGAGGAGATGCCTACAAGTTTATACCTGAAACTCACCAGGAGATAAAGGCAATAACCTGTAATAAACTTGGCTCTCCTCGTGCAGAATTTTGGTTTTTAAAGAATCAAGGAGACCGCTTCCAGGGCGGGGGCCTCTCTTTCCTACCTATTGCCTAAGGACCCTTCCCCAAACAAAGCCTCTAAGTGCCCCCCACACACACACGCACGCGCGCCAGGACCTCTTCAACACTAGAAAAATGTTGCAACAACCACCCTAAGGAAAGAGGCTCAGGACAGGGGAAAAGTATAAATAGTTTTTATTTTATTTTAGCGCACGCGCATACACAAAGAAACTCCCAGCTGGGTGCCACTCTTCGTGGGATAGAAAAGAGTGAAGGAGGCGCCAGTGCGCGCTGCAGCTGCAGGGCAGCCGAAAGCCAAGGGGTGGCTCAGCCCAAGGGGCCGGACGGAGGACCTGGACGTGGCCCTGCTGGTGGCCGGCACCCACGGGCGCCCACCCACCCCTCCGTGCTGCCCAGGCAAGCTGAGGGAAAGCCCCATCCGCTCACGTTGCCACCGAATCTCTCCCCTTCTGTCAGGGGGAGCTGGGCCCCAGGGGGCCCCCAGGCAGAGAATGAGCCCCCCCCCCCCCAGTTCAGGCTGGGAGAAAAGCGCCTTCCGACGCAGGCTGTGTTTACAAAGGTGCTCGAGGGTGCCTCCTGGCCCTGCCAAGGGGGGGGGGGCGGTGGTCCCCAGAAGGAACTTTTTCATGCACTGCTAAAAGGTGAAGGAAGCCGGCCTGGGGCCCCCAGTCGGGACCGTGAGGGTCCTCCCCTCCTGCACAGGCAGAGGAAGCGACACCCGCTGCCAAACCCCACGGAAAAACCACCGCCCTTGTTCCCGGAACATTTTCCAGCTGGGATGTCCAGCCCAGCGTGGACGGCAGGGGGTTCTCGGCCCAGTCGGGAGCCAGAATCATGTCAGGGGTGACCAGGGAGTCACAGAAGGCACGGATGGTGAGAACGGGGCTGGGGGAGAACCTGCCGAGCGGCCATCCCCCGAGCCGGGAGAGGGGGCTGCTTGGGGAAGGCTGCCCCTAAAAGCCTCGAGGCGCCACAGAGTCCACTGTGGATCTGGTCCTACAGAAGGAGCAGGCAGGTGGAGAGAGCAGCCCAGCCCCTGCCCCCAGGGAAAGAGGGAGGCTGAGGAGACCCATTCTGGGGAGGAGAAAGAACCAGGGAGACGGTGCTGGGAGGGATCCCCCCCTCCAGGCTGGGCGTCCTCTGGCGTCAGGTTCTCCTCCGGGGCTTCCCTGAGGCCACAGGGACGGGAGGTCGGGGCACCTCTGCCACCCACGCCAAGGGGTCAGTCACGTCTGTGCCAGGGGCACCTCCTCCAGGCCTTCCTTGCCCAGCCGGTACCGGGCCAGATCCTTCCTGGTGACCATGCCCACCACCTGGAAGGAGAGAGAGAAATGGAAAGACAGAAACCCACGAGTAGATTCAGAAAAGGGACCCTCTCAGGAACTGGGTGGTAGGAAGTGGGCTTTCTACCAAGCCAGACCCATTGATCCTCTAAGGAGGGCAGCATGGGGCAGTGGTCAGAGGGGTGGCCTCGCCCTCCAGGGAGCTGGGTTCCAACCTTCATCCAGGCGTGAAACTCACTAGGTAACGCTCCATCTGGCCTACCTTCCACGGTGGCTGCAAGGATGAGCAGGGAGAGAGGCATGCACCCCCACTTGGGGGGGGGGGGGGGAAGGCAGTAGAAAAAAGATGATTTTCAGCAACCCGCATTTCGAGGGGTGTCTGGCAGAGAGCTGGGGTTCCCAGCTGTCCCCCTGAGTCTGGCCCTTTTGCCTCTGAGGCAGAGGCTCTGCCCCCCAGCGACAAGCCTTCCCCCCCACGCCACCCCCTGCCACCAGGGTCAGGCCCACAAAGGGCAGCGGGGGGGGCGGGGCGGGGGGGGGGGGGCAAGCCTCGACTCACCTGGTTATGCTTGTCCACCACCACGAGGTGCCGTAAGCCCAGGGCCCGGAACAGCTTGAACACCCTCGGCAGGGACGCCTCCTGCACGGAAGAGAGCGCTTGGGTGGGGGTGTCTCAGGGGGGAGGGGGAAGAAGGACACCCCCCCAATTCTAAGGAAAGAGGGGACCACCCCTTCCTTGCCATTCCCTTCCTCCCACGGGACACCCGACCCAGCAGGACTTCCTGCCTCTCCTCGTGCTTTGGAGATGGGCACTCAGAGGAGGAAGCCCCAAGAAATGCCCCCTCCAGCACCCACCCCCTGGGCGCTGGGCGGGCCGTCCCTTGCGCCCTCGTCTGCCTCCAGCGGATCAGGGCCACGGCTGGTTGCGCTCCCGATAGGACAGCTTCCTGCCCTACCAAGGACCCCCCCTTCTCCCAACCCCAACCAAGCACGGCGTGCGCACAGGAAGCGCGCCGTCGAGGGCCCCCTGCCCTCCCAAAAGCGACCTGTGCCCAGGACCCCCCGCCTCTCCCCCCCCCCCCCGGTTCCCCGAGGAAGGCCACCACCTGGGGCACGGTGTAAGGCGAGGGGTTCATGAACTCCGTCAGGTCCATCATGCACTCCCGCTCGTCCTGGGAGACGTGGATGGACTGGATGGGGGGGGAAGCGGGGGTAGGCGTCCCGGAAGTCCTTCAGCTTCAGGCGGTGCTGGACCAGGGAGAGGTTCGCTCGCTCCACAAAGACCTGCAAGGAGGAAGGAAGGCTTCGGTGGGCAGGGAGGGCGGCCGGACCCGGGAGGCGGCCGGACTCGGGCGGCGCCCGTCCACCCGGCAGCCCCTCCGCCAGCTTTCCGCCATGCCTTGGTCCCGCTCCCCAGCCCCCCCCCCTTGTGGCCCAAAGCGGCCGTCGGGCAGGAAGGGCATCCTGGGAGCGCCCCCCCCCCAGGCAACCCTGGAGAGACCTTATACCTTGTGCTTGAGGAGCACAATCAGCTGGGAGCGCAGGATCAGGCCTCGCAGGCCGGCCACCTACAAAAGAGAGAGAGAGAGAGAGAAGGGTGTCCTGGGACTGGACTTGGCAGCCTCCCTGCCATCTCACACACACACACACCGGGTTCCTTCCTTCTGCCCAACTAGAGGGGGCCAGGGCAGAGGGAGGGGGGCCCGAGAGGGGTGGGTGGGTCGGGGCGCCTCGTGTGTCAAATTCTCTCGCTGCTTGACTCAAAGCCCCCACGCCAGTCTCGCCCCACCTGTTCGTGACCCGGGAGGAACTCCACCACCGGGAAGCCGTTGTGGTTGGAAGCGGCGTCGCTGAGGATGTCCACCACGGTGCCGACCTTCTCGATCCTCCGCAGGCAGGTGACCGGCGTGCTCATCACTTCCCTGGGGAGGGAAGGAGGCCCACGGGTCACGCCCTGGCCCACACCCGACCAGGCCAGACGTCGAGGGGCAAAAAATCCTCCCCCCCCCAAAACCAGCCAAGGGCAACTTCCATGTACCCCCTTATCAGGTCAGACACAGGAGAGTTCTAGATGGGAAATGCTTTTGGGTTTCAAAAGCACGTTTCTAGACCTTCAGCCTTTTAAAAAAAGAAATGGCTTGAAACCGCAGCCCAAAGATCTGAAAGTCACAAAACAGCTCCGGGACTCCAGCGTCCAACGGAAAACCTCAAAGGCGGGTGAGGGGCATTCAGGAGTTCTGTCCCTTCCCCGTTCCAAGATCTGCCCACCCAGGACCCCCACCGGGCAGCCTACCTGGCCGTGAACGAGTGCGAGGTGACGGGGGCTTCCCAGTGGAGGAAGGGGACGCTCTGCAGCTGGATGTGCATGTCGTACAATCCCTGCAGGAGCAGCAAAAGAGGAGAGGAGGCGCATGATCCGGAAGCCAACTGCTGGGGAAAAGCTGAGCTTCCCCGTTTCGTTTCGGGCTCCCACCTGCATCCGAAGCAATCCAGCGTTCACCCTCCCAACCCAACCCACCTGGCGACGGGCAGACGGATGTCCTGGGATGAGGCTGTTGAGATTTATTTGTGCCCGAAGGGTGACTTGACCCGATCCCTAACACCACAACCATTCCTGCACTAACTGCAGGTTCCCAGTTCTTGGTGCAGGTGCTGTTTTGTAAGTCATGGGGTGTAACCCTCTCCCCAGTAAAACATATTGGGGGGGGGGGGAAGTAGTTTTTCACTTTTAAGTTTTGTAAAAGTTTTAATAGCAAGTTTCTAGACAGGCTTTGAAAGCAGAGATCCGTGACTTGCTTTGTAAAATCAAGCCCCTCACAGGCCAGAAGAGGGTCCAAGCAGGGTCTCCCCGGGGAGAGCGTTCTGGCAGGGGCCAAGCCAGGCTAACAGAAGGCAAAGCCGCCGGACCGAACAGAGCGGGGTTGACATTATGGCCCCTTCAAATTCAGCCCCTCTCAGGGGAGATGTATGGACCGCCCTTAGACGGGCCCGTTCAAAGGGAGGGCCAACAGACCTACCAGTGCAGCAAATAACAGGCTGGGGGTTTCGTGCAAAATACGTTGGGCAGGATGAGGGGAAAAGTCGCTTTTTAAGATAACACCTTCCAAAACCAGCACGTCACCCCTTCTTACCTCGACAAAATAATCCCCTACAATCTTCGCCGTCATCAGCACCAGCATGATGGGGAAGCCGTAGGTGATGTTCCCCGTGGCCTCCATCATGATGACCGTCAGGCTGAGGGTCATCCGCACGATCCCTCCTGGGAAGGTCAGGGGCATTGATTCAGTTTGGGGCTTCTCTTCCCAAGGAGACGGGCCGAGGCCTTAAAAAGCTCGCGCCTCCCCCAGAAGAGGCAGAAAAGCATTTTTACTCAAGCTGTCGACCAGGCGACCGGGTGAGAGGAAGGGGCGCCTTGAATGAGAGCCCTGTTTTTCTCTCTTGAATCTCTGGGATGGGAACAACCACGAGACCACCCAGGTAAAAAAGATTTCAAAAGTTACAACTCCTTTTGGGAACAGGAACAAGCCGAGAAACTAATGCCTTGTTTTGCAAACAGACAACATTACATTCAATTTAAAGTGCTACAGATTAAGGTCATCCGGTTTTCCAAAAGGAAGAGAGACACACACACCCCGCCTTCCTGTGCCTTCCTCCCGACACCACCCCCCCCCCCGCAAGTCCCTCCTCACTCACCTAGCTGTGCTGCAGCTCCCATCAAGGCGTACTTCCCCGGGTCTGCCCAGATCTGTAAAATCCAGCACAAGGAACATGAGTGTATTCAAACTGCATGACAGGAGGGCGGGATAGAAAAGTGGGATAGCGCTCTCTCTCCTCTGCCGCCCCCCACCCCAAAAGAGGATTCCTTTACATTCTGAACATCAGTGAAAGATCAGCAGAGCTTGGAAAAATTACTTTTCAAACTATAGCTCCCATCTTGGATGGGGGATTGTGGGCATTGTAGTCTTTAAAGGCAACTTCTCCAAGCTCTGCTGACGAGCACCAGGTCAAACCATGAGGGGAAGGGTCTCAAGAGTGCAGGGGTGCGCTTACCCAGCCGCTAGTAGTGGAGGCGAGCAAAATGCCAAACAGGCGCCCCCAGGCGGCTCCTATGAGCAAAGAGGGGATGAAGACGCCCGCCGACACTGTCAACCCATACGTCCAGCAAGCCAGGAAGAAATATATCAAGGTGAATGTCCCCAAAGTCATGGGGTCATAGGTGCCTGCAAATGGGGGTGGGGGGAGGAAGGGAGGGAGACAGGAAGAGGGTCACAAAAACGGCAGCTTTTCCGATAGAGAACTTGGCCTTTCAACAAATCTAAAACCAGAAAGATTTGGGAAGGGGCCGGTCCTCTCCGCTCCTGAAAAAAAAGGGTGCTCCTCAGAATTCTGCCTTCCCTCTCACGACAGACAGACCCCGGTCCCCGGGGGCCCAGCGGAGCCAGTGAAATCGGAGCAGCTGCCTCTTCGCACACCGTCTGCATTTCTGTTCCTGCCATTCCCAGACTATAACGATCAGGCCGGTTTCCAGACCATCTGCCTCTCCGGATCCAAAAAGGCTGGGCGATGGGTTAAGGGACCGTCGTTAATGAGATTAACAACCTGTCGGCAGGCTGGGTCTCTTTCCCATCTTGTCCCACGGCCCTCTTATAACTTCAGCCTGTTGTAGGCTGCATTTTTAAGAATCACAGCCTCCGAAAGCTGTCCAGTGAAAAAGGTGAAGAGGCTGCAGGATCCCGGGGAGGGTGAACGTCTAACGCGACCATTGCTCTACCCGTTTGATCCCAGCCGAGAAGGCAAAACCCTTCCCTGCTTCCCCCCAATGGCAAGCCAGAGGGCAACTGACCTGGGGGGTCGTGGAAGAGGCGGACGACGCTCTTTTCGGGCGTGTTGAAGAAGGCGGCGGCCATGGCGTTGTATTCGCCATCGGGGCAGAACAGCTGGCAGAGCAAAGGCCGGGAGAGAGAACGAGAAAGAGCCTCGTTAGCCCCACGGGCAGCAAAACCGAGCCTGGCGGGGCAGAAGGCCCCGGGGGCACAGCAGAAGCGAGGGTCCCACAAAGGTCATCCAATCCAACCCCGGCTGATGCAGGGAAATCCACGGCTACAGAATCAGGAGGGCCAGCCGGCCAGGCTCTGGCTAAGAAACCTCCAGCGAAGGAAAGTCCACCACCTTCTGGCGCGGTCCGGTCCGCTCTCTGACAGCTCGGCACAGCCTCTGAGAGCTACCTTTTTTCGAACTGCCTGCACGTCCCCTGTGGCTTTCCACCTCAGACACCACGAGACTTCCACCACCTCCGAGCCCCCTCTTGCTTCAAGGCCTCCCCCCTCAGCCCAACAGCAGCACGCAAGTCTTCCCCAGGAAAGCATTACACCCCACCCCACCCCCTTCCCCAGGCACGGCCACCAGTCGGTGGCCCTCCCTACCTGGAGGGGGTACGCCATGCTGTTGCCCTGCAGAGGCTGGCAGTCGCTGGAGGTGTAGATCATCACGAAAGCCACTGAGGCGGTCACGGCCCCCACCAGCATGGCCTCAATCACCTGCAGGCACGGGCGGTGGATGTACCTGGGGAGTCAGAATACAGGCGCAAAGGGCCCACGGGTCAGCGCCCTCCTCGTTGAAGAGGGCAGACCAGGCAGGAAAGGCTCAAAGCCCGGCACTTCTTGGCTGCCAAAGGAACCCCTGGATGATGAAGCAGGAGGGGATGGGGGAAGGAAACGGATGGCAGGGGGGTGGACAGGAGAAGGAATCGACGGAGCACTGGTGCTTCTTCAGGCCAGCCACAAAAGCTGATTCTGCATTCAAGCCACAGGGCCAGAAAAATAATAGCTTTTCCTGCATCTGCAGAAAGGACATTCCTCGGTCTCTTCCCACACAGCCCAAGGGAAGCGTAATGATTTTCCCAAACTCTCCCTCCTTCCTCCTCATTTCACAAACAAGGATTTCAAATGCATTTCTCTTCTGCTGTCAAGTTTTCTACCCTCTTCCCAAAGTTCTGTCCCCTAAGCATGGAACTGCTCTTCCTAGACAGCATGAAAAACCCTTGTGCGGACACTGAGAAAGATGGGTGTCAAAAGCTCTCCCTGCGGAGGTTTGCTATACCTGGGGGGGGGGGAGGCCTCCCTCGCACTCACCCCCTGGGACCCCCTTTGCTGCGCGACTGCAGGGGGAAGAGAAAGGAAAAGGCAGAGTCTGCCACTCTGCCCGGGGTTCCTCTCCGACTCAATGCTTCCAGAGCCCTGGCTTGGGGGGGGGGGGGAGGCAAAGCCGTGGGCTGCCCCAAGGGGCCCTCTCTCCCCCCACCCCCCGAGGCTCAGAGTTAGATCCTCAGCTTCCAGCGGAACCCAGGAGTTTTGCTGCACTTCTTGGTAGGGGCCATGAGGCTGGAGAGCTGGGAGGGGACGAGGCAGCGAGCGGGGGGGGGGGGGGCTTACCTGATCCGGAACATGGTCACCCAGTAGTTCAGGGCGTTGAACATCGCTCCGAGGATCCCACCTGTGGCCGGGAGGGAGGAAAAGGAAAAGGAAGGAAAAGAGAAAGAAAAAAGGAAAGAAAGAAGGAAGAGATGGATGGATGGATGGATGGATGGATGGATGGATGGATGGATGGATGGATGGATGGATGGATGGATGGATGGATGGATGGATGGAAGGATGGATGGAAGGAAGGAAGGAAGGAAGAGAAGCCTCTGTCAGGATGGACAGAAGCTGAAAAAACTGGCCCCAGTGGCCTGCGTGCCGTTGGGCCACGCTGTGGGCGAAAGCAGCCACTCGGGCCCAAGATGGTGAGGGTGGTGGGAACAAACTGCCCTCGAAATCCCTGAAAAGTCCCCTGAGAGACACCCCAGGGGAGCCAAGCCAGCTCCACGCAATGAAAGACGAGGACAACTCCTCATGGCTTCCCTCCCTCTCTCCCTCCCTCCGGTTTCCAGCCCCTGAGAAAAAGGCGAAACTGGATCGTGGCCACTGCTGGGAGAAAGGTGGGGACTCCTTACCCACCACGCCCATGAAGATAAAGATCGGGATTTCTTGGAAGGAGTAGCCCATCTTCTGTAAGGAAGCAGAAAGAGGCAACCTCTAAGGTGATGCCAGCGACATAAACACCAACCCACCACGGAGACGCCCGCCTTGCCCGCAGAGCTTGGCGAAGATGTTTTTTCAGACTACGACTCCCATCGTTCCTCCATCAGAGAAGCCACTGGGGAATCTGGGTGCCGTAATCCACATAAAAGGAACCCAGCCAAGCTCGACTCTGAGGGGGCCACCACACAGTTGGGCTTCCTCCTGCTTCCTTCCACCTTGGAGCCCTGCAGAGCCATTCAGGCAGAACCTGCTGAAAGCGGAATTAAAGCTGCACCCACCAGAGCACTAGATTTCCCAACAGAACTCACAGCCCCCTCCCTCCCCGGCCCAAGACCCATCTGTAACATTTACTCCAAAGTCCACCCTAACTGGCAGAGTTTCCTCCTCGTGTCAATAAAAACCTTCCTGCGGGTGGGATAAGTCGACCCTGCAATGGGGCTTTAAGCTGTTTTGCTACAAACCAGGAGAAGAAAATGGGGGTGGGGTGGGGGGGGGAACCCCTAAGCCCGGAAAGGGAAAGGCTGGCAATTAGGTTGTCTGGATTCTCCATCTAAATTTTAAAAAGGGGCTCAAGGAAGGCCGTTCCAGGTGAACGGCAAACAGGACTCGGGGGGGGGGGGCTCTGCTTTGAAATGACAAGCCCCAGACCTCAGAGCCCGCGAGGCTGCCCCTGGTTGGTGAGGACATCCTGAGAAATGGGGTCCCCTCACAAAGGGTTATGGAGGAGGAGGAGGAGGAGGAGGAGGAGGAGGCAAGGAAAAGCACCAGCGACCGGGCCGAGAGGGCCGAGCCCCTTACCTCCGAATCAAATCGGCCAAAGTTGATGAGTCCCGGACTGGAGAGGTCCCACGGGTTGCCTTTGTAAATGCTCAGGATGGAGTTGAGGGTGAAGGTGGAGATCATGGAGGCAAAGAACTGGCGGAAGAGAGAAGCGGCGCGGACGCCTGTCAGGGGCCCGCCGGCCCTCCCGGCCAAGGCAGGCCCTGCTCACCCCCTCCTCCCCGCCTGCCCCCAAAGGGACGCTGAGGGGTCACACTCACAATCCTCCACGTCAGGAACTGGTTCCAAAAGGAAGCCCCCTCCTCCAGGCTGAAAAGGACACCCCCTGGCAAAGGAGAAGGGAATGCCCGTCAGCCAAAGGCCCGGAGCGCGTGCCCACCGATGTGCCCCAGGTGGCTGCCCTTACGCTCGGACTCGGGGGCCCTCTCGGCCAGTTACTGCAGGTACGGCCCGCTGGCAGCCCAGAATATTTCTGAGCATCCCCCTGACCCCAAGGAGGCTGAGCCCGAACGCTTCCGAGTAGTGCAAAGCGGGGCTCT
The DNA here is from genome assembly GCA_037013535.1 of Intellagama lesueurii. NCBI lineage: Eukaryota > Metazoa > Chordata > Lepidosauria > Squamata > Agamidae > Intellagama > Intellagama lesueurii. The sequence goes on along the minus strand of JBAJHW010000012.1, from coordinate 22,697,654 downwards.
GCGGTGGAGCTCCGGTACTTTACCGACAGGGGCTCCGAAGGCCGCCGAGACCCCAGCGGCGGCTCCGGCCGAGACAAAGTCCCGCTTCTCGGTGTCCCTCCGGAAGTATTCAAAGATCTGGAAGCAAACAGAGCTTAGAACCTATCAGGGCGCCAGACAGAAACGGACAACCCGTAAGCGCAGGGAACGCTCTGTGTGAGAGATGGGCCTCTGGCTTGGCAGCGTGAAAGGCTGGGGGAATCTATCTGCACCAAGGCAGGAGACGGGAGGCTCGCTCAGCCCAGATCAGCCATGGGCCAAATCCAGTTTCAGAGATGCCCCCGGGGGTGGATTCCAAAGGCAAAAGGCTGGACCAAAAAAGATCCAGCCCCTTTTGACGTAAAGCTCTTTCTGCCACCAAAGAAGCCTTAGGAGAGGCATTCGGAACAAAAACCCGGCAAGCCGCTCACCTTGAAGTCCCTCTTCAGAGAGGTGGACCGTCCCTGAGAGATGCCGGCGGCGATCACGGCGCCCGAGTGAATCATGGGCCCTTCCTGGAAGCAAAAGAAGCCCAAGTGAGAAAAAGAGCAGTCAGGAGAGAGACTGAGAGAGAGAGGGGGGGGGGGCGGAAGGAGGCAGGGGGCTAGCCTGCGTGGAACCTCAGCACGCCCCCCCCTTCCCCATAGGCTGAGAAAGGTTGGACCCAATGGGGAAGATGAAGGGCTGACGGAGGTGCCGCCCCACCTCCACCCCAACGCAAACAGTCTCCAATGGTGTCCCTGCCAGGGCTCGGTACTACGACACCCAGAATCCTTCACTGGCCAGGTTGCCTGCTCGACTCTGGGGCCTACGATGGATAAAGGAACGTTTCTGGCCTTCCTTCCTTTACCCCCCCCCCCCATATGATACACATCCTCTCTTAATCTCCGGCGAGAGAGGGGGTGGGCGTCCTTGCCTTCACCGGGTTCCCCAAAAGTACAGCCAGAGGTGTGCCGGGATTTGGACCCGTGCTTAGTTCTGAAAGGCTGCTGGGCTGGACAGCCGAAGGGCTTCCTTGGGCTCTTTCTGACCTCAGCCTGGCCTACCTTACAGGGCTCTAATGAGGAAAAAGCGGGAAGGAGGAGAAGTCCAACATGCTACTTGGAGACAACTGGAAGAAAGGCCAGGATAGGAATATTCTGACTAATAATAAACACTGGAAGAGGGAGCAGCGGCGTTTTCCTCCTGGTTCCCTCTGCATGCTCTCCTCCTTACCTTTCCAACCGCCAGGCCTCCGACCACCGACAGAATCACGCCGCAAACTTTGACCACCAGCGTCTGCAAAGGAAGCAGAGCCACAGTTCCCTGTTCTGAGAGGAGCCTGGATCCGTTGGCGCCTTTACTCAGCCGCAGCACTGAGCAGCTGGATACAAGACAGGGGCAGAGAGAGTCTGCTTCCACATCCCTCAGGGATCTCACCAGAATCCCTTCCACACCAACAAATGAAATACACACACACACAGAGAGAGAGAGAGAGAGATTCCAAGGGAAGGGGGGCAAAGCCGCGTAACCTTTCTCAAAGCCGCGTAACCTTGCAGTCTTCATCAAAAGTGTGCGCGCGGGGACGTGACGACCAAGGAAAAAGTCTTCTTGGGGGTGGGACCCCAACGACGCAAGAGGCTTGTTCAGCACCTCGCTTATTTACGTTTTAGGGACCTCGTTAAGATCTATTAAGATACCTTCCCACTTACGTCTGGTTTTAATATTCCTAACAATCTCTGAACTCAACTCATTTTTATTCTTCTCGGCCCCTTCGGCACACGGGGGATTTCCCCCACTTGCTCTGCTGTGTTTAATTTATCCCTAAAGCATCAGGTTGAGAAGGGAGGGAAGGACGTATGAAACACAGGGGCCAAGGATAGGGCACCTCCAGCGTGAACAGGAGAACTTCCTTCCTTCCCAGCGCCAGCAGGCCACGGCTGCCAGTTGCCAACCTCTGTTTTAACGTCTGACCCAAATCCACCTCCGCCATGCAGGCAGGGCAGGGCCAGTCAGCAGAACCTCGGTTTTGAGGGAGGGAGGTTCGCCTGCCAACCCTTTCAAGATAGGCAAACAGTCTGACAGATTTGCCCGTCACGGGAGATCTCATGCAATCACAGGAGGTTCCAGCTAAGGAAAATAAGGGCCGGTGATGCTCTGAAAAGCTACAAATCAACCGCTGGGTGGAAAATTAAGGACTCTCTCCGAGACCCAACTTTCCTCTCCCCCTTTGCCTCCTGCTCACCTTCAAGCGAACCACGTGGGGGATCTTGACTCCATTGAGGTAGCACTTGATCTGAGGGATCCCACTGCCGGCTGCCACGGGCTACCGAGAGAGAGAGAGAGAGAGAGAGAGAGAGAGAGAGAGAGAGAGAGAGAGAGAGAGAGAGAGAGAGACTTTTTTTGCCTGTCGGTTGTTCCTAACAGAGATCCCGACTGGCTCTTTGTTAGTCTTCTCTGTCATTCCACCCAGGGCTCAAGGGTTGGTGGGCACCTCTTTCTCAGCCTCGCCCCCTCCCCACAGCGGAGGAAATGTCGTCCCTCTGAGCAGGAATCGGGATGGGGGCCTTACCTCGATAAAAGCTACCATCATGGAACCGACCATCACGAAGCTTGCATTTAGGGTGGCCCAGAGAAGCAGCGAGAAAGACAAGCGTCCCGTCTCAGTGAATCCATCAATGTCTGGAGGAAGGCAGTTTAAGAAAAAATAATCCAGCCACAGATTTTGAGAAGGGGGAGCTGTGGGGGGGGGGGTGCATCCCTCTTGGGCAGGGGTAGAAGTCTTCCCCCCCTCCCCGCTTACTACAATAACAGATATCCTCAGCTAAGTCTGCACCCACACAGACTTTATATAACCAATGTGGCACAATTCATACATGCAGACAGCTTGGGAAAGTGGCTTTCTTTGAACGACCACACCTGGAATCTTTCAAGCATCCTGGCCAGCAGATGGGCCAGTTGGGGGATTCTGGGAACTGTAGTCCAACTCAACGTTTCCATAATTTGACACGCAAGAGGGGAAATATCGGCAAGCCTGAAAGAACCTCAAGGTCTGGAAATAAAACTCAGAAGATTCGGGGTGGGGAATGGCGGAGAGAAGGAGAGGACGGGAACGGAACGGGGTATGAAGGAAGTGAGTAGTGACCCGCCGGCCAACCTACACCCACATCAAACCCTTTTGTCACTGACTCCATCTGTAACAAACCAAGCTGACCCCGCTGGATTCTCAAGCAGTCTCTGTTTAAAACCAAAGATTGTGTTTGTGGCTTTCGAGTAAGCAAAACATGGAAAGAAAAAAAGAAGAACACCTTAATGGCATCAGTCAAGGCCCCCTTCAGCCCCCTCCCCTCTGAGCAGGAGGGAGCTCGGCTGGGCTCAAAGGATACTGCCCTTCACCAATTCGTACTTGAGACCAGCCAAGTATTCCACCACAATGTCAATGAAGCAGGCGACAAGGCCGGTCAGGATCCCGATCATGGCACAGATGACCCAGCGCCGAATCTCCACCGTACGGAAAGCCTGTGTTGGAAAAGCCACAACCAAAGCCTCAGGGGTGGGTGGGCCGGAGGCCTGTGTGTCTGTCCCGCAAGGCGGGAACAGGCCGACCTTGAAAAAGAATCTCAGGACACATCATCATCATCATCGTTCTCTTCTTTTGCTTTTAAACAAAGCAAGATTCCAGCCCTCATGACTGCCAAACATAGGCTTGAAACTAGTCTTGGAGAAGCAACTCCTGCTCAGCCAGAGGGGTGGAAAAGGCGTGGCTCGCTAGTCCCCCAAAATGTGTGACATGACATTAACGAAACGTATTATAAAGGCCATGGGAACCCAGAACAACTGTTTATTTCAAGGGCACTTTTGAACCTTTGCGTGCATAGATCCAGATGCAAGAGATGGCAGCACACCCTCATGTCACACAGACACCAGAGAGGGGGGACTCACCGTGTGGTTGATGCGTTTCTCTTCCTCCAGGAACAGCTGATTCTCACAGTTGTCATAATCTAAGCTCTGCAGCCGGGAAGAGAAAGGGAAGTCCTTTACTGAAAGGGGCTGCGGGTGGAAACATTGCCTCACAAGCAGCTGGAGAGACTTTCCAGGGCCAAACTATGCCTGATTCACACCCTGTCCTTCTAGCTGAAATCACGTTCTGTGTTTCAGAGACGTGATTCCGGCAGGCCTTCGGTGCCTGAGCTATCAGACTCGTAAAGGAGATTCTCACTTACATCCTGAAGACCAATCACAAGCCAAATCAAGTGGATTTGCAAAATAAGGGATGCAAAAGGTTCTGCTGAAATACGACGCTTTCAACGGTTAAGAAACCCAATCTTCTAAGGAAGGGCTCTCCATAATGTACAGTTTCCCCCTTAAATCCCCACCCCAACCTCATCCCAGGAAGAACATGAATCTGGGTGGGCTTACCTCGTATTTGAGAGAGAGCAGTTTCTCACTGTGGGGGATCTCGTTGGGGAGGGGCCGGGGCTCCTCCATTTCCTGCGAGGAGACACACAGCGGTCAGATCGCTCCCATCCTGATTCTGATGGACAGGGGGCTGAAAGCTCTCAGCCCTCCAGCCCAGGGCTCTTTCCTTCTGCCTGGAAGCCCACCGCCCTCTTGCCCAAACCCCCCAGGTCCCTCCCTTACTGGTTCGTGGTCATCGTTGAGATCCACGTTGCTCAGACGCCCAAAGCGTGAGGAAGAGGAGGATGGCGTGAGCTGCGGGGTGGGGAGGGCGGGCGAGAAATGAGCACGTTAGACCGGTCACAGAGTTCAGCTATCTAAGTTTGTCCCTGCGTTTGTGCATGAACACACACCTAGGAGAGGAATACCTCTCGGATGGAACACAAATAGTGCAGGATGAGGCCACCTCACCCCCAGCCAGGCGTCCGTACCTTGCTCTGTGTGGGGCTCATAAATGGGCGCCTGGTGTGTGTGTTTGTGTGTGTGTGTTTTTTAAACCAAGGATGCTCATGGGGGTGCCTTTTTCCAATACTACCAAAAATAATTTATGGTTTTAATCAAAGTTTCCTTCCTAGGCAAAGAAGACCTCCCATCTTGAAAAGAGTCCAGAATGGCCAACTTTCCGGACGGTGCCTGGGGCCAATTCTGGGTCTGTAAAAAAAACCCTAGTCTTGTGGGCCACCCTAAAAACTGAGGGCAGAAGGCAGGCCAGGCTCCCCAGCCATCGGCAAGAGAGCAGGGAGCGTTTCCATTTACGACACCACTTGTACCTCTTTTAGTGCGTTAAAAAAGCCCACCGTGGACCAGAGTCCAGGGCAAGACAGGTGCCGCCAGGGAGAGCTCTGAGCTGGAAAAGACAGGCTGAGCCGAAGACGCCCGGAACCTTCTGGGTGGCCCAGAAGGGGTGGTGGAGGGAGAGAAGGGTTTCTCAGAGCACAGAGAAAAGTCTTGGGGGAGAAACGGCTGGGCTGGGCCGGGCTGGGCTCTTCCTGTGGCTGAGCGAGAGGGTGCCGGACCTCCCGTTGGCCAGCCTCTGCACTCAAAGGCTCACAACCATGACAGGAAGAGAGCCAGAAAAGGAGGGCACCCGTGAAGCAGCCAAGCACTCCGGGAAAATCCCAGTCTGCTTCTTCTGTTGCAAAACACCCTGAATGAACTTTGTGGAACTTGGAGAAAGAACACAGACATGTTTCTAAATAAAGCAAACCAAAAGCAAAACTCAAGAAATGTCTTCTTCCTCTTTCTCTGTTTGCAATGAAGAAGTGTTTATTTGTGTGACTGTGCTGTGACTATGCAGGGGATACAACAGCCCAAGGCCGAAAGGCACAAAGCCACATCCAGGAGAAGACGGGCAGGCGCTTCCCTGCCAGGTGACCGAGGCCAGCAAGAAGAGCTGCACCCAGAAGAGGGGAACGGGATTCAGCACCACCTCCTGGCCGGCTCCACTGGCCTTTCCCACTTCTGCCAATATGCTGGACTTGGCTCCTCTTTCTCGGTTCCTGATTTCTTCTAAATCTGCACAAGTGGGAAGGAGTAAAAGGAACGGAAGCAACCACCACGTTTTTGGGCTTAAGAAAAGGCCAAAGCAGCACAACTCAAAGCACACCTTGCTCTGCGGGTCTGGGGGGGGGGGGAGCATACGGTTTGGGGTCAGGGGTGGAACCAAAGCACAGCTATAATTGCACAGGGAGGTGGGAAGGAAAGAGTTCAAAGGAAGGCATTTGGGTCTAATGAAGTTGTTTTTCAAAAGCAACAGACCAAGCCAAGGACGAAAATACCGTAGGGTTGCTTCCTGGTTACCTAGCCATCAAAACTTTACAGGACACTGAAACATGTATTAAGAAGCCTGTGGACAGAAATGTTTCTAGTTCTGTGACATGTTCTTACCAATCCCAAGCCCCCACTCCCTCCCCAATGAACCCCAGGAAAGGAACGAACGGCTGACATGACCGGCCATTTTCCAATTGTGGGACAAAATGGAGACAAGAGGTGCCTTTTCAGACCTAAGGATGGGAAAGAATGATTTTTAACAGTAACCTTCTCCAGCTGAGGGTGCAGAGGCGCATAAATGTCACTAGGTCTCCATTTAGCTTCCCTGCGATGGCCACCGCCCCCCCCCTTTTCGTTGTCCCCTAGCTCCTGTGGGCAACGAAAAGGAGCTGGCCTGCAGCCACAACAGCGGAACGAGAGGCCCAGAGGTTTCGGGGATTAGGGGTGTAAGACTAGGAGCATCAAGCAGGCCCGTAAAGGCACACCGGCGAGACCCCCTCAGACCATTTATGAGGGAGTGGCGGCGGCAAGAGCAGCCACAGAACCTCAGCCTCCAAAAGAGCAAGAACGGGGTGTGTTCTTGCTCTGCACGTTCCTTGCGTGCCTGCAAGGATGCTACCCCGGGGCCCAAACCAGCAGCCGTGGAGCAGCCGGGAACACCTTGGAAAGACCCTGCGGGTCCCAAACAGATCCTGAGGCCATTACACGTCTCGGCTGCTGCTTCCCCAGATCTGTATGGGATAGCCTGTGAATAAAAAATTAACTCGGAAGAGTTAAATCTTGGGACGACCGCTCCGAGAATCCCTCAGTCAGCACCACTGTGGGACTGGTAGCCCAAAAGGCTACCTTTTCCAACTGGCTTATTGGGCCGAAAGAGGCTGTTCCGAAATCCAGATAGATTATCCATCTATCGGCATTCACGGGCTCCCGCTGCAGGCTCACCCACATGACGAGGCACCAACACAGCTGAGAGTCAAATGCTTTGAATTTAGAGCTGGATTGGAGACAATAAAAGACTGCTGTGTGTGTCAATTGTGTGTGTTTGCAGTATCAACATCAGGAGGGGAACTGCCGGAGGCTCCTTCTCCAGCAGGGCTGGGCCTCGGATGCCGACTCCATAAGCAGCCGGTGCCAAAAAGAGAATAATTTTGTTTCCAGATTGCTGGGCTGCAAAGCAAAACTGTACTTCCTGCCGTATTGTGCGTAAATGGACGGCTCTCCTCCACCACACCTGAGCAGGTACATGACCAAACACGTCTAACCACGGCAGAGGCAGCGGCAGAGACGGGCGGCTCATTGTCACCAAGGTTCTCCTCGGAGGGCCTTTGCCAAAATTTCCCCCGCACTCTCAAGCCAGTTCAGGAGCGGATGGGGAGCAGGGGCTTCTCGGTGGTGGAACCCCTTCCTGCTGCTGAGCCGGTGGTCTTCTGGGAGCCGGGCAAAAGGCTTTTAGAAACATTGGCCCGGCCCTTTTCCTATCAGTTCTCTGATCCACCCTTACGCGGGAGAGTTCCTTCGATGACCAGCCCACCCTGGGGGGCTGCTGTTTTTAAAAACACAGAAGTTTTTTTTGCTTTCCATTTGAACCCTGGTGCGGACGTTTTTCAACAAAAGCGGGGCAAACAAACTATTGTCGTAGCCGTGACAAGGATGGCAACAGCACTGGCAATAACAAGGATGGGGATTCAGACTCCGCAGCAACCCAGACCGTGGGGGAGAGGACCAGGCACCCCAAAGACCCTCCCGGGGTTCAGAAAAGCTCCCCTTCTGTTTTGACGACAAGACTCAGAATCCGGGGTGTGTTGAAGCAGGCCGAGCAGGAGCCTCCACACACACACACACACACGTGCTGGAAGGAGCCCAGAGGGGCAGCAAGTGGCTAGTCCTCAGTGAGAGGGGGGGGAGGGTGGTGTTGGTGTCCAACCGGGCCTGGCAATCGCCTCTCCCCCCCCCCCGCGCTGCCCGGTACATGTTGAGCCCCACACCTGACCTCTTCCACCCCCCAGCCGTGGGCCTGAGAAGGGCACCCAGGGCCTCGGCTAACCAAGGGAGCCTTTGGGGCCTTAAGGGAGCCTCCCCGGGGCTCCAGCGTCCCCCAGAAGGATTCTCCGCGGGTCCTCCTTTCCCTGGCGCCCCGGGAAAGGCCCTTTGCACATGCCCAGGGGCACGTCCCCCCCCCGCGCTCCCTTACCCTGCCCTGCCCTGCCTTGCGTTCCCTTCCTCCCGCCTTTCCCCGCCAGGCGGTAGACTGCTCCTGCCCGCGGAGGCTCACCTGCCGGAAGGTGGCGGCGGCGGCGGCGGGTCCCCCGGTGCCGTTGAGCAGCGGCGTGGCCTCGCCTGGGCCGACGGGCTCCCGCTCCCGCCCGGACCACGACACCTTCTTGGCCACGTTCGCCATCGCCGAGACCAGGAGGTGCCCGGAGCCCCGCCGGCCAGGCAGCCAGCCAGCGAGCGAGCAGGAGCCGGAGCAGGCTTAGCCAGCGGTCATGTGACGCGCCCGCAGCTGGCTTGGGCACGTGACCCGCCTCCCCCTCTCTCTCCCTCCCTCCTTCCCGAAGCATCCTGGGAGTTGTAGTCCCCGCCTGGCTCCTGGGGGGGGGCTTTTCTCCGCCTCCCTCCCTCCCTCTCTTCCTTCTTGCTTGGGCCCCCGTTCTCTCCAAGGCAGGGCCAGTTTCTTTTTTCTACTCCAACACCCAGAATCCCCCCCCGCAGGGGCCGCCAGGGCAGGATGGGTCTGTGGGTGGGAGTCCCCAAAGGAACGTCCCCATCCGCGATGCTGCTGATGACGGATGCTGAGACGGTGGTCCCTTGTTGACCTCCGTTTCTTCCTGACGCGCTTGGCGCTAATATGTTTGTTTCCCCCCCCCCCCCTCCGCTTATTATTATTATTATTATTATTATTATTTTGCTGGTTTTCTTCTACAAATTTGCCTTTATCTTCCATCCCTTTGTTTCTGTTTACTGAGTTGTTGCATCTTCTTCCTGATGCGCTTGGGGAAATGGTTTAGAAAGAAAGCAGTTTTGCCAGCCCGTTTATTTGGAGGGTGGGAGGTGGTGCCTTCCCTTCCTGCACAAAATCTTGCTTCCCCCCCCCCCCCGCCCTTTGGGGGCCTCTTTTTCCTCCTGAGAGCCCCCAGCAGGCTCAGTGCCTCTTCCTCCCTCCTCTCAAAAAGAACCACAGTCCCCGTCTAGTAGGTCCGGCTGGAGGAAATCCTGTTGCACAACTAGAGTAGGCCCATTTGAATCAACGAAACTTGCAGAGGAGTTACTTCAGCAAATCCTCTAGGATTGAGCAAGAGGCTTCCAGCCTTTGAGTTTCGTGGCTCAGTGCAGGACTAGAACCCGGGTCTTCCAAGTCCAAGACTCACCAGGAGCACCACCCTGTCTCTCTTAAAACACTCAGCAGGTTATTTGGGGGCAGGTACTTTTGCAGGGATAGGGGCCTAAACAGCAGAACTTAGAAAAGGCTCTCCCTCCATCCCCAAAGGATTCTGGGAACTGTAGTCCCCACAGGTAACTTTCTCATACTGGGTACCTGCTTTGCACACACACACACACAGGCGTTTCGGGGCTCCATCCTCCTTCCAGTTCAGAAAAAAAGGTGAGGGGCAGGCGATGGGGAGACCCCGAGGCCCCTAAAAGCTACCACCAGAGGGAAGGAGCGTCACTGGACCCATACTGGGCAAATGGCTTTTCCCTCTGCTTTCCACAACCACCCTGCAAGGCAGACCGGGACAGCTGCTGCTTTTTCTTTCTTTTTTTAAAAGCATTTCTTCAGTCCATAAGGTCACCCTTCCCACTTCCCTCTTTCTTTCTCTCTCTCTCTTCCTAAGATTTGGGAAGCTCCCCGCCCTCCGGGTCTGCAAAAGGGAAGCCAAGCAATTAGGCCGTGAGGCAGGTGATGATTCAGGGTCACGCCCCCCCCGGCTCACGGCCCTGTCACTGGACTTTCCATCCCGGCCAGTATTCCACCCCCACCCCCCAGCCGGCCCCAAGCCCTGTCGCGGGCATTTAAAGAGGCTGCTCTCTTCACACCTGGGCCTGCGGGGCTCAGCCCCACGGCATCCCCTAGATCAGGAGCAAACGGACCGGCCGCGGACTGCTGAGAAGGCCCTCCTCCTCCGCTCGAGAGGCCGCCCTGCCCCTTTCTGCCCTCGTCTTGGCGCTTCTTTCCTTTCCTTCTCAGCTGTCTGGGATGTTTAGTTTCGGCAAAGGGAAGGCAAGGCAGAAATAGGGCCGAGGAGAGAATAAAAGGGCAAAGAAGGGCTTGGGTGCCAACCGGTGCCGGCCGCTAACTCCTGCCCTCCCTGCACAATCCTGGGCATGTTCACGCAGAAGTCCGTCTCCCGTATAATCATGCACAGGATTGGAACCATGTGCACCTTTGTGGGTCCCAAACCCTGTCCTTGGAAGAACTGAAAACATTTGGGAACCCAAAGGCATGGTGAGAAGTGACTTTATCGGGCCCACTGAAAAGACTCATGGAAAGATGCGGAAGCCTCCAAGGCCACTGGCCACCTTATCAGGGAAGGGGTCAAAGAAGTAAGCCGGGTGGGGGAGGCTGCTTCGGAGGGCCCCGCCTTTTGCACCTGGTCATGTTGGGGGGGGGGGAACACTCAGACAGCACGGCCTTAAGGACATGTGGTGTCATGAAGAGATGGATCAACTCGAAAGCTTACACGTTGCCTGTGGGTGCACAGACATCTTTTTATTTGGCCTAATAAACGCTATCAACCAGTGTGTGTTTTGGAATTTGCACATGGCAACGTCTGCTTTTTTTTTTTTTTAGAATTGCCACAAAGATCTTCTGAAACTACCCTGCTTGCCAGTTTTTTAAAGAAAGGCAAAGAGAAGCATCTGCCTTCAGTGGCAGTGCTGAATTTTACTCTGGTGTAGGAGGAAATGTTGAAAACAGATTTCCCAGGATGGAGAGAGAGAGAGAGGGAGGGAGAGAGAGAGAGAGATTCAAATCAAAACAAAGAAATGCTCTCCAAATATGTTTTATACCCTATATAAGCAAAATTCAGTTGAAACAGGAGACAGTAGAATCAGATCTGGCTTGAACCATGTAAGAAAGGACGGGAACTTGTTACAAAGAAAAGAACAAAACCAGGGAGATTACAATTTACGTCCTCTCTGCCAGGAGCACAGGCTAATTGCTATATTTCCTCCAGGATTTCCCACAAAGGGCCTATAATTAAACAATGAATACTTTAAAAAAGAAAGAATATTCTTAGAAAGGATAACCATGCCATGAACAGGGCATGTCTACATGCTGAATATGCACCCGATGCCCTTGATTACTCGCCATCCCCCTGTCACAGGAGAAGGGGCTGGAGACACCAAAAAGCAGTAACATGTGGGGTAGGGGAGAGGGGGGGGGATGGCGCACACCTTTCGGATTCTTCCTCTCAGCATTTGTAAAAGCAAGAAAGCCACTGAGGGAGAGGAGCCCTCAGCCCACACTGGGCCCATCCTGGCCATTTATGGAAAAGGGGTTCGGCTGCAAATCAAACCGGAAAAATCCCCTCGACCTTCCACTGCACCATATCCATCGGGTTGTGTGAATGGGGCTGCCCTTTGGTCAAAACCAGGATGAGAGCAAAGTGACCGGGACGCTAAGGAGGGAGGAGAGGGTTCATCTTCAAAGAGGGGGCCGGAAGGCTAGCGCCAAAAAGGGGAACAAGGGGAGAGGAGACGGCTACTGAAACCCAGGTCGTACGAGAGAGAGGCTCATGAACGCAGGGCATTGCGGCTTTGACAGCAGGCAGTCCACGCCACGTGTTCTTCAAGGGGGCCCTTGGGGTGTTGTTTTCTCTGGTCGTTTTCTAGCTGGGTTCTGCAACAAAGCACAGGGTGAATCCTCTTCCGGCTGCGTGTTGCTGCTGTTGTTACTTTGGCTTCTGGATTTGCACCTGGGAGAAGCATTTGTGGAAATCAGCTCAGCTTGCCACTTTTGGGATAGCCACGGCATCCTTCACCACGTTTCCGGCCACCGGATATTTCAGGAGAACAGCCACAAGAGATGGTAAACCCCACATGCTTGGGTTACATGCCGCCTGGTGAGGACCTGTCGCGGGGTAGAAGACTCACAGGCAGTGTTCCAGGCAGGCACAGCTCACTCTCCGCACGGCCCCGTGAAGGGCAGAGACGTTCGCCAGGGTCAGGATAGGGCCGCGAGGCAGGCCGTTCCCGGTGGCGACGCCGGAGACCTCCCCCGGTGAAAGGGCACGATCCCACATAGCAAAACCAGCCAGAAAACCCACAAACGATTCGGAGGGTTCGAATCCACCTCCCGGCACGTCTTGTTCCTGCCCCAGAATGAGAGATCCGCCGGGGGGAATCTCGTAGCCTTTCCGGAACTTGGATCCCATGGAGGCCACCCTTCTGTCCACGTAGAACCAGTAACGCCCCTGGATGGAGGACCAGATGACACAGACGTGGTGCCACTTGCCGTCCAGGATCCGTCCCACTGGCAGCTCTCGGAAAGCTGGGTCACCAATGACAAAGTGGATGCTGTTCCGGGGGGCAGCATCCCGGCCGTGGAGCACCACCTTGTTGTCGTTCTCTTCCGTGGCATAAGACAGGATAGTGCCCAGATAGTTGGCATGGGTGCTCACCCACGTGCAGAGGCTCAGCTCCAGCAGTTCAGTGTTAAAACCAGGCTTCAGGGTCACAAAGTTCTCAGAGGACGAGTTGGGGAAGACCAGCATAGACTCTACGTTGCAGACTGGGGGTGGGGGCAGGGGGAGAGAGAGAGAGAGAGAGAAGAGTCAAGCTGTACAATGCGTTAAAGACAACATGGCCACAGAACTTTCCTAAGTGCCAAAAGACCGGTTGGTCACAGAAGGTGCTTTCGCTCAGGTCTGCAACTGGCATTTGAATGAGCTTTGTTTTGTGATTGGTCGGTGCAAGGTAAACAGGGACACCCTTTGCTAGTCTGATTGCCCGGCCTCATATTTCCACAGAAATGACATTTCCTGGGGAGAAAACAGGCCACTGGCAGGTAAAATGCAAGTCTCCCAGCATTTTGTTTGAGCCTGAGACAGAGAAAGCGGAGGGACCCTCCTCTGATTTTGACTGCTCAGCAGAGTCTGGCCTGATTGGCCCTTGGATGGGAGACCCCCGGGGATGACTGGGGATTTCTAGAGGAGACTGGGAAAGAATCCTGTCTTGAACTCTGGAGGGTCATGGCTGGCCCTCCGAGGCTGACCACCCTGGGCTAGAGGGCAGACTCAGTTATAAGGCAGCACAGGGTGCCCCGATACATACTTTTTCCTGGTTCGCGCGGTCCTGGCACCCCTTCTCGCTCTTCTGAGGCCGTATCCTCCGCAGCTGGACCTGGTTGTCCAAGAGCCTGTGCTCCTGGCAGAGAGGACGGCACCTCTGGGCCGAGCCTGCCTTCGAAGGGAACCTTCTGGCCCTGGAAGGACCCGCTCAGCGTAGCTCTGCTCTGAGACAGGGCGGCGAGACGGAGGCTCTCCTCTTGCAGCTTCTTCCTCTGGCGATGCTTGGCCTGCAGCTTCTTCAGGGTCGGCCTCTGTCCTCCGGCTGCCTCCGGCTCCGGCTTCGCTCGGGCAGGCTGGCTCAGGAGGTGGGCTGGGGCCAGGGGGCTGCTGGGCAAAAGAAGCACCTCGTTGTCCTCAGGCCTCTTTAGCCGCCGCTCTAGTTCATCCAGCTTGCTCCCCTGGTTCTTCAGGGCATCCTGGAGACCCTCCACAGCTTTCTGGAGGCTTCCCAGGCTGGTTTGGACGGCCCGGCCCTCCCATTTCTGGCTCGCCACTTCTTGGGTTAAGTTGGAGAGGAGCGTCGTGTCACGTTCCTTCTCGGTTCCGCTCTCCTTCTCTCTTTCCCTCCAAGATTCTTCCACGGCTGCGATCCTGCGCTCTTGCTGCCGGCTTTTCCTCTGCAGCTTCTTTGTCCAGACCTTCAGCTGGCGCAGCTCTTCACGGACGGCCGCCTGGGTCTCGTTGGTAGCCGCCTCCAAGCTCTCGTGCTTGCTCAGAAGGTGGCCGAACTTGGCGTCAATGTTGTAGGAGACATTATAGTTCCCTGCAATCTCCTGAAGGCGAAGGAGGGTAACCTCCTGAAAGCGGCGGAACTGGAAGAGAGACGGAAGGAACAGGGAGTGGGATTTTGTGCCTGGACCAGAGAGATGGGGAGGGGGTTTCAGGGTCACGATGGGAAATACCCCGAACCCACCCAAGGCAGGATCTATCACCAAAGAGATTTTAACAGTCGAGAAGAGCTGAGCCGTAGAGAGGACGCCCGCGAACTTTATGGCTTTGGCTGCATTTGACGTTGCTGGTAGCATTGTTTTGACTGCTGTGCTACTAGATTTAACCTCCGCATTTTCCGATATTGAGACCGCCCTGCAGAACTTCGAAACTTACCTGTTCATGACATTTTAGTTGCTCAGCAACGGTATAATGAACCTTGGTTTTTAGAATAGCACACACATGCCAAATAACCATTCAAACCATCCCTGTTCTGTTCAGATTCCTTCTGGGGAAGGTGCACTTGCTTCTTCCACCAACTAGTCACTAGTGAACAACAGCAGCCAGCGTGCATGTGTGTAAATGTACGCATGTCTCTGGAGAGGGCTGCTAGATTATATATTTCCACCAGCCTCCTTGGAGCTGATGAGTAAAGCCCACTATATTTAGGAAGTGGCATTGCTATAATAAGGCGTGCTGTTATTTATAAGGTTAACTGGAAATCATTCTCCAGTACATTCATGACTTACTAATGTGCCGCTGATTTTGTGAGTTACTCTGATCCTCTATGTTTTGATCGCTACTTCCCATTTTCTGAAGAGCGCTGGTGGTTGTCGTTGTTGTCTGGGTGGCGATTTCAAGGCAACAAAAACAATGAAGAGTCTGATAGCAACTTGAAAGACTAATGAGCCATGTCTTCATCTTTAAGATGCTACAAAACTCTTTGCTGTTTTTCTTAAGATGACATAGCTATTTAAATTAATTTTCAAAAGGCCAAGGACCCAGGTGATGATGGTCCTAACCTCAGTGAACTTGAAAGACATAGCAAGTGTGTGTGTGTGTACTTGATGGTAGTCCACACAAGTTCACTCTGAAATGAATTGGTTAGTCTTAAAACTTCCACACCACTTTTGTGTGTTTGTTGCCACAACAGACGGCCATGGCTACTTCTTTGAAAATATCTGTTATGTATTTCCTGTTGCACAAAATAATTACTTTTTGGGGGACTATGACTCCCAGAGTCTGGGGAAGACCAGCTGGGGGACATTCTGGGAGCTGTGGTCCAAAAAAGCTAACTTTTCCAGGAGATGGCCTTTGCCCAGCGGTAGAGTTTGGTCCTGGCAGGCAGGGCCCAGGCCGGTTGAATGTCACAACACCATCGTCGGCCTCCTTCTCCTGCTTGTAACACAATCCAGTCAGTACCAAAGTGGCGCCTGGACAGCCAGCCAGCCGAAGGTCCTGCTGTGCTCGAGGGACAGATACTGTTGAGCATCAGATAGGATGACGGCCACGGATGGCCTCCAGAACAACAAGATGCCTGTGTGAGACCCAGCAGCATCGGCAGACCTACAGGGGTCATGGTTGGCCCGCCCGAGCGGACACTCTTCCTGCGAAGGGACTCTCCTTGTATTCACCCTCCCCTGCTAGGCGCAGTGGCCAGGCAGGGGCTCAAGGCGCTGGGCGTCGCCTGCCCCAATGGGCTGCTCCCAGACCCTCTCCCTGGCCTCTGGAGAAGTCAGCTCCTGCAGCCGCTCAAAGGCACAGCCAGACAAAACATCTTGTTCTCAAAAGTGCCACAAGACTCTTGACACCAGGTCTTGACACTCACTTCTCTGCGGCCACACCATGAAGGTTGTGTAAGGAGGCCGTTTCTAAAGCAGAGAATCAGGTCATAAACTCAGATGCGGGGAATATTATCTAATCGCTGAGCTCAACAGGAACGTTTTCTGTGTTTAGTTACTTTTGAAACTTGTATTTGTTTTGGTGATCTGTTTCTTATTTGGCAAACGTCCATCTTTGCTACCTGGACTGCTTGGGAATGCAAACTGAAGGGTGTCAAATAAAGTTATAAAACAGCAACAATCATGTAGGAATCGGAAAACAGAAAAGTCCTAAGTATCAGTCCTAAGAGTCGAGGAAGGCCATTGCAGAAGTTTGACCAAAAGAGAGAAGCCCTTGGTGAATGTAAGCACAGAAAAAGGGCCACCCAAAAGACCAGTAACGTCTCAGACAGATCACTCTGCTTAACAGAGTGAGGACATCAACATTGACATGAATACGAAGGTCCAACATTATATATTGTACTAAACACAAACGGGAAAGGTTACTTTTCTGCATTTGATTGTGGAAGTCTGGGTTTGCTGGCTCGTGTCTGTCCTATACAAACTGCAAGGGAAAAGCCCTTTTATTTTGAAATAAATAAATAAACAGAGACACACAGACACACACAGAATTTTGAATGCCTGATTTGAATGTTAGCTTTGGAACATTTTCCAAAAGGGTTTAACCCTCTGCTTCTGCTCCAACTAGATTGTCATTTGTTAACAACTCCTCATCTGTAATCCGGGGTGGTCGCCCCAGCCCCAGCCGGATCACCCAGAAGGGCCACCCTCAAGGGAGGAACGACAGATACCCTGCCTCACCTGCTCTTCCAGTCGTCTGAACCTCTCAAAGAAGGGCTTCCGTGGGTCCCCGGTCCCCGCCTGCTGGAGCACAATGCCCTGGAGACAGGCAAGAAGCAGGAAGAGGCTCAGCAGGCGCTGGGTTCCCCCCATCCTGGCAGCCGCACAGGTCTTTCCGCTCAGCCTGCAGGGCCGTGACTCTGGGCGATCAGGTCCAGGCTCTGGCCAAGAGGTTCGCCTTCAGCGGCTCGGAGGGTTTTGGCTGCTACGACGCCTGCCTGCAGTCCTAAACGCTCCAAGTTCCTCCCTCCGAGCTAAAAAGAGACCCCTGTTTGTTCTCAGAATAGATGAGATCCACAGACTTCTCTCTGGCATTCCCAAGAAGCCAAGTTTAGTTCGGAAGCTGTCGCCAGCCACGATCCTGGGGGAAGGAGAAGGCAGGGAGCACCTGGCTGGTCTTCACTTGGGGGCTCTTGGCGGGACGCTGAAATCAGCAGAGGCAAAAAGAGGAACTTCGAAGCTTGTGTGAGAGTAAATAGACATGCTTTCCCTCTTAAACCAGTTCTGCTTCTAATGGCAGGATAACCGCTTGTCTCGTTGGGCCCTCCGTGGCCAAAGCGGGGAGAAGTGACCGATGAGGGCCAAGGAGACTTAACAGCCACGCACTCCCACCCGAATCGACCTCCTGGGCTGGCTGCGAAGGAGGGGCGAGCCTGAGGGTGTCCCCTCTCCGTGGGGCTCCCATCTGCTGCTGCTCTCCTGGCCCAAGGAGTGTGTCGTGGCGCAGGGAGGTGCTCTTTCGCAGGAGCGGCTGCTGGGCCAAGGGTTCCTTTCCCCTGCCCCAGAAAAAAGGGTCTTTTGGGTACCATGCACAAGAGGCAACGTCTTGTGTTGCTGTTAGGATTTGAGTCACAAGTTGTTCGCTCGACCAGCCAACCGCTGAGGTGGACGTGCAGGTGACCTTGTTGTGTTCGGACGAGGACTTGGGTCCGGTGGCCAGCTGAACATCATACAGTGCAGAAAAGCCCTCTGCTCTCATCCCGCTGTGTTGTTTTGGCATTAAGGGATGCGCCCTCCTCCATCACCATCACAATGGCGCGCACACTCTTTCGCTCAGTTGTCTGGATGTGAGCCAAGCCACCCTGTCTGGTCCTAAATGCCTTGTGTTTCCAAGGAGGTGATTCTTACTGGATTTTGGAGGAAGAGGTAGACTGCCTTTGTGGCTGGAAGCTCAATTTCTTTAACGGGGCTGTTGGAAGCTCTGCCCTGCATTCATTCCTACGGAATGGAGCCTCCAGCCACAAAGGCAGTCTACCTCTGACTGGAGTCCAATCCTTACGGGAGACCAAACCACCGGCCCGCCTCCCTCCAAGGTCGGCATCAGGAGGGAAGCCACTCAAGAGCTTTGGATTGGGAACCGGAAGTGTCCTCTGCGGCTTCTGGAGCTTCGAATCCCTAACCCTTTGGACCGCCCGCCGTTCTTACTCCGGCCGGCCAAAAAGCCCCTCCCCTTTCGCCGGCCGTGAGCAGGCGCATGCGCGGTCGCTCTCATCGGTGCCCCGCCCACGCAACGCTAAAAGGGAGGGGGGTGTGAGTCCGTCGGTCGGCAGGACGCATGCGCGGGCCGGAAGTCGTTGCCGGCTGGGCCCGGCGGAAGTGGGTCCCGCCGTCGCCCCGGTGAGGGAATTGGGGGTGGGGTCGGGGGTGGGCACCGTCCTTCGTCGTCATAGGTACAGTACTGAGGGGTGGCCGGTCGGGAGGTGGGAACGCTGGCTTCCAATTCCCGCTCGGCCTCGGGCCCGCCGCTCCTACCTCGCAGGGTTGTTGTGCCAGGCGGGGCCCGTCAGGAGCGGGGTTTCCGCGGTGGGGCTCGACGGCGGCGCCCCCCTCCCTCTGCGGAGTCCTGAGTGGTGGGGGGGTCGGGTGGGGGTGGGGGTGGGGGTGGGGGGGGGGGGGTCGGGGGACCCTCCCTGAGTGTGTCTGGAAAAAAAAAGAAAAAAGGCCCTTTAGCCCCCCCCCCCCGCCTCTCTTCACCTGCTCCCCTTGTCGCCTGCTTTGTTTCTCAGGCCCAGGGAGGCCAAGGCCGCTTCCCTCCCGAGGTTTCCTGGTCACCCCCCACGGCAGGCCACCCACCGCCCTCCGTGGCCCTGTTCTGGGGCTTGGGCTTGGTTTGCCCTTCCTCCGAGGGAGGTTGCCGGCAGAGGATCGAGGCCCAGGGCAACCTTGATTGGGTCCCTTTTAATTCACCCTTCACCTTGTTTTACTGACTTTGTTTTCCCTGTATAACAAACACTGGATGACTTTGTTTGATGTCCTGCTATTAAAACAACAACCCAACAACCACTCTTTGCAGGCTGGGGGCTGTTCCCGTTGTGCTTTCACTTTTGCGTTCGTGCCACCGGCTGCCCTTCTATTTCCTTTTAGAACCAGGGAAACTTTCTTTTGTAGGACCAGAGATGTGTGAGATACAGACCTGACCGCAGGTACGTAAAGGGGTTCCTTCTCTCTCAGCTGGAGGAAAGAGTGTTGGCTGTTTAACCCCGGCAGAGATTGAAATCCAAAACGAGCATTTAAACCAGACTGCCTTGGTGGAGCCTTTGAGTTGCCAAAGGTCAAGCTAAGTATTGCATTCAAAGCATGGCTCTTGCATGCATTTCCAACGCATGCTAAAAGAACAGAGAACAACATGGGTTCTAAGAGACCCGCTCCTCTCCCTCCCTCTTTTTCAGGCTTTGCAATGCGCTGCAGGATTTAAGAAAGTGGGCGGATCGGCTCTCCCTCCAGAGAGATCATGGAAGCCGGTGTGAAGTGGCGCGCGGAGAGTCTGGATGTTGTGTCGGTCGCTTCTCCCGGGTCCAGCCGGCGGATCTCCATCAGCGAATTTTCCTGCCACTGTTGCTACGACATCCTTGTCAACCCCACCACCCTGAACTGCGGGCACAGTTTCTGCAGGCATTGCCTCGCGCTCTGGTGGGCGGCCTCCAAGAAGCAGGAGTGCCCGGAGTGCAGAGAAAAGTGGGAGGGATTCCCCAAGATCAACATCCTCCTCCGGTGCGTGGAGCTCAGCCTCGGCAGGGCTCTTGCATGGCGCTCGGGGGGTGCTTGGAGGAGCCGTGCTTGGCTCTCTTCCCCAGCTGCCTCCGTTGCCTTTGAGGGAAGTAAACAGCTGGGGTTATAAAAGGAGGGCGTTTCTGGCATTGCACGTTTGCTGAACCTGACCCTTCGGGGGGTCCCAGTCAGCCGCACACCGTCCTGCCCTGGAACGCCGTCGTTTGGTGCTTCTGCCTGGCCTGTTGGCAGGATTTTTAACGTTTTTCCTCCAAGGGACACAAATGCTTTTCTTAGGGTTTATTTACTGGCAGTCCGTGGTGCTTTGAGGTGAAATGGGCTTGTCTTTTGGAGCCCTCCCCTTTTGCCTGTGGCTCCGCCCACCCCAGAAAGGCAACCCCTGAGAATTTCTTGGCCGGCCCTTGGTCAAAGGAGTGTTGGTACCCAGGAGTTCCTCTCTGTTGGTCCGCACAGCAGACCCACAAGGCCGGTAGAGAGAGCGGTTGGCCTGCGGGAGCTTCATAACGGGTGTGTGTGTGTGTGTGTGTGTGTGTGTGTGTGTGTGTGTGTGAAGGCCGGTAGAGAGAGCGGTTGGCCTGCGGGAGCTTCATAACGGGGTGTGTGTGTGTGTGTGTGTGTGTGTGTGTGTGTGTGTGTGTGTGTGTGTGTGTGTGTGTGTGTGTGTGTGTGTGTGTGTGTGTTCAAAGATAGGCCTTCCCACTCTGTGTGATGAAAAGAATCCCCCCTGCTCTCTCTCTTTTTAAATAGGGATGCCATTGAAAAGCTCTTCCCGGATGCGATCAAGCAGCGGAAGGCGGACATCCAGCAGAACCCCGACGTTTCTCACAGCCTCGCTGCCTTCCAGAAGTATGGGACGGATCAGACGTTGGCCACTCCCAGTGTGGGGAGGATGAATCCTCGGGGAGGGGGCTTTTTCTCTGGTGTCCTGACAGCGTTGACTTGTGTGGCGGTACGTCTTTGCCTGTCCGCTGGGAGGCGTCCCCGAGTCTGAGCATCTGGTCCCTCTTTGCCTCTGTGTTTATCGTACCTCCATTTCGTGGCATGCCTCCATGCCTGTTGCCGTGCAGCCGCTTTTCCAAGGCCACCCCACGAGGCCATGGCTGGGAGGGATTTGAGCCCAGGTGTTAAGGCTGTGGGTCGGCAGCTATCCTTTGCCCAGACCTCAGTCTGCGACTTGGGAAGTGGGGAATGGCATGTTCTCCACCGGCGTCCCCTTCCTCCCCCTCCTTCAGTGACTCTCCTGACCGCTTTCTAGGTGGTTCTGCTTGGCTACCACTGGAGCAGCCGGGACTCGGAGGATGACCTCCTGGTCCACAAGCCTGTGGCCAAATGGACGGCCGAAGAGGTGACCCACTGGCTGGAGCAGCTCGGCCCTTGGACGTCCCTCTACAAAGACAGGTTTTTGCTTGAAAGAGTGAATGGAAGGTAGGAAGACCCACGGGGTGACGCTGTGGTGGAGGCGGGCAGGGCGGGGCGGGGCGGGCAACTCCTTTGAAAGCAGGACTGTGCTTTATCAGAGGTTTTGTGTCCCTCAGGTGATGAAAACATTTGGGGGCCAAAGGGTTTGAATCCAAAGTAAGTTTTGGTTCCTCGTCCGACTGTCGGCCGTAGACGCCTGTTAGTCTTCCTGCTAGACCCTTGTCTGAACTCTAGAATAGACTTGATTTGCGCGTTGTGGCTTTGAGGAGAGCATAGGCGGCTCCTCAAGTGTGACTCTTATTGGTCCGGCTGGGGTGATGCCTTCTCGGCCCGGTGGCCCCCTGCCGTTGGGAACAGGGAAGGGTTCCTCCTGTAACAGGCGCTCTCCTCCCTGGCAGGCTGCTTTTAATGCTCACAGACGAAGATTTGGCCAAGGCGCCCTACCACGTGGAGAACAGTAGCCACAGAAAAGCCATTATGACGGAACTGGAGCGAGTGAAAACGTTGGGGATGAAGCCGCCACAGAACCTTTGGGAATACAAAGTGAGTCGTGGGGTGCAGAAACCTCTTTCTGATTCTGCTGCTCAGGGTGGCCTTCAAGTTGACCTGCTCCTGCCTGTTGTCCCAACGTCAAAGTCACCTGGAACCTGTGCCCCTGAGTCTTGCATGATTCGTACGGAAATGGCATTCCTTTTCTCTCCAGAAGTCAGGAGATGGATCTTGCTCTGGCTGCTTTGGCCGGCTTTACCTACATTTCGTGTTCTGGTTCCTTTCCAGGCTGTGCACCCTGGGAAATCTCTGTTCCTGCTCTACGCCTTGAAGAGCTCCCCTCGCCTCACCATGCTCTCCCTGTACCTCTTCGATTACACCGAGGTCTTCCTCCCCTTCCTCCACACCATCTGTCCTGTGCAGGACGAAGAGTTTGAGGACATCATGGCCAAGCTTTTGGTCAGTTTTCAGAACCATGCCGAGGAACACTCTGTTTAAGGGGGGGGGGGGGAAGCACAGCTGAGTAGCCCCTGGAGGGGTGGCTTGCCGGTGGGGGGGGGGGGGGCTGCACCAGCTCAGGCTTCCTTTTCTCTCTCAAGTGAGTCTCAGAGAGGTGCTGAGTCCAAGTGAGTTGCCCAAAAACACATCTCAGCCTCTGAAGTCGGCAGGAGAGAAACCCTGGGGCCTCTGCTTTCCATGTCGGCAGCTCCCCTTGTGTATTTTCCAGTTTAACATCTGAAAGGATTCGGCTTTGGGTGAAACACGTGCTTTTGTATATAGGAAGGGGTGTAATAACCACGGAAGACTTGGCCAAGTCTTGGAATTCTGTTTGCAAAGCTGAAGTGTTCCATAGGTTTCGGGTGTCTGTCGGTAGCAACCCAAGGGTTCCGGGGGAGGCGTTTGAAGGCAGGAAGGTTCTGTCGTCTTCCGGCCTGTTTCCTTGTCTAGCCAGCCTGGTCTCTTTGCAGGACCTGAAAGAACCTGCGTGGAAACAGTGGCGGGAGTTCTTTGTCAAGTTCCTTTTCCTGCCGTATCAGCTGATAGCCGAGTTCGCCTGGGACTGGCTGGAGGTCCATTACTGGACGTCCCGCTTTATCATCGTCAACGCCATGTTGCTCTCTGTGCTGGAACTCTTCTCTTTCTGGAGGCTGTGGTCGAGAAGGGAGCTGAAGTGAGTGCCGTTCGGATCCTCCCGCCCTCCAGCCTTGGCAGCCCTTTCAGGAGAGTCTCTCTGGTGTTGTCGGCCTCCTCTGGTGGCCGACGTTACCTGCTAAGCTGTGGTGGGGTTTTGTTTTGTGTTAAATGTGCAATGCTGCTGTCGGTGCGTGCAGCCACCCTCTGGATCTGATTTCTCCACCTTTGTGCTGGAACCAGAGGGCTTACCCCCGAACATAACGGCCCCTGCTTCCTTTTTTTTAACGGCCTGTTTCAGACCCTCCCAGCCTCTTCTTGCACAGGGAAGATTTTTGTGGGTTGTGTGCAAGAGTCGATGAAAACAGACTTTATTCTCTCATTCAAACGGCTGGCTTGGGGTTTGGGGTCTGTGTGCACAGTTGCCCTCTGTTGTCTGTGACGCTGCAAGAGGCCTGAATCTAAGCTCCGGCTTCCACCTGAGAAATCTCACCTGCTCCTTCTTTCTCCCCCTTCAGGATGATTCCTCACCACATGTGGAGCCACTTCTGGAAGGTGTCCACCCAAGGATTCCTCATGGCCATTTTCTGGCCCATTATTCCGCACTTTGTCTGCAACTGCCTCTTCTACTGGGCTTTGTACTTTAACCCGATCATAAACATTGACCTTGTGGTCAAGGAGCTCCGTCGCCTGGAGACGCAAGTCCTGTGAGGACCGGCTGCTCTGGGGTCCGCCTGGCGCGCTGCGAAACCCTGAACCCACCGGCCACAGGAAGCTGATGGAGGGGCAGCTCAGTTGCCGTTTCTTTCTACAGTAATAAACTCAAGCTGATTTTTTGGGAGGGTTAATTTAACCGTGTGCCTGCTTTGTGGCTATTCTCCTTTTTTAAGCTGCAAAGGGCGGTAGCAGGTGGAAAGGGTCCCCACGTTTTCTGCCGAGAGGAGGAACAGTCATCCGCCCATCGTATCTGTTTGTGCTGGAGTCGTATTCCATGTCCCGTCTTTGGCAAAGTGGAAAACCAGGAAACCTGACAACGGGCCGAGAAAGCAGGCGGGGGTCTTCCTTTCCCTTCCCTTTCACAACATGAGCGTTGAAGCACTTGCTCCTTCACCCCCCGGACTCTGTCCACCCTCCCCACCCCCACCCTCAATATTCAAGTGAATTTTAGGATGTTTCTGTTGCTGTATTAATTTTCCAAGCCTGCTTGTCAACTGCAGTCACTTTTTTGGGGTGGGGGTGGAGAGGGATATACCCTGCATGGAAATACTGTGAAGTGGTCGGTTTTGTATGTATATATATATATATAAAGCCGCTGGTGTTAAATATCTCCCAAAACCAAGATTAGCTTTGTTTTAAATGCAATGTTCCTGTAAATGAAACTTGACTCTGCATTTGTATTAATCTTCAAATTTGCATACAGATATTTTTAAGAATTAAAAAAAGAGATTTTTTTTCCTAGTATTTATTAGTACCAATTTTTTTAAATCATCTCTGGTTCCTCTCCTGGCTTGCCTGTTCTTTTCCTCACAATAGCCCTGCGAGGTAGGCCTGGATGAACAATGAATTTTAGGGGGAGATTTGAATAGAAGCCTTGTTGCCTCACTGCACCAATACGGTTTGTAAACTTTCAGAGGTCACCACGTTGACATAAGCTGAATCCTCCGGGTTTTTTAGGTAGCGCTGGGCCAAAATCCAGTTGCTACCCCCAACTAGATTAAACCCAAGAGTGTTGATTTACCGGTTGGCGTTTGGTTCCTCATTTCCGCTTTTGCTGTGATCAGCCACTGGGCTAAGCTAGGGGCGTTTAGCTTTGTGTTTTTGGATTTGCAGTTTCTGGAATTCCCCAGGCAGTTGAATTCTAAGAGTTGCCATTCTAAAGCGGCAAATCTGCACCCCTCTAGTTTAGACCCATGTCTAGCAATTTTCCCTGCAGCACTGATGCCGTTTGGATTTTCTGGAGCATCTCTTGGCACCTGCCATGGGTGTTCATTTGGCTCACCTTTTCAGAGGGCCGTGTTTCACCACTGCAGAAAGCAAGCCATGTCTGTTTTTCATCTGGGCATTTTCAGATACAAACAGACTGGGTGACCCTTTATCTGGAACTCAACCAGGCTTTGCAATAAAGCATGGACTGTCGCTCACTCAGTTGAAATGAGAGGTGCCAGGAGTTGGGATTGAGCTTCAGGCAGCTTGACCAGACTTGCTGGTTTTGGAGCGTGCTCCTCCTCGTGGGTTCAACCTTCTGGCTGTCCAGACAACCCCTGGGGGATCCTTTACAGTCCTAGCCTTAAGAATGGTGGCTTTGCCAGGAGAGTTGTGAGTGGCAGAGGCATCTGGGCCTCCTCCAGTCCGGAAGAAATCAAGAGGCGCTTGGTTTTGATTGGTGAAATGTTAAGTCTCGGTTGGGAAATGTCCCGTGCCTGCGTGACGCTGAGCTGACGTGAGAGTCTGTCTCAATCGTCCTTACACTTGGGACTGTGTTCTCCACACATTGACTCCGGCCAGAAGATGTACCTGATGTGGTAGGGGGCTTTCGCCAGGCATTTGGCTGCTTCCCGGTCACATTCACATGCCAGCTTTTGGCACTTGTCCTCTAGATCATCTGCAGAAGAAAACGGGAGACCGAGAGGCAAGGAAATCAAGGATTTGTCCGAATTGCGTGAAAATTCTACAACCTGCATGCAGCCCACGCTTAGCTCCCTGCTGCCCTGTGTGCGTGTGTGATCTAGGAGCGTGGATCGGGCATGTTGCCCACCCCGGTTCAAGGCCAGGTAGTGCTCCCAAGTGGCACCAGCTGGGCCGTGGGTTTCTCTGCCCTCCAGCAGAATGGAGAGTGACGCCGTGTATCTTCCTAGTGCATGGGTGGAAATGTCATTTTTAGGAGACTCCCCTTTGCCCGTTCTTGTCGAGTCTCTCGAGGGACCTAAAGTGGGCCGAGAGCAAAGGAGGCACCCGAGACAGAGCCAGCCTCCCCCAGCAAAGAAGGAAGAGAGACTCACCGCACTGGGGTTCGTTGTCCTCGCACGTCCAGTTATAGGGCTCCGTCTTGGGGGCACAGGCTTCCTTCTCGGCCTTTGAGTAGCAGCAGTCATGCTTAAAGCAGCACCTGGGAGCATCAGAAGAGAAGGTCTCACAGACTGGGGCACCGAATCTAGGAAGTCCCAGATCCAGGGACTTGGGAATGGTCTCTGTAGGCCACAGGATTGCTGACTGAAATGCCTTTGCCCTGCTCTGGGGCTCCAACCCCTTGCAGTGGCGACAGGAGAGAGATTGCCCAGGTATTTTGGACTACACAGTCCATCAGCCCCAATCAGCCTGACCAATGATAAGGAAAGGAAGGAACTGTTGGGGGGCGGGGGGCCCTCCGGAGGGCATGATCTGTCACTACCGCCAGAGACTCATGACTGAGCCAACATTTTTTCATGCATGCTTTCGCTTTGAAAGCCAAGCTGACCATTGGGTTCAGGATCTGTGCCTGCTTAGATCAAATGACTCTTGGGCTGAGCTGCTGTGTCTGGAAAAAGGAAGTAATGCCAAGCCCTCTCTCACAAGAGAAGCCTGAAGACTCTCTGGAGGCAAAAATCACAAAACTGAGTCTGTCCAACTTTGGGAGAAGGCAGGATTCTCGGGAAAAGACTGTCATGCTGGGAAAGGTGGAAGGCAGCAGGAAAAGAGGAAGACCAAATATGAGATGGACTCACTCCCTAAAGGAAGCCACAGGCTTGAGTCTGCAGGAGCTTTGCAGGGCAGTTGGAGACCGCTCATTCATAGGGTCGCCTTCAGTCGGAGGCAACATGACGGCACATGACAACAATATTTTACAAGATAGTTGGCCTGAAGGCTCAACCCATTTTGTTGCCCAGTAGAACCAGCGAAGTGGTCCAAATGTCTGTTTTGGGCCCTGGGTCTGTTTGCGGGGCTTACGTGCGGTGTCCAAGAACATGCCCGTTTGTAGTATTTTAAGCACAACCGAGTCTTTTAGCTCCTTGTTTCAATGCCTCTGCCAGAAAGAGAGGGAGCCCGTCAGACGGGAAGGTGATGAAGCGGCCCCTGGCTGGCCTCAAGGCGGGAGCAGAACCTCCACGTGAGCACAGAGGTTACGCTCCCGTCCAGAAGAGCCGCCAGGAAGGGCCTTCCAGGGAGGAAGAACAGTTTTCCAATCAGCCAACGCCCTGGTTTCAAACAAACAAACAAACAAACAGGCAGGATGGCTTTGCAATCATGGGTCCAAAGCGGAGGCAAAAATAGGACCTGGGAAAGATTCTTGGTGATGTGGCACCAAAGTGGCCAGAAGGACAAACAGGCCTTCCAGCCGCATTCCAAGGTCAGCTATTAAAGCCACCACTGAGTTCTGCAAAACTATGGAAGCCACAGAGGCTTGGTTTTCCCAAAGGCTTAAAATACAGTTATGACACTGGATGGTCATAACAATGAGTCCGACCGAAGCCTGTCTTTTGGGGTTTCCTTCTAGAAAGCGGTATAAGGCTGTGGTCTCCTTCCATGGGCCAAGGGCATGTCTGGACACCCTGGCCGCCTGCCTGCTGGCCTGCCGGCTTCCCAACTATATGTTGGGACGGAAGAGTGAGCCAGCATCTCTGGGAGGGCCTTTTTCTCTCTATTCCCCCAAATCTCCGTGGTCCACAAAGACGTTGTCAATCTACAGAAAAAAAGCAGTATGCGGAGGGCCATTGACCCATGAAGGCCGTGTGATTTCTAGTATGCGTTTCTGGGCAGGCATTCTAGTTCCTAAGCATTTTGCTAGATCAAAACTAAACCCACCGCATCGACCCTTTTCTGCCCCTTTTGCTTTCAGCCGAAGGAGAGCCTTTTAGGGTGGAAGCCCTGATCAATTTGTTGTGAGCACCCAGCTTCTACAGTTCTGTTATTGCTCCAGCCACAGAGAAATCGGCAAGTTAATTCTACATGTTTAAAAAGAGCATCGGTAGTTTTTCACGGAGTTTCAATTCACTTAAATACAACCGGATGTAAGGGAGGGGGGGAGAGAGAGAATGGTATCCTCTCAGCTGGGTCACTGGGTGCTTTGCATTTTCTATCATCCTCAGCATTTCTGACATTGACTTGGAGTGACTACATAGCCCATACAGGCTGGGATGGGTGGGTTCTGGGAGCTGTAGTCCCAGGCCTCCCGGCCAAGGAGAGACTCTCTTACCAGTCCACTTTGTCGTTGGGCCAGCCGCTCCCTCCCAAGCCGCAGTAGCAGCCGTAGTGCAGGTAGGCCAACGGGGTGCGCCCCGTGGTGCACTGGACGGCCCCCGCCAACTGGATGACCCCTCTGCGGTTCCGCGATGGAGCTTTCCCCAAACTCCCTTCTGCTCCTGGGGTGGGAGAGGAAGGGGGGTGGTGGTGGGAGAAACAAAGCATCAAGGATCAGGACAAGCAGAAGGTTTCTAAGGAGACCCCCCCCAACTTTTTTTTTTAAATTTAGTCACTAAAGTTTCAGGCTGCAGGAAAGAGGCACAACAGCACAGCTCTCGGGAGAGGAGGGGGGGGGGGAGGCAGGAACCCTGACGGTTGCTGGTCTCCAATGGCTCAGCCTCTGGCAAACGGAAGAACTTCGCCACATGAATCCAGAAAGAAAGAGGGCATCCATCAGCCAAGGCCACAGAGGCGCCTGAACCTGGTCCAGGTGCAATGGATTTTTTTGGGGGGGTGGGTTTCTTTGTGCCCCAGAAATCACTGTCTTTTGTGGTGCTTTGGACCAATCCCGCTGCTGGCTTTGTCTCTCTGCTAAGCCACAGAGCCTGGCTTCCTCTGGTTGAAAGAGGTTTATGAGCGACATCCCCCCAAATGCATTGGGGGAGATACAACCCTGGGGCTTGGGTCGGACCAAGGCTTGACCAGCTCTATGGTGAAGCTCAGACTGGGCGACCGGGAGACAACGTTGAAGAGACAGGGGTGTGTAATTCCCTCCCTTTCCACTCAAGGGCTGCTTTGCTTGGCAGCCCTGGGTCCTCTTTGCCGGCCGGTGTGAAGGGGCCTCAGCTGATCCAGCACCATGGACAGAGGTCGCCTGCCCCTGGGGGGGTGGGAGGTCACCTTCTGTGCCAGGGCAGCTTCAGGGTCAGCTCGGCCTCTCGGGACTGCCCACCGTCCAGTTCAAGTGGGAGGCCAGCGGAATTGGGATTCAGCTGGGAAACAACATGTGGCCAAAGGCAGAGCTGGAGGAGCAGAAACTGGGTGCCTCCATCACGATGGCCTCCCACCTTTCGGGATGGTGTTGAGGAGGAGGAGGAGGAGGAGGAGGGTCACCCTGTCCATCTCTTGTGGAAAACAGCACGGAGCGTCTCGGAACACTTTCCCAAGACAAGGGATGGGGGGTTTCCCTTTTTTATTAGACCCCTCCTACCACTTGGCAAGCGGAAGCCAGCGTCCGCTCTGTGGCCACCTTGGTTAGACGGGGCATTGCAGGGCTGGGGAGGGGGGGGAAGGTCCCCCTCTCTTCTTGTGGCGCCTTCTGACCCTTCCCCCAGGCAGACCGAAAAGGGGCACAGAGGGTGAGAGATGGAGTTGGGCTGGCAAAGCTTAGATCCCCTGGACCTGCCGAGAATCCCTTCCCAAATGGAGACAGCCTACGAGCAACCAGAATAGTGGCTTGCCCAAAATCAAGGAAGGCCTCTCTTTTTTTGGTGTGTGTGTGTTAATCTATTACAGGAACTGGGACAAAAAAAGTAACCCAAGGGGGAAATGCAACGAATTTTCTGGGTCAGGTTTTGAGCCACACATTTTTCACACATTTCCCTACCCGCCAGCAAGTGGCTGGAACTGGAAGATGTTGTTTACAACTGTCCTGGTGATCATGCTGTGGAGCACTGATTTTGTGAATCTCATTCCGGGTGTATTTTGCAACACAAAAGGCTTGGGGAGGGGGTGTCTTCAAGGGTCCTGCTTGCTCGGCTGAGGATTCGAGATTAGCAAGGTTTCTGTGGCACGAGTTTCTGTGGCCCACTGCAGGCCACTTCGCACCTCCTACGGCTTCCGACAGGTCAGGAGGATTTTACACAGCCATGGGCACTGACCGTGCTTTCCTCGGACGATGGTTACTTTTAAGACGTTGAATGAATGTCTCGGAGAAGCACCCTTTTGCCTACAAAATCCACCGTTGGAAGCTGTCTGACTCTGTACCGGCGGCTCTGGAGACCAATTAGGAAGGAGAGATGGGCCACGATGCTTCCCTTTGAGCGCACAGCTTAGAAAAGTCCCTTTTTGGGAGGACAGCTTGCCGAGTCTCCCAGCCAGACGCCCTGGTAGTTCAGAACCTGGCTAAGAAGAGGGTTCAGTCACACTGAAGCCAGGGCGGAGAGAATCTGGCCCCAACCGTAGGCAGAACTTCAGTTAAAGAGGGAGACCCAGGACCTCGCTAGACGAGAAACAGAGTCTCCCAAAGGGGAAAAGTCTGGCTGGTGATTCAAAGAGATTCTTGGTCCAGTCTCTGTTTCGCAAAGCCGCTTCCAGGAGACAGCTCTGGTTTGTTTGCCTGGCTGATGTCGTAAGCATTGAAAGACCCGCGTGCCCGGAGGGATAACATTATAAGAGGAAGACGCACCTGTTTGCTTAAACATGTGATTTGACCCCAGCCGTGGGATGTATTGTGGTTTGCATGTGCCTTCTGCTTCTGACCTGAGGTCTGAGCAAGGACATCAAGCGTAAGGAGTTGAGAAGGGCCCTGAAGCTGGATTTGGCCTGAGGTCTGTCCGGTTCAGGGTTCGGAGTGCACCCTGTCCAAACGTGTCTTGGAAAGGCCCCGAGAAAAGGCATAAAACCTGCTCTGCTGATTGCTTTGTGGCCCCTCCCTGCTGCCGGAACATCTACGTCTGTTTGCCATCGAACGCTGGGTAAATAATGAGAAAAAGGACAAACCACCGCCTTATGGACTCAACGGAGTCAAGGGTAAATCCAGGAACAGGGGCAACTCCCTTTCAAGACTCCAGACCCACAAACTGAAAGCGACTTGGTCCGGCTGTCGTCCGACTTTGCGGGGGTGGGTGGCATTGAGGTTGGCTTCACCACAAAGATTTTGGCCCCAGCTGCTGAGTTAGGACCCCCCCCCCCCGCTCAAACTCTGCACCCCCAAAGTCTTGCCTCAGCCATTGCACTCTCCTTTCGACCTGCCAGATGGACATTGGCTCCCTGAATCTTTGACCAGTGGCCAGAACTGAAGGCAAAAGCATCCGGGAGGGGTCAAAGGGGGGGGCACGGGCACCCTCGGGCTCAAACGGTGGGGTAAAAAAAATCGCATGCCAGCCCACTCACCGGGGCAACAGGAGGGCCCTGTGAGTGGGCTGGCATGGGAGAGCCGCTGCTTCCGGGCAGTGGACGTTAAGATGCATTGCAATTCGTTTTTCCTTAAGAGCAAATCACGCAAATTAGCAAAAATAACCACAACCAACCCCCTAAAGAAAAAGCAATGAACTAATGCAGGCGGGTGGTCGCATTCCTCCAACATTTAAGGCTGGTGCAGGCTGACCACTAAAGTAACATATTTTGCAACTCTGGCTGAAATGGTTAAGGAATTTGGGGAGGGAGGCCAGGGCTGGTCCCCCTCTGACCAGGGAGGCCCCTTATCTCTCACACCCGGAGGGATAAGAAGCCCAAGGGCAGGCAGGAAAGCCCCGGGGTGAAAAACCAGCCTCCTCTGAGGGCAGATCCAGAAACCCTCAGGGGAAGCCCCGGACAGAGACCCTTCGGAGCCGGCGGCCAGCACCCTCCCGTTTCCCTCCTTCGGAGCCCAGAGGGAAAGGCAGGTGAGGGCGCGCGCGGGCGTGCGTGTGTGTGTATGGGGGGGGGGCCCGGCGTCCCAGGTTCATCCTGCGGGGGCTGCCCGGTCCGAAGCTCCGCCGGGTGCCTCTCCACAGGTAAGGTGGCAGGTCGTCCCGACCTCTCCTCTCCTGCGCCAATTGTGCTGCAGGTGAGCGCCAGGAAGCCCCGCCAGGGTCACCTACACGGGGACCCACCGACCCAGGGGAGGTCTCCGGCTCCTGCCTGAGGATGATGCCCTTCGAATTGGACTCCCGACGCCGACGGCCCCCCCCCCCCCCAACTGCACTCACCGGTCCTGAGCGCCGCCAGCGCCAGCAGGAGCAGCGCGGCGGGTCGCCCCCTCGGGCCCATCAGAGCCGGCAGAAGAGCGTCCTTCCTTCCTTCCTTCCCTCCGTCCGTCCGTCCCGTCCAGGTGCCGCCGGCCGACTGGGCTGCTCCCGGCACCGGGGCCGGCGCTCATCCTCCCTCGGGCCGTCCCTTCATCCTGCCCGCCCGCCCCCGCGCCTGCCCTCCTTGCGCGCGCCCGACGGGAAGCCGCGCGGAGTGCCAGGCGCCAGGGCGCGCACCGGGCTCACACGGCGGGGGGGGGGGGTGCGTCTGGGGCCGGGAATTGGGGCACCCGCGCGCGGGGGGGGGAAAGAAACAGAGTGATCGGGACAGCAGAAGCGACCCGGTGCTGCCTGAACTGCCCCCTTTCAGATGGGGTGCTCCAAGCGCGCCCCCGAGGGTAGTTTAGAACCCGGTCTTTGTCGAGAGAGCTGACCGGCTTCCCTCCCTCCCCGCCGGCGGTCCTTCCATCCCCGCCCCGATCTTCTGGAAAAGGCGCCCCCCCCCCAAGGTGTAACCCTGGACGGGGGGGGAAGGGGGCTGCATGGGCGCCCCAAGACCTTCTGCTGCCTGAGGCGCAGTTGTTTTGGGGGGGGGGGGAAATCCCTTGTCTGGATTTTATAAGAAAAACAGAACACGGACTCCCCCGGCGCGCTGAGGACTTGCTGCCAGGCTGGAGATGAGCGCGGGCTTCCCAACTCACTTCGCCCGGTGCACGAAGCACAAGAGACAGGGTGGGCAGGAAGGGGTGTGTGTGTGTGTGTGTCTGTGTGTGTGTGTATGGGGGGGGGGCAATCAGTGGGAGATGGGATGCCGGAAGGGGATGCAGAGTGGCACCGGGGCCAAACATTCTCCAGGGGAAGGAAAAGCCATGAAACTCAATTTGGGTTAGCTGGTCTAAAAACTCCAGAACCAACCCCCCCCCCCCGAGCCCAGATGGGGTCCAGCTGGGCTGCCCCGAAAGGCCACCCCGAGGTCCAGCTGGGGAAGGGACTGAGGGCTGCTGGGACCACCCTTGGGGGATTCTGGGCGTTGTAGTCCATCCCAGCCTGCCCCCACACTCTGCTCCGGCTGCAGGCTGGGGAAGGAGGGGAGCCCGCTGTCTCCGCAGCCGCTCTCCTTGGCATCTCCGGAAGACGGAGGTGGCCCTTTCGGCCACCACCCACCGGGATACCGGTTGGGCTGGTAGGATGGGAACCCACCCTATGGCTCCAGCCCCCAAGACCGGAGCCGAGGCTCCCTCGGTGGGGCTGAGTGCCCGCGGCAGGCCGGTGAGCCCCCTGCCCCCCCTTGCCTCTTTTGGAGCTGGAAGGGGTGGGACCCCTCCTCTCTCCCCCCCCCCCCGGAGGCTAGACATCCTCCTGGCCCAGTGGACTCCCGAGGAGGCCCAACCAGTCTTGGGGCTTCTCCCGCCTTCCGACCCTCCTTTTACCTTGGAAGATCAGCGGTGGCCGTCCCTAACTTGCCCTCCCGCGGCCCGAGGACTTGGCCTTGCCCTGTGTGTGTGTGTGTTCAGGTTTCTTCCTTCATTGGCTTCAGAGAATCCTCCCCCACCAAAGGCTTGGCCTCCTGGGAGGCACCTCCCTTGCAGAGGCTCCTGCCTTTCCCCTCCAGGGTTCTGGGTTCAAGTGCAGGGTTCCCTGTCCTGCAACAGAAAGGAGAGCAGGGAGCCCAGCGCAGCCCCCCCCCCCCGGAATAAGAAGGGCTGCAACCAGCACTGAGCAAGCCTCTTCCTAAGGCTGCTAGTTTTTTTTGGGGGGGGGGGTCTCAGTTGGGCCAAAGGGTCCTGGGCCACATTCTGGCTTCTGGGATTGGGATGGGGGGGGGCCTTGTTTCATGAACTAAAGTTGGGGGGGTGGGGGGTGAGTTGGTTTTATTCTTTGTCTAAAAAGACCAGCGATGCAGCTTCTGGAAGGGGTTACGCAGAGCGCCCAGGGCGGCTTACAGCAAGAGGGGCGAAATCATGGCCCTCCCCCTGGGCAAGCCACCCCTTGAGCCTTCCGCGTGACACCTGAGGCAAGGATTCCTCTTCCGCCTCCCTCTCAGCCACGTGCCATCCTGTGGAACCACTTCTTCCATCTGTGGGGTTTCTTTTCCCCCCACAGGCCAGCACTTCCTTACTGAAAATCTAATTACTCTATCCTGTAATAACCTTGGCAGCGTCTCCATCTATACATGGCGTGCACACCTGTGCACACCTGCCTCCCTAAGCAATGCCTAAAGGTCAGGATCCCCTCCAGGGCATTGTGATCACGGACACGGCCTCCCTCTGGGGCTCAAAGTCTGTTCCCGTTTGGGTCCTCCACCCTCTAGAGCAGGGCTTTAGGGGACGTGTGTGTAGAAATGAACCCCGGGGAGGAAAGAGGGGATTCTGGTGGAAGATATGGGATCCAGAGGACATCCGGCAGTGGATTCCAGCCACAGAGTCCCCTTGCTAGATTTTCCTGTAAGCGCTTTACTACCCTACCTGTCATCATTGTGTAAAAGGTGAATAGAAATGTGTGCCTTCAGAAGAGGGTGAAAGGCTACAAGAGAGCCGGCCGGGGCCGGGGCCTTCTCCTGCCGAAACAAAGGAAGCCGAACGAGGCCCCGCAGAGCCCAGCGAAGAGGCGGTGGCTCCCCTCCCCTGCCTGTGCCCCCCCCTTTCCCTGGGGATTTCCCACGGGATCCAAGGTGAGCTCCCCGGGGTTTCTTTGCTGGGTCGCAGAAAAGGTCACCAAAGAGCCACTCCTTCGATGGCCCGTTTCTTTCCAGCTCAGTCCTCTCCCCTCTAGTTTCCCCTCCTTCCTTGCTTGCTAGGGTGATGATGATGATGTGTGTGTGTCCCCCTCCCCACCACCCGCAGGTCAGGCAAGGGAGTTCCCTTATTACACGAATGGCTACAGCTGTCTTCTTCCACCGGGTCAATGCACATGGTGCGAGGGGATGATGGGCATGACAGCCCAGCCTATTTCTGGAGAGGGCTGGGCTGGGGGAGGCTGGTTTAGCTGGTGCAACAGGGGTGGGGGGTGGGGGGGGCAGGGGCAAAGGCCAACTTCCCTCCGAGTCCTGCTGGACATCTGTTTGGGAAAGGATCGAAGTGTGAGACGTCCAACCCAACCACCAGTGTGACCCTGCATGGGGGGGGGGGTCTTGATTAAGAGCGCTGGAATGATGGCCAGGAGACCCGCTCTGCTCTGCTTGCCCAGCCACGAAACTTGTTTGGCTGCCGCCGACTTCCACCAAGCAAGGACACCCCCCTCTCCGGAGTGCCACAAGGGCCTTCTGTGGTTTTTGCTACAGCTGAAAACTTGGGTGCTTTAAATTTCTTCTATGAGCATTCGGTCCCGTATTTTCCTCTGCACTCTATTCTCCTCCCTCTCCAGATCTCTCTTTATCCAACTGCTTTGTGCAAACTGACTTGATGGGAAAACCCCCCCCCCCCCCAGTCTAACACTATCGCGGAGTGACCAAAAATCCCTCCAAAATGTCTGACCAATAAAATACGTTTGCCTTTAAGGTCCCACAAGGTTCTTCGTTGTTTTGGCTGCGACAGACAAACACACGTGCCCTCCCTCTCTGGGCAATGCTCGCCTGTTCCCCTTCACGCTGACACTTGCAGGGTTGTTTCCTGCCGAGATGCAGCCCTCCAGCGTTGCCCATTGTTACTTGATTTTATGGAGGAGGAAATAGGGCACTCAGGTTGCTCAACCTTGCCAAGGAATGAGCGGGAAGGAGACTGAACCCAGGCCTGCCTCACATCTTCCACCCACTGGACTACACCGGCATCAACAAGATCAAAACTTTCTCTAGACCTTCCTCCACAAACATACTTCCCCGTATCTCCCCGAGGTGTGGTACTGTGAACTTTTGGATAATTATAGCTTTTGGCACAGAGGAGCCGTGCTTTGGGTTGCAAAGATTATGGGACTCGCTCGGTGTGTTCGTTTGCGTAAGAGGGATGCCGAGTAGCATACATGCTGACTCGTCTTCTTTGTCAGTTGGCTTTGAAGTATTTAAATCAGGGTCCACGTTCTTGTGGGCATTTTTAGGTCCTGTGACTGTCACATCACTTGTTCTTAGCCTCCTGCAGACTTCCAGATGTTTTCGCATTAGCCAGTCTAGCCATTGTTCAGATTTAGAAGAGTTGTGGCTCAAAAAACATCTGGTGGGACACCATAATAGGGAGAGTGTCTTCAGTCTTACGCAAATTTCTAAGGGCACCAGTCTGCGAACACCAGTGAGGATTCGCTGAAGACTAGATGTGGTTCAGGAATGCAGTTTCCCTGCCCTTATCTTAAAAATCTGCCACAAAAGCCTTTGTAAAAGCCAGGGCGACCCTTCCATCATAGTTTGTTACAAGGCAAGTAGAAAGACTGGTTAAAAGATGACAAACATAAAAAATGGTCAGTTTTAGTCTTAGCCAAACTGCGGACAAGAAGGAAGACGTCCTTAGCAGAACGCTCCCCCCCCCCCCCCCCCCCAGTATTCATACCACAATTTTAGACCCTGGGAGGAGCTCAATTCACACAACAATGCCCAGAATCTCCCCCATCAGTATCATCAAGGCCACCCAGGCTTAGGGATTCTGGGAGCTGGATTCCAAAATACACAAGTTTCCCGGGCTCTTGCACATTTTAAATATAACCACTCATCTGGTTTCCTATGATGAGAATGGAGATCACATCCAGGGAGCCCGAAAGATCAGTGTTAGTAAATCTGCAAAATATCTGTTGTCTTATCCTGCATAATTGACAAAGATGGAGAGAATCAGCAAGGAAATTCTGCGTACCCATAATTTTCACAGGCTTGTGTGCAATCCTAACAAGAGTGTGCATCATTTGTCCAGAGAGAACACCACCGGCCACGTCCATCAGCTGACTAAGCAACATCTACCACCAACCAAAGAAATATTAGCATGCTATTACTGGATGTGTTTTAACTGATTATCTGCACCTATCTGGGTTACACTGCTCTCTACACGCACCAGCCTGTTGGCATTGTTCTTAAGCAGCCAAAACTATTCACAAGAGTAAATCTAGTTTGACTAGCTCAGAACAGAGCAGAACTTTCTGTGATCTGGGCCATCTTGCTTCTGCTCAGGCTGCTTTGCCTTGTTAGCAGCGGAATCATACAGCTGGCTTATGTCTGTTGGATCTACTAAATCCTTTCCACACAGGAACCAACGTGGGCCAGTGAGGCATCATGCTTGGAACGCTGCCACATTGACTGTCCAGGCTTTTTGTGCATTGGTTTTCAAGGCAGACACACAAATAAAATAGAAAAACAAATTGAAATGTTTATTCATAGCGATTTGTTGGTGTGCAAACTGACTGCTTTGGCCACACGGGTAGAGAATTCTCACGACTGCCAAAGCAGAGAGGAGAGAGGATGACGGGCTGATGGTAAAATAAGGCAGAAAACTGTCAAAGACCAGGAAGTTTCTTTCCCCTTTTCTACTCTGGTGAAATCTCACCCCCCTGCCCCCTTCCCCACAACAGGAAAATGGAAAACAAGCCCCGTGGCATTTCTTGCTTCCGCTTTTCTCTTTTATGGGATGGAATTTGGACGGAGGCCTCTGGCAAAGGTAAGAGGAAGAACCTGCCTCTTTTTCCCTTGAAGGAAAGAGCGGCAAGAGAGCCGGCTGGCCACAGGACACAACCGTGCCCGG
The DNA here is from genome assembly GCA_037013535.1 of Intellagama lesueurii. Taxonomy (NCBI): domain Eukaryota; kingdom Metazoa; phylum Chordata; class Lepidosauria; order Squamata; family Agamidae; genus Intellagama; species Intellagama lesueurii. The sequence continues at coordinate 22,659,948 of JBAJHW010000012.1, read as the reverse complement.
GAGTCTGGAGTCAGAGGACAACCTGAGCATGCTAGAACGGGATATTTCCACCTGGTTTCTGCTCAAGCCGCTCCCAGGTTCAGGTATTTTTGAAGGCTGCTTCCTGTGTGGCAGTTACTGGATTGTGTGGGAAAAGGTGACAACATTGCCATGTGCAACACAAAAACAGACAAGACACACACCAGCAGCCATTCTGCAGCATGGGCCCAGGAATGCTTGGGTGGGGCAAAGCCCCTTGTCTTGCTGTGCGAACTGCCTCACCCCCCCACCCCGACACTCTGCAAGTCAGCCTTTCATTCATTCCCACCGGGGGGGCTTCTTCTTTGAGGGTCCTCTCTTTGGCATCCCTAGAGAAAGACCTTTGGGTAAGAAGTTTTAAGAAGTACCCAGAAGGGAAGGCAGCTCTTTCCAAGTTCAATTTATAGCCTCAATTTGAGTCCCGAGGGAGAAGCCACGGCAGCGCCGAAGGACATCCGTGACCTCGGCTGAAGAAGAGCCACGGGTCTCCCTGCTTCCCCTTCTGACTGTCTCCTTGGGGGAGGGAAGGGTCAGCACCGAGGCCTGAGAAACATCAGGACGACGCCCGTTGGAGCAACCTTGGACGTGATGGTGTCGTTCGGCTGATAGTCTCCCATGAACAGTTTGTCCAGCACGTCGTAGATTTTGTAGCCTGCCGGGCAGTCCGAGATGCCCAGCAGTCCCGCCGTGGTGGCAAAAGGCCTCGGTGTCCCGTCTGTGCCGTTGTTCATGACAGCGACCGCGTACTGGCCGTTGACGAGGGGCCTCTTCCATACTTCAAAGTAGTGGCTCTGCCAGACAGACAGAGAGACAGACAGAGGTGTGGAGTAGGGAAGTTAATGCCACATACAAGCTTTAAGTGGCATGTATGTGTCGCTCGGTCTTGCTTAAGAAGCTGCCTTGCGCTGAGCCTGGCCCCCGACCCTTCTGGCCTGGCCCCGGTCAGACCTGGCTGGCAGCACAGCTGCTCTCGAGGGTTTGAGGTGGGATCCCTTCCCAGCCTTACTAGAAACCCCTGGGGTTCCTACGGGCCCCATCTGGCTTCGTTTCCGAAACGAAATGGGATTGCGGGGTGCAGCCCTTCCCTCACAGCTACTGTTTCCCCTTGCAGTCACCTGAAATCCCATCGGCTACTACCTGCCCAGGAACCTTTTACTGCGGCTACTCTAGAACACGTTGGGGCAAACAGCCAGAGAGGCAGAGGCGCTGCCAGACCTTGCTTGAGGGCTTCCAGGAAGGACCCAGTTGGCCCTGGTTGAAAACAGGATGTGGGGCTTTGCTTTGAATGCAGGAAGGTCATTCCTAGGTCCTTAGTCAGCCTCCCCCAACTGGGCACCGTCTGGATGGGCTGGACAACAAGTCCCCGTGTGCTGCCTGGGGATGACGGGAGCTGTAGTCCAACGCCCCTGGACTAGGGGTGCCAGGCGGGGGAAGGCCCTCGGGTCTGTTCCCCTTCAGCGCCTGTCCTCTTCTTGAACCCTTCTCGTGATCCTTGCCTTCCTCTGTTCCTGCCCGAAGGCTCACCACCTCCCTTGCAGCTGACTTTTGAACAGCATCTAATTGTTCATCAGGCCCTCAATAAATATGCACCATCATTACTCATTCTAATCTATAAATGCCTCGTGCTATTTCCATTATTTATTAGTTATTCTCTCTACCGAGTGCCCCGGAAAGAGCAGCGTTTCCACCCTGGCCTCCACCCTCTGGCGCGGGACGGCGGTGTCAGAGCTCAGGTTGCCGCCTAGCACCCATGCCTCCAACCCCTCTTCTGTCTGGGGGGGGGGGGAAGGCACAGAGACAGGCCCTCATCCTACTGCGCCCCCCCTCCATCTACAGCTGCTCATCCTAAGCTCCAAAGCCCACAGGGGGTGACGGATTGTCAGCCGTTGCCAAGCTCCCTGCGCAGGTGCAAGGATGGCACATGGCAGAGCTCCCTACCAAACGGGGTGCGGCTCCCACGCATCTGTCATCAAGTCCAGGGAGGAACTGCGAATGGAACGGAGGGAGATCTGGCCCGGATGGGTGGAACTGGCACAGGAATTAAGGACCAAGAGAACAGGGGCACAAACAGGCCAGCGAAACCGCTTCCCCCGGGACTCGAAGGAGCCAGAGAGCCAAGCCTTGGCGAAAAACGCGGCTGCTCGCCTTCCCAAGCAAGGGCGGCAGGGAGCTGGTGGCCCCGACCGAAGCAGCCGGCCGGGTTCAGCTCTTGGGCCGAGGCAGGTTCAAGCCTTAGCCAAACCTGCGCGAGAGGGGAGTGTCTTGTTTGACTGTCCTCAGTTGACCTGGATGCTACGATACACCGTGACCCAGTGGCACCGCGTGGACCCTGCTTAACGACTGCTGGGCTCTGTGGTTTCTCTCTCCCCTCTGCTTGCTTTGCTGTGACCATTCCCATCCCATCCTGGTTTGCTGTAGAATTAAGGAAGCTTCTACCCACTCAGAAGACGGCTGCGGGCTGGGTTCCTTACAAAATCCCCCCCCCCCCCCCCGATTCTCCGCCAGCTCGGTTTCTGCCCTCTCCTTCCTGATCCTCCCCTTCTCTCACAGCTGCTTCTAGAGGATGCCCCCCCCCCCCCAACGCCCTTGTTGAGGCTGGGGAGTCACAAGAGAAGACCAGGAGGGAGAAAGTCAGGAGGAACCGGAGGCTGCTCGGGTTGTAATGAGAATATCCAGCCACTCACCCGTTTCACTTAGAAGTATCATTTGAAAACGGAACCTATAAAAAGCAACAAACCTTTATTTTGGACTAAGCACCACCCTCAAACCTCTCCATTCTGGGGATGGGGAATGCAGTGCTTTCCAGATGCTACTGTGCTGTTTCGAGAGCAGGCTGACAAAAACATCTGCAACCGCTCCCCCTGCTGGAGGAAATCCAGCGGCAGCCGCGGCTCCATGGCAGAACACCTGCTTCATGTACAGAGGGGTGCTAGGCTCAAGGCTGGGTTAGACGGACCCCCTTGGGCAGCACCATAGCTTTGTACACGGCCTCCCCGCCTGGGAGAGGGCACACCCATGTGGGCACCTGAAAACGGACTGGGGACCTAAAAGGTTTCCCGCTCCAGTCCCCGTTTCAACAGGGCTGAGAACACACCTTTGTGATGCGCCGGCCTTGAATCCCCAGGGAATCTTGGTTGATGTAGATCAGAAGCGGATTCTGCAGCAGGTCCTTGGCCTCCTCCGAAATGGTTCGCAAGTTGCAGGACATGAAGAAAGGGGCCGCCAGGAGAGCCCACAGGGCCACCTGCACCTTCGACTGCTCGTGACTCAGGCCAAAGTCACCAATGATCAGCTGGACAGAAGACGAGACGAGAGGCATGTGGCTCAGCGCCTTAGGCACGAGAGCATTTCTACACCGTTTCCAAGGAAAGAGTGATGCAGAAATTAAAAAATCTGAAACATTAAATTGCGATAACTTCTCAGCTAGATCCTGGAAGGTGCAGAACTTGCAAGGTACAAGCAGAACTGCTGATTGTTAAGGATCCGTAAAACCAGGCCTTTTCCCCCAAACCAGTTGCTTTTTGAAGACAACGGAAAGTGACGTTTTAGACCATTGACCAAAATTCTTAGCTTTCGTAAAGCATTTCAATTGCTGAAATCAGTTCTTATCACAATTTTCTTTGCATTTGTGTTTACTATGGTTAGCTGCCTTGAGCAGGACTTGGCGTCAAGCCACCCAGACCTCAAGACCTGCTCCTTTGGATCTGTCCCAACAGCCTCTCGAGGTGGGTAGACTATCGAAGTCATGTCAACTTCTCTGGAAAACCTCCCGGGAGACAAGCGTAGCTATTTCAAAATCCGTTAATTAAAAGCAAGCTCCCTCGGGTGGCTCTCCCTGAGGACTCTGATAGCCATAATTGCGTCTGGGGATCGCTCTGGCTTCCTACCCCTTACGGTTCCAAATCAAACCCATGGCTTCTTAGGTTGCCACAGGGGTATTGTGGAAACTGTGCTGTTGGGCCAGTCCAATGCCTTTTGAGTCGACTGTACTGGGTCCAAAAGGCCACTCAGGTATCTCTGAGAAGCGTGTGATCGTGGCAGCCTCAGCTGGATGCCCCGCCCCATGGTGGATTCCCACCTCTGAAATTCACAGTCCCCTGAACATGCACACTTCTGTTCTGAGCCTGGGGAAGTTACTTCTTTTGGACGGCAACTTTCATAACCTAACTCACAAACCGTGTGTCCCTTGCCCCGGTGTTGCCCTCAGCGCTTCTTCTGGAACCTAAAAGGAGAGTGGATTGAAGCGCATCCCGGGAGGAAGGGGCATTACCGTGTCTGGGTCGTTCCACCCTCCTGGCCCAGCCGCCGGCTGCAGCACGTCCTGATGGTCTCCGTACCACTCGATGATGCGGAACAGCCGGTCCCAAGAGTCTTCAATATCCAGGTAATTCCTCCACAGGTTACACGTTTTGCCAAGTAAAGTATAATTCACCTTAATAAAAAGAAGTGGTGTTATGTGCCTCGCCTAGAACGAATGTTGCCGGGGATCTGGTACCCAGTGATGTGGTTCTTCTTCACACTTGCTCTGCCAGAACGTTTGTGAGCAGCTGGGACTATTACGAGGGATAGCTGTTGGGCAACATCCTGCCCTTTCACTCTCAGTGCCAACTTGAAGGTGAAAAATGAGTAAAAATGGCAGCACCAGCTGTAGCCACAAAGCCGGAGGAGGGGCTTGGCCGGATAAAAGTGGGCCTTGGCGTCCTAATGGAACACCTTTACCCTCGACTGGCAAAACCAGCTGCTGACCACGAACTGATGCCTTGCCAAAACAATTTCTGTAAAACAAAACCTGTCTCTCTTCTGTACGGCTGGAGGGAGGGGCAAATTGTGGCAGTCTGGACTACAACTCCCATCGTCCAAGGGCTGAAGGGAGTCAAAGTCCCACAACTTCTGGAGAACAGGGCTTTGCCCATCCCTGCTCTCTGGGCGCAGGGAAGAATCCATGCCTTAAAACAGAATTCAATGCAACTCTGGAAGGGCTAGAGGAAAATAAATGGCGGCTTTAGAGCCAAGGAAATTCCGGAAGGTTGCAAGGGCAGGGATGTGGAAAATGGGCTCAGGAATCACCTTTGGAGGAAGGCCTCCTTCGTAGGCGGGCCAGCTGCACGAGAAAGCAATCGGGCGCCCGGTTTTGTTCAGCGACAGGCTCATCTTTGGATAGCCTGAAGGAGAAATGAACCAAAAGAGAGTTAGCCGCCTCTCGTCGGCTTGAAAAAACACAGCACCCAAAAACCTCAAGGGTGCCTCCCGGAGGGTGCCTGGGCCGGTCCTCTCCCAGGACCTGATCAGGTGGGATCTCCGTGGAAAGCTCTGGGACTTAGGACCATCTAACCCCACACAATGGCAATTTTATCTTAAAACTGGACCCGTAAGATTACCGGCAAGCGATTAAGAACAAGGGACCAACAGCAGCACTTCCTGTGGCCACTGCCTGTGCTGATTTTCATTTCCCACTGGAATAAGGCAGGAGTGGGGGCCTTCACCCAAACATCCCCACCCCACCCCCAAACTTTGCCCTCCGTGGCTGGCAGGACACAAACCGATGGCCTTGGTGGAGGAGTTGGAAAAACAGCCATCCAGCTTCAGCAGGTCAACTCCCCATTCCGCAAAGGTCCTGGCGTCGGTGTCGAGAGCCTCCAGGGGTGTCCCCGGGTAGTGTTCACAGGTGGTGCTGCCCAGGTCACTGTAAATGCCAAATTTCAGGCCTTTGGAGTGAACCTGGGTTTGTGGGAGAGGAAAGAAACTGAAGGGGAAGGCTCAGGACAGAGCATCCCTTTTGTGTGCGGTCCTTCCTCGGGTGCAAACTCACGCAACCAGTCCCCTGGTGATCAGCCGTTAAGGCTCCCCCGCCAACTCATGGCATCCAAAGGCTTCCTCAAAGCAAAAAAGAATTCCACGAGAGCCTCGGGGATGTGGGCAGGAGAATCGAAAAGGCTTCGTTTCCAAAAAATTCTCCATAGCTGATGGTGTCATCAGCCTTTCACAGCATAGCTGTGTGAAGGGGATTTCAGCCTGTATTTGTGCCTAGGCAACTAAAAAATTTGGTATGAGCATTCATGGACTGCAGCCCCCTTCGTCAGATGCAACGGCCATCCATGGCAGCCGAGAGTCTTGGTACCATCACACAGGCTAACCAATCGTGTCTGCGTAAGCTTTCACAGACCATCGCCTGCTTGCCACAGGAGAAGAAGGGAGTGATCTGCAGCCCACGAAAGCTTCTGCCAATTATGACCTGCAAGTCTTTAAGCTACCTCCTGACTCTTTATCATTGTTGCTGCAACATATTGGAGGAGCGCTTATATCAACCTGAAGAGGTGCAAAAGAAACTGGCCTTCGGAGCATTTGGACCTGACACTTCGCTGGACTTACATAGTCAGCAAGGGCTTTAATGCCACTGGGAAACCTTTCGGGGTCCGGCTGGAGCCTGCCTTGAGCATCTCGCTTTGGGGCTTCCCAGCAGTCGTCCAGGTTGACATATTCATAGCCCAGTCTTTTCCATCCGTCGCCAGCCAGCCTGTCTGCCATAGCCTTGATCAAGCGTTCGCTATTGAGGAACAAGTGTTAGACCGTCTCAGCCTGCATGGAAAATACTGTATTTAATGATCTCTAAACAACTCCTAGCCAAATGGCCACAGAAGACCAGCTTCTGCAGCCATAAGTTGTCCTTTGGCGCCTCCATGGTCAGGGGAGAGTTAGAAAATGCAGAAAGGATGTCTCCTGCCAACTATTTCTGCAGCTGCTCCATTGAAGATGATAATCAGAAGCAGGGACAAATTAAATTAAGCAGCACATTACACTAGCATGCTTGAAACCTACAATATTCACACTTGGTCATGGTAGAAGCTTTCAGGTTCTGTTTCAAACAAAGAAAAACAGCCACAAGCTCACGAGCCTCCTAGAGAAGCATCAGCTTATGGAAAGACGCCAACATTCTTCCACCCCAGGGGTGATTTTCCTTATGGAAATGCAGAATCCAAGAGGCTTACATTGCAAGCCACACAAGATCATAAACACATTTTACGTGGTTTCAACTTTCACAGGCTTGCAGTAGGAACTTTGGGCAATCAAGCCTGTTAGGATTGTCTAGAATTTCAGAAAGACAACTCAAGAAATGAACATCCCGTTTCATGACAATTTCCAGCATTTCCAAACAGGTGGCCTCAGGAAAGTTCCTGTCCGGTCAAAGAGTGCGGGACAAAAGGGTAGCATCTACTCCCCCACCTGATACAGTTGTCAGGGTCGTTTTTACAGTCTGTGTTACACCTAAAGCGCTCCCACGGGACCCAGCCCATGGGCGGCGTCTTCAGCAGACCGTTCTTCAGAGAGGAAGCGCAAGCTGCCACCCCGAGAAAGACCCCCAAGGTAAAAAGGGACATGATGGAGGCAGCACCCCTGCAAACAAAACATAACACAGAAAAATATATATTAGTCCTGCATCTCATTTCCCCTCCCCCGCCCCTTTTCAGTGGTTTAAAATCATTTCTAACAATTGAGTCTGCACAGAGGAACCTCTACAATTTCTCCAGCAGTTACTAAAATAGAATTTATCAGGGGTTCCATAATAGAAAAGAAGCAGACGAAAGAGAAATATTGCATTGGTGGTTTTTTGTGTTTTTCTTTGGTCATTGCTTGTTTTACTGAGCGACAAGTCTCTTCAACGTTGCATGCGCCTCCTTTCTGCCCGTGGGGTCAACCACTCACGAGCTGAGCCTCTTTTTATTAGTTGGGCGCTTCTCAAACTTTTGCAGGAGCCAAACGTGGATTCCGCTTCGCCACCTCAGCGCCAGAGGGTGCAAGCGCCATCCAAGTTTATTTTTCAGCTGCTTTCTCATGAATCAGGGCCACGTGGCTTGGCAGAGTTCAGGGACGTTACTTTTTTAAAAAAAATACATTTCCCAGAATCCTCCAGTCAGGACCAACCCCCTCCAAAAAAGGAAGAGCTTCGCCCTACCCTCGCTACCTCCCTGCAGGGCGAGGAAGGAAGCCAGCCAGAAAAAAAAAAAAAGAAGTTTTAAAGGGTGTTAAAAATAAGCAGACTTTGTTTTGATCCCTTCCCGAGATTTTAAATCGTCTTTGGTGAGGATGACGTCATAAGCGCTTGGCTATGACGTAACGCAGAGGAACCAGCTCTCTCATTGGCCGCGGAGGCGCCGAACCCCGCCCCGTTGGAGAATCCCCGCCGTCCTGAGTTAGCCCCGCCCCTTCGCACCTTGAGGACTTGCGCAGGCGCACCTCTTCATTCGAGCTATCGGTTAATATAGGACGAATCACGTGAGGCCGGCCGGGCTGGCGCGCATGCGCAGTACACTCCAGCCGTTCCGCCGGCTTCCTCCTTTCCCTCCTCTCTCATGAGGTCACCGTTCGTTCCCGCTGAGAGACTCCGCGGCACTGCAGGGGCGGGCGAGGGGCAAGGGACGCTTGCTTCTACCGGCTCCCGTGGATGGTTTTCGATCTCTTCTTCCCTCGACTCTACTTTTACTTCAGGGACTCGGGACCGTCTCTAGTTCCTGTTTATGGAGGCGGGGCCTTCAGATGGCAGTAGACGTCCGTCCTATCAGGAGGGCCGATGCTTTGACGCGCAGCCAATGGGAGAATCGCCTCTTCCAGAGCGGCCAATGCGGCGGGAGGCGGAGGCGGGGCCGCTGAGCGTGTTCCAACCTCCCTCAGGAGCGACTCGCGGAAGCCAATGGCGAGCCAGAGCGATTTCTCCGCGGGGGAGGCGGGAGAGCTGCGAGCGCGTCCAATAGGAGCCGCGGCGGCCAATCCACGTGAGCCGCGCGCCCCTGTGAGGGAGCCTTGGTTGTCGCGCGAGGCGACCTCCGAGCGGCAGGGGGCGCTGCGGCGAAGGGCGTCCGAGGCCTAGACCGGAAGGTCGCTCCGGCGGGCCGGAAGGAAGCGGAGCGGGCGAGAGAACGAGAGAGAGGGGCCTGGCTGGTCGCGAAGCGCCTCCACCGCCCTGCCTTCTCCGCCTCTGTCGCCTCCGCACGAGCGGCGCGGCCTCCGTCCTGAGGGAGCAGGTGAGCCCCGCCCCCGAGAAGGGGAGGGGGGAGGGAGAGAAAGAGAGGGAGCGGGGGGGGGGGCTGCCGCCTCCTCCTCCTCCGGTGGGCGGGTCGTGGGACTTCGGGAGGCCTGCTCGTGGGAAGAAGGAGATGCGTGTAGCTTTTCCGCGGGCGGGTCGGGGGTGGGTGGGGCTGGGTTGCCTTATTGGAGCCCAAAAAGTTACTCCTTGTAACTTTTGATCTTGGGAGAGGGGAGAGCTTGCTTTGTTTGGTCCAGACCCGATTTTTGTTTCGTCCCCTTCCCCCCCCCCCCGCCCCGAATATCCCGAGCCAAGCAAAGTGTGCGGCTTGACCCTCCTCCCGGAGGAAGGTTTCCAGGCATCTCGCCCAGGGATGGGGAAGGCCCTGTCTGTCTCCAAGCGGTGACCCTGGACTACAACTCCCATCCTCCCCACCCCCCGGCCTGGCCAGCTGGGTTACCCTTGGGGGACTAAAACCCTCTCGGTGAGGTCGGACTACAGCCCCCATCGTCCCCAGTAGCCGGGGGGAGACGTGCGAGGCCAGCCGCGTCTGGGAGGCGACAGGTGGCCCTCCCAGTCCAGGGGTCTTGAATAAGAAGGATAGTGATCTGTGTTGCCCCCACTTGTGCAGGTGAGATTCCTCCTTTAAGATTAGAGAGAACTGCATTTTAAAGTACACATGGTAAGGATCTTTGAATGGGGGAGCCCAGATCTGGAACTCCCTTGGTTTGAAGTGCAACCACGGTGACTTAAAAAAGTGCCTTGTTTCCCCTGAATCAGCTTCTGATTCTGACAGGAGTGAAGAGCTTCGGGGGGGGGGGCTCAGGGGGGTGCGCGCAGGTGACACACCTGTCAGGTTACGCCCTAAAGGTTTCTTGTGTCTGCCAAGCTTTTTGATGGATTTCATTGCTGCCCTGCTCTGTGCCATTCCATTCATTGCTGCTTTTATTGCAGATATCTTGTCCTGTTGTTTATTGCTTTTGCCTTCCCTTTTTTTGTTTTTAAATTCATAAGCTGTTTTACAAGAGGCTTATCTGGAAAGAATGAGATATAATTGAAACACACGTTTCTGTTTTAAGTGGTAGTCTGCTCTCAGGGCCCCTTCGGCAGAAAAGCGACTTGTATATATGGAGAGAAGGTAAAATTAGATCAGCGTACTTTGCATTCCCTGCATTGTGTACAGTTGACAGCAAACGCAAGTTGAATTACAGGAAGTGAAACTGGAAGTAAAGCAGGTTTAGTAGTAGCTGCCCTTTAAAATGAGGCTGGTACGTCGGGCAGGCACTGCTTTGCTCATCAGTCTGGCTTTCCCCCCTATATAGATATTTTTCAAGTAGCAGCTTTTGGTGCTGGTGTTCTGCTTTGGATGCCTGATCAGAGTGTTAGACAGTTTTCCTGATCCGGAGCCAGGTGGCTTACAGTAGCTCCCTGAATCCCTCAAGGTAGCACCCCGGCAAGCATTGAAACGGTTATTTCAGCTCAGTACATTCACCTGGGATGTTCTGTGGGCCAGACACAGAGCTTGGAAAAGTTACATCTTTTGCTATTCCCAGCAGTGGTTGCGGTGGCTGCAGGATTCTGGGAGCTGTCATCCAGAAAGTTGCTTTTCCAGGCTTTGGGCCACCAGGGCCCACTCTGTGATGTGGTTGCAAGTGGCGGTTTGCATAACTGATGTCAGTGCCCTCCTGTGTATTTCGTCTGTTTCTTCCTCTGCTCAACAAGTGGAAAGGTTCTCAGAGCAGCTTATGGACCACTTGGAATAAGGCACCATAGCCCTTGTTCTCTGCCTTCCCACTTAAAAAGATGTGACACAAAAGGAAGATGAGAAAGGCAAAGGAAAAAAAATTGGTTATGGAGAAAGAAGTGGCTCTTTTCAATGTTCTGGTTCTTTTTTGCATTCTTGTGGATTTTGATACCTCTTACACCCCTTCTGTTTTGGGATTCCTGGCTCATGTATGCCTCTCATAATTGCAGGGTACCTCTGGACGCTTCAGAATTCCACACAAGCCTTTGTGGGAGCCAAGCTGTTGGTTCTGTTCTTCCCTGCCTTGTCTCCTTTCCTGAAGTACTTACAGGAACTGGAGTGTAACACCAAGCCTTTTCCTGGGTTTTTTTTTTTTTGGAGGAGAAGGCATAAGGTTTCTGAATGTCCAGGCCTTGTTAATGCAGTCATGGATGCTCACTCCGTAAGACATGCAGTGAGTCTGTTTAAGACGTAGCAGATGTTTTGTCCAGTTCTAGTGGCTTTTGGGATTGGCTGCTGTTGTGTTTGTGTGATTTGGAAAGAGATCAGTAATACATTTTTATAGGTAAAAGTGTTCCTTCACTAAGAAATTTAATAGCTTCATTAAAAGAACACTCTGTTTACTGGGCATCTGGTATTTTCATGCATGGCTTTGGTAGTGCATGTTTAATTCTTTTTAAAGCAGTCTTCGCAAAGAAAACCAGAATGTTTTTCATGCTTGTTCCTCTTTTGTTATATGGAATGCGAAGGCACGGATTGCTTCAGGATTTAGTAAGAAACTATGATGTAGCCTGGCAAGAGTTAATTTAGATCTTCCCTATGTCTTCTCTGAAGTGGCTGAGAAGAAGAAATGAAGAAGCTGGTACTTCTACATTAATTGCAGTTTATTGCTATGATGGAATGGTAAACTGTGTTTAATTTTATTTAGGCTCATCCCAAACAAACCAGCTTTATAAAGTGTGGTTTAAAGTTGGCCTGTGTCCACTAACTGAAGTTCAGCTTAATCACAGTTTGTTTGGTGACAAAATGAGATGGTTTAGTTAAAAAAATATGAAAGCATGGAAATGTCTCCTCTTGGCTATGCCAGTGGGTATGGGCAAGTGCCCAAGTTGGGATGGGGTGGGGGAATGACAGAGCTGTAGAACTGGAAGGGGGATCCCAGGGGCTGCATGATCCCATCCGTGAGGCTGGTTCATTCTCCTGCAGCAAAACTGTGGTTTAATGTTGCATCCAAACCAGCTTAAATCTGGTCTCCGCTGCCCCCGTTGTTCGTTTTCCATAATATATTTCTCACTGCTTGTTTTACGAGGCAGCTATTCACTGTCTTTTTTTGTTTCAGAAGCTGCCGACTGAAGAAGTGAATGTTTATGATAACATGTCCAATGTTTCCGTGGATAGAAGCCTCAGACTGCAGGAGATTAAGAAGGGGCTGCAGTTTATACAGTAAGGGCTCCAGGCGACTGGACCTCTGTCATTGGCAGATGGGCTGGATGAAAACATGATGGCATTTTAATTAATTTATTAATTGTTATTATTTTTGACAGCTCTGTGTCAGATTGGATGATCAGCCAGGCCTGGCCTTTCATAGTAAACTTGTGGGCAGGCACACAAGTGCTGCACACGGACTGTACCTCGCATGCTTTCCAGGCTAAAGCTCTTAGGACTGCAGTTTTGGGGGGGCAACCCCTGCTGAAAGCAGCGGTACGTCCTTCTCAGTAACACATAGAGTTGTCCAAGCTGAACAGTACTTGTTGGGACCGATCCATGTGAGGAAACCTGAAGACTCTTTCTGTGGAAGGCAAAATAGGAAGTAATTTTAAAGACATCGAAATTTTTTAAAACTGTGTTTTGGCATTGCTTTTAAAGTCATCTTACTACTATGAGGATTAACTATCCCAGGCACTTCGTTTTTCTTTTCGTTTTGTTATGTTTGGTTTTTATTTTTGCTGTGCTTTCAGTCCCAGTCCTGGGAGGAAGGCAAGATGTAAGAGAAATAAGTAAACCATTAGCTTCTCGGCTTGAGAGAAGTGGTTGTTTAGTCCCTTTGCAACTGTTCCAGCCAGTCACTTGTGGGCAGTGAAGAAGCTGGATCCTCAAGAATCTAGCACTGGGTGGGTGGGTGGAATTCTGCTCCTCTTAAATCGGTTGAGATCTTGGCCCATTTAGAGAAAAAAATTGAGAAGTACTGTATCTTATGTTAGTTTTTGCATGTATGTACAGTACTGTATATATCTGGAATGATTTTCTATTAGTGAGAAGTAGTTAAACTAGAAGACTTTTCATCGGGGAAGATTTATAATGCACACTGTGGGGTTTATTTCTGAATTGCCATGTGCAGGTTTGCAGCATTCATGCGGCTTAAACGTTGTTCTCAGAATAATTCAAAGTACCAGCAAGGAACTTTTAGTCTACAAAAGCCTCTTCCAACTCTGTATGCTCCAGATGTTTTGGCTACAACTCCCATCAGCTCTAGCAGCTCCAACGTGGCCAGTGGTGATCAGAATTGTGGTTCCAAAATACCTGGAGAGCGCCTGGTTGGAGAAGGTGGGTGTACGTGGTTGGCAAGGCAAATCTAGAAATGTGGTCACAGTCCACAACTGAGGGTTGACAACACAGCGCTCTCTCTCAGAAAAGCACATTTAAAAATAATTGGATGATTGGACACATGCCACTTAGCACATAACTAGTATGTTTCAAGCAACAGAATTTTTAATATTTAGAATTTCATAGCAGTCCCAGCAGCTTGACAAGGTTTCTGTTATTATATAGAGTACTTTTGAGGCAAAGAGATGGCACCTTAAGGCCAGCGAAGAAGTGTGTGGCGGGAGGGAGAATGTCAGCCAGTCTTCCCTGTCCCATATCGTAAGAGCCAGCCACGTACTTTGGTATTCAATGCTAGCTCAATTTGGATTTCCTTCTCCCTTTACAGCCAGTTTTAAGGGTGCACTAGAGGGGTGGGAGGACATGAAGCAGGGAAGAGTTTGCCGATTCTGGCAGAAGGTACAGGACCTTGTTGAAAATAAAGATCCTGGCCTTAAATCACAGCACATTCACCAGTCAGCGTCATTTCCAGAGCTGTTCTGAATCATACAGAGCCTGCCAGGCACAAGTATCCGCAGTGCATCGTGGTGTTTTCCGATCAAAACTGCTGCTGCTCTTGGGGACCCATCCTGAGGTAGAGGTTGACTGACACCTGTAGGAGGTGAGGTGACAAGGGAGTTCTAGTGAGTCGAAGTGACCGTCTGTTGCATCACAAAAGAGTCTTCTGTTCTGCCTTGTCCATGACCGACCAGTCTACTTAAGCAGAAGCTTTAATGGGCTGGAGCGGCTCTGGCAGCAGGCAGGCAGCTCAGCTTGGAGAGGACGCCAATGACCAAGGCCCTCCTAGAGGAAAACAGTTAATGAGAAGTACCTTTGGGAGGTGCTGTGCTTCTTGCAGGTCAGTATAGCTTTTTGTGGGCAAGATCTGAGTAAGATCTGACCTCTGTTTTTCCCCCTTTTCTTTTCTAGGTCTACTTTACCCTACCCGGGGACTCAAGAACAGTATGAGGTAACACTTTTGTATCCAACCATCCTTCCTATAGATTTATTGCATGCTCGCCACAGTGGGGAATCTTTATTTTGGAGGCTATGGTGCTTAAAACGTGATTCAGTTTTTCCTTAAACAATTCAGTATAAGCACTGATCTCATGGTTTCTGTGAGACTGACCTTGGTAACACCTTACCTTTGAGGAATACCAGGCTGTACTTCACTGGAAGGGTCAATGGTCCAGTTTGATGCCGGAGGCCATGGATTTTCTCCTTGGCATCTCTGGGCTGGGCCAGGAAAGAATCTGTTTCGGCTGTAGAGAGCTATAGCTGATCAACATTGATGTAATGAGGCTAATGTATGGACGGAGAACCAGGCACAGAAGAAGTCGGCTTCCACGGTTTCTGTTCTTGTGTTGTGCTTGTCTGATTCCCTGTGAATGCCATGGGTGGGAACGGTAAAGGGCTCCTGATGGAGCCGTGGAAATGGAGTTGGCTGTAAAGGCTGAATACTTCCCTTTCATGTGGCTTGTCTTTTCTCCCAGAGTAGCCAAGAGAATGAGTCTGAGTGTGTTCTGCTGTTTTTGTCTTCTTTTCACATGCTGCCCTTGTCAACTGTTTGGGGCTGTGAAGTTGTTGCTAAGGGCCTCCGTAAAGATTGCCTCCGAGAGAGCTCGGCGGCCGCTGGCCCTTCGGCTGGTGCGCCTTAAAGAAAGGCCTGCCAAGCTTTTTGAAAAAAAGAAGAAGTGACTGATGTACCTCCAACGTGTGAGCCTGCCTGTGAGAGTTTGACCCATTTTTTGGGTTTTGTTTTTGTTCCAGATATTCATACGAGAGCTGGTTAAAAACCTGTTTAATGAGGGGAATGATGCTTACCGAGAAGCTGATTGGGAAGGATCGCTGAACCACTATTCGGAAGCTTTAAATATAGCCGATTATGCCAATTCTGAAGGGATCCATATTTCTGATGACCTATTAGAGAAACTGCGTGTGAATCGCATTGCTTGTTATTCCAGGAAGGTGTGTCCTACTTGGGAAAAGTTGGCTGAGCGACGGGTTTGCTGCTTGATGGAGAGCTGGATCTCCCCTTGCGGGAGGCCGTGTGGGAGGGGAAGGATCAATAGCTGAAAGCTCACCTCACCAGGAGGCCTCTTGCCAGCCGAGGGGCCACCCGTGGCGGTGGCTTCTTCTTCTTCTTTTGCCTGTGGGCTGGCAGTTGGGGGGTTCCCTGTGGGAGGTCTTGAGAGGCTGGCTGTTGCCCAGCGCAATCTCTTGCCCCCCAGCTGTTTTCACTCAGTGAAAAGGAGGTGCCCTGAGCTGTTTTCCTCCCAAGAAAGGTGAATTCCTAATCTCGGAACTTACTGCTGTTTTGCATGAAAACAAGCCACGGCAGCCTTCCCCAAAAGCCTTACAACCTCTTCCTTTTAAAAAATTTCCCCCCAGGGAGGGACAGATCTAGATGACCTGATGCGTTTCCATAGGTTCTCTGCTACGATGGCCTTCCTTTGGGGTGTCGAGCTTCTTAATGAAATGTCGGAAACCTTTGTTTTGTTCGTTCGGTGCAGGGCCAGCACGGCAGAGTCCTGGAAGACTGTGTGGTGGTTTTAAAACTGAACGAAAACAATTTCAGAGCTCTCTACCGGAAAGCCAAGGCCTTAAAAGAACTGGGGAGGTTCAAAGAGGCTTACGACGCGGTCGCCAAGTGTTCCCTGGCCGTGCCACAAGTAAGTTGAGGGTTAGGGTCATTTTCTTGGCCTTTACCTTTCCATATTGTGGGAATAACACAGAAAATGGCTGTCGATGGTTATGCTGTCAAGGAAGAAATGGCGCCAGCTTTTGTAGTATATTCTGGTCTGGTGACTCAGCCAGCCACCCCAGAACCACATGCTGTGGCCTGTGCAGTGTGCAAGTGATCTGCTCCACTGCTGTGGCGTCCCAGCGCAGATCAAGTCCATGGGCAAAGTCTTGAGAAAATCGTAAGAATGGAAGGTTTACAGGTTGTCTGGAAATCTTGGGAATGTCCATCATGTTCTTTTTTTACAGGATGAAAATGTAATAAAATTAACACAAGAACTTGCTCAGAAGCTTGGATTAAAAATAAGAAAAGCTTACGTTAGGGCAAAGGTAAGTGGAAGCCGTTTTCCGCTACTGATTTAAAACATTTTCTTTAGGGTTTGGTTATTTATGATCACATCCTTCTTTACAGCCTTCCCCAAACTCTGTTTCTGGAGAAGGATCAAATAAGGTAAGACTCTGGTGTCTTTTGCATTTAAATGGAGTATGTTGGACATGAAAATGTGACCTGTCAGAAGAGATACATTAGATTCCTTTAACGTTCGGCTTTGCACTGTACCAGATTTGGTTTGCTATAAACAGGTAGAATGGATCGCTTTGGGGTTTTTAGTAATCCCTGTGTGCTCCTGCTAGAGAATCGTTCCCCAGGATTCTTAATAATGGAGCGTAAAGGTATATGTCCATACGGCATGCTCGGTGATGGTGGGGAAGGCCACGTGGGCGCCAGGCGGGTTCATGGTAGGACAGCTGGTATGTTCGTTTTGAGGTTTGTTTGAAAGCACTTTACTCGGAGGAGTGAAAAGGGCCGGCTCAACTTCCTTTGTGGCCAGAGCCTTTCGGCAGCTCAGCTTGCTTTCCCTCCACAATGGTCTGGCTCCCTATTTTGAGGGTGGGGTTTCCATAACTATATGTCAAGGCGGGAGATGTTTGTTAAACCTTCTAATGACATGCAGTTTTAAAGTAAATGTTTCCTCTGAGGCCTGGTTGCGGAAGCCTCTTGATGATGGATTTTTTGCTTGCTTGCAGGGTTCAAATCCGTCTGTAGAAGATATTGAATCAGGTGAGGCTTCCTGGATGCAGCAGTGGCAAAGCGTTTTTCCCCTCTTTTTTCTACTGGTAGACTTGTTTTTATGTAGGTCAGCTGAGAGTCGTTCTATCGCCTTCTCCTTTGCATGGGTTTCTCAGTCGGTTGGTCCTTATGGCTTCTGCGTGGGAATAGATTTGCCTGCTTCCAGATGGTGGGGGCTGTTCATGCTTCCCTCTAAGCAGGCAGGAGCATGGGGACCGGAGTGGTTGGAAGGTGCTGGCCAACCTTCCTTCTCCGGGTGCCCTTTGAGCTGCTCTGGACGTGTCTTCCTGTGAATGCTATCTTTTAGGCATGTTAGTTCTGTAGATCACGAGGGAGCTATGCTTCTCACTTCTGTGATCAAGTGGTGAGGAGTGGGCTGCAGTCATGTTGGCACTCAATCCCTGGCTCCCCTTGTGCCACGCTAGGAGGGTTGGCATGGAGCGCCCAGCAGCTGCTGTAGCTTTTGGCTGTGATGGCCTTTGAAAATCTCTGTTGTAAGTTCCCCCTCTTCCCCCCCCCCCTTTACTGTAAATTGATGTCCGTTGCAGATTTTTCCATTTGGAAGGAAAAGGTTCTCCCTCCCGCCCCCTCCTCCTCCTCCTCCCCTTCCGGTTTTGCTCCTGAGCTGTCGAGTGAGCTGTCTCCGTTGCCCATGGCCTCTCTCCTCACCCTTCCGACGGAGAAAAATGCTCTGCCAAACGGAGGCTCTTTCCCCCTCCCGGAAGGTTGCCTGGACTGTGGGGATGGGGACGACATCCTCGGGGACGAGATCGATGAATTGCTGGATTCCGTGTCTGACCCTGGGGAGAGTGTCATGGTGAGCCACCTGGCCTTGGACCTTGCAGTGCAAACAGGCAGAGTTCCCCTGAAACCAGGGAGTGGGGATGGGGGAGCACAGGCCTCGGGGGGGGGGGGGGAGAAAAAAGATTCTTCTTCCACGTGTACTACTGCCCAGTTGACCTGGGGAATTGCATCTGGGTCTGTCTGTGTATGTGCGGAGCTGGTGCTCAGCCGCAGAACTGGGGGGCCTCCCCAGCCGCATCCTGAAGGAGATGGGGGCCCCAGCAGCAGCAGCAGCACCGGGAAGGTGCCGATCCCTGTGGCTTAATGCTGAGACCCTGAAAGGGCAACAGCTTGCGAGGCATCACCCAGCTGGTCTTGAGTCTAGATTCTTTTCCTTCTTGTCCTAGCAGAGCACGGTTGTCCACGGAGCCCTCCCAGCGGCCACCATTGCTCCCAGCATCCCTTTTTCTGCTCCTTTGCTTGGGACGTTGCCGGTCGGGCCTGGATTTGTCCCTGCGGTCTCTTATTCAGACATGTATTCCTCTCAGCCCTTGGTCTCTGCCCTGGACAGCTTTTGTTCCTCTCTCAGTCATTTCTCAATTGGAGATTCTAAAAGAGGTAAGCCTGCAGCGCCAGACCACCTGAACCGGTGAAGGATGTAAAGTGAAGCAGTCTTCCAGAAATCCCACAGGGAGAATGCCCCCCCCCCCCCCCCCCGGAGATGCTGACTGGGGGATTCTTGGAGCCTCAGAGGTTCTTTGTAAAGACAATGTTACATTCGCTCAGTTGAGCTTCCTCTTTGCTTGCGCGCAGACTAACCTGTGGTGTTCTCCGTCCCGACAGATACGCCCGGTTCTCTTTCCAGAGATGTCTCTTCGGCATTAAACAGCAGTTCCCCTCTCCGACTTGTAAGTTCCCGTGCAGGTGCTGTTTTCCCAGATGTTCTGAAGTTCTGATGCCGCTGCTTCGGTATGCTGGAGGTGTTCACTCTTCTTGTTGGTGGTTTTTTTGGCAGATGAACGGGCCTACAAGTTTGTTTGGCTCTGACAGCTATATGGGCCTCCCGAGTCCCTCTCGCAACGACTATTCTAGCGTGTTTGGTAGTGCGCCGGGAAATGTGCCTGTCTCAATGCCGGCATCCTTAGTTGCCCGAAACCCTTTGGAAGGCACTCATGAGTTAAGACAGGCCTGCCAGGTGTGCTTTATCAGAAAAGGTAAGGCACAAAAGCGGAACATGTTGCAATTTAATGTGGGAGGGTGTGCCATTTTCTGTCCAAAAATGTGAATTTTCCAGACTTCAGTTTATCTTTCGATGATGTCAAACTTACTAAGAACTCTACGAACTGACTCTCGTGCTTACGTGCCATGCACAGAGACCAGGTTTTGAAGACTAAAGGCACAGATTTTCATTTCTAAAGGGACTTTTACTGGTTTAGCTTAGCTGGTACTGTTTCAGATCATCATCCTGTTTAACAACACCAGAATGCAATGGGTGTCTCTTTTGGGTTGGTGGAAGATTTCTCCCTTTTCCCTCCCACTTAAAATCATTTGTTTTTTCATAGATCTGTGGCATGACACAGATCTTTCCTTTTCTTCATGTATTGATGAAAACGGGTATTGCAGGACACAAGATTTGGTCATTGAATGGGTGTTCTGGACCTGGAATGTCTGTTTTCTTGAACCCCATTAGTGAACAGGAGGTCTTCAAAGCAGGGTTAGCTTGGCTGAAGTTGAATGTGTGTTTCTCTCCCCCCCCCCCCCTTGAAAATGTTTTTGTTACTCTGGTTGTAGCAGGGTGAGAAATATAGAACAGCTTCTTTCAGTAGAACATTGGGTGGTGTGTTTAATAAACGGGTAAGCCTCTCTCAATTTTTTCCAGATCCAAAATTACTGGAGTATACCTACCATCCCAATCTGGAGCACCTCTGCAAGAAGGATATTCTGATAGGTAGAATAAAGAATTCGGAAGATAAATCATGGAAAAAAATAAGGCCAAGGCCAACAAAAACGCAGTACGTGGGACCATATTATATATGTAAAGGTAAGGGTTTAGACCGGAAGATCTTTGCTTGTTGTTACAGGACAGGTGCTGACAACCCTGTTCGCCCCTGAGAAAAGATGTGTGTGCTAGTAGAAGGGGTGTTTTGTAATTCCCTTTCCTCTCCTGCTGCCCCCCAGATGTCGCGGCTGGAGAAGAGTGTAGATATGCCGGCCACTGCACCTTTGCGTATTGTCAGGAGGAGATCGACGTCTGGACCCTGGAGCGCAAAGGGGCTTTCAGTCGCGAAGCGCTCTTTGAAGGCAAAGGCGAGATCAGCTTGACCGTATCTCGCCTCCTCCAGGAACATCACGGGTTGTTTATGTTTCTTTGTGAGGTGAGGGGTTTACTTAAAACATTCAAGTGGCCCAAGGACAAAGCAGTGCACTGCCGGGGTCAGCCACGGGGACGTTGCCCCTAGAGCCTTTTCCTGCCTGGCTGAAGTGGTTTTTTTTTTTTTTTTCCTTCAATAGGGCAGTATTGATTAAAAGAGGAAACCTTTAATTTCCTTTAATTATAAGCCTCTTTCCCCAGGTTTTTTGTCAGTCATTCTTTAAATTAGCCTTGCAAGCTTTTTTTATTTTAGCAGGGTTGCAAGCCTTTGTTAATTAAACAGTCCGTTACTGTGAAGTTAGTTTAACTCTCGGTAGGGTATTTATGGGGAGCAATGAAGTAATCTGTAATGAATTTAAATCGTTCTGTTTTTATAGTAATAATTTTTGGGGCTGGAATGGGTTTTACTTCTCAATTAAATTTTTTAAAAAATATATTTATTGTCAATTTTAGTATAAGAATCAATAATGAAAATACAATGGTTAGTATCCTGTTGGTTATATACGTGTAATGGGAACACCAGCCGTGCAGACTGCCCCAGTGGTCCAAGCAGGTAGTGTGTCCCGGGGTTGCGGCTAAAATCAAGGTGCCCAGCTCATCAGATTGGCGTGGCAGCTTTCACGATAGCCCCTCCACGGGGTCTAAATATCAGGGAGGCTAAAATATCCCTGTTTTATAGAAGATCTCTGTTCTCTGCCAATGGGGGAGGGGGCAGAGGAGCGGAAGCTGCAAAAGCCCCCTCTTAATCCATGCCCCTTTGGCTCTGCCCAGTCGGGACCCCAAGACCACCGAATGGGCCCGTCCTCTCATCAAGTCATGAAGCTGAAAAAACGGTGGGTTGCATTTTCTGGAGTAATTAGATGTGGGTTGTTTTTTGTGTGTTTGTTTCAGAAATGTTTTGAGCATAAACCCAGGATAATAAGCAAAAGGAATAAGGAGAACTCTTCTACTTGCTCCCACCCTGCTATGCATGACTTTGAAGAGAACAAGTACGTTCAAAATCTTGCTCGGATTTAAAGTAGCAAGAGATTGCTTCCTACTTAAAAGAGAGGTGTATGTGTGTGTGTGTGTGTTCGTGCATGATAATTTGCAGCTATTTCACTTCAGGTAAGAAAAGGAGTGTGAAGGAGATGCAGAACTTAAATGTTGGAGCCAGGGAGAGGCCGGCATCCGTTTCAGGAGCCGTGGTGGGTCTAGATGGACTTCTCCACATGCCACTGGTTTTAAAAGCTACTGTTCTTATGTCCCAAATTGGATTATTGTTCTTTTTTACTTTATTCTTTTGATTTTGATACTCGTGGCCCTTTTTTTGTGAGGACATGGGAGCTTCAGCGTGAATGTCACAGCTTTCCTCCCACTTCTTTAGGTGACTGGTCGCTTCGGGGCGGGTGGAGCAGGGTTCAGTCTAGTTTTTCAGTCCTATCATGTATTCTAGACATGTCCTGAGGCAGAAGCCAAGATTGTAGCCTGGTGGAGAGTCCCTGCTCAGGTATGGTCTCCCCCATTTTCTTGTAGTCTCTCCTGCTTCAGCTGCAGTCACTTGTGGCTCCGGTTTAAATGAAGGACAAACTGGAAGGAAAGCTTGGAGATGAGGCGAAAGGCGCAGCAGTGACTTAAGGGGCTTCGGCTGTAAGAGGGTGGGCTCCCTCTCCCAGCCAACTCAACAGTTTCCTGTTGTTTAAAACGGAGCGTGCGAAACGTTTGCTAGGGAATTGCGTCTTATGTATTCGTTATCTCTGTCGCATGGCCTTCTGAAGAGACTTTTAAAAACACATTTCCTCTGCTCACCCCTGACCTGTAACAACCACAAACCCCTAGGTGCCTTGTCCACATTTTGCGAGAAACGACAGTGAAGTATTCCAAGATACGCCCTTTTCACCCTCAGTGTCAACTAGACCTGTGCAGGCATGAAGTTCGCTACGGCTGTTCACGGGATGATGAGTGTTTCTACGCTCACAGTCTTGTGGAGCTCCAAGTGTGGATGATGCAGAATAAGACAGGTAAGGGGTAGGCCAAGAGCAGGGGAGGTGGTTCCACACAGGCCTCTGTGCATGGGCAGAGTGCCTTTTCCCTGTTGTTCAATGATTGCACCCTACATGAATGCTTATGGAGGTAGGGGGCCACCCTCCCTCTCAGCTCCCAGGGGCTTTAAAATATGACAGATTTTTATGGTTGGTGAAAATAGCCACGGTGCAGGTACCTCCATGAAATGTACATTTGTGACATACCGTTTGGTAAGAAACATTAAGAGACTTTAAACTTGCCTACGATGTAGTGGGTCATATTTCTGGGGAAGCATGCCTAAGCTTTTAAAAAACCTTTGAAAAAGTCTGTGGCTGATGCTGAAATGCTTGTAAGGCAGCCTTCTTGGACTCTCGTTGGTGCTTGTGCTCTAAGGGCGAGGCCCGTCACAATTGCCTAAGAGGTGCCTCTCCTTTCCCACAGGTATTACTCAGGAGGCTATTGTTCAAGAGTCAAAAAAATATTGGCAGAATATGGAATCGAATGCGCACGGAGCCCAGGTATTTTTCTCCGATTGCCTTGTGAAGCAACCAGCATAGCTGACTTGAGACCCTTTCCCCCGTCTCTGTCCTCCATTTATCTTTGTTTATTATACTGCTCGTTTACTATTCCCCATGTACCTGCTGGGCCTTCATTAGGCAGCTGGGGGTAACCCAGCAGTGTTGCTTGTGAAGACGTCTGTGGGAGAATCCTTGCACAGGCCTTAAGATGAGGCCTTCCCAACCCTCGGTTCTAAACTCACAGGATCTCCGTGCTTAACAGGTGGAAGAGAACGGAGAGACACCTTTTGGGAAGAATCCGATTCTAGGAGCATCAAATATTGCATCTACCCTCCTTACCTTGCTGCTTTCTATGACTTTGAAGGAAGCTGAACCAAAATTCTAAAACTAACATTTCCAGTTATTCAAGTTACCAGTGGCATTTCTTACTTTTCAAACTGTGCATCTCTTTGACACATTTTGAAACTCCCTTTTGTTTCAAAAGCAGTTAGCGATGTATTGTGAGACACTCTCCTTCAAGAAAATGCATTTGAGTCTTTAGAATGAGCAATACTACAATTTGGATCCAGATTCTACAGTTAGTCAGGTTTTGCCTTTTTTTAAATTTTAAAATGTTTTGGGGAAAAGGAGAATCAGTGCAATCAGTTTAATCACAATAGAACCAACTGCTATAAAAGCTAACAAAATTTGAGAATAAAAAAAAAAGTTGTAACCTGTTCAGGGAAATGATGGAAGTCATGGTGTCTCTCCTGCTTGCTGGGGCTCAGCCAGGGAAAAAGCCACCTTTGCAGGAGCCGGCCACCTCCTCTCTCCTTGTGTGTTGGCTCTGCTATTTTTGCAGCCCTAAAACTCTCTTGTGTTTTGTTCTGTCTTTCAAGATTCTCACCAACCAAGTGAAGCATGGATCTCTGAATCTGAAAATGAAGTTTGTGTGCGCTCAGTGTTGGAGAAATGGCCAAGTTAGTGAGCCGGACAAGAACAGGAAATACTGCAGTGCGAAAGCGAGGCACCCGTAAGTCACATCGCTTGGTTCTGCCTCTTGCTGGAAGGCCCTTCCATGGTGGGAGTTACAGCCCAGATCTGGAAGGCATCAGGTGGGCGGGGAGCGGATGTAGAAGTTGATCCGTAGGTATGTGATGTGTACAGGCCGCTACCTGTTTTTCTCTTCCTCTTTGGAACAGGTTGGCATGAGATATAACATCTAAAATGTATATACATATATATATATTTAAAGAAAGTAATGAACTTCATAGGTAATCCAATAAGTCATGAGCACTGACATTTCCTTTAGTGAAGTTCCTGGTCTCTTGGAACAGACCTTTCCTTGCACAGCTTCCTTTTCCCTGTAGTTGCTCCGCACAGTCACATTGCAACCATCGTTTCTCTGAAAGGCCCTCTCCTTTTCCAGGTGGACCAGAGATCGCCGGGTGCTGCTGGTGATGTCCAACGAGCGCAAGAAGTGGAACACGATCCGCCCTCTGCCCACAAAGAAGCAAGTGCCTTTGCAGTTTGATGTGAGCAGGACTTTAAAAACCGGGGTTTGGCTTTTTGTGTCGTTTATTTGGTTCTAGAATTAAGTTGTCAGGGCTCAGATCCGTTGGCATATTTTGTTATCCAGCACTGGTGGAATTAAGACTTTAAAAGGGTGCACAGGACTTAAAATAAGAAGGGAGGGGGGATCACGTAGAATTGAGCTAATGTGACTCGGGCATTTTCCTCTTTCTTCTCTAGTTGTGTAATCATATTGCTTCAGGCAAGAAATGTCAGTATGTGGGGAACTGCTCTTTTGCTCACAGTCATGAAGAGCGAGAAATGTGGACTTACATGAAGGAGAATGGCAGTAAGTAATTGAAGTGGAGATGTAGACCTCTTGGCATTCTGATAACCATCGCCTGCCTCTGGTGTGAGTGCTAGTTCATTCAACTTCATTTTATGGAGCATATCCTGTCCAAAAACCAAGCCTCAATCCAGTGCTAAATTTGCACGCTGTGGTTTAGATTATGCCCATTATGTAGCTTCTGTGCAGATCAGATGGCAATAATATGCTCTGTTTATATCATTCTGGCTGGGGCAGAGCCTAGCATGCCTCAAACGGGCCATCCTGGGTGAGTGGGCAGGCTTTTCGGGCAACAGGATGAGACCAGGCACTGGAGTGATGCGCTTCACTCAACTTGTGCACAGCTACAAGGCTCTGAAACACCAGAACCTTTCTCCTGGATTGGCTTTGCAAAGGGTCTTTGGTTTCCAGAATGTGCCTTACCTAAACACGTTTAAATTGATGGATAATATTTTTCTATTAATCTTAAAAGGCAAGCAAAGGATGTAATATCTCACAAATGCTTATTCCCCATTATCTAAATCGGGAGCTTTTGTGTGGCATGTAGAAGTTACTTCCTGTTTGTGTCTGCTTAGCTACGGAAATAGAGGAAAGAATAAATCCTGTATAGGAGCCGTTCTCGTTTGGATGCCAGAGACCAGGACCTTCTGAAAACATTTCCAGCAAATGGGATCGGTTTAATTTGGTGGCAGTTGACATCCAAGCCACCAGCCCTGTCCGTTGCCTTCTTTCCATTAACAGGACTCCAGACATGAACTGGGGTGGGTGAAAGCAAGGAGGGGGCATAGCTGAGAGAACAGGCTTTTTGTGCTTCCTCCTCTCAGACAGCTGCGCCTTCGCCCAATTCCTCCCCCTTTGAATGTCTGCAGATCACATGGGCGTCCCTGAGGCTTGTTTATGAGAGGGAAGCCTTTCCTGGACGCGATCAGCCCGAGTCACTGAGGGTCTTGGGCCACGTTCCTCGAGAGAGAGAGGCGTCACTTCCGACCCATTCAGTTGACTTGCTCATATCTTAATTTCTACAAACTTAACTTCAGCTTCTGTTTTCACGTAGTTCAAGACATGGAGCAGCTGTATGAAATGTGGCTGAAGAGCCAGAAGCCCGAAAAGGGGGAGGATTCCGCTGCTCAGGCGAACAGGGAGAATGGGAAGCAAATTCACATGCCGACCGACTATGCAGAAGTTACGGTAAGTCTTTAAGGTCCAGCAGTGAGCGTGGGACCTTCTTCCTCTGTGCCCGTGAGGTGAAGGCTGGCACGTGTCTTAGGAAAATAAAGTAAATATTTGGCCCGGAGTGGCCAGTTCACTTCCTAGGGGGATGTGATTGACCCTTGGGGGAAGGGAAGGGGAGGGGTACCTTATCCAGACCTGTAGGGGCTCCCCCAGTACCAAAGACTCACCACGACCACCGGGAAGTGACCCACAGCGTGTGCCTGTTTGAGCCAGGTGGACTTCCACTGCTGGATGTGTGGGAAGAACTGTAACAGCGAGAAGCAATGGCAGGGCCACATTGCGTCCGAAAAGCATAAAGAGAAAGTATTCCACACAGAAGATGACCAGAACCGCTGGCAACATCGTTTTCCAACGGGCTATTTCAGCATTTGTGATAGGTAGGTGCTTTTCAATGTGCTTGGCATTTGTGCAGCTGCCTGGTCGGCAGAGAGCTCACCCTCGGGTTGAGATTTGAGATTTGAGCACCGTCGTTGAGGGACAACATCGGGTCAACCATTTCGAGCCACTTCTGGCATGCAGTTTGAACTTCTTTCCCAGCAGAGAGGACAGGGCTTCTGATGGTTATCCCAGACAGCCTTCTTTTCATCAGTACAGTTAGCCTGGGGAAACAGTCACTTCCTGGCAGCCGTTGTTCAACAGCTGAGAATCAGAAACGTCTGCTGATTTTACGGCAAATCCCCCAGAGATTTACCAGGAGATCAGAGCCGCTGTGTGCTGAGTCTTGATGTGCAGCTGCTGTGCACGGAGATGTTCAGTAATGCATGGCCTGATGGAATTGAACACCACACACACACGCTGACTTTGCTGGGGTCGTTGTGTGGAGCCAGTTTATCGTAAAGTTGAGAGGGAAGTGGGCTGCAAACATGCCAGGGTTTAGAGAGAAAAATCCTTCAAACACTGTTGATGTTTGAAGGTGTTTCAGCTTCAGGCAGCCAAGTGTCTAGGGCTGTCAATAGTTTGCGGGATGTTTTACCTGCGGTACTAGCTTTTTTTTTCTTCCTCATTTTCTCCCCCCTCCAAACAGATATATGGCTGGTACTTGTGTTGAGGGGAACAACTGTAAATTTGCACATGGACCTGCCGAGCTGCGCGAATGGGAGGAGAGGAGGCACGTTCTAAGAATGAAGCTCAGCAAAGCTAGAAAAGACCACTTGATTGCTCCAAATGATAATGACTTTGGAAAATATAGTTTTTTGTTTAAAGATTTAAACTAACATGAAATAATGATGCATTTGTGTTGCCAGATGGAAGCATAAAATCAGAATTTGACAAATAATCAAAAGCATGTGACAGAAGCTGCAGATTTCCTGCTTTTATTGGCCTGTATTGTTCCTCCTGAAGAAGAAAATGTAGTAGATGTGTAGTGGGGGGGACAGGGAGTTGGCAGGTCTGTCTCTGCTCTCATGAAACAGAACGGTGGCGTAATAATAAAAACACAGCCTGAAGTCTTACATGCTTATTCGCCTTCTGTTGGACAGAAGAAGGTTGGAGAAATACGGGAGGGTGGAGTTCTCATGCTGAGGGGCCCCCCTCGTTTTGGTCCTTCAGCTGGAAACTTTTTAAAGGTAAGCTTCTTAAAACAGAGGTCTCGGGCTCGGAAGAAAATGATGGATGAAAATTCTTCAGATGTTTTAATGGAGAGGATTTGTTTAAAACAAGTTTGCTATTTATCTCTATGTAGGTTGCTTAATAAAAAGATTTTTTCTTATTAAAAAAAAGATTTTAAGCAAAATAACCATTTAACGACAATATATGTTGAATGGGGTATTTTTCTCTATTTGTATGTTTCAATATAACTTACTGAAAAGGATCTTGGAAGAAAGAGACATGCATTAATTTTTTTTTTAATTTTTATTTTTTGGAAATCAAGTAGTTAAAATTTCTGTTTCTCGGTCTTTGCTGTTTCAATGATGATTTTGAAAGATTCCACTTGTATGTCAGTATTGTGTATCGTATGGACCAATATTGCCTGTAATAAAGATAACTTTACATAAAATTTTTCTTCCCCCCCCCCCCTCCCTAAACCTACCTTTAGGTTTCTGAAAGGGTCACGGAACTTTCTCCCTGTAGCAGCTTCTCCAAACCTTCTCCCCCCCGGGGTTGAGACTCAAAACTCCCACCTTGCTTGGGGGGTGGGTTGTTTGTGGCCCTGGAGTAAGATGTACCGTAAAGACACCTGGAGGGGGGACTGTATTGGGGGGGGGGGAGAGGCTGTGGACTTTTCTCCTGAATGCGCTTGATGTGCCCGGCTGAGAGATGGACCTCCTGTGCGCACGGGGACCCCTGCTGCCGACGCGGCTCCCTCCTGGACCCTAAGGAGGGTCTCCTTTTTTGGGTGCACCTTCTCTAGTGTGTGGTTTCTCTCTCTCTCTCTCTCTCATCAGCCCTTCCCTTCCCCATTCAAATCTGAGAAGCAGCGCTCTTTAAATTTGGGCAGGCCTCTTCTGGGTGCCGAGGACTGTGGCTCCTTGCTTTGGGCGGGTGCGGGATGCCCAGGCCCAAAGGAAGGCACCTTTTGGGGTAGACTGCCCTGGCTGCAGGGGAAGTGTTTGGCCCATCGGCTAGTGGCCAGGTGTGCCATGAGCCTAATTCAGTTCTTTTCTCCCAGGGGATTAAAATCGGTGGCATCCCAGCTGTGGAACTCCTACCCTCCCCTGCTGGGGATCATCCTGACTGGGGATGATGGGAGTTGTAGCGAAGCCCCTCCGGAAGGCGGCGGGGACCTGAGGTCCCTCCTAACCCCAGTTCCAAATCGTGCTTTTCAACCATTGCCCCAGGAAGGGGAAGGCGAGCAACCCGGAGGGCTTCAGGAAAATCTTTGGGAGGCCGGGGTAGAATCTCCCAGGATGCTGGAGGGGAGGATGATGGGAGCTGTAGTCCAGGGAGACGGCCGTCCACCCTTCCTTCCTTCCTAGGGGAGTCATTCTCAACCTTCGGTCCCCCCCCCATGATGTTCTTGGACTACAACTCCCAGAAACCCGCATCCAGCACAGCGGGTGGCGAAGGCTCCTGGGAGTTGTAGTCCCAAGAGCACCAGGGTGGCCCCGTCCCCCCCCCTGAGGGCGCCGCGTGGGCCCCGGCAGGACTACCCATCCCAGAATCCCCCCTCCCCTCCGCGGAGTCCCATGAGCCCGCCCTTCCGTAACCCGAGGCCGGCGCCTGAGGAGCAGAAGGAGCGGGCGGGGAACCCCGGACTCCTCCTCCTCCGAGGGAGGGAGGGGGGATTCTGGGAGTTGTAGTCCGAGGGAGGGGAAGGGGCCCCGCCTCCTCCCGCCGCCGCCGAGGAAGAAGGCGAGGCCCCGCCGGGATCGCGGGCCGCCTGTCGGGAGGCGACGTGGCGGCGCCCGGTTCGTCCGCCCGCCCTTTCCCTTCCGAGGCGAGGCGAGGGCGAAGGGCGGGGATGTGGGCCTGCCGAGCCCTCGGACCCGCCAGGCCTCCTCCTTCCCCTGCGGCCGAGGCTCCCGAGGCGCCCTCTCCCTCTCCCTCGGCCCGGGCCCGGGCGCTGGCGTGGCGGATGGCCCGGCGGCCGGGGGGTGGTGTGCGGGGCGGCGGCCGTGCTGGGCTGCGCCTTCCTGGTCGCCCTCAAAGTCACCTGCAGGTACGGGGGGGGGGGTGGGGGTGGGGGTGGGAGAGGGGTGGGGGGGTCACTTCTCACCCCCCCCACCTGTCTGCCTGTGTGTGTGTGTGTGTGGGGGGGGGGAAGAGGCGACGACACCTGGAAAGGAGGGGAGGGGGTCTGATAGGAAGACAACCCACGACCCCCGACCCAAGGGGCCGGAGGGCTTGGGCTGGATTAGGGGCGACCCCCCCGCCCCCATCGCCATCCAGCCCCCCACCCCACCCCCTTTCCTTGAGGCTTCCCAGGCCAAAGGGGCTGGGCTAGATGACCTCTGGGGGTCCCCCTTGGCCCACCTCTCAGGCCCCCTCCCCTCTTTCCGAGGGGCTGGAGGCACACCCCCCCCCCTGCACCCTCCCATCTCTTGGTCGTCGTCCTCCCCCCCCCCCCCAACCACAAGCTCCTTCGAGGAGGGCCAAGCCCCCAGAAGGACCAGCCCAGGGCGACCCTACAGGGGGGTCGGAGCCCAGCCCTCCCCCCCCCCCAAGCCCCAGGGTCTCCGTCCAAAACCCCTGCCCTGCCCCTGAGAGGCTTTGCCTCCCTTTGAAGTGGAGGTAGCTTTTTGGGTGGGTGGGTGGGTGGGTGGGGGGGCAGGAAGAGAGGTCGTGGTTCCCCCAAATTAATTAACCCAAGAGAGCAGGCACGGCCCTCTTCTCTCTCTCTGTGTGTGTGTGTTGTGGGGGGGGGGTTATAGCCACTTGGGGAGGGTCGTTTTGCCCCCCTCCAAGCCACTGCTGCTCAACCCCCAGCAAGACCCCCCGGCCGTGGGAGGAAGACGTGGTGGGTGGGGCGCCTCCCACGGACGTGGGTACCCAGCAGGGTGAGCGGCCAGCTGGAAACCAGCGCCCCCCCCCCCCCCCCCCCAGTGTCCAGCTTCTCTCTACCACCCAGACCCCTCGCCGGGTGTCTCAAAAGGGTGGCTTCCTTCCTGCCTCCCGTGGCTCCTTCCAGAACCGAGTTAGGGTTCGCCTTTGCACGTGGACTGGTCCGGGCAGGTCCGCCTTGCCTTTTCCTTTTGGTCCACGTGGCTGGGACTGGCCCTCCTTTCCTCTCCGAGTCATAAGCGCATTGATGCTGCACCCTGTATGTGCCTTCACTTGAGGATCCGCCAGCTGCTGCGCGATGCTTCCCTGCCTAGCATCGGAAAAGGTGTAAAGGCTCATCCAGCATTCGCTCGCGCATGCCGTGAGGATCAGGCCCTCTTTGCGGGGCAGCCAAGAAGAAAGGTTTGGCTGTGGGCAACCGGGTGCCTGAGCGAGGCAGGCCTTTGCTTCTGATGTTTCCGTCCTCAGGAGTCAGAATCCTGCCCACCCAGACTCGGGAGGCCTCTTAACTGTCTTTCTGGGGCAGACAGATCTGGGGATGCCAGAGATCTCCACCACCATCCCAGATGTAAGAGGAACTCCCCCCCCCCCGAGTAATTGTATTTTCATTGACATTTCTGTTACTCTTGCTGAAGAGCGCTGTGTAGCTTGAAAGTTTGTGTACTTCCCAAATGACAAGTTGCCCCACTCAGCCATCGTACAAGTATTACTAGAGAGGATTCTCTCTTGCACCGTGCTGCTGCGTATCTTTGCCGCCCAGAGTAGACCATTGGTCTAGATGGGCGGGGTATAAATCTAATAAAATAAAAAATAATAAAATAATCTGCAGTGCACCTTGAAAGTTGCGTTCTGCCGGAAACCTGGCAGATTTCATTCCATCATACGTTGTATACTTAAGATTCAGGAGCATTTAAAAATGCCAATACAACCAAGAGTTATTTGCAACCCTACGTAAGAGGTGGAGAAATTTACCAGGAGGCCGGCATTGGAGGGGAAAACGACGGTGACTGTGCTGGTAGGGCAGATATGATTTTATTGCCACGTAATGTTTGACGTGTCTCTGGTTCTGTTTTTGAGTACACAAGAAAGGCGGGGGGGGGGGAGAGCGACAGCAGGTGGGCAGGGAGCGTGAAGAGGTGGCCGTTCCATTTCATGCACGCGCCAGCTTTGCAGCCATGAAGACTGTAAGAGGTACTTTTGCAGGGCGGTGTGCGCGCATGTGTGTGTGTGTGTGTGGAGAGACTTTATTAAATAGGAGGAAACAACAGAGTGCTTTGAGGTTTCTCTTTTGACAGCAGCTAAGAGTAGAGGACAGCTTATACAGAT
Source organism: Intellagama lesueurii (assembly GCA_037013535.1). Taxonomy (NCBI): domain Eukaryota; kingdom Metazoa; phylum Chordata; class Lepidosauria; order Squamata; family Agamidae; genus Intellagama; species Intellagama lesueurii. Next base: position 22,628,264 of record JBAJHW010000012.1, on the reverse strand, counting down.
GACACTGTTGAGGAGACAACTTTTTAAGGATTACAACGGTTAAAGATTGTGATTGTGTGTTTCTGATTATTGCTATGCAATCCTGGCTTTCAGGCTTCAGTAAACAGGGAGAGAAAGACAGCGGCATATCTCTGGTAAGGCTGATGGGAGTTGCTGTGGGGGTCAGAAGACGTTTATCTCTGGCTGCCTTCGGGGGGGGTGACTTTTAGGGACCCCTCCAGAAGATATGTGGCCCTGTGAACTCTTTTCTTCATAGCTTCTCAAAACCTGGTTACACCTGAATTCCTGATGAGTTTCTTCTATAGTCTTACTGAGTCAAGTGGGACTAAAGGAAGGATATGAAAGAAAAAAACCCAAAGGCCTGTGTTAAGGCGGTTTCCTACCGAGGTCCACCGGTGGATTCTAGTCAGCCTACAGGCAGGGCATGAGGGGGCATTGAAGGAAGCTGTGCCCGGGCTGAGCAGGAGAAACAGCTAAAAGGAGGAACTTGTGCGCCTTCGGAATCTGTTGGCAGAAAATGTCGTGCCGGGAATTATTCCTGGATCTTATTCATGTCGCTGAGTTCATGATAACCTGACCAGCGTCGTCTTTCTCCCCTCCTTCTCCCCGCCAGCCGAGCCAAAGATGTGACCATGCCAGCCAAGCTGCCGGTCAACTTCTTCTCTTCCAAGTCTCCAGTCCACGATTTTTTCCTCGGGCAGCTGGATCAGGCCGAGAACATCCGGCAAGATTCGGAAATCGCCCTGTTTTTTTTTTACGCTCCGTGGTGCGGGCAGTCCGTCGCAGTGAGAGACGAGATTGAGGACGTGGCAAGCAGGCTGGCTGATCAGGTAACGCGAGGGTGCAGTCAAGAGGGCCACCTCGGCTTCACATCCAGTTGTCCTCTTCCCTGGGGGGCGGGTGGGGGGAAGTTTGCCTGGGAGAGTGGCCCCTAAGGGGTGGTGTCCTTTCACTCCAAACCATCCGATCCTTTGGGATACAGTCTGCTGGGAATTTTAAGCCCCGTTGAACGAAAGGACATTTATTGGGGTTTGTATAAACCTTCCTCCTTTGACACGCTCCCTCCCATCCTGTCACCACCATCCTGTCCTCCCCCCCCCCCCCATTTCCCCCATTGCCTCCAGCAGCCCAGATTGGATCATGTTCTATCTATAGTCCACCTTTCTGGAGGATCTGTCACTCCGTGGCAGAAGCAGCATTTGGAAGATGGGGGTGGGGGGTGAGAGGAGGAAACTCTCCTTCTTGCTGCTGGGCAACTAAGCCTCTGGCCTGGAAGATTGGGGTCTCTGGGCCAGCCTGACAAAGCGATTCCTCGATTATTCTGTGCATGTGCGTGTTTTTCCTTGCAGGTGCTGTTTGTGGCAATCAACTGCTGGTGGAACCATGGAAAATGCCGGAAGCAGAAGCATTTCTTTTACTTCCCGGTCATCTATTTGTACCATCAGAGGTGAGGCTTTGGCGGATGCTTTTTGCCTTCCGAGGGGAAGAGCTGCTCTTTGGAAGATGGAGTGTCTCAAAGGGTCACTGTCCTGCAGTCTTTAGAGAGGGAGAACCTCTCAGAACCCCCTTAGGCATTGTGCATCTTGTCTGTTAAGTATCCCTCGCCCTCTGTACAGTTTCTCTCTCTCTCTCTCTCTCTCTTGAACTGTGGCTATGGAGACCACCAGGGTGGGTGTCTCCACTCAAAACACGACACTGTGTGGGTGTTCCTCTCGGTCAGCTTGCTGGAAGTGGGGAAATCAAGCGTTTTGCTACTGAAAAACCTCTGTTTGAGAGGGAAAAAGAAGTATTTAAGTTAAGAACAAATAGTGTTGTAATTTAGTAACATACATTCTTGCTAATTAAAACACATCAATACACTGCACAGCACATGAGGCATTCATGATGATCGAATTTCAGAGTCTAATATGTGAACAGGAGACTTTAATAAAACCTGTACTCTAATGAAGGTCAAGATCCTGTTGAAATGTCTGTCTAGGCAATGGTGATCCTGCAAGTGGTTTGCACCTTTTGGTGGGGTGTCTGTTTTGCAGTGGAGACGCTGCTGAAGGGTGCAGGTGGTTTGCACGATTACTGTTGAGCGAGTGGGTATTTCAGTGGGACTCTGGCCTAATTTTTTTAAAGGACAATACAGTCGGAACTCCTATGGATAATGATGTATGACAGGTTCTATGCTCTTGGCTTTTTTAGGAATTGCACTGTAGCCATCCAACTTCTCACACTGTGTTTTGTGTATGTGTGTTTGTTCTTTTCTTTAATACCAGCTTTGGGCCCATTGAATACAAAGGCCCGATGCACGCGGTTTACATTGAGAAGTTTGTCCGCCGAGTGATGTCTCCCCTGCTTTATATCTCATCTCGATCCAAACTGCAGGAGTTCCTCTCCAGTTACGAGGTACGTCACCTTTGCTCTCGTCATTTCTGGCTCCTTGGCTGTGAGGTCGGTGCTGGTGTTTCTTTCAAATGAGATCATGAAATGTAATGAAAAAAAAGTGGCGGCTGCTTTATTAACCTTGGATGTGACCTTTCAGTTTGAAATTTTTGCCCTATAAGGTTGCCATAAGTTGCAAGCAACTTGAAGCCCATCACCATCGTTCACAGTACTGGTTTGCATAAATAAAATGCCCTGGAAGTAGTCAGTTACATTACGCTAGTCAGTTTCCCTCCTGGTGCTGAAACAATTGTTTCTCTATGGCTGAGAGTGTCTGTTTTTGCTGAAGCTAGGAGTGACCTATAATTTTGAAGGTTTGCAAGCCAACTCTTCTTACAGCAACAGAGCTGGCAAGACTCTTGGGTCAGATCCTGGCCCCAGAAATACTTGCAGCAAATGGAGAGAGAGAATCTTCCCTTGAGATAAACAGGCCGAGCATGTTGTTGCTTCGCTTTGAAATTCAAGTCGCTGTCCTCACATTTTCCAGTCTTGTGGTTCCTTGTAAAATACAAAGCCACCAGAGAAAGCCAGCAGGAAGTATCTGAAGAGCTTTCTGGGTTTCCCAAGGGGGAGGGAAAAAGCCTTTTCTAAAACTTACTCTGGTTGCTTTTCCACTGTTGCTTTAGCGATCCGACCGTAGTCTCTAACTCAGGTTAACAACATTTAAAAGAATGCCAGCAGGTGAGTCCAAGTGTGCACTCCCACCTGCCTGCAGGCTAGTGCCATTGTCTTGAGAAGCAGCTTCCGTGTGGAAGGTTCTGTTGCCCCTGATGGCATCGGGCGGGGGATTCTTGTCCTCTGGACACAACGTCTGGTGCTTGCGGAGCAAGGACTTGGCCCTGGAGTGGGTGAAGGGCATGCAAGGAGAGCCGACCTGGGCCTGTGCGCAGAGGGACCGTCAGCCGTGGTTGCACTAAGAGTGCTGGGTGCGATGGGAGGGATTCCACCACCGCCCTCCTGCCCTCTTGGAAAGAAGTTCAGTCCGCTTCACCATCGGGTGTGACGCTTCTTCCTGTGCGTGTTTCGCGTTGAAACTCCCTCCCTCCCTCCCTCCCTGTTTCTGGTTGTGGAGAACCTGCAGAAGTGAATTTATCCAAATTTATCTATTTGCCACCTGTGCCCCTGCTTGCTCTCTCGGGCCTGCTGGCTTCGGTGCTGTGTCTGGGAAGCTGCTCGAGAAAAGAGATTGTTATTTGCTGTCTTTGGGGGAACCGGCCTCGTGGATTCGTGCTCTTTTCTTCTGAGCCTTTCTGGCGGACAGGCTGTGCTTACCAAACGCCAGGCAGATTGATGGCCGCGAGGCCCTGTGTAAAGATCTCTTTATTTACCCAAGCGTTGGCAAACCTTGAAATGCAATACCGTCGTTTTCCTGTTGTTCACCTTCTCGGTAGCCTCTGCTTCTCTCCCGTCTTTAAAGCTGCAGGTCGCCTCCTGCCCTTCGTGGGCCTAGAGGGGCTGTGGGTCAGGATTCAACCCCCCCCCTTCCCTAGGAATTACACAGAAGCAGAGAGTCCTTGGTGCCCCCACTTTCTGGCTGGGAGCTTAAACACCACATAAATCCGAACGGTCCTCCTCTTCCCTGGGCAGAAGAGCCCAGTGCGTGGGAGTGATGAAAAGCCACGTTAATTACTGAAACAAAAGCCTTTCTATCCCCCCCTTTTTTAAAAAAAACACTGAGTAATTATTGTAACCTTAACATGAACTTGTCTTTCTTGCAGCCTGGCGTCCTGGGGTATTTTGAGTTCAACGCTTCCCCCCAGCCCCCTGGTTATCTGACATTCTTTACTTCAGCGCTGCATTCATTAAATAAAGGTAAGGGAAAACATCACCTCTGGAAGGGTCTAAAGGTCTTTTCCTTTCCGTGGCCTCTTTCTTTGTGGACTTTTATTTTGGGGCCATAGAACAGCTCAAGTCTGCCTTCAGGAGTTTGAAATGGTCCCTGGAAGTGCTTTGAAAAACAGTCAGGAGAATCCGTTCCCTGTGAGAAACAGGGACAGCGTTTGGGAACTATTTAGATAGCAAGGAGCAAGAAATCAGGCAGTGAAGAGGGGGGCCTCTGTCTCCTGCCTTTAAATTGTATAACAGGTCCATTCGCTGATGGCGACAGCTGGAGGTTTCCAGGCAGACCCCAAAAAGAGAACATTTTCATGGTGCAAGAGGTTTTGATGGTTGCCAGGCTGGGTAGCTTTAAAAGGCATTTCAGCAGATTTGCAGAATATGTCTGGCTGCTAGTCACAGTGACTGTGTGTGTGTGTGTGTGTGTGTGTGTGTGTGTGTATAGTCTCCCAGTTGCTAGGGAACCCAGAGCGGGAGGTGTGTGTGCTGTGTGCATGTCCCGCTCATGGGGCTGCCCAGAGGCCCCTTCTTGGCCATGGCGGGGACAGGATGCTGCTGGGCTGATCCAGCGTCGCTCTTCTGATAATCTGACGGTCAGTCCCGGAGGCAGTTTTTCTTTAGATTGTGAATAGCTAAGTAAAACCAGGCTTGCTGATAAGTCATCTGGGGTCCTTTGCGGGTGGAAACGAGTGGGGGTGTGTGTGCTTTCCATTGTTTGCCAAACTGTGGTGGACTTTTAACGGGGCTGATTTTGCCTCTGAGTGATGGATCACCTGTCGAATCCCAGTTGCAGAGAAGAGTGTCAAACGGTGACTTTGACTTCTTGCACACCGTGAGCTAAATTCATGACCAGAGTCTCTCAGCCAAAAGGCTGAAGAAATTTCCACTCCCTTTTCCTTCTCCGGTCAAAGTCAGCAAAGCTCTGTCGCAAAGGGAGCAAGAGCATACGAGCAGCGGGAGTCAGAGGCAGACAGAACGGCTGGGCTGTTGATTTGAAAGGGGGGTGTGTGTGTCCTCTTCTGGTCTCCGTGACAACAGAAGCAGCCACCGTGGCATCTTCTGGAGAGAAATGGCAGGAGTGCAGAGACCCACGGGAGGCTTGGGCTTTGGTGGTGGTGAGGATGGTTTTCCCGGCATTTGGCGAAGAGCGCTTGTCAGGTGTGCAGTGTGTCTGGGAGAAGCACTTTTCCATGCAGGAAAGGACAGGTGGATGGCACTGCCTGGAGGCCGTCTGCCGGCTGAGCAGTTTGCTGCCGACTCCCTCCCGTTCTTGGACTTCTGTTTATCTTGTCAGTTAATTATAATTGTTGTATAATTCAGAGAATTGAGGGGCTAGGAAGTTATGGAAAAAAACAGCGCACTGGTGTGTGTGGGGGTGTTGGCTTAATGTTGCATGCGTTTTCCATTATTAGTTGTACACCCAAGATGAGCGAAGAGCAGCTCAGAATACCTGAAGGGCCCCAAATACCTGTTTGCTACCTCGTTGGTCATGTAAATCCATGCGTGGATTTCTGTGGATTTACAGAAACCCCAGGCTTGGTTGCCATGCAAAGGATGAAATGGCTTTGGGGGTCTTGGGCTCATGATGCGTCAGCTCACAGGGCAAGGGCTACCGCAGGCCTAAGCCCCCATTCTCTAGTTCCCCCACCCTGTTTGCAAGAACCTTTTAGCCCACCTGCCACCCCCAGGTCAACCCTGCTTCGGCGTTCACTGCCTTAAAGGGAGGGACCGCGTTTGGCTTCTACACAGTGAGCGGATGAGAAGGCTTATCTTCCTGAATCCAGCAGGTCTTGCCACCCAGTTGAGGCTCTGTTTGTATGTTGATGTCTTGCTTACACAAGTCTCTGGCTCCAGAAATTGCTTGGAAGTGGGTTGGAACAGAAAGGGCTTAATCAGCATCCGATTATGCATCAGACGTTCAGTGATACTTGTTTGGCATACCCACCGTCAAATTCTGCTCCTCTTGGGCATAAACCTGCCAAAATGTACCTGTGAAAGAAGTGTGGTAGGCAGGATCTGCCCTCCAGAGCGACCTGGCCAGAGACAGAGCGCCAAATAAGGATCCTTTGCTTTTCATGTTGGTGCTTGAGAGGCAAATTGTTCCTGTGAGGCTGGAGCGGCTTTTGAGGAAGGAGACGCGCTCTGCTCTCTCCCTCCTGGTCTTGGAAGAGACCTTTGTTTTGTGAGGCTCGGGGCCTCCCAGGGCCTCGTCCTGTGGCTTGTCCTTCCTGCTCAACTCGGACCTGTGGATTCTGCAGGCGGGCTGGAGGCCACCTAGGCCACCCGCCGGGCCGTCCCTGCTGGCGTGTCCTGCCAACGCGCGGCTGTCTCTGCTGCTGATCTTGGACGGAATTTGGCTCAGTGGCTTTGCCAGGGATCTGGTGAGAGAGGAGACACAAGGCGGTCCTCAGGAAGGAGGAATGGCCCGGAATGGTTGCTTTTGTCCTGCCCCGCAGAAGACAAAATAGGCGTTCACACAAAAAATACAGGACGCTGCACGGGATGGGACCTGGGTTTCATCCTGCTGGGCGTTCTGGACGTTCTTAGGCAAGCCCTAGAAAGCCATGGGAGAGACTCTGCCTGTTCCTCAGGCAGAAACCGGAGCGTGAATGGGAAACACGTGTACATCCCGTCAGGCCAGGGGCAAGCAGAGAGAGCTGCCAGGTGGCTGGGCCCCCCCGGCAGCTAATAAAACCTTTCCAGCCTTCTCTCTGGGCCCAGATCTCTTCAGGGCCACCACAAGAGACAGCGGGCCACCGATCCAGAGGGCCCTGGCACTTGCGTAGTTGCCCCAGGAGAGCCCCCAAAGGCTGCCCAGATGCACCTTGGGCGAGCCTCCCCAAGCTGGTTCCTTGGCTGCCGAGAGGACCTGCGGCTGGTGGTCTCTGGAGGCGCAGACCTCTTGGAGCGAGGCCTGGCTTCCTCCTTCAGTCTCTCGGTGCGTTGCTCTTCCTTCCGACGAGGCAGCCTTCTGGAAAGCCAAGAAGCGCACCTTCGATTCCTCTGCTGTGGCCACAACTCTTCTCTGATGGTTTCATTAATTATAGAGGCTCTGGCGGGGGGTGGGGGGATGGAGGTGGGGGGAGGGAAACCTGATCCCACCCACTTTGTAATGTGTGCTTGTAGCAGGTTAAGCCACTTGCTCTTGGCAGGAGAAGCGCCGGCCGTCAGCGTCTCTGCAGAGGCAGGGATTATGTTTGGGATGGGGAGCCCCGTGGGGGGCGGGGACGACGGCCTGCCTGCCTGCCTGCCTGGCATGCTCCTGGCCTCATGCTGGCCTGGCTGGTTGGCTGCCAGGGCCCTCGCTTTCAAGTAACCTGAAGATGGTGCCTAGGAGAAGGCACGCGAAAGGCAGGCAGACCTCAGGAATACTCCAAAACGCAGGCGACCCATTTGAAAATGCCCCTGCTGGGGGAGACGAGGGCTGGGCCCCCAGCGGTTTTGTCTGGATGGCTACAGGCAACATTTTCGTGCAGGGCCTGGTTGCCTCCGAGCCGCACCTGGTGGCAGGGATGAGCGTCACAGAAACAGGCGCAAAGCTAGCGGGAAGCTCTCCTGTCCCGTCTTTCCTTTTTTCCTTTTGAGTGCAGCTATAGACAGGACTAAATGTTGTGCTCCCGGATAGCAAAGGGTAAGGCTACGATGAGGGTCTTTGCTTATCCTGCCTGCCTCTTGTGGCTGCAAACGGGTGTGGGCGTCTGTGTGTTCCTGGAGTCCACTTCCAGCCGCACGGCGCGGGCTTGGCCTCCTGGGTCCTCGGGTGGCTTCCTCACCTCGAGGCCTTGGGCGTGTCTTTCCAGATTATCTCGGAACCATCCACTTTGGCGTGATCACTGATCCACGGATTGCGGAGGAAATCTCTCTGGCCAGCTCAGGCAGCATCTACCTCCACCGGCAGGTCAATGCGTCTCTGGTGAGTTGCCCCATTTCAGTGTTTGCCTGGCCTGGACTTGCCCAACGAGGGGCCGTCCGTCAGCACAACTGGCCCACAAAGGGTTTGGGTGCAAATGATGTCAAGAACGGTTGTCTGGATTAAGGGATGGGGGGGGGGGAAGGCTATCACCGTCCAGAGGTGTTCCCATTATGAGCGGCTTCAGCCTGGGTACCTCTTTGTCCCCAGTAGCCAGTCAGGTACAGATCCATGGTCTGAGTGGTGGCGCTGACAGGCGGGCGCTTCAGGGCTCAGAACAATGCGCAGCCCCAAAAATCAGCCCACCTGTTACATAACAGCATCCCGAGGCCATCCTTGCTTGGTTATGCAGAGCTGCTGAAACAGGTTTTCCCCCCCTGTTTTTGTGCCAAATAATGAAATGAGCCGTCTGAAAGGTTGTGTGGTGTTTGCTGGGTTTACTGTTTTCTCGCCACCCAGTGTTAGGTCGGTAAGGAAGCTCCCCGTGGTGATGAGGACAAACGAGACTCTCAGCCTCACCCTAAGGAAGCGGTCCTGTGTTCTCCTGCTACCTTTAGGATGGGGATGTTCAAGAGATGGCCAGCACACGTGCACACCCCCCCCCCAACCCATGTCAGCCCTTTCAGATCTGAGGCTGATGCTGAGAGATAGCCAGGCCAACCACCGAATCACGGTCACCTGCTGCCAAAACAGAAAACTGGCAGGAGGAGGAGGGTGTCCAGGAGAAGGAGGCCCCCCTGGTGCCCGATCCCCCCTCCTTTCCAGCTGAGGAACAGCTTTGTGGCCAAAGTTGAGCAGAATTTCCTGATGAGGTTTCACACCTTTTGGGTCTCCTCCTCCTGCTCTGTATCTGCGTCACAGGCTCCAAGACATCTTTGGAGAACATCCAGTTCTCTGAAATGTGTCCTCCATGGTCTGCCGGGGAGAAGCTTCATCCCAGGGAGGCTCCCTGTGAAGTGACATGGCTCGGCTTGCGGGCATTTTCCCAGTGGGTCTTTTTCAAATAAAGCCTTGACAGTCAAACAGCAAACGACGTGGTGGGGCTGGATCTTGTCCTTACCTCTTGCATCTAAAACCAAAAGTGTAAAAAAAACCCCCACACATCTGTGTTGCTTTTGATGAGAAATCAGGTGGTCTGAGCGTTATATTTGATAAGGCGCCGAAGACCCTCTCCTCTTCCTCCCGCCCCTTTCCAGCTCTATCCACACGAAGCTGTGAACTATACTGCGGAGAACCTTTGGAAATGGGCCGTGGAGAACTCCGAGTCGTTCCTCCGTTGGCTGAGGCCCCACGGCGGGAAGAGCCTGCTGCTGCACAATGAGCTGAAGAAGGGCCCGGCGCTCTTCTTGTTCCTCCCCTTTGACCCCTTGGCGGACAGCCATCCCCTCGTGGAGGAGGTGCGTGGCCCTCTGGCCCGGTGGAGGGGTGGGTGGGTGCCTGGGTGCCTGGAGGCCACTTCCTAACCTTGCCGTAGGTTAGAGAGCATGGAGTGAATGTAGGGATGATGGGTTTGGAAGGTTCCTTCACCTGCTCTTGCTCCCAAAGAACTTCGCCTGGGGCGCAACAAGAAGCCATGTATTTGAAATGTCTTAGAATCATTCAGAACGTAACAGGCAGTTTTAAAGCTTTAAAGCATTGAAAACCGCATACTGGTCGTTCAACTCCAGACCAGCGCCAGAAAAGGTTTCCCAAGCTGGGTCTCAGCAGAGTTCAGCTCAGCTTGTGGGACAAGACCGTTGGTTCCTGGTGGTTTTTCACACCGTTGTGTTTGCCCTCAATCTTTGCTGGCGAGGGCAGAGGGCCTGCATCTGCCCTGCTCAAATCCTGCTCTGGAGAAGGAAAAACCCTTTCTCCCGGCCAGAGATGGGCCCATCTGGACTCTGTCGCTTCCCTGCACTCACAAGGGGACTTCTTACATAACTTGTTTACTGAAAGGAGCAGCAGTTCCTGAACTGGGAGCTTTTTTTCTGATGATTATTTTGCTTCTAGCCTGGGGACTGTTTTGTCTCCCAGGCAGCCTCACTGGGTGGTGGTGGTGGGGGAGAAAGGTTCCCCCTGCCAGCGTCTGCCTGCCCTCTCTACTCAGATGATCTTCCAGATGCCTTGATGGCTTGGCTTGAATCCCAGCTGCCAGAGACCCTCCTTGTTCTGCCGCACATGCTTTGCTGGGTTCGCAGTGAAGGTTACGTGAAATGTGGGGGGTGCCCCTTGTTCCATTTCCTTTTCTCCCAGCGTCCCGTAACAAGCAGTGCGTGGCTCGATGGCAGTGTGGTGCTTGCCACTCTTGCCTCGTGGTTTGTGGGGGGGAGAGGCACCCAGCTCTGTCTTAGTGGCAGTTCCCTACCAGGAGACATCGCAAGAAAGAGGGGGCAGGATCCCACCCTGAGACCTCTGTTTCTCCAAGAGCAGTCCCCTGCCATCCCTGGGTAACACCTCCCGTATGAGGAGGAGGGGGGTACACACGTGCAGTCTCGCAAGGTTCAGGACCCACCCTCGATGCTTGAAGGACCCCCTTCTGCCTCCTAGCCTCGGTGTGGGCAGCCCTTTAAACGCCAACCTTGCCGAACGGCTCGGAAACTGACCGGCTGATCCGCCCGAACTTCCACGACTGGTGACTCAGTCATAGGATGAAAAGTATCCCCTGGGCTGTCTTTTTGTCTCTTTAGATTTCCCGGTTGGCTCTGGAGTACAATCGCTGCAACGGGAGCCGCCGAGGGGAACGGGAGGACGAGCGCGGCTGGGAAGGTGACCCGTCAGGCCCCCGCCCCCCTCTCCCCCTGGCCGAAAGCGTCTCGGCCCCCAAGCCCCCCTGCTGCAACACCGTGGTGCTTCCTCCCCCGTGGCCTGCCCTCTCCCGGACTCACAACGTCTGCGAGCTGTGCGTCAACCAGACGGCCGGGGTCCGGCCCCGCCACCTTGGGAGGCTCCCGTGCAACTTCTTCGAGATCGAGGCGGCCTTGGACTCTTTCTACCTCAAGGAGCAGACTTTCTTCCAAGTCGTGCCCAAGGCGGTCTCCCTGTGCCGCAATTTCCTCAGCTTTTACAGCCCTTTCAGCTACTACACGGCCTGCTGCAGGACGGTGGACAGGGCCCCGCTGAGCTTCGTCAGCTCCCGAGAGGCCTCCGCCCCGCACCCGGAAACGCGGCTGGCGTCCCCCGGGAAGCGCTGGGAGAGGGAACCCCCCCGTTCTATTCCTCATATTGAGGGCGGGAGGGGCCTCCTCCCCGAAGGGGTTCCCTGCCGCTCTGCCATCACCGGCCTGAGTTGTAGGACCAACAAGACCTTGAATCTCTACCTGCTGGACTCCAATCTCTTCTGGATGTTTGCAGAGAGGCTGGGAGCGTCGCCCTCGGCTCCCGCGAAGGAGTTTGCGGCCATTGTGGACCTCCGGGAAGAGACGCACTACGTCCTGGATCAGGCCCAGGCCCCCCTGCTGACGTCCAGTCTAGGTACGCTCCCGCTGCCTCCACCCACCTTCGGAGCCTGCGTCCAGGAGCCCCGCGGGAGACGAGGGAAGGCGCCACGAGAAGCATAGCCCGGGCCACAAGAGAGAGAGTAGGGTCGCAGATTTTGTGGTTTAGCACGGTTTTAGGCCTGGTGTAGCAGGTTAGGTCGCTCCCAGTTTATTTACTTGAGTATGGGGGGAATCTGTGTCCAAATTTGATCCAGAACAATTTGCAAATAATATAATTTAAAAAAAAAACTTAGATGTACAATTGTATAAGCCCATCAGCATACCATTCCCATGGGTTCTGTGGAGCTGACTTTTAAATACATTTACCAAACAGAATTAGAAAGGGAAGAGTCTGCGTTTTAAAGGAGGTAGCCGAACAACCAACCAACCGAAAAGCAAGAGGAAACCAAAGAGGAATCTTGCAGAGGCTCTGGCTTCCATAACGTCAGCAAAGGACCAGGAGTGTCTTGATCGGGGGTCTCACAAAGTCTTGGTACTCCCAAGCGTCCAGAACCCCTAACCCGTTACTGTCTCCCCAAATCCTGTCTTGTAAAGCCTAAGAAACAAGTCGAGATGATGCTGAAATAACCCCCAGCCTGTTGGCTTTTTTTTTTAGAAACCTTCATTCAAAACTACAGTGTTCTGTACAGCCCCTTGAAAAGGTACCTGTTGGGCGATCCGAGGCCCGGCCGCTCGGAGGCTCGGCATAGAATCAGAGAAGTGACCACCAGGACATTTCACGAGATTGTGCTGAGGAGCGAAAAGGTGATTTGCAGGGAGAGGAAGGACAGGTGTAGTAAAAGCTGCTGCCATGAGGGGGTTCATCCCAGCGGGGTCTGGGGCTGGTCCTCCTTTCTTGCGTCTTAAAAATGACAGGCCGCTGTAGCTACGCAGGGAGGCCCTGGAGGAAGTGATGGGAAAGAGAGAAAGCTAAAAGAGCAGAGAGCGACTGTGCCGCCTAGTGGTTAAGAAGGCCACGATGCAGACGGGCTGACCTTGAGGCCATCTCCGCCAAGTGTGCTTGTCTTTTTGAACTGCCGTCCTTCGAACTGGAAGCTAAGCTCTCTGTTCCAGCCTCTCACCTGTCTTGTCTTCCCCTTCCGCCTTGCTTTCCAGGATGTCCTGCTGCTGTATTATGCGCCATGGTGTGGCTTCTGCACATCTCTCAACCACATCTTCATCCAGCTGGCGCGGGTTCTGCCACCTGAGAGCTTCATGGTGGCAAGGTAGGTGGGATGGTTCTTCCTCTCTCTAACCCCCCACCCCACCCTTCCAGTTTCTCTCCCTCTGTTCCATCTAGTCACATTTGGGACTGGGAATGCCTTAGGGTGACTGACTGAAATTCCCTCTGGAGTCTGAAGAGACGCTGAGGAACCAGGCACAGAGCGAGGGAGCCAGAGCCTTGGGCTCGAGGAGTCCTCTTTCGCTGGCCTGGTTTGCCTGGAGCAAAACGCCGCTGTCGCCTTCTGTGTCTCCACCCACCGCAAGGCCTAGAACAGAAGGTTCCCGGGGAAAGAGAGAGCGGTGTCAGGGTGCGGCCCTCTCAGCCAGACAGCTTGCTCACTTTTTTTCCCTTTGAATTAATTGAACTAGTTTTGTGCATTTTTTCTGTAAGGTACCCTCAGTCCAGTTCTTGGGAGAAAGGTGGGGTGTGAACTGAATTTTAAAAAACCAGCAAGGCGGCTGTGATCTCCGTTGGCAGGAGATTCGGCCCCCCCCCTTGCTTTGGTCTTGGGGTTTGGCTGCAATCCTGGCTTGCAGGATTTGCTCTTCTTCTTTCCCCCCCTCTGTTAATTAAATGCCTGGTCCCTCCTTTCTCCTCCCTGAAGCTCCACTTATTCACCTGCCTTGTTTCCCAGATAAAGAACAAGGCTCTTCCTTGACCCTCTTAACCTCACCCTCTGGGTCATCATCCTCTCCTGCTAGTCCTCAGACTAGTCATATTGCTTCTCATAAGGGTATGTTCTTGCTTTTTCCTTGGCTTCTAAGCAATTATTTTTAAAAATATCTGAATTTTCCACCAGTGGCTTGATCCCACCTGCCCAAGTTCTCGTGTTCTGCCCCTTCTGATATTTCCATCCTTCTCGCATGGATCTGAACGCTAGGTAACATGTGTTATGAAAGCGAAAAGCTTTGGCGAGCCCCAAAACGTCCATTTGTGGAGAAGGCATCTGTTGTGTCTCTGTCTGAGTCGTCGTTCTTTACAGTCCAACCTCTTTGTGGCATGGCAGAAACACCCACCTACAAAACTTATTCAGGCTTCCACACTGATGGTATTGGCATCCTCAGAATCTAAGAAACTTGAGGGATGAACGACTGACCCCTTCATATTGACCATGATGCAGTGAAAATGATTTTTCAGCCAAGCTGCCTCCCACTCTTGGGAGTTTGGGCATAAAAGCACCCCCAGTCCTGTTGGCCATACAGGGTGCCTGTCTGTAGCAGGGTGGGCCCCTCTGTGGGGTGCTCAGTTGTAGTACTGGGGCGTTACTGAATGTATGGCTGGCTGTACACTAGGACATTACCCTTAAAATCACAATCCCTGGACATGTTTTGCAGCCGGACACAAAATGTTGTCCCTCTTACTAATCTGCAGCGGAGAACTTCCCACTGGTTGCATAAAAGGGTTTGCTGTGTTCCTGCTGGTTGCAGCCAGACAGGAAATGGCCTTTAGCTGTGCTGACAAGCTGACGCAACAGGAGGGGGCAAACCAAGGACAACAAGCTCTGAGGCACACGGCATTTGCTGGACTGCCTTCCAAAACAGTTGCAGACCCATCGCTGTCTCGTGGAGAAGCGCAAGTCAGTTTTTGAGAAAAGCCTCTTTTAAAAAAAGAAATAAATGGCATTTTTTCTGTCCTTCTAGGGATTTGCCGTGGCTTCTTGTGCTGGATGGCCCAGACTTTGGGGCCCTGTGTGCCGTTTTGCAATTTTCCTGCACCTTTCCTGGGACTCTGAATGGTACCCTTGCTTCTGCAGGGCTACCTTTGTATAGGGACAGGTGGCGTTTTCCAAAAAGGCACCCGCTTTCTCCTGTGTCTGACTGTTGATCCCTCGAGATCGCTGATTAAAATATTTGTACAGGGTGGGGCTCCGGGCCCCTTTCCTTGGAGATGCCAGAGGTCAAACCTGGGGTTTGTTGGGTGCAAATCAGGTGCACGAAGCCACTGAGCTGCTGAGCTTTCTAATCCTTGCCTTGGTCTTTTTTGCAGGGTTGACGTTTCTCAGAATGACCTTCCCTGGGAATTCATGACAGATCGCTTGCCCAACGTTCTGTTTTTCCCTCATGGCAGGTAACTTTCCTTGGGTCTCTATTTATTGCTTCTGTGACTCTGGCTGTGGCAGACACCATTATGGGGGTCAGGATAGGGCAGGCGCCCCCCCCCCCAGCTAACGTGGGGCACGTGTTGCTTCCTGGGGGCCGTTCCTTCATAGGTCTTCTCGAGGGAAAATAACAAAAACCCAAAGCCAAATCCGCAAGGGCTCTGCCAGGACGCCTGGACGGCCACGGCTGTGAGTGCCACAGAGGGTGTGCTTTGGTTCTAGCAAGGCAGGAGAAACAGGTCACGGTCCCACACCCCTCACCTCCAACACTCGGCCCGCAGAGGATTCGCGGCGTTTCATAGGCCTGAGCCCAGCGTGGAAAGTAGGTCAGCGTTCTTGTCTCCACCATGGGGTGGGGGTGGGTCGGTAGTCCTGAATGAATGAGAGAGAGAACCGGGAAGCTTCCCTGAGGGCACCCCCTCCTGGCACGGGCCAGTCTGAACTGAAGATGTCCGAGGTCTGCCTTCCCACCCACCCCCACAACATTTTGCTTTTGTTAATTCTTGCAAAGTGATTTCTAAGCCAGATCTGCGCTGTCAGATCGAGCCCCATCACAACCCTGTTGGTTCATACAGAATAGATACACAAAAGAGATGGTTCTTTGCTTTACGCAGCAGTGGTTCCCAGCCTTGGGTCACCCAGGTGTTCCTGGACTGCCACTCCCAGAAAGCCTTTCCCACCAGGGGTGACCCAAGGCTGGGAACCTCCAGTTGACACCATTGGGAATGGTTGCTCTGCTCCCATGTCCTTTGCATCCAGTAATCTGGAGCGCTTGAGGCCAAACTGCGGGTTAGAATTTTGCTACAAGCAAATCCGTTTGATTTCTAATTTCTGCTTTTCCTGTGCTGGAAGAAAATACCTCCATTACCCCCCCCCCCCCCCGCTGGCCCCTGGCTCTGCTAGTCTCCACTTGGACTGCCTGGGTCTTCTCCTTGGGGCTGGTTTTGGGACAGGTCCTTCGCCTCCGAGGGGCAAACCTTCCAGCCAAGGTGCCCTTGGGACGTTGGCGGCCCTGGTGTCCAGAGAACAGCCCTCGAGGGGGCTCCCTCCCTTTCCTGGCTCCTGCTTCTCCTCCCATCTCTGGGGTAGAAAGCGAAAGCTTGCCTTGGAGGGCCTCTGGAAGCGGTCCCTTGGGTGCCCCCAGCTGCGTTCTGAAGGTTGCCAGGGGCTCTTGACTTAAGCGAGGGGGGCAAAGGGAGAGACGCGGCGTCCTTTTTATCACGATGACATTTCCCCACAACCCCGCAGGCCTGGTTCTTTGCCACCCTGCCCGCTTTCTGAAAAGAGGTGGTCAGGGCAGCTCCAAGAACCCTCGGTGGGGATTTTGGCAAGGCTGAAGGGGAAGGGGTGCTGTCGATGTGACGTCGCGCCCTTCTCTGCGGTGCTGCGCTCAGCTCCCCCCCCCCCCGCTGGGGTGCGTAAGAGGGAGGAGTGCCTCGCGGGGCAGAAACGTTGGACTGGACGGGCCTTTCCCATCCGCTACGAGTTGAGGTCCCCGTCCCCCCCCGGTCACCAAAGCCAAGCGGTTTTTGCCCTTTACTAACTGTTGCCTTGAATGGGAGAATCAGGTCCTTCCTGTCCAAAGTTGCTAAAAGGCGGCCGCCGCATAGTGCTTTCCGGGCTTGTCTCCCAGCTGCCGTTCTTGCAACCGTCCTGCAAAGCAAGCCAGGGGTGGGTGGGTTCTCTCCTCCCTTTTATTGGGGGCCACGGCTGAGCCAGGCTCGGTGAGCAAGTGCCCGGCGGAGGGCAAGTTCTGAATGGGAGGGCAGGGCCAACGGGAAACCTTAGGTTCAGAAAGCTGTTCCTTTTTGGTGGGGGGGAGATGCTGCTGGCCGCCCTCCCAGGAGCTCACTGCCTTTCGGGTAGGGAGAGCGGGATCGCACCCTGGGACCCTGCCCCTTACTCTCCCCATTAACAGTGGCTCTCACCCACCCCCTTTTGATTTTTTTTTTTTTTTAGGAAGGATCAAAGTGTGCCCTTTCCTCCCAATTTCCCACTCACCCTCCCCAACCTCTTGAAATTCGCCCTCCGCCACTCCCGCCCGCCGTCTCCGGCCTCCGGCGCAGGGGCCTGCCGCGGCTTCCCCGGCTGCTTCCCGCAAGGGCGCGTCTCCCACCTGGAAAGGGAGGTGGAGAAGCTGCGGCGGGAGCTCCAGGCCGTCCGCCGGGCCCAGACTCAGCTCCAGGGGCAGCTCTCGGAGGCCTGGAAGGAAGGGCAGCGGCTCCAGCAGGAGGCCCGGATCCTGAGGGAGCAGCATGGCGCCCTGGAGAGCCAGCGGGAGCGCCTGCAGGGCCTCTACGAGCAGAAGACTCAGGAGCTGGAGAGCCTGGCCGAGAAGCTCCAAGAACTGGCCGAGGCCTCCGAGCGGCTGCTGGCCGAGAACACCTTTCTCAAAGTCCTGCTGGCTTCAGTGGAGAGAAAGCTGGGGGCCGGATCTGAGCCAGAGTCCGACTCGCCCAACAAGGAGGCCGGCTTGGCAGTAGCCGCGGCTGAGGGTCTCCATGAAGCAGAAAAGGAGGACAGTGTCCGCATGGAGACCCGGATCGCCTCCGAACCCAGCAAAGACAACTGGACGGAGTAGCTCCCGTCTATCTGGACACGAATCAAGTCTCGTCTCACCTACGAAGATCTTTATGCAAACTTTATTGAAATTTCATTGTAAAGCCTCCCCCCCCCTCCCCGTTGGACTAGAAAAGGAAAAAAAATATCAAAGAATATTTTTATAATGAGCCATGAAGAAGAGCTTGAGGCCTCTGTGACATTGACCAGAAAAAAAAAGAAAAAAAAAAGTCCAGGGTTCTTTGCACTTTACAATTGCACTAATTTGATAGCTTTTGTATGAATTTAATCTAAATTAAATACAACTGGGTTGGAAGGTGGCCACACGAAGCTCCTCTTCCCTCTCCCCCGCCCCGTATCCTTTACTTTTTTTCATCCTTATTTTGAAAAAAAAAAATGCATTTTTTTTGGAGGAAACAGCTGTAGACATCACCAGGAGTACGTTTCTTCACAGAAAGAACAGATGAAAAGTATGAAAAATTGAAGAGTAACCATAGCCCCACATGGGTCTCATAATTTTGTCCAAGCTAAGGAGGGGGAAAAAAACTTTACAAATTGCCCTTACCGAATAGACCATGATCAGCTCAACAAGTACATTTTTTGGCCCGGGGGGGGGGGGGGGGGGGAGAAGAAACTTAGACCATGCCTGGCACGTCGTCACTGCCAGCCCTTTCCTTTTGGGCTGGCCAGGAGCGTGACAGACCCCCTCTGTGCCCCTTCCAGGCTCTGCTTGCCCAAGACCGGGCTCCCCAGCAGCCCGAGCTCTCTTCCAAAAACCGAGAGGTGCTGATCCTTCTCGGGGGGAGGACCATTGCTCCGGCCCACCCGTCCCTGTCCCGCAGGTTAGGGGCCAAATGCCACAGAAGGCTGGAGGTCTGTCCCTGAGAGGCCCCACACTTGTGGGCTCCCGAGAGGCATCCGTGTTGCTGCCAAGGGAGCCCAAGGGGGCCACTGGCGGCCCTCCCAGCCTTGGAGACACCATGCCACCATCCCTCCCCACTGGCCACAAGGCCTAGAGCTGGGTGTGTGTGTGGGAATGGCAGCCCAGCGGCGGCTTGTGGGAGGTGGCACAACTGCTGCCTGGCGCTGGCGGGGCAGTGGGGCCTAGTGTTTCAGGACCTCTCTCTCCCCCTGGTCTGAAAACATTTCTGTCCCCTGTATTGGGTCTAAACAACCTCCTGAAGAGGCTCAGGGCAATTAAAATCAGCATCAGTGTGAAACACTAATTTGTGAGAACGGAACAGCGGGAGCCTCAGCCTGAGGTCCCCAAAAGCCCTCCGAGGGTGGGGGCAAATAAAACGGACCTCTAGCTTGAGAGAAACAAGAGAGAACAGGCCTGGATGGGGCCCCCTTCCTGGAAAAGCAACGGGAGGACTCAGACTGTGTGTTTGCAAGGAGTGGGGGGAGAAAGGGCAAAAGCCGCCGTTGGCCTCCCCAGTCCAGCCCACGTCCCCTTCTGAGAAGGTCTTGGCCCAGTGGAGGGGGGGGTTCCAGCGGCAGGAGGACAGAAAAAGGGAAGGGGGGGCCATGGGACAATCCCAGGCGGTCTTTGGGGGGCCCTTCCCACTTTTTCCATACAGTGCCAGCTTGCACGGCCCGCCTGGAATAGAACTAGGGAGGGTGGGAGAGCCGAAGGTCCTTTTTTTGGGGGGGGGGGAAGGACCCCCTCATCTCAGCCAAGGCCCTTTGGAGACCCCACAATGAACATTTTATTGGCCTTTGTGGGGGGGGGGGCAGACACGCAGGCTGCATTGAAAAGCACAGTCCCAAATCCGAACAGAAGTGGAAAACCTGAATAAAAAAATCTTACACGGCCAGAAAAGTTATTAAAAAAAAGAAAAAAGAATTCCTGTTCTCATGCCGTTTGCACACACCGTCTTAGGATGGTGTCCTTGTTACCATCTGTTCTGCATTAATGATACAGTCCTAATGCCCTAAGCGAATCTTTGGAAAGGCGAGGGGGGGGGGGTGGGGGCTGGAAGGGTCTGCACAGCCATGCCCTTAATTAACGCTTGCCAAGGGCATCGGCTCCACCGGCTGAATGCCAAGCTGCCGCAGGGGCAGAGCGCACAAGCCGCCCCTGCTGCCTTTCCCCCACCGTATTTCGGACGGCAGCCCCCCCCCCCTCTCCCAGGCACCTTTCCTTGTGGGGGCGCCCCATCTCCGGCAGACTGTATGGGGGAAGTGTGGGGGAAAAGGGAGCTAAACCCCGTGTGAGCCTGAGTGAACGGCGAGTGGTGGAATGAGGAGGGTCCTTTTCCCCATTACAAAACCTTATAAAAGACGCAGTGAGATTACTATGCAAACAGACACGAGAGTCGGGGGCAGCCTAGAAAGAACCGTGAATTCGGACACACGTAACTGGCTTCACGATCTCTGCCTCTCCTGCCCTGCTCTTTTAATTATTTACAGAAGCCCTATTAAAACCCCAACAGCGTTCATCTACAAAACACACGAGTTACACACAGCGGAGCCAAAGGAAAGTCAAGTGGCAAACAAGGACCAGCTTACAGGGATCCGGACAGCCAGGAAGGCGTGTAAACATCAGTGCACCGATCGGTGAAGTGAGGGACGAGGGACGCGAAATGCCAGCATTGAAGGGGGAGGTGGGGAAGCGGCTCCTTCCTTCCGCTCGCAGGCGGGTGGGCTCCCCCCAGAGGGTCTGCTCTGCCACCCTTGGCCAAGGATCCCGAGCGGCCTTCCAGCCGTGCGCCGAAATGTCGGCAGAGCCATCACCGGCCGCTCCTTCTGACTTGGCCAGAAATTGGGAGGGGGGGGGCTGTTCTTCCCCACCTTGAACGATGCCAGCAAAACAGGCTCTGTGTCCCAATCCCGGCTCACAGCGCCTTTTTGTTCCCTGCACTTCGAATGCTCCCTGCTTTAAAAACACACCCCTAAAAGAAACCACAACGCAGGAAGGTTAAGATTTCCAAGCAGCTGCAGGAGGGTGCCCCTACCCAAAAAACACCCTCCCCTTCACCACAGTGGCTGCTACTAACTCAAAAATTTACAAACAACCCCCCCCCCCCCCCCCGTTTTGCAGAGAAGCAGCCTAGAAGCCCCCTCCCCTGCCCTTCGCTCCCTTGGTTTGGCTTTGGAGAAAATCCCATGTGCGGTCATGCGTCTCCCTAGCCAAGAGCATCATCACTTTAACGCCAGGGCGCATTCCCCCCCGTTCCCGTATGCTGGGGAACAGAGAACAGAGTGTGCGTACACACACACACAGCCCTATGTACACAAGAGTTCACAGTTGTGCAGGTTCACATTACGTCAGCAGCTCAATTCCAGAGAGGCTCAGTGGAATAATTCAAGTAACCGGCCCGCACCCGTCTCTCCGCGCCCTGCCGAGGCTGTCCTTCGTGCATCCATTGCCGGCAATGGACCCTGTGCTGAGGAGACCCGGGCGTCGGAGCGATGCACGGAATGCCATCCTCGGTCCGTGCACATCCCCAAGAAGCAGCCATGTCGCCTTTAACACACCGGGTTGGCCGGACAGCGTGGCCCAGCCCTGGCTTGTCCCCTCCTGGCTCCAGCCAGTCAGCAAGCCCTGACCCCGAGGAGGCCAGTTAGCTGTGAACCTCGGTGCTGCCGGGAGTCAGCTTGGCCTTCCTCTCCATGCAAGGCCCCCGGGCGGAGTACTGGACCAGGAGGAAGGGCTCCTTGGTCTCCCCTTCCCCCACAATGCTCTCCTCGTCCTCCGACTGGCTGATCCGTTGCAAGCGCAAGTAACACCAGCAGCCCAGGATCAGGGCCCCCAGAGCTGCGATGGCGATCAGGATGACGATGACTGTCACCACCCCGGTGGTCGGGCTGTGGTCCATGATAGACATGGCTGAAGTCCAGAGTCGACGGTTTGGGAGGAACTGGGAGCAGGTAAGGGTGGGTTGGCCCCTCGGCAGGCAGGCGGGTGGCCGATCAGTTAGAGGAAAGAAGTCTTCACGGGCTGTTTAACTCCTGGAAGAGAAAAGGACAGGTCTTCAGTCCAGCAAGCGAGACACAGAGCGACAGCTGTTCAGAGCAGAACATTCTTTTACACGGCAGTCATTTTTCCAAGCTCACACCTTCTATGGACTACAGGTCCCAGTATCCCCCAGCCTCCAATGCCCAACAGCCTTCCTGGAGTTGGGGCTTCAAAAAACCATACCAAACCCCCACCCATCCTGTTGGCTGGTCTGGTGGCTTTCTGGAGCCTCTCCCCACACGACCCTCAACAATTATTATTTTTTTGGGGGGGAGATGCCATGCTAAGGTTGTTGCGGGGGGGGGGAAGGAGTGACGCAGGACCTTAAAGACTAGTTTGTGTGAAACAGAACATTTTTCTGAAGTATAGTGGGGGGAAGAGAAATACACCCTAGATACAAGACATGACTCCATACATGAAGAGGTTGCACAGAATCTGTGGCTGAGGTGTCTCTAAAGAGTGTGACTTGTCATGTGCTTACGTTGTTGTTTGGTATCCTTTCTAACTCGTTTAACCTGACTGGCAGATTGTCTACCGTGCACCTCCAGAAGCATTAAACATCCAATTATGTGTCCCAGCTGCAAGGGATGCTTAAGAGTCTTGCAGTCCTTCCTGAAGGAAAGGGTGTTGCAAAATCTTGAGTTTATGGTTTGCATCCTGTGTTTAATATGTTTAACAACAACAACAACAACAAAAACCCAGTAAAAATGTCCCTTTGCGAAGAATGCATCTATTTACAAGTCTCCCGACTCATTCGCCGCCACCTCCACCTTCAAAGCCCAGCCAGACACGGCGGGTGGAAGGGGTGCCACAGCTCGGAAGCACCACGAGAAAAACAGCAGAGCCACAAATGACGACAGAGCACATATAACCTGCATGGCCGGGGCAGGAACGCATCCGTGTACCTGGCAGGTGCTTTGAAAACGAGGACCCTCCTTTTCCTGCCTCTCTGCCTGGGAAAATGGAACTGGGGGGGGGGGAGTGAGTGGGGGCTTCTTCCTTTCAAAAATGCTTTGTTTTCCTAGGCGTCCGCGAACGGCCCGGTTAGGGAGCATGTTCACAGAACTGCAATATTCTCCCCTGCAGCAAATGTTAACCAGTGATGCCCCGTCCTGGACCATCCCCACTGGGAATTCTTGAGAGCTGCCGTCCCTCGTGATAATTTTCCTGCACCCTGCCCTGTTTTAACTTCAAGGCAACAAACACCCCAGACCGGGATGGGTTTTTTTCCTAGGTTCATTCCCGGCTCTGCATGGGGTCCCTCACCCCACAACCAGGGGCCTGGCTGTGAGCATCACAACGCCACACACTCCATTTTGGTCTCTGGCAGTCAAGAAGATGACATAACACCATTTGCACAAAGGCAAGCTCTCTCGCTCTCCCCCCCCCTCCAAATTTATGGAGGGCAGCCCTGCTTCAAGGGGCCCCGAGCATCATGTGGTGGTCACCTGCAAAGCAGCCCCAGCATCACCCTCCCCTGGCTGCCTCGCACAAACCCCATTGGCTGAAGGATGATGAGGAAGGAGGCGGCTCCTTATGGCTGGGCATGCACGCACGCCACAGCAACAACGATGCTTTTTTTTGGGGGGGGGATGTGATGCACCACCAGCAGAGGCGTGGCTGGGTCACCCGCCCCTGCCATCACCCTTCTGGGCACCCAGGCCCCAGCACTGGGGGGGGGGGGGGCGATGGCTGGCCACCAAGCACCCTGTCCGTGCCGGAAGAGGGGGCGCCCCCTGGCACCCCCTCCTCCTTTTCGACCGCGGGGCAAGACAAGCCCTCCCTCCTTTAAGCCACCTCTAGATTCCCCAGGAAAGAGGGCCTGATCCCCCTGGAAGGACGGGGCCGGGGAGCCGCTTTTAAGCCGAGTGCGTCACAACACTTTGTGGATTTCGGGGGGGGGGGAGCGGCTTTGCAAGGGAGCAGCCCCCCCCCCCCGCAACGGCCCTGCGCCAGCTCTCCCCAACCCCCCCCCCGGCCCCGCAGCAAGGGTCCTGAGTCCGGGGGGGCGTCCGGGGCGCCCGAAGGCTGCCCGCGCTGCGCCTCGGACGTGCGCGCGCGGGGTGGGCGCGCCGTCCCGGCAGGCCCGGGGGGGACGGGGCGGGGGGGCGCCCAAATCCCAAGAACGGTCCCGGGGAGGAGGCAGGAGGCGCGGGGGGGGGGGCGAGCATGGAAGGGGGGGGTGTGGGGGGCTGCGCGGTCCAGCCCGGCCAAGAGCCCCGGCGCCCCCTCCCCAGCGCCGCAAGAAGGGGCAGGACGAGGAGAGGAGGGCGCGGGGGGGGCCCTATCCGAGCGGCGCCCCGGAGGGGGGGGGGGAGGCTGGCCCATCGCCGTCCCGCCCTCCCCCTCGTCTCTCTCCTCCCCCCCCCTCCAACACGCCCCTCCGCGCCAAAGGCCTCGCCTTTCCTTTGTTCGCGGCGGCGGCGGCGCAGGAGGGGCGCGCGACCGGGGCCCGGGGGGGGGGGCGAGCCGAGGACGAGGAGGGCCACGAGCCCCCCCCCCCACCCCGAGGAAAGGGTTGTTTCTTTTCCAAACCCTCCCCGTCCTTCGGGGGGGGGGGCCCAGACCCACAGGGACGGGAGAGGAGGGGTCGCTGCCAGCCCTCGCTTCCTTCCCCGGCGCGCGCAGGAAGGGAGGCGCGCCGCCGCCTTCATGCACGCGCACGGGCGCGCCCGCCTTGCCAGGAGGCAGGAATTCCGCTCGGGCGCCCCCCCCACCCCCACCCCCACCCCCACCCCCCCGGCTCCCTCCCCGCGCGCCCCTCACCGGCTGGGCATCCCGGCGCTCCGGCGGGGAAAGCGCCCGGCCTCCCTCCCCTCCGCCTCTGGATCGCTCGCTCCCTCCAGCCGCCCCGGCTGCGCCGCCTTCCTCCCGCGGGCCGCCTTCCTCCTCCGCCGGCTGCTGCTGCTGCTGCTGCTCTTGCCGTCGCGCCTGCTCGCTCTCCCGCCCGCATCCCGGCGCCGCGGCGCCCCCCCGCGTTCCCCGCGCCCTCCCCGGGCGCCGCCTTATATCCTCCGCCGGGGCGGCCAATCGGAGGGCGGCAAGCCGGCCCGCTTAGCAACAGCGGAGGGGCGCGGGGCGGGGCCAAGCCAGCCCCCCCCCACCGGGGAGGGCGGGGCCTTTCCTCCTGGAGGCGGGGCCCGGCTCGCCCGCTGGACAAGCCGGAGCGCGAAGAAGGGATGCCGGCCAGCGGGGACCCTTTCTCTGGCCGCCGCCCGCCCCCCCCCCTCTCTGGATAAGGTGGGAGGGGGGGGGCTCCTGCCCAGGCCCCCAGGTGGTGGGGCGCCCGAAGCATTCTCTCCGCCCCCCCCCGCCCCCCAGGGGACGGACTCCTCCGCCTCCCCCGCCCCGCGCTCCCTTTTCTTCTGCACCCGGGAGGCTCCCCGTTGCGCGTGGCCGGGCCGACCTCGCCTTTTCCTTTTCTGCGGGACTTTCTGGCTTTAATCTCTCGAGTCTTTCGGGTGTCCGGGCTCTGCGCTTTGTATGAGACCTGCAGAAACGGACTGGGCACCGTGGCCTGTTGCTACGGGGGGGGGGGGCGGGGCGGGGTGCCTTGCCGCCGCCGCCGGCCCGGGTGGCTTTTCAAAGCCGTGGGAGACGCTCAAGGAGCTGCTGACCTTTGCCGTCCCCACCACCCGAGGCGATGATGCTGCGACTGAGCAGGGTGAGAGATCATCCTCCGGGGCCTCCGGGAGAAGGAGGAGCCGAATCCACCCAGGGCCAAGCCAAAGGTGCATTGGGTGCACGCCTGTCATCATCCTAACAGGCAAGGAACACAGAGCACCGGGTGGTGGCCCTGGCCAAGAGGAAGCCAACAGCAGGCATACCTACCAAGTGCCCCTCTCATTGAAGTCAATGGGTGTGTCCAATCCAGACCCAGGGTGGGCTGTTGTGAATCCCACAGGATGTGCGCGTGTACATGCATGCATATAGGGTGGCCCCTTTGCAATGGGTGGTGGTGGCGGTCAGTGCCAGCGGCTGCACAAGCCCTGCCTGAGGAGCATCCTAAGGTCTGCTTAGCCTTCTGCCCCCATGCGCCACTGACTACCGAGATCAACATGGTCCACTGCCCAGGGAGCCGTGCGGCAGAGGAGCATCCACCCTGAGCCAGCATCGGCGGAGCTGTCCCTTTGACCCTGGTCGTCCTTGCCCAGAGAACGTCCAGGCGGCTGCTGCTGCACCCACTCCCCACCCCCCACCCTTTTGCCTTGTAGCGCTAGGAATGCGGGGGGGGGAAGGCTTTGAGGAGCATCGCGAAGACATGCGGGTTGATGCATGGACTTCAGCCTTGGGATGCTCCCGGAGCGTGCTGGTGATGTGCAGAGTTAATCGGCTGCAAATGGTAGAAGTGCATTCCAAGAACGCCGGCCAAAGTCAGCCAGCTGTCTCCTTATACCTTGGCGCCTTCACACAGTTTCTGCTGTTTTGCTCTTGATCCTCTATATTGGTTCGCTGGAATATAGACCCTTGGAGGATTCTGGGTGTTGCATGCGCTCTGCCACTGTGGAGCAGCCGTGGAAGGAGCAGGGAGCAGGGAGCCACTGGCTCAGTGCTTCCCTATGACCTGCAAACGAGCATGAAATGGCACATAAACCCCCAAGTGCCATCTATGCTCCGGGCTCCCCCTTAGTTCTTGCCTGTGATCTCTTCACAGTAATTATATCTCCCACAGAGGACAGCTGTGGCAAAATTAACTATCCGTTAAATAAAGATATATCCCTTAAATCAATTAGTCAATCAATCAGTCAGTCTGTCTGTCTTTCTGTCTGTCTCTCTGTCTGTCTACAAGGGATTTGAGGGCACTGATCCACCGGGAAGGCCCTCCATGCCTGCCCTTTTCTGGAAACGAAAAGCCTCTTTCTGAGCTACTTTCACTTCCCAAATGCTCAGAGAAGAGCAGATGATGTGTTGGAAAGAGGTTGCTTTGGGACTGTTGTCTCTCGAAGTCCTGGTGCCTGCTTCTGCCCTGCTCCCTCGAATCCTGAGCTCAGGTGGGGAGAGCCGACAGAAATAGAACCGAAAGGGCCCACCGAGAGAGACGAGCAGGAGCTTTCTGCCTCACAGGAGCCTCTCAAGGTTTTCAGAAGTCAAAATAATTCCTAAAGAGCAAAACAAATCAAGGCCCTTTGGGGGGGGGGGCTAGAAAGAAAGCCAGAGGAGGGGTGGCGTACACGCCGCAGCCACGGGCGGCTGATGCCTGTGGGGATGGGATGGGCACGGCCCACAATGGCTGCTTCACCCCTCCGTTTCCCCTTTGAATCTCATCTTCCCACACCAGATACAACAGGAGGGCGCAGATCGCTCAGCAGAGGGACGAGGAAACCAGCCCCCCCCCCCAGGCGGTGGCCAAGCGTGCTGGGACCTGCCGTGCGGCTCCATCCAGAGTAGATGGGTGGACAGAGTTGGCCTCTGGTTGGTTGCAGGGCCTCCTCGCTCCCGTCTCCGTGTTGCGAGGGGTCTTCGGTGCCAGGATGGGGCCTGGCTGCACTTGCGCATGGGCCGACATCCCTGAGCTGGGGAAGAGTCGCGTTTTCTGGATCCGAGGGGGGAAAGCCCGTGTTTTCTTCTTGAAGCAAAATGCAAGGACCGAGCCGGCCTTCCATGCCGTACTACAAGCAAAGGGAGCCATGGTGGTAAGGGGGCCAGGACCCCTGTTTTAGGAAGGACAGTCCCCTACTTAAAGAGCCGTTGCTCCTTCTTCAGGCGCCCTTGATGGGAAAGGGCTGATTCCAGCCTAGGACTGACTACCAGGCAAGGTGCCCAAAGTAGGGAATGAGGATGAGAACTTGCCCTTCCACAGGCAGCAGCACTTTGATCGGAGGCTGAGCAGCAGCTGCAGGCCTGTCCTCCCCACTCAGGCCAGGTGCATTGTCATCCTGTCCCAAGTGCAAACATTAGTGCATGGTTTGCACATCTCTAATTTGGACCTGCCAACAGAAATCAGCGTAGGAAATTGTATGGACGTTGGTCTCCTCCTTTTCGGTGATCCTTGTGTGGACACCCAATAGCGGCTCTGGGGAAAAAGCCCAAATCCATATTGTGGCAAGCTAATTGAGGGATGAGCTAACAAAGGCCATGTTTTTTATCAATAAGACTGTGATCTGAGAAAGAAAAGAAAGAAAGAAAGAAAGAAAGAAACCCAAGATCTGTCTCTCCCCCCCCCCCCCGGCCACCCTCCACCCCTCCTCCTTTTTTTACAGAAAAGGCAATAAGCTTCTGTGTTCCCAATGATCTGATTACGAGAAGCCTTACTCCTGAGACAACGCCTGTGTCTCTCGCTTGATTGCCCATGTGAAAAACGAAGGGCAGCGCAATCACAAGTCAGAGAAAAATTATTCTTAATGAGGACAATTAGCTGGCTGGCAGAAAGCAAGAGACAAGAGATTTAGAAAGGTCTCTACGTGGGGTTTGCAGCGCGATGAAAATGGAAAGAAATGGAGAAGAAGAAACAGAAGGCCGGGGAAAGTCCTTCTCTGAAGATCGGCAAAGATCGCATTGTGGGGATCTGGAAAAAGCGTCTGGGAGCGCTGAGCATTTAGAAAGGTATGCTTAACTTAATTTGCACAACAAGTCTGGGAGGTAAAGCTTAGCAAGGAATAAACAAGGCACAGACACCAGTTTAAAAACAGCAGGATCACCCAGTGCGGCTCCATCATGAGCCACCAGCATCTGGTCCAGGTTAAACATCTGCCATGCCTTCCATTGCCTGAGTTCTGCCCCTAGTTTTCACTTTACTCTCCTCTGAGCCCCACCAGAAATTTGCCTTGCATTTGTATATAAAAAAGAAGGCTATCACGGTCACTTGACGTTCCTCGTACCTGGTAGGTGAAATGGTGCATAGTTGTTGACAGTCCTTTAATTTTACTGATTTGTTTGCTTGTTTTAGGTGCCATAAATTACTCTGCAAAAGCTGTTCCTTAGGGGTTCTCAAGTGACAAGAGTGGAAATCCGGAAAAGTAACTTCCCTGGTCTCTCTGTCCAACATTACCTGGAGGAGCTGCTGCTCTTGTTTTTAAATCTTTCTCCCTTGAAAATGTCCGAAAAGAGGACGGCCAGATCAGATGGGAGGTACCTGGGAATGTCTTACACACACAGTAATAAGATCAAGCATTTTCCATAGCGGGCCTCTCCATCAGATCAAGAGAGGCTTTTGAAACTGCCGTAAATTTCCAAAGCCGTAAGAATATCTGTCAGGCGTGCTGCGGTGCATCTGCTCCCTTTTAAATGCACCTTAAACCTCGCTCCTGCTTCATCAGCATAATCCACAAGGGGTGAAAATAAATCTCTTTTAAACCCATTTCGAGAGAAGCTGCTGGAGAAAACTCTTTGCCAGTCTCTTGATGAGCTAGTGCGGCCTTTTGGCAAGGTCCTCTTCCCAGTCAACTACACTTTTTGAATTTTAGAAATAGCTCCCCCTCATCTCCGTCCCCAAATTGGTGGCTTATTTAAAAGGCCCACAACCACAGCGAGGATGAGACGCAATTTCTCCGGTCTACTTCTGACCCGTCCCTAAATCGGGCTCAAAAGCTTTGAGGCCAGCGTGCCAACTTTATGTTGGGACAGGCTCCTGGGCTGGTCCAGCTCTCTTTGAATGGCTGTGCCAGGGAGACCCTTGGGTTGCTCTTCTCTTCTCTGTGGGCCACCTCTGCACATAAAAGCCACTTCATGAATTCAAAGGAAGTCTCAGAGATGCAGCCCCCCCCCCCTTCCGAAGGCATCAAAATCAAATGTGGATTAATTAAGATTCGGAGCGAGGCTGTCTATCACTTGGTGACAGGGTGCCTTCCTACTTTGCCTGGGGCCAATTCCCAGCTTTGGTTGGCAACAGCAGCAAAAAAATAATTAAAAAAAAGGATGCGGAGGAACAGGTAACGAAGAAGAACTGGCCCCTTCTCAGACGGGTGGAGTTGAGCCTCTCCCAATGGGCCTCGTGATCTGTGGGAGGTAAGGAAAGAATTAAGGAAGGCTCTTAATTCTCATCTCTCTCTCTCTCTCTCTCTCTCTCTGGTGATGGGTGAGTTTTCTCATCAGTGGCCAGTTTCCTACATCCATGTGGTGCTTTTTTCTTCTGCTGTGCCTGTTGATTCTTCTTTTTCTTCAGGCTGGGACGGCAAATGAATTGATTGGGGATCTCCAGGTGCCCATTACTCAGAGGTTCTTGCTAATGGCATCTTGCCAAATGGCACCCAACAGTTAAAAAAAAAAAATCCTCCAGGGTCTGAGTCCAGTCTTGTGATGCCGTTCTTTCCCCCCACTTAGAAAATAAGAAGTGCTTAGCAGGAGTTGTCCATGGTGCTCAATCCCACCCACCCATGGGATAGTCAGCACCCCGGACAGCTCCCTTTAAATTTCAGGCTACATCTTGGAGTGGATTCACCACCCGCGGTGACCTCACTGTCAGCCGGTTCCCACGGTACTCACACCGTAAGCCTGCTTTAGCTGGGAATATCAAATGGATGCAGGTTTAGGAATTGGACTTCAGTAACACCATTGCTTGAGGACAAAGGCCAGGAAGGGCAGGGGCCCTAATCGACTCACACACAAGAGGATGTATTTTCCTTTGGTGTTTTTTTTAAAAAAATTAGCATTGGAGGCTAAATTATGTCTTGATATTAAACTTTTGCTGCCTGAGCAGGGTGCTTTCCCTGAGCAGTCAGCTGTTTTGCTGTGATGCAACCTTTGTTTCTTTCTTATCAAACAGGAGACATTACAGTCCACAGTTGTTTTGAAAAATGGAGTTAAAAGCTACTTAGCTTTCAGTTCAGCATGGCTTGAATTATATCGCAGAGGTCGTTCACCTTCATTCCCTCTCTCTTTTGTCCCGTTTTTGCTCAAGGGAAGTTCTGATCAAATAGGTCAAGCTGAAATCTTGGGTCAGATCATGCTGTTGAATGGATGAGCGGTGCCTCTAAAACTGTGTGCTTTTGCTCCAGTGGGACCAGCTGTGACAGGAAGGCCTTCCTTCCTCCTAATCTAATTGGGGGTCCATTAGAGCCCTACCTGGTGACCATCTGCCTGCAGTTCCAGAGGTTAATGTGTCCTCTAAGGTGTTACAGATGACTGAGCTCATGGAGGTGAGAAACGAGAGTGTGTGGATATTTTTTTCCCCTCTTCCCTTTAGGGCAACCAGGAAACTCTTGGCCAAAGAATGGAACACATAATGAAACGGGTGAAGGATATGGGTTCGGTCCTAAATTTCTACTATAATTCATAACTTCCAGTGTATTGTCTTCTTGAACAAGGGTGTGTGTGTGTGTGTGTGTGTGTGTGTGTGTGTGTGTGAGAGAGAGAGAGAGAGAGAGAGAGAGAGAGAGAGAGTTATTTTAGGTTTTGCAACCCATTCTCATTTGAGGTTGGAATAACGGCCTGATATCACATCTTTTTGGTCACTCTAGTAGCCACTTTCTTTACAACATCTTTGAAGGACGATCTAGTATTAAATTTGTCATCTAGTATTAAATGCCTTCTTTCAAGAAATATAATTCTGTAAGGGATTTATTGAGAATGTCTTTTTGTTGCTTGCTCATGAGACCAAATTGAATGAAGATGTCCTTTTAAAAAATCAATGCAGATCATAATACTATTAAATGTGTATTATGAGAGTTGGATGTGAGCTCCCTCGTGTTTTCCATTTCCAGGACCTCTGGAAACCCTCCCTGGTGGTCTTGCATCCAACAGCTCTGACCAGGACTCACCTCGCTGAGCTTCCCAAGCCAGACAGGGCTGATGGGTTCACTGTGGCAGGTTGGCATGTGATTTGTTGTAAGCCCTATTCCTTTGTCATACCATCTGCTGTAAAACCCTCTTTTGGCCTGATGGGCTTATTTGCCATCTACTGGGGACCACATCGTAAGTAAGCCTTCTCCTCCCCCCCCAACAAGCAGAGGGAGGCTGTATAAATAATCCACCAAATGCTAATGCATCCGTCTAGAGGTAGTTGTGAGTTTTCAGAGGTATGCATTATTAGCCGTACATTTGCTAATGGTGACAGCCGTTTAATTCACTCCTCCTTGATTTAGAACATTTAATACCATGGGTGTCTATTCATTTCAGATTGTTTTATTGTTCTTATCCTGAGTAGGAACAATATTTCAGCTTCTGAATTCTGCCAGCTTTGCCGTGAGTGCTCCTGATTTAGAAACAGCCTTGTGGGCAATCTGACAGGGCAGGAAGAGAAGAGGGTGACGCTCCACTTGGCTTCTTCGGAACCGGAGACATCCAGGGGTCTCCTGGCCCAAAAGCGCTGATGTTTGCCCACATGAATACCTGAGGCTGGTCCACCTGCAACTTAACAGGGCCCAAAGCTCAGAGGAGCTAATTTTGGGGGGGCTCGTAAGCCTTGTTATCACCTCATTCACTTGCACATGCAGCGTTTCTAGGAAGGTCCCCTTGGCCCCCAAAGTGTAGGTTTCGGAGGGATCCCAAGAAAGACGTGTCTGGCGAAATCTACCTTGTGGTGAACTTTTGGACTTTTAAGTTCCGAACAACGGTACACGTCTGACGCAGCGGATGGTCCCCTGACCCACGGAAGCTTGCAGACGGTGTGATGATCCTTTTCGTAGTGGTCTATAAAGGGGTCACCTGCTCTTGCGTTTCTCTCCAGCCCTCTGTTTCTTTCGATACCTTTCTTGTCACTCCCAAGCCATGGCGGTTTGGTGGCCCTTCAGCAAAGGATGAGGGCGAGCAGAGGCTTCACACCCAGAGACGGTGGGGGCTCTTTTGTAGAATACACCAAAATATAAGCAGCAGGCCGGCGTTTGGGAAGATGAGCCAAGTTGTTTTGGACAGACAGAGTGGGAGATTGGGGGGGGGGGGCGCTGGCATGCCGAATTCCTAACCCCTCTGTGTTCTATCCTTCCTCTCTCTCCTGCTCGATCCACTCCAAAGGATTAAGGAAATTCAAAAATCCATTTCTGGAGGTGGATTTCTTTTTATGGTGAGGTGGAGCCAGACCACGGGTGACAAGCAGCCTCCCACCAGGTCTGACGACCGGGGACAGTGGCAGGCAAGGCGCCGAAGGCCCAGCCTCCCCTGCCTAAAATACAAAAAACATGACTAAACGGGAGTCATCTTCAGTTTCTCACAGATGGGCGTCCAGAAGGTGTCAGGGCTGTCATCGTTTCCTTGTGACCTTCCTGGGTTCTCCCTCCCCTCTCTGCTCTTCTTTCTTCTCGGCGGCAAAAATCCATGGCGGTCGGAAAGAGAAGGTCTCTGGCCAGCCTGGCTGCCCTGGGACTCCAAGCGCGTGTGCCTCTTTGCCCAAGCCTCGCCCCGAGTGGCCTCCTTCGACCGCAACGGACAGGCTGGTCTGGTCTGGACGTTTAAATGATTCAGCATTGCCAGGCAGCCTGGGTCCGTCTGCCACTCTTGGCCAGAGGGATACGTTGTACAGAAGGTGCACCTCTTTTGTTTAAAAAGGTGAATTAGCAAGGAAACTCCGAAAATCATGGAAACTTGCCGAACGGCCCCCTGCCTGGGGGTGGCCTGGCTAGCTGCCCCTCCGTGCAGCTGTGCTCGTCTGAAATCCGCCACCAGGAGTAGATTTCATGGGCAGAAGCAGGGGATCCGGGAGTATTTATAGAGCCCATAAATATGTAATGACCGTCTCGGTGCTCACAAGCTGCCTGTGGTTTTATGGCACTGAGTTGTCCCCCCCCCCCCCCATTTGATCTGATATGGAAAAGGTTTTACAGAGGAAGGGAACGCTCCCCTCCCTGTTAACGTGTTTCGCTCCAGCTTCCATGCAGACCTACTGAGGTTAAGGCCACGCCTACGTGTCTCGTGGCCCCTCCAAGTTTTATTTGACATGGGTTATCACTCTTCTGGGGTCTCTTTTCCCCCTGGCTCCAGCTCTCGTTTCCACCAGCAGCTGTCATGTATGTGCGAAGAGGCAGCTTTCTCCTGGCCCAGTGGCTAAAACTGGCCTGGGAGATGGTGTAAATCTGAACACTTGGCTTTCTGGTCACTGAAAGGTGGGCAAGAGAAATCCATCACCCTAAGGAGACCAGTGGATGTCACGGCTTTTGGCTGGCAGCCGGCACCTGCCTTTTCGGAGTCACAGAAAAAGATTGATTTTGCCATCTCAGAGGCGTGGAGGGACCAGCGGCCGACATGCGATTGCCAGGCCACAGAGAACCGAGCGCTTTGTGCAAGAGAGCCACGGATGTCATGGTGCCACCGGGCCACCTTGTTTAAAAGGAGCATTGGGAAAGAGACGTGGGGAACCACATGGCTTTGGCCACATGGCCCTTTCATGGGGATGGCTCGCTCCGTGGCCCACTTTGTCCAAGGTCAGGGCTGTCACATCCTCTGTGCATCTCATCAGTGGGGCTGGAAATTATAACGAGTCCCTTTAGCAGCAGAAGGAGACATGGTTGCATAGGTCTAAATTCTGTTCCTTTTTCTAAGTAACTACTTGTCAATCAGTAGATAGTTATTCTTAGACTCAACTTCCTTCCTGCTTCTTCTACAAATATTTAGGTCATTTGTTCTTTCCCCCCCTCTTTCCCTTTTTGTCCTAGAAAGACCCATAACGGCTGCAGGCACACACCTGCGCCCCTGAAATCCAGCTCAATGCGGCTTCTGTAAAGTAAGATAGGACTTCTCTTCTGACTTTATCCTTCCGTGGTTTGTAGCAGAATTAAAGGTGAGAAGGCTAATCGCCAGCTCTCGTGACATTTATTGGTGTTTGACAGACATGAGGTGAGCATTCAGTCACAGAACCCTGTTGCAGTCAACGCCCAGTCATTTGCCTCTGAATGGAACAGGTCTCCGGCCAAGAGGTTCTTTTCCTTCCTGCCTCCCTGACTGCATCTCGAATGATCAGTTGTAACAACCTGCGCTTCCTGCTTCTCCTTTTGGTAGTAATGTGGCCAACGGACTCTAGCATTTTGCATTTTCTGTTCTAGGACTTCTTGGTCTTTGGTTCAAAACAGCCTCGCCACCCAAGCAGTCCTCACCGACTTGTCATAAAGCCAAGTGCCAGAAGCTTTTGTCTTCTTAACCGTGGACCTGCGGAAGCACTGCCTCCCTCCCCTCCCCTCCCCTCCTGCAGCTTTGGCCAGCCCAGGCTTCCTCCTCATTGCGGATTCTCTGGATGTCCCTTTTGCAGGCCGTTTTCTGCTAACTCACCCGAAGCTGCCAAGCCGGGGAACCTGAGGTGACCTCTCTGAAGACAAGAACTGCTGTGGGCACACTCATCGCCCACAGAGGAAGCTGGTCCATTCCAAACGGGGTCCCTGTGCACTGCGGTCAGCGAGGCACCGGCTTCTCCCTGGGCTGCCTCACCTTGTCGATGTGTCACCTGTAAAGGGGCCAGCGTCTCACTTCCCAAAGAGCACAGCATGGGCAGCTCCGTCCGTGTGAGGAAGGGTGTCCCTGGAGTACGATTCCCCCTAGATCTGGGGCAGAGCTTGGAAAGGTCACTGTTTGGATTAGGGCTCCCATGGGTCCCTGGCTGGGGGATGATGTTCGACCATGCTCCAGGCCGTGTGGTGGCCGTGCCTTTCTGGGTAGGTCTGTCCAGAAGGGAGGCTCGGGCACGGGGAGCCCCACCTGATGCCACAGCAAGCTGGGAGAGTTGGCATCACAAGATTCAGGTGGAGAACTGATGGGAAGTGTCCTTTTCCCAGATGGGAGAGAGCCAGCGCTGAGATCTTTACAGGTTGCCCTGTGAGGTTGCCCTTTGCCTTCAGGTGTACTAAGAGGACTCTAGCCATCTACCCCAACCTGCTCCCTTCCCTTCCATCCTGCTTATGGGATGGGGGAAATGACTGTGGGCTTCAAAACAGCCTGATCTGAGCCATACAAGAATTACTCACTTCGCCTGAGCCCCTTGCCTTCTTCCCTGAGTCGCTTGCAGGCTGGCAGGGATCAGCTGCTCATCACGCACCATCTTCCTTCTCCCTTTTGATGGTCTACACTCCATGTGACATGTTATTACCACCACCCCCTACACACCATTTAAATCTTTGCGTCCAATTATGTCACACAAGGAGAGAGCCATTTTGCAAGGAGAAATCCTGTCCTGCCCAGCGGCAGGCGCTCAAGCAGGAGAGAGGAGGGGATCTGGGGTGTGTGTGTATGTGTGTGGCTGAATTATTTAGAGGGAGGCGACTCTGCCTCCCCCCCACCCTTCCCTACCTGTTTCCCAGGCTGGGAGGACAACCGTCCCTATTGCTAACGACTGACTCCTACGGTGCTGCTGCTGCTGCCTGGCTGCAGCTTCCACTCCGCCAGCCAGCGCATCTGTAAAGCTCCTCAATGTCATCCTGACAAAGGGGTGATTAATGCTTGGAATGCTTACTCATTTCCTTGGCTTAGTGCCACTGGCAGGGGCCTGCCTTTGGCCACTGCTCGCTCGCTCCGGTTGTCCTACAGGAGGCTGGTGGGAGGCGGAGTGGGGAAGGGGTGTGTGTGCAGCATCCAGTGTGAGGCAGAGCAGTGAAACCACTCACCGTTGTCAAGGGCTGTAGCGCAGACTCAAACCAGATGGCACAGCGATCATGTTGTTCAAAGCGGAGCTCCCTTCAGAGGTAAAAAAAACCTCCGGTTGTCCCAGCACGAGTTCGCCTTCCCTCCCAAGTTGCAAATTAGTTTTCCGTTGTTCTGTGATCGGACATTGGGAGGTCCACGTGGGACTCATTTGCAGATCCAGCGAGGCTCTCCCCATCCCAAATTCTGAGTGGCATTGCTCTGGCCACTAGGCAGGCCTCCCTTGAATGCCTCCCACCGTTCGGCTGCCGTGGTGTAGCCACGGCTGGCTCGCTCTCCCTTCCATGACACTGGCTAATCCTGGACTCTGCAGAAGAACGCAACAGCCTGTGGTCCAGGATTGAGCTCAGCTTAGTGACCACTGATTAAGCAGCCCGTTTTACCCTCAGAAGGCCTCAGGTTCAGCCTCTGCCATCTCCAGCACCTATGGACCCTGCCAGGGTCAAAAAGCCTAGATCTAAGAGCATCCGAAGCTGGGACTTCTCCTGGGTCCAGGTCTTGGGCCATCTAGCCTGGTATTGCCAACTCCAACTGGCCGCTTTGAGTTTAGGCTGGATCCTTTCCTGAACCTCCCTGCCCGTCTCCTGTGTTTTCCCCAAGGGTCACCCACCCAAGGACTAACCAGGCCCAATCCTGCTTAGCTTCCAGGAACAGGGTTTGTTCATGGTGACATCAGACAATGTTGAATAGGACGGACCCACACATGGTCTCAACTGGCAGGTGGGAGCGACCACTCCTGTGCTGAACACGGAGCAGGCAGAAGTCCTCTTCCCGGAGGAGGGAAGCCACGGGGCCTTTTGGTTTTGAAACCCTGTGCCGGTGGGAATGGGGGTGAGATGCTGCAGCAAAAATGGCAAATAGGGAAGGAACGAAAATGGGTCAGAAAAGCCTGCCTGCAGAGGGTGGGGAGTTGGGGGAAAATCTCGGCGCTTTAATTAGAAGGGTGCTCCTTTTTTTGGAAAGAGCCTCCGTGAGATGCAGCAGCAAATGCAGAGGGCGTGAAATGAGCAAGCGAGACAAGAGGACTGCCAGCTGGGTGCAGCTGCCTGTGATGGGAGAAGGGCTGCAGGAGTGGTTGACTGGGGGGGGGGGGAAAGAGAGGGTTCCTGATGGAGGGCTGAGGATCTGAGCAGAGGAGGGGAGATGGGGGGGCCAGGCCAAATGCGGGAGAGACAGTCGGGCGGAAAACGTTTGCCTTCCTCTTTTCCAGAGCTTGGAAAGAATGCATCAGGCACAATCACCCCATCCCTCCCCAAGGCAATGCAAATATCACTCAGGGTTCTGGGCAAAAAGTTCTGGATACTTTTAAATGTTCCTGATTTTTGAGGTATATTTAAATGTTCCAGTCCTTTCCTGATTGAAAGGCCCCCGGGGCTGTAATTTAAACCTGGCCTTCTGATGTGCTGGACGATGGGCCAT
Organism: Intellagama lesueurii; assembly: GCA_037013535.1. Lineage (NCBI taxonomy): Eukaryota > Metazoa > Chordata > Lepidosauria > Squamata > Agamidae > Intellagama > Intellagama lesueurii. The sequence continues at coordinate 22,590,878 of JBAJHW010000012.1, read as the reverse complement.
GCTGGCTGAGCAGGATGGGAGCTGTAGTCGGAAGTGCCTGGAGGGAACTGGTTGGGAAAGCCTTATGTCAACAAGGTGAGACAGGAAGGTTCCCACGGGAGCTGCTGCTCGTAGCCAGATGATAAGGCCTGCCTCCTTTCTAAGCGAGTGACTTAAAACAGGAGAGCCCAGCAGCCAACGTGTATGCCAACGTCTTAACTCGCCTTTGAGCCTGGTCTGCCAGGGGGCACAAGCACCCTGGGCTTTTGGCCAACAGTTTAACATTCTGGCTACTCGCCTACCATGGATTCCAAACAGAGCAGACTCATTGCCTCAGTGGCATTTACAAAAGTGTTGACTTGGCATTCAACCACTGGGTTTCTTTGGGACTGGCAACAGGATCCTGGCCTCTGCGTAGACAATAGCTTCCTGTTCTACTCTTTGGAAACCAACCAACCAGGTGATGGTGGACACCATGAAAAGACGCAGCAATCCAGAGTGTCTGCCAGGGTTCATGGCTGCAGCTGGAGGAGGGAGGGAGAGAGAGAGAGCGAGAGAGAGGAATCCTTTCCTGATCCTCCCCCCCCCCCCAAAAAAAGGGGAAAGGAGAATCCCTTTTTTGAGGCTATGGTTTGAAGGCTCAGACCGTCCGCCAGTGGCAGGGCCCCGAGGACAACATGAGGCTGGCAAGGGAAGGCCGCTTCCTGGCGTCAGTGCCCGCCGCTTCACGCTTGGGCAGACAGGCGACCTGCTTTCCCCAAAGAGCAGAGGAAAAAAGAAGGAGGATTCACGCCAAGACGCTGTGAACCCGAGCCTCACCATGAGGCTCCGGCTGTCATCTTGAAGCAGCTGGAAGCAGCCCATTTATGACACCAAGAAATATCTTAGCTGTAAATAGTTTTTAAACGGTCTCATGCTGCCTGGGCTTGTCGAGAGGAAAGCAGGATGGGCATTGAGCCAAGCCGGGAACGGAGCACCAAAAGCAGCCGAGAGAGGGCCGAGTGGGAGCTCTGTGGCTCCAACCCGGTCCCTTCGTCCACCGAGACCCGTCCTCTGCCTGGAGAGCTGCCCTTTCTTTTAGCAAGGGTTGTCATGGATCACAACCACCTCCTGCCTCTGAGGCAGTCCCCTATTAGGTGCTGGCTCTCCGTGCAGATTGCAGGTGGGAAAGGAGGCGGTCAGAGCAAAAGCGGGTGTAGAAAAAGGCAGAGGACGAGCAGCACCCAGGTACAATGGGCACAGCCATCCCAGCAAGGAGGAAGGAGGTGAGCGCATGGGCCCTTAGCGCCGTCCGAAAACGGCGCAAAAGGGAACGGAGCCAATGTATTGATCGAGAAGGTGTATTAATAAAAAATCTCAGGGCCTTTGGCACCAACCATGAGGTTCTTGGGAAAGGTTTTTGCCAAGGATGGTTACGTGGAATATTGCTAGACACCCTCGTCGTTATTATCTTTATAAACTGAACTGGAGTCAAGCATCATTCTTTGCCCCCCAAACACATTCCCTTTGAATGCTGGAGGGCGAGAATAGCACGCCTGGAGTGGAAACCCCCCCCCCCCCCGGGTGATTTAGGCACAAGACCTGCCTGGGACCGGATCCGCTGAGCCCAGAGAGGCCCCTGCAAGAAGGAGGGGGTGGGTTTCAGGGACAGGTGGGCTGAGAGAGAAACGAACCGATCTTCTTCAGCTGGGCGGTGGCGCTTTCCCACCAGCCTGACAGATCTGTAGAACAGAGTGGAGCACTTAGATTAATCAGGGTAATTATATTCACAGCCATGATTTGGAATCTGTAAGTGTCACAAGGAGGAAAGGGAAAAAAGAAAGAAAGAAACTAATTCATCTCCTGGAAAATGTTATGCATGATCGTATTAAAAGCTGGGGATTTTACTGCAGCTTCTTCCTTCTGTTTGCCTTGACTCTTGGCATGAATGGGAAATGAGATTCGCTTGAGAAAAAAACAAACAGTTCTCGAAGCTCAGGGATTTTTGCCCCCACCCCCACCCCATGCTCTCATCTGCAGCTTCCCATGGTCCTGCTCTGCCTTGGGCAGCCCCCAGACGTAGTGGGGTGACTTGGCCTTTATGGCCGGCCGGCTGACCGGTCTCTTCAGCAGAAGAGACGCAGGTCCAAATAGCCCCTTTTTTGCAACCTGAAGGTGCATTAATTACCCGCAGCCTGTCTCTGTTCTCTGTCCCAGAGAAATCTGAGAAAACCAGTGTGAACATCCTGCGTTTGCTATGGCGGTTGATTGCTTAACACATGTTTTATTTAAACAAGAAACAAAATATGCCTGAAAGGAGAGCAGGCAACCGGGGCCAAGATGGAGGGAAGGAAGAAAGAAAGAAAGAGAGGAAGGCATCAACAGGGAGGCTATAAACACCTTCACAGGGTGGGTCTCGTCTGCTCCCTGCCCTTCAAGGCAAAGAATTCCTGGCTTCCCGGGTTGCTTTATTAAGTGGTTGCTTTAGTAAGGGCTTTATTAAGGTGGCCCTGAAAGACAGAGGAGAAAAATCCATGCAGGAGAGAAGCGGACATCCCGCAAGGGCTGTTATTCACGACAGTTAAGAAGAGAGCATCCACATGGAAGGGCAGTCTTCCTGCTATCAGTGCTTCCAAGATAGACTGCCCTTCCGTGTGGGTGCTCTCTTTTTGACCATCTTTATCCCTCTAGATATTCTGTGGACTTTAACTCCCACCAGCCCATCTGACCTTTGAATTTGTGACAAATTCTCCCCACCCATTTGGCAGTGCGGACCAGGTCGAAGCGTGTCTGTTCCCCAGGGGCATTTTGAACCCTTAGAAGTAAAAGTGTTCAGGAAATGCATTCCTTCTTAGGAATCACAGTTTGAAATTTGCACTTTAACTGTCTAAATATTCCTGAATGTCAAATCTGAGTGCAGTTTAATTATCCAGTGCAACACACCACACCTCAAGGTCACGTATCTGCTTACTAAAGCTTGCAGGGAGGGGCAGGTTAAAACCGGAAAAATAAGTTTTTAGAGGGATGGCAACTTGAGTCTTGAGGCATCTTAACGACTTGCAAGGTCGATCCAGCAGCATCCTTTTTTTTTTTAAATCTTCAACCCACTTCTAGAATTGCATTGGATGCAAAAGGGGTTGTACTTCATGAACGCTTACACCAAATAAAACGTGCAATACCGTAAGATGCCAGAAACCTCTTGGTTGTCTGAAGTAGAGAACAGAACAGATGGAGTGGACTTATGCCTCTTTAGCAGATTAATCAAAATTAGGTTTATGGAGACCATTCTGGGTTATGACAAGCACATAGAAAAAGTTGTCTGATCCCGCACCATCTCTGTGTTGATGTGGAGTCTAGTCTTATATCTGACGGCTGTTCTATCAGATGATTTCAGTCATGCATTTCAATATTGTGTTAGGGAAAAAAGATGTGCAAACATACCTCCTGTTGTCTGGAAATGACACCACAAGGGCTGGTTAGAGAGACGTAAAATTTCCAGAAATGTTAAAACAGCTTTGGAAAAAAAAAACAGAACCTTGCCCCCCCCCCCAGTTTTTCCACTCCAAACCCCCCCCCCCCAGGCCTTCTCATCTCTAGCTGGTTATGGTCTGAGAAAAAAACAACACACCACCATGTCATCCAAGGGAAAACTCAAGAGTATTGTCTCCTGGAAAGTGCATGGAAAGCCTGTAAAACTCTGAAAGAACAATCCTGCCATCTTGTGCAAGACTGAAATTATTGCAACCGAGACATAACATTGCAGCGCAGGAGGGTCGGCAACACAGACAAGAGGGCCATCGGGTGGAAGTCGGCGCGCACTGCACCTCAGAAATGGTGTGGGGGATAAATTGGCTCTGTGGGAAAAGGGGTAAGTCTGCCACAAGGTGAGAATCAGAAACTATTTCATCCTTTTTTGGAGAACCGTTGCATTTTAAGAAGGAAGTCCTAGGATGCAAAGATGTAACTTTAAGTAGATATGTTATATTAGTCAGTAAACAGGGGAGCTGGTCTTCTTTGCAGGGTTTAAAAATGTGCTGGCCATGTATCTGCACTCCAGTGTTCAAAGAAGTGGTTGAAGATCGTCAAAAGCTTCTCTTCTCTCCTTTTCTTAACATTTCTGAAACAGACAAACACGGCTACTTCTTTGGTGGGACCTCCATGAAATAAGGCAGGGGCCCATCGTATGTGCCGGGAGGAGAGAGATTCTCAGGATGCTGGAACCTAATGCCGGGGACATCTGGGGAAGGTTTCTTCTAGCTACCTCTCCCAGCTTGGCATGCGGACATTTTTAGGACCAGTGTCTGTCACCCTCAGGTGGGATTCAGAAGAAAACTGGCCTGATTCCTGCACTCCAATCTTTGCATCTGCTTTAGTGAGATGCCAACCTTTATTCTGCTCCTCTGCTGACATAAGAAATGAGACTTGCAGTGTGTTTTTCTTCCCGAGCCTGCCCAAGGCTCTGTCCCCTTGGCTAGTGAGAAGTGGAGAGGGGACCAGATGCCACCTTTGCCACCTCGGCTTTAACGTGGAACTGAAACTCTACCAAGGGGCTCACACAGCGAGGTAGCCACCATGCCAAGATGGAGTTTCAGTTCCACATTAAAGCAGACGTCCCAAGGCTGTAACTGCTTGCTTGCCTCCTACGTTTTACACGATCTTTGACTGATGAAGAATCACACAGAACATGACACCTCGCCTTATTGGTAGCTTCTCAGGGGTGCCATAAAGGTCTGGCCCAGCCCAGAACAAAAGGAGGCATTTTAAAATTTTGAATCCTTCCTTTGGGTTTAGCCTCATCCTCACATGGCCATTCTGCTCAGTAGAAATAAAGAAGAAGGAACGGGTGATGATTTTTAAGGAGATTAGGGAAATAATCTGTGTGGATATCCAAATGTTTCCAATGATCACCTTGTTGAACATGGTAAACAATAACCCAAAGAAGAGGAATTAATTATTCTAATGGTGACTGTGGCAAGGTGAACGTTTGCAAAGAATTCAAAAAGTGATAACTGAACGAACACTGAGGGATGGTATAGAGAAATGTGGAATATGACAATTAATGACAAATTGACCTGGGAAATGAAACTCAGAAGAGGAATATCAAAAAGAAATGAGTTTAAAGAAATAGGGAACACATTTTTGGTATATGTGTTTCGGAAAGGGAAGGGGTATACACCGAGAGAAGAATCAATGTGTTTCAGGAGAGAAACAAGATGGTACAAAACACAAGAATAAAGAATATGAAGTTAGTCCTAAGGGGGAAGGTGGCACAGGCTGGAGAAATGTGGCTACGATTCATTTTGTTTTAGTTGATTTAATGTAGTGTGCTGCAAATTTATGGTTTTGTTTATATCTTTTTCTGTTAAAAATATTAAAATAATGTGAAGCTTTCCTTTGGGTTTAGCTGCCTCTTAGCTTTACAGTTCTGCTCAGTGGACTAAAGGGGGCAGGAGAGCATCAAGAATTAAACCCCCTCCCCAAATCCTTCTGCTTTGAGTTGGTTTCTCAGAGCACCTGCAAAAGGCGGCGGGGGGGGGGGGGGGAGAGTCATCCCAAGGGTTGCAAGCTCTGAAAAGAGATCAAAACGTTCCAGTCTTCCTGGCTTTTAAGAGGACTGCTCCTGCTCAGGGGTCAGGGAGCCGTGCCATGTTGCTTAGAAGTCTTGGGGTTAGTTGGGGAAGGGGGGAGAAGAGGAGAGGAGTGGGCCCCACGCCCCCATTTCGCCTTCCCTTCGAGGCCTTCCCTTGCTCTTCCACACCAAACTGGACCCCACTGATCCTGGACAGCTGGGAGGGCTGTATGGGGTGGGGGAGGCTGCAACGAAAAGTTGCAGCATGGCCGGTTCAGGGTCCTCCTCCGCCAGGATTCTCCATCCCCTCCACCCTCTAGTTTTGTTTCCCTTCCCATTGGTCTGTTTTCCATGGCCGTCGGCTGTCTTCCTCCCTCCCTGGGCTTTTGCAGAGTTTTCTTTGCCAGCCGAGGGCCACGTCCTTCTAGGGTCCTGATTCTGAACCCCAACCGTCACAGCGCTCCTTCTTCTCTTCCCATCACATTTTTTTTTCTCCTTGGCAGGAGGGTGCCCCCCCCGCGCCGCCCCACGCATGGGGTCCTTGCTATTAAAGGCTGCTCCGGCTTATGGCCAAAGCCCAGGAGCTTTCAGGAAGGCAGACAAAGCAGAAAACAAGATTTTGGCTCAAAGTTCAGCATCTCTCCAAGAGAGTTTGGGAGTTGTTCTCCAAGGAAGTAACTTCTCTTGCTTTCTGTGCAAAATGTTACGGATGTTAGAATAATATGCAAAACATGATATAGATTAGAACATGTGCTATACATAAACAGACACACCCACACCCCTTTTCTCAGATGCCAGAGTCCAAGGGCCATTTGGTCCAGTGTCTTGTGGGCATACAGACCTGACCCCATTGTTGGTCAGCTGGGCTTCAGTGGCTCTGCTTTCCTTGGTCCACGTGGCCCTCCATGAGTCGGAGGATAGAAGCTCTCTGGGCTTTGCTGCAGGATCAGCGCCTTCTCTGCAATTGTGAGTGTGCGGTTCGCTTTATTTTAAATACAGACATGGCAACCTGGGAGTTGAGGGTGGGATGGAAAATAGATGTCTTTCCCCCAAATGCATGACTTAATTGAGCCCAAGGGAGAATCTGCGTTGATTCTGAGCAAATAAGAAAGATCAGTAGGTGTGTGTGCATGTGCATGCATGTGGGGGTGTGTGTGTCCCTGTGTTGGCACTGCTGCGCAGCAGGCATGTTTTCAGATTTTGGCCGAAACTTTCTCGTCCACCAAAGATGGACCTACCAGGGAATCTGCTCTTCAGCCTCCTCCCCATCTTTCTTCTGTCAAAAGGCCTTAATGGTCACATTGCTGATTTGGGGGATGGGGGGGGAATGCATGGGAGGGTGTGAAAAGCCATCCGAAGGCCAGCTGGGTGCCCTTGGAAGGAGGGGGTCACCCACGGCCGTGACAGGGAAAAGACTGGGCGCCTCCTTATGTGTGGCAGCCTCTCCAGAGCAAATCAGGAAGGCTGATGGGGAGGATGGAAGCCCTGGGGGGGGGGGTGTCTTCAGAGCTGCAGGGAGCCCTACCGAAGGGCGCAAAGAGGCGCACGAGAGATGGCCGAGAGCAGAAGCGCACAAGGAAGCCGAGGGAGAGCTCTCTGGAGGCATTCCCTTGAGGCATTCCAGCTGGCCGTCCCTGCATCTGGGAGCAGCTTCTCTCTCCACAGAAGGTTGACTCTTGCGGGCCAAGCTGCCTTTCGGCAGACGCGCACCCCTGTGGCCCACGGGAGGTGCCCTTTCTGCAGACAGCTTCTCTCTTTCCACCAGCGGTTGCCGGGACTCCCATTCCCACTCATCCGACGTTGAGGAGCTGAGCCGTTGTGCACGCCCCGGGCCTCTCTCTTCCCCTCCTGCCTCCGGTGTTTATCCTTTCCTTCCACTGGGTGCCCTTGTGATGGGTACCTTGTCTCTGGGTGCGTTTCCAGAGGTAAACCTCTTTTTAAATGCTCCCTTACCCAATATCTGATGTTTCCCATCCAACGTCAGGTCTTCCGCGTGGAAGCCACCGGCGGCCCTCAGCTTGCCCCGGGCAAGGCCTGGAGGCCTCTTCTTGTCGCTTCCCCGGGCCTTTCTGTGTCCCATCCCATAACTCTGCCTTTCTGCTCACATCTCCCTTCGAGCCAATTTGAGATTTGTCTTCAAGGGTTCCTACAAACCGAGATGGGGAAGAGGCGAGCGAGCCTCTCCAGCCTGTGGCAAGAGCCCTGTTCACACGGAGGAAGGAATGCCAGGCGTTCCCAGTCGCCGTGAGCTGAAACAGGCTCCCTCGTGCGCCAGAGGGTACCAGGGGGACAGACATTTCAGGAGCAGCTGCGGACTTGCACCCCCAAACCCTAAATGCATTTATTATTTTAATGTGCACAGATGGATACACTGCGTCGTAGCGAGGCGTGATGTGTGCAGGGAGCCATGGGAACAGATCACAACGTGGTTTGGCCCCCCCCCAGCCCTGGAAAACCCCACACAGAGTCTTCTTGGAGCCCCTCTCGACCGCTGAGAGGTTACCCAGCTCCTGACCAAACATCTAGAGGAGAAAGTGGACGTTGAAGATAGACTTCCACAGTCGGGTAAACAAATCACTTCATGGTGTGTGGTACTTCTGGTGCTTCCCCAGCTGGCTTCATCCTGGGTTCAAGTCTAAGCCGGGGGGCGATTTAGACTTCCCTCAGTCCCCACTGGCAAATACTGGTGCCTCTGGGAAAGTCACCTGTCCCGAGGACTCCAGTTCCTGGCGTGCATAATGGTGGTAGCAGGTGCGCCAGATGTCAGAGAGGGAAACGATGCCACTTCTAGCCTTCTGTGAGAAAAAAGGAAGTCGTAAAAGACAGGAAGGAGACAGCTGGGGTGTTTCTGAGCAGTCAGGAAGGCTCCTCAGGTGGGTGAGAGTTGGAATGAGACCCCCACCGTGCTCTGAACGGCGTCATCTGGACCAATGAGACCGACTCCAGTTAGGACTTGGACGAGGCTGGGCAGTTTTCTCCTCGGTGGAAGACTGTGCTTTGGACCTTTTAAGCTCCTTTTCCTATGACCTGCACAGCTGAAGGTCTCGACTGCTCTCCTTCACGTCCCACTCCCCCGTTTTCTCTGCACTGCTTTTCGGACACCCTTCTCTCCCAGTTTCGTTAGCACATTCTCGGCTTCAGGGAGAGCTCACCTTTCCTACGTGTGCCTCAAAAGGACCCCTTCTGTTTTCGCAGCAGAAAGAGGAAGCAACGCTACTCCAGTGTTTCTGATGCTTTGGAAAAGAGAGAGTCACACACAGAGAAAACGGTAGGTCAGGTGCCCCGGCTCCTGCGAGGACAGGTGGAATCCTCCTTGTATAACAGCTCTGAACATGCTCTCTCTTTTTGCAAGAGAGAAACTTGCCAGCCTGGCCCACCTACGCCAGTGACTCATGCCCTGCCGTTTGGAAATGGGTGGGGAGTTAAACTCTTTCGCTCCCGTTTGATTGATTCTTGGATTAGAATGTGCAGATTCCCCGTCGTCTGCCTTGGCCCAGCGAAGTCCTGCTTGCAGGCTCAGCCACTGGATTCCCCGGGAAAGCCTCATATCTCAGACCTGTTCCAGCCGTCTGTGGTCCCTCTTTTCTTCTCCCCACCCCAGCTCCAGTCCTTGGTCCGTGTGCATCTGTGCCGGGGTGAGGAGCATCCACTGGGACCTACAGCAACTGAAGGCTCACCTGAAGGACACGGGGTCAAGGGCCCTTCGTTCTCGTGTTCCCAGAAGCTGCCCCCGGGAAGCCGACGGCCGGGGTGTAAGAGCGCTTGTGAGGCTCCTCCACAGTGGCTCTCCCACAGGTCTCTGGGGAGGTCAAGGGGACATGGCACCTCTCCACGTCCTGGAGGGACTACTTCATTTCTCAAACCCATCCCATGACAGAGTGTCAAACTAGGACTCAGGAGACCTGGGTTCGAGTCCTCACTTGCCCATAAAAGCTCCCTGCTTCTGGCAACCAGAAGCCACTTCTTGAACATCTCACATGCCTAGAAGTCCCTGTTAGGGCCCAGAATCCCCAGCCTGAAAGGCCGCTGGGCAGGATTTCCCCCCAAGCCTTCTGTGGAGGCCTTCCACACTGTGGAGCAAGGGTGCCACTAGACAGCCCCCGGACTTTGGTCCCCTTGGCTGCTTGTCGAAAGCGTCTTCCCCTCCCTGGATGGGCTCCAGGCTCCGGTGCCTTTGGCCTCCGCAGGCCCCCTGCCCGGGGGGAGGTGGCCGGGGGCCACGTAACTGCAGCGGAAGGGATGGGTGAGGAGGAGCTAAGGGGTTTCTAAAGCCCTTTCCCCTTTGCTGGTGCCGGTGGGTTTGGTGCAGAGTTCACCCTCCTCGGGAGACGGACTTGTTAGGTGAACGTTGGAGAGGTTAAGTTCCCAGCGCTAGAGACGCCGAAGCACCAGCCGGGAAACTTTGCTTGGTTGACGCTTGAGCTTGAATCTGAGAGATTCCCTTTAGCTGTCGGGTTTGGGAAGAAGGTGGTGAGACTTCCCTGACCAAGGTTGCTTACTTGAGCCTGTCTTTCCATGAATTGACACCCCAGGGCTGTGTGTGTGTGTGTGTGTGTGTGCTGTGTGTAAGAAAGGGCTGGCACGTTTCAAATACCCTCTTCTGCTACCTGTCTGGAAGAACGGGTTCTTCTGGGCGATGCTTCTGGCGCACGCCTGTCTGTGAGCACGTGTGTGACATTCAGCGCAGGTCGTAAGACTCAGGTTGGTGCCACTTTTGATTTTCGAAGCCGTTTCTCATCAGCAGCCCCGCGAACCCGGCTGCTTACGGCCCACACGTTTTCTTCAGCTGAAGAAAATGAAGCTGAGGAATCCTATTCCCCAGGCTCCGGCTTCAGTCAAAACCACCTCATTTGACTGAGTGGGGAGGCTTGCACCCATAAAGAAACAATTACACTGTGTGAATATACGTGCTATTTTTAAAACAATGTTCAGCAACTATTCCCTCCCCTCAGCATGGCTGTTACTCACTTCTCCTGGATGCTAAAACCAGATGCTTCGAAAGTTTACCTTTTTGGACTCTCAGGCCAAGAATCCACCACCCAGCATGACCAAGCTCCTGAGAGAGTTGGAATTTTTAATTTTTTTTCCAAAGCTCTAGTCTAAACCATGTTCTGCCCTTGTGTGCTGCTGAATAGTCTCCACCTTACTCCTGTGATCGCTTTTCCCTACCCTTGTTATACCCCCAAAGGACTACAACTCCCATCATTCCCAGCCAACCCACTCCGTTTTGCTGACAGTGTCAAGGTCAGAAGGTATGCTGGCATGGAGGACATGGCAGGGTTGGTTGAGCCCTTCCGTGTGCTGCTACTCCCCCCCCTTGAGTGCACCTGGGTTCACCTACACACTCAACAGAGCTATTGATGGTCTCTCAACTAGAGAGTAGACCCATTGACTCAACCCCACAGTGTTTCCAGAGAGCCTACAGCTGGAGCACATGAACGTCCAGTGATGGATGAACCACAGTTTTGGAACTTCTGCTTTAGACCTGGATTCTCCAATGTTGGGCTCAAAGCCAGGAACGTCCCCTTCTGAACGTCCATCCTGACTTGCAGTGGAGCAACCGGGAGGAGAGATTTCCCCTTATACACCCCCAACGGCCTAGAAGATGCCTCCTCTAATGTTGGTGGTGGAAAGGAAGGTGATGTAAACAGACAGTGAAGGTACGGAACAAAACTCAGTTGGCTGCCCCGAGCTTTTCACTCAAGAAGGACGTGGTTGCTCCCAAGTCCCTGGAAGTATTTATTAAAAGGTTATAAAGGCATTTTTCTGGAGTTAACTTCAAACAGAGGGGAATATGTGCAAAACTGTGTTGGTCAAAGAGTTTGTCAAGCTGCCCAAACTGACAGCTAGACTCTTAAATAATGGAAAGATGACTAAGAGAGAAGCAGGAGCTATTAACCTCCCTGGATTGCTTCTGGTCTCAGTAATGGGTTCTGGAATAGGGCCGTTTTTTCCCTTGACTTGAAGGCGAAGGACGAGCCTGGGGTTTGGTTTTGTTCTTCATTTCTCAGTCTAAAAGGAGATTTGATGAAATATTCAGCTGCCATTAAGAGAGCTTCCATCTTATGCCACCTGCTTTTGAGTCTGTCCTACCACCTACTGCACTGGATCTGAAAGTGCTCAATGGGCTGGCATAAAAATAGACAATTTAGCAGCCCTCAACCAGGATCCTGTTGGTGTTCGCATAAGGTTGGTGTGATGTGCTGCTGCAGTTAATTGGGCTAATTGATGAGGCCCCTGGGTGTATCTCGGTTGTGACCGGGCATATGAATAAGAGAGACTCTGACATTCCCGCAATTAGCTGCACTGCCAATTATCTGCAGCCACATTTTGCAAGAAGACCCCTATTTTGGAGCAGAAACAATTATTGTAGGTTTTTTGGACTGTTTGGCCGTGTTCTGAAGGATTTTCTTCCTAACGTTTCGCCAGTCTCTGTGGCTGGCATCTTCAGAGGACAGGAGTTAGAAAACACGGCCAAACAGCTCGAAAAACCTACAACAACCATCGGATCCCGGCCGTGAAAGCCTTCGAGAACACAGAAACAATTCTATTTGCTGATTCTCAAAAACTACTTAGAATTCTCTGTTTTCCTGTACCTAGATTTCCAAAGAGGCATCTTGGAAATGGGCATGTTTGCGTGTGTGTGTTTCTAAGTGTGTGTTGTGTTCAACCAAGCACAAAGATTTCAGTCCTCAGGGCTCTGGAGTTTGAATTCTTCCCTTTTGACCCAAAAGAGCAGCAGCACAAGACAATCCAGCCCATGGTTCAGCTGGAGACGGGCCACCTCTGAAATGCAAATGACACTTTTAAAAACAAAATTGGTTTGAAAAACAAAATCAAGGCTGACGGCTTGATGTTGTCAGTGTGTCTCCCCTTCTACCCAGTTGTTATTTGAAGTTGCTGCGCCCTGGACAGGTGTGGGGCGGGGGAAGGAGGAGGAGGATGACGAGGGGAATATTTCAGGATGGGATCTGAATTATTCATGGCATCCAAAGCGCCAGGAGACCCCACGTGTTGCTGTCTGCTTGTGCCCACCTGTTCCCTCAAGCAGAGGAAACAACGCTCGGAGGATCATGCCGTTCCTTCTCGCCTTCTGGGCAGCAGAGCTGTGATTAGAAGACCAGAGGATGGTGTGGACAGGGAAACAGGCTCCCCACCCAGCTGTGGAGAATGTGTGTGTGTGTGTGTTTGTGCACACACGCATGTGCCACTGGAACACACAGTCTACAGGTTGCTGGTTAAACTCACATTATGGGACAGCTAATTCAGGGAGCTGATGGGCTCTCACGCCCTAGTTCCATGTTTAATCACCTCTCCCATTGATTGCTGACAGATCATAAAATTCGCCTTCCTGAATCAGGCTGCAATGGAGGACACCAAGAGCCAAGCTCACAGAAACGCCTTGATGAATTCGTACCAGAAGTGGCAAAACACAGCCTCCCCCCCCCCCCCCCCGCTCTCTCTCTCTTTCCCCTCAAGCCATTTTTGGCAGCCATCTCGGGTCCTGGCTGGAGAAAAGGGTGCTGCCTTTTGCAACGGGCTGCCTGGACCCCGAAGAGGGACCGGGTTCATGTCTTGGGTGACCCCCCCTCCCCAGGTCTTGGAAATTCAGGAAAGCAGGTAATGACTGCCATCATTCCAAGCCTGCCCCTCAACAGTTACTCAGATAGCATCAGTTTTTACAAAGTTACCCTCGCCTTTCCCTTTTCTCAAATATGGACAAAGTTCCTTTTAGTTCCTTTTAAAACTTTGAGGTTTTTTACCCCTATTTGGCAGTGTGAGGCAGAGCAGAAACTCACACTTGAACAATGTGGCCCTCCCTCTCTCTTTTTGGGAACAGTTCCCACCTCACTCTGCCAGGGAGCTGGCTCTCTGATGGGCTTGGAGCACCATGATTTTTCATCTGATCTTGGCACCGAAAAACCACATTGTTTTCCTTGGGGGGGGGGGGGGGGGAGGAAGCAGCAGAGCAACCCTCCGAGCATCTATTATTCAGCAAGCGCTTTGTCCTCAAATGCTAGCAGAGGAGAAAGAAGTGGCGCCCGTTTCAGAAAGGAAATGAAACTCATCGCAACTGGAACATGCAAAGGGGGTCTATGTGTGTATGTGCGCATGCATGCACACACTTGTCGTGTTTGAAATTGCAAAAGCTCTGTAGGCTACTGACATTTTAATTCTTGTGCACATAGCGTTTATCATTGCAAACCACCCAGACTAGTGATTTGCACAAATGAGATGGTATAGAGATCAAATAAATGAATGAATGAATGAATGAATGAATGAATGAATGAATGAATGAATGAATAAATAAATAAATAAATAAATAAATAAATAAATAAATTTAATGTGGTCTTTCTCCAAATAATGGGCTTAGGCCTTCAACTTGCCTGATAGGCATCTTTTATGAGTGCCGATTAGAAGCCCAGATGAAGATAGAACGGTGTTTTCCCCAATAGGATCAGGAACAGAATAGATACCCATAAGCCGAAATCCCGGTACTCGAATGGAGGTGTCAGAGTCTTGCTCGTATGGTAAGATGGAGCACTGCCTGAATCAAGGTGAGTGCAGGTAGGGGGTGGCTGAGAGCCATTTTGGACCCCTATCTTAAAAGTGGGATCAACATGCTGTGGGCGGCTTTTCTGGAGGCTTCTCTCTGGGTGCAGCCTAATCTGAGCCCTCCCGAGCCCATGGCGCTCTGGTTGTGGGTCCTCCTAGGGGCCCAGCTGGTGCCATTGTTTCCCTGTTTTGCTTCTCACAGATGATCTTATCCACTGAGGATTAGAAACGCAAGAAGCTCGGCAAAGAGCAGAAACTTTAAACGAGGTAGCAAAAGCAACGGTACGTGGCTGTTCCCCACGAGAGACGACCTCCAGGTATGCTCACGGAGGTCCATGCACCAAACCAGCACCAGAAGAAGTCCTACAAGTTCTCCTTAATCCGCAAAGCAGGACCTCTCTGTCTCTCGGCATCTTCTTCTGTAAAATGAATCCTGGCACAAAGGGAAAACCTTAAATCCTTGAAATAAAATACAAAGATACTGCCATGAGAAAGTTGACCTTCCATTTTTCTCCTGCATGCATGGATTGATGTTCTGGTACCTAAATCAAAGGACCTGATTCCCTTTTTTTATCCTCTCTCGTTCTCTTTCCCTGTCTTGGAACAGAAACGTTATGAAGCACAGCCCCTTCCTAAGGTTTTCCCCACCCATGGGACTAAACCCAAAGCCCCCCAAAGTTACCCCGTCTCTGCCTTTTTTGAGGTTAAGTTAAAATCTGGCTGCTCCCCAAGGCCTGTCACGTGGAGTCCTTTATACCTGTACAGTTTTAATCGGTTTTTAACTGGCCTGAACCGTCCTACCAACTTCCAATGGTTGCCAATAGTTTGAAGCCGTTTTAACTGTTTGAAATGGCTTTTTTTGTATTCTAACTTGAGATTTTCTGATACAGGGCAGGAAATCAAATCAAATCTGACCGGATTTTCGATCTGCGGCTCCCAGCATGTCCCAGCCACCACGGCCACTGTAACCCAAGACAAATATCCCTCCCAGATGCTGGACCTCCTCCTGCTGTGGATTGGGCCCTCTGGTTTTCAGAGAACGGTAAACTAATCCCCCCCCTTGAAAGGAGCGGCACACACTGAGGCCTCTTAAGCACCTTGAATGCGTGGCTGTGTCCTTATTGAGTCGAGGGGCTGGAGCACATGATGGAAAGGAGAGAAAGAAAGCCGGATTTGCCTTTTCAGAAGCGTGAATTGAGTATTTCACGGATAATGTTCAGTTCCTGCTGGTGAAATCAAAGACCATTCTTCATACCAGAGGTCACGGAACGAGCCTCCGCTCTCGTTACACGCTGCTAACGGACAGCCCCCGGGCTGTATTTATCCACTCTGTGCCAACTCACCTTCCATTGATTTACTAGTCAAAAAGGCTATAAGGTTGTGGGGTGTTTCTGCGGGACAAAAGCTTGGCCCATAAAACACCAACCCCCTGGAGTACGGTTATCAACAATTCAAAATATGCCTCAGAGCCTACAGCGAGTAAGTAGCGTGTAGTACATTGCATGGTACCTTAAGGCTAGCGTGCATGGATTTACATGCACAAGAGTCGAGAGGTGTTTCTGCTCTCTCTAGGTAAGAGATTTAAGAGGTGTGTCTCTCTCTGTGTGTGTGTGGTTAAGCTGAATTCTGAAGAACTGCACCAAAAACTCACTGGGGAGAACTTTGTATTTCATATCACTCACGGTTCCAGGATTAAGATGTTAATGGAAAGGTGGTTATTCGCCAAATTGCAATACGCTGGAATATCTGTATTGGTGCCCTTCAGATGGACAGGGGTGGAACAGGTATGGCCTGGTTACCAAGGGCAGGGTTGCAAGGAAGCATCATTTGATGTACATCTCATTGTTTTTCCATGAATGGGACCCAAGGCAGCTCAGAATAAAAAAAAAATACTCCAAAGAATAGGACGTCATAAAACCATGAGAAACACAATGGAAAAGCCTTTCAGGGAAGGAACGACACCGGAGGTTCTTGAAACAGCATTTTCAGTGATAACATGAGGGATGAAAAACCACTGCTTGTTGAGTCCAAGGGAGACAGCCAGATAGCATGGAAGGTGCTGATATTGGCCCCGGCAGCCTGGCAAGGGCGAATTTATTTACTTGATTTCTGTACTGCCCGTCTGGCTACCGAGGCCACTCTGGCCAGTTCACAACCAAAAATAAGACAATAACATGAACAAACCAAAATAAAATAATGTCAAATAGTAAAGAAAAATAAACATACCCTAAACATTATGAATCACTTATAAACATTATGAGCTCAATATAGCCCACAAAAACAACCATTAGTAAAAAGGATAGGAACGTAAGGGCAGTAATGTTGAAATGTGCCTCGGTTGGGTGATTCTGTACTTTAAGGGCCACCGGTAATTGCCGGAGAGAGAAAGGAAGCCAAAGGAGACTTCTCCGTGCCTTTCTAAACACCGGCCAGCTCCTGCCAGACTAAGTTGGGGATGGAGCGGGCGGGGAAATCGGGAAGCCACGTTCACCATATTCCTTCCAACGAGAGGTTAAAACTAGCTAACGAGTTGATAAACTTGGACCATTACAGAAGTTTCCGTGTTGCCCTAGCTTTGCCTAAGAGTGCACCTTGTTTGCAAAAGAGTTTCTGATGAGTGCAAATTGCAAACTCCATCTCGTCTCCCACTGGGGTAGGAGAAACATGAAAAAATCCAGAAAAACCAGCTTGCCTGCTAAGTGGGAGTCCTCGGAGAAATTCCCGACTCTTACATAAACGTCCTGTTTTGCCTCAGCTGAAGTTCCTCAGATGCCTGTGAAATCTGACAGCAGATTCATCTCAACGGCTGTCAGGTACATGACAGGCCTTTCCACCGCTCTCCAGAGAGAGCTTTTGCTCATGATGAGTTTTATCATTTCTCCACCTCCCCACCCTTGCTAGGATCCTTCCCTTGATTTGCCTGAAGGTTCATGCATTCAAAATATGACCGTCTTGTTGTCTTTCACCCGTTTTTGAAGCCCAGTGGAAGCAACTAGAAGAGACTGACATCTCTCGCTCCCAAACTGGCGAAAGGGGGACCCTAATTTTAACCACGAGGGCCCCCGTTGCCATTTGCTCCTGGTGACCTCTCCCTGCCCATTCGCTTGTAGCTGATTTTTGTGAGATGTGGCAAGAGGCGACTGGTCCCAGCTCATTCACTCGTCCCTGATCGATCCTTAGCTACTGAGCGGGTATATTTTGCATTCAGTAGACTCTTCTGTTGCAGAATTTAGTTAGTTAACTCTGTTCCTGGAGGCCTCCCCTGCG
This sequence comes from Intellagama lesueurii, assembly GCA_037013535.1. Classification (NCBI taxonomy): domain Eukaryota; kingdom Metazoa; phylum Chordata; class Lepidosauria; order Squamata; family Agamidae; genus Intellagama; species Intellagama lesueurii. The sequence continues at coordinate 22,573,528 of JBAJHW010000012.1, read as the reverse complement.
CCTTTCAGCTGCTGAGAAAGCTGTGTCGAAGACTGGGCCAACGAGGTGATCGGAGTGGCTTTACCTCTTCCTTTATGGCTCATTTTGAAACCAGCTCGGCTTCTGCATCCCCCCCTCCCTCACTTTCTGCATTGCCAAGAAAAGCAGCAGTGTTGCAATTTTGAAATGGTGTCTGTATTGCTAACTGGTTTTGGAGGGGTGATTATGAGCGGATCTGGATTTTAATGGATATATGTATATGTATATTGTTCTCCAGAATAAGTTAAGTCATGTAAATCAAATGCTTAAGGCTTCATATATATATATAAGGATATATACAAACATTAAGGCTTTATATATATAATTCTGAAGATTGTTCTCCAGAATAAGTGAAGTCATGCAAATCAATGTGGTGGATTCCAGCTAATTAATCAGTCACCAGTCATGAACCTGGTTGCATGCTCAGTCATGTACCTAGATGTGGCACCTTGTTAGTTAGATGCAGTTTGATGCTCTGAATAATATCATTTACTTTGCAATAAAATCCCTGCAGGATTCTGGCCAGTGGTACAGACTGGAAAACAACTGGCTTGCTGAAAATGCAATTTATTTCTTTATGACATTTTCATTCTGGAACAGAATTGAATGGAACTGTTTTTCTTCCCAGAAACTCCAGGCCACGTATATGCCTCCCCCACCCTCAAGCTCTCATCCATTAGCTTTGCAGCTGGATTGAAACTTAGCCCTTTCAACTAACTTAATGAATCCTATTTATTTGAACCACCTTCCGGAACAAGAGTTAAAGCAACCAGTTTAAAACAGAAGGAGCAGTCAACAAGAGGCATGGAAAGGGCCCACAATAAAAGACTATTGTCAAAACATAGCATGAGAAGCATTCAAATATTATCCACTGAAATCTCGGGAGACTGAAGTTTGCTTTTTTTTCATCTGTTGCCTAATAGCTCATCAATGGGGTGAATCAATGGATCTCAATGGGGCTGGGCTTTGCCTCTTGTAACCATCATGAAAAGAGGAGATGCCTCCCCAGAGTGTCCCAAGAGCTTGCAGTGTGGATGGAATTTAGACAACAGATCAAAACTCATTTTATTCTTGCAAGCTTTGCATGTGTAACCCAACTCAAGGTTTTTCAACATGAAGAAAGGCGAATCGCATATGCATTCTGAATTAAAATGGTTTCAATTTATTTCTGAGCTGGTCTTATACAAGCTAGGAGGGAGCACAGCCAGCACGGGTGGATTGAGTCTGACGTCAGGGCGCTGGCAAATCTTCTTGGAGTTTCAGTTTGAATTTTTAATGGAGCTTTCCAAGGTCCTGAACCTGGTTTGGGAACAGATCCTGCAAAGTGCAGACTCAAATCCAGAGTGGATTCATTGCCTGACTGATGTTTGAATGTACTCGACTCCGGTAGAACTTCCCCTTTGTGGCTTTATAAAAATCATGGTGGTTCCAAGTAGTGGAGTGAAACCATCTCTTGCTCGTACATTACCGCCTGCTACTGGGTTCTTTGGTCATCAAGAAGAGGAGCTGCATGGACATCAGACAGCCCAAGAAGAAAGCTTTCCAGAAAAAACAGTCCCCTCTCGGTCCCCTTGCCACAAGCAGCTGACATTTCTCTCCTCGGAAAGGTCAGCCATTGCCACTTCGAACAAACTGGCGGCTTCGCACTGTAAAAACAACATTTTTGTCCCCTGGTTCACAAGAGGAAGCTCTCGAGGTGCGCATGCTAATCTTTTGTCCCTGGAGGAGGGAGGGAGGAGGGCATCGATACAGCCAGAGAATCGAGAGCACCCATCTGCTCTCCGTGGCTGTCACCCCAAGGACAAAATCCGATGCCAACGGAATTTAATTTATTCCAGATACAAAGATAGTAACAGGAAGGGAAAATGGTAAGGTGGAGGGGCGAGCAAGCGGGTGATGGATAAAGGAAAAGAGGAAACGTACACAAATGGAGCCTTATGACATCCGTGGCACACAGTCAAGAAGACGGCTCAAAGGGCATATTTTTAATAACAGGTCACAACTCTGTCCTCTTAGAGGCAGCTTTTTAGGTTCTCCACACAAGTCACCTCCATGGGAAAGCATCAGGAAGGTCAGAGGGATGATGTTCTATTTCTGTGAGACTTCAAGGGGAAAAAAGGTGTGTGTTAGGGTTAGTGGTCCAGAATGCAAGTGACAATTCACCTCCCTACCATCAGGTGAGCCTGGCTTTCCATCTCTACCGCAGCTACCTCCTGAGGCCACAGAGTCTTTTGGGAAGTTGTGGTTGCTTTTCACTTCCAGCAACGCCTACTTCAGAACAGGTCCTCGGCCTGGTTTTGACTAGGCCCATCCCTCTGACCCGTTTCTATCCCTTCTGGATCTTTTATAGCTTCACCGCTTCCCACTCCAGGCCTCCCATCCTCATGAGGCCAAATTCTTACCCCTCCTTTCCATCACAGGTTCTCCTCCTCCTTCCTGCTCACTGACAACCCTGTGAGGTCAGGATCTGTTCTTGATCATACCATAGTGCAAGATACATAATTATGGGCTCAAGTGACAGGAAGCCAGATTTAGGCTGAATATCAGAAAAAAATGTCTTAACTGTTAGAGCAGTACAACAATGGACCCAATGACCTTGGGAGTTTGTGAGCGCTCCAACGCTGGAGGCATCCAAGAGGCAACTGGACAACCATGTGTCCGATCTGCTTGATTTGGATTCTTGCATTGAGTAGGGGGGATGGACTTGATGGCCTTACAGGCTCCTCCCAACTCAGCTATTCTATGACTCTATAACTCTGTGTAGATCAGGCTGAGAGCGGTTACATTCTGAATTCCATTCTTGAGTTTCCTGCTGGATTGATCTTGTATGATATCCTCAACGCCAACAGAGAATCCAGAGTCCCTTCTGACATTACAAAACTTCAGGATGCCACAAAATGGAGTCGCAGCAGCTGAAGTGGGATCCGAGTGCCGCAACTGGACAGACAGACCCTCTCCAAGGAGGCAAGCTTTCAACAATGAAGGCAACCATCTCCAAAAGGGGTCCAGCTGCCTGTGGCCCCCGGGGCAACGGGAGCCTCCAGTATCCTACAGAAGGGATGGGGCGAGCCCTCCTCTGCTTACGTGGAAGAGCCCTCCGAGGGTTTTTAGCTCGGCTGAAATGCCAGAGCCCGGCGGGTACCAAGAGAAGCCGAAAGGAGTATAACAGCACGGTGATGCAGGGCATGTGCCAGTGGAGATTACGGAACTGGGAAGCTTGTATTCGGAGGCTCTGCAGACGGCGTGGTTATCGTGCGCTGCTCCATCGGAGATCAAATATACGGGCTGCATTTCAAGAAGTAGAGGGAGCAGAGGAGATCATATCTGCTTTGTATATATTAAAGGCTGCTCCGCAAGCAGGGGAATAAGCTAGCAGAATAATAATGTAATAAAAGACCTGATTAATACTGAAAGAACTGGGGCAGAGAAGGGAACGCCATCACACATGTTCTGGAGATACCTGCACAATGCATAAAACTCACTTGAGGGATGGGTGGAAGAGAGTGAAGGGGAAATGAAAACAAACCAAGGAGGCACGACAGCAGACAGTTTATTGCGGAGCCACGGAGGGCTGGCTCTCTGCAGGCTCTCCAGAGATGCGAATCTTGCAGAAGGCAAGGGACTGGTCAGGCAAACAGGACTGTGCTGTATGAGGGCCGCCTGCAGCCTCCGCAGGCTCCCCTGTCTTAAAAGGGACTCACACTTTGTCAGGAAGGGTCAGATGGCCCCTGCTCAGCTTCCGAAGCCGTGGTTTGGGGCAAAACATCACAGACACTGTGTTTATTTCCTGCTTTTATATCTTTGCTCCAAAGCTGGTCTAACAACCCTGCGAGGTAGACCAGGCTGAGAGAATGGGACCGGCCCGAAGGCCAGCCCATGAGTTTCGTAGCTGAGTGGGGAGCGCAACCTTCACCTCCCAAGTCTATTTCTAACACTACTATCACTACAAGGTGCGGTGTTTCCAAACTCCCTAATAGTTAGAGCTGCTTGACAGTGGAACAGACTGCCACTTGAGGCAGTCAGCATCCCTTCACTTTGCATTTCAGCAGCGGCTGGGTGGGCGTTTGTCCGGAATACACCAAGTGCGAGACACCTACGCTGAGCAGAATTTGGGCTACTGAATGTCCGACGACCTCCAATAGTAACATTTTTTAGGCCAGTATCCTGATCAATTTGCTCTGCATGCTGACCGAAGACGCAGAAGTGGCTGCAGGGTGAGGTAGAGAGTTTGGCCGCCTGCCTGCTCAGGTCGCTTCTCTTCTGTCCAGGTGGGTGATGGGACCCCTCTGTGTCACTGCAGCTGCTTGCAGGTTTGCAATGACCTCTGTAGGACATTGATCAAGGTCCTGTCCTGCGGAAGGATGTCCCAGGCGGTATGAAAGGGATGAGAGAGACATTAAAAGTGTCCCTTAAAGATCCCCGAGCCTTTTCAAGGTTATTATTCTTTTCTTTCTAGAAACAAACCTGAGCCAGTCCAAAACACAACCTCAAACCTTTTAAAGAATTAGAACCGGGAAAGGTTGTGTAAGACCAGGCTTGCTGAACGTACGATTGCAAACCCGTCTGACGTTTATTCAGTATTAACTTTGCTAATGTGAAACAAGCCGTACAGAAGATCTTCCTAATGCAAGCTGCGATAGAAAATCAATTGTAATTATAGAAGGCCGTGGGTATCTTGTTATCTTCTCCATGGGAGTCCCGTTGATTTGTTGACGTCCAACATTACATCAACAGTTCACAAGGAAAGGGGCCTTGGTGAAGAGAGAGTCAAGATTCCCAGTAAGGCAAAAGAAGGCAAGGGGGAAGATGAGAACGAGGCTGGCTGGATCCTGGCTTCTTTGGTGCTGTGCACAACTGCACACTAGCATGCGCGCCTGTCTGTTTGCCCAGGCGGAGGAAGAAAATGAGATCTCCTTCTTAGGAGAAGCAGGTATTGCTTTTTAGCTCCAATTATGAGCGTCTCACAAGAATGGGAGAATAGCAGCAGGTGGAAGACCACTTCTGAATTTGTCAGACTGAACCGTGTAAAGACAAACAGGTAGCTGTGTGCCACTAGTCTGAACCAGCTCTATATGTTGTGATCCCGGCTTAGAGGTGTAGCATCCTTCCAAAAAGAATCTGGGCTCCAGCAAGTGACCCTACTTCAGGGCCTGAGGATGTGTGTAGTGGTCCTCCTCAGTCTCAGGCTTTGAGGGTGACCTCCCCTTGCTCCACCTCTCCCCTCAACCACGCCATGTAGGAGTGTGAGGCTTAAGAAATACAGAAACGCTTTGCCAGCTTGAGATGCTGATTTGCACAAAGGCAGAATAAAAGCAGAAAATTTATAGCTGCCATGACTGCTGCTGTTTTGTATAGGGTAAAAAAAGTGGGAGCATGGGATGGGGTGTTTTCATCTTTCTGAGCAGTCAGCTGTCCTTTTGTGCATGCTCTGTGTGTGCTTCATTTCATGGAAGAGAAAGACACTAGAGAGGTTTTGTACAAGTTTTAAAAAAAACCACACATGCGAGAAAGTCTCCATGTGACGTGGTTTTGGAAGAGGTAATGAGATCTCTGACCTGAGTTCGGGAATCCTCAGGAGGCCTCATCCACAATCACTGACAACATTTGCGGGCGTCCTTAGATGTTGGGTGAAAACACCAGCCAAGGTCCCCTTTCCAGGTGCTGTCCATGGTCCGGAAGGCTCCTGGCAAGGTTACTTTTCCTGCTGTGACTGCCACTGTAAACAGTTGAGAACATGGTTCGGCCCTTTTTTTGCATAAGAATATTCCAAAATTCATGCATTTCTCCATACATTTGAAGGGAAGCACCTAAATATAAGGAGCTCCAGATGTGACTTCAGCTGGGTTGCATGGCACAGTTCTCTGTATTTTTAGACGGGAATACATGCCTCTGTGTTCTGTGCACCTTGCTCTCAGGTAAGCACATTTATGATTCCAGTCTTATGGCATAAAAGCCATTTGTTGGCTAGCCACTGTCTCCTCAAATTGGGCCCCTTCCCCTCTTCTTTTCTCCTAAGATTTAAAAGAAAGTTGCAAGGCTACAGGAATCAGTTATCAAGAGTTATCTTTTGCCGGAAAAACGCACTGACGATTTAAAGGTTTAAAAATCCCATTAAAGCGAGCATTGTAGAGATCAAGATTACTTTCACAGACTCAGCAAGCGGCGCTGGCACCGGTAAATCATCCAAAGACCTTAGCGAAAGGGGAGGCATGCGCCCCTCCATCTCACAGCAGCACCAGGAAATAGAGAACCCGTGAAACAAAAGGAGAAATATGCTAGAAAAGGTGGTGTGGATGCCGTCTGGTTAATGGAACTGCCAAGAGAAAGAAATCAGAGGCAGAATGGGAGTCAGACAATAATAATCCTATGCCCTCGAGTCCATTCTGACTGATGGCGACCTTTTCCCAGGGTTTTCCAAGCAGAAAGTACTCAGAAGTGTCTTGCCCTTCCCTTCCTCTAGGGGGAGCCCTGGGACTGTGGAGTTTGCCCCCAGGCCACCCAGGCTGGCTGTTTCTCTCTCGAGAGATGCACACCTGGGGATTTGAACGCCTGGCTCTACATCCAGATCCCTAAACGACTGCGCTATCCAGCTAGAAGGGATGAAGTAAAATTTCTCTCAAAGGGGACCCATGGAGCCATAAGTGAGGGTCTAACAAGTAGGGGGGAAATCAAACACTTAGATACACAGGGTTAGGGAACCAGGTCCCACCTGGATTTTCCGGACCAGGGCTTCCATGGGTGCCATTCTGCATGACCAATGCTCAGGAAGTATGCAGTCTGTGGTCGATGGTCTGCAGAAGAGACCAATCTGCTTGACTTGGGACAACGGGGGAAAGATGAGGACACACCACTTTGTAGGGACTTGTGAGGAACTCAACCTGTGCCCGGGAGTGGGCAACGACCACCCTCCAGATGGTTCTGGGTCTCAACTCTCACAGCCCCTCCCCACTGATGAGGTTCAGGGGTACTTTTATGGGGAAAAATATGAAGAGGTCCTGATGCCCCAGCCTCTTTAATTTCCTAAAGATAAGTTGCACCATCATCTCTCTGAACTTGAACTTCACATTCTCTCTCTTTCTCTCTCTCTCTCACACACACACACGATCATCTGACACCATGGCACATCTTCACATGGGGACCAGGGATAACTGTGAGGCTTGTGGCCATTTCTGCCCCCTCTGCCTTCAGGGAAGATCCCTCGGCAGCCTTCAAAGGCCATCAGCTGGCAGATGAGGCTGGAGTCCACCTGTTTAGCTGAGGTGCTGTTCCTCCTGCCGCTCGCCATGTGCTGGAGCTGTCAAACATCGTTTCCCTCCTGGCTCAAGGATGCCCATGCGTCACGAGGTGTCTGAGAGCCGAGGCCTTCTCCAGGAAAAACAGGGAGCCTCTTCCCACCTCGACAAAGGCGATGGCTTGCATTCCGGTTTCATAGAGAGCTGGCAGGGGTTTGCTCAGGGGCTGCCTTCTGCAGAGCTGTGAAGTCCGTGGGTTGTTGCTTTGTGGTTGAAAAAAGGCTCGGTTGTTGGGGTAGATGGAGTGAGCTGTGCTACATTGCAGGTGTACAACCTCTTCCATCTGCAGGATTGAGTTTTGTTTCACGAAACATTTTCAGGGGGTCATGGAGCAGCGGTGGATGGGGCCCAAGCCACAGAGGTTGGGCTCCAAAAAAGCACATTATTTTGGCTCGACGCTCTTTATTGTGAGCCTCTACATCTTAGGGGAGGCGTCTCAACCTTTCGAAACAGGGAAATCCCCCAGACCAAAGATGAGATTTTTAGTCCTGGAAAGGAACCCTTCCCGGTTCTGTCCTAGTGTTTTATGCATGGCAAAAATCTCTCATTCTGGTCTGTTATCCATGACTGGCAGAGGGATATTTTTTAAAGGCTGCTTTGGAAATAGTCTTCTTGGGAGAGGGGAGGAGCAAATCAGAGCTTCCAGGGAACGTTCTCTTTAATTAATATGAAAGTTTACCCCAGTTTCAATCCTCATCTGGGCTATTTATTTTCCTTATCAGTTGTTCCTTCCTTGGTTTTAATAGGGAAACTCATTTCTCCCTCTTGGATCGCCCAGGCACGTGGTGTCATCCTTACACCAATAAGACACAGCCATTTTCACTAGAGCAAATAAAAGTGATTTAGAGGGAGACTGTGCTTTCTGAACAGGTTGCATGGCTGGGCCCAAACAACCACGGACCTTAGGCCGTGACTATCAGGATCTCACCTGAGGCAAACAATGGTTGTTGTTTTTTTGGAGGGTTTTGCTTCTGGAATAGGCAAGGACCTTCCTCCAATCTCTGAAAAATCATCCAAAGGACTGATGCTGCTGAAAATGCTCATGGAAGCTCTCTCCCTTTCCTACAGAGCCTTAATTTGTTTATTCTTTGATGTCCACACTGTTGGAATGCGCTTGGCCTGCATCCAGAGGCACCACGATCATGCTAGAAATATCCAGCCTGTCTCAGCCATTTAGCATCCGTTCCTGACAAGCCAAGGAATGAGTAACGCTGTAGATTCATGATTGCTGGTAAATCTCGCCGATCGCTTTGCAATCTGTGCAAGGCCCAAACAGAAATGTTGATGTCTTGGGGAATGGCAGGGGGAGAGATTGCTTAGCCCGCCTGTAAAACCTCAGAGTTACACAGTCCCGATACTCAGTTTCTCACGGATGTGAAAAGCAGTCATTGTTATGGAGAGCTGGAGAATGTTCGGTGCGGTGGCCAATCAGGGCTCTATTATCACTTCGGCAGGATGTCTGAATATCATGTTGTTATTTGCAATTTCTGTAATCACTCTGATGTGGATTGGTGCAATTGTATGATGCTGCTATCTTTAAATTAAATATATTCTGATGCCCTGCACTTTTTTTTAAAACAACAACAACGATTAAGTCCTTCTGGTGCATCATTTTGGATATTATTTTCCTGATTATTTAGGCCTGACAAGTTTCAGAGAAATAGGTGAAGGGGCTGTGGTGCAAATAACACTGAAAGAATGTTGTTGTTTTGAAATGAAGCTCACAGTCCTCTCTCTCTCTCTCGACAGATTTGCTTGATGCTGGCAGCCACGGTGGCTCCTTCTGGAGAGAGGTAGCTTGTCAAATTTAAGACAGACAGCCGCAAGGGATTGTGTTCTGTCTTTAAAATTTCAGGGGAGAGGCGTTTGGTTCTCCTCTTCCTTAACCTGTTACTAGGGTTTGTGTGTGTGTGTATTTTACAAAAATGGCACCCATCAACCATGGAAGTCTCCACAGATAAGAAACCTATGCATTTTCCAAAGAGTAGGTGCTGGGGTTTGGAAAGGATGATGGATCAAGAACAGTCGTACGGGTTTTAATGTCTGGTTTTGTTTTATTTCATTGGCAAGTTGACAGCATCAAAATCTCAGAACCTTTACATACTTCAGCCTTGATGAAGCAGATGGATGATAGCTTACAGCAGAAACATATGGAATATATAGTTGCCGTGTGCAATCAAAGAGTGTTTGAAAGTGGTTTTAAAAGGTCTTTCTCCTTTTGCAGCCAATATGGTATATTCTGTGTAGGACTTTTACTTGCACACCCACCCACCCACCCACGGAGTGCTCAATTGGCACCAAGAGTGGTCCTAAAGCACTACTTGCTTGTCAAGTCTTCTGAATACCCTGTCCTTATATGTTAGGGGTCGGGAAGGTGCCCTTCTTCTCAGTCTTTGGTTTGCTCCTACGTTGCAACAGATGGATCCTGCTACTCCCTCCTATGGAATCTTATAGCCTTTTGGTCCTGAACCTTCTCTGTGACGCCCCCTCTCGAGGAAGCTCAAAGCCTAGCACCAAACTACAGATCCATAAGAGGTTCCCTCGGAGGAAACCAGGGTGGTCGTTGCAGTGGAATCCGACTGCAGTAATCGTTTCAGGGCAAGAACCCAGGATCATCCTTGGACTTCATAGCCCAAATAAGGATGGCGCTCTGGATCTAAGCCTCCCTGAAAGGACGCCTCTCTGTCCTTTCAGGCTGAAAGGCACTGCTGTGGGATGTGTCTACACTATATTTACAAAACGGTTTTAATATTTAGTGGACCTGATTAGGATAGGGAAGCTTTGTCACTGTGGTGCTGGCCAGGGTTGCCGATGTCTAGGTGGGCGGGCGGCTAGAGGATGAGGCAGACCAGCGAGCAACCCTGCTGGGTTCCATCTCCTTTTCACAGGGCCTGGCTGTCCCCCTTTCGGCGACGTGTCCTCCGGGATGACGAGGCACCTTAAAACGCCAAGGAGCAAAGGAATCTCCTGCGAAAGAAGAGAAGAGTAGCTGGCTATTCAAGGCGAGCAAGGGAACCCACTGGGGAGCCGGGGAGCTTCATGGACTCTGTTCTAGGTCTTGGACAGGTCAAGGCCAGCGGCCAACAGCCTGCTCTGGCAGGGATCTGGGCACAAAGACACCCCCCTCCAAAACCTGCTGTGTCTGTTTATCAGAAAGGCCGGCTTCATGGGGGTGACCTCACAAGATCTCGCTCTTGCCCAGGAGCCAACGTCAGTGTCACAGTCCTCTGGTTTTAATGGTTTTAATGTTTATCATTCACGGAACGGATCCGGCCCCGGAGGCTGGTCCCCTGGAGCCTGCCGTAGCAGCAACTTGTTCCTGGGGTGGGGTGGGGGCTCAAAATCCCCCCCCGTTCAAAGATGCTCTCCCCCCCCCCCACTCCCGGTTTCAGAGAATGAATTGGAATTGCACAAACCTTTTGAGGCTGACAATTAGAGAAGCTGCGTTGATTAGTAGGAGCCAGCTCAGCAGGAGGGTGAAGCGTGGTTGTTACATCTCCCTTGTGCCGTGCTCAGATGGCGCTCCTGACTCATTCCAAAGCTCGGCCGGTTTTTGCATGGCTGCGGAATTGAAATGCTGGCAAATTTGGGGGTAAGAAGGGGGTTGGGTGGGGGGGGAAAGCACGTCAAGGCGAACACAGCTTTCTTCCACGAAAGCTCTGGGTTTCTCACATTCACCCTTTCATCTGTTTTACTTAATCTATTTGAAAACACCCTTAATAATCATCCATTATGGCTTCAGCTGCCTGCCTCTTCACCAGAAAGTAAACATGTTCCTTTCTTTATTTCAACAACAAATGGTGTGTGTTTGTGTGTGTGTGGGAAACTCTCAGAAGTCCTCAGACTTGGAGAAGACATTCAGCCATGAACGTCAGCCTGAAGATTAAAGAGTCAAGTCTGCATAAACATATGGAAGGATAATATAGAGTTTGATGAGACCGATGAGTGACCCTCCCCTCCAACTTTTTCATGGCATGCGGAGCGGTGAGATTGAGTGGGTTTAGGGTCCAGCGCTGTGCAACCAGAGGCAGCAGGCAAACCTCGTAGAAATCACGGGTTCTGCTCTGTGCATCTCCAGGCTGACCTGAGAGCAGAAGCAGCAACCTGGGCTTTCGAGAACACCAGCTTTCTACTTCTGAAAACACAAACAGTACCTTCCTAGTTCTCAAGGCGGCATCTTAAAGGAAGCTCAAGAGGAGGGGTGCTTGGAACGCCTTGGAGTGATTTGACCAGTCTCATCGGGATTCACACGTCTTCCCTCGAAATCCCACCAATGTTTTGAACCTTCACATTCGGCCTAAAACGGTGCTTTATCCAGAACCGGCTGGTAACTTGGAGACAGCTGAAGACGCCTGGAGCGATTTCTCCCCCTGTGTCAAACCTTGTTTGGCCTCTCAAAAAAGCACTGGACATTTTGCTCAAGCAGAAAGCTCCATCTTTGACTTGAACGTTTGCTTTGAGCAAAAAGTCAGCCTCGACTCAACGCCTTTAAAAAAAAAAAAAAGGAGAGTGAGAGAGACCCCAAAACTATTAAAAAAAAAAAAGGTTTTGGGATCTCTGGGGATTTGGCCTCCTGAGCCTCCCCTTGCCTTTTCCCTGCGGGGGTGGGCCAAAAGCCAAGCTGGGGGATGTAAAAGCCGCCCCTGGTCTTTAGCAGAGGCAGTGACCGGCTCTGTTTACAAGGCCTGCATGGAAATTGAACATGCCTGCAAAGCAGAACAGCACAGCAGTGCATAAGGGAACTTTTCATGACCGTCGGGGTGTGTGTGTGGTGCTGCCTGCAGCTTTCCACCTGATGCCACCAGCGACTCCTCTGAGTTGACAGACAGGGCTGCATAAAACTGGGTTGGGAAATAAACCCTCCGTCTTTCGAAAGAAGGCCGAGCAGAGCCTTTTGAACAACTAACACCAGAAGATCAGTTTTATTCTCGTTGAAAGGTGTGGCAGAGGGGTGTGTGTGTGTGTGTGTGTGTGTTAAAGTCACTCCAGGCACTTCTTTATCACCAGGTTTGTAATAGGTTTGGAAGCTGAGTTCAGTTCCTCGATGATGGCCGTGACAATCCATATGTTAACACAGGTTTTCCCTGCCAAGCTCCCTCTGAATGTATCCAGCTGCAGATCTAGCTTGCAGGGGGATGGATTCAGAATATGGTGCCTATTCTTGTCCTCCTTTGCAGCCTGGCCCCGAACCTTTTGCTCGGCAGGGTCAGGACCAGGGGAAACACCTTTCCATGGTCGGGGGCCTTTTTTGCCCTCTCTCCAAAGGGTTGAGAATAAGGGCCACCAAGCTACCTTACCTACGGTTGCTCCTTACACCTCTGCACAGCTTTCCTTCCACTTGCTGAGGTTAATTAGATGACCCTCCCAGGGGAGGGGGGAGGGGAGAAACAGGCATGGCAAACGACACCATCCTTAATCCCATAACTCCTCTGTCAAGAATTCATCACCGGAAGAAGCCAGAAGTTTGGGCCTGTAATTTGACTGATAACAGGATCCACTGAGTGTGTGTGTGTGTAGCTTGCATTGCAAATCATTCTGGGTCCACCTTCCTGCACCCACAAACGTAACTCTGTGCTTTTGTTTCAGACTCAACCAAAAAAAAACTTGGATGCAACGGGACTGGTTTGGCTCGATTCCTTAGGAGTTTAAATGCTAATGCACACGCCTTTGAAACTTCACAACGAGTCGTCCCCCAATGTTGCCTAATGGAAATCAGAAAGTGAATTTGGGATTCCCCCCCCCCTATGAGGGGTTCGGTGGGGCACTCAGAGGATGAGACCAGTGCAATTGTGCATGTGTGTAGCAGGATCCCCCCCCCCGGTGCATCTCTGGCTCCCACGTTCTCCATCCTGCTAACGGCTTCCGACACGCAGGTTTGCTGCTGGAGTGGCTCGTTGCTGCATCATTTGCTCTCCTTTCCATCCCACCCACCCCTTCCTTCCTTTCTTCGGGGGAAACACACAAGGCCTTGAAGTGGGCAAGTGAGGCTGGCAATGATGGATTGCAGCAGGAATCCCGGAGGCGGCCGGCCTGGCCTGACAGTTAGTCGATGGAGTGAAACGGCCAGATGGAGGAGGGTGGTTCATTTTGGCACAATCCAATCACCTCCGTCGGATAACTTGTCCTCCAGGTCACCGAGACGTGTCAGAAGTCCGTTTCCACTGACGGAGGGGTCTCTCAGCTTCTCTCCCGCCTTCCAGGGTCTGGAGAAGGTGGAAATAATCCACCCTCTAGATCCAGCGGAAGCGAACCAGCTGTTCCTCTCTTGTCCCTTGCATTGGGTGGGGTTAGAGTGAAAGCAAACAAAATGTGGTGAAGAAACGGTTGCCTGAATGTACATCAATGACCCACTGACTTCCTTGGTGAAATTGTATTTGACAAACAGCTGCCTGGGCTCACCCTGGTCTGACCTTTCAGGATGGGCCACGGCCTCCCTCGATCTGTTTCTCGGTTTTGCACCATCTCCACCTTGGGCAAAACGCCACCGATTCACAGAAGCCCTCGGTCGTTCTAATCTGGTCAAGGCGATTTATTTGGGTTGCTGGTTTCTTTTTTAAAAGAAAGAAAATGGGGACAGATAATATATCCATTCTCTATCCTTCCAGATTATGCATTCTTTTCATGAGTCTGTTCGGGGAATTCAGCTGTGTGTGTGTGTGTGTGTGTGTGTGTGTGTGTGTGTGTGTGTGTGTGTGTGTGTGTGTGCACTCCTTTTCTAGGTCATATTACTTTGTGTGGCTGCTTTTGAGCTGCCAAACTAATCCTCAGCTTTGCCACAGACTTGCAATAAAAGTTTGCACCTTCGGAGGGCGTTACTGACCACTTTTTAAAACCATTCCCCCAGTGGAGGCAGTGAAGGCAGAAGGAGGCGTTCTCTGCTGTTTCTCTTGTGCTGTTGCCGTTCATGGAGACCTCTCCCGGCCCCAGCTTCCTTCCTCGATGGAGTCTCTTCATCCTCAGATTTTACTCCCTGTTATTTCCACAATGGTGCTTTTAAAGAACTCTGCAGTTAGGACTTCTACAGCTTCTCAGAAGCTTTATTTTTGGGGGGTGGAGGGGAGGGAAGTTTAAGTTCTTGGAGGAGAAGACCCAGAAGAAGTGAGCAAGTTGAGCAAGTTCTGTTGAACGTGACCAGGATCCATAAGCACTGCCGAGAATTTCCCAGAGTCAATTTAAAGAAACTGGGAAAATTCTTTTTAGGTTTCTTTTAATAATCCCAACACCAGCAAACCAAAACAAAAGTTTTCCTGAACTCTGTGCCAAGCTAGTACAAAACAAGGAGGGTAATTCAGCTCCATTCTGAACAAAGACGTTGGTGCTTCCTGTGCCTCGGAAACCGTTGGTGCCAATATGGTTGATATTCCAAAGACATGTTTTGAAAACTCTGCACAGAGATGCTTCTCAATCAGGAAAGCAGGAACGAGCAGGTTGCGTCGAATGCTTCCGAAACAGAGATGTACCAATGTGACATGGGGAAAATATTTACTCTACCGTCACTTGGCCTGCTGGAAATGTGGCAAGCCCTTGGATCTGTAAAATAGAGCTCCTGCATTTCTGCTTTCATTGGAAAATTACAGCTGTAATTTATTCTCAGCACCAACCTACTGTTTGAGTTTCATTTGCAGTCTATTCTAGGTTCTGGAGATATAATTATTGCATTTTCTGGCAGCCCCCAACTGCACGCTGCTTCACAATATGACACTTTGGGGAAGCGAAACTCAATTTGCTAACAAGGCTTGTAGGATGGATTCAATTTAACATGCTTAGTTCTCCTGTGATTAGAACTGTCCCCTGTCTGGACTGTCTGTCTGGATCGAGATCCCTGCACTTAGAGTTTGTTACTCTAGAGTCTAGACTAAAAAGGAAAGAAAGACTTTTCATGAAGACCAAGAGCCCTATTCTGGAACTCGGAGGCCTCTGCTGGCAATTCTCCTTGGTTAGGTCACACTATGGGGTTTTTCCATACCGGGATCCCTGATTGGTTGGGATTGACCATGGTATGAACCCCAGCGGTTGATCAGAATAAAAGCAAAGTAGCAGCAGCGGCTGCCAGAACAGGATTGAGACCTCTTGGAAATGGTTACCAAAAAAAAAAGATGATATTTTTCATGGGACGGGAAATATTTATTTCACAAACATGGAGCATTTTTGCAAAAAAAACAGATGAACAGAGGCTCTTTGGCAGAGCTGAAAGGTTTCGAGAAAAAGAATCTGGACCTTTCCAAGGGTTTTTTGTGGGAACCTCTTACAACTGCTGAAGGAGACTGGAGTTTAGCGAAGCCAGCACCCGAGAAAACCTCTTCCTCCTTAAGTGGTCGCTTTAGGGGCCAGAAGGGATTGTTTTAAGGTCCAGAAGGAGGCTGGGCTAATTTGCTCATATCCTCCCCAGATCTGAAATGCTGGTGTTCTGATCCCCGTTGCAAAGGATCCCAGTCATAAATGAGGGCTGCTTGGAAATAAAGGAGCAAGGTTGCATTCTGCACGCATTCAGAGGCTTGCTCCTTTTTCTTGTTCTTGTTTTCAGAGTTTGGAGTAGTGAGGTTCTTTTCGCAGGACCGCTCCAAGATTTCCTCCAGCCAGCTTCTGATTTCTGGCAACCCTAATAGGGTTTTCCAGGTCACTGAGGTGGTCGAGGAGTGGTTTACCGCTGCCACCCCACCCTGTGAATTTCCTCAGCTAAACTGGGATTTGAACCCATGATCCTGGCTCTCCTCTGAACCACCCCGTGCTCTGTTCTCTCCAGAAGCGTTGTTAAGTGGAAAGCCTTGTGCTATGGAAGCCTCGGCCCACCCTGTGGGAGGCTGGCCCATGTCCTTTGAGGCGGATTTGGTGAACACTTGATGCATTCAGGTTTGCATCGAGCTGACCTACAGCCCACGAATCTCGGAGCTCTGGGAAGAGCACCGGCTCCTCAGAGTTCGCCTCCTTGAGATTAAACAAAGAGTAATTAAAGTTAATAAACTTGGGACATCAACATGGAGTCTACTGAGGGGGAGACATTCATTAAAGCCACGGGACTCCCTCCCCCCCAATCCCTCTGCTGCATTCTTCTCCAAGAACGCCAATTAAACATCGTAAGTCTGGAAAAATGCAGAAACGGCAGAAACTCTCTTATTACTACAGGGACCCTCGTGCTCCCTCTGACTTTCAAAAAGTTGATTCAGAGTTTTTCCAGGAGACCGCTTGTGGGAGTGAACTCCCCACCTCCCCGCCAACAGGGTCCATGTCGACAGCGAGGGCCAGATCAGAGGCAGGAGACGTTCCAGCTTGGGCTGCATCCCACAGGATCCCAGGTCCAGCCCGCTCACGGGTGGTGCCACCACCAGAGGTCTGGGAGTTGCCCAGAGTAGCTCATGTTGGCCACCCTTGGGTGAGACTTGAGGACTGCAAAGGACGATGTCACAGAACCCCAGTGACATGGAAAAGAGCCGGAGGTCTCTAACGGAGCAGAGACTCTGAGGCTGTGACATGTTGTACCCCCACAGGGTTACCCAGCTGGTCCTTTATGGAGGCCCCTCCGTCGACCCCCTGGCAAAAGAGCTCGTTGGGCATTCCACTGTGTTTTGGACAAGGCAAAGTGAGTCCTCCCACAGATATTCCTTGACTACATCTCCCATCAGCCACAGCCAGAAGAGCCAATGCTGGGGAACGCAGGGAGCAACACCTGAAGGGCCGTGTTGGGTCCAGACCCACGTTGGACACGAAGTCCCCCCAAACTCACTTGCTTCTTTTTTTTAAGGGGTTGGATCAGGAAGGGTGTTTTTAAAAATGTTTTTAAAAATCCCATCCCTGCATGGTGACATTACAAAGGGCTTTGAGACTATTTCCACATTTTTTTTCTGTGAAAAATTTGCAGAATTTTTTTTTTATACACAAAACAAGCACTTTCACATTTTGTCCAAAAATTCCTCGTATTTTGTGTTCATCGCCTTGTCGTTTTCATCAAGTGCAAGTCTCCTAAAATTCAGAATGCAAAGCTTTGGCGAACCCTACCCCTCTTTTCTTTGGTTTGAAAAATCTGTGACAAAAGACAACACAAATTTCCATGCAGGATGACAAGGCATAGCCTCACAACCCTGCACAGAAGAAGAATGGGAAGAAAATGAAGAAGAAGGCTCGCAAAACACACCAAAACGGAGGCCGAGGAAGACTCCCATGCCCTGGCGTCATGAGCTCACTCTCCATGCAATACCATCTTCTGCCCCTAGTGGCGCCCAAGAGCAGAAGAGAGCGAAGGGACTGGACGTTGCCACTGACCCCTCACTGGCACAGCAGCACGTGCAAGAAAGCCGGGCTTGCGTCTCCTGGGCTTCCCTCTTATGCTGGCCAGGCCAGGTTGTCTCTGTGGCCGACGGGATTGACTGGACAGGCGGCTGCCGCTGGACAGAGGCAGAGCCACCTCCCCGTGTCCCCGACGCGCTGCCGCTGCTTCCTGGCTTTCACTCCACGCTGCAGGAGCGCTGATCCTAAGCCGTCACCTGCAATGCAGCTCTGATTTGCATACACTGTATATCTGAATACTGATCAGACGATGGAGGGGAGGAAGAGTCACTTGGAGATAATGGACCCAAAGGTGGACGGGAAAACGACACCCTCCCCTTCCCGTCAGGATTCCTAGGAGGAGAGGCATCACCCTCTTCCTTAATTCTGTTTTTTCACGTTGCAGAAAAGAGGACATCCTTATGCCATTCTTTGTCAGAAGGTGTGTGTGTGTGTGTGTGTGTGTGTGTGTGTGTGTGTGTGTGTGTGTGTGTGTGTGTGTCCACAAGCATTAAGTATCCCAGGTTTATGGGCTGCATGTTATCCTCGCCATCCGGCCGTGACGTGTGCAGATGTGCCGAAGTCTCCCAAAGTTGCCGGTTCTGAAAGAGTAAGGCCGCCTTTGGCACTTAGGCTGAGTGAGAAGCCAGGGGGGGATTTAAATGGCAGCACACGACGGTCTTGGTGTTCCTGTCCCTCCAGCACAACCCCAAACCCAACACGGCCGATGCCCATTTCGGCCCTTTGCGACAGGAGGTGTGATGATAAAGATAGCTCGTGGGGGTGGGGGAGATGCACACGAGCCCCTTGCGATCGGTGGGAAGCCTGTCCCTCAGCAGGAACTGCAATCCTGGTAAAGGAGGAGGAGGAGGAAGTGAAGTTTCGGTTTGGGTGCATCCGCTTCCCCGGGCCTTCTGTCCCCACCTGGATCAGCCAGAAGGGCTTTGCTGATGCACGGCAGTCCCCGGCGGCCCCACCCTTGGGGCATCCCCAGGACCTGCCCGCTGGTCTCCGGCCTGGACCCTGAGGTGTCAGGGAAAGGGGTGCCACGGACCCAAAGTGGCCTTTGGAAAGAGCCCATGAATGGAGAGGTTGGCCAACCTCCCCCCCGTCATCACCAGCTCAGAGCTGGAAGCCTGAGACTTTCCTTGAGCTTCCTCCTGATGGTCTCCCAGTGCCCGCGAAAGCAGCCTTTTTCTTTGGCTCCCAGCGCCTCCCAGCTACCTCTTCCCAGGGCAGCAACCCTTTCCTCCTTTCCCAGCCAGCCAGTTCTACTGCAGAGCGAAAATAGCCACTGGAATGAAGAATAAAACAATCTCCTTCTCTCTCTCTCTCTCTCTGTGTGTGTATGTGTGTGTGTGTTTATTCCTTTTTTATTATTATTGCATCCTGCAGTATCATGGAAAAGCAGATCTTCCACCTTCCAGGACTGGGCAAATTCATTTAGAACGAGGCTGTCGTTGTGGCTACAACTCTCTGTGAGGCTCTCTCCTTCCCTCCCTCCTTCCTTCTGCGTCAGGGAGCCTCTGCGCAGGAAGATAGCTCTCCCGGTGATCGTATAAAACTTTGTTTGGAAGGCAGATTTTATTTTATTTTTTAAAACATCTCAGGGATCGAAGGCCTGCCTTGCCCGAGGCAGGGCAAGAGTGCCGAATGATCCCCCGGCTGGCCCAAAGGCTAGGTGGCAGGAGGATCCGTAGGGCTGGGCAGGGAGAGCCGGAATTTGTGGAAGCTTGCGGACGATCTCTGGCTGACGCTGTGCCATAAAAGGAACTCCCCCAGCCCTGTCATTAGGATGCAAGAGGGTGCTTTATTTACAGCCTAATTAGGGATTAAATTTTAGCGCAAGATAAACGACACACTGCCGTAATTGTGCACCTCCGGGCCCAGCGGACTCTGCATCTGCCTGGGTAACTAGCGATATTTTGGGCAGATCTGCTGTCTTCCTGGCAGCCCACCAGATGAACTGCTTGGATTCCCTTTGGATCCCTGCAGGGAGGCTCCTTACCTGTTGGGCACCTTCCTGCCTTGGCGTCCGTCGGGTGCCCTGTGCAACGACTGTGAAGAAGACCTGCACCGATCCTGCTCCCTGGAAAGCAGGCCCAGAGCCGAGGCGTGGCTTGCTTTGGTGTGGCACAGGGGGAGACAGAGGGCCAAATCTCAGGTGTGCAGCACCACGGATCCTTCTGTGGTTCTAGTGACGCTCCCTCCCGCTCTACCCATGCGTCTCCCGGCCAGCCTGGCTGCAGGTCTCTGCTTCAGGGGTTTTCTGGCTTCAGATCGCCAGAGTTAGGAAAGCAGAGCCGTGGTGTTGCAAAACACCGGTAGCAGGTTGCATTAAAATCTGGGTGCATAACCAATGTGGCATCGTTTCTCCGTTGGCTTCACATTGTTCTGCACGGGTCTCATACACGTATTTGTTCTGTATTTGTCTACTATTAATCCTTATGTACCAGACATTTATTTTTAAAGAACTACTTCCTCTGAGTGAGTTCTTTGCTGTGTTAGGGCCCTTTTGGAAATATCAGTGTTCTAAAGGTTAGGAGGCCATCATAGTTTGAGGACGTCATGAGAAAACCAGGCTCTGTGGAAAAGAAAATACAGAAGGATCCCTGTATCCGTGGGGGATAGGTTCCAACAAGCCGAGGATGCTGAAGAATATGAATGATAGCAAACACTATTTTAACAGGGAATGGTATATATTGCACGGTCTCTGGTTCTCTCTAGTGGCCAGTTCTGGTAACTTTATCTTTAGACATTATATTTTTAGGATTTTTAAAAAATACTTTTTAATATTTTCAGACCATGGATAAGTGAATCAGTGGATAATGGTCCCACAGATAAGGGGATCCTACCGTAATGCTTGGAAAGAAGGCAAAATGAAAAGAGGAATCCTGAAGAAGAGATGGACAGATTCCATAAAGGAGTCCTTTGCCTTGAGTTTGAAGAACTGAGTGTGTGGGACTGTTAATGAGGGAACTTTTTGGAGGTTGGTCCCAAACTTAATATAGCTGGTTCTCAGTGAGATACTCAAGGGAGAGGTGAGCTTGTCCTGTCTCCACCTTCACTTTCTCCCCAGTGTTATGAAAAGCTTCTGTCCCCTCCCTTGGTATTCGCACCACAGGTTGGAGAAAGAGATCACAATTTAGATGGCTCATGACTCGTCGCGAGCCATCCGGAGAGCTCACTTTCCCAGCAGTCACATGCCATTTGAGGAAGTGAGTCCCAAACGGACCCAAATCTATGCTTAGCTTGGTCCTTTGTGATCCAGCCGTAGATCTTCTACTTTTTGGGGTCTGGGCTAGAGCAGTTCCCTGGCAGATGGAAGGGTGGCTTTAAGGAAGAGCGCTCCCAGCCAAGCAACCCTTCCCAGTGGGATTAGGCACATGCCTCTGGTTTCACCTTTACTCTGCCCTGGTGAATCAGGTCCCCTCTCCCAGATGCAAAGAGGCAACGTCTCCTTGAAGTTCCACCAAGATTTTATTAAGGTCTTGACGTCCAAGGAGCCACTGTGTAATGTGTTTGTGTTCAGCACATAAGAAGCCTTTCAAGCTGCATCCACTAGATTATCATCCTCCCTCACACCCCTTTCATTTCAACAGGTAGGTCATCATGATCTCCGTTGGCACCATTCTCTACCGCTTCCGTGTTGAACTCACGTTCCAGTTCTTCTGGGAAGCCGTTGATCTCCTTCCATATGGAATACTTGGCATCCCAGAGAGCTTCCACCATGTCCCACATCACAGCCTTTTCTTCCTGGAGATCTTGGTCGTTGTCCCGTAAAGCTAGGTACGCTTCCCAGAGGGCCATTTTGTCTCTGGAAATGGCCATGTCCTCTTCCCAGAAGGCCTTGTCTTTCTTCCAGAAGGCCTTGCATTCCTTCCAAAAGGTTCTGTTCTTCTCTTCCAGGCTTTCCAGTTTCTCCTGCAGGGACTTGTTCTTCTCACGCAGGCCCTTGTTGGCCTCTTGGCACTCCTTGTTCTTTAGCTGGAAGACTTTGACCGTCTCCCGGAAAGATTCGTTCCTTTTCTCGAGGGAGGCAAGTTCGTCTTCGGTCATTTTGATCTTCTCCTGGAATGCCTCGATCTTCTCCTGAAAGGCTTTCATCCTGTCCTGGAAATCGGACGTTTTTGCTTGGAAGTCTTTGATCTCTGCCATGAAAAGGTTGCTTTCTTCCAAGAAGATCTGGATCTCCTCCATGAAAACTCTGTTTTTCTCTTTGAAGGCATGGATCTCCTCCCACAAGGCCTTGATCTTGTTGTCCTCTCGGAAGGCCTTGATCTCCATCCTCAGCTCTTTACATTTCTCCCAGAAATCCTTGATTTCCTTCTGCATGGTCGTCTTCTCCTCTTTCAGGTTGCGATGGACAATCTCCTTCTGCAAGGCTGAGGGGAAGAGAGTCCCCATGTGGTGCCAGCTCTCCCGTCTGTTAGAAATAGGGGGGGCGACAACCGGGTTTTTCTCCTCTGGCGATCCTGCGTTGTTAGGGGCAAAGTTCACCCATTTTTTCTGGTTCTCCATTTGATCACAGCTGTGTGCAGAGAAACAGACGTGTGAATGGCCTAGAACAAGGGGGCATATTATCTGCTAATGGAGTGAGAGGAACATCACATTTCTCAGAGCCTGCTTCAAAGGGGCCATCATCAGCATCATCTGAGGGGGCTGAATCCCTAGGATGAATGCATTCTAGCTGGGACCCTGGAGTCTCAGATACAGAGGAGTGTAAGCCTTCAGAATGGCTCCCTGGCAACTGCCCTCACTCCAAACTGGCTGCAGCTGGGGGCTGCCTCTTGCCTTAGGCAGCAAATTGTCTTGGGCTGCCTCTGTGCTAGCACTTTGAAGTGGCAAAGTCATAGAGAAAGACAACCTTCTAAAAAGGGAATGCCAGGGACTGGACCTGCATGGTATAAGCATGCAAAGACATTGTCCTGCCATCGCACTACAGTTTCTGTCTTTGGGAATTAATTCTAGGGATGGAAGGCAGGTAGAGCAGAGAAGGGGGATTGCCAGCTAAGAGTCACATTGGCCACCTGTCAGCACCAGGATCAAAGGCAGCCTGCCTCTGAAGACCCAAGACCAATTGCAGGAGGAGATTTCTGCGCTGCTACCCAGCTTGTGAGCTTCCTTTCCTCATGCAGGCGGCCACCATAGGAAACCAAGAGTTCTTGATTAGAGAAAGCCTTTAGCCATACGCCGTCGGGCACCTCCTATGCTTTTCGGGTGATGTTCAGTGAGAAATGGATTTTGAAAGCCCCCAAGTGTTCTAGACCCATAAAATACAAAGATATGGACTCACCTGTACGTCTGCCTCCTATGATGAGGACTCTTTTGTGAAGAACTCTGTTACCATGACGGCCTGTGAATGCCAAGAAAACAGACCTAGAACCTCAGCGGATCTCTGGATCCTGTCGTCGGAATGCTGCTTTTGTGGGGGTCCTTTGGAACCAGGAGAAGGCAGGCAGCAGGATTCTCATTCCTACGACTGGTAAACCTCTGTTTTCACAAAGACAGGTTGTTAAGATGCAAAGCAAGCTACCTCAAAAGGTGAGGTGGCTGCATTTAGGGGGCAGACATAAGGGCATCTTGAAGACGGGTAGGGGGAGAGATCACGAGGGCAGCTCCCACTGAGGGTGAGCTTCAAACACCAACGACATTCTACTTTTTCCTGGAGGCAAAACCGTTCTCCTGGAAAAAATCCAACCATAAATCATGAAACTGGATTCGTTTTGGCACCCTGCTAGGATCATTTTAACCAGGATTGTTTTTGCTCTGCATTTTAAGCAAACAGAGTAATCCATGCTTCTTGGTTGGATGGGGCTGGGTCTCAGCAGAGCAATCAAATGGAGAGTGCCTTTTCCTGAATTTTATGATCCAGGTCTTGGATTGAAAAATTGCATGGTAAAGGTGTATATATTAGAGAAAGCAGGATATCAAGATCCATGCACTGAGGAAAGCAGCATAAAAACATAAATGGTAAAAACATAAATGATGACTGAATCCACGTGAAAGGCACTACATAATACACTTGTCTGTCCATCCCAAGAATCTGGGGGAATCTAAGCTGATTAAAAGAAACCAAACTAAAGTTCTTGAAGAATGGACCCATGGATATGTCCAGTAAGGAAGTAGTATATAAATAATGAGTAGCAGATGAAAATTTGATGGATAGTAGATTTCTAAGGGGGAAGAGATGGGAGAACAGGTAAAGGAAGAAGTCCTGTTATTTCCAGTGAGTTGACTTTCCTGCCCAAAATTCCAGCTGCAATGGGATGATGGCTCTGCAGGCTAGGAGAGGCTGTGGCTGGGCACCAGTAGCTATCCCTGGCAGGCGAATTGGAAGCCTCCCGGCTTCCCAGCTGCCATGGAAGGCTTTGCAGGAGGACTGCCTGGGTTCAAGCTGGGGAAGTTCAAAGAGAACATCTGGAAGGATGTTGAACTTGAGCCGGAGGTGGAGGTTGAAATGCAAATCAGCAGCTTGAACCGAGGCTGAGCAGAGGGGGTGATCAGAGAGTGCAAGCACAGGACAAGAATTATCCAATAAAGAGGCAGGCAAATAAAGAAGCAGAACCAAATACACCTCTAATGTATTAAATTAAGATGTATCTCCATGAAGTTTTTTAAACTTTTATTTCATATGCCATGGAGAGAGTTAAGGCAAAAACATAGCATGTTGGGTGGTGGTAGGTCGCCCGTCTTCACCAAGAGATTTGCCCATCTCTGTGAGCGAACGGCGGGTGTCCTGATAGCTTCCGGAGAACCTCTCCTCCCACCGGTCCAGCTCCTCCTTCCAAAGAGCCATATTTTCTTTCCACGTGCCCAGTTCTTCTTCCCACAGATCCGGTTCCGCTTGAAGCACTTTCTTGATGTCCCCAAAGAGGAGCGTGATTTTCTTCCAAAGAGTCAGGTTTCGTTCCCATAACACAGCATCTCTCCCTTTGGTGCTGTTGGAAATCTCTTGGGATTTCTGCCAGAATGCCACTAGCTTTTCTCTCCTGTCCTTGTTTTGCTTTTTAAGAGCCTCAACGGCCTCTTCCAAGAGCTGTTGCTTGTAGGAAAGATCTTTGACTTCCTGGTCCATCCAGTCTCCCGTCGCTCTCTCAACTAAGCCCAGTGATTCTGCAGGAAACGTGGGATTTCCTTGCTATGTGGGACAATTCAGGGAAAACTGTTCTCCTGGCTAAGATCTGCTGGCAGAAGGATTAAAAAAAAAATTAAAAAGGGAGGGAGGGAGAAAGTATAGGGTGAGGAAAATGCAAGGTTACGTTAAAGCCAAAACTTCTCCCAGTCCAGAGACATGTTGACTACAGAGGTATGAAATCAGAGCAATATAAGGGTAATCTTAAGCATTTTCCAACCTCCCTCGGCTGGGGCAAATTCGTTTCAACAGCTGCAGGTGTCCTGGCATTAATCTGGGTGGCTTGGTAAGATTGCATTCTGCATCAAGCAAATGGGGAACCGTGACACCAGAGCAGCTGAGCTGCAGATCAGGAAGTCTGCCGACATTTTGGTTAGGAAGTCTGCACATATTATAAAGATTGGCTCAACCCAGTGTAAAAAGGGGTTAAATCCTGCATTAGTCTAATAAAAGAACACTTGTTGGAACAAACAGGATGTGTTATAGGTAGCTTGCTCAAGTCCCTTTGACTTCAATGGATCTACAATGGTAAGGTTAAGGTTGGATTTATACTGATGTATCATTCTGAAGCACCGTGAAAACTAGAAGTGTCAAGGTTTCGTTTCTTTTTTAATTTATATGTTTTCTCCTTAGAGAAAGAGATAATTCATACAAGAAACAGCTCAAGTGGCCAAACTTTTCTTGCTCTGTAGCTCTTAACAGCAAGGAGGTAAATCATAGAGATAAATGTTCACTTCTCCCTCCCTCCCTCCCTCCCTCACTGTAAAAAACTTTCTTGGAGATGAGATTTTTGGGCTACATTTCCCAGAATTCCTCAGTCAGGATAGCCAGGCCAAACATAAAATAAAATAAAATAAAAATCTCCAGCTTGTGGCAAGGTCACCCAACACCAGCTGAGGCAGACCCCGGCCATTTGCCATGATAGAGTCTCCAGGACAGTATGACAACGACACCATCTTCTGTTGTGCAGATCAGCTGTTGTTTCCCAGCTGCTTTGTACCTTGAGTTGCCCTTGACTTCTGGGGACGAAAGCCAGAGGAACCGGGAGGCCTCCAACATGTGGACCGGATGAATCAACTCTCTTGCACCCCGTTTCTTTGGGGGCAAGGTTGATGTCAGCTGTGGGTGACTGTTGTGTCATCTTGTCCTGAGGGGAGGTGGGTCACCAGAGTGACGACTCCCGTTGGGCAAGACCAGATGGATCACACTCAATGAGACCAGGGACCGAGCTTGTTACAAGGATGTTGGTCTGAAGAACTAAGCAGACCGGTGATGGGGGAAAAGAAGGACCCTAAACAGCTGAGTGAGGACTGAAAGAGGCCATCCTGCATCACGGTGGGATATGGGTTGAATATTAGAGAACAGGGCCAATGGCCAGCCAGCTGGCTAGCACCCAGAGCAGCTCTGTTCAACTCTGCAACCTTTTATTTACATCCGCTGAATCTTCAGGGATCCCTGTCTCCTGTTCCTACAAAGAGCATCCTTTTGTCTCTCCTGCATCTCCTGGAGAGGCTTCCCCTTGGCCAACTGGCAAAGGCCCAACCCCTTGGGAAACAGCCTTTCTGCCCGTAGACTCCTTCCTTTGCTGTGACTATTCGCCTCATGGCGTGGATTCCGAGAAGCTGCCAGGGAGGCATTGCCGCCAAATGCAGGCGACGCGATTCGCCTCTCTTCCTGCGGAGGTCGTGCCAATGTTTTCCCTGCCACTCGCTGGTCTGACCTTTCAGCAAACCTTTGGGTATGGTGTTAACATATTTATCCAAGCGACCCCACTTGGGTGACATTTATCGCTTGCTGGTATCCGACTGATGCTCAACATTTAGCTCAAAAGCCTGCCTTGATGCATCGCGACACCCTACTCTATAGTCAATGAGAGGCTGTCACCGGGGGCGGTGGCGGGGGGGGGGGGGTTGTCTAGGAAATTGACTCCCCCTGACAGGGGCTGTGCGTGGGGCAGCTCTTTTCCCCAGGGCTTCCGGATCTGATCTTGGTCTGGTTGCAGCAGTAAATTGAGTTATGGTGAAAGAAAACAACACTATCTTAAGTGAGACCCCAAATCCCATCCTGACAAATCTCTGGCTTCCCAAGTGCTATGGTGCAGTTGAAATGGAGCACAATTCCATCACTTTGCAGGCCCTCTCTAGTGCCCACCATTAAAGCCTTTGGCCTTCCTGCCCAGTTAGGGTTGCTCTGGTAGTTTACTGAAAAAAATATCTGCCAATGTCTTGGTGAAGAAGCAGGAAAGAAGTAGAGCCTAAGAGTAGCAATCTACATATCAAGAAGTTCTGACTTAGAAAGTCAGGATGGGAGAGATACGTGGATCTACTGGGTTTGCTCCCTGGCTGATGCCTCCTACTAGTTCAGGCTTCCTGTCCTAAGTGTTGGCATTTAATGTCCAAGAGATGGAGGCGTCCACTCACAGAGATGACATCTAGCGTGGCCATGGGAGATCTTGCCACTCGATCTTCCTGCCCATTCCCAGGGCTAACTCCCACAAGCAAAAGCTGTTCTCCAAACAGAGACCACTGCCTTTGCAGAACACCCCTCCTTCGTATCCCAGGGCAAGCCATTCTTTGGCTGCTCTGCCAGGTGGGTAGACAACCCACCTGGCAGAGCAGCAAAAGAATTGCGGTGTAGTTTTCTTTAAAAAAAAAAAGAAAGAGAAAAGGAAAGGAATAAAATCCAATTTGGTAAACCAATGAAGGGTGCTTTGTGTGCCTCTCTTTGTAATCCCAGTAGGCTGCATCGGAGAGAGTTTATAAGATGTGTCAAAAGGCATTTGGTGGGGCATACGGCACTAAATTAAAACCCGGTTGTAAGCAATTTGCCTGCAAATACGCATTACCAGCTCCTGCCATATTAAAAGAAAGGGCCTTTTGTTTTCTCATAAGGAGGTGGGCAGATGGCCCCAGCCTTCTATTGTTGGTGGATGAGATGCCTGTCATTTCAGTGAGGGTGGGTTCAGTGGCTTATACCTTGCTTTGTGGGGCCACACACACACACACACAGAAGAGGAGGTAGTCTGAAACGTCCTCCCCTCCACTCAGAATCAATTAGGGTGATGCTGCTCGAATGGCAGGGATGGGAAATGTTGTTCCCGGGTACAGCATGCTAATTTTGTCCATCCAATTCCATGGCAACTGTTTACTTTTGCAGGGGAGATTTTTAAAGTGGCAACTGGCATTATGAAAGGACCGCTGAACCTGCTCTACCTGGAGATCTGGGCAGCTGAGAATTGAGTCTGTGGTCTGATTGGCATTGCTCCTCCAATGCAGCAGCAACAACAGGAAGGCCACCAGCTCTCCGTTAGGGGTTTCGCATGAGCCACCAGCAAGGTCCTGGGGGTTGCACCACATGTTACTGAAATAATATCTCTTTCTAGCTCTTATGTTTTCCCTCCAGGTACCCAGTTCCTTTCAAGCTCTGTGCCGGAGCTCTTTGTTTGCTAACAAAGCCTGAGTCCACCTACCTCCCCCCCCCAAAAAAGAAAACCAAGATAAATTGCACAATATAGTAACACAGAAACGGTGTCAAGACTGGATTCCCTGGAATATTCACAGAATCGGGCCGGTGGTGACTTGGTGACCGATGACATCATGGTTTTTGAGCTCAGTCTTAGGGTGGAAAGGGGTCCCATCCCCCTTTGGAGCAGAGGCTGCCTCCCTCCACGCACCCCCCGAGACCTAACCCCTTGGTCTTCTTTGTCTCTCCTTTTGTTACATTTTACACTGAGAAGGTACTCTTGAGGAACGAACGTCGTGTGGATGATGCTTTGGTCTTTAAATTGCACGTCTCCTGCTAAACATAGCACCATTCTGAGGGCGTCGGATCTTGCTCCCAAATTTTCCTTCTACTCGCAGAGGGCCTTGAATAATGCTCTCGAAAAAGGAACGCTTTCTGCAAGCGAAGGATAAGGGAGGTTTTTCAAAGAAACAAAAGCACATTTTAAACATTTTTTTTTATTTTTGCCTGCAGCACAAGCTTACAGGAGAAATTCTAGGAAGCTGCAATCTGTTCCCCTTCAAACATTTTGTATGAGGAGAAGGACACCGAGATATTTCAAGTGGATCTCAGAATATAATATATATTCCTTCCTCAATTCATCTGTTGCTGTCAAAATTATAAGACTTGGGAGCCTTGCATAGTTAAAGAAAACAATACATTATCGTTTTGAGTGTCTTCGTAGAGTTTTTTTTTGTTGTTGCTTCATTTAACAGATGGAGAACTGGCACAATCTACGTACACCTCTCTGCACTGACTCGAGAGGATTACCTCACTTGCTTACACACGATCCACCTTTGTTCCGAATGACCTCTTCTCCAGACACTGCGTCCGTTTATTCTGCTGCTCTCTGTTCGATGTTCTGCAATTAAATGGGCAGCTTTGTCCTCCCCTCTTGCCGCTTACCGAGGGGTGCCTAGAACTGGATGCGGTACTCTGGGCAAGGCCTGGCCAGAGCATAACAGAGGGATTACCCTTCCCTTGATCTGGACGCTGTACATATTTCTGGACTGGACTGAGGCCCAGAATGGCGTTTGCTGCATTTGCTGCTGCGTCACGCCACTGACTCTGCTATCCCAAACCTTCTCCATTCAGCTGCAGGAAATGAAGGGTGGCTTCTAGCAAGAGAAGGGATAATTCCCCCCCCACCCCCACATCTATCTTAATTTCTGGACTTTGCCCAGAGAGCAGTCAACCCTTATGGAGTTGCAGCAAGGATGACGGAGGTCATTAAATTAACAACCCGTATTTTAATTAGAAGGAGAGAGTAGATGCCCTTTACTTGAAGCCCAGCAGCTTGTCAATTCCACAGAAACCTGTTCCAAGATGTATCGAACGTAAACTAACCGCTGTTTTAGAAAAGAATTCTCTGCAGGTAATAAACTTGTTGAGACTTCAGAATATAAGGACGTTAACACACAACATCCCGCTTTTTGCACGCAGAATGCAAAGGGCTTTTGTGTGCGAGGGGTGTGTGTGTGGAAAGAAATTTCCTTCGCTCCACTGCGTGTCCCTGAAACCTGCACCTGGCTGTTTGGAGGGAAATCAAATGCCTTTAAAATCCACTTCCCTCTCAGTGTGTTTCCTGGCCCTTTACCTCTTGGAGGAGAGGTAAGGAGAGGCTGTGGAGAGCGCCTCGAGGGACAGAAGGAAAGAGACGTGCCCTTCCCATGTGCGGATAAAATGGACGTTGCATGAGCCTTTCCAATGTAATCCTAAAGCCTCAGCCGGCTGTGTTTGTGTCGTGAAAGGAATGGCAAGAAACTAGGTCTTGTTTAAAAGCATTTCTTCTGCCACCAAGGCCTTCTCTCTCCCAATCTGGTCTCCTCCAGATGTGTGGGAGTACAACTCCCATCATTCAACATGCTGTCTGAGGATGATGGGAGTCATAGTCCAATATGCCTGATTAAAGAAGGCTATCATCGAGCACCTGTTCTTAAAGGACTCTTCCTTCCTTCCTTCCTTCCTTCCTTCCTTCCTTCCTTCCTTCCTTCCTTCCTTCCTTCCTTCCTTCCTTCCTTCCTTCCTTCCTTCCTTCCTTCCTTCCTTCCTTCCTTCCTTCCAACGTGGTAGGAGAATATATTTGAACAGACTTGTCATCT
This sequence comes from Intellagama lesueurii, assembly GCA_037013535.1. Lineage (NCBI taxonomy): Eukaryota > Metazoa > Chordata > Lepidosauria > Squamata > Agamidae > Intellagama > Intellagama lesueurii. The sequence goes on along the minus strand of JBAJHW010000012.1, from coordinate 22,543,220 downwards.
TTGTTTAAGGAACAATCACCTCTGTGCTTCCTTCCTAGCTGAACAGACACAGGAGCCTCTCTCAAGTAAAAGGTGGCGACGAAACGACTCCCAAATTCTTGGCCCTGGGACATTAATGCAAGTCAGCCTCATTCCAAGCCAGGATCTAACAAATCAGTTTTCCTCTGGATTTTGCAAAGGGGCCTAATGAAAACGCAACAATGATGATGACCCAGACAATCCAGAATGGCCGAGGAGCCTCTTACCGAGCGTGTGGGTATTTTGTATTTTGCTGAGGCCGCCGGTTCTGAAGCACGACACAGGCCCACACAGTTGGCTTAATAGCTTTTTACCTCTTTCTGCTAAACTTGGATCCACGGCCCCTCTTTGTCCTTTTCTATATGGAGTTCCCTGTGACATGATTTATTTGGTAGCTCACGCCGAGGAGCAAATAACAGGTTTCCAGAGCAAATGGAGGCTTGATTTCCCCTTTGGTTCGGTCTGACAGCCTCTCTGCCCGCCGGCCCCCTTTCTCTTAAAAATGAGTTCCCTCCTGAGCTGTTTCCACTGTTAACCCCAAGGTTGCTTTGTAGTTGTAATAAAGGCACTTAACTTCTGCTGCATATATGTTCTCAACAGTTTAACACCGCCAGTGTTGGACTCATGAGGGCTCAATTACAGGGCTGGCGGCAGAACCAAGCTGGTGAGATGCACATCCTGAGCGGGGGGCAGCTTGCCCAGCTTCTCCTTGAAGGCATTTTCTCCACGGCTCCCCCTTGGACATCTTCAAAGTCTTCTTCTCTAGCGGTAATCCATGTCCCCAATCCTCTCCAGGAGGCTGAGAACCAGCGTTCCTTTCAAAAGACATGCTGCTGAGAGGCGTATCATATTATCGTCTTTTGAAAACCCCCATTCCTGCTCGGATCCAGTACAATTCGGTAGCTCAAGACCGTCCCCCTCCTTTGCCATGACATGCCTGTATATTCTCAGGATCTCCTCCCACCCTATCTAGTTCACGGAAGAGGCAGGCCCATCAGAAGGTCCCACGAGTGCAAGGGCAGGTCCATCTGTGCCAGTCAGATCAACCTCCTCTCCCGTCAACCTGGGCAGAACTCCGGCTGGTGAGATCCAGTCTCTTCGAACCCCTTGTCGTCAATCGGTCTGAGTCCAGACCATATCCTGTTTTACGTATATATTTCCTGCAATTTTAAAAATAAAAGGAGAAGAAGAAAGGCGGGTGAAGGGGTTGTCTTTCTGGCCACTGAGAAAAAGAAGTGGGGTTTTTTTAAAAGAAAGGAGTAGAATTGATCCCTCTTAAAGAACAGAACTATTAGCCATTTTCCAAGTATTTCTCTATTCCTTCTCATGGCCCTGATCTGTTCTCCTTTTTTATGACATCACCCAGCCTCCATGACATCATCAGCCAGCATGTTAACAGTATAGAATCATAGAGGGTTGTCCACGTTCTCTTGAAGGCCTCCAGTGCTGGAGCGCTCACCACCTCCTGAGGTCGTGGCTTCCATTGTCGTACTGCTCGAACAGTTAGGAAGTTTTTCAGGATATTCAGCCAAAATCTGGCTTCCTATAACTTGGGCCCATCATGATGTGCTCTGCCCTCTGGGATGACTGAGAGCAGATCCTCTGTGGACTATCTTTCAAGCATTTGGAAAGTGCTATCATATCATGTACATAACAACATGGCACCTTCCCTTGGTTTCTGATCGGTTGGGATCGTCTCTGGGGCTGATCGAAAAAGGCCAGCAGCAGGAGCAGTCAAGCTGGGAAGTTTCTCTCATCGGAGAAAATAGTGATAGGATTAAAAAAAAAAAAGAGAGAATATTCACACAAAGTAATGGATAGAAACATCTTCCTGCTTCCATTAAAACTACCATTTTTAACCTGAAGATTGAAAACACATGTGTCGGACCACTTTTGGGATAATCAGAATGGGGTTGTGTTATTTACCAGGTGTCTTGAGTAACTCTGTGACACTTTGTATTTTTATTGAGGCCTTTGACAAGCGAAAGGCATACTTTCCCCACTGCTAATATACAAAGCACAAAATTTTATTGGGAGTCATAAAGAAGATCATCATCTTTTACATAGGCTGGAGGGACAGATGTAAAATTCTTGTTGCGTGCATCAGCAAATATAAATAGATCTTCCCTCCCTCGTGAATCCCCCTTTGCAGAAATGTTCCAACGGAGCTGAGGCGATTCTTCTGAAGCATTCAGAAATTGTGCTTTCTTGCAAGGGTCCCTTATATAATACCGAGGCTGGGCCAATTTATCCGGAGCGCAATGTTTCAGCAGCTGGGGAAATACGAACTGAAGGCACGCCAAATGAATTCATTAGGATTTATGCTATTAAGACAAATTCATTATCCTTATTATTCTCGAAAACAATGTATAAAAATGGGGCCTTAAAAAAAAAGGGTAGAATGCTAAAGAACACCTTGGCCATAAGGGCGAAGGTGGTTGCAGCTCCCTTTGGAAAGAGGTGAGAGATGCAGTGTTGAACCAAATCTGTGCAGATGTGTTTTTCAACTGCCGTTCCTAGAATTCTCCAGGCAGCATAGGGAATTCTGGGAGTTGTAGTCCAAGATCACACCAGCGCACACCTCTAGGGCTGACCCCTTGGGCCTGTCCAGTTCCTCTTCAGTTGGGTTGAAACACTAGAGCAGAGGTTCCCAACTTTGGATCTCCAGATGTTCTTGGACTACAACTGCCAGAAATCCTGGTTGGCACAGCTAGAGGTGAAAGTTTCTGGACGTTTTAGTCCAAGAACATCTGGAGATCCAAGTTTGGGATAAGGGATTGCATAAAACGTTGACTTAAAATTTATGGGCCAAATTTTAATCCCATACCAAATATCGCTGGAGTTTAAGAGTGGGCAAAAAGGCAAATCCAGGCAGAAGTCAGACAGATGCAGACAGCAGCTCCCAGGCATGTGATGAGAGCTTTATCCTCATCATTTGCTCTTCACGGAAGGTGCTGTTTAGCATTATATATTGTTCCATTGCTCTTAATGTTTATATATTTTCATCTCTAAAATGCCCAGACCCTTTTCTAGAAGGGGAAAAAAAACACCCAAGGGATAGAAACTGTCCTCATCGTCCCTATCATCGCCATCATCCTATCATCCGCCTGGATCTGTAAACTTTTACTGGTTCCATTGTTCAGCTCATAATCTGGGTGGAGTTCATGAAATGGGTAGAGCGTGTATTAGACTCAGAGTTAAGATCACACTTGTTTGCTTCCTCAACTATTTTAGATGGAAGCAGGGAACATTCCCTTCCAGGCATAAGCAATTGATCATTGCTTCTTCTTTTCAAAATTACTCCAAATTGTAAAATTACCATTTCATACCACTTTTTTTTTTAAAAAAAACATTGCTCCTTGAAATAGCTCAAGCGGCACCTCTAACCTGATTTAGTAATAGGCCAGTGTATTTAAATGTAATTGATTACGCCATTAAAAAGGCAAGTGATTAATCAACTGACACCTTAGGAGAAATATTGCCGCCAGGATATTTTCATAGTTGAAACGGGGGTAGCTGGCTGACAGAGGGGGAGAGCAACACAGCCCTCTCTTGATAGCCGTGTTCCAGTGTTTCTAGGCCTTGGTGAGAGGATGATCCGCAAGAGACAAACATTGTGATGAATCTTTTCAATTCTGCTGCCGCCTTGCCTGGCGGGAGACTCTCTCTGGGTGCCTGACCTGCTGTGTTTGCACGCCCCTCCCTGGTGCTCAGCAAGCAGGATCAAAGTCCTGCCAAGGCAGCAGCGCCTCTTTCTTCCCTCTTAAGAAGTCTCCTAACAATGAAAGCGGGTTCCGTTCCCCCGGCCTTCTTCCTTCCTTGCATTCCGATGCGATATGTTGAGCTTCTCACTTGCTTTAAAATAGAGCTTGGGCTTCTTAACTTTCGTGGAGGGAGCAGATCTGGGTGCAAGGAGGGATCAGCTTTCTGCATGGAACAGCCGGGATGAAAAACAGAAGCGCAGGCCTCTTGGCTCATACTGGCCTGAACCCTGTTCTTGCCTTAGTAAATCACATTAAAGGAGGCTCCTTGAATTAATGGGGATTTAGTGAGTCAACACATAGAGTCATGGAATAATGGAGCTGGAAGGGACCTAGAAGGCCATTGGGTCCAACCCACCTGCTCAAGGCAGGAATCCAACTCAAAGCAGATCTGACAAGTGGTGGTCCAATTTCTTCTTGAATGCCTCCAGCATTGGAGCACTCACCACCTCCCGAGGTCATGGGTCCCATTGTTGTACTGCTCAAACAGTTAGGAAGTTTTTCCTGATATTCAGCCTAAAATGTAGGCTTCCTGTCACTTGAGCCCATTAATACATGTCTGGGATGTGGGAGGACAGATCCTACCCCTCCTCTCTAGGACTGCCTTTCAAGTATTTGAACAGTGCTGTCCTATCACCCCCCCTGTCTTCTTCTCTCAAGGCTAAACATGCCCATTTCCTTCAGTCTTTCCTCATAGGGCTTGGTTTCCAGTCCCCTGATCCTCTTTGTTGCCCGCCTCTGAACTTGCTTCAGTTTGCAGGCATCCTTCTTAAAGTGTGGTATCCAGAACTGGACACAATAACTCAAGAGGAGGCCTAAGGAATGCTCCTCCACACATTCCTTTGATTCAAATCAGCCTACTCTAGTTGTGACTGACTTTAGTATAGTACATCACAGTTAGAATAGGCCTATTTGAATCAATGGAAATTATGAAGAAGTAGACTCACTAAATCCCCATGAATTCAATGGACCAACTCTAGTGCAATTTACTACTCAAAGTAGCAGGATCTGGGCCATTGTTTACATCCCTGCTATAAGCTGGAGATGGGCACTCTCTTCTCCATAAGAGCCTGGCTCAATTTCTGGCAGACTTGAGGGACCATCTTTGGCTGAGGAGGGTGGAAGACGGACAGAGTGATAAGACAACCAGATTTTAGCTCAAATATTCCTACTGCCACTGACAAAACCATGGAGAGGCTTTTCAGCTTTCCCAGAATCTGCCTAACCCATACAAAAGCTGGAGAGCCCCCCATTGATGATGTCATGGGGCAAAAGTTGGAGCTAACTGGGAATTCCAAGAGGGCTGGATTGGCCCCGGGATTGAAGTACCTGACTCCTGCAGTCTAGCCTGACCGGCCATGTTGACTGGGAGATTCTGGGCATTGTAGTCCAATCCCTCCCCCCTTAATGTCCCCAGACTCTTCTCTGTCTGCAAAGGGTTTTTCTGAGCAGGCTGAACATTTAGGCTCATCTTAGGAAACTGGTTTAAAGGATAGAAGCTGGGGAGAAAGAGCTGCCCCTTCCTGTTTCCCCCACTTTGCTGGCAGAAGCCCTCCAGAAGATTGCAGCAATGAGACCTTCCACTCTTGGAGGAGTGAGCCTCCTCCTCCTCCTTTTTTTTGGCCCAGAGAGGCTTAACAGGTGGGATTTCACTGTGGGTCTCTGCCAAAATAAAGGGAAATACAGATCTAATTGCCCTCTTTGTGTGATGTATCGCTAGTGGCAGACGCAGAACGTCACCACTGATTTTTGTAACCTGCAAGACATGCGTCAGAGGTAGCCTTTCTGTGTCTGCACATGAACGTTTACTCGAGTCCCCCTGCGGTTTGAGGTCCTTCAATGCAACAGCTACGAGACGGAAGCAAAACAGCTGCAAGACAAGGGAGAAAACCTAGCAAAAAGGAGGAAACAACCCCTAAATCTATTGTAGTAGGAGAGAGAGAGAGAAATAATAATAGCACTCCCATGAAGGAGGAATGGTGTGTGTGTGTGTGTGTTTAGAAGCGCAGGTAGAAATGTCAGCAGCATTTCCCTCTGGAAGATTTAAAGGTCAAATCCGGGTTGGGAAGAGAACTTTGTACAGCAAACCATCAAATTTGCTCCGTGCCTTTTGCAGGAACGGCCCTCACTTCCGCCTGTTGACCGTGACCCTTGTTTCAGGTGAATGCTCACATACCACCAAAAGCAGGGGAGACAGAAAGGTCGCCTCTTGGCATTTCGCATTCCTCGCTTTGGGTCTTTTCCTTTCCGGGAGGGAGAGAGTGTCCCCAGAGGGACCAGCTCCAGTTTTGACACACGGCCAGGTCCTGTAGGCGCTGCGTGGAAGCTGACCCTCGGCCGCAAAGACCCCGCTTGCCTTGTTCGACTCGTCAGACGCAGCAATGAAACATTTAGAGCGAGGCCTCAACCTGGAAATGCAGAGCTCAAATCGATTGGCAAACATGATTTTTTTCTTCTTCTTTTGGCACTCAGTTGGACGTCCGGGCTTCATTCCCTTTATAAATATTCAGCTGTCAAAGCAAAGTTGTTGAGAATATTCTTATTGCACATACATCTGGGTTCTGCACTGAAATGACAGCGAGTTGAAAGCTTACACCACAATAGACCAGTCACTCTTTAAGAAGTGGCTTGGCTCTTTTGTAGAACATCCCGGCTTTCTCCTTTTCTGGGAAGCAGATACACCCAGATGTGCTTCGACGGTTGCATAAGTTGCGTTCATAAAGAGACCTTGGATTAAAAATTCAGCGTCCCATTAGCGGCATATACTCTCAGGATCTCTGACCTCATTAAAAGGGAATGCAGCTGCTAAGTGACTAATGCACGTCAAATTGGACATTTTTCTCTTTTCCTCTCTCAGCATTTTCTCGGGTGCTGCAGGGATTGTGACCTCGTAGTGTCCACTCCAAGATGCACGGTCCTCTGGGGCTGGAGAACATCGGGTAGAGCCAGAGGGGACAGCCTCCAGAGGGGTTAGAGGCTGCTCGGACGTTGGCACACATGCCGAACCCCATACCCTTCTTCCACAACCCTACCAAATTTTGCCTCTCTCTCTCTCTCTCTCTCTCTCTCTCTCTGTGTTTGTGTTTGTGTGTGTGGTTTGGTTTTGCACAGGGCTCTTGTATTTCCTGTTGAAATAAAAGGATGGAGCCGTGTGGCATTCCTCCCTTTCTATTTCTATTCTTGCATTTGTATGTTCTGGCGATAGCATATTTCTGCCTCTGGCTTGCCATCTCTAACATTTATTTATTTTTTTGGAGTGGCGATTAGGGTGGAACCGAAATCCAGAATATGGGAAATATTAAATCACAGACAAGAAGCCCGGCAATTGTCAAAGCTGCCACTAACAGGAAGCTGAATATATGCAGCTGGTTTACTAGACCTGTGGAAGTCACTACCATGCACACATCAGGATGAAAAGACACAGGGAAACTGGAAACGTCGGAAGAAGTGGACTTGTCCTCAAAGGCTCACATTAAAACATAGCAGTTAGTCCTTAAGGCTTGACATTTCAGAAGAAAATTTGGAAAAGTGTGACCTTTGCTTAAGCAAGAGGCCAGTGAAGCCCCAGGTATCAAAAAGACTAGGTAGGGCTCCATTTCCAAAGCACCCCCCTTTTGCCTTCTCCTTGACACCCCAGTATTTCAAGGTTTGTAACCTATGTTCCCAGGAAGTTCTGGGAAGAAACTGCCAGCCTCCAGCATGAGACATGAGGAACTCCTGTCAGGGACGGTCAGCAACCCCTGCACCAGCCCAGAGTGGGTCAAGCATGGCCCATGTGCCACAAAGCTGTTCTTGGCTGAGGGACCCAACCCGCCCATGCTAAAGGATCTGTGACCTAAAGCATCGCTGGGATCCTTTAGCGTCATATTTCAGTTCAGGTAAAACAGGAGAATTTCTTGGTGGCCAAAGTTCAAAGCTTCCTTCTCGTGATAAATCCCAGTTCGTAAGTCCTGGAGGTGTATTAATTCTCTCTCTCTCTCCTTTTTTTTTAAAAAGTGAAACTATTGGACAGTACACTTTTTAAGTGATTTCTTCCAGTGATTAAGATTAATGAAGGTGTTTCTCAGTTTCAAATGTTCAGAACGGTTATCAGCTTCAGGTCCTGTTCAGCCGCAGTATATCTCCTTTCCCCCTCTCCTCGGTTTTTGTTGCAAGGGAGAATTTATGGCAGCCCGAAGGAGGAATCTTCCACAAATGAGAAAGGTTATTAATTTTTTTTTAAAAAAAGCAATACTTTGACATCAAATGTAATATTGAAACGCCTCCCGTTCCCTGTGTTTAACTCCGGTTGGCCAAATTGACTTTGCCGGCTCGTAATCGCTCTGAACTACTCCCTTATTTCATTTGCTGCATGAAGTGAGATTTTAGGCTGACGGCCCGTTAAATCTAAGTCATTTTCTAATTACAGGAGCAGGGGAGGGAGCAGGCAAAGATCTTCATTAATCATAATGGCAATTGTAAGCAGGAATACGTGAGCATAGACGTTCACAACTGTATTTTTAAAATATTAGGGCAAAAGCAGATGAAGACATGGGGAAAACGAGGTGTTTTTTTTGTGTCCCTCTCTGGGGTCCAGTGTGGCCTGTGGAAGTCAAAGGGTCTGAACTTACCCATCGCTGTTCAAATGCCCCTCCTGCCTCTCGGGAAAGGATGACTTGCGGATGCTGAAAACCATGTACTGGGTTTTTAGCCTTTGCAACCAGCTTTCTAGAGGCATCTTTATTATGGTCTCCTAAAGTTCTTGTTCTGTGCCTTCAACTCACTTCCCAACATACAGTAACCCTAGCAGGGCATTCAAGATAAGCAAGATATTTAAGGAGTGGTCTTGCCTTCTCCTTCCCCAAATGGGTTTCCAGAGCCAAGTGGAGATTCGAACCCAGGTCTCCCTGGTCTGTCCCTCTAACCGCTGTCCCATCCTGTCTCTTTTCTAAAGTAGATTCCATTTCCATAAGCAGATTTCCTTCCAAGGAAACATGTTTCGTATCTGGGGTTATTCGCCGGCTGCTGTTTGAGCGAACAAGACGATCCAGTGAATTAGCCTCTCCAGTGAGTCTATAAGGTTCTCAACACGTAGCCCTCCCCACATCCCAAATCATGGCAGAGTTTCTCCATCTGAAGATCAATGCCCTGATTTGTTGTTCTGTACAGTTACAGAGAGCAGAAGCAGCTGGAATGAATAATCAGCCCTCCTCTCATCCTCGCTCTCTTATCTATCTGATTGTCAGTGAGAGCACATTTCCAAAATGATCCCCCGGCAGTCGAACTTTTAATAAGCCTCTCCCAGATCCATTGCAGCTTTCATGATGCGGTCTTCCAGAACAGGTTGGCTGGTGGATTTGGCTTCCGGCTGCTTTGATGGTTAAGTACCCATGTTTGTGTTTATGTTGTGTGTGATCTGACATCCCAGAGGAGCTTGGAAGGTGAGACAGGAAGCTTCTGGGTCAGATCTTCCTTTGGCTCCTTGGAACTTGCCTTAGGAAACCCATGCTTTCCAAGTTCCTGTTTTCCATCATAATACAGGCCTTAGGGAATCTGCCCTTTCCCAGGTAAAATCCATGCTTCCTGAACTGTCATTTCCTGTAATAACAGGAATGTCACGCTTTCTCAGCTACAGTGGGAAATGGCTCTCCTAAGGCTTAGCGACCGGCCATGTGGTCTTTAAGTCAAAAGAGACTTGCATTTTGGGTCCAAAACACTTTGACCCGACCTTCTCTCCAAATCAGGGACCCACGTTGCAGCCTAACACCTCTGAACAGGGCAGGGCTAAGGCCAATTCCATGCGGTCCCTAGAGCATCTTATAGCAGAGCTGAAGGACCTCGGGCTGTGAAAAGCCTACCAAGAAAAGGCACACTGGGGAGGATGGGCTTTGTAGTTTCACACTCCTCGACAGGATGAGCTTTAGGGAGGGCAGATCCAGCCTGCAGCTGCTTCTTCTGCACTGGGCACAATAGTGGTTTTCCATTTCTGGAAATCAAGGTTTTTTTGTAGCTCTGCAAATTCTTTTAAACTGGGAATGCTGGGGATGGAGTCGGGAGGCGGCTTATGCCCCCGGAAGCTGTGCTGGGCTGCAGAGTTCCTTGCACGTCATTCCAAATCATCGCCTGCCGTGAGGGTTGCATTCCCCAGGAGAGGTTGCATTCCCTGGCAGCCACCTCGAGAAACCTTTGGGGTCATCCCAGCTTCTCCCAAACGGGAGCCAAGCCCCGCTTCAGGTGAAGTTTCTGCAGGGCAAATGGATCCTGTCAGGAGATAAATGGCCTCTAGGAGATCGGATCAGTGTCTCTCCACCTACACGGAGGAAGCCACGAGATGATTGATGCTTCCCTGGCAGACAAGGTGAGATTAAGATTTATGGAGGAGAATAAAACCTCTCTTCCCCCAAACAGCCAGCGGTCATGTTGGCTGTTAATGCTTCTTTTGATCAATAACCCAGACCCTGTGGCGGTTTTGTTTTTCTCTTCTTATTGTTTTCCTCTGATTTTATGCATCATTTAATTTTTTAAAAGTTAGTTTGTGTTCCACCCAGAGAACTTTCGTCCTTGGGTGATCTAAAAGTTTGCCAAATCCTTAACTAGAAACCAAGCTTGCCGCTTCTGCCTCTTTCTGGATTGTATCCAGAACGTCAAGAATCCTCTCCTTTGGTCTGGGGCTCCCAGGATCTCACCACCAGCGTGGCCAAGGTCTAGGCTGATTGGGGGATTCTGGGACTTGTAGTCTGCCGAAGTCCCTTTTGCAAGTGCTGACTTTACTACAATTAAATACACATGCTCTCACCTCTGGTGTGTCTGAGTGGAGACGTTTCAAGGGAAATGAGCAGACTTTGGAAACCGGGTGAGAATAATTGATTTTCCTCTCTTCCTGTTGGTTGAGATAACACAAGAAATAGGTAAGGTGATAATATACAGAAGACGTGGGAAATGTAAGCCAGTCCTGTAAATCCCCCCTTGATGTGGCTGCTGGAGCCTGGGATCAATGCTCATAGATAACAGGGAAGCTCTGTGTGTGCTCCCCGGTGAAAGATATTTGTCTGTGGAACCTGTTTATTCAGTACATTTATTAGTCACTTTTCTCTTCCTGCGTCGGAAGGGGTGTGCATAAAGCCGAGACAAATAAAGTCAAACAGTGACACTTGAAAACTTGGAAGAGTATAAAAAGAGAGAGAAAGAAAAGTTTCAGGAAAATAGAAAAGCAGCAAATGAAAGAAATGGTGAAGTTTCTAAAATCAGACAAAAGCGTAAGAGCATTGTATATGGGGAATATGGGGGGGGGGGGGGAAGAGACAGGGACAGCACTTTGCAAATACTTGAAAGGTAGTCCTACAGAGGAAGGACAGGATCTGTTCTCCATCATCCCTGAGTGCCGGACACGCAACAATGGGCTCAAGTTACAGGAAATCAGATTCAGATGAATGTCAGGAAAAAAAAACCTGCTAATTGTTTCAGCAGTAGGATGATGAAACCCATGACCTCGGGAGTGCTGGGATGCTGGAGGCCTTCAAGATAAAATGGGACCACCCTCGGTCAGATCTGCTTTGAGTTCTATTCCTGCCTTGAGCAGGGGGTTTGGACTTGATGGCCTTCGAGGCCCCTTCCAACGCCATGATTCTGGGATTCCATATTTGTGCATGCCACAATGCAACAGGCAGATGAACAGACTGGTGATGGCCGAAGCACATCCTGTTTGGAGGGGAAGGCGGCGTTATGGTCTGTTTCTCCCTTGCTAAAGAGGCCCAGCAGGGCCATCCCGGCTCCCTTTCCATCCTCTAAGGGGTGTGTGTGTGCCACAGTGGTGCTCAGGTGGCCAAGCCAGGGGTGGAAAGGACCTGACTTTGATGGACAATTATAATTTTGGTTAGGAAGAGGATTCAGGAAGTACAAGAGAGAGACACACAGAAAAGGAGTTTGGACTTACATACCATGGCATAATAATATCCATTAAAAAAACCAAAAAAACCCAGTGAGCTCCTTTCTCTGGATAAATGCACCATGCTATAAATGGTTCAGGAGAGGGTGTCCTTTTAAATGATAATGGGGAGGTTGCTGGAACCTTATGTAAGGGAGATTTGTCTTGTCTGGACAGGCAGAAAGAAACCGCAAATCAATTCCAGGTTTTATTAGAGAGAACGTAATTCTACATCAGTCACATGCAGGCCTTTGGCCAAGAAAGAGGTTTCTATGAATAATTTTAGAATGGGTTTTCAGATGGGCGAGATCAGAGATGGTGGCTTGCGACAGAAAGGAGCTATTATGGGAAACGCGGAGAAGCTACTGGCGAATGAAAAGAAGGAGGCTGAATGGATTCCCAGTTAAGGACGACTTTATCATCCATCTCTTTATTTTAGACTTGATCCACAGACTTCTTCGAGGCTGGAGGACGGCAGATGCCTGGGAAAGGTGCCATGATTAAATTAAGCCAAACGTGACGTTCCTGTAAGGGAGGCCAGCAAGAATCTGGGGGAATCTGGGGCCCATTACTAGATGGCCAGCGCTCCGCAGGGTTGGGGACCCCCACCCCGGTGTCACTTCAAAGATACAGTGGTGGGATCTGAGCTGGCCAGCGACAGGCCAAGGGCACTGAGCAGCTGCTTACAGTCTCTGCATCCTACAATGAATGAACCTTGCCTGCATTTTGCTTTTCAATCCAACAGCTGGCATGTATAAAGGAAATGTCACGTCTCTCCTTTAAAAAAAATAAAAAAAATTGGCAAAAGCAAAAGCGGTGAGGAGTGAATTGAACAGGATCAGGACCAGGCTGGGTTACGTTCTGTTTCTCCTTCCTTGCAAAATATTTACTTGATGTTTGGTGCTGGAGCAGAGCTCAGGTGGGGGAATCTGCAAGTGGATCTGTGACAGCAGGTCCCATGCATGGGAGGAGGTGACTGGGGCACCAAGGCGGGGGCGGGGGGGGGGGGTGTTAAGCGCAAACAGCCCTCTGCGCAGCCCGATTAAAAATTCCATTATGCCGCCAAAGGTCAAAACGCCTTTAATGCTAAGGTGAGACCTTCACTGCTAGTCTCCGAAATTTAATTTTGCTCCTGTAATTCTGATCATTCCCAGGCTAATCTGCCTGTTCGGTGAGCTGCGAATGAATTGATGGAAGCTGCTTCGCTCCCCTCGTCACGTTTTCCAGCCGGCTTCGCCAGCGAGCAAAAGGGTTTGCGGAGAAAATCGATAGAATAGGGGGGGGGAAAGGCAGTTTCAGCTCTCTGCAGACCTTGTGCAGACTAGATTATCTTTCCTGCAGGATATTTTAATAGAAAACAACTTCAGCAACAGACCTGAACTTGGGAACCCCCAGTTGGTTGCCAGTGTTGCCGCGACAGCCTTCTCCTCACCGTCTGACACAGTAGACATACAAACATGTTTGTGTTGAATCAGCAAGCCTGAGCTCCAGAAATTTCAAAACAAAACGAAAGGATTTTTCTCCCCTTAGGATCCTTGTGGTGCAGTGGTTAAACTGCAGTACTGCAGTGAAGACTCTGCTCACAATCCAGGTTCAATCCCAGCCTTCCATCCTTCTGAGGTCAATAAATTGAGTGCCCAACTCACCGGGGGGTGTGTGTGTGTGGGCAATGTGCAGCCTGCGTAATTAAATTGTAAACCACTCAGAGAGTGCTTTCAGTCCTATGGGGCGCCATATAAGCAGCACACTTTGCTTTTACTCAAGCAGTTTACTCAAGGAAAAAAAAAAACATTAGATTTCTCCGGAATCTCAGCTGATACTCAGATTTAGGTCAACGCTAGATCTACATCTTGTACCAGTGAGATGCCATGTTGGCCACGGAAGAAGGCCTTAAAGCTAAATGGTGGCAGTCAGGGAAGAGTACGGGATTAAACCTTCTCTAAATCCAGAAACTCAGTCCTCTTGTGCAGACCACTAAACCTTTCTGCAAGTGGCAGTGTCTGGAGATGGAGCAACCCGGCCGTTCCTGATTCTAGTGCAGCCCAGTAAACTGAGGATTTAAATACAGCTCAAGTGAGTCTCCACAGAGTCGTTTCACACCTCACAAACCGGTCTGGATCTGACCAAACCGAGCGGTTCCACAGGCCACGTTGAGCCAGTCCACACTCTTCCAACTGCAAGTGGTTGTTACTGGTTGAGTTCATTCTGGGCGGGGAGAAGCAGGAGAGGTAGGAGCCCGGCTCCTGCAGCCTCTGCTCTACCACTGTCCATGGCGGAGCGTGTTTCTTTCGGTTTTAGTTCTCTTAGATTTCGTGCCTGAGAAGAACCCTTCCTTGAAATTTAATTTAGGCAAAGTCCGACCTCGGGCTGGGAAGAGGAAGTTGCAGGTGAAGCTATTCCGGTAGCTGTATCTCAGCGAGTTCTCTGTGCCTCCAGAATTCTGGTTGTCATTCAAAAGCCAAACCACCTGAGATGTGAATTGTGCTATTTTGCACAATTTGTGCAAAAACTTTTGCTTTTTCAACCTCCATAGCATGTGCTATTGAGGGTGAGAACAGGCAACCCAGACTGGAGGGGAACTGGGTCAAACGGGTGAGGAAATACTCTGCACTGGGAGAAAACTGTACACAGAGAGGTAAAATTGTGTGTGTGTGTGTCCCTATTGCACAGCTATGTACAAAAAATAAATAAAAAATAAAGCTCAAGAATCCCAAGGACAGAACGATGGCCGTCGAAGTGGGAACAGACTGCTACAAGGATCAAGTGAGGCCTTATTCGGTGCCATTTTTAACCCCTCAGAGCTTTGCCAGACATGAGACGTGCCGGCCTCATCCTTCCCACTTCCAGGGACGAAGGCTTTCAAGGAGAGAAGGACTGCTCACCCAGCCTGGCTCCCCTTGTGCAGGAACGCTTGAACGGCCATCCAGACTCTTTCTCTCCCCCCTCCCCCCCCCGCCGCCTCTCCCTTCTCACTTATTTTCTTCTCCTTCACCCTCAGTCCACGTTTCTTCGCTTCAGACATGGGGGGGGGGGGGGGACAGGCTTTCAAGTTCACCATACACTGAATGTCAGGGGAAGAACACAAACATCCAGACTGCCAGGTTAAATGGGTGTTATTTTTTCTTGACGGTGACATGGCTAGCTTGTCAAAACTTGTACATCAATATATCTTTCTTTCTTTCTTTCTTTCTTTCTTTCTTTCTTTCTTTCTTTCTTTCTTTCTTTCTTTCTTTCTTTCTTTCTTTCTTTCTTTCTTTCTTTCTTTCTATCCATCATCAACTCCTTCCTTCCTTCCTTCCTTCCTTCCTTCCTTCCTTCCTTCCTTCCTTCCTTCCTTCCTTCCTTCCTTCCTTCCTTCCTTCCTTCCTTCCTTCCTTCCTTCCTTCCTTCCTTCCTTCCTTCCTTCCCCTTCCTTCCTCTCTCTCTCTTTCTTTCTGCCTGAGGAGAGCCACATGCAAGAAGGTTCATTGCCTCCAAACAGTTCCTCTATCAGCAAAACTAGCATGACAAGGAGAATATTCAGACTCTGACACCCTTCTCCCTGACATTTATCTAGGCAGAGATCTCTCTTGCTATCTTTGTTGCAGAGTTTTGGTTAAATTTTTGGTTAAATTCCTCTAGCTGCACAGCAGAAGTGCAGGGATTTAAAGAGCAGAATAGATTCAGAATAGTTTCCCAGATTAGTCCACCCCTTTTCTCATTAACTGGCACTTACAGTCTCAATAACTCATGCTGAGACATTAGGAGGAGAGAAAAAAAGGTTTCATTACTGACAATCGAACAGATCAAACAGCAAGCTGAAAAACATGACTGCTTTCAACAACAGACTCACTGTTTTCAACAGACTAAGGTGGGGAAAAAGCACTGAGCAGAAAGGCAGGACTCTGTTTGAATCCAGAGGCAGGGAAAGAATGATTGGTTACTGCTGGAGAGATTGACAGTCACCCCAGCCCAGAAAGTTCCCTCCCAGCCACACCTACTAAAGGCTGCCTGCAGGGTTGCAAAAACACCAACAATCTTTATTATGGAGGATATTCAATAAGCATTCAATAATGCAGCCTTCCCAACCCAGAAGCTGGGAAGGTGGCAGCAGCAAGCCAGCATTAGGAATCTGTAGCCGGTTATTTATGAACGGAGGCAGAAAGTCTGGAGGCTCGCCCTTGGTAGGCGTACGGGTGGACTCCTGTTCCCCATCAGCCTTTTGATTCACTCTCCATCACTGCCACCACCTGCTCTGACCTCTTCTCCAGCCTCGATGCATCCAGCCAGGCCTGAGGAAACGTTGCCCTGTTGGAGGAGGACCAACTGGCCACCCTTTTCACAGCTGGACTTTCCCCACTTTCCAGCCTCTCACATCCAAGGAACCAGAAGGCTTCCAGCCAAAACTTGTCCTGCAAATATCGAGAAGATCTCTGAGGCATCGTGGAAAATTTCAGCCTTTATGCATCATATGGAAATTGCGATCCCGGAATGACTGTTTTTTCTTCTTCTTCTTTTGCATGCCCATGGCTTAATAATACAGGAGCAGCTTCTTCTGGACAAAGAGTGTTCTAATTAGTTTCCAAAAACCTCCTTCGAGTGCACGAGGCCGATATTCATAACTGGGGGGAAAAAAAGGCGAGGTTAAATCAGGTCTCACTCCTGACGAGAACAATAGCCCCCCAAAATCCAGAAAGGTTGGAGAGCAGCGAAAAATAGCAAGCAGATGGGCTTTGAATGTCTTCCTTTGGGGCACATGTCATTCTTGACAATCCATACGGATCTCTGCTTAGGATCCAGACGAGAAGAAAGCAAACGCTGTTTGTGTGCAGTGGCAAGAGGCCAAAGCTGAGAGCATCGCTTGGGGAGATGTTTATAAGCTCTGAAAGATTTCCAGAAACAGAAAGTATTTTAGTTGCATGTCTTTATTTCTGTCAAAATAAATCTTAAGCAAATGCTACAAAATATTCGGGCAACTGATGACATTTTCAAGCTCTCTCTCTCTCTCTCTCTCTCTCTCTCTCTCTCTCTCACACACACACACACACACACACCCTTAGTGTAGGTTTAAGCTAGTCCAAAAGTGAGGGAATGATGCTAATAATCTTAATATCTTATGAGAGTATGAGTCTAATGGATTATTACTAACGGAGGTGATTTCGAAAAAAACAATTAAGGAAACCATCTCCTAAGGCAATCATCATCAGTTAGCCACAATGAAAACTGAATGGATGCTACAGGAGGCGAACAGAACAGGTTGGAAAAGCAAGAGGCACATTTTTACCTCTGCATCTGACATAAAAGTCGCTCTCCTAGGTTAGAGATACAAATCATGCCAAACCCTTTAATTTTTATTGATTTTGCATTTCTAAACCAACATCCCTTGGGCACAGAGGGAAGAAAGAAACTCTAAGATCTAAAATAGATCAAACATCGACACACTTCGTTGAGTTGCATTGTGCTGACACAGAGCTGATTCTCTTGGCTGGAAATGTGGAGAGCTAAATTGGAATGGCCACATCAAATATGCAGGAGGCCAAAAATATGACACATGGAGTGCGCATGGAGAAGGAGGTGCCCTAAACATGGCCAGGGGAGGGAGCCAATTTCTGCCTCTCCGGAGTTAAGGGAAGCAAGGAAGAGAAGGCTCTCCAGACCTGGAGTTTCTTGAAGGGAACTGTGCCCTCATCCCTGCTATAAATTGGGGAGGGGAAGGTGTAGCGAAGCACACCTGTTGGATTACAACATTCGCGGTCACTTACCATGGTCTCTGCTGCAGGGAATGAACAGCATAAAAACATGGCTAAGGCAACCGGAGAAGGAGCTAGCCACTCATTGCCCCTCTCATGGCCAAAGAGTTTGACCCTCATGGTCAGAGGAGGGCTCTGAGCAGAAGAAAGACCACATCCAGCAATAATGTCCAAGAAAAAGCTCTACCAGTGCCTGCCATGGGAGAGGAACTCTGGCGGCTTTGCCTGCACAGCATGAGGAGGTCCCCGTTCCCTGCTGCTCCCCTGACTATTGTCAGCAGCACCAAGAATGCCCTTTTTTGATGCCCACACCTGCAGGATCAATCCTGCCTCCTTCCGTTTCCTCCAAGATGATGCCACTGGGAACTCTAAAAGCAGGTCTCCTGTGAGCTCCGACTGGCTCCCGCTCATGGCTGGCACAAGGTTGTGCCAGGGTGCCTTTAAGCGCTCTCCAACTCCACCGGGAGCTGGCCGTGGTGCTGAATGGCTCTTTGGTCTTCTCCTCCCCGCTTTAAAGTCCAGAAAAAGCATCAGAAACGCCCACAAAAGTAGAATTGCTTTCTAGGCTTTGTGAAATCAATAGAGAAAATGATGGTTGGTGCATTTATATCTGGAAATGGATCTCTTTTTTTTGCATCCAAACTAGTAATTCCTGAACCTCCTCATGATTATTCTGAGGAATTACACTCTGGCCTCCAAAGGGGATGGGGAAGGAATGTGTTCATATTTTAGTGTTATGTGATCTAACGTGCATTTCTTTAAACAGGAAGTGGCTCACACTTTTTGAAGTATTGGATTGTGGTTCTTCCATTAAAAAAAAATATGTATGAAGGCTTAGTAGGGGAGGTGAACCATGTACAAACTTTAAGAGATCTTAGGAAAAAGGATCAGGCGGATGCAGAACTGGGACTTGATGACAGAAAACATGAAAAATGGAAAGGAATGGCACAAGATTTGCATTCCTAGACCTTAGTTTTGCACAGTGAAGAGAGTTTTTTCCCCTACACTCAGAATTATTCTTCCTCAATCCCTCTATCTTGGCTCTGTTTGCTTCCTGCATCTCTGGCTCCCTTCCTTTCATCTTAGGGGGTTTCTCTCTCCAGCTCCTTGGAAAACACAACGTGTCTTTGGGATCAGAAGCCAAGCCAATGTCAAAAGCTTAACGTGACAGAAATCCCTCTGCAAATATTGCCCAACTCATGGCGTATTGATGTTCCAGCTAAATGCACGATGCGGAACATCATCTGTCAAGCCCTAACGGTGGAGCTGGAAAGCCAGCCGGCAAGCCATCAAAATATGTTTGTTCTGCGGGTTCATTCTGGAGATCTCATTCTGTAATTGACCCTGTCTGAGACAAGAGAGAGAGAAACGAAGAGAGTACGGGGCTGTTGACGCAGCCCTGGGCTGGATCAGGAAAATGACCCTGTGGATCGATCCAGGACGGGAGAGCTCAAGCTGAGGATGGCCTGTAGTTCTTGTAAGGTAGCAAGTCTGAGCATCGCCTGATTTACACAGGTGTGAAGTGGGGCTTTGGTCCTCAGGGGCTTGGGAGGCATTTCCCTCCTTCTCTAAAATATCTCGTAGAGGCATTTTATTGAAACGGTGTTCATGAGACCTACCGAGGCTTCACACCGTGTGTCAACTCCTGCACCCTCTTCCCTGAGGGGAAAGACAAACACTGGTGCCCATCAGGAGCACAGGCAATCTGTCTCCTTTCATGGACTTTGCTGGAGTCCAATTCCAGGGCGGGTTCCTCCATTCGCCTTGCATCTTTCAGGAGACAGTTCTGTTGGGACAGGGAGATGGTCTTAACTGTGCCAAGATGAGGCCTAGCAGCCAAATAAGGAATTGCATGGGTTTTTTAAAGTTTAATCTTTTTTAAAAACCTCAATTTTATCCCAGAGGTGCTCTTAAAGTTCTCCTCTGCAAGCTTATATTGGGGAGTACTGGTTATATCTCCCCAAATTCTAACCATGCCCCCAGGTGACTTTGCTTCAGCCTTTGGCCACTCTGAAAGTGTTAAAAATCTCCGGGAAGTGGCCACCCGCCCGGCCCGGCCCTTCATGATCGGAATATTCAGAAATGAATATTTCATAATTTATGGCTCCTTTGGCCGCGGTTTGGGATTCATAGCATCCCATCCTGGCAATTTATGCTGCTGCTTGGATGGTGGAGCAGAGGAAGCATCTCTCTCGCTACAAAAAGACTCAATTATGGGAATGTGTTTCAACAATATAATACGCGCACCCTGGGAGATGTTAAGCATGGCTAAAACGTGGCACTGAGAACGTTTCCCAAAGAGAACAGAACCATTTGATTTCCTCCAAAAGAAAAAAGAAAAGAAAAGAAAAAAGAAAGAAAGAAAAAGAAAGAGAAAGGAATGAATGAATTGGACTTGGGAAGTGGGGTGGAGAGAGAATACACTGATTTACTTTCCCTTTGGCATCCCATTATCAAGGTCTAGGTTTAAGAAAATCCCAGAATTTAACATCCATCAACTGCCTGACAACGTTAGGGCCGCTTTTGGAAAACTCACCAGGGAGTGAGGCATAAATCCGAGCATCTCTCCATAAAAGCAGCATTGAATTACACGGCACAAGAGGGACATAAATACATAACTGCTTTTCTGAAGATGGAAGAGGCCTGAAGTGCGCCTCACACAATGGTGACGCAAGGCTTCAGACGCCTCCCCTTGGAAAGCAAAGGGCAGGGACGGATCCTGCTCCCAACTTACCAGATGTTGTTTGGAGCCCACTGGGCTTGAAAACTCAAGGACTCAGCCAAATAATCTTTGTATCCCTGTCATTATTCTGTGCCATGCCTGATATATGGTGATCTCTGAAAATTAATTAATTACTTTTCATTAATTAATTGTCAAGTGCTTGCAAACTCAAGGCTGTGGTCCCTTTAGGGAGTCAGTCCTTCTTGTATTTGGTCTTCCTCTTTTCCTAATGCCTTCAACTTTTCCAAGCATTATCATCTTTTCCAGCCAGCCTTGTCTGCTCATGATGTGCCCCAAGTCATTTTTGCTTTCAGGAAGAGTTGAGGTTAGACCTTATTTAGGGCTCTTTCTTTGTCTTCCTGGCAATCCACGATGTCTGTACAGTCCAGCCGCTTCCAAGCAGCACCCTCTGCGTTTGGACTGTCACTTCCAAGGGTGTGCCTCTTTGAATCTTCCCTGCTGGAGAAAGGAGGCGAAGGTTTTAGGGTGAAACTTCCCAGCCCTTCCACCTTGAAGTATTCATTGTTCTCTCTCTGCACAGGTCAAACCCGGTTGCACCTGATATGTAGAGGAGCTGTCTGTCTTCCCTGTTGGTTTTCTGTCTTTGACTCCCTGGCTCCCACAATTTAGTGATGGACAAAGGACGTGCACACTGCAGCATGTTTTGGGAACACCAAGGGAGCTGCAGGCAGATGCTGCTTTCCATAGGCCACTAACAGGGCTGTTAAATCCAGCTGTGCATACCTCTTATCGCAATGTGATACTAACCAGGCAGTGGTTCACACACTCTAAAGCATAGTGCACTAATAACATATTTAACTTATTAGTGTAAACAGCAAGGCTGTATAAAAATGTTTTGCTTTCCCCAATGGGTGTGACTCTTAAGCCATGCCATCGTCTGTACCTGTGAATTCCTGTGTAAGTTACTCAATAAACCCATCTCCTTGTAAGTAACCCTGAATCTTCTCTCTTGTTTCCTGGGGATCCCATCAAACCTTGCTCTGGCGGCCAAGGAGGATTATGAGCCCTCCACCAGTGCTCACGCAGACCTCACAGGCTCCCCGTTAATTGCAGGCATCGTTATTATTTTTCAAATGGTACCTATTAAACATGAGCCACAAATGGAGGCACATCCAGAGAGAAGAGAGGAAGCCATGGCCCCTGTTGTTCCAAAGCCATTCCCCTCGTTAGGAAAAATGACACCTTCTCACAGGTAAATTAGTACAGGAGTGATATTAGAAATGTTGTGGCTTTAATGAGGGTGAATTGTGACACGTCGTATGAGCACTGTAATAATTTGTGAATAAGATAAAAAGAGGGAGGAAGAAAAGCCTCCTTTGATGTAATGCTATTGCTTAGCGTACTTGAAAGTGATCAAATTATGATCCATCAAAGGGAGAGGATGGGAGAGGACGCTGGGTGGGAGGGAGGGAGGGTCTCTGCAATTCAAAAGAGCGCTCGGATCTTCTCCGTTTCAATAATTCACACCTCCTTCTTGCCCATCTGACAGCAGATTCGTGGAAACCTGTGAAGTGTTCCAAGAATTAAATGGACCAAACAATTTGAAACCGCTTCCCAAAAGCCGAACGTAATAAAACATGTTTTTGATCGTGAGTTCAAAGTCGGCCCTGATCCGGAGGCTCCTGCACATGTTCCCGCTGGAGGTAGAACCCAACCAAGTTTCCAGTTTCCACCACGAAAGACCTATTGCCCAGGGTAAACCTAGACAAGAGGCCATCTTTGCCATGAAAGGCTGACGTCAGATTTTTCCTCCTGGGATGTAATTCCTTCAAACGTCCATGCCCGAGCAATCAGACACACAAATGAAGCCCATGTCTTTTTGACGAAATAAGCTAACTTGCAACACATGGAGATGAGGCTAGCTTGAGCCTCGACTACCAGACCTATTTTACTTTTTAAGAAGGCTCTGCACCTGAAGATCTGCTATCTTCAGGTTTGACCCGAATAGTGCTACTTGACTAGTTAGGCCGGGACATGCTCCAACCAAAATCTCTTGAACCAGCAGTGGTAAATTGGAAAGTGCAAGATAATAATCCCCACAGCCACCCTTCTTCATGAAAGGAGTCTAAGAATTCAGGCAGCTCAATTGGCCAGGATCGACAAATGAGGAGCAAATCTTTTGTAAAGCTAATGGCTCTTAAACGCCCATTCCAAATCCAGCCACGCTGAAACACACATGGTGATTAGGGTAGTTGAGCTCCGACAGAACAGGGAAGACGGAATGGCGTAGGACCTTGTGTCAGAAACTGGGAACCTTGACCCCATGAACTCTGCATCTACCACACCCTTGTGAGTTACACCAAAAGCATTTTTACACCATCCCCACTCATTCTGTAAAGGAAAGGTAAAACAGCTGCCTCTCCGTCACTTCTGACAGATCATTCCTGACTGGAAACAGCACCAAGGAACTTCTTTCCTTGCATGTTGTTCCTTTCAAATTCCTCATTTTAAATAGTCATGGGCTAGGAGGGTCTGAACCCATGCAGGGAAAAAGAAGCCCAGATATTTCTAGGCCCCGCCTGATTCTGCTGCACTGCACAGACTTGCCTGGCCTTGCAAAATGCTGAGGAAAAATGTGCCTCCCATGCCCGCCCCGCCTCAGTCAACATCAAGCCCTCCTTCCCTTCCCGCCCCCCGCCTCTCTATTTGTATTCTCTTTCACCCCTTGACGCTTTTTCCTCCCACAATTTCAGTCATTAAAAACCCAAACGAAGCTGTCCTAATGGAGCCGGATTGCAGATTTCCAACAAATCTACCCTGACACAACCTTTAAGAGATTGAAAGGAGGAAGTGCCAAAAAAAGCCGCCTGATCTACATCTCTCCGGTAAACGATCTTCATCCACGTTGACATCTGCACACTCTCGTTTGCATCAAAAGTCCGTGTTTTTCTACGCAGTTTAGCACGGAGTCAGCAAATTCATGTTGGATATGACTTCGCTCTCAAAAGCCACCATTTAGAGATCCGGGAAGCAGACTATTATACCTTGAATACGTTATTACCTTTTGCATCTCTGACATCTTGTACATACACACACATGATGCGTCTGCATTCTCTCTCTCTCTCTCTCTCTAATTTATGCATGCACATACACCATCAGAGATGCAAAGGTAATCTCGCGTTCAAACTACGTATCTGTTCTGGCTCCTGGTAACTCACTCTAGTGTCAGTGGTATGGCCCTAGCCAATTGCCCCTGGTACCCCCCGTTATGCACCAACTCACACAACTGGCAAGTGATGAGGGACACAGTCAACTCATTAAGTGGTCGCAATTTGCTGCTGCAGTTTACGCCAGTGCCCTTAACGCTGGTGTAACTACCCTGTCGGACCTGCCCATCTTGGTTCCGTCCACTTTTGATCTGGCTACTTCTCTGGTTTGTGGACTGCAGTAAGTTCTTGAGTGACAGGTTGACTACAATATCCAGAATCCCCATGCCCGCTTGGCCGCAAGCGGTGTCTGGTGCCTACGGGGGTCTCTAGGCTGTGCCAGTGGACCCGGCCCGGTGCTGTTGATTGAGCGAGATGGACAGCGACAGTCCACGCCGATACCCACAAACTTTTAAAGGAGGGAAAACCTTCAAGATGAGAAAATCCCAGAAATCAAAAGGAATGAAATTGGAAGGGTTTGAAAAGTCCTCAAACAACCCTGTTGTCTAGTGGAAAGCTGGGAACAGAAGCCCCACCTGGTAACAGCTTCCAAACTCAGGTGGAAACACGCTCACTCTGTTTGGTATTTAGTGGTTTCATAGACAAGACGGAAGGTTGGGGTTTGAAAATGTTTGGATTTCTTTGGTTTGTAATCTAGTTTTGCTCAGGCCTTCAGGAGCGTGGTGCTACTGCAACATCTTTATGGGGGGAAAACACACATGCACACTGTTTCTTACTTGCCACATTGAAAAATGTCTGGTTGTCTGCCTCTAGCTGGCTACCCCCCATGTTTTCCTGAGATTCTTCTCTGACTCTAATGGAGAATGGCTGGGCCTGAGGAGTCCAACACGCCAAGGCAGCAACGTCTGTCACACTTCGATCAGTGACACTTCCTGCAATCTTTTTCCTTCCTTTTGGGCATCAGCTATTTCAGAAGCTGCAGGAGCAGAGGGAAGACCCCAAGGGTTGCTTAATAAAGCCCAGCTGCTTTCAGGCAGGAGAGACATTCAGCTGGTTTGAGGCCCCGAGCACACTCTCACACCAGTGGCTGGCCGGCCGGCTCCTTGCGCACACTTGCATGGCCATAAGGAAGGACAAAAAGAGAACATCTTACACTCACCAGCAGATAAGAAACCACCAGCGCAAAAGCTGATAAGCCTAAACTGAACGGCTACTCCTAGCTATTGTAAGTAGCTAGTATTGACTTGTAAGTACCTAAGGTATTGTAAGTACCTAAGTATTGACTTACCGAACTCCCATTGATTGAACTGGTCCATTGACACCAACAGTTAGATTTAGGCCAGGGTGCAAAGACAGAAACACACATCATATATGGAGCTGCTTTCTTCTTGTCTGGTCCAATCTTATTACCCTGAGCGGCTGGAAAATGGCACTCCTGCATTACAGAAGAGGACCAGAGCTTTCAGGCCCACTGATTGTGGAAATGGACTCAGGATTTGTGCAAAATGCAGGACTCAGGTTTTGTGCACAATGTAGCTAAGTTGGTAATAGGGAACTGCTGGATGGCTCAGTGGTTTAACGTCTCTGGCTGTGGAGCCAGAGGTTGGGAGTTCGATTCCCCACTGGACCTCCTTGAGAGGGGCTGGACCCGATGGTCCAGAGGATCCCTTCCAGCACTGCAGTTCAAATATGATGATGATATGGCAAGAGAAAAAACCCATATTCTGGAAGGTAAACAGGCAATTAATTGTGCCCTCATACTAGCTAAGAAATGCTACAAACCTGAGGAACATGAAAGCCACCTCAGAAACATCCACCCCCACTCCTCAAGCACCACTCACCCTGAGATATTTGGGGAAGCAGAGAAGTTCCCCAAGATTTCTACCCAGACCCAAAGATCGGGGGGCCCGTGCATGCATCCCTATTTGCTCCTTGGTCCAATCAAGGAGCGGACTTCCTTTGCATGTTGGCTGAATTTCTGTAACTGCTGTTACTGCAGAAATCCCATCTGAACGTCATGACTTGCAGCTGTTTGGGTGTCCATATGGGTTTCCACCTGCCGTGGCTGTCAGTCAAAAAAACCCCCAAATCCCCCAGGCACTGGGATGATAACTGACATCTAAAGAACCGCCTCTAGACACCTGCCTTGATTTTTCCCTAGGAAAGCCACCTGCCTTGTTCCTTTTACCAGAGGTGTCGTTCTATGGTATGAAGAAACCCTCCTACACCCCCCACATGCTTTCACCCGTAACTTGACAAAAAGCAAATGCAACAGGGCTGAGAAGAACACTCATTAGCCAACAGCGATGGTGCGAGATTCGCCTCCAAATATATCACAGCAATAACGGAGCCCAGAAATAGTTTTCCTTTTTAAAGAAGGCATTCCAGAGCTGTGGCAGCACGATGGATGAAGCCCAACTGCCATGCCTCAGACTGTAGCGTACATGGCAAGGTCTTGCTAGCTTGGTTGTTTATGGAATAAACAATCAGCTACTCAGATCTGCTCGTAAGCTGACTGTACAGGTCCCTCATAAGGTGGACAGAGTAGAAAGAGAAACCCAATTAGCCTCAGATAGAACACATGTTTCCATAAACCACTTAATTTCAACCACTTAATTTCAGTGAAGAATCCGATTTTGCCATGGTGGGTAATCCACTCTGGTTTCAGCACCATGGAGAGGTCCCGGGGGGGGGGGGATTCTGCCATCCCTGGGAAATCAGAGTCAGCAGCCTCTGGCCTTCACGGCCCTTTCTGAGTCAATATAACTACACGTTTATTGTAAGTTGGTCGGTCCAGCCGTTAGACGGGGCAGAGTTTGTCAGCTTCGTTATAAGTAATTGGGAAAGCAAAGACTTTGCTATGGAACTGGGGACTGAAAAATGGGCAAAGTCTTCCCCCCCCCTCCATTCCAGCGTGATGATGATGAAGATGCTGTGGGCTCCCTCTTGGTCTGCAGAGAGCCATGGGACAAGGTGGAGAATTAAACCCTCGCCTTTCTTTGAGGAGAACTGCTGATATGGTGGGTATAAAAAAGAGTAAACTAAACACGGGCTGAGTCAGCTCATAAATGTTTCAGGCGCTGGGTACCTCTCTGGCTATTAGACCTCCAGGATGGAGAGCCAGGCCTTGGTTTTCTGAGAGGGAGGCAGAAAGAAGAAGAGAAATTCACAGGCTGGAGGAGACGAGTGTGTAGAATGGATCCCTCGCCCAGCATCCAAGCTGAAAACAATTTTAATCACATGAATCCTTGGTACCCAGATCTCATGTATGAAAAATAAGACCAAAAAGAGGCAAGGAGCTGGCCTAGCATGCAAACGGTTTATTTATTCAGATTTACATACTCCCTTGTCCCTAAAGGCTCCCTTTAGGAAAACAAACAGATAAAGAGAACTCTATGAATAGGTTCTGTAAAGTGGCAATATTTTGAAATGCGCTGAGAGAACACAATAATTATGAAGATTAAAATGTTCATTTAAAATCTCCATCCCAAGCATTGCATCTTGGAAGGACTCCTCCAATCATGGCAAAGCACGGCCCGACTGCAAAGCTGCAAGGTCAGGTTCCAGCCACCTGGCTGGCCACGTGCCTGACTATGCCAGTGAGACCCCAGAATCGTGTCACCGAGTTGTAGTAAGCGAGGAGGACCTCGCACGATCCCCCATAGGATCACGGGGACTCCGCCTTATGACAAGGAGCCGTTATCTGAAATAAAGAAACGAGCTGCTCACTTCTATCCCTCCAAAAGAAGGTCTTAGACTTTTCGAGACATCCCCCAGCTGCATTGGGTGTTGATGAAAGCATGCCGATCATGTCGGCCGAGGTTCAAGACTTCCGCAAGAATTGACATGCAGAATGTTTTCTGCCATGTCGGGTCTTGAGATTTTGTGTAAACATTCGGAAAGGGGCCGTGCTGGATGAGACCAGAGGGAAAGCCTGGGATTGCTTTCTCGGCAGCACCCAACCTGAAGACCCTTTGAACGCCGTCACTGCAGAACACACAGCCTGAACGAGCAGGCAGGGTCGGCCTTTTGGGGGGCAAACTGGGCGATCACCCAAGGTGCCGAAGCTTCCCCCTCTGCCCCTCTGCTCCCGTCCCAGGCTGTGGATTTGGAGCACCTGTGAAATACTGAGGAGTATCAACACTGGACTTGTTTTGGTGGGGGCCAATGAAACAGCAAGGGCAGGAAACACCAAGCAACAGCTTCTGGGTTTTACTCCTCCTCAAAGGATCTCTTTCAGAGGCTTCCGGCCATCCAAAGAAGAGTCTGGTTGTCAGAGCTGATTCCTCTTTTGGAATAAACGACATTAGAATGAGATTTTAAGGGTGATGAGCCAGATCGCACCACGCAAGGCGGGAGACACGCCACACACGTTTTCCATCGGGGCTCTGATTCTATTATGTGTCAAGAACATGGTATGAAGATAACGGTCGTACCAAGCGACAACCATTTCAGGGCTTCTGTACAGAAGCAGGAACCCAGAGTCCAGCACAGAGGGCTTTCCCATCCCTTCCTCAGCATCCTGCCGGGTGCTGTGAACCTTATTTTGCTAGGCACATCAGCTGGCTTGTGGTGCTGTGGGACACACAAAGAGATCGCCAGGTCTTGAGGTGCCTTGGGCAACGTCAGTGGGCTTAGGAAGCTGTCTCTCCTCCAGAAGCCTCTGGGGACTCCGGAGAGTGACAAAAATGCAAAACATGGTGAACGCTTGCATTTTGAAGTCTCGCATGTTGTGTTTGTTGGAAGGTTTCTCTGGGCTGCTGCAACTTGTTTTATTGAACATGTCAGCAGTTTACCAGGCCAAAGCTTATGATAAATAAAACCAGTGGTCCTTAGGGAGATGCACAGCTCTTGGTTGTTCTGGGCATGACAGAAGCACATAGCTATCCTTTCCCCCAACCCAAGAAAATAAGTCCGTGGAACCGATCCTTCCTCAGCAGGAGAAGCACAAGTGGCCAAAACCCTATTGCGAAATGCCGTGTGTCCACATGGCCTTCACAATGTTCTCACTGTCTGCTGTGCACCCAGACATGAGACCGAAGGCACCACTGGGAACTCAGGGGTGTCCAAGGCATGTGATTGACAGCCATCAAAATCGTGCACGCGGGTTCTGCGATTCCCTCTTTGACTCCCCAAACCCAGCAGGATTTTGACCAGTGTCTTTTACACCTGCTCTGCCCAGCACTGAGCAAGGACAGCTGCAGATCCCAGCAAGAACGCTGGTCACCTTCATACAAAGCTGCTGGCTACTGAGTCTTCGGTCTATCTAGCCTCATTTGGTTAACTCCAACTGGCAGATACAGCTTTCCTATTTCAACCCAGCCATCTCCAGGAAGGCTCCCTTACTAGGCCTGTCTGGCGATGGCTGGGTTGAAATTGGGAACTTTCCTGTTGGTCTCCCATCCACGTCCTAACCAGGCCTGGAGCTCCTTAGCTTCTAAAATCCACAGAGAATAATGTGAGGACTCCTCATCCCTACTGCCCCATGTTGGCTTTGCCCCCAAAGGACCTCATATCTGGTTGGGGGAAAACTCCTTCCCTCGTTGCCTGCTCTTTTCTGTTGCCCACATGTGGCCAAGCTTTCTTCTCTGGGTTGCCTCCCATTGGCTTCTTCCTGGACTTCAGCCACTGCTGGCCTTCAATAAATGGTACAGATGCTCCCTGGTTGGCCAAGAACTCATGGAAGACATCTGAAGTGTGTGGGTTTATTGGGGGGGGGGGGTTGACATTGCTCTGCCAAGAGCCTCCTTCTGCCTTCCTGCTTTCGCTCCACTTGCCCGGCCACATGGTTTAAGAGCAACAGCTGAGGCTTCGAGGCCTGAGGCCCGCTTGTGTACTGCAGAGCCCAAAATGAAATTTTAGTTCCAAGGTCATCGATGCTATGTGTGTTTTTTTTAAATAAGAGTGACTTGTTGCTTTTCTCTTTCTAAAGAGAGTTACCTATTGTTCGTCATGAGCCAAACACCACGAACCACGAGCTTGTACTAGAAAAGACACCTTCTCCCTGTTCTTTTGAGGTCATCCATCCTGGAGCACCAGGCAAGAACAGGAGCAGAGGTGGGAGCCATGCCTCCTGGGGCATTCGGGGAGCTGTTGAGGCACAACAGAAGCCAACACTTGGATCAGCTCATATATGCAATAAAGGCCAGTGTCCAGGTTTATATAATGTGACCTCGGACCATGGGGCATGGGTCCTCTTTTAATGCTGCTTACACAAGGGGAAATTTGCTGGCCCCTTGCACAGGTGTAAAGAGCTGTCCCTTGCACCACGGTGTGTGTGTGTATGTGTATGTGTGTAACTCTGACTTGCAATAAGGACTCCACATTGACAAATAGCATGCTGGCAAAAATAACAAAAAAGAGGTGCAGTTACACCACCCAAGTTGCTAATTTACAGTCATAACACAACTACTTATAGTTCCGTTATTGAAAAAGGAGTTAATTACAAGGAATTAGACTTCTTCAGCTCCCAGAGTGCCCCTGGAGGCATGGTTCTCATCACTGCTCCTGCATAACCATTTAAATAAGAACACACACACACAGAGGCACACCGACCGCATGTCGTCCATGCTTTCTCCACACAAATAAACCAAACCCACCCTTCTCTGGCCCCCTTGGGAATGTGCAGACCTCACGAAATGTCCCCCAAGGCTGATCCCCTGGCATGATCTCCTCCCAACGGGTCTGTGGTATAACTTGCACATTCCCGTGCATGTTCATAAAAGGCAGCCAATTAAGAAGGACAGTCTCGACTTCTGTAGAGAATTTGTGGCCCTGACTCAAACGATGCTTCTGAAGAGAAATTAGAAATGTAAGAGGACAGAAGAGACCATTTGGTTCTTACTTAAGCCGCTCCGCTCGGCCTTCGCAATGGCTGCCATCTGCCCTGTTGCTTGCAAGTTCCAGGCTACAGAGAAACATCTTTTTTTACCATCATTGCTGGTGCATTTGTGATGCGTTTATCTGGCTAAGCGTGGAAGCACGAAACAGAGGAGCACCGTGGAAACCAGCCTTTCCCTCTCCTTTTCCTTCTGCTGCAGAAACAATTCCTCAAAATAAACCAAGCTGATGAGATCCAAAGCGAATGGCAGAAGGAGCGTACATTAAGTACAGGCCTTTTGGTGGTTCAGAACACCTTTGTAATGGTACCAAGGCACAGAGCGACAGAGGATTAGATTAAAAACCATCTTTACTTATTCATTACCCGTCAAAACCCATACTTCTGCTAATGTTTCCTCTTTTTTAAAAAAAAATCCCTTAAAAAAAAATCTTGCTAAACCGTCCATTTTGCATGTTCACCATGTGGAAACACAGACTCTCAGCATGGACATCCATGTACATCGTCCACCACATTTGAGATGTAGTAGCTAAACTAGATGTACCCTTATTTCTGCCAAGCTTTCTCCACCTAAAATACGTACAAAGAAGCTGGAAATCAAGGTGGGTGAGCACCACATCCCACTAAAGTGGCTGAGGTTGCCCTCCAGCGAAGCATGTTTAGATGTTAGCTTTTGGTGTGGAGGGAGGAGCTGTCCCCCCCTGAATATGGCCTGTTTTTCTTAATTCTCTCCCATTGGGTGCACTGGGGAAACTGGATTTCCCAGAGCACCGGCTGCCCAGTTTGCAGCTGTTTTTCAGAGTGCTTGTAAGAGAGAGGAGGGATTTCCCTCTCTTTCCCCATCCCGTTACCTTTTTCAAACGAAGGAATTATGTAAGAAGATGGAAGGGAGGACGGGGTGAAGATCTGAAGGCTCACAAGGGATTCATGCAGGGACCTGGCCATTTAACGAAGCCAGAATCATCCCCAGATGCATCTGAAAGGATTGCGTGGCCTGAGCATGATCTTTTGAGATGGGTTGTTATGCTTTGACTGTGTCGTTAGTATTGCTTGTATTTGGGCTTCAGCTGGAATCCATGATCCAGAGCGTCCTTTCCAGCTTTACAGTTCTAGGGTTGTTATTGAACTGCTGGATAGCTCAGGGCTTTAGGCCTCTGGCTGCGGAGCCAGAGGTTCGATCCCCCCATGGTGCCTCCTTGACAGGAGCTGGACTCGATGGTCCAGAGGGTCCCTTCCAGCCCTGCAGTTCTAAAATGATGGTGATTATTAAGATCATTCCCACTTCTTTGTGCCAATTTGGATCACCAAACATGGCGATTACCATTCTTGAAAATAATTCTCTGGGGACTCGTGTCCCTCCCCTTCTCTGTGAACAACATGCCGGCCTCAGGCGATGCTCGCTTTAGCCCAATCAATGGCCGAATCTTTATGAAAGCGAACTGCAGGCCCAGTCAAATGGGGCCGTCCCATCATCAGGAAGTGGCTTAAGTCCACCCGTTTTATATTCAGACAACCTTCCTCCTAAGGAAGGCTTGGGGTCCTTTAAATACACTTTTTTCTCACCAGCATTTCATTTGCATAAGCAAATAAGTTATCTCCCAAATTTAAATATAGTTCAATATAATTTGATCCTTGGATGAAGATAAAGATTTATTTCTCAGAAAGGCTTGTGCACAAAGTTGCCATGCTTAGCATTAATCTCTGGAAATTAAAACGTGTTGGAACGCATCTTAATTACACATGATAATTTGTACCAATCTTTTTTTTTTAACATTTTGAAGAAAAGAAATATCGAGCGGCACAGAGGAATATTAATCATGCAGGCCCTTGATGAGAAAACTATCAGAGCGCCACTTGCTTATTAATGTGTCTTGGGCACGTCGGAAATGAAATCTGACTTTTTGGTTTCTGTTGCTCTGGAGGGGAGACATCGCAGGAAAGAAGACAGTGGTCATGGTGGTTTCTCTCTCTCTCTCTCTCTCTCTCTCTGTGTGTGTGTGTGTCTGTGGATTTTGGGAATTGTAGTCTCAAATTTTTACCAACCTCTGCAACTTTCCGGTTGCACGATGTGCTCACCAGTGCCACAACGAATGATATGCGTCACTACGAGATACTTTTGTGCTGGCAAGAAATGCATGATTCAATGTTCGCTGATGAATGGGAATGCATTTGTGCTGGACTGTTAGCAATAAAGTTAGAGCTGTTAATAACTTTGATCTGATTAATTGTCTGCCCTCCTCATTTAGTTCATCCACAGCTCTAGATCGGATTTCATTTCACACATCCATAAGCAGTGTTCAATGTTCAAAAAGTTGGGCAACACCTTTAATGAAACACAGAAATATACAACACTAAAGAGGCAAGCTTCTGGGTGCTCCAGGATTCTTCACCAAGGTATTCACTCAAAGCAAAATATTCCTGAGGGTCAGTAAAAGTTTAATGTTTAAGTGGTATAAAATATTTTACTGGTCGTTGAAGATTCTTCATCAGGCTGGGCATGATGCCGACTCCTGGGACTTTTGCTGCAGCTGTACAGCTGTGGGTTCTTTATTTATTTTTTATTTTTCCTATGGATGGTTTGAAAGTTCTATCGAGACGTAACTGAAATGATTTTCCTATTGCCAGATCCTCAACAGAAGCTACTTTCAGCAGCATCAAAAGAAGTGTGAGAAGCGTATTTGTGCTTGTAGCCGAAGCATGCGTATTTGTGGTTTTTTGGACTACAACTCCCAGGTGCCTGGGGAATACTGGGAGTTGTAGTCCTAGAACACAAACCTGCACTCCTCTAGTCTGTAGCCAGATGGGGCCACTCCTTGGTTTTAAAAAAGAGAGCCCCCACCCATCCCTTTCTAATTATACAACAGTATTCACACCTTAAAGTCACCCAACCTGTTTGCCTGGATGTATTTTAATGGGATTTCTCAGAGCTGTGCCGTTTTGGCCGCCTCTCCAGACAGAACCTGGAAGAGTGACCCCAATTAAATGTTCCATGAGCCTGTGAACTTTTCCCTCGGATTATTCCTCCCGGTAAAGTGTTTATAAATTTGAGTATCTAATTACACAAAAAGGTCTTGGCAATGCAAATGTTAAGGGGGGGGAAATTAAATCAATGCAAAGCTCTGTTGGCATTAAACAGGGGTAAATCTCTCTCTCTCTCTCTTTCAACTCCTCCCTCCCTTCCTACAAACATGCCCCCCCACACACTGTTAAGTAGTCTGGACTGGAGGAATGCCATGGGCCCAACGGGTTACCTCCTACCTGCCCGCTTTGTGGGCCCACCTAGAATAACCTGGGTCTGATTCGGAAAGGGTCTGTCTTCTGAGCGACACAAAGGAGCCAAGGAAAAAGCAGGTGCCATTTGGGAAGAATCAGAGCTCGGTAAAGTTACTATTTTTTGACACCATCTCCCATCCTTGGGTTCACAGCTGCCTGAGAGACCACTCAGGGAACAACAGGCTGTGTGCCGCTGGGGCTGAGAAAGCATCTCTTCTGGAATATTGGTGTCAGAATCAGCAGTAACAGGTTCTTTGTGTTTCCCTTAGAAAAGAAAGAGAAAAAGAAGAACATAATAAGGGCCATGCCAGCAGTTGAGGTCTACAGTTTGGGGGTTCGATTCCCCCACGGGGCCTCCTGGACAGGGTCTGCACTCGATGATCCTTAGGGTCCTTTCCAGCCCTGCAGTTCAAAGACGATGGTGACGATCTCCCAGTTTAAGCCTCTCCTGGTTCCCCTCTTGTTAAAGGGGTTGATTAAGCCCCGGGAGCAAAGACGGTCCCCTCTTTTCATCTCCTCTTGTGATCTCCGCTCTCCTGAGCTTGGCATGATGAAAAAACTGCCCCTTCTTTTATCCATTCACAATGAACTGCCACAAGGTTCTCCTCCACCCCTCCAGGGGTGCTTTCTGCTAGCTGTTGAACAGTGGCGAAATCTCACCCGGGGCCTGCTCATTTCTGAATCCTTTGGGTCAGGGGCAGCTGGAAGGGCTCCGTGGGTGGGAGCGCCTGGCTGAGCAACAAGTGTGCTTCTTGGGAGAAAGGCCAGTCCAGATCACCCAGAAGGGAACATGTGTGGTTGATGGGGTTGCTGTTCTTGCCCGCCGGGTAGCCTTGGGCAAGCTGTCTGGTGGTCCCAGAGCACCATCAGGTGGAAGGACTGAGGAAGCAGCACTTCACAGGTAAAAAAGCCCAGGACTTCTCCATTTTTATACCCAGAAAATCCAGGGGCCTTATAAATCAGAATGGCATATAGTCATTATTACGGCTTTCAGAGCAACCGAAGAAGGTAGTTCTGCTCAGGCAGCCAGACGCCTCATTTCACAGTCCTCAAGGAGATAAAGGGACAGCTTTAAAAGATGGGGAGGGGGGGATAATTAAGATCTGCCTGTGCAAGGGCTGGTTGGCCACAGGAGGGACCCTGGAGGAGTGTCTGCGGTCTATGGGCCACATCCTGCCCACCCCAATATGGCCTGCTGTGCTACAACAAGCCAATCGGCCTCTCTTAGCAATTTTTGTACCTTCACCCGGAGATATCCCATACTCCCCACCCCCAAAAGAAGGTGAAAGAAGAAAAAGAAAAAGAAAACAGAAACAGAAGGAGAGAAATATGATAATGAGGGGAAAAAAACATGTGATCCAAATGTAAGGCAAAGATATCAAATAATGTATACCCAGTGTGGTGTAGTGGCTAGAGTGATGGACCAGGACTCGGGAGAACTGGGTTCGGATCCCCGCTGAGCCATGGAAACTCACTGGGAGAATAAAACTGGTAAAACCACTCCTTAAAGACCATATTTATCTTGAAAGCCCAGTCAGGGTCGGTATAAGGCTGTATCAATCTGATGGCACATAAAAACAACATACCTAATATTGCTATCACATTAAATTGGTAAAATACAAGATTGATTTCCACACACTGGACATGTTTCGACCTAAGCATCTTCATCTGCATTTAGATTGAAAACGAGGCATGTCTTAATCCCACCCTCGAAGCCCCAAAGAGCACCACAAGCTTTCTTATTGCCTTGAGAATCCCTAAATAAAGAGACTTTTCATGATCGGCCTCAGGAAATTGGACAAAGGGTGTGGCATGAACACAGTGCCAAAGATTTTGTTGCATCAGGAAAAAAGAATCCAGCAATGAGTTATAAGGCGGGAAGCATCCATTTTGATCAGGGGCCCCCATGAAGCAAGGCGGCTTCAGCACCATGGAGAGCGCCGAGCAAAGCTTGCCGTTGGCGACCCGGAAGAAGACCGGAGGTTGGCAGAGGCCACACTCCCGATACATACAGGTAGCAGCCAAGGAGGCATAGCAAAGAATGGCCAACTCTGCACCATTTATCTCTACCCACAATGACGCTAAAGCCTTTAGGCAGTAAACAGAACAACGGCAACCTGGCCAACCTATGAGAGCAACCTCAGCATATACGGCTGTACAAAGACCTAGCTTTCCTGCTGTAGCATTGATTAAGACGTGGCCATGGGGTGGGCATGCTTCCACCATTCACAGCTCCAGCAATTATAAAACACAAAGAAGCAGCGAATTAACTAAAATCTGACTTTGAAACCAAGAGACCTCTATTGAATTTCTTTCTGGACCTCGGGTGATTAATCATGGGTCTATATCCTTGAGGTTTCTGCAGGCAAAGGAGGATCTATTTGCATCACTTCTGAATAATTTAGCCTCTCTTCCCATGTCACTGGTGGAGTGTAAGGCCCTGGAGAAATGAGGCCGGCTTCCTCTGCATTCCCACAGAGGGCGGGGTGAAGCAAGACATCGTTCTGCAGATGTTTAATGACATTATTTAATTGGAAGACTCTCACCAGCTCTTTATGCAATGAGCACATTTTTAAAACACACCATAAGAATTTAAAAGAACTGCGGTGTAGAGCTGCAGCGAACCCGGTATCACAGCAGAGGAAAATTGCTGTTTTTTGACTGCAGCTCAAGCATCCTGTAGGCAGCATGGCCCCTAGAATTGTACTGCCCTCCTGCAAAAAACAAAACAAACAAACACATTTTCCAAGTTGTACCCCTCTTGAAGCAGGATTGTCCCTGAGAGCTCAAAGGGATATGATGATAATACTCATCTTTCTTTTTGAGTATCAAGGCACATGCACATGGCAAGCATAGAAGGATGGGATGACTGCCTGAAAAGATGGAAGCAACCCATCCGGTGCTTCTAATTCTTAGAAGATGAGGAATCAAAAGACAATGAAACAAAGCTGCAGCTACTGTAGTTTGGGGCAGTTTTCATCCAGACCACAAAAATCATCCTTGCAACTACGAACGTCTCCAGACTTAGGTGAGTGTCCAAGTCAAGCTGAACCCCGTTCATTTCTGAAAGATGCCTTACCTTGACATGGCAGGCAGGAGCAACCTTGACCCATTCCATGCTGGGAATAATGGAACCCATGGAATTTGGCTGGTGCAAATGTAAAGAACTTCACGGCTGCTTGTTTCTGAAGAATTTAAACAGTGGAAATCACTGATGTGAAGCAGAAGGATCTGGACATTCATTTAAATGCTGTGGTCAAGAGTGAAACTGGCAGATTTTTGCCATGCCTTGCTCTGCCCCTAGACAAGAAAGAAGCCAGGAGTGGGTAGACAAGGTTTCTTATAGAGAAGGTGCCGGCAGAGGAAGAGAACAGATTGGCACCAACAGATGGTTTGAAAATGGTGAAATGGCCGCTAGCCCTATCAGCGAACAAAAGCTTTGTGTGGCTTGCTTTGAGCTGCACAAGACGGGACTGTAATGATACCGACACTCTCTCTCTCTCTCTCTCTCTCTCAACACACACACACACACAGACGGAGCAGAAGAGGGCCAGTGGTTTCCCAAAAGGCTAAGAACAAGGCAGCAGTTATTGGCACGCATACGCCAAGTCATACGCTATTATTCCTCAAGGAAAAAGAGGGAACATGTGCCATCGAGCACAAACAGGCTGGCTGAGAACGCATCTCGACAGGATAATGGAAGGCGGCCGTGTTCATCTCCTCTCCGGGCGGAATGATTCCTCGTCGTTCTCCTTCTGAAGCAAACGGCACACCGTATAATTGTCCAAAGTGCCCGCCGTTTTGGGCATCGCTCTTGAGGATGGTGTTGAAAACAAAACAACAACAGCAGCCAAGGAAATAAAAACCGGTACCATAAAATTTTCCATCGTGGCCTGATTTACATAGTGACCCTTGTGGCCTTGACGGAGAAGACATTTTCTACTTGATGGGTAATTATCTTCTCCCATTTCATTCCCAAATCAGCGCACAACCAAACGTGTTCTGTTCTAGAAGCCTGTCATTCCAGACTTTGGCTGGCAACCATCCAGCCTCAAATGAAGCATGTTTTCCATCCAATACACTTTGAGAAAACAACTAACGTTGCACAAGAAGGAAACGAAGGAAAGATGCCTCTGAGGGTGTGAGACATCCAGCCCCTGGTGATGAACTTCCTCCGGGGGCACAGGAAGTTATATGTGGGAAGTCATATTGGCTAAGCCAGATCCAGCCCTTCAGAAAGTTCTTTCTCTTGATAGCTCAGGGATTCTGGGAATTATAGTCCAAGCTATGAACCAGACTGTGCATCAGGTAGCAGAACTTTGGGGGTTCTGGCCTGCAGAGAAGCCTCAACCTTTGAACCAAAGGCACACCTCGACCACTGCACTCCATGATGTCCCAATAATTCTGATGCATTTTGCACTGGGTGCAACTGACGCATGTAGCCAAGAAGAGGGCGGGCAAAATGATTCTCCTACGGAAAAGAATTGGGTGTTTTTATAGTCATATGTTTGGGATTTAACCTTGGTGAGATGGTGCTTTGGGGCTCGTCTCCCACATCTCCAAAGCTCTCACAAAACACAGGATGGCCTACTTGGAGAGGATGATGGGGGAAACAATTCCCTTCCTTCAAAAGACTTGCCGGTTTCCCATGGTTGAACGAGGGCCCGCCGTTCCTGTCTTTCTCCCCCAATCCCTTGCTCTCTAAATGAGCAAATCTCCCAGGACCCCAAAGTGTCTAACCACTTGCATTATTAATGCAGAGCTAAAAAGTCCTCTCCTGTCCCCCTTTCTTTCTTTCTTTCTTTCTTTCTTCTCTTTCTTTCTTTCTTTCTTTCTTTCTTTCTTTCTTTCTTTCTTCCTTCCTTCCTTCCTTCCTTCCTTCCTTCCTTCCTTCCTTCCTTCCTTCCTTCCTTCCTTCCTTCCTTCCTTCCTTCCTTCCTTCCTTCCTTCCTTCCTTCCTTCCTTCCTTCCTTCCTTCCTTCCTTCCTTCCTTCCTTCCTTCCTTCCTTCCTTCCTTCCTTCCTTCCTTCCTTCCTTCCTTCCTTCCTTCCTTCCTTCCTTCCTTCCCTCCCTCCCTCCCTCCCTCCCTTCATAAATTTTTATTCATTTTCAATGGGAATAGGGTTTGGGGTTGGGATATGGGAGGTCGGGGGATGGATATGGGTAGGGAAAAGGGAAAATTCCAGAAGAGCGAGAGAGTATTTTTCACACCCGCTTATACAGTTACATTAAGAGGAAGATCACAAAAACAATTTAGCAAATTTTACCAGAATTTCTATAGTTAATCATCTCTCCATTCCTTACTTGGACCTGCATACTCTTCTTTTATCTATACTTTCCAATCCATATTTTGAGTCCAACTGTAAAATCGTTCCCAGTTTTTGAGACTTTTTTGTGATGAAAAAGTCATCTCCTGTCCCCCTTTCAATCTCCCCCCCTTCCACCTCTCTCTTGCTTACTCCTTCTGTTTCTCTGCCTTCCCAAGCAGGGTGCTCAATCATTTCCACTTTATCCTGAAATGATCAGAAGCAACTCTAACACTGCTTCCCCAGCTAGAAACGGAGGCACATGGCCCGTGGCAGTGTCAGATGGCATTCCGTCTCACTGAGGGCCGTGCCGTTAATGCGCTCTGACAGTTCCTCCCATTACTGATTCGGCCCTTTCCCCCTTTCCCTTTCTGGTCTATAGGCATATGGTGCAATGTAAACAGACAGTCCGAAGCATTGTGCCCTGTCGGTGTCATGGCGCTGGCTGGTCTGCTCATTGTTCCCGGGCCTTCTATGGCAATGCATCCCAGCGACGCACAACAGAACCCTCCCTGGCGTGCCCTGTGTCTGTGAAGTCACGTCAGGAAAACATGGAGATAAACCGGATCAGCAGCCATACCCTTGGCCCAGCAAGGCACTGTGGGGGTTGTATTTTTGTGCGTGCATGCGTGCGTGCGTGCGTGCATGTGCGTGCGTGTGTGTGTGTG
The DNA here is from genome assembly GCA_037013535.1 of Intellagama lesueurii. Classification (NCBI taxonomy): domain Eukaryota; kingdom Metazoa; phylum Chordata; class Lepidosauria; order Squamata; family Agamidae; genus Intellagama; species Intellagama lesueurii. The sequence continues at coordinate 22,503,874 of JBAJHW010000012.1, read as the reverse complement.
TGTAGGAAGCGAGTCTAGCTTACTTGCCAGACTACATTTCCCAGAATTCTTTGGGGGACAAAACCATGACGGTGACATAAACAGCACAGACTAGAATGTCTTCAGAGGTCTCTAACATTGAGGTGTCAAGAGATTTTAATGCATGACAAAAAGATAAAGTTGGTCTCTATAATCCAAAGACTTGGATTGCTGCCGAAGCACGCTTGATTTTTTGCTATTCCTCTTCTAATTTAGAGGAATTTTCTCAACAAACCTACGTTGTAAAACTACAGACACTGTTGCTTCTCTTGTGTGTGTGTGTGTGTGTAAGGGTTCTCCTCTCTGGTCCTTTCAAAACCTGGGCTACTCAATGGGTGATTTCATCCAAACTTGGAAAAGTTATTATTATTGAAGTGGGGGATACAACAAATATTCCCAAGGGGAGGAGGGGGTTCTGGATGTTGTAGTCCAGATTAAGAAACATTTGCCCAGTTCTGGCTGAGGTAAGTCATCTGAACGTTATGAAATTAAAATGTTCAACCCCCACCAATATCAGAACACTGCCTTAATTATATATGTTCTGTCATGCCTGTATAATACACGGAGAGGAACATGTATGCATTCCCAAATCAATGGCTAAAAAAAAAAGTATTAAGAAGCTTTAAGTTGGCTCAATAAGGACATTCCTCCATATTTTGTGACCTGTGAAGACCTTACGCTAATTGGGATTTTAGCTTTGTTGGTTTTTCGACTTTTTCTCCCCCTTTGGCCAACAGGGCTGCCTTTTCCATGCCTGCCTCTCTGAGCTGGCAGCCCCAGAGAACCCCGCCTGCGTCGCTTCCTTCGGGCAAATGCTGAGAAACAGCAGGGCTTCCATTGATGCACACAACCCCTAAGGGATCGTTTTTTTCCTTTTCCCACCAAGGGAGGGAGGCAACGATAAGGATAGTAGAAATGCTGATATGTTTAAAGAAGAGATTAGTGGGTCTCAGGGTTCACGATCAACCCACTCGGCATTCTGCCATTTGTGGATAGTCCCGCGCGTTGCCCCTCCTGAGTCACAAGAGGTAAAGCAAGCAGGCATTTCTCACGAGAGGCTTCTTTCTCTTCTTTTTAAATTTATTCAGCTTATGTCCACCTCTCCCCAGAAATGGAATTCAAGGCAGCTTAAAACTAGGTTAAAACAATGCATGCATAAAAGTAAGTTGCCAAGTTCAAACAGACTGTAAGATGATGATGATGATGATGATGATGATGATGATAATAATAATAGACTGCACATTTCTGATAATAAAAGATCATCAAAAGGGCAATGAACCCAGTAATTATTGACCAATTACATGCCTTCGAACAATATTCATCATAATAATAGGTTGCTAAATCAATTCTGATTTATGGCTACCCTTTTTCAAATTATAGCATGGAATTATTGCTAAACTGAAAGCCATCTAAAACACACAGATTTGAAAAAAATAAAACACTGTGACTCCGTTTAAAGCCTCTTTCATGGCATCCAGGCAAGTGCCCGGACCCCTTGCTTTTAAAAATAATTTTAATTCCTCGTTATTCCTCTCCTTTCACAATGCAGAGGGAAACAGAGAGGAGAAAAGGATTATGCAATGAAGAGCTGACTCCAAAGGATATTGTATTTTGCAGCAGCCCCATTGAATTTAATGGGATTTGCATAAGAGGTGACCCTTCCTTCCCCCCATTGATTCAATGGGCGTTCTCTGCGACGGACAGCCGACTAGATTTAGTCCTAAAGTCTCAATCCTGAAGTAGAAATTAAGGTAGCTGTTCTGACTTATTTTTCCACTTGATTCCAACAAACTCCAGTGTGGCTTGTTTTCTTTGGATCGGGGCCCTTAAAGCATGAATAGACACAAACCCTGTGCACTTTTCTTTTTTCTTTTTTTTAAAAATAGGTTCTTTCTGTGCCCGCATTCTGATGGAGATATTCACAAGCTAAAAAGCTCCACCGTTACTTCCCCCTTTACAGCTCAAGGATACTTGAGAGGGAAATGAAGAATTTAATCCAGAATCATGGCTTGGAAAGAAAGAAAGAAAAAGAAGCAGCCTTCAACATTTTCCTCCAGCCGTCCTCACTACACAATGAGCGGTTTTCTACCCTGGCTTCTAAGCTGTTGACTTCATTGTGCTTTGCACAGTTGACTGCTCATGACAATTACAGCACATTGCCGACTTGGCTGGCGGTGGCGTTGCGGCTTGCTTTGGGCAGATTGGAAGGAGGGAAGAGGGAAAGGTTGCTTTTTATGGGGTCCTAGGAAGTGGAAGGCTGTCGTGGGCACCTTTCGCAGCCCTGAGATGTTATTTCTGCATGGACATAAGGCCACGCATGCAGAGACATTTCCTGGGGAGCTGAGCCAAGGCTGCCTGCTTTACTTAACACTGTAAGCACACGAAAAGGGCCACCCCTGATTTACAGTGATCCTATAAACAAGTGCTCTCCAAAATGCCCTCTCCTCAGCTGCCCTGTAAAGCTCCTGCAAACTCAAGCCTGTGGCTTCCTTCAGGGAGTGAGTCCATCACATATTGGGTATTCCTCTTTTCCTGCTGCCTTCCCAGCATGTTGGTCTTTTCCAGAGAATCCTGCCTTCTTTTGATGTGTCCAAAGTAGGACAGCCTCTGTTTCATCATTTTTGCCTCCAGAGATATAGTGCAGGCTTGATTTGCTCTAGGACCCACCTGTTCCTCTTTCTTGCCGTCCAGGATACCCATGTGAAACTCTCCAACTGCACTTTGGTTGGGGAAGGAGGGCTCGCCCAGCCCCCCTCTTTTAAAAATGCCTTTAATGTGCCTCTTCAGAGTTCAAAAATAGATCTTGACTGGCAAGATGTAAAACAAGAAACTACACAGGGCTCTGATGGGTTTCCTTTTGATTTTTAATGATGCTGATCGGGACCCAAGAAGCATTTGGGAAGGGTGGAAGCCATTTGGGGTTTTTGTTTTAAGAAGAAAACAAGAAAGAATACTTTAAAAGCCCCCTTTTCTGTCTCTCCGTTTTCAGAGTTTCCCCCTGAGGTACCAAGCATTCACCGCGTCTCTCTCTGGAGGAAGCCACCAGCACATGAAGAGAGTTTTAAGGGAACAGAAGGCAAGGCACGTCCAAAGCTGGCTGGCATGCACCTACCCTCCCTTCCCACACATGCAGAGGTGGCTGCTTCGCATGTGGGGAAGAAGTGGAGTGAAAATCCCCCGTCAAAAGAAATAAATTTGGCCATAAACTTGAGGCTGGGGGTCAGCCTGAGCAGGCAGATTTCCCCATCAGGAGTCAGCCAGGCTGCTTTGCGCCTCCAGGCCGTACACTTCATGGACTCCCTTCGGATCCCCCTTCCCCCTAGGTGGCAGCACATCGACACATATAAATCCCTGGAAGGTGTGCTCCACAAAAATGATGGCCTGGAGACTCTTCATGAGAAGCAGCAGGAGAGGGACACTTCGACCGGTTCCTTGCTTGGGTGTCGCTGTTGTACCGTCCTTACATTTGCACTAAAGAGGAAGCTGAGGCGCGGAGGAAGACGGGATGGCTGCCTCTTAGATCTTGGGAAAAGTTGGCCAAAGGGACGAATCTACCGATCGAGACTCTTTGTTGTTTGTGGAGCTTAAAACAGAGTCAACTTTTGATGATCAGCAAGCTCTGTTGGGACCTCCTGTTGGAAATGAGCCACCGAATGTCAACCCAGCAGTGGCACGCAGACATTCTACACGGGAAGGTCCTGCTATGACATGGCAGGACTCTGAGACCTTGGTAATTTTATTTATTTATTTATTTTATTTATTGGATTTCTATCCCGCCCATCTAGACCAAAGGTCTACTGGTAAGGTCTTTTTGGACGATCACTTCCAGGATTTTCCAGCCAGCATGGCCACCGGTTGGGAAATTCCAGGAGCTGTGATGCACACACACCACACACACAGATGCCTTTTCCAAGACCTGAGGTTAGGTCTCTCGTGTTGTCTAATATTTTCTCTCTCTCTGATGGCCTCTCATCAGAAACTGAGAGGAGAAATCGTGTCGCTTAATTACGTTGGCCAGAGGAGTGCAAGCCAGGAGGCAAGAAAATAAATAAACAGCTGTGTTTCAATTGGGACCCTTGGTCACTAGTCTTACCTGGCTGTTCTCCTAGCCTAGGAGGCTGGCATTTCTCCTGCAATGGGGCCTGAGCTGAAGATCTCAAAATCCAGGCAGGCTCCTACAGAAGGAGGTGGTCTTTTGGAGGTCCTGTTCTTAAGCCACGTACAACTTCATGGGTCACAAGCCACGTCTTGAACTGAGCCCTGACGCCAGTCATGAAAAACATTCATTGAGGCACCCTCAGTTATTTTGAAGCCAACCAAAACCATCATGGATGCCCCACGAGCTGGGCAGAAGGGAATCCCTAGGTCACAGGAATCAGCTTTCTGTGGGCAGAGAAATGCCCTCTCACTTACGGCAGGAGATCTGGACTTTATCCAAGGCTCTGAGATGCTCAGCAAGTCTTCAGCCATCGGTGGTAGATGCTTTGTGTGGTAGATGCTCTGTAGCTGGTCTTGGCAGTTTCATTGACTTCCTGAAATTGCTCGTAGACTTCCCTCAAGGATGCTTCCAGAAGCTCAGATGCCCCTTTGCCTTAGTTCTCTTATTCAGAGGATCTGGCCTGGCTCTGCCCTTCTTATTTCCTCACACTGGGTTGTTGTTGCTGTTGTTCCCTCCTCCTCCTCCTCCTCCCCCCCTCTTATGCTCAGATGTGCTTTCAGATTCCCTTTCCTCCAGCTTCCAGGAAAATCCAGCTTCCATTTTCATTCTCGGTTGGTGTGTGAGAGAGAACTACAATTTCTTTTTATCACTCCTCTGGCTAGCACAAATTTTGCTCTCATCTCTGTTGTCTGAACCTTCCAGCGAGATCTGCCCATTTTCATCAGCAGGCAGTACCTGGGCCAAGGACAGGACCCTGGCAGAGTGGCTTTGAAATCAGAAGAACAGCAAAAAATAATAATAATTTTTTTTTGCTGAGCAGATTCTAGCCTACAAGAGATGAAAGGGAATCTGAGCACCACAGACTTATACAAGCCCATCTCTTTTTCTTCCCCTAAAACTGATGATTTTTCAGAACCTAGTTAGAAAGAAAAAGAGAGGGAGAGAAAGACAGAAAAAGAAGAAGGTCCATCGGATCAGGCGCTCGTCTCGGCCCCTGTCCTGTCCTTGCAAGGCCAACCAGTTGCTGAGGGGGACCCACAAGGAAGACGGGGAAGAGCAAAGCATCAGATCTCAACAAAAGATCTCGGGAGGTGCATGGAGGCTCTGGAACTGGAGGGAATATACATCTGTCTTGGGTCATGGCCACTGCTCGCCCCCATGAATTTGTCTGACCCATTTTTAAAGTCGCCCACGTTGACCGTCATCATGGACACTCCGTGGTAGCAAAATTCTCCACCCAGCCCTTCCGCTGCATGAGAAGGTGCATTTTTTAATTTGTCCCAAATTGCCAATCAAGTGAACAACCCCACAAGCTTCTAGTATAATGACAGAGAGAGGGGAGCTAATCAGATGGATGGATAAGTAAGGAAACAGACAGACAGAGAGAAGAGAGCCTCTAGTCCTCATGGGTTGGACTTAAACCAAGATGCCGGCATACGAAGCCTATGGCAGGCCGGATGATCTAGCATTTGGGGCGAAGGGCTGTCAATGGCTTGATTCACCCTCCCATGGTAAATGGGTACAACCCCCTTGGATGGGTGGTTTGTGTTCTTTCGATCCATCGTCCTGTCTTTTGACATTTCAGTGAGTGTGCTTGGCTTTGCAAATGGAAAGGGAGTGGTTTGCATGTGCAAAACATGGAAAACACCATCTGCTATGACCAAAGTAGAGACAATGGCAAGATCTTCACACCCCATCCCCATACTTATTGGTGAAGTGAGTTGTTTTTTCACCAGGACAACCTCTGCTTCATCCCAAATGTTTCCAAGTCTTGGAGTTCCTTTGAATATTTAAATGCCTGCAACTTAAATAGCTGCTTACATGCAAGGCTTTCAGTTTAGTGATGATTTATAAGTTAATGTGTGTTTGACATTTTCCTGTAAATTATGGCTTACTTAAAATGTCTCTTTGATGGAAAGCTGACTCATGTTAAAATGCCGTGCACTGCAAAGTTGTTGCTCTTGTTAAAACGCTGAGTTTTAAGTAGAGCACAAAAGACTTAACACAGCCAAGTTCAAAGAATTATCCCTGTCGTAATTAAGATGGAGCAAGGGAGAGACAAACACCACCCAGAATGGATGGCGGTTGGGGGGGATTCCTCATCATCTAGAGATCACCGATCGATCGATCGATGGATCAGGAGTCACAGAAGACCTGCCCTGCCATCTGAGAATGGTTAAGGGGTTGGGAATGGGTGGGTATTCAGCTGACAGAACTGGGGGAAGTAGCAAGGGTGGTGGTGGTCACGAGCATTAGCAGAGCAGACGTCCCATAAGACCTGGAGAAACCATGCGTGGGCTAAAGCAAATCCATCCATCATGTCCTCCAAACCTAGGACATGCCCTGCTTTGAGGAAGAAGAAAAGGAGATGCAGGTTGTTCTCCCCAAAGGGGAATCTTCAGCCTTACTTCTCATACCTTACCACCCTAAGGACATGGCGTCTACCCCTTTAGTAGATTTACAGGAGGCACATTTGTGTTTTGGGTGGAGGGGCAGAAGGACGGAACATGGAAAGGTCCCTTTTCTGCATTTCCTTCACTTTTCTTAGGATCGACACCGATGCCTTGTGTGATGAAATACTTCCTTTTGCCTCTCCCAAACTTTCCGCTAGTCATCCAGTTTTATGAAAGAGAGAGAGAAATCCATCCTACCTTCTTCTTCTTCTTCTTTTGCAACACTCATGGCTTTTATTTATTATTGTCATTACTACAATGGTTTTCTATCTTTTGTTCCCCCCTGCCCCCCACGAATCCAGCATCGCTTCAGCACTGAAGGTACAAGTTTGAGTCTTGGCTTACGCCTGCCATCAAATTCAAAAATGACTTCTCGTCTCAACTGCTACCTTGTCATAAATTCATTATTTGCATTTTTATAATTCTGCCGTTCAGTCTAACGGGTATAAATAAAAGAGAAAGAGGGTGAATTATTCATTTCCTGTACACTGCCATTGTTCTACATTCCACGGATTTCCGATTCTTAACAGAATCATCCTGCTTTGCTAGGGAGGATGAGTACCAGCCAGGGGAAGAAACCTCCTCCTCCTCCGCCACCCAGCTGGATCCTACGAGCACGATGGCCCCCTTTAGCTCTCCAATTGGGCTTCCTTTCCACCTTCCTTGGTTTTTGATGGACAGGGAACTGGCTGCAGCCTAGGACCACTGGATGATGGCCCCCTTCTGAGTCAGAGTCTTGGTCCATTTAGACCACTGGTTCCCAACCTGGGGTCCCCAGATGTTCTTGGACTAAAATCCCCAGAGGTCTTCACTGCCAGCTGTGTTGGCCAGGATTTCTTGGAGCTGTGGTCCAAGAACATCTGGGGACCCAAGGCTGGCAACCACTGACCCATGCAATCAGCTCTGATTGACAGCAGCCATAGCTTTCCTGATTAGCAGGCCAGATGGTTTCCCAGGTCTACGGGGAAAGGCTGTTGGGCATGAAACCAGGGACCATTGACATACGAAGCAGAGGGTATCTGCCACGGAGTCACAAGGGCCCTTCCCAGATCCAGATTTGCTGCCAGTTTAAAAGAGACCTTTGGGGAGACAGAGGGGCTGGGATTACTCTGCCACCCCCAATTCACTCCTTCGCATCCTCTTTTTGCCCCCTTTTCAAGGTCAGAACACTGACATGGGGGGGGGGATGGAGTCTAGGGAAACGACACTTTGAGGCCACAGCTCCCAGAATCTGCCTGACAGCAAGGGGTATTCTGGGGTTTTTTGTCTAAAGAATCTCTCTCTCCCCCATGTTAGGTATTCTTTATAAAGCCGGTCCTGCACAAGCCTTTTTCCGTTTTGAGTTTTCTGCGGTTTTTCCCCCCAGAGGTAAAGCAGGAGTGTGTGTACTCTGTAGTGAGCTGGGAAACGGTTTTGCATAACAATGGGCAGGTTTATGCAAAGAAGCAATTAGAAACCTAACTTAATCTGGGACTGCTGGTAATTGCAGCTAAACTCCAAAGGACCTGACAGAGTTCCCAAAGAAGGGAAGCTAAAAACAAATTGTCCTGAAGTCTATTAACCGCTGGATACCTGATGATGAAGGACAAATGCTACCAGGAGCCAGTTGTTGGCTCGTGTTGTAATCAGCGCGGTGTTTGGTACAGTTAATTGCAAATGAGCCCAGTGGGGGGATCTTTTATTCCCCTCTGGTCTGAATCACAGGTGTGGCTTACTTTGCTTTGTGTTTGCTCAGTTGGCATCTTTGCTTTCCAATGCTGCTCCCTAGTACTGTGCCCTGAAAGAAAAAGTGGGGCCCTTTGGAGGAGGAAGCAAACAAGCTGAGGATGGCATGGAGGTTCCTCCTCTAATGAGAGGATGCTTTCCTTAGGCTTGGGTGAGAAATGACAAATGCGAACCAATCTTTTATTCCTCTGAGAGGGAAGTCACCGAGGTTTGCATTTTTGAGTTTGGAATGAACTTGTCAAACCTGAACTGACCATTTTGAACTCCCTCCGTTCTTCTCTGGTTCAGATTTCAGTCCGAGACGGAGGTGAGGTTACAGATTTTGACGTTTTGGTAGAATTCCTTTTGCGAGAATGCAGTTAGAAGTACAGAGACTCACTAAGGAGAACAGCTACAAGTTCCCCAGATAGTCCACCCATTCCTCATTAACTGACACTTAAAGTCTCGGTAAGTCACTCTGAGACATTTTTAAGAGAAAGGATAAAAAAAATTACTTACATTTGTGAACAGATCAACAGCAAACTAGCAAACTGCTTCCAACAGATTAAAGAGAGGAAAAGAGGACACTCAGCGGAGAGGCGGGATTCTCTTTGAATTCAGAGATGGGAGGGAATGATTGGTTAGTGCTAAATTGATTGGCAGTCAAACCAGTTCAGAAAAGTCCCACCCAGTCAAACAAGCTACAGGCTGCATGTGAAGTTGTAAAAACAAACAAACACACAAACTCCAACAGGTGAATGGGTCTCCTACCTCACACTACATGGTGTTCATTCCTAAAACTTCTTCGCATCTCCCTCATATCAAAATTATTGGGGCTGGCATTTTGGAAGCAGTAAGTCATGACAGGTGGAGGGAAGGAAGATCTTTCTCTCTCTCCTTCCTCTTTTTCTTCCTCTTCCTCTTCCTCCTTCTCTCTGCAATGTCTGTGGTGCTGCTCATAGTGCATTACATTGAAAGAAAGAAAAATTATTTGAAACATCAAATTGCAAAGTTCAAGGGGAATCTTACCATGTAGAGCATGTAGTTCAACCACCTTTTCAGATAAGGGACAGGAAAAATAGTTACTCCTCACTGGCGAACACTTTAATGCTTTTTTTAATACCAATTTTACCAAGTCAATATATACTTACATACGTAGGTTTCCCCCTTTGAGAGCTACTGATCTGTCGCCTTGTTTGAAGCGTTGACCTCAAACATCTTATAAAGAGGAATTGCATTATTTTGTTGAATAAAAACACAGCTGCAAACACATGCACAGTCACACACCCACTTGGATCAAAGCAAAGATGAGCCCTGACACCCGAGGAGAAGTGATGGAATCCTGCTTTGTGGGCAGACGTGCTGAAGGCAGTGCATTGTTTCCAGAGAGTTTCCATAAATATTTCAGATTACAAACCTCTAAAAGCCAGGCGAGGCAGTGCTATAAAAATTAAGCATGCTAACTCACAAAATTGGCAGGTGCTGCCAAAAGCATGGGTTTGTTTTCTCTCTGCCTCGGGAGGAAAGAGGTGGAAATAATTGCCATGGCTTAGTTTGGCCTGGAGAGACCTGGGTTCGAATTACTGAGCTGATTGCTCTCAAATTTAATGTGAAAGCCACGCTGTGCCTGACAGGTTTGTTATAAGGACAGGAAGAGAGAATCCCACGTACATCATCTCGAGCTCTTTACAAGGAGAGTGTGATAATAGAGTTGAACTGAAACGACTCGCTGGTTTTCATAGATTTTTATATTTTTATTTGGTATATATAACCAATATATGACTGGTCATATATATTTGGTATATATATACCAATATATATGACTGGTGTATGGATAAAAGCCATAAGAATAATAAAATGACATAACTGAACATAATAACAGGCAAACAGCAAAATAAATAAATAAATAAATAAATAAATAAATAAATAAATAAATAAATAAATAAATATCGCTACTGGAAAAACCATAGCTTTGACTATGCGGACCTTTGTCGGCAAGGTGATGTCTCTGCTTTTTAAGATGCTGTCTAGGTTTGTCATCGCTTTCCTCCCAAGAAGCAGGCGTCTTTTAATTTTGTGGCTGCTGTCACCATCTGCAGTGATCATGGAGCCCAAGAAGGTAAAATCTGTACACTGTTCAAGTGTAGCAGGACCTACAAATAAAATAAGCCAAATATTGTTGTACCTAAAGTGTGCTTCTTAGTAATACGTGAACAACAATGATAATAATAATCGCGTGCCGTCAAGTCAAATTTGACATATGGTGAGCCTTTTGAGGGTTTTTCTGGCAGGGAATAGTCAGAAGTGCTTTACCCTTCATTTCCTCTAGGGGTGCTCTGGGACTGTGCAGCTGGCCCAAGGCCACCCGGGCTGGCTCTTCTCCCCAGAGGCCCAGTGGGGGAATCGAACTCCCAACCTCTACCTCACTCACTGAGCTATCCAGCCAGCCAACACCTGAACCCTGACTCCTAAAAACATTTAGTACCGTCCTCAAACAGCAGCAGCATTTTCACTGTTTTTGGAAAAAAAAACGGAAGAATGATGCCCTCAGATTTCTACTGCTTATTTTCCTGAGTATTTAGGCTTTTACATTTCCAGACAAATGAAGCCATTTATGTCAGACGTAATGAGCATTAGGAAAATATGCCCAGTGCCTTTCATTTTCTGGGGGAGGAAGCACTTCAGTGTCTCCTTGTTATAATTTATTATTTATTTTAATTATGTTCCTAACTTCAGCACAATTTGCATATTAATAGATACCCAGATGACTGGATAGAATACAGATTTTTTTCTTCTTTTTTCTTTTTAAATCGAAAACATTATCAACATATTTCTGGAGTTTTGGAATTCAGTGGAGAGGTGGCTGCATTTCCTCAGCACGTTGACAAATGTTTTGTGTTGTTTCGCACGTACAGAATGGAAAGCTGGGCGTGGGGAGGCCCGAAAAGAGGGCACGGTTTTCCCTCAAAGCCTTTTAGGTGTCCGTGAGCAAAATACGTCCTCCTTGTCAACAGGGACTCCGATCCAACGACGAGTCCCAGCAGAGTAGACCCTGTGACTCTATGGACTTTAAGTAGGTGTTGACTTACCTTTTGGAAATTAATTCAATCAAGTCTACAGTAATTGAGATTAGTACTGGGTCCAGGCCAGCATCTGAACCCTTTCTGAAAATGTATATTTGAATAACCCTGATTTGTCTTCACAGAGTAACTCCACCGTCCAGTTGGATCCATAGAGCGGGATCACCTCAGTCTGGAGATGCCATGGAGCTTGTCCAAAACCTAGCACAAGGAAAGGTGATGAAAAGACAACATGTCCCTCTAGGTAACTGAATGTCACTGCTCTTACTGTTAGGGGTCGCTTGATGTTCAATGGAAATTAACTCTTCTACAGCTTCAGGTTCATACTGCACAATATGGTCAGCATTTATCCTAGCCTGAGCTTTCTTCACTTTCACGTGCTGCAAAGTAGCTGCTTCCCCCCCCCCCATGATCGGTCGCCAGGAGCATGGACCTCCTTTGTACATCTGATTGCTCAGCCATGGAGGTTTGAAGGAATGTTGTCACTGGAAGGAAGTGGGCATGCCACTTGGTTGGACCCTGAGGTAGTTCAGGCCCAGCCTGGTCGATGAGACAGCCTGTAAGACAAGAGATGGGAAGTCGAATCTCATATCTTGCACATGGACAAACCAACCAAACAAAAAAAGGCAGACATTAAATGTGATACCAGTCTAAATAGTTCAGGTCAGATTGAGAGCAATTTTTCCATGAGCACCAATATCTCCCAAGAGCAGCTCCCACCAACCTCTATTCCTGTTGCTCTAGTTGAGATTTTAAATAAAAGACACCAGAATCTGAACTCAGGACCTTTCACATATGAAGTGCATGCACCTCTACTGAACTATCCCTGCCAATTGCTTACAAAGCTCATTGTTCCATGGCCTCATTGTTTATTGGCATTCAGACCTTTTTATCTCTTGCTGGAGAAAAGCCTTTAAGGTTAGACTCATTAGGACTTCCCTTTTAATGATGGGGAACGACCCAGGGCGCCTGCTGACTCCTTGGCTAAACAGGGATTTGAGTCACAGGCCAAGGTCAACCCCTGCTTAGTCGGCTCTGCTTCATTTATTTCTCCTTTAAGAAGATAAGAGACATCCAAGCACAACTATAAACCGGGATTACTAAAAAAAAAACTAAAACTAAAATAAAATTATTAGTCTAAACACGTCTTTTTACAGGCAGTCTGTGTCAAATAACCTTCAAAATCGGCTTCCTTCTTCCTCAAACGCATATTGGCAAAATCAATCCTATTGAGAACCACTGTTAAGTATGGAGATTTACTGTTCATTATAAAAGCTACTCTATATTCTCCTGAAATTTCATCAGGGCCCAGCCGTCCCGCTAAGATCCTTCCCCAGGAAGCAGGCTTCCGGGTTTTCTCTTTCAAGTCCATTTGCCGCCATTGACCTTTTCTTCACAGGTAAAGACGCAGCCACCAACCCAGCTCTGGAGGTCTGTCCAAACATTAAAGGAGCTGTCAAAGGCACTGTGTCTACTTGGGGGGTTGGAGATCTGGCAGTTTGGGGGGAAAGTCTGGACTAAAACGCAAAGTGTACCCACTGCCCACACGGAACTGGACTCACTGCCAGCCTTGAACGTTGAAAGCTGGCGTTGAAAGCAGCTAATGATTCCAGATTTGAACACTGACCAGTTCAGACAACCACACAGAGCCTGAGGTGTCCCTGACTTCCAACTCCGGGGGTAAAACCTTGAAAAACTAGCGCCACCACCTTACCCTGCCAGGTATTAATTTCCAGAAATTATTTTCCACAACCATTATTTCCAACTCAACCCCTCAACAGAGCAGAGAGAGCTCTCTTTCTGGGCCAGTCCTAACAATTAAACATTTCTCTAGTACATGTGGGTGGTTTTAAAGGAACGTGGGCTCATGAAAAACGGTTATTGCAAAAAGCAGCATTAATGGCAATAATTCAATCTGGTGACAAATTATAGCACAGCTACCCCCAAAATTGTTATTTGCTAGCAATTACCAAACAAACGGCGAAGCGTGTTGCTTATTAAGATCCAGGGCACTGAAAAACATCATGCGCCTAAAACTAATGAATGATTTCCTTTTGCAGCACCAGGAGAATACGCGGGTATTCTCAAGGGTGGCTGGGGAGACTAAACATGATGTTTTTGTGGGTGTTTTGTTCCCAGTTCTCATCAAGCAGATGCCACTTCCACCCCTTGGAGGGTGAAAATGAAGGCCTGGGTCCACAGGACAACGGGAGAGTTTTAACATAGCTCCGTGGTTTAGGCATCTGGCTGCGGAGCCAGAGGTTGGGAGTTCGATTCCCCCATGGGCCTCCCAGATGTGGGCTGGACTTGATGATCCACAGGGTCCCTTCCAGCTCTGCAGTTCCAAGATTATTATTTTTGAAGTGGGGAGAGAGGAAGTGGCGTCTGAAAACATAATTCAATTATACAATCTATAACCAATCAAAAATGCAAGCCACATAAGATTCTTCCCCCATTCCGGGTCTTGGTTTCGTTCACAACGCCTGAGCTGTGCCATTTGCTACCCACAGCAGACCATCCTCCACCCCATGTAGACTTCTCTTCTTTCTTGGTTTTTCCCTGCTAGCTCATTGCTCCCATTCCTGCCTCTCGGAGACCCCCTTCCAACTCTGCCTCCAGGCACCAAGCAAAGGTTAGAGAAGCAGCCAGCAGGCCAGTCAGAGCCTCTTGAGATTCCCGGCTTGGAAGGGGAACTGAGATGGTGAACCAGTCGAAAGAGAACAGGTGAGCCAACCACCGTCCGGGGACAAAACTGAGCACATGGTTCACACCAAGCCCTTTGCTGCCTGCAAAAATACACTTGCTCTCTAAGCTTGGCCAATGGCATGAGTGGAAGAACAGTGCAGGAGAGCTGGCGGGCAGTGGGCACTGCCATGTCCAAGGAAAAGCGTGTTTTACAAAGCTTTGGCAAACCTTGTGAGGCCCTCATGCCAACGCAGGCCTGTCAAGAGATTGACAAGCTTTGATACACTTTGGTGACAAATACGTTTGGAGAGAGCTGCTTCTTTTTTTAACGGCTCACAAATTTCCTGCACCCGGCCAAGCTGTTTCTTAGCCCCCAATGACAACATCTGCTCAGTGACCCTCGGAAAGTTTTGTTGTAGATTCAAATGTTTTTCTTGGCCTGGATCGCCTTTTGGCTCCCTTTGGTCCCCATCGCCCCTTCAGCATCCTTCCCCTGGACACCAATGACTCTTTCCCACCAGATGTTCACTAGACAGATGTTCACAAGATGTCACCCTAAGAGCAGAAGGAGACCATGCCTGGGACCGGTTTGTTTAGGCAAACAAAACGTGAGCCTGCAAACTCCATGAACTGCACCAAAGGAGTAATTCTGCTTTGATCTGTTTGTCATAAATATATTCCCAATCAATTTAGCTGGGAAATTAGCAAGCGAAGCATCTGAGGAAGGGGATGGTAATCCATGAATATTCACACTAAAATAAATCGGTGACTCCTTGTGACGTTACCATATCTTTCTTTTTGATACATGTGCTAAGACAGACCCAGCATGGCTATCTCCTTAAAAACGGTTAAATGACAGTATCAATGCCATTGCAGGGACCCCAGGAGGGAGAACTGGGATGTCCTCCGAGTCAGATTCAGCCTCAGGGCCTAAAGGTGCCGACTTCTGGTTTCTATAGCTGCTCATTGGTTAGCTGCACCATAACATGGGGAGAACCCATGAAGATCTTGCTATCCAGGTCATGCTGAGGAAGTCCAAGCGAGGTGCTCCTGGAATGAAGCCCACAGCCCCATAGGGAAGCCCCTCTGTCTACTCCCCATCAATGGAAACCTTGAGGGAGGTCAACAGTGTTTGTTTATAAAAACGTGCCTCCTTCCTTCCAACACAGACATCCTCGAAAGAAATCTATCAAAGCAGCAGAAAACCAATAACAAGTGACTTAAGGTGGGAGCAACAAACAGGTATATGGCTGGTAAGTGTTGCATAAGAAGGCAGTTGGGAGGGTTTGTTTTGAAGCCTGATGCTGGGCAAGTTGTTCGATTCCGGTGGCCTCGTCTCTCTCTCCCCCCCCCCCCCCCGGTTGTTTATTTGACACGAACACAGGAGTCCCTGTTTTTTTAATCTGCCTTTCTCCTTCCAATTGCTTTCTCTGCATGGTTTCACAGCTCTCTCCACAATCTTAATTTCCCATCTCCTTCCAGCTCCTTAGAACCTATTGCCATTTTTGGTTCCCACCCCCCACCCCCTTTCCAAACCATCCAGGCAGGAAGCCCGCATTTCTGGCTCCATGGGCTCAAGACAAGTGCTTTTCTCAGCAGGTAGCTTGAGCCTGCAAAGATGCCGTGTTGTTGAGTGACACGCAAAGACCGCGTGGGGGTAGGAGGAGGACGACCATCCTGACCATCCTAGCCATCGTCCGTAGCTTCCTGGCATTCTCAAGAGATGATCAGCAGACAGTAACAATGAGCCGATCTTCCTGTAATCATCTGTTTGGGTGGTGTTGGTGGTGTTTGAGGGTTTTCCTCCTCCTCTTTTTGCAATGCTAGACTCGAGGGAGAAGTTATCTAAGGAAATAGGGGAGCAGGTAGTGATTTGTATTCAGAGGACACCGTATGCAAGGGGGAAAAACACACACACACAAAACCCAAGGCAAAGGGTGTATAAAAAGAAACCAAGACCACGCAGCAGCAATCAAACAATGGGTAAGGTGAGCTTGACCCTGAAGCCCGGACACCTGTTACAAACATAGAATGACCTGAGGGAGATGGGGTTGAAAGGGACAGGGGAGAGTCCAGTGCTCCTTAATTGCAGCCAAAGTGTACGGGCTCAGCGGGCAGCTCCACCTAGAGCAGGCCGATTGAAGTAACCACTAAATGCTAACTTCAGTGCCACTTCAGTGACTCAATGCGCCTACTGCAGTTGGAGCTACGTTAGGAAAAGTGTTTAGATGCCACATCCTCAGAATCTGACAGTTCAAAACAGCCAAAGGCCGTTGGCAGGCTCTGCCTCCTTGCCCTGAATGTGTTCTCTCGCCTCCGATTCTGGAAGCCAAGTAGGGTTGGGTGGGTTGATACTGGGAGGGGAGACCACTAGGGAATATATCCCAGGAGGGCTCCTTAGCATCTCCAGCTGGGGTCAATCAAGGATCTTGCCCCAAACCCTGGCTGAGCCATGGCTGCCAGACAGAGTTGGTAACATGAGGCTAGACTTGGGATAAGGAGCTTCTGATGGCCTTGTCTTCAAACCCAGATGATTGTGTGTGTCTTATTTTCCCAAGCAAGCGGGGTCATTAACTCTCCATGGCCCTGCCGCTGAATCCCATCCATGGTTGATGTCTTTCCTAAAGGGTGGGTTTGTTCCACTTGGCTCAGACTTGCAGAATATCTGTGTCATTGCCGGCTTTGGTGTTCCAAGAGACAGACCGGAAGGAAGGCTGCACAACCCTTTAGAAAAATCCCAAACCTTAAAGTGCAATCCTTGGTGATCTTTCCTAAGCCAAATGGATTTATTTTTCTTGCTTCTGTGACTGTGACAACAAGTAAAAAAACCCCTCCCCCTGTCCAGAGAATGGTACACGCCAGCCACGATCGGCAGCCTCAGCAACATCGAATGGTGAAAGGACATCAAATGAAGCAGCTAATGTATCATTTGGCAATTAGCGCCGTTGACATTTGATTCATTTCTTCACCCTGTAACTCTGGTTTTCATGTCATCTGGCAATTTCATGCCTTTGAAAATTACACTAATTTGCTAGATAGAAAGTTCTGTTTGCTTCCCGGGAAATAGGCACTCACAGAAGCTGCTGTGTCGGTCTGTTAAAGAGAAATGAACAGGCTAAAGGAACTCAGATTTGCTCCGGGGTGAAAGACGGTCAGGCAGGAGGGTCAACCAGGGAGCAGGAGAGAGCCACCGATTCCCTGAGGGGCTGAAACGGTCTGCGGATGGTGGGATGTGGGAAAGATCCCTCCAACGCTGCCCCAAGAGGGGGAAACCCTGCTCAGCATCCCCCACCCCACCCCCAGAAGCAAAACCTAGTGCATGAGATCTTTTCTTGCAAGCCTCCTTCGGCACCACAAGGTCTAGAAACTTAATTTTATGAATGGTCCACTCACCTGCACAATTCACAGAAAGCTGATGTCTGCCCCCAGCATTGCTTTTGTGCTGTGAATGTAAAACAACCACACTCTTGAAACGTAACTTAGAAATGTAACTTCATTACCCCAAAGTAACTAACTCTAGGTAACTATGTTAACTACACCTAGTGACTACCAAGCAATCCTTGTGCCTCTCCAGAGGTTGCTGAGTTGCAAACGTCACCTTCCTGAACTGAGCACCCAACCCAGCTTCCCTGGATTGGCCCTCCAAGTCACAGGAGGAGGAGGATGGATAAGAAAAACAACCCTCTTTCCACGCCCTCCATCACTATATACACCCATGGAACTGTCTCCCCTTAGTGGCCTTCCATGTCCTGTTTCCACTGGAGAGTCAGCGCCAAGGAACTCACCTGGAAAGGCAAAGAGCGGGCAAGGCGGGTCTGTTGGGCTTCTGCAGGGCAAAGACAGGGCCCTTGGCAGCTTGATCTCCAAAGGTGAAGGCACAGGGTGAAGCTGTGGGCTGATCAATTTAAGGTAACAGAATGCTTTTCTTCTCGAACTCTTTCTCCACCAGCCCATCCTTCTGTCAGAAACATTGGCAGTGGATTCTTAAAACGGGAACCCAACCACTGAGTCTTTCCGGTGGGGCTAAATAATTCAGCAAAGTCCTTTAATCACACAAAGTCGGACCGAAATGTGGTTTCTGCTCTAGACACAAAAGCCATTTGGCTATGGAGCGCGGAAAAGACGTCGGGCCCTGTCTAATGTGAGCCAGCTCGGATGTTTTAATAACATATTGTTAGATGACCTGGAGCTTCTCTCTGCCGGTGGGATGCTGTCATCTTATCTCGCCCGTCCAGGAGGTTTGCTGTTCTGTTTTATGCGTGACACCCAGAGACGATCTTTTCTCTTCCAGCCGTTTGGCTCTCGGGCATCGGCAGAGACATATAGTCCTGTCATAATAATGCCACGGCATTGGAGGGTCTCCGTGCCAACTGACAGCACCTCCCAGCGATATGGATTAAACAGGGTCGTGCAGTTTTCACCCCAATCTGCAGGCATCCTGACGTCCATGGATCATGTCTGCCCAAACAGAGCCGATGTGTTTCCTGAAGGAGGGAGGGAAGGAGCGTGGGGAAGAGGCCTGCTCCAGCACCAGTGTCACCCAAACCAGCTTGAACACAGGCAATCTCAACTGATTTAAGAAGCTAAGCAGGATCAGGCCTGGTCCAGACTTGGATGGGATTCCGCCAGGGAACAGCAGGTCTAGGAAAGCATTCTGCTCTGAAACCCTGGGGCAGCCATTAGAGTTGGAAATACTAGCCAAGCGTAACCATTGACCAACTAGATGAACTATTAACAGATGAACCATCTCTTCCTCTTTCCTCTCCACCTCCTCTGGATTTGTCCTCAGAGAGGATTAGGAAATCTCCAGAAACTCTGGTGCACTGCTGCCAGCCTGTGCCTGCAATATAGGGCTAGACAGACCAGTGGTTCAACTCTTTATAGTGGTGGTTCCCAACCTTGGATCACCCGGGTGTTCTTGGACTGCAACTCCCAGAAGCCTTCACCACCCGCTGTGCTGGCCAGGATTTCTGGGAGTTGCAGTCCAAGAACACCTGGGTGACCCAAGGTTGGGGACCACTGCTCAATAAGGGAAGTGAGAAGCACTTTTAAAAGCCTCTCTTCCTGAAGGCACCCAACCAGCTGGCTTCGTTGGGTCAGCCTCCACTTTTCTAAGCCTAGATCAATAATTCTTCTTCATTGTCTTCCACTGCCCAGCACTGCTTGAATGTCAACAAAAGCCAATATGGCTTCTCCACGTGGACCAGTGAGGGTGTATGAGCTTTTTTTTTTTTTGCTCCCCTGAAGCAAAGGTGGATGTTCCACCTTTAAGTGCGCAGTCACCTTGTCTGCAAGACCCGACCTTGGCTATCAAAATTCACTGATCAATCAACAACCAATTATGTCATGAAATGAATGCTGGCCGTATGCTTTATGAATGAGAAAGTCTGGGGAGACGCAGGGCCTTGGATAAGAGAGGGTTGGACGCCAACGTTCTTTTTTTCTAAATAATTAAAAAAAACACAGACAGATCAAAATGCACCTTATGAAAAATTGATCACCTTCCTTCCTCTCCTTTTGCTTCCTTTTTCCTTCTTTCCTTTTCGGTTACCAGGCTGATCCTTGACATTTGCCTCACCGGGGGGGGGGGGGGGGGGAGACGGGCTCTATTAATAAACAGGTAACGGATGTCCCTCCCCGAAAGCAGCAGACTCAAGTCTCTTCCCCCACTCAGGCCCCTAATGAGTTGTACAAGGGAGAGACATCTGTATTCTCCTTCTTCCACTGACCGTATGTTAGGGAGCGTCACTCAGAGAACAGCGCTGGCTCGCCGCCAGCCTTGAAACGCAGTTTGCTGAGCAGACAGAATTTAAATTAGAAATAATTATTGCTGATGGTAGGATAGCATGGTTTCCCCCTCTCTTTTTCTTTTCTTCCTTGGTAAGTTAACTTCTAGGTGGGACTGCAGGTATGCGGTTGAGGAGGGGGAGGGCGTTGTAGAAATATAATAATGGAAAAATAATAATAATAATAATATCTCAGAACTGCAGAGCTGGAATCATGACCCTATGGATCATCCCATCCAGCCCCTGTCAAGGAGGCCCAGCGGGGAATCGAACTCCCAACCTCTGGCTCTGGAGCCTGATGCATAAACCACTGCTCTACCTGGCAGTTCTCAGTGTATGTCTCCAGGATAGACCAGTTTGTCTGTACTGGCAAGGGTGGGTGAAGCGCAGCCCTCCAGATGTTACAGGACTGAGACACCTCACCTTTGGCTATGCTACCCAGGGCTGAGAACCTCTGGAAGATAGCATTTTGCCCACTCCGACTGCCTGGTATGGCCAGAGCCCATGGCCTCTAGCCCAGGGACTGATCCTGCTCTGATGGACAAGGCAGGTCAGAGAGTTTGTCTCTTGACCCCTGTGTGAGCCGTAGGCTATCAGAACTGGCAGTCCACCACCGCTCCGGATGCCCTTGCCCTGCCTCTTTGCCTACTGGGCGGATGACTAGCTCCCTAGGGCCGCGGGCAGACCTTGGGCAGCTCCAAGCCAAGAGCTTGTTCAACAAGGCTTGGAACCCAACTAGCGACCCTTGTTCTACCCTGTCTGTCTCTCCCAAGGGATCGCCAGGCACAGTCTTCCTGCTTAGGTGTTTGCCCCTTGGTTGCTGTTTTTTTTATTTTTGGCCTTGTGCCTTGGACTTAGAATTCTGCCGACCGCATGTGAGGTGCTCACATGGAGGGGTTTGGAATACTGCAGCTCCTGCTGAAGAGCATCCGTCGCCTCTAGACTTTGCCAGCTGCTCCTTGACTCTTGCTCTGCTTGGTACATTGTTTTGCAGGACTGTCTGACCCTGCTTTAGGACCCTCCTTGCCTGGCTCATTCACATTCTAGATTGGACCTTGCCCCTTGGGCTGCTGGATCACCTTCACTCCCTTTCGTTTCCTTCATACCAGGCGTGCCTTCACCCCAGCTACCTAAGAAAACTTCCCCCCACCTGTCATTCTCTGGTCAGAGCATCAAAGAGGCATGGAGATGAAATGAAAAAAACACACACAATCCTTTCCCTTTAAGCCCCCTGGCTGGCCCCTGTCAAGAGGAATGGACAGCACAGCTGGGCCATTTATAGCCCCAGGACTCCCAGGACCTGCCCATCCTGCTAAAGTAGGCATACGTATAAGTCCCGGACATTTTTCTGGCCAAGCAACAAAGGACACCTTCCATCCCCACCAGCAGGGCTACTCATGACTCCAAGACAGATATGTGAATTTGGCACAGGAGGTGAGAAATCCCACCAACTTCTCTCGCTCCATCCCTGGCAGTAAAAGAACCCATCAAGCCAATCAGCTGCCTCCACGTGGGATCCAGATGGTAGGGCCGGCCCTGCAACCTAGGAATATAGCTTTCATGTTTTACTTGTGGGCTCCTTGGGGTGGAGGGAGGGGGTATCTGACATGGAAAAAACATTGTGGGCTGCATCAGCCCTTATTTTGATCCAACCAGGTTCACCTTACGTTCTGAAAGTATTACTTGTCTCCTCACAGACCTGAAATCCATTCAGCACCACCAAAAAAGGTTACAATTTCCCTTTGTTTCAGAACAAACCTAAAAAAAAAGCCCAAACCTCCACCAGCTGCCCTCTTTACTTCCCTTTCCGGCACCATCATCCTCAGAGTTTTTAATTTCCTATATTTTCTTTCTGAAGATGAGTCATCCATATCAAACTTTCCTCCCTGAGACTCAGCCACCACCGGGTTTTACCAGGATCTTTCCATTTAATTCCATACTGCCCTAAATAGAGCTCTATATTCCCCCTTTCTCCCTTTCATTTTCCAGAAGACTCCCTTCCAGACCTGGAGAAATTTAAAGAGACGTTTATGTGCTCCCGACCTTTGCAAATCTTCCTACGAACGACATTTTAGGAGAGAAAAGCATCCTAAGTTGAATGGTTTGTCCTTTTAAAGGGCAGGAAGAACCATGCCCCAGGCCAGGGTACTGTTGAGTGGCAGAACTGATCAAAACCCTTGAGAAATGAAAGCAAACATCTTACTTCAGCACCTTTTCAGCAAACACTTCTTGCTACTGAGGTTCACTATGACAAAGAAAAGGAAAAGCTGCATATTTCCCTGGTTTGTGGGATTCCAGGAAGCCTCTTCTTATCCTTCATAGGACGCAAGAGGCAGGACGGAATGGACCTTTGCCTTGGTCCACCAGGGCTCCCCTCCCCTCCTTCTTAGCTGGGATAACTGGAAGCAGAACCTCCATAGACAGAGGTGGTGTATCTCAGAGGACTAGATGCTGAAGATCTACCACAAAGACTGTGGCCATCTCAGCTTTTTTGTGGCCTTCTCTCAGGGCTGGCCAGCTTGGGAAGCACAGCTTTGGGGGCAAGGTAGGCTTCTGAATACCAAGCTCCTGAGGGCTTCCCAGTGTAGATAAAAATATTTGTTTCCTTCAGTATTCATTCAGTTCCCTGCCACTTTCGTGCCCTCTGAAAAGCCAGAGATCAACAATACAGGCACCAACGTCAAGGCGATGAACCAAGCACTGTCAGCGTGTGATCAGGACATTTGGAGGATATCCTGAGCAGAAAAGGCCCCAAGGGGCCGCTCCGGATGAAATTAAAGCATCTTTAGCTTCAAGAGCTCACGGATACAATGAAGGATGGGTTGTCAAAGTTGGAACAAGGACAGCCGGTGGTGGGTATCATCTCTTGTATCGCAGGCGTATCATCGCAGGCAGCCACCATGGAGGTCACCTGAATCTCAGCCCAAATTAGCTCAACAGAGACTATTTACATCGCTGGGCAGTCAAAGACTGATTAGGAGAGGAATAAGCACCAGAGGGTGCCAGGATCGGCCCTGAATGACAGCGGAAAAGGCATGCATGTGTGCAAAAAGAGAGAGACAGAACGATGCTCTTCCCATGGAACAAGAATTTTATGGCTCTTTTGATGCGTTGTGACTTCAGGGGTTTGATTTTTTTCCAGTTCCCAAAAACTACAGTCAAAGGTCTACAATGAAAATGTAGGGAAATCATGGGATTTGGGTTGAGTGCACAGTGGGATCATAGCCACACAAGACAAATCAGAACAGAAATGGCCCAAGGTGGCTTCCTTACATCAGAGAATGCAATATGCAAGAAAAACGTAAGAACTGGCTTTTAGTACTTACATTATAGAGTGCTATGTATTCTCAGTTCTTCGGAATGGGACAGAATAATGAACTTTGACCAGATCTGCTATATTAAAAAAAGAGATAGAAATATTGTAAATGTGAACTTATATCACAAGATGCTTTGGGGAAAGCTGTACAGTCGCAGGAGAAGGGAATGGGAAACCATTTCTGAGTCTTGTCTTCCAGGAAAACCCTGAAAAGGGTCACAAGAAGTCAGAATAGACTTGACGGCACGTGATTATTTTTATTATTATTTAAAGAGACATCACAGCAAGCAAACACGTCCCTCACAATGAAGCCAGGGATTTTCAGGACCATGGTCAGCACCCTGCAGGCAACGCTGGAGGTCACTCAGAATATGCTGGGAAGAGGAAGAAGTTTTCCCTTGTCTTGTCTACAGACAAGGGGAAATCCTACAAACTTCTCTCATTCCATCCCTGGCAGTAAAAGAACCAATCAAGACAATCAGCTGCCTCCACGTGGGATCCAAAATCTTCTGCCTGAGGCCATTGCCTCACTCGACCAGATAGTAGGGCCGGCCCAGCAACCTAGGAATACAGCCTTCATGTTTCACTTGTGGGCTTCTTGCAGGTCTACTTGGAAATAGCACCCTAGGTGGCATCAGCTTTTATTTTGATCTGATCAGGTTTGTCTTACATTCTGAAAGCATTACTTGTTGAGGATTCCCAAAGCCAGATCAACAATTGCATCTCCAGGATGATCTGGAGACGTTCCCCCCCCCCCTTTGTGGTTCTATCCTGATTTCCAATCGCATGGAAGTTTTCTACTTACGTGTTAGCAAACCCAAACCAACCCCCATCTTTTTTCAGACTTTCTTGTTCAACACAGGAAGATGAAGGGGCGCGAGGACCGAGATGTTTAACTACCCAAGGTCAAGTTTCCTGTGCAGGCCCACATCCCCTTCCAAATGGTGAGGTTTTGCATAAGCAGAGAGAACATCAGCACAGGGCTGTAAGGCAGAGCAACCTATCCCACCTCTGGTGTCCCTCCAGGCTTTCAGCTCCCATTGCTCCGCCAGCATGCTCAATGGTCAAGGAAACGGGGAGTTGTTTCCCCAAACATCTGGAAATGAACACGCCAGGAATGAGTAACACTGGCTTATTCCGGGGGGAAGATCTGCACAGGAGAAGAACAGTATTCAGTTCATTCATTTGCATTCATGCTATCACACAAACATGAAAAAAAAATTAATGATGACAGCAGTAGACAGCATGGCATGAAATAAATCTTCTGTGCTGTTTTATGCACCATCTGGACCTTGGGTGTAAAAACCGGACGGTGGCAGGCCTTCCATGCAGAATGCAAAAGCAAGGACCTCTGCACCAGACAAGGCCTAGCTGACCCTCCAGGAATTTTCTGTTGCACGTTGAACATGACACTTTGATGACGAGGACGATACCCCTAAATGGTGAGTGGTTGCAGGCTCATCCCTTCTGTATTCAGTGCATGCCCATCTGTGTGGGAGCTGTCTTCTGCCTGTGGGAGATATGTGTGTGTGAGAGTGTGTGTATACTATATACTGGATAATGTGCTCTCTCTGGAGCTTCATGTGATTACTCTTCTCAAGACAGCACGACACTTATGGCCCTGGGTGTCAAGAGGCAGTTACCCACAGATTAAACTCAGCACCAGCCCAATCTGTGGCTGCTCCTCGTGTGGTGTGTTCTCTAAAGGATTCCCCCCTCCCCGAGATCCTTTACAACATCACGGAAGATGCACAAGAACCCCCAAACTGTCTTTTGCAGGTCCCAGGGCGTCATTTTGTCACTAGTCAACTATGGACAGCTTCTTCCTCTTAACGTATTCTATTCAGTCTTCTTACAGGTAACTGTTTAGGATGTTGTAAGGCTCCACCGTCACTTCTTCCAACCACCACTTGGGTGGGTCACACAAGAAGGCCATAAGTTGTTCGTACCTTCTCTTCTTCTTCTGTACTCTCCCTGTAAAGTTATTCCCAGGTCTGGACCTCCATCCAAGCATCTCATGAGTTTTGCAAGAAGCTTGTAAAGTTTGAGTTTTGTTCTTGAGCATCAGAGGTGCAAACTTACAAATACATGCGGCGTTTTTGGAGTGTAGTTTACTGTTTTTAATTTCATTTTTTCCCTTCACTTGATTTTTTTGGAAAGAGCAAAGAAAGAAACTCCCCACTTTATAACCCATCCAGAACCTGTTCCAAACACACACGCACATGCACGCATGCATACTCACGCTGCCTTTGCAAACTTTGGAAAGGTTCATACTGGGGTCACTTCATGATTGGGTGAAGAAGCTTCAGGTCCATTCTTATTTTATCCCAACCAACGTGTTCGCCTGTCCTGAAAGATAAAGCTGTCCGTGTTCAGTGACCTTCTTGGAGCGCTTGCCTTCTCGTGCTCACAGAAAAAGCTGGTGCTTGATGGACAAACCCTCTCGTAAATATTTTAAAATCTCTTTGGTGCCTAACAAAGCTTCATCGAGTCATTTCTCCCTTCATTTTCATCTCCGCCTCCCCGGAGTCTGAGGGAAATGTACGCTCATGGAACCTGTTCCTTGGGCTGCCAACGCGAGCGATGGTTTTTGTTCTAAAAATACGCATCACCCATAACCAAATGAATCACTTTATTATTTTGGTGGAGTGGGGGAGCTATTTTTATGGGAGGCAGCAAAACCTGCATGGAGAGGCTGATCTGTATCCAATGAGCGAGAGGATTCGTGGCTTCCTCTGTGACCTTGTTTCTTCCTGGCACATCAGAGTGGCCCTGATCCAAAAGCATGCATCTCTTCTTACATCTCCTCCTCTTGAGCGAAGTGGGGCTTCAGGACAGGAGCTGTGGGCACTGCCCTTTTTGGATTTACATTTCTTAGAATATCTTAGAACTGCAGAGCTGGAAAGGACCCTTTTGTGCTGCTAAATAAGGTTGCTATTTCTTCTTCCTCTTCTTCCTCCTTTTTGTCTTCCTCTTCCTCCTCCTCCTCTTCCCCTCTCTTTATCCTGGAAGATCCCTCATCTTTAACATAGGCACAGCATTGCTGCTGGACGCGATGGATGGATTTTTTCCCTAGCCTTTCTCCTAAAAAAGGACACAATGTGGCTTAAATAGTTAAAAACACAATATTGGACACTAAAAACAGTAAAGTATTGAAATATTAAAGAAGAATTAATAACATTATACTAAAATGTTAGGTACAGGCCATAATGAACAACAGATTTAGAAGGAAGAAAATATAAGTCATCCTGTTTTTTGTCTCCTGGACAGTCAGTCGCTAAGGAAAGGCCTGCCTGAAGGGAAAGGTCTTTGCCTGCTGGCAGAAAGACGGCCAAGATGGGGCCAGGCGGGGCCTCCCATGGGTGGGCGGGTGGCTCCAGAGACAAGGAGTAGTGACAGAGAAGGCCCTCTGCTGTATCCCCACCATTAATTTGGCCCATGCAGGCAGTGAGAATTTTAAAGGTTTGCTTGTTTTACAAGATCTTACCAAAATCTATAAGTTTCTCTTCAAGCAGTACAGAAAGAACTTGAGATTTAAAGCATTTAAATAGGAGAGAAAGCAAAACAAGGTTCATCTGTCACAAGGATAGACTTAAATGCTTTTGTCTCCAGGATACTGCCCATGAATGGCATCAAAGCCCTAACAGCACAGTATGGATTTTTACACAGGGAGGGTGTAGGGAATGCTGTGATCCCAGGCCCCCCCTTCAGCTCCCAAGGAATACATTTATCGACACATGATTCCATTAGCGACCAAGCTGAGACAAACCTTCATACTTGAGGCTATGCAGGAAAATGGTTTTAATTTGGTTTTTTTTGTTTTGTTTTTAATGAATTGCCTCTCTTTGAGCTCCAAATTAAACTTGGCAAATACGACACGTCTTTCAATTGAAAATGCTGACCCCAGAAGGCCCAACGTGTAGGCTTTTATATATAGCTTAATTCCAACGCCGGCAATTTACGGATCTTATGAAGCAAAAGTAGGATGCCGGAAATGAAGCAAAACACTAGAGAAGAATGAAAGAGGAGTGAATGGTCACCAGAGGAGAACAACACGGGAAGGAATGGTTAGGCAATGAGGGTAAAACATGCCTTATCCCCATCTCACATATCTGGGCCCTATCGCTCTGAGCAGCCTTCGAATCTCACCCTTCTATGCCTCTGAACCGTGGCTTTCCATCTTCTCTCTCTGGGTCAATCCACTTTTTGCTTGCACGCTAGCCCTGTGTGGGCACCATGGAAGCTCAGAGCGGGGCCACATGCTGAAAAGCTCTGACCCAACATTGCAGCGGTGTAAAAGTGGGGCAAAATATTCAGAAATAGCTCGCCCCTTGGAGAAGATCCTTGGTGTTTGTCTGTTTTTCTTCTTTTCCCTGTGTCCCACCCTCCAGAACGGTCCATGCTGGCTCAGATATTCAAGGAGCTTGGATTTTTAATATTTTTTTTTTAAAAGAGAGAAATTTGGCAACCTCTGAGGAGTCTGTTGCTAGATCTGCTCTTTCAAGTAGACTAACCCTAACCCGTGCTTCCTGGGTGCAAACGGCAACACAACCAGGAGTGCTTTATGCATTTTTGCGTAAGTTATGCATTGTGTCTTCAAAAGTCAGTGAGGAACTCTTGTGTTGAAGGAAGCTGGATAGTTTCCAGATCATCCAGTTACAAACCAGCTGGTGAAAGAAGCAACCCTTGTTGCCTTCTCCTTGGTGGCAAAGGAGAAGGTGGTGGAGAAGCTGAGAATCACCAAGAATCCCTTGCCAAGGTGGACACGGGCCATTTTCTCCAGGTCGTTTGGCTGGCGGAAGAGGCACAGGACCCTCAAAAAGCACTAGTCAGAGGAAACCGGATCTTCCCAGAGAGACTAGTTACAGTTCACCCTCAAAGGAAGGACATTCTGGGTGTTGAAGCACAGGGTGCAAGCACAATGTCAGCACCAAACTGTGTATCACGCAGAATCTGTCATTAGAGGTGAAATAACACAAGCATTCCAGAGACGTAGTTTAGGGGGAGTTCCATGCCTGAGACATCAGACTTGCAAACCAAGTCTATGCTCAGGACCAATTCCGAAGCCAGACCAGGTGAATCTGCAAACTCCGGAGGTTTGAAAAGATGCTTCTGTGACCATCACACACACTCAAGACTGGAGACGCTCTGCCCTTCAGCGGTGAGCTATCTGCAATGTATCCCTCAGCCCTGAGAGGCACAGAGAAGATCAAGCTTTCTCCAGCTGACCCACATGGGCAGGAGATGCAGGGGCCCAATGCAGCCCTAGCTGAGAGAAGGAGGACTTTCCTGGGGTCTTGGCCCACAGATGGGGCAAGAAACCTCCTTGGCTGTGAAGGATGCAGCAGGTGAACTATCTGAGAAGTGCAGGGAGCATCAGTGGTGGTTGGTGGGAGCTCCCTTCCCTCTGGGGCCTTGGCAGCTGCCCAGAGATGCCATAGAAGGGCCGAACGTCCTCTTCTCTGGTCTGGGAGTCTGAGTCTTCCTGCCAAGATGCTTCTCTGCTGCTCCTGCTCTGGCATATCATGCCATCGCCGCTCCTTGGGGGGGACTATTATCGGCTCCTGGGTTGCATAATTATTCTGTCTTGAGGCGCACATCTTTCTTCCTTTCGGTGGCTTTGCATGACTTTGCCGCAAGTTGAGGAGGAATAATTTAAACCAAACAAATCTGTAGACAATGACATCTTTACTAGCCATCTTTCCACCGTGTAATATATTCAACCAAGGTGGACAGTTGCACAGGACTCTGCTTCCAGTTGCGGTAATACTGTGTAATGACAGTGATCTTTAAAAGCACTACAAATAATTCACTGAATAAATAAATAATATGCATATTTGAAGTGCAGAAAGAAATGTCAAAGATCGTTAAAACGGCACAAAGCCTGAAGCTGCTAATAGCAATAATAATAATAATAATAACCATGCACCATCAAGTCAATTCTGACGTATGGTGAACCTTTTCAGGGTTTTCTGGGTAAGGAATGTTCAGAAGTGGTTCTCCCTTCCCTTCTTCTGGGACTGTGCAGCTTTTGCCCAAGACCACCTAGGCTGGCTCTTCTCCCAGCAGGCTCAGTGGGGGAATCAAACTCTCAACCTCTGGCTCCACAGCTGGATACCTAAACCCCTGAGCTATCTGCCAACTAAGCAAAACTTTCATTGATTGCTCCAATATTTAATGGATTTATAAAAAACACAATTTTAGAGGTGCTTCAACTCAACAGGGAGCAGATTTTATTTTTATTTTATTTTTGCCAATATCTATCATCTACATCTTTCATACTAATAGAAACTACCAAGTGAAGACCAGAACTTAAAAGGAGGACTGATGCCTAATTCTCATACGTAGAAAAGAATGCATCACATGGAGCAGCTAAAAATGAATTTTCCCTATTCCTTATTCAGAGCTGCTGTTTCTTTTCACATGCAAATAGAGGGTGTGCACCTTAGGAGATTAATTGGTTCATGCCTAAAACTAATTAACTGAGGTGTCATTCACAGGGATGGCAGCCCAAATATTTAGCTCCTTATTACAGAAACACACTATATACAAACTCCCTTTGAAGCCGAAATGGGTGTGCCTTCAGCTCCCGGTTTCATTCATTACCTTGCATTCTCAGGCATGCAAATAAACCCCAGGGGCTTCAGCAACGGAATATTTCCATCGTTTCTCTGAAACTTGAAAGCTTCCCTTCCTCACCTTTGAATGAAAGCATGCCCCAAACCTGCTGAATAGGGTCCAGAATGAGGGCTGAGTTAGCTAAAGGCAGGGACGCAAGATGTCTGCAGCTTCTCGAATCCTGAGTCCTCCTTCTTGGGGCCATAAGGACCAAACTGGAGCCACGCAAGACTGCAGGGGAATCGGGGAGGAAAGTCCCTGCCCTCACAGTTATGTCGGCAATCCAAGGGCACTGTGGAGTCTTAGATTCATACTACCACTTCCAAAAAAAACCCCTGCCTGGTTGGCTATTGTCCTCCTGGCTTGGAGTCCAAGAACCCCATTTTCCAGCTCTTCTTAATTATCCAGAGGATGTCTAGGAAATTAACTTGATTACTCCAGGTTAATAACAGCCAGTGTCCGACTGCTAGTCTCAAGAGAGAAGACCCATTGATTCAACGACTGAATGGTAAGTCAACATTCCACAGCTCCAGGCAAAAATGCAGCAAGGGGCCATTCTCCCCTCCTCTCTATTAAGGTCTCTGTAAACCCACATGAGAAGCACGGAAGGACTGGCTACTCATTCACAGAGACTCAAACAACCCATCCAAGGCTTAAAATGGGCAGGTGTCCATGGAAGAAGACTCCGTCGTCCCAGGACACTTTGCTTTGTTGCTTGAAATGGTCTCATTGTGCGATAGCTTCATTTTCACGACAAAGGCCATCCTTGCAAAAGTGAGAAAGCTTTGAGAGTGGAATCTCTTGCAGTCCTTTCAGGGGTCCTGAATCTCATTGGATCAGTGGTTCTACTGTATTTAGGACTTGTAATAAGACGCTGGCCATTGGCTTCCCTTTGGCTGGAGAGTGGTCTGTTGTTATTCTATGTCATCCAAGTCCCTTCCGACTTGTGTTGACCTCTATCTCTATTGACTCTTTTTCTACAGTAGCTAAGGTGCCTGCAAACATGATTTTTCTGGGTCTTAATTTTCTGCTCTTAGTTCTGCACTCTCCCCAAATCAACGGCTAATACTTTTCTTCCTTTGAGTTTTCCTTGTCTGTACCTGACGAGTCTCTAGCCACTCGCTCTGTTCAACAGACGCAAAATGAAAGCCGGTAGAGCAATTTCTGTCCTGTTCTTTTGCAAACAGTGTTGTAATTAAAAAATACAAATGGCCACCGTTGAAATGAAGATGCAGCTTCCATGCCTTAATCGACCGTGTATTTCACCAAGCGCTGCCCACGGAAGCCCCCTGCTTCTTATTTCTTTCCAACCAAATCAGTAAAACACACCATGGGATTGTCTGAATAGGCAGAGAATGAGCCGGTGGACCTCTGGAGCACAAACAGGCGAGGCTCGATGCATGCAACGGAATGAAGAAGGCAACTGGGGGGTTGTCAGCCTCTCTGCTAGGATCAATAGAGGTGTTTTTCTCCCTCCCCCGTCTTTCCGGCAAGAGGGCTGGTAAAACAAGCAGCTAAACCAGCGCAACAGAAGACATGTGAGCTAGAAAATTTAACCTGCAGCAAAGTGGCGTTCCTCAGGGAGGAAAGGCACTGCACCACCTTGCAAATGACCAACCCGAGGAGAATATCTGGTGCCACCTGCCATCCATCTGGAGTTGGCTTCAGCCTTTCCCCCCATCCCTTCCTCCAGGACGCTCCTCATGGACACCAGTTTAATTAAGAGAATCAACTTCATTTTGTGGCTCCACTTTCCTTTGGCTCTTGGGTGTCTTTTCACACCTTTCCATCATCTCAGGGCATGCAATAAAAGCAAGGTTGATAGGACTGTACATCTGATCTTGCTGGAGTAAGTCTGATTCACTGAATCATAGGTCTGTCAACAAGAAAGGGACCTCAAGGATAATCTAATCCATCCCTCTGGCACTGCAGGGAATCCAGAGCCCAAGCACTCTTGACTGACAACCTTCAACAAAAGAGACTCCTCCACTCGGAGAGGTGAAGATGATACAAGAAGTCATTGCACTGCGTGCCTTGCCAGGATCCCACAGAGGATCAGCAGCACTGTCAGAGCTTCAGACCTACAACAACAGAAATAACCCCAAAGTGTGTTTAATATATCAGCAAATACAATTTAGTGTACCCTTATCTATTAGTCAGCTGATTTTGCCGCCTTGGGTCCCTTCAAGGAGAAAGACAGGGTAAATACATTTTAAACAAACAAACAAACAAACAAATGAACCAAGATGCCTGTTCTACTGAGCTGTGGCTGGACCTGTCATCCGATGGGGAGGTCTGGTCTACCCATAAACCAAATAAACACTCTGGGGACCACCTCCTTTTCCAGGCTCCAGCCAGAGGTCCTGGTCCACTGAGATCCCAATCTGGTATTTCCCAGGGAGCAAGCTTGGTCCACCAATAATTCAGGTATTGAATCCACCTGCCTGTTGTCTACCAAGTCCCTGGTATCCCTGTCCTCCCATGGAGGTGCCAGTCTAGGGCCCCCCCCCCCAGCCAAATAGACTGACCCTCCGTCAGAGGTCTGTTTTACCAAGTGCTGAGCAGCCACCTTCTAAGGCAAGCCTGCAGTCCAGGTAGACCAGCCCTCTGGATTCTCAAGACAGGGAGAAACCTGGCCCAAAGAAGAAATGTGAGTGACAACAGTCACCGAATGAGTTGCGCGTGCAAATTTCACCCTCACATCCTGAGCCAAGAACCTACACTGGTTGCAGCCACAGGTATCTGTACACAGTGACAGGAAACCCCTCTTTTCCCCTACGGTCTCTCTGCTTTGAGCTGAAGGCGGAACAGATTCTGCTGAGGGCAGCAACATTCAAGGGCAAGACCAAGGGCTGCAACAGGGCTGCAAATTCTCAAGTGACTGAAAGATGCCAGGTGCGCTGACAAAGAACAGATCTACAATGTTCCCTGTGCCTCCCCTCAACCAGAATTTTTGCATGTCAACAAAATATCCCCTTGGATGAACTGGCCCATCATTATCCAGCAACAGCAGCCGTATGAATCTTTCATAAGTAAGGAAAGGCTCCTGACAAACTTCACAGATGTCTCTTTTCCACCCGGGTCCCTGCGTCCTGCCTCAGAAGTTCCTTTGGCTGGGAAGTTCACATTCTCGGACAGTGGCAGGCCAAAAACTCAGAAGCGATCAACCATGACTCTTGGTCTGCTGGCCTCAGTGCTGAGTCAGAGGCACCTCCTGGTAGAGCTTCGTTGGACGACAGAGGCAGCCAGGTGGGCGCTAGAGAGACAAAGGCAGTTGAAAGCCAGGCTGTGCGTTTCAGGATTTGCATGAAAAAGCTGATATGCGAGGAGGGCAGGATGAAGACAAGAGACGGGCGGGACCTCCAGTTGCCTTGTAGGACCATGAGTGTTTTCTGGTGGAAGAAGGGCGAACAAGAGAACATTCTCTTTGCACAGAGAATCAAGAAAGCCCCCCAGGAGAAACAGGGTTGGATCCAGACATGGAAGACCAGCTGGGGGGTTCTGCACTTCTTGAATTCCTGACCACCTTTCTGTGTCAGAGACAGACATGCTTAGGGCTGGCTTCATTTCCTTTCCAATGTGGTTATTTTCTCCCCAGTAGCTAGTGCTACTTTCTACCTTGGAGTGAGATTCTCTAATATTTAGTTACTTTCTCCCTCTCTGTCTCTCAAACCAGTCTCTTTGCTTGTCAATCAGATCTTGTTGTTGTTTTATTTATAGGTTGCTTTTCTCCTGATAAAGGGACTCAAGGCAGATCACAATATTAAAAGGATAGAATTAAAAATGCAGTGGGACTCATCCAGAGATGCCCACTCTCTTCTGCACATAATTCACTTGAGGAGCATCCATGGATAGAAGGCATAGCTAGTGCAACTCCCCAGCCTTTTCTAGTTCATAGGGTCAGACGGCCGGTGAGAAGAAAAGTGCTCCAGAGTTTAGAACACTTGCTTTGTGGGGCTGACAATCCCAGAATCCCCCAGGCCGCTTGGTCAAGAAGGCTGTTGCTTGATATGATTTGGTGACCTCACTTCCTGGCAGAGCTTAGGAAATTTCCTCTGTGGATGATAACTCTCAGAAATTTTGGGAATGGCAGCCCATGGAGGAACACTTCCAAGCTTTGGAAAGACCCTTATGCCTGGGACCCGTGGAGAGCACCAAGCAAGACGGAACGACGGCCTAACCTATTGTGAGACAGCTCCCTACGTTCTGGCTGGATGTTGCCCCCCCTGCTGGTTTTCCTTCTCATTTACATCTGACTAACCGCGAACACGTTGCACTCTTTAATTTATCTCTAAATAAACGGGTTCTGCTCAATCTGTGTCAACTCAATTATCGCCCTGTGTTATTACTGTCTCTCCTCAAAATGTTGGTCCTGCAACAATGGTTGGGTGCTTGCAATCACAGCCCCTGCCCAGCTGGCTTGCCTGTAATTCACTTTTCCCACCAACAACGGAAGAACCGAATAGGAAGAAAAAAGGAGGGGGGAAAAAAAGAGAGAGACGAACGGGAGAACAATACAGGCCAACTTGCTGAGATAAGATCCGATAACGCTTTCTGGAGAACGCTGCCGGCTCTTGATGGAGCTAAAAATTGAACAGTCATGCTTTCCAAAGCAGGCTCTTGAAAGCAATCAAATTGGGATAATCTTCAGACCGACATGATAGCTTGTCGTTGGAAAAGAGCCGATTATAGAATCTAACACCTCCAGTACTTACATCGCCTAGTCGGTAGACAGCCGCGCATAGGTTTGTCGCGTTACGCATGGCTTAGCATTCATTTTGTTGTTGTTTGCATGTCAAAATGCTCATGTTAAAACTGCAGCTTTCACACCTTGCTCCTGGATTTTCCAGAGGCGTCTGGTGGATCACCGCTGGGCTAAACAGGCCTTTCCTGTGCACCAGGTATGCCACTCTTAAGTGGTTAGATCATGATTTGGCAGCAGCTTTAAAGCAGGTACTATGTCTAGTTTGAAACTGAAGGAGTTTGAAGGAGTAGACGAGGCTTCCCATCAAAGTGAAGTAGGAACCATGGCTGTCTCTCAATCGGGTTGGCTCCAGAATCATGCTCTGGCCGGTTTTCAGGAAGATCTTCCTGAAATAGACAAAACAAAATGGCGGCCATTAACCATGGCTGTGACTGGGAGTGAGCTAGGAAATGTTATTTTGGGTCTACAGTACCCAGAATCCCACAACCAGCATGGCCAGCACCCCTAGCATTTGGGTTATTTGTTTGTTTGTTTGTTTGTTTGTTTGTTTGTTTATTTATTTATTTATTTATTTATTTATTTATTTATTTATTTATTTATTTATTGCCAATGTTTTTAAGCATTGAACTGGGATCACCGTTGGTAAGAGTGCGGCCTCCATTTTCAACCCTCCTATGGCTGAAATGGCTTGTTGTTGTTGTTTTTAAATTATTATTTCTTTGCCATCTGAGAAAAGGATGGTAACCTGGAAGGGCGAGGAGAGATTTCAGCTTAATCCTGAAATGATGCATTTTGTGGACTAGACTTTTTCCAAGGGGGTGA
This sequence comes from Intellagama lesueurii, assembly GCA_037013535.1. Classification (NCBI taxonomy): domain Eukaryota; kingdom Metazoa; phylum Chordata; class Lepidosauria; order Squamata; family Agamidae; genus Intellagama; species Intellagama lesueurii. The sequence continues at coordinate 22,468,528 of JBAJHW010000012.1, read as the reverse complement.
GGGGGACCCTTTGTGAACAATCAGGATCCACTCGGATTGACTGATGGGTGAGTCGCTGTTCAGGTCCAACCCAATCATAAAGAGATGTTGGTTGCAAAGCCAGCAAAATGCATTAAATGGAACAAAGCCGTAACCCGGCAAATGACTAGATCATGTCCAGCTATAAACATGCCCAGAATCATAAATGGAATGATCCCTAGTAAAACAGGTAGGCACTGATTAGATATATTATTTCTGATTCCCTATAGCAAGGAGTAGACTCTGCCGCCCAGAGTAGACCTTTGGTCTAGATGGGTGGGGTAGAAGTCTAATAAAATAAATAAATAAATAAATAAAAGGAAGCAAATAAAGATGAACAATAAGTTTTAATCGGGTAACAAGAGGCGTGACTTCCTTGCTTGGCCTGTGGAACCGGGGGGAAAGAGTAAGAGAACCTCCCATGAAAGAAAAATATATCTATTTTAAGGGTGTTATATGGAGGGCAATCAAAGAGATGGTGTAAAATGGCCAGCGCCAAACACTTCCTTAGCTGAAACCACACAGTTGTGTTTGAGAATTTACTTTGCTGGCAAGCAGAAGGTAAAAGGGGAAAACCTCTCCTGTATGACTCATTCTGAAAGGCTCTGGAGGTGTCAGGAAAGACGTATCCTGCAGTGTGTTTGTTTCGCTTGTGGCCATGCTGCATCATGGGCTGTTTAGTCTTCCAGCCCTGTTAAGACGCTTGCGTGCCTAGCCCATGCAATTAAGAGTTAGAAGAGAGAGGGTGTATGGTGCGAGAGGCCAGACAATTAATATTGCAAGGACACAGCTATTGTAGAACGATGTAACATTTATTCTTCTAAGTGCGCATCACTCGGTGAAAGCCAAGGAGATTCCAAAATGAGTGTCAGACCTTTTTCCATCAGGACCTTGGGGGCAAAGAGCTTTTTCATGCCTCATCAGGATTCCAACTTTTCCTGAGGAAGGCAGCGATCAATTCTTGAAGAAACAGGGTAATATTATGGGGTGGGGAGGCAAGAACATTTTTCCACACAAGAGGGAAAGTACTGGAACCACATTCCTGCCTCCTCTTGCAGGATCCCCTTCTCAAAAACAAATCCGACTCCACTCATACATCCTCATGAATTATGGATCCGTGCTATATAATGCATAAGTGCTGCCTCTGTTTTGAACACCACAATGGTTCTCCTTCCACGTTTTAAACCGAAAGAAAGAGGTACATTTCAACTTCATCCTGGCTGCTGCACTTTGAGCCAGTGTGGTGGCTGGCCACACATGTACATCAAGGATGCTCAAGGTCCCATTTCTTTCACTTCTACCCTGAATTCTGTTCTTTCATATCTTTGAACACCTTGGGTTTCACACTATGAAGCAGGATGCCAGAACAAAATAGAAACCCCTCCCAAATCTTCAATAAATAAACAGATGAAGGAAGACTGGCAGCTTCTCCTGAGTTAGATGATCATTGGCCCAAAGCTGTGAACTAAAAGAGGACTCATCTTTCATGGAACAGGATGAAGTGTCTCAGATCTTTCAAAAGATGAATTGCCTTTGAGATCCCCTTGACAAGCAGGTGGGCTGTAATCTCAGTGGGAAGGATGGTCAAAGGAGAACAACCAGCTGAGAAAGTGTCTGCAGGACTGGTGAAACTGGAAGGAGAGACAGACAGACAGACAGTGACAGAGACTCTAATAAAGCCCTGTTGGAGTGACGCTCATGCTCAGCGTGCCGTAGAAGAGGGACAGCAAAACTGGTACCCAGGGATCACATCCAAGCTTCAGGCCTGTATTATTTTGTACCAGGGAGACCTGCAGGATTCAAGACAAAACTAGCAACATCCAGAGAACCGAAAGGGAAAGGAAACAAAACAGAATCAGAAGAGTTTTCTCTGGTTCTCTGGAGACGGTCTGGATCCTCACCTGGCCATCAAGATCATAAGCGAGGTTTGCGTCCTTGGGGCGGAGGCAGCAAAAACCAAGGTGGCCAACGAATTTTGTGAGAGATTCTTCTTCTCCCTCCCTCCTGCCTTGCTGAAGTAAGCTGGGAATGGGAGCCATATAGCGGTTTGTCATTGGAGGAATCAGGAATCGGAGCAGCTGCTCCAGGGAGATGGTACGCCTCTCCCACTCACTGCCTCAGCTGCTGCCTTTCTCCTCACCGTCCCCTCCTTCTTTGGGGAAGCTCCTTTTACATCTCCGGGGGGGGGGGGGGGCTGCCGACACTGTCTTCAGCACCACTTGAGCAACACAACAGCACTCACCTGATGGGGGAAAAGTCTGTAGCAAATTCACTGTAAGCACCATTCTGGGACATATTAGCAATAGAAAAACATCCATGTGTCTGCGTGGGTGTTTTGCTAGAGCTCCCAGCTGTACTGATAGATCTTCCCGGCTTCATCCAGACTCTCTGTTCCTTGAGCACCGTGCCCATTCTCCGCTGGCATCATTTTAACCCCACTTCCCTTCCCTTCTGCCCTTTCTCCCCTTCTTTCCCTAGCCTGCCATAAAGAGAAGAGGAGACGGACCTTTTCCATTTAAAAGCTCTGGCTTTGTTCCTGAGCCTCAGCCTTCGACTAATCCAACACAATTGATTTTGTTCAGACCCAAAGGCATTTTATGCCAACTGTGTCTCTCCCCCCCCCCAACAAGAGGAGTGAGGCCTTCTAGCAAACATGCATGAAAAGGTGTCAAATATTTATACTTCTTTTTATATAAGAAATTCATTTGCCTTATGGGTTTCTATTTCCTGCACTGGATTCAGAACGGGCTGGTTAATGCAGGCAGGCAGCCATGCATTTATGGGGTGGGAAAAGACCATCCACTCCATCCACATGACCCTCACCTGCTCTCGGGTCCAGCCGACTTCGATCACCCAGCAGAGGTGACATCGCAACGGGTGATGTGGCATCTTGACCTCGTCTTTTGCACTCTGTGATCCCTGATTGCCCGTCCAACTTATGAGGCACGGAGGGTGAGGAGAGGAGAGGGGGGAAAGGGAGCACAACAGAGTGCTTTCTAAAGGTGAACATTCACACATCCACTGGGGTTTTAGCCAAGAAAAGGCAACCAGAGGCCATTCAGCCCAGGCTGAATCCTTACGCACAATTAGCAACAAGCCCTGATCTCTCCTGTACACTGTCGGCCAACCGATTTCATTTTACAATCAACGGCACACATCCCCCACCCCCCTGAAATGTGTTTATGGAAACATCAGAGCCGCTTGGCCAGAGGATCTGAATGTAAATTCTGCAACACTGGCATTTGGCATTTGGAAAACAGTGCCAAGCATCTCGGGGGGGGGGGGGGCAGTGCTGGCTCCTGCACCTTCTCCATCTGGTTTTTAAAATATCTCTAAATGCTTGTAAGCTCCAGGCAGGCATAATTAATGCAGTAAGTTTGGGCACTGGGCATCTGTGCGTACACAGACGTCAACTTGGCACCAACCACAACTGGGGACAAGACGACTCAAGCAAATGCCATGGCTTGCCTCCCACTCACAGAAGAAGAACAAGTTCCAGTGAGGAGAAGGAAAGGAAAAATCTAACTGGTCCACCGACAGATGTGAGCTTCATCCAGCAGCCTGTGGCTGACCCAGGAGAACGTCGTCCCTTTAATATTAAATGATCGCCTCCTTCAGAACCACCTTGGGACTGGAGTCTGGCTGGTACAAGGCCAAAAATGGATGTCCTGGATGAGAGGGAACAGATGCCAAGATGGTGCTCGACAAAGAAAAATTGTGATAAAAAAGAAGGACGGAAAGATGTTTCTGCTTGTTCCTGGCACAGAGGATGTCCTGAGTGATGTAAGATTGGCATGGTCCACGTTTTCCGTTCCAAAAGGCACAAGACACCAATCAGGAGTGAAGCATCTGCTCTGACTTCCGGGGGTCCTAAATCCCAGCCTTGGTGCCTCTTCTTGGAAGGAGCTCTCGTCAAAAGCAGTGGGGAAGGTGCCTCCACGGGAGACTCTCAGAGACTCTGGGAAGTAGCTGCCCCTAATCGGAGGGTTCTAAGGGTGAATCACACAGGCAGGGAGCACTCATTTTGGACAGCTCGTGGTGTAGTCTGTGCAAACTAGAGGGAACACGCTATGTACAGGGAACAGCACTCTGGCCCACCCTGAATCTGTCCCCATGTTTTGGACCAGCAGAAGAGCTACTTTTTGGCCCAGGCTGGAGTAATTCCCCAATGGACAGAATCATAGAATAATGGAGTTTGAAGGGTCCCTCTAAAGCCATCCAGTCCAACCCCCTGTTCAAGGCAGGAATCCAAATCAAAGCAGATCTGACAGATGGGTTTCCCATTTTTTCTTGAATGCCTCCAGCATTGGAGTGCTCAACACCTCCCCTTGTGGTCATGGGTTCCATTGTTGTACTGCTCTAACAGTTAAGAAGTTTTTCCTGATATATTCAGCCGAAATCTGTCTTCCTGTAACTTGAGCCCATTGTTGCATGTCCTGCACTCTGGGATGATCAAGAACAGATCCTGCCCCTCCTCTGGATGATTATCTTACAAGTATTAAAACATTGCCATCCTCTCTCCCCTCCGTCTTCTTCTCTCAAGGCTACACATGCCCAGTTCTTTCAGTCTTTCCTCCGAGGGCTTGGTTTCCAGTCCCCTGATCGTCCTTGTTGCCCGCCTCTGAGCTTGCTCCAGTTTGTCGGCATCCTTCTTCCACTGTGGTGTCCAGAACTGGACCCAGGACTCGAGATGAGGCCTAACCCGTGCTGAATAGAGGAGGACTAATAAGTGACCTTTTCCCCTTGCAATCAGAGGCACAGCTTTTTGTATGTCTGATTGGACCCTAAGAACATCATCAGGGCCATTTTGGGTCACCCTACCTAGTCCAGCATTCTGTTTACAGCAAGGGTGTCGAACCTGCTTCGGCTCAACCCCTGCCTGTTGAGGAAGGAGCGGGGTCCTTTCTTTTACGGGAGTCTCCTCAACACCGTGGCCAGGCCAGCTGGATCCAACGCACACCAAAACAGAACCTGGAGCTGTAGGTGGCAGCAAGCTTTAGTGTCTAAATGACACGTTAAGGCTTTTTGATGTAAAAGCAAGCAAGGGTTTCATGGCACTTTGGAAATTTTCCTTTCCTTTTCTGGAGCAAGCTTTTGAGGGCTCTGGCCTCCTTCCTCAGATGCCACCAGGTTGCAGTCCATCAAGAAATATGCCAAATAAAAACCCAAGCAAAACCTTAGATGCCGCTAGACTCTTTCCTGGTTTTGCTGCGACCAGAACTAAGACAGCAACGGCTCTACACATTTCCCCCCCAAAATTTTACCTGTGCATGAGCAGGGGAGGGTCATGGGGTGTTCCACTTCAGGCAGCACAATGCTTGGGTCAGCCGCCCCTCTCAGTTTTGGCTTTTTTTCTTCTTGCTGGACTTGCTGACAACAAGACGGGCAGGATTTCTGAGATACAATTCCCGTTTCCTTATTCCCCTTCAATTTTTTTTCTTCTGTTGGCTATTTATTTTTTGAATTTCACGCCAGTGTCTGCTGCTGATTCAGCGCCTCCTATTCATTAAGCTGCAGCAGAGCGACAGAGATCTGTTCCCCTGGGGTCCATTTTTTACTCTTATCCCACTGGCTGATGCAACCCATTTATGCGCGGTGTTCTGTGCTCCGATCCCCGTTTGCTTAGCTTTGCACTTCATCCAGCATTAAGCGATTCTGAATTCTCTGTTGGCAGGAGATATTATGATTTATCTCATTTTGCCTACCTACCAAAGGTAGAAAGATCCCCCTCTTCTTCTTCTTCTTCTTCTTTTCCACTTTTGCACGGTGGGGAAGGAAATCCGAACTTGTACGAGAAGCAGGCACAGCAGGAGCAGAAGCCATCTGACACCAGAAGGTGGTTTGCAAGGATATGAAGGAAAGGAGGAAGGAACGCCTGCAAGATGAGAATGGAGGTTACATGTCTTCTCTTTTGCAGTACTTTGGAAATATTTTTTACAATCTAATTCCCATGATCCCTCAACTGGGAATTCTGATGTCAAAAAAACAATGTTTCTCATCTCCAGTCTATTTCATTCATTCATTTTGAGGGTACGTAGACTCAGTCCCAGAACACAATGTTTTCAATCAGGTTACCAGCTCAGAAGCTTCACCATCCCAGTCATTTCAGGACCAAGATCCTGAGACCAAGGAGGTAGAGAGGCTGGACCCTCACAGACACAACAGCTACTGTTGCAAAATAACCCATGTGCCTGAGACAGCACAACGGACACACAGACCATGGGGCCTTCGGCATCAAAACCACTGTGAACAATAAAACCAGCCTTTTCCCCCTCCTTCCTCCAGGGCCTCTTGCACTGAGATTTCTCTCCCCACCTGAAAACCTGGGGGAGTGTTATGAGACTTCAGCTGGCACCCTAAGACCTGCCACCCATGATCTTAAGAGAGGACTCTTTCCTGCAAGAACCAGGCAAAGGCATCTTCGCACACGGCGCCTGCCATTTCGGGAAGCCCTTCTGTGAACGGAGATGGCTGTAAAGGGTGTGCTCTGTTAATTCCGGGTGCTTTTCAATCCATTTAAGCGGTAACCCAATGCAAGCTTGTGTGGGAGTCATGTCCAATGAAAAGAGTAGGACTTCATTCTGAATCGGGAACATGCGTAAGGTTTGTTCGGTGGCCTTTAGTCATGTTAACTGATGAATTAATTAAAGGTTGCAGCCTTGTGGGAAAAGCAAAGAAAGGAAGAACAGTGGAGAACATTTCTGTTGGTGTCCTTAGCAAGTGGCTCAAGTAATAATTCTTGGCAGGGATAAAAAGTGAGCTCAGCCTTACGAGAAAAGCAAAAGGGTCCTCTCAGCTCAAAATCTGAAGATTCAGCCTATTAAGACAATAACTGCATAACAATCAGACGGGGCCTCAGGGGATGCTCCCTGCCCCATACTGTGTTACAGAAGGAGGCACTCTCCTATTTGCCCCAGATAATTTTAATCTGTTTGCAAAGTTACCGCAATAAAAGAAATATTGTTTTAAACAAAATCAGCGCAGCACCATCTTTGGCCCAGAAAAGTAATTCCGTTTCCGAGTAAAGCCACTGTAAGTCGAAGCTATCTACCAAAACCTTGTAAAAAGCTGCAAGAAGGGCAAACAGCAGCTCGAGTCTGGAAAGTTGTGTTCTTTCTCTCTTTTGAATGATGACGCTCAGGATCCCACATCTGGCAGGGTAGCTTATGGGATTGGTGGGATTCTGGAAATTCTAGGCCTAAAAAACCCCCAAAATAACCATCCAAATCCCAGCTGAAGCAAAGCGAGTGTTTGTACTGTGGAAGTAATAAACAGAAAGATGGAGGAACCTTGTGTGTTCATCTCAGCTCTAGGAACCAAAAACCTGGAGGAGTCATTCCGTTGAGAAGAGTTTTGGAAACATTCCCAGTTTTGATAAGAGTAGCAAAAGAGAAAAGGAAAAAAGCACATGGAGGAGTGTGTGTCTTGAATTTTAATGCTTGGTAACCGCAAAAGGATGTATTTTAACACAAACTCCCCCCCTCTTCCCCCCTTTCTTTTCCTTTCTTCTTTTTCCTCTGTTGCTTTGCTTCGAGCATAAAAGTGGGGTGACGGAGCAGAAGTAAAAGGTCTATTTTGGTTACCATTTACGCACAGAGCGATCCCCATCCTGGTCGCCCTCTCCTTCAGGGAGCAAACCACCACAATGTGGGCAGCTCTGATATTTAGGGATAAAAGTGAGAACAATCCATCACATGACTACAGAAACCTTATTAATGTTCAGGAAAGAAAGGCCAGGTTGGAAGCAAAGAGGTCCGAGTCACGACACACCTGGTAGGAGATGGGGAGTAGATGAGGAAAGACCTGTAACCCATCAGCACGTTGCCTTGTGTCTCAGCTGAAAGAAGCAAAGCCACAGGCCTGCAATCCCTACGAGAGAGCTGGCACAAAGCTAGACAAAGCTGGTCAGAATCTCCAAAGCGCTCCTCCCCTAGGGATGCTCGAAAGGGATTCGGACTCCCCCTTTTCGTAGTCCAACCTTGTGCTAGCATTCTTGGGTCGGTGGCCACCAACCATCCTTTCCTCTGCAATCAACAATGTTTACTGGGGAGAAAGCCAACTGTGGCACCATTAGCTGGTCCTCTGTACCTGTTAACGAAGCAAAGGTTGGAGTCGCCCATAGGTTTGCTTGTTTGACGGCACTGGAGCAAGACTCCCCTTCCAAGATTTCAGGGCGATGAGAAGAAAGAGGTGGGAAAGCTCATTTGCCGGGATTATTTATCATGATCATTGAATCGCACAAATGCTCTGAAACCTTCCAGCGCCAGGCAATGGCGCTCTTGCACGGACGCCACTCTGTCATGATTGAATACAAATAACTTGGTTAGGGATGAGGATTTTCACTCTGATCGAGATGAATTGGACAGCACACAATAAGGAGCCGAGCACCGAACTGCCAGAGATCAGGACTAGAGATGGTGCCAGAGACGAGGAAGCGTGATTAATGCGGCATCCATCATGGAGGGGATTAATTTGCTTCCTGCACAGTCCAGGTCAAGTTACTTTGTCAGCAAATTCGCCTTCTGAAAGGAGAAAGAGATGCAGGCATTTAATCTGAAACATACACACACACACACACACACATACACACACACAGAGACATAGCACCTCAACTGAAGAGAAGATGGTAATTCAGCAGATACACACAAATACCTGGCTTTCACAGAATCTATTTTCTTCTACCCAGGTGGTGTAGCGGATAGAGTAGTGGACTAGGATTCAGGAGGCCTGGGTTCAAATCCCCAGTCAGCCATGGAAATTCACTGGCCCCTATAAAAATTAGATTATTTTCAAGAAACTGCAGTCCTAAGAAAAGACACTTTTGGATATTTTGCTCACCAGCAAGCTTACAGGGCAAGAATTCTAGAAGTGTTTGGACTACAATTCCCAGAATCCTCCAGGAAGCATACATCTGCATTGCCCTTTGCCGCAAGAGGCAGTGAACAGCGGCGTAACCAAGCTATGCAGGTGTTTCAAGGGGCCGAGGGTCTGGCATCCCTGCAACGCCACACATATATACAAGCACACGTCAGCGCTATCAGCTTTCGTGACAAGAGAGGGCCTGCCTGTCATGGGTACCCACCCTCTCAGTCAGGTGGTGGAGGAGGAGGAGCCCAGAAAAAACCCAAGAGACACTTGCATTTCATGGATAACCTGAGCCGTGAGGCTGTTCCAGCCAGCTGAACCACCATGCCTCCCCCATTTCGCCACATGATGACCTTGCTTTTGACCCCGGTCACGATTGGGGTAAGATTTGAATCCTCATTTCAGCCACAAGCATTGCTTCCCTCTCTCGTCTGGTAGAGAAATCAGCTCTGCTTTTAATTAAGCTCTCCTTGATAAAAGGAAGGGGAGGGGAAAAAATTAAACCCCGAGCAGGGCATGAGCGGCAGGGCAGGGTGGGGGGGGGGGGGGGGAAGAGAGAGAGGGGGGGCCTTTTTATTATTGATTTTCAGGAGCAGCCTAGTGTGAAATTTTTGATGTAGTTGTTTTGAGGATTAAAAAGTTGAGCATAAAAATGTATTATTGATTTTGCCCAGCAAAGTACAGTATACTGTTCATCTGAGCCATACATTATTGATTAAAGCACTCCACAGCCCTAACCTTTTACTTGATCACTTGGAGGCATTATTTCTTTCTTTCTTTATTGCTTCCACAGGAACCGGCAGCGTGGTAGCTTCTTCCCTCTGGGCTGGGCTTTGGTGGGAGCCACCACGGTCAGCAAGCCCACTGTAGGGAGGCAAATGTGGGTCATTTCTGTGGAAAGGCAGCGGGAAGAGGGAGCCATACATGCGGAGAGTTGTGTGCGCGCATCTCTGCTAAGAGCATGAGCCTAAGCTATTGTGGGGGTTGAGCTAGAAAGCTGACTTACCATCCCAACTTGGGAAGTGTTACTTTTTAGAAAAGAATGACCAGAATCTGGCTGGGAAATTCTGGGTATTATCACCCTGCAAAAGTAACTTTTTCATGTTCTGGTCTTGCTGTATCCAATGGAGATAAATTCCAGGGATGTCTTTGGCATATCCAACCCAGCTGTGGCTGTCTATTAAAGAGAGAACAACAACAACGACAACAAGAACAACAACAACAACTTTGAACTGCAGAGCTGGAAGGGACCCAACGGATCATCAAGTCCAGCCCCTCTCAACAAGGCACAATTGGGGAATTTAACTCCCAACCTCTGGCTCCATAGCCAGAGACTTAAACCACCGAGTTATCCTTGTTTCCAGGTCCCCAAGCCCTGTAAATGTTTATTCTCTTAAGAAAGTATGACAGGCACTGTAATGTTTGGAACCTATGGTCCAAGAAGGAGGCCTCCGTAATTCCCAAAGGAGATGTGGGAGCAGGGGCTTATCTTATCTTAAAGCAAAAAGGTATGATTCAGGTTATAAATCCCACTGATCAATCACCAAACTTGAGAAGATGGGGATATTGATGCACCCTTCCTGTACCTTAACTTCCACCCCAGATAAACACAAAAGGCAAGTGGCACTCTTTAAATCCCTAAATAAAAAGGGTAAAAAAACCACAACCCTTTGCTTCACAGGAACAAAGTCCATTAAACACAGCTAAGGCTAAGCTCCCTTCATGGTTCTGTAGCGTTGCAACTATGGGCTGGACATAGAAAGGTTATGTATCTACGCCTTTTGGGTCTATTCTTTGCAAACAATGGCATTACCAAAAGGCCTGTGTTTCATTTCAGCTTTCCCACACCACCAGTAATGCACTCTAGAGCGGGCAGGGTGGCCTGTGGGATTACGCTACAGGGTTTACTTGGGGGGAAGTTAAAGCAGAAGAAGGGGTGTATCAGTGTGCCCATGTGATGAGTGAGGACAGGGTCAGAATTTCCCTGCTTTTCTGGGCTTAAAGCACAGCTTGTTTTGTTTTAAACTGAGAGTTTTGTTCTCTTCTGGGGATATATAATTGATGCACTTGCTTTTATTGAAGCATCAGTTGGGATTATTGAGTGTAGAATGCAGAATGGCCTCCATCACTCTTGAATTTCTTCTGCATTTTGGGATGCTAAATACCATGGAGACCCAGCACTTCAAAAAATACCAGATACTATTGCTGGATCTTGGCCCCCTTTTAACTTTTTTCCTATGAATGAGGTGCAGCATTTTCTGGGGCATAGCGATCAAGGAGGGGAGGGTGGTATTTTGAGCCGGTCCCCCACCCACCCCAAACAAGAGCTGGCTCTACCTGTAAAAATGACTGAGTTAAGGCAGTGAAGTTATTAAAGGCTGAACTTCATCATTAAACTGGGCATGAAAGCAACATACTCAGGACAATTAAAGCAGTTCTATGCAGAGTTTGGAAAAGTTACTTTTTTTTAGCCTACATCTTCCAGAACTTTTGCTGGCTCTGCTTCTATGTGTGTAGATGTATATATGTAAGGGCCAGTACTTAACTACCAGTAAAGCAGAGGAATGACAGTTGAGATTATGTTGCAGTGATTACATGGAGTGGAAGTTAAGGTATAAAAAAAGTGCTATTGCCCCAAAGAAGGGTTATAAAAATCACCTTTTCCTTCCCAAGTAGAGAGTTGGGGTTTTCACAACGTGTCAGAACTGAACAGTAGAACTTCAATATCATTTAATAATAGCCATAATAGAAAAGTTTCCAAAAGGAAAAACAAAGCAGAAAGAAACTAATGAGCCACCGTATAAAGCCCTGAAACAGGAGTTTAAACCACACTCCTATCTCCTGCTACTCTCATATGAATTCAAAACATTAGGCTCTCCACCCACCATGGGATAGTTTTCAAGGAGTCCTTTGCATCATTTCACACCCCGTCAGCAGTAATGAGTGGGGGAAGGGAGGGAGCCTCATGCCAATTAATTGGTGCCAGGGCTTTAATAAGGTTGGATGAATCAAATAATTAACTTGCCAATAGAGCACGGAGCAGTGATAAGTTATGGAGCAGCATATTATTTAGTCATTAGTTCTGTAACAGGAAGTCCCACTGTTGGCCATTGAAGGCAAGCAGATGCCATTGCTTAAACACCTGAATTTTTATTTCCTTGTCGAGAATGCAGGCAGGAAGATCAGGCGTTGCTGGTTCTTCCTTCCAGTTTTTTGCTGAGGTTTCTCACCAAAGGCTCAAACCAGGTTTCTCATCCTCTAAGGCCCCAAACGTACCTTATAATCAAACTCCCAACCTCTGGCTTCACAGTCAGAGACTTAATCCACTGAATTATCCAGTAGTTCAAAGGAGACCCGAGTGGCGACAGGCATAAAACACAGTCATCTTTAGCCTCAGATTCTTGTTAGAGGTGGGCCTGTTCTATTGTGTGGAGCTCTGGCTTTATATGGGGGGGGTGTGTGTGTGTGTCCGTCCATGTCCTCATGCATCCCGGTGTGCATGCTTCAATATCACCAGAAGTCAACACCTGTCAGATTAGTTCTTGCACCGAAGGAGAGACCACATGTTGTCACAGGCAGAGAGTCAGGTGAGACCTCACGAGCCTCCTGTTCGAATCCCCTCCCTCTGCAGCGGAGCCCACTGGGTGAACGTGGGCTACTGTCTCAGACTAATCTTCCCTACAGGGCTGTTTGAGAATAAAGGCCGGGAGAGAAAGCCACACATCTCCTTCTGAGCTCCAGAGGGTGAACTGTGTCGTTCTGTGGCAGCAAAGAACCCAGCAGGACTCTAAAGACAAATCGATTTTGTTTGGCAGAAGCTTCTGTGAAGCTCCTTCCTTCAGTGGCATCTCAAAGAAGCAAACAGGGCTACAGCCCATAAAAGTGTTGGCCAAATAAAACTTTAAGGCACTGCAAGCCATTCTGTTGCTTTCGCCACTCCCGAGCTCTGCAGATGGAAGGGTGGAGCTCGTGACAAACATTAGGAAGAACAAGAAAATAATTATTTTGCTGCCTTTCTTACTGCTGAGGCTGCAGTTGTTTGAAGCAGTGTTAAAAGTCTCCGCCCTTTGATTCCAAGTGATGCAGAGCTGAGCAATCAGAGATGCTGTTGGCAGCCCTTTTTATGATGATATGTAGTGGGCGGGGGGGGGACCCCATTTCCCCCCCTCTCACTTCTCCCCCAGTCCCCCTTTTTGCTTTTTAGAGGCTCTTGGCTTTCGCTCCTTAGGAATATTTAGAGGGTCGTTCAAAACCCTTGAGTCAGCTTTATTGCCATGTTAACAATACTCCTAAGTTGAATAGGAAAAGCCCTTGTGAAGCACTCCACGCGTAGCAACAGCTGGATGTGAAAAGGTGTCAGTTTTCCACCCAGCTGAGAGAATTTTAATGTGTGATTTTGCACGTTTTCGGATTCATAACTTCAGGAGCGAAAGAGCCTGCAAACACAAGACTGTTTGGCATTTAGGCACCAGTGTGTGTGTGTGTGTCTGGGGGGGGGGGAAGTGCACCCTTGTCACCAGCAAACCCTAAATTTATTGATTATTGTAATGTACACAGACAGACAGCATGGTGTTGCGGCGACAGGCGTAATGCACACAAATTGCCAACGACAAACCCAGAATCCCTCTTGCTTTTGAAGGTGTCACAGACCCAAAGGCTAAGAAAAATAGTGTAATGCTTGCACTCAAGTAAATGTGCTTGTGACAGGACCACCAAGGGGGGGGGGGTTATTTTTATCTCTTTGCTTATTTATTTTGAAATGGCAAGGATCCACTGCTTATTCCTCCTAGATCATACTACTTTCACCAGTATTAGGTTGAGAGGAGGAAAATCCGAGCCTGGATGCCACTAGATACTGAAGTATACTATGGTTGGATCATGGCCTGTAAGCCCCAATACAGGGCGAACCGATGTAGAGTGTCCATTCGTTACAAGCTAATTTGCTGGATGCAAGTAGAATGATAAAGGGATAGCTCTTTCTTTAAAAACACAGAATTTTGCATCTATTTGAAATTATCAACTGAGGAAGGAGAATGAGGTGGTTGTGTCTCTCCTTGGTTTGAAAAGGGAGCCCCATCTTTCTCCCCAAAATATTTAAATCAGAGCCAGCAGAGTCTGGGAAATGAAAAAACCCATCAGCTCTCTCTGCCTCGGTTATTATGTTTTTCATTAGCATCCAAAAGAGGAAAGTACGAAATTGACACTAAGTTGAAATTATTATAAATGAGGAAAATTGGAAAGGATCCGACTAAGGCTATTACCCTGTTGATGGCCAAAATGATCCCACTCATTACGGTGGAACTGAAGTATAATGGAAATGTATGTGCTGTTTGCAAGAAAAAAAATTCCCTTTAAAATTTTGGGTTATTTTGCTTTACCGTTTTTGTGCTGTGATTAATAGTGGTAGAAATAAAATGCCACAGAAGGGGTGGAAATGTCAAAGCCAACCAGCCAGCCATGAACCGGGAACTGCCTGGTACAATAAATTTCCCTTCTAGTCATGAACGATGGAAGGCTGCACAACTGGAGGGAGAAACACATACTTAGTAAGTCGGAGTCATGCTGTGCGATCAGGCAGAGAGAAAGGATCGTGTCCGATCACACTGGAAACGGTTGCCCAGCTGGGAGCGACATCCCTTAAAGTGACCCTTCTGTCTATCCCAGAATCACTCCACCCATAGACACGGAGGTCAGAGTCATCTAGTCCGACCCCATAGGGATGCAGGAGACCCACAGCTGGTGCACCCATGACTAGTGGCCGTCTAGACTTACTTTTAAAAGCATCTGCTGAAGGAAAGTCTACCTGAGATGGTCTGTCCCATGGTCTCACCTACCTTACCGCCTGGAGGTCCCTGCTTCTTCCATTGCATTTGAATACATTGCCTTGCATCCCATCTTCAGGGGCCACTTGCCTCCTTCATCCATGGACAGTCCTTCAAAGATCTGAAGATAGCTCTCCTATCACCTCCTTGGTTTCCTCAAATCAGGATCCTACTTCTGTGTTCCTGGTGGCTTCTCCAGCCTTCTGATTTCCACCACCTACTCTTCAAAGGTACACTTCCTCTGAACACCAAGGCTCCATCCTGACAAATCGTCTTTCTGGTCCCACAAAAACAACCTAGGTTTTGTCCTTCTCATTCCTCATGGGCTTGTTTCCATACCCCCAGGTCCCCTACTGCAGCATACCCAATTTCTGTTCCTTGACCTTTAGACCAGGGTTGGAATCAGGAGGCTGAAGGGTGCCACAGCCCCCTCAAGCCTGTTTGCGCCATGTCTCAGAGCCCACGGCCCACAAAAATGCAGTCTCGGAAACACCCGGGTGGCATCATTCCCCTCTAAAGCAAGGCGGACCCCTCCCACACCTAACCTCTGTTTCAACAAACCAGAAACATCCGGTTTCATTAGAAGAGAATGACCTTCAGAGAGTCTGAAAAATGTCTCCCTGCCCCAGACTCTAGGTTCACCCATCTTACCTTAGATATTTAGGGAAGACGCTGTGAGTCTAACCTGATGTGATAGACCATCAGGATCACTCACTGGTGCACTTTTATAAAAATAATAAGAGTGACGTGGAGGCCAACAAGCAATACAACACTCTGATCATTAACGGTTTCTGCCTTTGCCATAGGAGGTCAGTGGCTTCTGTGTGGGTGGATGAGGGCTGAACTCACTCAGGGCTTGAGTTTGTACATTACAGGAGCTGTTCGTGGTGCTGAAACCCCTCCAAGTAAGCTCAGCACACCGGAGAGCTCAGCCCTTTATTGTTTTTTTCCTCATCAGCAGATGGAAGCATTTCCCCCCAGCTTCAGAATTGCTCCCTGCTCGGCATGGTGTAGTTCTCGCTTCCTACCTTGTACATGATGTGACTTGGGTCTCTCCTTTTCCTCTTCGCTTCCCTCGTCAGTTCCCTTCTGTTCCAGGTTTTGGTGGACCTTTCTAGATATTACCTAGAGCAGCGGTCCTCAACCTTTTTGGGACCGCGGACCGGCTGAGCCTCTGAGGAAGGCGGGGCACCACCCACCCCCGGTCGCGCAAGCGCTCCCCCACCTCTTTGCGTCCGCGGACCTGCCCACCCCTTCGCTCGGGCACTTGGGCGCATGCGTGAAGGGGTGGGGGAATGCTCATGCCAGCGCTGGCATGCGTGCGCAAAGCAGCTGTGGGGAGGGGAGTGCGTACGGGGGGGCAGGAGGTCTGTCTCTGCGGCCTGGTCCGGCTCAGGCCACAGACCAGCACTGGGCCACAGACCGGGGGTTGACGATCTCTGACCTAGAGTACTCACTGGAAGGACAGATCCTGAAGCTGAGGCCCCAATACTTTGGCCATCTCATGAGAAGAGAAGACCCCCTGGAAAAGACCCTGATGTTGGGAAAGTGTGGAGGCAAGAGGAGAAGGGGACAACAGAGGACGAGATGGTTGGACAGGGTCACCGAAGCTACCAACATGAATTTGACCAAACTCTGGGAGGCAGTGGAAGACAGGAGGGCCTGGCGTGCTCTGGTCCATGGGGTCACAAAGAGTTGGACATGACTTAACGACTAAACAACAACAACCTAGAGAGTCAGGGTTGATTTAAGAAACAAAACGAAAGGAAAAGCCCAACCCCTTAAATACCCTACTGTTGAATAATACCACTAAAATGGACGACAAAAATATCATTAAAGGCAGTTATTAAGTCCTGAGTATAGCAAAATGTGCAAAGACAGGGGGAGGGGAAAAGTCCAAAATTCGTCCTGTACAGAAAGTGTTACCAAGGGGTCTGAAGTCAGAACAACGTCCTCAGGCTGCAGGCTTAGGGGACCAAATATCCTTGCGGGGTGGCTGGGTAGAATCAATTGTCGTTACTGTCTGCAGGAAAAGGACCGTGAGCCACTCCTGTGTTGGGGCAGGAGTACCAGCGGTGTTGTTATTTCATGCACCAGGGTGCAAAGAGCCCTCGGCACAGTCTAAAACATGGGAGCCATTCGGGTTTCTCTCTCCTGAACACCGGTTTTTGGCAGGTGAAAACAGATCAGCGGGGGGCAGACAGACTTTTCATCTCAGGCCCAACAATGGCTTCCCTCGGTTCCTGTCCACATCTCTGGGTTATTCCTGTGGTGAAGAACCATTCAGCTCAGCAGCTGGAGGACAGCCAAAAAACACCTGCCTCCCTTCGATATCGGAGCTATTAATTGCTTACAGACACTGAGCTTTTGACACCGACGTCCACGAGAGTGGAAATGATATATGTGCTAAGCCTCTGGCTGAAAGACCATTAATGTTTACTTGCTCGCTGCCCGAGGAAGAAGGTTAATTATGTCCAGGTTTGTAAGAGGAGAATGCAAGCAAGTGGGATTTTGGGTGGAAATTGAATTCCTCTGCTATTTTATGTTAGATGATTTGTACTCAAAACGGTTCTAGATTTCTACTGAAAACAAAGCAGGGTCCTTCTGGAAAAGACCCTCTGGGCCTTGCATCTGGACTCAGCACAGTCTGGGGACAGTCATAGGTAGGGCAAGAAAAAAGACAGATAATTCCATGTGCAAATCTCAACTTCATTCGTTCCCTCTCAGCAAATGAGAAACCTGCAGAACTGTTCTCCTTTGCATGGCACAGAGGCCTGTTTTTCCCCGTAGTCCTAAAGAGAAGTAGCAAATATATTTTTTCCAGTCTTTCTTTTTGTACGTTTTTCTAAAAAAGGCACAAGACTTGGAAATCAGCTGGCTGTCACCTTGTTCGATGGACTAGTAAAAGTAGTGGTGATGAAACACATACATGACTGAAGAGCCACCATGGGTGGGTTGTTTATATCTTTGTGAGCCATCAGCCTCACCTGCTGTGTCTGTCATGTCTCTCTCTCTCTCTCTCTCTCTCTCTCTCTCTCTCTCTCTCTCTCTCTCTGAATAGACAGGAGTTTCATGCAAATGACGAATTCCCACAAAAGCATAAAGGGGAAAATGTCCATGTTGATCTTGGTCCTGCATCAGAGCTGAGAACGCTTGAGAAAGTGGAAGCATGGTTGAGGAGCCATCTCTCCATGCCAAAGTGGCCAGTCTGGACCAGAAATTCAGTAGCACCAAGATAAATTCACAAAGGACCACCTCTTTGCTGGATCTTGTCCTCCTTTTCCATCTCTGGAAGTATACCACCTCCAGGCATGAAAGGACCCGGCAGCTTTCGGCTGGCCGTTGACTGAGCCATCCTCCAGGAGTTCTCAGATCTTTTGTTTATTTATTTTTTATTGCCATGACAGCTTGTTTGTGAAAAATGCTGGCCCCGACTTCGGTAATTTGACAGTGCCTGAATTAATGATGACTTTGTGTGTGGCGTGCGTGCATTGAACTTCGCCGAACGAGGGCCTGCTAATTAATTCTGAGTGATGACTCTGACACGCACAAAACCCTCTGTTCTACTTACCTGTATTTTAAAATCTGCATAACCTGACTTCATTAGATTTGACAGCTACCCCCTTTGATAATATTCTTTACACTGCAGATATCACTGTAGGCTGCCTCTCCTTGTTACTGATAACATCTGGCACAGAGCCCTCGTGACACAAAAACCGAAATTCCATCCTTTCATTACTCAACAGGCTTTACAGGAAGGTTATGGACTTAGTCATGCAAGTACTAAATTAACTTCAAGATTGATTAGGCAGTGCAAATGGGGAGCAGGCTTTTGGAGATGCCGGCTGCTTCCAGGAGGGGCGGTGCTCAGCCTGGCATATGTGCCTGGCATTCTCACAAGGGCCAAATCCAGGAAGGAGAGGGGGGAAAGGTGAAGGGACCAAGAGGTGGCGGAACCATGACATGGAATTGCACGCCTGAACAACCTGTGAACATGAACACCACACAGGAAGGAGGTAAGGAGCTAGTGTGAGGGACGGTGTATTCCTCCTAGATTGAATGTTGAAATGGTCAGCCTTGGTCAAATTCACAGAGGAGAAGGAGTGTCTAAGTGTCATATTGCTAAGTGTGACCATGAGGAACCTCCAAATCCAGGTATGAGAGAACAACAGTGGGAGAGGGCCACGGCTTTCTTAATTTGCACTTAGGTTATCCTGGAGGCTTTGACCAGCTCTGGGGACCACCATGCCCCCTTTCCAACTCACCTTTGCCTTGATGGACCAGAGCTGCTCTTCCTTCCTTCCTTCCTTCCTTCCAAACTGGGGATGATCTGGAGGCTTCTCCTGGTCATGCTGGACATTTCAAGCCCATATTTCCCCCCCCCACACACACACACACTGACAATATAGAGAGACATGGGCGGCCTCTGAGCACTTCATGGTGGAATATGTGAAGCCTCTGAGTCCCCCGATTCCGATCCTGGTGTCGCTGTGGCCCCAAGCAGGCTGCTGGGCCTGTCTCTTATTCCGAGGCACAGCTGAAATCCTTCCAAAATATAGTTGGGTAACTTCAGCTCAGCAGCCCTGCTGGTCACGGACTCGGTGTTTGTTTCGACAGCATTGGCAAAAGCTTGAAGGATTTTTCCTTACGGGAGGCGTACATTTCCCTTCGAGCGATGGGGTGAGTCACAAGACAGCTGCTGACAACCTCATGCTTTGGCTCAGCCTTCCCCCTGGCACGGTGACGATGGGTCAGCTCAGAAAGACGAAGGAGACTGGGTGACAAGGATCTTCACCAGTGACTGAGTTTAGGAAGCCCGACAGGTGCAGAAGGAACAGCAGCAAAAGCTAAACCCAGAGCACCCTCTTGCTCCTTCTCTGTAGACATCCCAGAGCTGCCCCCTCCTTTTCTTTCCCCTGTAACTCAAAGGCAATGGGGTTATTCATTGGAAAGCCAAGTCAACAAGCTGACCTACACTGGTGACTTCTAGTAGCACTGAAGCTGACGTTTCAGTGCTGCTAAATTTCCCCGAATCCTCCGGTCAGCTCTGCCACGCTGACTGGGGTGAGGTGGGGAATTCCAGGACTAAATAGGCTAAAACTGGACCCTTTCCCAGATCTGTTTAGATGGATATTTCTCAGTAAAACAAAGTTAGGGATCGCAGATCAAGCTGATACTCAAATTATAGTTTGCATTGGTTCTGGTTCTGAAGTGGTGTGCTGAGAGTTCAGTTACCTTCCGAGTCCGAACTAAAGTAGACCCACTGAAAGAATGGGATTTGTTAAATCAGCAGGAAGTCTGTGTTCAAGTTTTTTTGTCTGGAACTTCAGACATGTGCTTTTGCTAGCGACGCACCACACCATGTCAACGAAGGCAACTGCTCCAGGAAGCAAAATTTGCCGGACACTTCCAATGTAACACAGGGCTGGGTAAAACCTTCTCATTCAATGGGTCTACTTTTGCTGGAGTTACCAACCAGATTTAGTTCACCATGTGCATTTCTGCAAGCAGAGAGGCAGGGTTGAATCAGTGCCCACGGCGGCTTTAGGAGCTGAAACAGTGGCACTGCCTTCTCCCTCTGTAATCGAAATGGTTAAATACCAACAAGTATTTGATTCTACTTGTTGTTTCTAATCTCTAAACAAAGCTGGCACTTGCACAGAGTTTGGGAAAGTTCTTGCAGCAGACACCCTGTTTCCCCCTGTAACAATCTGTAAACCACACAGTGACGCTGAATATGAAACCCTGACTTGCACCAAGCTTTTGTCCAAACCCACCACAGCTTACGACGGCTCTCTCCAGGGTTGGTGTGCAAAAACCCATCCTCCTCCTCCAGGCGTGGAAAAGCGTTCTACTCCGAAGTCCTACCGGCATCTCAGGCTCTGTGGGAAACCAGACTCGGGAGGATTAAATGCGAATTAGACTGTCGCCGTGGTTCACCTCCCATCCTCAACGCTGTCTGACTGTACAAGGTTGGGCTTTTCTCGTTGTTCTTGGATTGTGCGTGGTTTAATTATTCATGTTATCTCATTAATCATTTATAAACTGCTCTACATCTGCAGTGACAGGTCCCTTATGCAATATGCAGGCATCCTGATCCGTTGTGTGGGGGCAGGAATAGATGACACATAGACCCGACGGGCGCAATCCGGCCATAGTGAGTTCCTTCTGAGCCCTGGTACCAGTGAGCGCCACGCTCACGCCTAATGCTTTGGTGCTGAACGCAGGGCTGGATCTGTTAGTTGACTCCTGGGTGACCCACAATACCTCTGCAAGGGTTTCTTCCTTGTGGCTGTGTTTCCGGAGCAGAAGGCCAGCTAATTCTCACCCCTTTACAGAGATGGCGAACCAAAGAGGGGTGTGAGTGTAAAGTAGAATACAGGTGGGATTTTTTCTCTCTCTTCCAAAGCAGAGGGCTCATTGTGAGCTCTTCGTTGTCAACAGTATGGCAACCAAGAGGGCATGATCGTTTAGTGCAAAAATGGGGTGGGGTGGGGTGGGGGGAACGGCTTTGTAAAGGGCATGGTTTGCAGTGGGTGGTGCAGAGAGAGAATCTGCCATTTTAATTCTGCATTGTAAGCCTGTCTGCATAAGTCAAAATATGACCTTGGTTCTCATGAGTGATTTAAAAATTTTTTGCTTCCAACCAACGAACTCAGTTAATTTTTCAGAAGCCACTTCTGCTCTTGTGGTTTTAAGATGGGAACAGTTTTTGGAAGCCATTCTCATGGGGGGAGATGTCAATGTTGGAAGGACCTTAACACAGAGGTGGGCATTGTGTCAGTTTTGTGTTTCCAGGGTCACTCTCTCCCCAGATACAGATGGGGGGCAGAGAAGCCATGCTCCAACATGTGGTAGGGCACCATTCGGTGACCCACATCAGGGACAAAAAACACCATTTGCTGCCAACTGCTTATAGTCTTCTGAAAAACTCTGCTTCTGACTGGAACGGGGCCACCCTTCACTTCACAGAGAGACACAGCGTAAAACGGGAAAACCCGGATCTTCTTCTTGGCGAGTTTGATTCTGCCCATTTTGGATCAAATCAAGACCATGGTTTTCTTTCACACTCCAGGTGTCCAACTGCAGCTTTGGAACTCTGTTGTTACTGTTGCTCAACCTTGCTGTGAATGTTGTTCAGACTCCTTGACATGTTTCAAACTGGTTATGGTGGGAACAAAACACACCTTTTTCTTCCAGGCAAAGCCAGAGCAAAGTCTCTCCCTAAGACATTGAAAACACACTTGGCAACCTGTGTACAGTTGTAGACCACCAATGACCATCCTTTCTGGCTCCTCCATGGGAGAACCAAGAGAGAGCACTTCTTGGTTCATTTCCCTTCCCTTTTCACTACTTGTCACAGGTTCTGCATGGCTTTATAAACTCCAAGGGGATGCTTAATTCTCAGGATCCATCAGGCCTCAATGCTTAGCCAGCAAAGGCAGATTGTAAAGCACGTTTCTTTTTCCTTTTTTAAAAAAGCCCATATGTTCTTCCTATTTGTACAAAGAAGAGGGAAGGAAGAGCTAAGAACTTTAGACAACTTACAGAATAAATGAGCCACTTCAATTATTATTCATCATTAAGGCTGTATTGAAACTGGCTCTCCTTATTTTCTCTCCAAACCAAAAACAACAATCAAATATTTTATATACGTGTGCATATGCATAGAGAGAGCAGGAGAGAGATAAATATACAGATGTGTGCGCACATCCATGCATATATTAGGAAATGCAGCTTGCATTTTGCAAACATCAACGTAACTTTGTTTTGTTTGATCCTGAATGGAAATGATGGCATGTCTCAACCAGGTTCAAGTTTCTTCTGCATCAACAAAACTCCCACTTTGTGAGCAGAAGCAAAGGAGCCCTGGCAACCTTTATTACAACTCCTGGTTTGGCCTGTTAGAATTCAAAACCTACCTGCTTCAGGAGCTGCCCATGGAGACTGGTGGCTCCTTAGTTGAAGTGTGTGTGTGTGTGTGTGAATCCACCCTGGATTTTGCTTAACACTTCCAAGGATCAATCCAAGGTATTGAACTTACTTTGGGGAAAGGGTTCAGCACCTGGAACAGCTCCTGTAATGTTCGGACCAAAGCCCAGAGCAAATTTATTGGCCCACTCGCAATTGTGCTACTGGGCTCATGTCTGTTTTTATTCTGACGGGTTTCCAAGAGGCATCAGGTTGCCTTCCAAGGAGGGGTGGGGAAGAAAGCTGGACAAGATGAGTCCTTGATATGAACCAGGACAATGTCCTTGCCTTCTTCATGCCAGTTATAGGTTATACTGCTGAGAGAGGGTCCCTTCAGCCTAACTCCAACGGAAACAAAGAAAAGCTGTTGGTTATTTGGACAGAATTTACCAATTCTACGGAAGTAGGGTGTGTGTAAAGTGTGGATCTGGGCCTCCTGGGGCCTCTAAAGCTGGTTGCTGCTGTTCCCAAACCCTTCCTATATATATGGTAGACAAGATAGTGGACAATTTTATTAATCTTAGCCGTAAGCCAACACCAGAGACCTTTCCTCCACCCTGAGTTCTAGCCTTGACCCTCTGAAACCAATGTCACGGATAATCCCAGCCAAACGCCTAATATTGCTTAATGCTAATTAGGCAACCGCCCAATACATTATTCAACGCCGGCTCTTAAGCTGGTCTCCCACCTATTGTGAACCATTTATGGAAAGTGTACAAGAAGACCGCATAGGCCTCAGAGAGGTCGGGCGTTTTTTATCACGAACAAGCCGTCGCAAAGCAGTGCTTTGATATGGTAATGGCAATTGCAACAAAAGCAGAAATGTCAAAATTAATCTCCTTCAATTTTTTTTTTTAAGTGAACTGGGGGGAAAAAGAGAGAGAGAAAGAGGACTTTTCACAGCCTGCTAGGGCTACAGGAAATTAAGTACATTTATCTGTCCTGGGAAAATGATGAAAGCATTTATGGGCTAGGCAGGTAAGGAGGGAGGGAGGAATGGAAGGAATTTGAGTGAATCCATCTAGCTGGTATCTCATAAGAAAAAGCTAAAACCAGTATGAGTTGTACGAGTCAACGATAAAAGGCCGAGTGAAACCACGTGAGAGAGGAGAGAAACTGTCAATATTGTGTTAGACTATTAACACAATTGGGCCATTCCTAGACTCATATTTCTTTCATATTCTTGGTGAATAGCCCTTTCTCTCTCCGGGTCTTGCCCCTGAAAAGACAAGCGGGTCCAGGAGAATGCCTCCCTACCTTTAAGAGTCTGGATCTTGCTTTTTGAAATCTTATTTGAGATATATTATTTGAGATATTCTAATGGGAAAGATCAGTGATTTGAAGCCAGAGGCGTTGGCATGAAAGCATGAGCAGGATTTGACCTCTTCCACTTTTCCACCCACTGCCCAACCATAGACCCTTAAACCCGCAGTCAAGGGGGAAAGTCTTGTTTCCGCTTCCCATTCAGTCCCAGGAAGAAGTAATAATGAAGCCTCTCTGTTTTGCTTGCCATTGCAAAGAGATCAAGAGAATGAGAGGTGGGAGGGCAGACATGATGGATTCATCACGTCCCAGCCACGTCCGGTGGAATTATGAACGCTGTTCAGAGGGAAGAGGCAGCCCCGCAAGCGTCATTTGGTTAATGTTAAATAAATGGATGTGTGAGTCTCCTGACAAACATTCTGCTTTATGAGTGTGAAGGGAAACATCTGCAACCATCTAAATAGAAAGGGCTTCTGCTCTGGCAGGATCGAGTCGGAAAAGAGGCCAGCCCGACCAAGAACCGCGGCTCATCCTGCCAGGCGTGCAAACCGTCAAGGAAACAGGAAACGGGACTAAAAGACTCAGTGACTCATTTTTTTCTAGGCTGGCTTCTCAACGCCTCCAGCTGAATAGGTAGATAGGTCAAGCAATCAGATTTCTGTCTTATCTTTGAGGTACTGTATGGTTTTAAAATGAGAATTAAGAATCACAACCTTCTGGACCGAAATCCTGAATTATTATTATTTGAGATTATTCTTTAGATTCAAAGCTCTTCCATTTACATCTGCAGCTGGCACAGGAACATGTCATAGCCAAAGGCTACCATGATCTCGGATGAACAAGGCAAAGCGTCTGCCTCTGAGACCCCAGGAAGCTCTGTTATGTGATTGCTTATGAGCCCTCTCTCTTTCCTGCCACCTTCTTCCCAAAAGCTCGCTGTAGCTATAAACCAGCCAAGACGGAGGAGGGTTGGGGAGCAGCAGGAGAAAGACGCTCATCTTCCCTTCACGTTGATTATTCCCAAGAGTGGCAAAGAGAGAAGGAGGCAGATGGGCAAAGCCATCCCCAGAGGGATGTTAAGGGCGAGTGTAGCACATTAGTGTAGGACAATGCAGGGCGGGGCGAGGGCGGTGGTTTGTCAAGGAGACACTGGAGTAGAGTCTCTGGAGTAGAGTCCAAAATAGTTTTTACTTTTTGGGCCTGGAACTCCCAGAAGTGCCCAGGCAGACAAGGTCAGTGGCCACACCGGTTAGTAGCTCCTGGGTGCCGCAATCAAAACAGGTGGCTTCCATTGTCCACCAAAATGCATAATTCTGTTATAAAGACGTCTCTGTTGGTGGCCACCACAGGCTCTTGTGCAGTCCATCAATTACTGGCTCATAGCCAGTATCAAAGGATCGGAAAGGCAAAGACCCTGAAATTATAGGATCAAATGGGCACAAAACTATTTCATGGGGAAAAGCCACTTTCCATCTTTTGAACCTTCCCCACTTGTCTTCCCTTTCTCCTGACTGTCTCTTCATCTTGACTTTCCTCCATCTCCTCCCCCCCCTTAGAAATCTTGTCCTTTCCTTCTTCTCTTCATTTTGTCTGCTCTGAACTCCTTCAGAAGCACCTCCGACACACACACACAGAGAATTGTTTACTCCTTCCAGCTCTGCCACCACCAGATCTTGGTTTCCTCTCCCCTCCATAATTCCTCAGTCCCACATGCCAGACCATCTGTTCTGTATGGCCAAATCCCTCCTTCAACTTTCTTCCCCACCCCATCTCATTCTGCCAAAGACCTCACTTCTCTTTAAGAGGGAGGAAAAAAGATTGACTTCCAACTCTTAGCTTTTGCTTCTCTCCTTCTTCCACCGACGCTGTTGACAGTATATTTTTTTCTCCAATACAGGCTGTCCTTTTCTCCTTCTCCTTCCCCCCATTAATGTTCCTGCCTGCTTCTGTGACCCAGACCCCTCCGTCCTCTTCAAACACGGCTTATTCCAGCTACTGTCTCACCTGTTTGCTCTGCATCATCATCAGCTTCACACTATCCTCAGAGTTGCTTCCTCGCCAGCTTTCGAACCTCATCATGCTTCTGCTCCTCACGGATCCTCTGTGCTTGAGGTCGGCATCTCTCCTTGCCACCTAACATTTCGTAGATGCTTCACCAGTCCTCTGATGGTCAACCCAGGAAATGAGGCAATGCTTGAGTTTGAACCAGAGAGCAAAATCTGGAGGCAAGCACAAGAAAGAGGGTTGTCCCTTGCTTTTTCTGGAATAACCTTTCCCACTTTCTGCCTGAACAGGGCGCAGAGGCCTCAATCCTCATAGTCTGTGGGGGTTCACATGGTAACTTCCAGCCTGGTGGTATGAAATCCTTCCCTAAGTTGGTGGTAGGTGTTGCGTTTGGCTTGGATGCCAATAACAGCCCATCAAGAAGTCTGATAGCTCCTGACTTTTTTTGGAAGGAAATTGATGGTGGTCCTGAGCAGATGCTTCTGCTTCGGAAAGGCAAACAGGGGGTGGAGGGGTGAGGGAGGGGGCTGTGGAAACACCCAAAAGACCTTGAAAAGAATGATGGTTTTGGCCATTAGGAGCACAGCTGGATGGCAGTTTCCCCCCTGTGGTTTCCTCAGCACCTCCTCCCAGGGACCAATTCAGACAAGGGTCTGGGAAGGGTGAGGTCTCTTAGGCTGCCTGTCCTTCATCCCTCCTGTTGGGATTCTGAGTTGGTTCTCTTGTTGAGTGTGCAACAGTGTGCATCTTTCTCCATACGAGATGTGGATTTGTCATACCGTAGCCTGCTTTCCTTCTGGAAAAGCATTGGCAAGTGCGAACTGGCATCATAGCCCATGGCTGCACCACAGATGTGGGTGCCTCTATCCAAAGAGGCGAGACTCAGCCTCCCCACCCACCCAGGGTGGCCAATCGGAGGCTTCTGGACTGGAGGAACATCACGAGGTATCCCTTTGAACCATCTTTCCACTGTGATTTGTTCCCCATTAGAGGCCTATTCTACTATCTCTGGTTGGTCTTTGGCCTTTTGGTTTCTGACTTCCTCCTCAACCCCATCTCCTGGTTTGCCCCCAGTTCTGGCCTGGCTTTCCTTGGCTTTCCTGCAGCTTCCTGTGCCTTTTCCCAGTCCAAGAACCAACTTGAGGAGGCTTTGTGGTTGATGCAGAATTCAGGAACAGAGGGCAGAGTGAAAATGAGGAGCCAATACAGAACAGAAGAGGGAGCTGGTTTCATCCCTTCGTCTCAGCCTCTGGGCTGTTCCACAGCTTGACCTTCATTTCCCTTTTCATACCCACTCGGGATCCTGTCCAGCTGGGATATGTTCTGCATTGACTCCACGTCCATCCCATTCCCATAGAAACGTGCGCACACACACACACATGTGGGATTAATGCGTGGAACTCGGTCCTTGCAAGATTCTTTCCAATTAAGCCCCATCCGACAAAGCTATTGCCTGCGAATGAATGGACGTTAATTAGCTAGGACCTGTCAGGGGATGATACACGACTCTCCTTTCGGAAAGTCCCGAAAGCATGGCTCTGTTTCGGCTCAGATGCTAAATTTGCACAACCTCCAACCTTCCAAAAGGAGCCTGAACTTTTGGCAAGGTTCTTCTCGGCGGCGGGACTGCCTCTGCCCCACATCCCTGGAGCTTCTTCCCGAAAGAAACATCCAGGACCCCCTCCGGACATGGTTATAAGTCAAGAGGGTCTGCAGAATTTTTTCACAAGTGGAGAGGAACAAACAAAGCGACCTAATGTCAGGCTAGCATAATTTCCACACATGATACGACAGAACACCCCACCCTTCTCTATATGGGTCAAAACAATAAATCAATTTAGGATTCGGAGAAGAGGCTATCCTTTGTACGACCCCTTCTGCAGCCACCTGGTTTTAACTTTTTTTAAAAAATGTCATTCAGCATTTCTCTCTCCCCCCAACCCCATTTCTAGTGGTTATCTGATAATGGTATCTATCAAGATTGGGGCTGAAACTCCCACAGTTTAATTACATGCTCGGTGGAGAACGATTCCAAACATTTGTTTGCTTATTTTTTAAAACACACACACACACATTCAAAAATTTAAAAACTAACACAGCATCACCGAATCTTAATTATGATAACTTCAAACTACCATTGGCCAATTAAAAATTGCTTCCACAACCCATATTCCTCAAAACGGTTTCCCTGCTAGCAGTGAAGTTATATATTCATTAGCAAACACAAAATAAATTATCTGGAAAGCACATTAACATTGTTCAAAGTCTTTCCTCTTTTCCATCCCCAATGCCTAATCCCATTGAGAAGATTTTGCAGAGCAGTTGATTCCCACCGTGGTTTTCTTCCAGATGAGAGTGAGCTTCTGCATCACAGGGATGGGCTATTGAAACAGTTTTCCAGATACTAAATGTTAGTGTGCGTGCTTCAGGGCTATACAGCGTGGTGCTCCAACCCACTGAGCTTCCCAGCCAGCTCAGGAAGGTTGTTCTTAGGGAAAATGGGATGAGAAAGAGCAGGATCAGCATTAGGAAATGGAGGGCCCTGCACATATCACTCCTGCAATTAATTTTAGAAATGCCTCTAGTGAGCCTTTAGAAGGAGAGGACCACACAGAAAGGAGAAAGTCAGCTCGACCCCAATTCAGAGAAAAATGGCCACTGTCAGGAGACTGAAACAACATCAAGGACGGGAGCATCGAACAAATAACTCAGATTCTGGCAACCCTAAAACACCACTAATGAAATTGTGGACTTTTTCAATCCTGACCTTAAGTCTGACCAGCTGACTTGATTAAAATCCACACATTAAAAAACAAAGGGGAAAAAACAACGCTCAACCCCAGAAAGTCCAGTGATGAGGGCGACCGAATCACCCAAGAAAGAATTACAATGACTCTGGTTTATCACATTCCCAGATGGCACGAAGCAGTCTTTCTACGCTATTAGTTATATGCTATTTAGAGCATCAAGAAGACTTAGTTGAATCTCTGTCTGGATTAAGGGGGATTTCAGCCGTGGTGATATCCTATAAAGAGAAACAGCTGGCTGGCACAGGACTTTGGGACTAAAAGCATTATTTCTTCCGGCTTCCCTACAAAGGCTTCCTTGCACTCAGCTCAGGCGGCAGTCTTCGGTAGGTACCTGGGAGGATGCACAAAGGCATTTAATGGGACTGACATCTGGGTAGACATGAATCAGGATGGAGGCGCATCAGCACAACGCTCCTCTGGGGGATTCCTTCCAAGAAGCTGTCACTCGTTATCGCTCCAGATACAAAAGATGCCTTTTTCTAATTGATGTGCCTGGTGCCTCAATCTTGAGGACCTTGTGGAAAAGCTGATGCTCTCTCTTGGTAGCTGGGGACCTCCCTCTCCCTCCCCTCCCACTTTTGGCTTGGCTTGCTGTTCCCATCAGATCTGGGGGATGTCATACTCTTAAGTATCAGACAGAAAAGCAAAGAAACAGTCCAGAGACTCTTCAGGTTGAGAGAGAGAGAGAGGGAGACATAGCTGCAAACCTGCCGTATTCTGGGGTGCAGGACTGATGGCTTTGAAGCCAGCCGTGTTGGCATCCACCACAGTCTAGCTATATGCTTGTAAACCAAGCAGGTGAGTCAAAACGTCCTTAGATCTACGGCTGGATGGGCTCTCACAGAAAGGCACACTCCCCCTGCATAGCTCCGGCTTCATTTGGGGACCACCTGGAGTTCAATCCCCTTCTGAAGACCACTTCCCTGCTGCAGGGGTCCCCAACCCCCGGTCCACGGCCCAGTGACAGTCCGTGGGCTTCCTTGAACTGGTCCGCGGACATGGATCTCCGCCCCCCCCCGCACGCACACATGGTGGGCGTGTCGTGCTTGCGGAGGGCTGTGTTGCACTTGCGGAGGGGCGTGTCACGCTCACGGGTGGGTGTGTCGCACTCGCATGCATGCACACTCGCACGACATGCCCACCCGCGAGCATAACACGCCCACCCATTATCCGAAAAAGGTTGGGAACCACTGCCCTGCTGCATCTTTCGACACTGGCCAATATGAGAAACTCAGACATACTCTCTTGACCAGGGCTTGGGAATGTTATTAGCTTGGACTACAATTCCCAGAATCCCCAGCATGCCATTCTAGGAGTAGTGAAGAAAAAAAAATCAAAGATCTGCCCTCTCAAATGTTTTCACACACACACACACACACACATATACCCAAAAAGATAGCAACAGACCTACTCAGAAACTCTTGTTAGATGGTGGGCTGTTCTTACCTGCCAGCAGAAGACATGCTTTGTCCAAGGTCAGCTCCAGCCTCCAGGATCGGGGCTCTGGTGGGCAACAGGAGCTGTGGGGGCTGCTCTAAAGAGCCATTGTCTGGGTTGTGTTGGTGCTAACATCTGTCCTGCTCAGCCCCATGCCGTGAGCGCCCCCAACAGGCTCAGCCGAGGTGCCCTTGGCTCTCCTTTGAGCACCAGACTTCCTCTCCTGAGCAGGCAGCTTTATCCGGCTCTTTGACCAACCAGTGACTAACCAGTCTCCCCCAGTTCCTGCCTGTTGCTAAGGATGGGACCAACGCAGAGTGTGAGGGGAGGCATTTCTGGAAGTCAGCTTCTCTTGCCAATCCAGACCTAGCTGGCTGGGTGAAGGAAAGCAGCTTCCAGGAACTGGGGGGTGCCAGTTTTGGACAATGAAGTTGGAAGAGGCGCTCATGACTTTGGCATGCCGGTTGCCATCTGCCAAGGCAGCCATTTGCCAATGATTACAAAGGGAGGGAGGAAGGAAGGAAAGTCAATGGTTGACACTCTTCTTCAATCCACGCCAGCCCTGTGACTTCTGCTGAGCATATTACAGTAATCCAGTCTATCTCTGATGATGAGTTTGATAAGAGGATATGAACCTGCCTGTCTATGTTGGGGGATTTCCCCCGCTTCTTTAATGTAAAGCCTTGCAGTCATTACTCTCCGTGGATCCATAACGGACTCAAAAGGTCACGCAACCTAAGCTGTGAAAACAGATTGTGACAAAACGGAGTAAGCCTTCCCGATCACTTTGAGTTTGAACAAGGAAAGGAGATTTACCCGTCTGTACAGGGCTCACAGGCTTCTCCAAAGGCACCTGGTTGGCCACACAGTCCGCCTTATGGCTCCTAAATGACCCAGAAACCCTTCCCATACAGAGAAGGCTGGATGCCCACCATCCGTGGGGGAATGAATGGCCTGCCGGGTTTCTTTGAGAAGTGAAACTAAGAGGGCAGGCATCGGACTTGAACCCACCTTCCCCTTTGACTCAGACACATCATGTCATGGGCTAGCTTTGGTGGAGGACTCAGTACCATGGATCTTTGGGGATCTGGCAGATTCCTACCCCTTCCTTCTCAAAAGGGGGGTGGGTAGGAGGGGAGAAATAAAACATTTTCATCCATCCAGTTTTTAAATATTCCAATTACTGGCCACCTAGGGAATTGAGTGCCTTCTTTCTCCCTTTCCTGCTCCAACCCTCCCTCTTCAGGACATGCACCAGTTCAGACTCACTCCTGCCGATTTGTTATCTTAATTAATGACGGTCTTGCAGAGGGCCAAGATTGGGATCTGGGTGATTAATTACACCCTCTTACTTAACGCTGTGGTTGAACTACCTAAGTAAAAATAGAAAACAATTGGGAAGAGAGGCTGACTCTGAAAAAGCAGGCCATGCTTTTAAAAGCCAAGAGGAAAAATGGAGTCAGCGGGGAAACAACCACGGCTTCCCGGGAGGCCGGCCATAATATGGTTGTGCAGGAAATCAGACATGATGTGAGGACCTTCTTTGTTGTTGTTGTTGTTGTTTTCAACCTATGCATCAGGGGACTGTGCTCTTGCCCGTTAGATGGTAAGCACAACCAATATATTTCATCATCATCATCATCCTAAAAAGGACCTGGGGTTGCAAGAGATGGGGTGAGGTGCAGAATGCTATTCCACTGAATCTCTGCAAATTTTCTCTTTCCTTTTGCAGGCCAAAGTTTTTTTCTTTTTCTGCCATCCCTCAAGCAGATTTCATTTTGCTGTCTGGGGAGGAAAAGGAGATACGTGGCCATGTTAAGGGTAGAAATGGCTGGCCGGCCGGCCGGCTGGCCTGATTCATTTACTGTTGCACCCTTTTCCCAGAACAGGGGACTCAAGGCAGCTTATCAGATTAAAACAGTCAGAGGTTTGTTTTTTGTTTTCTTAAATCACAGATAAGTAAAGATGCAAAAAAAGTGATCATAGTCAAAATGCAACTAAACAAATAATAATAGAAGTAGGGTTCCCACGTCCGCTGCCGTGGCTCCATCCGGGGGCTTGTAGTTTGGAGAGGAACTTATACGTCTCCACTAGAGAGTTCCTTGTGCACGTGGGTCTCCAAACTGTGGCAAAGAACCGTAAGAACCCGTGCAAGAAATAAATCTTACGAGACCACAGGATGGCAGGTAAATGGGGATCGAACTCCCGTGACCGCGTCGAGGAGGCTCACACCACAAGCTGCAAAAGGACCAATTATTTTTGCAAAGTAACTTTTCCAAGCTCGGGGTGGGGTAGTTCTAGTCCTCTCACAGTCCTCGCGGGGCCTTCTGCTTGCTCTGGACCCTGCGTTCCTTGCCAGGTAGAAGGAAGAACCCTTGGGATGCGCAGGAACATCTCTCTGTGCTCAAGGGCCAGATTAGCAGCTTCCCTTTCTGCTAGACGTCCTCATACTACAAGGACCTCCCTGCTAGCAATTACTTGGGGCCTTTGGCTGGCCTGTTAATATTAGGCCTGTCGAAATTGACCCTGGCTGAGAATGCGTCCCCAGCGTGCCACGTAATGAAGGTTGGACCGAAGTTAGAAAATTAGACTTCCTTCCCCTATGGGTTCCCCCCCACACACACACACACCATTTCCTTCTCCTGTTGGCTCTGTTGCAATAACAAAAAGCAGATTTCGTTGCTCTCTCTGGACAAATCATCTGTATTGATCCTTGTTAACAGCCGCAGAAAGGCCAAAAATACTGGAGAAAGAAGGGCGGGGAAGTTGTCTGCCCTTCGTTGCCCTGATGGCTTTGAGAAACCATCTGTAAGAAGGCAATAAAGACCAACAATGGTGGCCAAAGCAGAAGGGAAGGTTGGAAATGGAAAACGATGGCCACCAACCGTACACCCCTAGTCATGGCTTGTGGGAGAAGCTTTCCGTGTGTCCCTGAAACCCAGGCATCTTTCCAGTCCATTTGAGAAAGAAGAAAGAAAGAGTCGCTCTCCTCTGTCACCTGCAACCTGAACCTGTTCGAAGTAGGCAGACACGGAGCAGAACCAGAGGCCTTCCGCTCCAGAGATATAGGCGGGAAGGCGGCACTCGGTCCCTTTTCCTTTTCTCCTGCATGCCCCAGTCGTTCCCATCCTCCATAGATGATACACACATTTCCATGAACTCTCCCACAAGTGGAAAGAAGATCGTTCCTCATCTGCCCTGGCTGATCCACATGGCATGGTTGTGAAGGGAACCACAATGTTTCCATCTACAGTGATGCCTCGCAAGACGAATGCCTCGCGCAACGAAAAACTCGCAAGACGAAAGCGTTTTGCGAATTTTTTGGTGACTCGCAAGACGAATTTTTCTATGGCCGTGCTTCGCAAGACGATTTTTTTTTGCATTTTTTAAAACTTAAATTTCAATGCATTCCTATGGGAAACCGCGCTTCGCAAGACGAAATTTTCGCAATACGAAACGACTCACGGAACGAATTATTTTCGTCTTGCGAGGCATCACTGTACTATGTATGTGTTAAAGGCAAAGAACTTATAAGCAGGCAGGGTGGGAAGCTGCAACTGGAATTCAGCCCTGACATGATTTCAACTCCAACTTTTAACAGCAACATTCTCAAAGCCTGGGTTTGGATGGAAGAGCCTCTCTTTCTAGGCATGTCTCAAACTCAGACTCCCCCTCACCTCCGTGTTGTTTCTTCCCTCAATAGGAACAAATGGGCAAATTTTGGAAAATTTTAAAGAAAAACACGAATCCCTATGAAATCTTCCTCTCTTTCTAGCTTCACCTATACACCTTGCTAATTGGAAGGGTGAGCTTTCCAAAAGACACTGAACGTTTCCAGAAACTGGTAGAATTCCTGCAGGTTAATCCCATTCAACTAGAGTCCTAATTGTTGCATGGCCAAAAATCGGCCCTGGCCAAAGCCAAGAAAATCTGCGATGATTTTAGCCAGCAAACTAAGAAACTGTCCAGTGTGATCAAGGAACTGTTGTATTGCCTGAGTTTGCTAATGAGGAAAGGTAACGAACCAAGGCTCTAGACTGACAAGTCTTTTCAACAACTGAGCAGAAGACAGTTGCATAGACCAGTTGGCCAAAGTGAGCCGTTGTGGGAGTTAACGTCTTCTGAAAGTAAAATATTTGCCCAAGCAAGAGAGCACACCTTCTGACAGGTCTTGCTAATATGCTCCATGACAGGAGAGAGAGAGAGAGAAGTGAGGAAAGAGCTGCCAAGATTATTCTCCCTTTCTGATGCATGGTGGGGATTTTTCCTCTTTTCATCAGTCCTGTCAAGTGTAAACTATTCTGCAGGAGGAGGAGAAAGAGAGAGGGAAGGAACTGTGGTCTGAGAAGACCAGGACCAGCACGAAAGTTCAGGAGCCGAGAAGGAAAATGTGCAAGTCAGGGCATGACTACACTGTTGAATTAAATCGAGAGCTGGTTTGGGTTTTTAGAAATCCATTTAGCATCATGTGGTTTTTGTATCAGGGTATATATGTGTGTGTGTCCTCACAGAACGTTTCGTGTGATTGTAAGCTGTGTGGTATATTGCACTTTGGCGCTCTGGGTCCCAGTTTTCCTCTCTACCAGGAACAATTCTTCACTTCAATGTTTAATTTTTTTAATATAAGTTTTGAAGTGGCATAGCGCTAGATCGATGCAGCACCAAAACAGAAACAAAAAGGGGCGGGGGAGGGGAGAAGAGTTTGGACTGAAGGGTATTGTGCAGTCGAAAACCTGTTGTACTTGGCATCCAAAACTTGACTATGCCCACAGACCCCTGCAGACAGTATCTGCTCTGGCACAGGTAATCGCACATGTCGAATGAGTTTCTTTTTTTTTTTTAAAAAGGCAAGACCAGAATTGATATAAAATAAACAACCCCCATATAGGTGTTTAAAAAACCCTCAATTCCCGGCCAAAACTTTGCAAGCTTAGCTGTTGATTGTGTAGTTGGAGATTTTAAATTCAATTTCAAGCATGCCAAATCCGACCGGAAGACAGGAGTATTATGATGTGTAGTCGAGCCCTCAAGCTGGCTCAGTGATTTCTCCATTATTCTTGAATCTGACCCCACGAAGGGATTGTTCACAGTGGTAGCTATCTCCAGACCTTACCACCTCAGACTGCATTTTCCATTACTCTGCACCCCCCAAACTCCCTCCGGGCACATAAAAGAATGAGGTTGGAAGCTCTCTTAGTAGTGCATTCATTTCCTGTGTGTGTGACTTTTTTGTGTGTATTTGGGAAGGAAGTGCACACCAGGATCCAAAGTGGGACAGTCCACTTAGAACTGCACCATGTGCTTCGGGTATTTGTGTCACTTGGCTCACAAGGCCCATAGGCATTCAGGCCCTTGTGGAATACACAGTTGCAACCAGATAGCATGGAAAGTGTGGGCAGATCTTCAAAACTTCCTTCCTTCCTTCCTTCCTCCCTCCCTTTTTCTTTCACCACAATCTCCAGATTCCTTTAAGCAGGCTGAGTGCAAGGGAGCCAAAGTCAACAGGGTGCAGCAGTCCAAGGCTGAAAGCCAGCAGAGCAAAGCCAGCAGGGGCCCAGGTAGTTTGGGAAACGCAAGAGCCAAGGTTCATGGGAACAGACCTTCTGCGCTTTCTCTTGGGAGTAGAAAAGGCAGCACGAACACACATCAGCAACTTCACACCTTGCTGCACTTCCATGGCATGCAAAACCCACTGCCTGGAAACAGCTGCCTCATCCAGCTGAGCCGTAGATGCTCTCTCTGCCCTCTAGCTTGGCATGTGGGTCCATTTGGCCACAGACGCAGCCCGGGTAGGAAAAAGCCAGCCTTCCTGTCCCCCACGGAGAGATGGCCAGGCCAGGCCCGGCGGCTTGAGCATCCAGGCCATCAGAGTGTTTTTACCCGCAAGGGTTATGATGTTAAATGCATTTATGTCCATGCAGAATAATTGAGCAGCTGACTCTCTCTCTCTCTCTCTTTCTTTTGTTAACACATGAAAAAAAAAAAGAAGGGGGGGGGGGAAACTGCCGAAAGCTTATTGTGGCGTTCTCCTGAGGAAACAGATGCAGAAAAGAGAACACGGATTTGAGAGTGTGACAATTACGCAACCAAGGAGAACAATGGGGAAAGAGAGAGGGTGTGGGTGTGTGTAGGGCTATCTGAGAGTCACAAGACACCTCAGACAGTAATGGGAAATTGCACTGGCCCTGATTAAATGCCAACCAAAAACTCCACCGACCGATCTTATCAAGTTCAATTGAGTTTCAGACACAGAGAGAGAGAGAGAGAGAGGGAGGAGAAAGCTAATCCTTCAGCAGCGTTTGTCCTGTCTCAGAGTTCATTATCAAGTTTTTCAAAGTTGGGCAGGCAAAAATATACTGTAATGCCTTGAAACCATGAAAAAACAAGCAAACTCAAGTTGTTACACTGGGGCAAAAAGGAGAGGTGTTGCTGTGAGCTCAGTCACAACGGTGTGCTCTTTGAGTTGGGCAAATATTTTACTTTCAGAAGACGTTAACTCCCACAACGGCTCACTTTGGCCAACTGGTCTACGCAATTGTCTTCTGCTCAGTTGTTGAAAAGACTTGTCAGTCTGGAGTCTTGGTTCGTTACCTTTCCTCATTAGCAAACACTGGACATGCTTGACAGCTAAGAGGAAGGAAACGCCAGAGTCGGATCTGGTCAAGGCAAGAAATAACTTCAGCCGATATAGTGCCTGTGGATGTTCTCGTCCCTTCCTTGCCAAAGACGTTGCAGCCCGTTGCTAGTGTAGGATTTCACACTCACAGGCTGAGCGGACGGGGAAAGAGCGCAAGGTCTATGACGACACTGGCAGGAACCGCCAGGTCAACAGGCAGATGGCACCAAGCTCCCTCCCATTCTGCGGTTTTGTTGGGGATGCAGAACTGCAGTGTTGGAAGGCCAAATCCTTCCTGGCCCTGCAGGATCCCACTCTTGACAGGTGGCCATCCAGCCTCTGTTTACAAAAAGGGTGAAAGAGAAAATCCACCGCCCAAAAAACCCAAGTGCCATTAAAAAAAAATCTAAACATCTCGCATCAGCCCTGGTGTGGATGACAGGATGCAGGTGATCCCTGGGAGACCACGAAGGTTGCCCATTGGCCAGAACAGAGCTAGGAAAAGTGACTTTTTGATTGTACAAGAGCCGGAATTCCAAGAAACCGTCCCCCCCCCCCCCCCCCGGCTGTGCCGAAATCGATGACAAAATACGGGTTTTCTTGGTCACTTGTTGCATCGAGAATTAGGAATGCCTGAGTCACCCGGCGTGGGCAGGGCAGAGACTCCCTGGTAGCTGCTTTTCCTTCCATCTTGGGGCAAGGGAGGGGATGCTCCCCGGAGTCCAGATCTGGGTTTCCTCCTTTACAACCTCCTTCTGGATGGGATCTTGGGCCTCGTTTTCCACACACACACACACACACTGCGTGCCTGCAGCAGCCGGGAGCAGATGCTTCGCAGGGAAGACAACGAGCGCACCGGGAGCCTAGGAGGCCCGTCTCCCCTGCCGTTTGCTCCCAGCTCCCGGCAATACAAGCTGCTTCACCAAAGCAATATGATTTGGAGCATGTTACATAAAAACAAGGCAGAGGGGAAGAGGGAGAGAAGGCAAGGGAGGAACAGGCTGCTCCGCACCAGGGTCTGTGCATTGTGCCGTAAGATAATGCAGCATAATGAGACGCTGCTTAGCACAGAGGGTGTGCGTCGAATTTTACAAGGCTAACACGTTTTCTTTCTCTCTCTCTCTCTGTGTTTTTTTTTTTTGGGGGGGGGGAGGGGGAACCCACGAAAGACAATAAAGCACAATGCAAGAATGCAAAGCCAGCCTGCTAAGTAGGAGTGAAGTGCTGATGACCCTTTCTCCAGGATGCAGCTAGAAAGTGTCATAGGGAGGATTCCTCTTCACAGCCAGGGAAGCCACATGTCCCCCTGCACAGTCCTCCGTTTGAAAGACTGCCAGAGGACAAGCCCTGCCCACTGCTCCATGAGTTGCTGATCGAGGATACTCCCCATCTTTGCTGGTTTATCCATTTTGGACCGTGGTCTATCTGTTTGACCCATGCTTTTGGAAAGCCTCAGTAGAGAGCCAGTGTGAAATACCAGATGGAGAGTTGGACAAAGACTCAGTAGATCTGTTTTCAAATCCCTGCTCAGCTCTGGAACCTCACTAGGAGATGCCAATAGTCAATCATTCCTCCAATACCTCCAATACACTGAAAACCCTACTTGGGTCACCGTGAGTCAGAGGCGACTTGAAAACCCCAAAAGAGAGTCTCTAATACTCTACTAGACCAGCTTGGTCTTCAGTGGGTAATTAAGATCCATCAACTTTGCAAAATACCTGCTCAAGGTGGGAGTGGAAACTGCTGGACCTCGTTTGTTGACGTGGAAATAACGTGTTTCTTCCTTGTTGGTGGGGAAAAACCTTCCGGCAGATCCTTTACACTGGTGATCTTCTGCGATTTGAGGGAACGCTACGTCTCTCCTCTTTTCCTTGGCTGCAAAATAGAGCTACCTCATCAGAGTCTTAAATGAGAGAGGGTTTAATGAGACCTGGCACTCCGTAGAGAGCAGGTCCTTTAAGCACTGGGTTCGTGACAGTTCACATGTCAGCCATGGCCACGTGGCTTCCAGTCACTTAAAAAAGAAGCTCTCTGTTATGGGCCACACATCCTTGGACCCAAAAGAATGGCTAGGAATGGACCTCCACACACACGTACACAAAAAGAGGTTTCTTTAACACATTTCCTTGCAAACTTACATGATAAAGAGCCTCCGGATGGACCCTGGATATTGAATAGCAACTGTGGCCACAAAATCAATGGCGCTTGCCTAAGTATCTGAGCTTGGGGGGAAATCAATACTTCCCTGGACTTCAACTCCCCGAATTCCACCAACCGTTTTCTCTTCCTTGCTCAAGCCGTATCATCCCTTTGGGCGTTCTGCTGCTGGGTGGCCTTCCTCTTTTGACTTCCTGGTCTCCTGAGACCTCTGAGATGCCCCGATGCTTCTGTGATGTCAGGGGACGGTCCAAGGGCTCTTGACACACCCAGGGAACAGGGCTGCTGCTTCCGTACAGGTGGGGGGGGGGGCATCATCAGTTTGGCCGGGGCTCTAGGGCAGAATTGCTTTGTAGGGCAGATCTGAGCCGATGGGGAAACCGAGGGGAACGGTAGCTAGCAGAAAGATGCCCGAAGGAATAATGCCATATCAACATCAAAATGGAAAACTGGAAGGTAGAGGGGAAAGAGCCTTCTGGGTAGGAGTAAAGGAGAAAGGGAAGGAGTGCTAAAAAAATAATAATAATATAGGCGGTGGGAAGGCTATGATTGTCCCCTTATTAGGACTCATTAGTCAGTTCTCTGGCTGGAGGCAGCCAATGACGTCTTATGCAACTGCTTTCTAATTATCAGTGTTTGAGAGGTGATATTTAATATCTAACAATACTTGACAGTTAAGGTTGCCGGGTCAGCAGCTTCCTGTTCACTGGAATTTCAGGGCTCAAATCTCAAAACGAGTCCCTCTAATCCAGGGAGATGGACTCACCAAGGGCTTCCCCCAGCCTTGCAACCTTGAGTCTTTTCCTCTGGGATGTGGCTAGAGATTGAACCTGTGATGTTCTACATGCAAAGGAGATGTTTTCCTCTTGATCTGTGGGCCCTTTGCAGTGGCATTACATTGAATCCGTCCACCTTAGCCGAAACTACTGTTCACTGGTCCCAGTTCTGCTTGGGTGGTCAGTTCACAAAAAAACAACCCAGCCCCACCCAACCCAGCCCAACCCAGCCCAGCCCAGCCCAGCCCAACCCAACCCAACTCAACCCAGCCCAACCCAACCCAGCCCAGCCCAACCCCAAGAAATGCATCACCAAAGAGGGGGCTAAAATCAGTTCACAAAATGCTTTCCTCTTACTGGAGACAAACCCTGGGATTTCCTGTAGGTAAAACCCTTTGATCTGACCAAAGCTGGGGAATGTGACTTTTTCCCAACAACAGTTCCTAGCATCCCCTGGGCAGTCTATCCATTGTCAAAAATGTACTTTTTCAGACACAACATGTAACAAAGGACACAGCTTGAAAACCATCGCTCAGGTGAGCCAAGGACAGCCGAATAATTGAGCCTTCTGTTCTGTCCCCCCCATTTTCGTATCAATTGGCAGAAATTATCTTTATTAGAAAAATGAAATTTTCATGTATTTACATTTTGTACATATTGTTATACTTGGCACATGTGTTTTCTCTCATAGGTATATACATTTCAATAAGCACAAACATTCACATCCCTCAGCCCCCTTAGCATCTTCTCTCTCTCTCTTTCTCTCTCTCTCTTCCCTCCTCCATATTTAATAAAAATGAAAAATACAATACACCTTTGAAGACAACCATAGTAGTTATACACCCCCCTCCCTTATCATCAAAAGTCTGAAGCAAACATTTGTGGGTTTTTGTAGATATGTCTGAAAATATTATTTATACAGTCTTAGCACTTAGGCATGCATTTGGATTTAAATATGCTGGGGGGGATAAACAGTTGTTTAGACAGGATACATAACAGAGAAACAAACAAAGAAAGAAAAATGTTCTCGGTTCACAAAATTGGTTGCATCCTACTGTATTAGGGACGTCATATCCGCCTATCAGTGTAAGGTGTCAAAGAAGTCTATACATGTGTTGGGACATACGATGGACTGGTATCTCTTCACGTGAGTGTTCCCATGTGCGTGTCTTAAGACTGTTTAGTTCCAAAAAACTAAAACTGCAGCTGTGAATGTTGGAAATACTTGTCTTTTGATTTCTGATGGCCAGTTCACACAAGGCACATGTGCTGCTTCACAACCCCAAGTCTGGTCTCCACTGTGGAACTGGTCATCCTCTCACAGGTTCACTACCCAAGATGAGACACACCTATCAGCTCCTGCTTCCTTGCCAGTCTGTGCTGGACCTCTTTGTATGGTACGTTACAGTGTTGGAAAACCTTGGTTGCTTTCAATGGGCACGTAAAATACGTAATATGCGGAAGCAACGAACATAGACTTGGGTAGATGAAGATCGTGCAGGAATGCTCATGGCAGAGGTTGTCTGAAACCTTTTTCTGAATACCTAGTACAAGAAGCATCATCCTCCAGAAACAAAAGAAAACAAAACAACTGCAAAACATACTCTCGTGCACAGACAAAGTTTCCAACAACAGCAGCACTGTCATCCTATGGGTCTCATGCGAAACACGTCCACTGAGGGGGGCATGCTTTTGCCTCTAGTATATGCTCATCGATCTAAATCCTCTTGCACATCTAAGCTAGAGTAGACCTATTGAATGAGCTGTTGAACAGTGAGTCAATGCTTAATGGAAATTTCATTCTTTCTATGTGACGGATCTAGTTGGGGGTGCCAGTTGACCTCTGGCCATTCGGTATAGGATTGTAGATGGGATTTTCAGATTTCTGGGAATACAAATCCCAACATTCTCCATTCTAGAAGTTTACCCAATTTACAGACACCTCACTGTGATGTGTCTGTGCGAATGGCCTTACCTGGAAGGCTTTCAGGCTTGGCTAAGCCTAGTTCAAGCCAGACTTCCTGTTCCTGTCTCAGTGCAAGCTGGGAGCTTTCTTTCTGTACAGGAAGTTAGGTGGAACTAGGCCTAGCTAGGGCTCAGCCTTCCAGTAAAGGCCATTCACCCATAAAATGCAGCTCACCTGGGTGTGTGAGGGATGGGATTTTATATATATACACCCAGGAGAGCTGCATATATAATCCCATCCCTAGAAATGAATGCATCTGTAATCACCAAACATAAAAATGCATCAAAAAGTATGGCCCAAAATGGACCAAAACACAATGAATTGTATGCTACATGTAACAACATCTCTCTCTACATATAACCTAGTGTTTTGTAGAGTCAGGATGATGAGAATGCAAAACCATTGAGAACAGAAAGAGGTGTTATAGGTAGCCTGTCATTACAGCTGAAAGGACATCAGTGTTGGAGAGACGTGACTAAGGCTGTCTTCCATGTCTGACCAAATCAAACTTCAAAGGACTCTTTATCTCATGAAAACCAAACACACAGGAAAGGAAGCTCATGTGGAAATTCTGGGGTGGGGTGGGGGGGAAGAGAAACTCCTGTAGTGACACTCACACATAATCAGCCCTTAAGAGGTTTCCTTCTTCTAATGAAAGGTTATCTGTAACATCTTTTTCTGTCCTGAGAACTCAGCTCTGCTCTAACATCTCTTACTATATGAATGTATTTAAGGATATATCAATTTTGTCTGTTACCTCCTGGAAGACTCTTGTTTATAAATTGCAAAAACACCTGGAGGTCAGTGCTGGTCATATATTTAGAGTTGTGTGTTTTTTTTAAATGTCCTCTCAAAGGACATGAGATGTTGATGTCTGAATCTCACCATAACTAAGTTCATATATGGAAGGAGTGAGTTCACCAGCCTTTTCTTTGGTTCTCAATGGTTTGGCTTTCTCATCCTCCACAACTGGATGAGATTCTATAGCCAATGCTTTTGTGGCATTTCGCTTCAGTGCCTAAGGCTCGCAGAACCAGGGGAATCTTCCCCTCCTGCTGAAAAAAGTCTGTGGCTCCCCAAACCCCATTCCTGCGGGTTTCCCAGCCCCCCGAAAGTAGGCTTTTAGGGTGCATGAAGAGGAAGACTACAGGAGGATTGGAAAGGGGGGGGGGGAGGGCTGGCAATTCTGGTTGAAGAGGTGGGATCCAGCAAAAGCACACCACCGAATCATGGCCCACAGGCATGCCTCCGCTGTCCCACCTTGCTCAATTTCTGACCACTTTGTAATTACACTTCTAATGCAGTGATTCCCAAGCCAGGGGTTCTTGGACTGCAATTCCCAGAAGCCTTCGCCGCCAGCTGTGCTGGAAGGGTTCACTGGGAGTTGTAGTCCAAGAACACCGGCTTACCCAACGTTGGGAACCACTGGTCTAATGCATTTTTTTTGCACATCTGTCAAGCAATATATTTATGGTTTTAATGTGTTCATGGACTTACACGGTTCTTCATT
This sequence comes from Intellagama lesueurii, assembly GCA_037013535.1. Classification (NCBI taxonomy): domain Eukaryota; kingdom Metazoa; phylum Chordata; class Lepidosauria; order Squamata; family Agamidae; genus Intellagama; species Intellagama lesueurii. The sequence goes on along the minus strand of JBAJHW010000012.1, from coordinate 22,425,313 downwards.
TTTGAGGTGCTTTCCCCCCCCTCTTCTTTTTTTTAAAATTCGCATTAGGGGGTGTCTAAATTTAGACCCTTAAGACTAAATAAGACTGAGGTTTGGTGCTACATAATGTCTGAAAGGAGTGTCACTGTCCTGAGATTTGAAAAACCAAAGGATGCACACAGATACACACACACACACACACACACAGATGAATCTGCCCTGGATCCAAGCTTGGAACAGATCTTTCTATGGACTACAGTTCCCATAATCCCCCAGTTAGTACAGCTTTAGACTTGCAGTCCAAAACGGGACCTTTTCCAAGCACGGGGCCCTGTCTCCCTGTCTTCACGAGTTAAATTCTGCAGCTCCTTCTGCCTAGATGTGACTGTCAATGGAATATAAGATTCTGTATTTATTTCCTCATTGGTCTTGAACTTATTTCCTCCCTACTCTGCAGCTTTTTTAGCAGCAGTTTAGAACGGATGCCCAAAATCTTTAAGGTCAGAACAACCATTTTTGTCTCAAGGCTATATAGCAGCAAATTGTCTTGGAAGACTAGAAATGAAAGGGGGGGGGGGGTGGATGGCAGGATGCTTACGGGACAAGTTCTCTAGACTTCTAAAACCTGACATACTTGTAACTTCAAATACAAAGCCAGCTTGCCGTCTGCCTCTCCCACCTCCATCACCAATATATCAAATATTCCCGGAGGACATGATGAGAGACAGGGTGATCGTTTTAACTGGGTTTTCCTGCAAGTATTCAAGACACAGGCAAATCTACTGAGCTCAGCAGTGGGTGAAATGTAGCTCTCCAGATCTTGGTGGAGTACTACAGTGCCCAGTATCCCTTGCCACTGCTGATGGAGGTTGCAGTCCCAGCATGTCAGGAGGGCGGACTTTTGCCTCCTCTTCTCTACATAAGCCAACACAAGGAGGCACAATGGAAAGTTAAGACACCAAAAAGGGGAGATTCCATCAACTGCAGGGTGGCCATATGGGCTCAAAAAGACCTTTACAGAGGAACCACTTTTTTCCTGCCTATCCATAACTCAGCTGTTGCTGGGGTGCCCTAACAGAATTAGACCTGAGGCAAAGCCAGCCCATGGGATGAAGGAGGGCAGGACCAGATGAGGTGGCAGCTTTGCAATTAGGAGCAAGCTTGCCCTAAGACATAAAGGATATCTAGCTATCCTCCAGCATTGTTTCACAACATCGGCAATTGGCTTGCTTGGGCTGGGTAATCGGAAGACAAATGCCTGGCTGTGTTTGCAGGCTCACTGAGCAAACGCAAGAGCCACAAAACACACACATCTCCACGGCCTTCGGCACAGTTTGCCACCCCAGGCACACACGTTCCTTGTGCCACGCGGAACACAAGGATAACCAAACACTTCCGGGCAAATGAGAAAACAAGTATTTACTTTCCATGTTGTAACTAATTTCAAGATTCATGAAATGAAGGTGGGGAACGAACAAAGAATATTCAGTGATGCGCAAACACTCGTGTGTGTGTGTGTTTTTTTTAAAGTTATCTGTAGTCAAAATGTACTTTGCAAAATATTTTATAGGAAGAAGGGATGGGGGAGGTGGCAGGTGCTGCCCACCCGATACCTAACTCACCCCTTCACCACCCTGCATCCTCTCAGCCTAAGAAGAGCATAGCTCTTCAGCAAGCATCTTTGGTATCAGGTGAGACAGCCGGCACTTGCAAGACTGTGGAGAGACCGGGTTTTTTCCAACCCTAATCCATTGAGAACTACTTGTGTTTCGAGAGCCAAGAGGCGTCATACCAAATTCCACAGCATCACCTAAGCGCAAGTCCCTTCTTTCACCCACAGGTTGAGCCACGCAGGTTTCTGGAGGCGAAACCTTCTCAAGGAGCTACACTCCTCACCCACTGCAGAGAAAGCTTCTGCTGAAGGCCACATTTCTGTGAGAGCTGAGCTGCTCTAGTGGATAAGACCACGTCTGGGACAACCTGGCCGGGCTCCTGCCTCTGAAGGCAAGCCTGGCGCATGTTGGGGAGAAGGACAAGCGTCCTCTTGAGAAATGTCCCCAACAGCCAAGGAAGGAGGGGGAGGGGAGGAAGCGTCCAAAACAACAGCTTGTCCTCTCCAAGACAGGATGGGGCAGAAGGCCGAACAGCTCCTAACACACCTCCCTCAGTGAACGTCCTGAAGGGTGGCAGGCAGGGGGGAGCGGCCAGGCTCCTGACCTGGCTGAGAAAGAGAGTGTCAGCCAAGCCATAACCTTTGACGGGCGCAGAACCATCCCATCAGTCAACCAAATATGGTTAACTTCAGGGGAACACCAAGGCCATAACTAGGGCTGGGCCACTGAGGCTTTGCTCCAGGGCTCCAAAAGTTTAGAGGATGCTGAAATCTGCAGGTGAATCTCCTGGTGACTGTTAGGAAAGCCAACAGCACCCACTCCCAGCCCTATTTAATTTCCTCCCTCGTTCGGGGCACCCACATTCTCCTCCTCCATCTTCTTCGGGGGCAGAGCAGGCGGGAGATGCTGCCCCCTTGCTGGACGGGGCAGTGTCCCACAAAGGCTCGCAGAACAAGTTGATGTGGCCCTATATCTCTGCTCAGCCTGCCCCATTTTCTAAGATCCTGGTCCAGGAACGGCCATTCGCCCCCCGCTGTAGAGATGGCACGTCTACCTGCATCACAGCCATCTTAAAACGGCTTCCTCTGAGGATGGGTACCTCTTTCAAAATTGGATTACTTCACGGCAAAGGGCTTTAACGATCATGAAAAACAACCATGACATTAAAAACCTGGGCTCCTAGGTCTTCCTCGGCTCTGCTCAAAGAAGTGCACATAGCTCTAAGATTATAAATCTAATTCTAAGGCAACCTTTCTGCATTTTACTCAAGAACAATTCCATAGAACTAGGCTAATTAAACAGGGTCAGCCTTGAGCTGCAGTTGTCCTCATAGACCACTCCTTTTTTAAAAAAAGAATCTTCATAGACACAAAATACTTTCCAGTGCATTCAAAGAAATAGGGAAGTTCAACCTTTTTTTTTTAAGGCGCAGGGGATGGCATTCTCTAAATATTACATTTGGCATTCAGTGAATATATATATATATATATAATTTGACCAGCCCCACCCACTTCCCCCCATGTGTGATGAATGTTTTTCTGAACTATTTCAGTTGAGAGTCTGTGTTTGCTCTCTCTCTACTTCCTTTTCTTAAAGCGACATGTATTCACATAGTGCATATTTTAATTCATGCCACAGAGTGCATACAATGGGTGGAACCACCCAATTTTGGAGGGCGTCTCTAGTTTCGAAAAGGGTGTGTGTGGTTGTTTGTTTAATCCCCTTCTGGCTGCTCTAGTGTTACCAAACAGGAGTATTTGCCAATACTGTACCACCTGCCTAGCAGAGTCTAATTTCAGAATTAGGTCTACGTTCTGTGCATATATTGAGTCATTAAGACGAATTTTGACAAGAGAAGTAAAAAAAAAAGTTCAGACATAAATCCACACATACATGATATCTGTAGAGCAAAAGTGAGTCATGATCAGGAGGTGCTGGACATCTAGACTCTTGGCAAAGCGTGGTACGGCATTCCTCGTAGACCCATTCAATGTCTACGGTGGTCGGTGTCATACATGAAGAATGATATTTAACACTTACATGCCATTTGTTGAATTGGGACCACTCCCGAGCTGTAGACAAGCAAGCAACCACTGGTTTGGGAACAGCCATGGGATTATTTTCTCTTTTTTCCTTTCTTTCAGGGTGATGGCAGGGGACGAGGGGAAGAGAGATACTGTACAACCCTGAGTTATCATCACCGACAAGGAAGAGACACAGATTCTCATACACATTTAGATTTCAAGTTAGATCATGAGGTCTACAGCTTAACAGATGTATACTCCATACACCGAGACTTAAAAGTTACCTAGATTTTCACAGCCGGGAAGGTGTCTGAGCTGTGACGCTGGACAGCGGAGTTTGTTCTACAAACCAGTTTTGTTACAAAACGAGTATCCATGAAACAGAATGAAAGCTTTTGGACACGAACAGAAACCAACATGTGACACGTGCAATGAGTCGGGCCTATGTTTTCACCCATATTTTTTGGCTTCAGTCCCCAAAATTGGTCTCTCCAGAATCATCTCCCTTCAATGTAGGGTGGATTTAGACATCCCAAGACTCTCCTCTCCTCGGTGCATTCAGCATGCGCCTCCTGTCATGTCTCTAAGCCACATGACAGGCAGGCTAAGCAACAAGGTATCTCATGTTCACCACAGCCACTCGAGGCACCTACCGAACCCTCATGGTTCATCCTCACAAGCATAACATTTGGAAGGAGACCTCTTTTTTGCTCCCTTTGCTGTCCCAGACTGTCTGAATCCACCCTTGTCCTCCACGTAGTCAACAAGACTCTTTTGAGACTAAAGTGACCATTAGCAATAACATCAACCATAAAGTGCTACTCTTACGGGTCTGCTCTTAACGCTACAATTCCAACAATTTTGGAGAAATTCGTACCGGGAGCAAAACCCCATGGATCATTATACCATATGAGCGCAATCCCCCACAGGACCTTCTCCTCCTGGGTCACAGCCACAGACGTTGGTGGCCCTGTTCTTGGGAGGGAGCAGTCCACCTTTTAAAGGCCTTCTCCAAGGTGGAGGATCCTGTGCAGTTCACACTAAGACCCCCAAGGAGATTGGCTGTCCATGTGACCGCGGAGTCATGGGCCACCACAGGGGCCACAGAACACATTACAGAAACCAGGGGCAGTTTTCAATCCACATGGTTGACCACCATCTAGAGGCAAGTGCATTGAATCACCTGCTCAATCAGGTGGGCACTGGGCTCACATGACCATCGCCTACAACATGAGGTGATCTGAAATGTTCTCTGACCAGGGTTGCCAGCTTTCTCACCCAGGACCTGTCTTGCTTCTATGCCTTCTAACATCAGAGAAACCTATCTGGTGAAGCATTTCTCTGATCTCCATGCCTCATTTCCTCCACACCGGCTAAATTTCAGTGACAGACAAAAGGTACAGAGCTGGTGGTGAGAATGACAGCAAGCCTAAGCCAAACCAGGAGGTCTGTAACATGTGAATTGACCCCAGGAACCATTCAAAAGAATGGGAGTGGTTCAAGAACACAGGAGTCCTCCCAGGGGCTTGTTCTGTTTCCAGGAAGTGTTAAGCGGTTATGCCACAGCAACGATCACACAACTCTTAAATCCCGGCAGCTCAAATATCTGAAGGGCTTCTGCCTGGCCCCCCTCTGACCTCAGCAACCTTTCCAAGGGAACGCTGCCAAGAAGCCAGACCTTGATGGTTTTTCCCCAGGGAGGTGGGTGATCTGGAAAGCTGTGGGCTGAGACCTGAGCACTCCCCTTCAGGTTGGCAGAGAACAGAGATACCTAACGTTGGCCAAGGTCTCCAGGTTGGCCAAGCCCTCCAAATGGCAGAAATACCAGGAGACTACCCTCTCTCTCACACACACACACTTTTGGTCAACAGAGCCCAACTCACCCCTAAAGACCTGGTTCTAAGTAAGGTCTCCCAGAACCCCAGCCCTGGCTTCCGTGTGGGACTAGCTTGGCCCGTGTCATCTTAAGATGGGCACGGGCGAGCCCCACTGTCTTGCCCAAGACACCTCTCCCGGGAACAACTTTCCCCCTTCCTGGCTGTATGCCGCATCGTCCACCTTGGAGCCCTGGTCTGAACGAGAGAGGGTGGCCACCGTTAGGAACTAGGCCATTGCCTTTTCCTTCCAATGGAATTTGGCCGGGGCAGGGGAAGAAGTCCATGGCGGATTGCTGCCTTGGCCTCTGTAAGACAGACAAAGATGAACACAATATTGTTTCCATTCACAGGCCCTGAGAATAGATAGTTTCTTTCTTTTTTTTCCTTTTTCTTATTTTTTTTTTATGTTTGCTTTTGTTCGACTGTGTCTAAACGCAAAGATGAAACGAAATCATACAGATAGAGCTATATATATATATAGGTTTTCTCTCTTTTTGTTTTTTTAAAAAAAGGACTAAATTTCTAATCTCTTTGATAAGTCTTGCCCTTGTTGGTGTGCAAACGCATTCTTAATTTGTTGTTGTTGTTGTCGTGGTGATGGTGGTGGTGGTTCTGTATCAAAGGACATGCATACCATATTGCTTATTCTCTATTAAAAAATAAAGTTTTGCAGGGTTGGAATTACAAGGGGTGAAAGTGCTAGAAGGGTTCGATCCAAGGTAAAATAACCATATAATCATATAAAAATAACATGGTTGCCAACATATTATTGGGGCTGACCACCAACTGTGGCCTTTACCCCCTCCCTCCCCCCCTCTTTTGCCCAACCGGACTCATTTCCCGAGGGCGTATTTATACTACAAACCGAAAACAATTTAAGGACCTTCCCAGGGAATTTCACGGCCACGTGGAAAGCCAGGGACCACAACCATCACAACCAAAGTGCCCTCAAACAAGAGGTGACTTCTGGGCCACTTGAGAGAGAAGTGGAACGTCCGACGAAAGCCAATGTCATGTTTGTAGTATAGATACATCCTGGAAGAGACGAATTTTGTCTGCCTCGTTTTTCGTTCACCCCCTTTCCTTTTTGGTTCAGCTGTGCCACGGATCGGCATCCTAATTCAATAATACGGAAGGCATCGCCAATTCTCCGCACGAGTGCTAAGGAATATCCCCCCCCCCAAACTTCGTTTCTCAGATGCTGGCAACTATGTTTCATATCTGTCGATAAAAGTGCTAACGGAAACGCTAGACATCGGATTCAAGGCTAGGCATCTTCTTATACACACGTCTATTGCTGCAGGAATTTAATGCTCTTGGGACCGTGTACACGGTATTGGCGAAGTAAGGCAGCCCATGCTCCGAAAGGTACATATCGTTGAGGACCCGGCCGTCCCTGGTACAGTACGAGGTGGCCGATTTTGTCGACGACCTTGCGTAACTATCATTTCTTGCTTTGGCAGGCAAGGACTGGGATTGTTTATAAAGGCCGGCCGGGCTCCGTCCAAGACTCAAGTGCTGGTCTTCGCCATAGGTGTGCAGAAAAGGGTTCTCTGCAGAGCGGTCGGGGTACAAGGACCGGATCCTCTTACCGTCATCAAGAGTGCGTGTGAACAGCGGAGGCTGGCTGCTCAAGAGTTTGCTCTGGGGAGCCTGAAACAGGTTTGCATACGGGCTGCCTTCTAGAAGCTTCTCCTTCTCTTTCAGGCTAATGCTGCGAGCCGGCCTCCCGGCGTCCGTTTCCCTGGCTTTGTCCAGAAGGTTGTCAAAGGAGCGCTGGCGGCTGATCTTCAGCTTGCTCTTCCTGGGAGGCTGAGTCTTGTTGTTCTGAATCCAGTCGTGCCGATACGTGTCGTCCCGCTGGGTAGAGTCGGCGGTTCCCTGCAACACCTGGTCTTCCTCGATGTCGTACAGGTTGCCCATCCGCACACAGGCATCACACTTGAAGGGGGACCGGCTCAGATAGTGTCCGGCGTAACTGGGCAAGCTGGAGAGGCAGCTCCGGCAGTGGGTGGCGTTTTGCCGGTACCTCTCGTTCGCTTCGCCCAGGGAGGCATTTTTCTCTTTTAAGCTGTAGTGCTTCGAGTACAGCTTGTACTGGTCGTTGCTCAGAAGGCCGTCCTCGGTCGCCGACGGACTCCGGTTGCTCTGCTCTGCCTGCTGGTGGTTGTCGTTGTGATCCTGGTAAACATCAGAGAACTCAGCCGACTCTGGAAGGATCAGGTTCTCAATATATTGAGGCCTCTCCAGATGAAAGCCACGCTCTTTATCGGCATCTATAATGTAAATTTTATCCCGGGGCAGAGTCTTATTCTTCAGGTAAGTCAGCTCCATTTCGCTGGAGTCCTTGGGATATTTGGAGGTGGGTCTTTTCTTCACGTTGTCCTTGGACTTGGGCTGCTTACCGTTGCTCTCAGGCTCCAGGTGGCAGGTGGCTCGGCTGGAGGTGTCTGAAACGTCCGAGCAGACAATCTCTTCTGGCAGGTACCGCGAGCTTTTCGAGGCATGCTGGCGGTTTTCGTCCGAGTCGTTCTCCCGCTGAGAACTCTGGCTCTGCCGAAGGGTTTCTTGGCGCAGAGATTCCATCGATTTCCTCCACAGTTGCCTCGGGCGCGAATTCCCTTTGGCTTCGGCAGCAACGGCCACCTCCACCGTGTTTGGGTTCGTTTCGTTGAGTGTGAGAGGGTGCTGCCCGTGGAAAACGTAGTTGTTGAGGTTGTCCTTGTGCCGGTTGAAGGTCTGGAGGTCGCTCATGTTGTCACTAAAGATGTTCTCCTTGGGAGGGAAGGGCCTGTTGTTGTCGGAGAAGATGAGGTTCCCCTTGTCCATCATCATGTCCATAATCAAGGACCCCCTGTGGATGAAATCGGCTGTTCTTTTCGGGGAATTCATCCGTGCGGGATTCATGTTGGCCACGTTGGTCATGTTCTTGGCCGTCCGCAACAGTTTCAGCATATTCGTTTGAGAACTCGTCAAGGTGAAATTGGGTGACTTCTTCTTCTCCTCAATGTGCACCCCATGAATGCAGCTGTAAATGCCCTGGAAGGGAGTGCAACATAAAAAGAGATGAAACATCATATTTCAAGGCATTTGTTTAAAAGACAAAATACACGTGACACTGTGCAGTGGCAGATGAGGTGGGGGGAAAAAAGAGTCCAAATTCTCAAATCTACTGCCAGCTCTTGGTCATGGTGACCTCTGAGAAGGGATATCTGGGCCCCACTGGGATTCTATTGGGTTGCACTTGAACTGAGCCAATGTCAACACTATGTGGGACCAACTCACTGTGGTTTCTCCCCATCTCTTGCAATGACTCCCCATCTCTTGCAAGACAACTCCTCGGCATTTGGCATCTGGCTGAAGGACACTCCCAGAAGACTTCCTTGATTTACCGAACGAGACCTGTCTGTGATTCGATTCAGCTCACAGGAGGTGAGGGGGAAGTGTGGGACCCATCACGTTTTCTAACCACCAGGGAGGGGCAGTTCCCCACTAGCTCTAACAGACCAGCTTCTGTTACCCCTGAGCACTGTTATTTCTGAGTAACCCACGATGAGGACAAACCCACCTGCCCAGGTGGTGAGCATCTGTCTGCTGTTTTAGAAACCTTGCTGGATTTGGTCCCAGCAGGGTTTTAAACAATCTGGAAACCAGCCCTGTGTACACATATAGTCTGCTTACTGAGCAGTAAGTACTGGGAAAGGGAAAGCTTGTGTGTTTGAGCCACAAGGCCAGATTTATTTTGACAAAATCCCGGGGCTGCCTCTTCCCCATCACCCGTCCTCTCCTGTAATTAAACACAAGGGCTCCGTTGTTCCATCCAATTATTTTCTGTATGCTTTCACAAAGATAGAGCTGCAGAGTCAATTAACTAATTAAAAACAAAAACGACAAAAACCAACACCACCCGAGCACTGCTGGAAGTTGCCAAAGATTAAGACTAAGCATATTTACAACTTGTATTGAAACAAATAACTTCTCTGGGATTTTTTTTTTAAATAATCATTGGTTGGATTCAACAACAACAAAAGTTGGCTTCCTTCATTGTGGGGAAGTGATTTCATGTATAATGCTAATTGCTCTTATTGAGGCTGTGTAAATGGTTGGGCAGAAGGGTCCAAGCTTAGGTTGATCATTTAAAGGAGGGGGGGAAAAGAGAGGTTACTTACCTGTAACCATGGTTCTTCAAGTGGACCTCTGTGAATTCACACAATTGGGTTCAGACTGCGCCTGCGCAGGTCCTCTCGGAATATTCTAGAGCTTTTATAAAAAAGTAACAAAGTTGAGAGTTGCCCTACAGCGCATGCTCCGCCCGCCTCAGCTCTCAGTTCCATTTGTCCGCCACTATACTACTTGGTTAGGTAATTAAAATCAGTGACGGACAGTGGGGAGGCCGGGCGGGATGTGTGAATTCACAGAGGTCCACTTGAAGAACCATGGTTACAGGTAAGTAACCTCTCTTTCTTCTTCGTGGCCTCTGTGAATGCACACAATTGGGTGACTAGCAAGCTCACTTACCGGAAGGAGGGCCGTCACTGCAGAATGGAAGTCAACACTGCTCTTCCAAAACTAGCCTCCTTCTTGGCTCGAAGGTCCAGTCTGTAGTGCGTCACAAACGTGGACGCGTTAGACCATGTAGCTGCTCTACAGATATCTGGAATATCCACACCACGGAGCAAAGCTGTAGATGTCGCCATAGCTCTGGTGGAATGTGCTTTCAAGCCTTCTGGAGGTAATTTGCCAGTCAATTCATATGCCAACGTAATAGTGGAAACAATCCACCTAGAAATCGTTGATGGTGAGGCAGGGGAACCCTTATGTGACCCGTGAAAACACAGAAATAACCTCGGCGAGGTGCGAAAGTCCTTAGTCCGGGACGTGTAATAAGCCAAGGCTCTACGAACATCCAGTGAGTGGAGCATGCGCTCATTTTCTGAAGAAGGTTGAGGAAACAGAGTTGGTAACGTCAGAGGTTGATTAAGGTGAAAGCTAGTGACAACTTTAGGTAAGAATGAAATGTCAGGATACAGAACGACTTTATCTCTGAAGAACTGAAGGTAAGGGTCATCACATCTAAGAGCCGACAGCTCACTTGCTCTTCTTGCAGAGGTGATAGCCACCAAGAACAATGTCTTGAACGAGAGTAGGCGGATGTCGGACGTGGCCATAGGTTCAAAAGGTTTCCGCGTAAGAGCACGTAACACGAGCTGCAGGGACCACTGTGGTAGGGGGGGTTTGACAGGTGGTCGGATATTACAGAGTCCCTTCATAAACGATTTGAGAGTCGGGTGTGAGAACAGACGCGCTGAGTCTGAATTACGAGGTTGAAAGGAGACAATGGCGGAGATGTAGACTTTCAGAGTAGACAAAGCTAGCCCTTGGTCAAACAAATAACGTAGATAGGTGAGTAACGTTTGAAGTGAGATGGGGGATGATTGTAAACCTTTCGATCGGGCAAACTTCACAAAGTTGTTCCATTTGTAAGTGTAAAGGAGGTTGGTGGAGGGTTTCCTTGCCTTATCCAGCACTTCCTGTATTAAGGCAGGAGTCTCCATGCTGTCAGGTGTAATGACTGCAAATCCGGGTGGTGGATCCTGCCCGAGTTCTGAGTTAGCAGATGTGGAACGAGTGGCAGTCTGATGACATCCGTCGCCATTGTCTGAAGAGCGGAAAACCAAGGCTGACGAGGCCACCATGGTGCAATGAAGATGGCATTCGCCCTCAATTGTCGAATTCTGACAAGGGTTTTCTGTATGAGGGGTATGGGAGGGAAGAGGTAGAGAAGACCCTTCCCCCATCGAATCATGAAAGCATCCCCCGATGAACCCTCGCCTGTGCCCGCACGGGAGGCGTATTTCGCGCACTTCTTGTTGTTTGTCGTGGCAAACATGTCCATCGTGGGATATCCCCACCGGTTGCAAAGTGTTAGATAGGTGGACCTGTCCAGTTCCCACTCGTGGCACTGGGTCGGTAGGCGGCTCAGCTTGTCCGCCAATTCGTTGTCTGTCGTTGATACATGAAGAGCAATCGGAAAGACATGATGGTCGTAGCACCACTCCCATAGGTGTATTGACAGGTAAAGGAGTGACATAGAACGTGTCCCTCCTTGTTTGTTGATGTAAAACATGGTCGTGGTGTTGTCGGTGATAACTTGTACACCTCGACCATGAATCAGTGGGAGGAATGCACGGAACGCCTTTATGACTGCCATCATCTCTAAATGATTGATGTGGAGTTGTTTGTCGCGTTCGGACCATAAAGCGTGTATTCTGTGAGGTCCGCAGTGTGCTCCCCATCCTGTGGTGCTGGCATCTGTCGTCACTTGGACCGATAGATGTATGGGACGAAACGGGCGGCCGACTAGGAGATGTGGTAGGAACGTCCACCATTTTAGTTGGTTTGCTAATTCTGCAGTGATGCGAAGCTGTTTCCCTGGGTTGTCCCATAAGGGGTCGAACAAAGTCAGGTACCAAACCTGAAGTGAACGCATCTTTAGACGCGCGTGAGTTAGAGCAGATGTTGTGGACGCCATTAGGCCGAGCAAGTGTTGAGCGTGACGAGCTGATATTGTTGAATGTGGACGAAACTTGCGAATCGCCTTCCTTAGCTTTAGAATACGGTTTGGTGGGAGGAAAATACGTGCCCTGATGGAGTCTAGCTGTGCTCCGATATAGTCGACGACCTGGGAAGGGGATAGATGCGACTTCTTTGTGTTTACTGTGAGACCCAGTCTCTTTAGGGTATGAAGGATGAATTCGGTGTCTTGAGCGGCCCTTTGTCTGGATGGAGATACGACTAGCCAGTCGTCTATATACGGAAATACTGTTATGCCGTTTAGGCGAAGGAAGGCCGCTACAGGTGCCATGCACTTTGTAAAAGTGCGAGGAGCTGTGGATAACCCGAAAGGAAGGGCGCAGAATTGATAAATTGCATTTTGAAAGCAGAAGCGGAGATACTTCCTGTGATGTTGATGAATCGAGATGTGAAAATATGCGTCTTTCAAATCTATTACTACAAACCAGTCTTTTTCTTTCAGGAGATGAATAATGGACTCTAACGTGACCATCCGGAATCGTCGTGGATGCAGGTAGGTATTTAGAGTTCTCAAATCTAGGATGGGTCTGACCCCTCCGTCCTTCTTTGGTACCGCGAAGTAACGGGAGTAAAAACCGTCGAGTATGTCTTGTGGTGGTACGCACTGGATGGCATGTTTTTGTAGAAGAGTCAGAATTTCTTCTTCCAGAACAGGATCGAATGATGTAGATTTGACTTGTCCTAGAGGAGGGAGTTCTGTGAACTCTAGACGATAACCGAATTGGATGATATTTAAAACCCAAGTGTCGTTTGTGATGCGGGACCAGTTGTGAAGGAAGGGAGCCAAGCGAGTCGTTCGTAATGGTTCGGTCATCGTTGTGATTGAGTCAAAGGTACTGCTTTGTTTTCTTAGCCGGAGGACGGTATGATTGTCGCCTTTGTGCGAATGGTTGCTGTCTGAAAGCAGTAGTGGAAGAAGAGGCTTGTGAGGATCTACCCTGGCCTTGATTTTTGAATGGGCGGTAAGACTGAGAAGACGGGTGCTGGTACTGTTGTTGGTTGTATTGCTTGCGCCATTGATATTTTTGATACTTAGGTTGCTGATGGATAGTATATGATTTGGCGGTCTTCTTAATTTTATGTAAATTCTCCATTGAGTCATCAGTTTTCTCGTTGAATAGTCCCTTGGCATCAAAGGGAAGGTCCTCAATGCGAGTCTTAACATCCTCCACAATGCCTGAGGATCTAAGCCAAGCATGTCGTCTTAAAGTGATGGCTGATGTTAAAGATTTAGAGGCCACGTCTGCTGAGTGGCGAGAAGCCAGTCGTTGATGTTTCGCTACATTAAGTGCTTCCGCATAGGTATTAAGGAAACCTTCCCTTGTATCATCTGGGGCAGTTTGAAGAGCTGGAAGAATTTTAGACCAGAGTTGTCTTTGGTATGCCCCCATGGCTGCCTGGTAATTGGCCACTCTAAGTAAGAAGGTGGCGAAGGAATACATTTTGCGGCCTAAAACATCCAGTTTTCGTCCCTCTCTATTAGTAGGTGTAACCTGGGCTTTGCCGCTTGTTTTAGAGGCGTTTGCCTGCACTATAATAGAGTTAGGGACTGGGTGTTTGAGAAGAAAATTTGTTTGTTCACCGTGCGTGCGATAAAGGTTCTCAACTCTGCGGGTTACTGGTGCAGATGTAGAAGGTTGGTTCCAAGACTCCTGAATGAGCTCCATTAAGGCCGGGATGAATGCAAGGCTCAAAGGTGGAGACCTCTCCTGATTTATATCCCCAAATACCAAATCCTCTTTGGGAGGCGCTGGCTGTTCAGTATGCAACTTTAGTGATTTGGCCATCCTCGCAACCATTTGAACATATGATGTGAAATCTTCAGAGGGTGAGGATGGGTGGGGATCACCAGCGTCTGATTCTGGCGTCTTTCCTTGTGCAGGAGTTTCGGCAGAATCTTCAGAAAAATCTCCATCATCTTGGTCTGAGGTGTAAGAAGAAAAGGCCTCTTCCTGGTCTGAAGGCGAAGGTAAGTGTGAAGTTTTCCTAGCTTTGTTGTGAGCATTGTCAGGCTTGGATGCTTGCTGTACAGAAGGTAGCTTTTCTGTAGATTGGGTAGACCTTGACACTGCCTTACTCAATTGTCTGTGGTGTCGAGTTTCGACGTCGTGAGTTTGTCGACGTCGACGCCGAGGCGGGCGGCGAGGGGGAGGACGATGAAGTGGAAGCATAAACGTAGTGTAGCCTTTTGCTTCTACTATAATCCTCCGATCCAGACGAAGAGTCGGTGTCCGACTCATCATGTCGACGTCGACGGTGTGATCGTTTACGATCGACCTCGATATAGATAGGTTCGCCGTATTTAGAAGCATGTCGACGTCGGGCCGAACGAGGCAGGACAACAACCTCACGCCGGGGAGGAACGGTGTCTGCCTGGAGAAGTATGCTTCCTCTTCGCCGTTCTTTTACGAGGCGGAGATTCAAACCTCGAAGAACCCGATGGCGAGAGAGGTACCGGTGATGCCCGCCCGGTGGAAACAGGGCTTTGATGGGCAGAGGCCTGGCTAGAAAGAATAATGTCTTCTAGCTGGCCAGGGCTCGGCGAACGCTCGAGCCCCACGGGCGAAGCCTCTAGCCGACGGGGTGGAAGAGATGCAGCGGCTTCGGAGAGCGATTCTCGATCCCGAGATGAATCTTCAAGGATCGATGATGGTAACGACGCCGAAACTGGTGGAATATGTTTCTGATGACCCACCGAAGAAACACGCTTGTCTTTCTTGGTTTTTACAGTCGACTTCTTTTTCCGGGATTCCTTCGAAGAGGCGCCCGAAGGAGGTTTCGACGCCAAGGTAGGTTTTTTTGCTGTCGACGTGGAAGATTTTTTCGACACTTTGTCGACTGCCCTTGCCGTTGAAAGAGGAGGGGTTGAAAACCGTTCCCTCTGGGCGGGGGGTGGCAGAAGGTGTTGATGCCATCTCCATCTCGGTGGGTTTCGACGCTGAGAGAGTCTTATCCCACAAGAACAGTTTAAGTCTTTGCTGCCGAGCTTTAAGAGCGGCTTTCGTAAATTTCTTGCAATGCCTACAGGAATTAGGCAGATGGGTTTCCCCTAAACAAAAAAGGCAGCGGTCGTGACCGTCCGAAAAGGGTAGTTTTCGGGAGCACGATACGCACTTGCTAAAGGGTCCTGAGGGGGACATAAAATAGGCTTTGCACCAGGACTTACGATTTGTAGAGAAGCGTAAACTAATAACAGTCCGGGTCGGCAACGTGAATTTCCAATAAGCCAGTCCAATAATAAAGCCAGTCCAGATAGAAAGCGCGGGAAAGTGAAACAGTCCGAGTCAAATACGAGGAGAACGATTTTAATCCAGAAGAATATCCGTTAAACGGTCCGTAGTCGTAGGGCAACAGAATAATCAGAAAACGAAGAACAATCCGTGTCAAAAAACCAGAGAATAACGTAGCTCTAAACCGAGAAGTTCCTAACACCAAGGCGGTAAAAATGGAACTGAGAGCTGAGGCGGGCGGAGCATGCGCTGTAGGGCAACTCTCAACTTTGTTACTTTTTTATAAAAGCTCTAGAATATTCCGAGAGGACCTGCGCAGGCGCAGTCTGAACCCAATTGTGTGCATTCACAGAGGCCACGAAGAAGAACTGCTGGAAGTTGCCAAAGATTAAGACTAAGCATATTTACAACTTGTATTGAAACAAATAACTTCTCTGGGATTTTTTTTTTAAATAATCATTGGTTGGATTCAACAACAACAAAAGTTGGCTTCCTTCATTGTGGGGAAGTGATTTCATGTATAATGCTAATTGCTCTTATTGAGGCTGTGTAAATGGTTGGGCAGAAGGGTCCAAGCTTAGGTTGATCATTTAAAGGAGGGGGGGGAAACCATGCTATTTGGGAGTGGGAGGGGCAGATTCCATTCCAAGGCGACTCGGGCTGGCTCATCCTGATGAGCTTCAAGGGGGTGGCCAAGACAGTGCTATTTCATGAGTTGTTCATTGTTTTTTAAAACTGATTTTTAAAATGGGGGGGAGGATTTCCTAGGCTTCAGTTTTTTAGACTTTCTGAATACACATCTGGTGGGCAGAAAAGTGAAAAAGGACTAAAAAAGACGCATGCTTGTAAAACCATGGTTGGTGTGTTGTGTTTATTATTGTTATTGTTGTTGGTCCAGAACTAGACAGGTCCTGGAGGCTTCTTTTGATGGGGAGACCAATCCGTGTTAACAGAAGTCTATGAAAGGATGGTTTCCACTTGAGTAGATTCAGCTACTCATGGGCTTAGAAAGATACAACTCAGTAGCCGTCCTCTTCAGGAGGGAAGCTGATTAACTGAAGACAACCTGAAGCTGAAGTCCTATTGAACTGTAGGAAATCCTGAAGGAGTATAATCAGTCTTCTCTGATGGCATCCCCTCCAGCCGTTTTTTAAAGACAGCTGCCATCACCTGAATGGCCATTCCAGCTGGGATGGTGGGAACTGTAGCCCAAGACATCCGGAGGGCAACAGGTCAAGGGAACATATCTAGGACAAGATCTAGGGATTTCTTTCCTGAAGCTCCCCATGCCCCCAGATCCGATTTTTGACACTAACCCCAGCTCCTTAGAGACCTTCTGTTTTGTTCCATATGTTCCCTCTCTTCAATTTAGAAAGGGTCTCTGCATAGCCTTTAGTTCATCAGATGCAACTTAGTTGCTATTACAGAATCAAAAAAACCAAATAGCCCATGCTAGGGCTTGGAAAAGTTGATTTCTGAACCATATTTCCCTGAATCCCCAGCCAACAGGGTCCATGATTCAGGGAGGTGTCGTCCAAAGGTGTGACACTGGGTCTCTTCCAAGGCGGATACCTTGACATGTGTGCTTCTGTGGATCCTGCCCATTCATGGGTGAGGTTCATGTCTACGCCCGTCATACTTACCCTGCTGATGGAAAAGAGCAATCCTGGCCTGTCAGAGCAAACCCCGGTGAAGCAGAAACGCAGTTTCCAGTAGAAGAGGTGTTCCCAGACAAAGGTGATGAGGCTGAGTGCCATGGCGGCCGCCAGCATGTAGAACACGCCTGCCATGTTGTCGATGTCCAGCTGGCTGCTCATGACCTCGTTCTTCTCGTTGTGGCAAATGCCCGTTAGCCACAAGGTCTCCAGCTCCTCCATTTCACCTGGGGGTGGGTGTTAAGCAATGAAAAATGCCTTGGGTCCACAATTGCCAAGATAAACATTGGCGCATTCTATGCTGGGGGTGGGCAGGCATGCATAACACCTGCTTCTGGGTACCAAAGAAGAGGATTTAGTGAATCTGCACTAGCCTTTAACTTAGACTTTACAGGACTGATTGGAGGCACTGAACCTCAACTCCTGAACAGAATCAGGACCTTGGAGAGCTCCTGCAACAGTTCCTCTCAGACACTCACTCTTGGCTTGGCATCAATCCCAGAATGAATTCCTTGTCTTTTCAAAATCTGCACTTCTTTCACATTTCACCAGGTGCTGCAAATAAGTCATTTGATTTTCCCCAGTATGTTTGTTTTTATGCTTTCCCCCCAAAATGCAAGGCTCTGGAACTTCAGATATCCCTGGCCATGAGCTACAGCCTCTCCCTCTGAACTGACAGTCTGGCCTCTTCTCCCACTCTGGGGAGAATGCCTCTCCTGAGAAGAGGCACGTGGTGCCACCCTTCCCTGCTTTTTCCTATGCCCATTAATTCAGATACAGTATGTTAATGGGTTAATCAATCAAGCATAGGTTTTATTCAATTGGGCAATGCCTTTTCTTATCCTTGCCGCTTAATGATGCTGTTTCAATCATCTCAGTGGCAGCTTCACAAAACTGTTTGCACTGTATTGGCAGCTGGCATGGAAAAAAGCTGCCCCACTCTCTCCATGCCAAAAATGACCCCCATTTCTGAAGTCCTCCACAAACGGGAGAACCACCCATTAGTGAGGCCACCTGCCCCATTGAACTATGAAGGCAGCTGGAACGATTAACAGTTGTTCTTCAAAAGGAGGAATGTATTTTCTTGCTACATAACAATAGTCATGCATTGTTAAGTTGTACTTACTGCAAAACACCCCCCCCCCAAAACCAATAAATTATAAGTAACTCTTTAGAACCCCCTAGTTCTACGCTCTGAATGAAAAGTGTCATTTCACGAACATCCTCTCAGCGGCCCTGAAACGATGCTGTGAGCTTGAACAGTCCTCATCACAGTGGTCACCGAAACACTGGAAGGAGGGCAAAGTCCTTCCGACCTACCATCTCCGACAAACTGCAGCAGTGCGAGATCAATCGCCCGCTTCCACGGTGATCCTTTCTGGAGGGCAATTCCATACCCTGTCGTGGCAAAGATGTACCCACTGCCGATCGTCACAAGCTTGCAGCCCTCATCCCGCCCAGCCTTGTAGTTCAGGACCGCCGCATCGTAGATGAAAGCGTCCAACTTTCTGGAAAAAAAAAGATGGTGTTTTAGAAACATAGCTAAAGACAGTGGCAATGGACCGTATTTGACCCCTCTAGATAATAGGGCTCCAAAGGCATCTTAGAAGGATGCCAGAACCTCTATAGTTTTGCACTTCAAACTCATGTGAAGACCCTGTAGAGACAGAGTTTGACCCTTTCACCTCAAATTATCTCATTAAAAATGTTCCCTTGTTGTTTTTACTGAGAAGGAAGCTTGTGGGGTAGGAGAGCCATGGTGGGTTGGAAATGCTCCACCTCCTTCCCCCATACATCATAGTCCTCATCCCCTCACACACATCCAACACAGCTACTTCGGAATAGAGCATGGACACTAATCTCCCTCATTTAGTTAAAGCGATTGCTGTTTAGCCGTTAAAGATCTTGTGTGAATTTATTGGGTCACATCTCCCAGAAACCTTTGACCAGGAAAGCTACTTCTGGATCTCATCGTTCTTTTTCCATGTATTTAAAATTTTATATACAACCTCTTAATTAGAATAATCCTCCTAGTAGCTTTTGATAACAGGAAAACGGGCTGCGCAAAATTCAGGGATAAAGCGAATCCACAAATCATCATTGCCTTCACGGTGGATGGGGATGCTTCTGCAGCTGTGCGTTGGTATGACTATATCTTAGATAATATCATCATCATCTTAGAATAGCAAAGCTAAAAGGGACCCTAGAGTTCAGCCCCTGTCAAGGAGGCACCGGGGGGGGGGGGGGAATCAAACTCCCAGCCTCTGGCTCCACAGCAGTTCCTTGACACCACCGGATCTATCTGGAGACTTTCTCTGACCCTGCTTTCAAATCCTGGGAGCGGGCAAGAGGGCATGGCCTCACAGACCCAAGACCCGGGAAAGCAGCCTTCTGCCCTGCCATCTGAAATCCGAGGCTGCTCAAGGTTGCCTAACTCTCTGCCAGGCGCTTGATCTTTGCGGCTGCCTCAACAGCGCACAGCCATCTATCACGGCACGGAGAAATCAGATTTCGGTGACAGGGCTGCGTGGCTGAACTCTCTTTATAAAAAGACTCATTGAGAGGGAAAAAGTAGGAACAAATTGCTTAGACACCCCAGCAATCTCTGCATTCATTCCTAGCTTGCGCACCAAAGCTTGGCAAGGGAGGTGGAAGAGGTGGCTCGAGTCCACAAGGCTTGGAAGAATTTGACTCAAAAGGTGGAGCCCAGCTTGCTGGGTGGCAGCAGGGAGGAGATCCTGGCCCATGAAGGTCACCAGGCTGGCAGCAAGACCCAATGGCCTGGGATTCCCATGCTCAGGTCCGAGATTCGGGCAGTAAGTGGGTGAGGAAACACGATCTAGGGCAATCCAGGTACAGGGCCCAGAGTCCAACTAAAATGGACCAGACCGGATCAGCTGACCCCCTAAAGCCAACCCTCCTGGCCAAAACTGAGCAATCCAACCCTATTTCTGGTGGGCGGGGGACAAAAGGCCTCCAGCAGGTCCTGGGGAGTTTCCCCAGGCCCTTCGCTCTTGCTGGGAAATTTGGAAAGCCTGCCATCCATCCAGGGGGAAATTCCACAGGCCCCAGGTTTTGTGCCACTGCTGCCGAGGCTGGTGCGAGAGAAGATTCCCGGAGCCTCAAAGCTGGCCCTCCGTTCCCTGCCCTGCTCTGAATAGCTAGCCTTAAAAATAAAAAACCAATGTGCAAACTCCATTCATTGCATCCTGGAACTGAAACTCGGCTGAGCTGCTTCCACCCGGGGGGGCCTGCAAATCAGGCTGCCTTGAGACAATACAGTTCGAAAGGTGTGCATTGCATGAACCTGGTGGAAAGCTCTGCTTCTCAGGGAACGTCTTGTGAAAACCTCCAACTTGGTTCTAACTGTGGAGGGTTACCGAGGCAAGGCTTCTCCCTGCTGCTAATGCAGTCTGACACACAGCGCTCTGCCACACCCTCGGTGCAGACTCAAGCCTTCTCAAGGGGGAAAGAGGGGGAATGATCTGCAGAGCATCCCACTCTACATGTCCATTGTAAGTCAACCTGACGCCGTCATTTCACTCCGGCTCCCTTGGTTGTCACCCCTGGCCCTCTGCGTGGAACCTCTGAACAGCTTTGTCTTCTTCCCATCAGAGCGGCACTTGGCAAGAGGACAAAAACAAGCTTGCATTGCTATTTCGTGTATCACCTCACAGGGAGGCTGTTTTCGAAGGACTCAATGGCCTGCGTTTCAATTTGTCCTTTTGTTGTAATCATCCCATTCATCTAACTCCATCAGCATAGAGGGTGTTTTACACCAGAAACACAATTTAAACAAAACAAAACAAAAAATTAAAATAAAGAATTCCAGATCTCCTTCCGGGGAAGCCTGAAGTCCAGACGGACATCTGCATTGCCCATCAATGCTTGGCCCCTCTAGTTATCAAACATGCAAAAGGTGTTGGAGGTTTTCTTACAATCTCGCATGCTGCTTCTAATAGGTTTGGCTAGGAGGGACCTTTCTGGGCTGGAGTGACTGTCAATCACTAACAGCACTAACCAATAGTTCCTTCCCTGCCTCTGATTCAGAGAGAGCCCTGCCTCTCTCCTTTTGAACGTTTTCTTTCTCTTTTGTCTTGTGGGGTTAGCAGTCTGTTGCAGTCAGTGAGCCCGTTGAAGCCCTTTGCTCAAAGGGGTCATGTTTATTCTCAGTTCGATGTTTGATCTATTCAACTGTAAGGAAATGAAACCTTTCAATTCTTTCTACTTCAAAGGCCTCAGAGTGAGTTATTGAGACTGTAAGTTCCAGTTAATGAGAAAAAGGACTCATTTAGGTAACTTGAAGCTATTCTCCTCTGTGAATCCCTGCACTTCTGCTGGGCAGCAAGAGACCACTTAGGGATTTAGCCAGAATTCAAAACTCTGCACCAAAATGTCTCTCAAGTCTTTTCTGTTTGTGCAACTCAACACCCACATGGATACAGAGCAAACTCAAAAGGACAGGCTGCTTGATCGCAAAGAGTCAAGCAACACACCTAGTGCTTCTGCTTTTAAAAGTTCCACCCACTAACAGAGGACCCTAAGTTTTCTGGATCACCTGACAAACACACACATTCTTTGTGAGGCTGAGAAAAAGCAAATCCTTGCTTTCTTGAAGGGAAGAGGGGTGGGTGGGTGGGAATTGCACTTCGCATTTTGCACACAAGGATGAAGAAAATCCGTAATGGGCGTCTTCACAGAGAGCAAGGAAAACAAAACCTAATCAGGAGAATGCAGAGGTGCATCTAATGTGGAGAAAGGCAGACCAGGAAAAAACAGGTTCAATCCACTCCAAAAGTGGCTTCACTCCGGTTGAAAACCCAGGTTTACGGAATACACCAGGACTCCACTCTCAACCTATGTGGCCCAGGTTTCTTCAGCAGCTACTAGTATAAAAATGGAGGCCCTTAGAAGACACTCTTAGGAGTGAATTTAATGTCCATATTGAACAACGTGTTCTGGTTTCCCAAGCATAAAGACCCAGAACCGGATCGCTCTCCACGAAAACAACCCGAGGAATCGTTCTGCGGATCTCAAACCCTCCAGATCCAAAATCTTCACTATTAACTTCATGGCATGCCAGCTTGCAGAAGGAAGTTTTCAAACATTTCCTCTCTTAAACAGTGGAGCCAGTTCAATTTAGAGACAGCAAGCTTTAATCAGCTGAATTATTAGCTTAAGCAACCAGAGCTTTCAAAACACGGAGGAGAAGCTCCTTCTCCCCCAAATGATCAGGGTGGCTGAGAAGGAAGAACATTTTCAATTATGCAAATAATGGAAAGATGCAATTCCAGTGTGGATTGAAGATCCCCCCCCCCCCCCAAACCAATGCAGCCAGGAAAACTAGCTTCTAGACTTCAGATCATGAGTGCGTGCGCTTTGTTTCTCCCTTGGTAAACTGGAAGGTGGCTCGTTTAAAAAAGCTAAAGGCCTTTGGTGGATTCGTCATGAAGTCTGGTACCATCCCTCACATTCAGGCACACATATCTGGCTGCACCATGGCACATAGAGATGATCCCTGTGCATAAGATTATGCTGAATGAGATTGTGGCACATCACAAGCACACTGCCATGGTCTGATCTCTAAGTCCGGCCCAAGTAATGTTCTTCAGAGTCCATCGTTCCATGCCCTGCGCTTCTCATAGAGGCATTGATCTGAACCCATCCTGTCAGAAAGTAGATGGTATAGGAACAACATCATCTGTTTTCCATGATTCACAGAGGGGGGGGCATCCTTCCTTCCCACCTTCCTTCTTTTGCATCAAACCAACAGTATCAATCCAGAGAGCAAGAGACATCTCCTCTCCATATGTATTATCTAGCAGTCCCCAGACTGGCCCCAGAACCGGCTTTGGCAGGTTCTGGCTCGCGTGGGAGAGGCTACCCACTTAAAGCAGCACCTCCCATCTCCAGCCCCATTCTGCACCTTGGAGACCTCCTTCAACATTCGGACTAAAACCATGAGTGGATTCGCCAACCCACAACATTAGCATCCTCAGCTCGCCCTCCTTTTGTCCATCTGAAGATGCCACATCTCTGTTTCATGGCATGTCAAACTTGAACACGATCTCAACCAAACGTCTCTCCTTCCAGGGCATTCAGATTTTAAAAACCTCCCATGTACCCTGTCCTTCACTTGGTTAACCATTTTTGCTATAGTCCATGGGTTGAGTTGCATGATGCACTGGGAGTGACTGCATTTAAATCACTGCCAACATATACCCAGCATATGTTTATATATATATTTCAGTCCACAGGATGCAAGGAGAATAAAATAAAATTGGTGTTTTAAGACACAGCAACGCTTCCCCTCTTTGAAAAACACTGGCCGTTTTTTAGCTGTTGCATCCGTATAACTCAAAATATATAGCATGCTGTCAGTTTCTCTGCACATTCATT
The DNA here is from genome assembly GCA_037013535.1 of Intellagama lesueurii. Lineage (NCBI taxonomy): Eukaryota > Metazoa > Chordata > Lepidosauria > Squamata > Agamidae > Intellagama > Intellagama lesueurii. Next base: position 22,401,942 of record JBAJHW010000012.1, on the reverse strand, counting down.
TTGCTGCTTTATAGTAGGCATAATGTGGTTAACCACATTTGACAGCGGATAAAATCTAAAATTGAATCTCCACCAAGGAAGGGGTGGGGGGGAGAAGAAGAGACTGAAAAAAGAAAACTAAGAGCAGAGGCTTTCAACCAAGAGCTTTGAAAAGTTGCTTATAAGACAATCAAGGATTCTGGGCATCATCATTGCAAAAAGTTACTTTCTCAAGCTTTCTGCCTTGTGGCAAGAAATGCCAAATGCAGCTGTTCCACCCAACTGGACCACAGGTGGCCTTCAGGGGGTGGAACTGCCGGGCAGGAGATTCAAGACAGGGAAAGTTCAGGGGTCCAGGACACATCTTTCATTCAATATGGCACAGATCTGGGGAGATCTATTTGGATCTCCCCAATACGGGGAGAATGATAATTTTTTACTAACCCACCTGCCAGCCAGCCAGCCTATTTCTAACCCACCCTGGATTGGCATATCTCCAGGTGAGGTACCATCATAACATCACCTCGTTATGTGACGCCAAGTTACAGCTGACCACTGGCAATCATTGTTGGGTTTTCACAGTAGGTGAGATGTTCCAGGACTGGTCATTGCCAACCCCAGTGGGTTCCCATGGCCTGGCAAGCGATTTGAACCCAGGTGAGATCTTGAGATCCTAGTCGATCCGCTACATGGCATTGGCTTTCGGCATTCTTTCAAACCTCTTTAAACACTCTAAGACAACCCGATACCTCACACAAAACCCAGATCACAAACTGACAGAAAAAGCCAGTCCGCAACCTCCTTAGGTCTCAAATGACAGGGTATACTTCTTGCTTTTAATTGAGTGCCAAAATAAGGACTCTATCCGTGTGAGCCCAATAGCTGGGCAGTGTGGGCTGTCAACTTTCGCATGAGCCAGCACGCACCTTCACACCTGCAGCTCGGCTCTAGACTGGGGTGGAGAGGCCAACGGTGCCCTTGAGGGTTTGCACATGTACACCAAGGCAGAGGAATTTAAGGACGAGACAAAAATCAGAGGAGAAGCCAACAGCATTAGACCGGCTCCCCCCCAGCTCCCTTCCTCACACGGTCTGCATGCGCCTTACAACCCTTCTGCTAACTGGAGGAACATCTGGAGATGGTTATGGTGGACGTGTCCAGGCTTTGAGATCAGAGTCCTCCTTCCTAAGTGGCCTTTCGTGGTCCTTCTCCATCTCCTACTGCCATGTTAGAAACCTTTCTTTCCACATGTTTATTTTTCAGTTGAAACGATGCGTGCTAACCGCCACCACACATGCTTCCACAGCAGGAAGCAGCGTGCGGCGGAAAAGCCTAAACCTCTGAGGGAGGCGAAGGGTTTTCTGCGCTGCTTTCCCTCTCTCCAGCTCTCATCGATCAACATTTCATATTCCTCAACAGCGACACCCACGAAAACAGCCGAGTGCATGCAGGGGTGGGGGAACAACCGCCAGCAGAATCAAAAGCTCACCCACGTTATTCGCCTGATCCCACAGACACCGAAAACACTTTCAAATGGTTTCACACGCCTACTCTGCTCGTTTCAAATGAAGCTCTCTTTTTAGCTAGAACTAGAGATGGGGACAAATTAAAAAAAATGGCAATTCGTTTTGATCCATTATTCGTCAAGGTTAACGGATCAACGAATATGAATATACGAATATTCTTCAACGAATCGATGAATCGATCTGTCGATTCATCTGCATTTTAAACAGCTATAACACTGACCCCCAACCAGGGAAGCTTCCTCAGATGCTTTTCTACAACTTCTGAAAGTTTGGTGAACATTGGATTACAGACCCCCGAGTTATAGTCACAAAGAGGACCCCCCCCCCCCAGGAAAGCTCCCCCCAGGTACTTCGAGACTCCAGAATCACAACAGAGCTTCCTATGTCTTTCCCCAACACGCCTGCCAACTTTGGTGAAGATTGGATATCGGACATCCGAGTTATTCACCCACAAATTGGGTCCCCCCCCCAGGAGAGTTTACCACACGGCACAAAAGCCCATTCTGCCTACCAGCCGCCGATCAGCTGATCAGAAGCCGATAGGCAGCCACCCCCCACACACAACCAGTGTGCATAACGTATTCCAAAATTTGGGATTTCCTTTTGTAGAACGGTTTTCTAAAAATAATAATAATAAAAAGATAGCAGAAGTATTCTGAATATACTGGACATCTGTGCAGCCGACAGAGCATGCTTTTGGCTGGCCTCTGTAGGTTCCCAGGGACCAAAAAAGCGAAACCTGTAGGAGTTGGTAGCAGTTGCCGTGTATTGATCGCAGACAGAGTGTACATGACAGGTGATTTGCACCGTCTGCTGCAGGAGATGTCCATCAAGGGAAACAACACCAGGTGCCACCTTGAGATGTCCACGTTTAAAAATCACTTAAGAGAGAGAAATGGCAGCAGAGGCTGAGCCATCAACAACAATGACTAGCTGGTGCCGGTGACAAGGTGTCACTTGCGCTGCGCGTGGAGGAGGAGGAGGAGCAGGTGGCGCAGCCCGTGGAGGTCCCCAGGCCGGGCATTGCTTTCTCCTGCAGCCTTTCACAGGGAGATGCCAGAGGAGGTTCTGCTCAGCAGATCCTAACGGAGACGGTTCTTCGAGAAAACCAAGGCAGCCTTGAGTGGTCCTCACGTGGTCGAGAGGGGCACTTCAGATCTCTTCTCTTCCTTGGGAATCACCATGAGATAGGAATTCCTCCCTCTCCCCCCACCCCCCCATTGGTGCTGGTCTGCACATGTTCACAAATGTTTTTTGCACATTTCTGTGAAACCCACAGTACCAAGAAAGGAAATCACTCTTGCTTTCTTGCGGGATCTGGTAAAAGTAGCAGCAGTGGGGTGGGTTGCTGATGGCTTCCTGATCAATCAGCTTGTTCTTATTGTGCCCTCCATCTCTGTGTAATGCACCCACAGCTTCTCAAAAAGAAGAGACATTCTTTCCCTTCCTGCCCCACTTTCTGCTTCTTCTTTTGGGCCATGCCTATTAAACTGAAAAAACTACTGGCGCTAAGGGTGTAGTGAATCCTTGTCCATTTGCTCATCCACCCTCAAAGACAGGCATCCATCACATGAATCCTGATGTGCCTGGTAGGGCTGGACGTACAGGTGCTGCTGCTCATTCCCTTCCCAAAGAGGAGGAAGTATGGCAGTTGGGATAATGGACATAGGACGGTAGGGCTAGGGCCATTGTCTCCTCGTGTCTTCCCATGCCTTGTTAAGCCCCTCGTCTCCCTCTTTGCTGAAAAAAAAAAGGCAAATAGCTGTCCGTTTCCTATGCTTCCATTTTACTCTTTCCAGCTTGTTGCTCTGAAACGTCAAGTGGGATCTCCGAATGCTTTAGAGCAAAATGGAAACACTTACCCAGTTTTCAAGCTGACCAAGGCGTCTTCCCACACCTTTCTGGTTGTACTTCACCATATAGGCATGCATTTCCTTATAGTTATTCCTAATGTTTCGCTCCGTGCTGCCATTTGGGACAGTCCCAAACCGAAATGGAGGCGAATAGGCATATGGCTGCTGAAACTGTGAAGAGGGAGGAGGAGGGAGAAGAATTAAGGAGGAACTAAAACAAAGCTCTAAGGACGCAGTCTTCAAGCATCTGAGCCTTAAGAAAGATGAGTTTGGTCTTAATTCCAGAACCATTACAGTTTACCTTTCGCAATGCTCGATGGGAGGCCAGGTCTACATGGGAAAGGTAGACCAGCCTCTCCAGCAGAGTTGATCTGCTCTGTGTAGAGCAGAGACCAGGATTCTGGCAGACCCCGAGATCAGTCAGACACACACGAGATCTAAGGCAGAAGGGGCCATGGAGGGGGGCCTGGGGCGCAGCTTACCACCTCTCCAAAGGAGGCAGACTAGGCCTATGGCAGACTTGAACCACTCTGTCCAAGCCTCTGACAGACTCAGGGAAGTCCTACACATTCTACAGCGGAGGACGACAAGGCCTGAGAGGGGGCCTGGGGCACAGTGGGTAGACTGGAAAAGCATCAACCCTTGCCCAGAGGTGGGACCAGGTCTCCGAAGAAGGCAGGGACCAGTGACATACACAAGACACAGGAGGTGGACTCAAGAGGGACATGGAACTCAGTCCATCAGCTGCACACGGGAGACAGACTGGGCACGGAGTCCAGTCCATAAAGGGTACAGTGGACGTAGACTGGAACTCAGAAGGTGCATGGAGACAAGGCCCTCAGGTGGATCGCAGTGGTAGACGGGGCCTCAGAGGGGCATGGAACGCTGCCTGGAGCCAAGTCCATAAGGTGTCCCATGGGGGTACGGGACCCAACCTATAACGTTTATATGGAGGTTGAGTGGGCCTCGGAGGGGCATGGAGCCACACCCATAAGTTGTATAACGGAGGTAGACTGGATGTCAGAGGGGGCAAGGAACCCAGTCCCTAAGGAGGATACCAGGGGAAGGCTAGGCCTTGGAGGGGGCCAGGGCCCCCATCCATCGGGCGTATACTGGGGGTACACTGTGCTTCTTGAACGACTGGTGTAAAGTACATTGTGGATAGGACTCTATTCATTGGTGCTTAGCACTCCCTCTTGGAACACAATCCTGAGCGCTAAGTCGAGTGTTATGCATAAGATGCCAAAAGGAAAGGAAAGCGAAGAGGGCCAGAAGGTGTTCCCATTTATTTCCCAGCCTCCGTTTTGGTGCCCATGGGCCTGATGGTTGCCCTACCCGAGTTACACCCCTACTCATCACTCCTCCAGATAAAGAAACGAAGCTGCCAGACCTCAGCCGCAGCCCCTCTTGGTCTTCCTCCCACCACCACCATGGTCCTCAAACTCAACACCCACACCCCCCAGATGTTCTTCGATGACACCTCAAGCCGGCACGGCCAACAGTCGGAGAAAGAGAGAAAAGAACCGAGGAGGAAAACTCACCTTCTTATCGCTCAGGGCCGGTCACCTGGTCCACAAACTCTTCCTGGATCATGAAGGCAGCCAGGTTGGCTGTATAACTGGCCAGGAAGATGACGGCGAAGAAGGCCCAGACGGAGACCATGATCTTGCTGGTGGTCCCTTTGGGGTTCTGAACCGGGACGGAATTGTTGAACACCAAACCCCACAGCAGCCACACCGCTTTCCCGATCGTAAAAGAGGGCCCGTGAGGATCTGGCAAGAGAAAGCACACCCCCGTGATCCACCTCCCAGACTTTTATTCCTTGGGATTCCTTCTGAGACAAGAAGGGGTGGAAAGGGGGTCATGGAAACATCCACAATAGTGCTGGCGGAGGGAAGGGTTTATCATGAGCCTGTCCTTTCTGGTCACGGCCACCTTGCCGTTATGTGCTGTCAAGTCACTTCTGACTCATGGCCACCCTAGGAATGAGCCATCTCCAAAACAGCCTGTCCTCAACAGCCCCACTCAGCCCTTAACTCAAGCCTGTGGCTTCCCTTATGGAGTCCAATCCATCTCATGCTTGGTCTTCCTCTTCTCCTGCTGCCTTCCACCTTTCCCAGCATTATGATCACCTCGAATCCAACCTAAGCCTTTTCACTGCTTTCAGCCAAGTTGGTTCTTTGATTTTTATCTTTGCCTTTACTTCTCACATTTGATCACTGGGTTTCCTACTGTAAAAGTTGAATGTTCTCATTATTTAGACATCTTGATTCTGTTCCAACTCTTTTGCTGCTTTTCAGATTTGCCAAAAAACAAAAAAAAGATGAGATTTTATTGCTTATGTTTGTTTTTACATTTGCAAATTGTTGGGTGGTGTTTAAACATTTGCCAAAAAAAAAAAAAAAAAAAAAAAGGAGGAGGAGGAGCAGACAATAACGTGTTTAGTGGATTTCTTAATTTCCACCAACACCTTCCTTCACTGCCACCTTCATTTCTGACCTCCTGTCTCAGCTCAATGGGTTCTGGTGGCCCATCAAGGATGCCAGATGATAAATAAACCTTATTTTGTCATCTCTGACTTCAAGGGAAGGGGGGGGGAGAGAAAGAAGAATTCCTGAAGTGTTTGTGAGCCCGAAGCACAGGCGGTATAAATTATTACAAATGTTTTCTGAGCTCTTGAGATAAAGGTTGTATATAAACCAGCAATTAGAAACAAAGGAAAAGGAACAGAAGCATTCTCTGGTCACCTCTAGGTCCTGGTAGAAGAAATTTGAGGCAGTGATTTCATGGTTTTACTGAAATACAATCAACCTGGTGCTTTAAATTTGACTATGAGATCTAGCAAAAGATGCAAGAATTTGCATGTTGCAAACATCTCACGGCTGACTCCAGCATGAAGGGAAAGCCAAGCTCTTTCCTCCACCATGGTCGAAGGCACATGGCCAGAAGCTTCTTCAGCTTCAAAAGAAGCCACGAGAAAGGGCTCCAGAACATCAACAGAAGTCTGCTGGATCCCAGCAAAGAACTCTCCGATCCAGCCTTGGGTCACACGGCGAGCCACCGGGTTGCTCCAACGAGGAGCCACCAGACAAGACACAAAGGTAACTGTGCCTCCTTCTTGTCTTATCTCTCTCCACCCCACCCCACCCCTGACTAGTCCATGTGCTCATGCTGGACCGGGATTCGGTGGAGCTGGGTTCAAATCTTCATGGCCATGAAGCTCACTAGTGACCTCGGGCTGGTCACCTTCTCTGCCTCTCTCCACCTCTCCTCCCGGCGTACCTCACAGGGTTGTCAGGTGGATAAAGCAGGGGAGAAGAGGTCGGTGGAGTAAAGTGGGAGGGGAAGGTACCAAGTAGAGACATGGATGGAGAGATACCATGCCCTGAGGCAGAGAGAGTACACAGAGGTAGAGTGCTCCTAGATCTATAGGTTCCATTGAGTTACTGTGATAAAACGCTGAAGACCGGTTGTTCTTTTCTCCATGAATTTATCGGATCACTCTTTAAAAGCCCCCAAAGTTGGTGGCAGCTGCAACAGTTTGTGGCAACACATTGGCAAAGAGGCGCACAAGGCGCCCGCGGGAAGCCTCTCTCTGCCTGAGAAGAGCGCAAAAGGAAGGGGGGGGGGAAATGACTCCTGTCTCCTTCAAAAAGCACAACCGCTGTGTTCGCAGTCATGCAAAAAGTCGGCCCTTTGCTAATGGAGGGTCGCTCCCTGGAGCAGCTCCTGTGCCCTTCTTCATTGTGTGCTCTCTAAATATTTCCCTGATGCAAAAGGAGGGGAGGGAGGGAGGGAAGAGAGAGCCTCTTTTTGAAGCATCTGGAGGAGACGAAGCCGTACCTCTCCCTTGCGCTAAATTCCGGTTATAGCCCACAGGGCTGAAATACTCAAAGACGAAGACGGCAATGGCCGACACAATGAGGAGCATTACAAACATCATCACCCAGACGGAAGCGCTGAAGGGTTCTGCGGGGAAAAGAAAAGGCGGGAGGGGAAGAGAGAGAGAGAGAGAGAGGGTTATAAAAGCCAGCCTTCTGCAGAAAAAGTGTGTGACATGCCCACCCCCCTTTCCGGATGCTTGCTGGAGAAGATCGTTTCTGAAGAACCAAAATAGCAGCAGGTAATACGACAACACGGCCACGTTCTCAACCAGCCGCAATGCAGGTCGAGGAGACCCCCTCGGCATTCTGCAACGGGAGCTTAGAAAGGAGGGACCAAGAGAGCCAGCCCACCCACCCCCAACCCCAGTGCTGAGCTCTGCACCCTGGAAGACAAGATGCCAGCACCCCAGGTCAGGGGGGGGGGGTGTTTCCTATGTGCCCAACGCAAGGCACGTTGCTCCCCCTCCCAAGTCTGGCTAGGGGGCCATCAGGTGTGCCTGCTCTATCTAGGCTGCAGCTGGAGCGACGCAAGCACACAGGGGAGACGTGGGGCCGAGTTCACTTCATTAAACACAGACCAGGAGGACCAGCACAGAGTGAGCCAACGGTCTCTCCCCCGGGGTTTTCGAGCTACCTAATTGGGATGCATCCCAATCAGGGTTCATGTTTCACCCGAGGCAGGCAAGGTCAAGCCAATGTTGGGATACGTTGGAGGCCAATAGGCAACCTGGGGGGGTGGGAAAGCAATGGGCATCGAGAAAAACAGGAGTGTGGTTCTCCTGTGATTCATGTTTTTCATACTTCAAGGAGCCCAGCCTTTTAGGCACGGCTGTTGGGTGTGATCTAGACTGAGAAACATAACGAACATAATGTCCTCAACACAATTAGGAGTTCCAGCTAGAGCGCGCCTCTTGGACCAAACGGAACTGGGTGAAGTGAAACGTCATGGAGGCCCCCCTTGGTTCTAGCTGGGAGGAGCAACCGGAGTTAAGCCATTAATAAGAAGAATACTGAAAGAAACACCAGGATCCTACTGCAGTTTGTGTAAGGTTTGCCTGACTCCCCACAGCTAATGGCAGCTAATTGACAAGGCGCCAAGGGAGTGTCCCAGCCATGCGCTTGGTTGCAGACGCCATTGTCTGCAACCAAGATGCTCACCAGCCTTTCCTCAATGAGTCACAATGAGCCATGCAAACCTTCCCCAAACACCAGCAGACGTCTGAACAAAGTGGTCCATGAGAAATGAGTGAGGCTTGTTCAGCCACTCCTACCCTGCTAATCTGGGCTGACCCGAGACTCTTGGCCGCCTGAGGTGACGATGCCCCACTCCTTCCATATCTACAAGCTGTCTGGGCAGGCAGCTGACACAGCCTGGGAACAACTTAAGGGCAGCTTGTGGAGACACATCATTCCGCACACTGCTCTCCCTTCCAACACCTTGCTGCCGCCCCGCAGGCACTGCCACCCGAGGCAATCGCTTCTCTCTGCCTGATTGTCTGCCAGCCCTGCTTCCGAGGCAGTTTCAGCCTAAGAGCTGCAAATAAAGTTCTGCCTTGCTGGCATTTTATAGAATCTTATTCGGTCTTTAAGAATTGTAAAAGCACACCTCCAACCCACTTAATGGGCATTAAGAAACACCGATGTCTCTAGTCACTGTTTTCCGTATCTTAGAGACCAGCCTTCTCTGCTATGACCTCAGGGTTCTCTATCACATGCTCTACTAGTGAATCTAGAACATCAGGACGACCGGGAAGGAAGCGGCTAAAGGCGGCCCAGGGTCCAAAGCCCAGTCTCCAGCAGCCTCTCTAGGCAGGGCCAAGGAAGGATCCCAGCTGGAAACCTGGAGACCCAAGGCTGCCAGTCAGAGCTGGCAATGCTAGACTAGACAGACTGATGGCCGCATTCGGTAGAAGGCAGCGGTCCAGGTGGGCAGGGATTTACCAGACTTCAAAGTCAAAAACGTCCTTCTTCTGGAGAAGTGCAAAGTCTTACAGTCTCTCTGAGTTTTTCTGCTTTGTTAGACTGACTGTTGGAAGCTCACCCACGGTCCTCTTCATTGGAAAGCACCCCTCACCCCTGTTCTCACCATCTCTGGACCCTGGGAGTACCGCTGTGACATGCACATGACTATTTAAAACAGACTCACGATAGACGACTAGGTCACTGTTCTCACCTGGTTTGCTTGAAACTTTTTTTGGGGAAAAAAGCAACTCCTTTTCTCTCTATCTGACTCTTTCCTCTCCAGCCTCAGCTCAGCATCCTCAGAGGGAGCCAATCCTCTCCTAAAATCTTGCCAACATCGTTCAAATGGCTTCCCCTCTAATTTTGCCTTCTTCTGAGAAAGCAAACTCTGCAGAGGGGGAAAAAAGTTATACATCCTTTTGTGATTCCCCCCCCCCCCCAAAAGATCCCTTGATCTGCCAGAAGTGTGACGAAGAAACACCAGGCCCAGTTTCCAGACTCAAAGGCAAAAAAGAGATGCCCATCGTTCTTCTACCAGAGCCTTACAGGAGGAGAAAAGTTGGCGCTTTGGAAAAGTCTAATTCCTTTGGAATGGATTCCGGGGGCCTGATGTTGTCCTAAAAGGGACCTGTCCCAAGATCCCCCTGAAAACTTAGGGGTACATCCAGGACAATACTATCCCTGGCCGGTTGTTCTCCAAACAGGAAGCGTCCGGTTGTGATTGGCAGGCCATGGGACCCAGAAGCCAGGAATTCGGTTGTGATGCCAATGCTAAGCTTTTCCCTCCTCTTGGTTGGTTGCAGAAGCCCCTTCTGTTTGAGAGAGGTGCCCCATGGCACGAGGGCTCCGATTAGGGGTGTGCCAATCTGTGGGTTTGGACGACAGCTCTCAGAATTACCCGGGCTCGCTCAGACCCTGCACACGAGCATGCTTGTGAACCATATGCCAGAAGCCTAGCTCTGTGTTGCTGGGGTTTTTTTTTTTTTTTTTTGCAAAAATGCAGCGTGCGCTTAAGGACCCCACCAAGCCTCCCACCCTAAAGAGTTCCTGATGGGATTGTCAGAGGATGAAGGGCAGCCAGGGCTGCATCCGGGCGGGAGTGGCAAGGAGTCTCTGGGTGGCATCACCACGCAGGCCTATGCTTTTATGGCACCAACCAGAAAAGCATTAAGCTGGGAGCTACCGGAGGAAATTCTCCCACGTCTCTCCATTGAGCACACGGCCCGCCGGCCCGCCGTTTCTCCTTGAACTGGCTGGAGAAAACTTCATCAACAGAGCATGCAGAGTGTGTAAAACTAGGACAGCTGCTGCACTGTTTCATGGAAATATAAGAATACGAAGCACCCAAGGGGGTGCTGGCCTCTCTTTTAACAACCAGACCATCCGTCTTTGTTTCCTGTTCCTGTGTATATACGCTTTGCTTCCCAAGGAGAAAGATCATCAATTTTGCACAGATGTGTTTTTCACAAATTACAGGACTCGCAATAGGGAGTCGGCAGGGAAAATCTCCTTCCATCCCCTTGTCTCACTCTCAGCTGCGGAGGAGAAAGTTTGCAGGGTTTCAGTTTTCTTCCTCACATTGACTAGAGAGAACTGAACGAGTGAGGACCAGGAAATTAGCGAGTTGTCACTGGATACAAGACTGCCCCTTTCCCCCCCACCACCAGGGTTTCTATATTCTGCACACACACACACACACATAACTGAAGATATCACAGGTCTGGCTTTGTGCTCTCATTGTGACTGCATGCTATCTTGGAAAATAAAAAAAGTAAAGCAAAAAAAGCAAAGCGTGCTGCTTATCTACTGCCCCATAGCGCTTCAAGCACTCTGGGCGGTTTGCAAGTTAATTAGGCAGGCTACACATTGCCCCCCCCCCCCCCCCCCAGTGAGCTGGGTACTCATTTTACCAACCTTGGAAGGATAAAAGGCTGAGTCAACCTTGAGGTGGCTACCGAGGATTGAACCCCAGGTCGTGAGTGAAGTTTTGGCTGCAGTGCAGCAGTTTAACTCCTGCGCCACAAGGCTCCACGAGGTAGCCAGAAAGTCCGTCGAATTCCCCAGAGGAAAGAGCAGAAATCAGTGGGCTTCCGACTCCCTTACCGAACGCTGGCACTCCATCGCCAGCTGTGCATTAGGCTGATAAGGCCCTGTCCAAACTTTTAACTGTGCAGTTTTTTTTTAAAAAAAAAAACAGGCTGAAATGTGTCACAAAGTGGCGAGGTGCACTTTGCAGTTTTTTAAAGTCATTTCGAAAATTGTAAAAAACCTGTCAAAAGTTGTGGAAGAAAAGATAACAAAGCCAAAGCGATCTATAGGAAAAAAGAAACATGGAAGCAGGGGAGGGGGGAGGGGGAGAAGCAGGAGGGCAGGAGGCTTACCTAAAAAAGCAGACGGCGACACAGTGCCATTACTCCGAGACACCATGACGCTGATCCCTGTTTCCACAAACGGTACGGAAAAGTCAACCACCTCCGAGCGCTCTCCGTTGATGGTGAGGGAACCTACAGCCATGACCGCTTGCTTTTTGACCACCTGGTCGGGAAGGAAGGAAGGAGATGGGGGGGAAAGGAAGGTGTTTGGAAAAGAGACAGCCAGACACAGTTAGGCGACCCACAGAACTCAGCAAAGTCCCGGAGGAAATCCAAACACATGTGGCGAAGGTTTGACTTACGAGCTCTTTTACCTAACAGAACTTACTTCCCCAATCATTCCATTCCACTCGTTGTTAATCTTCTTCCCGTGCTTCCCGTTGGTCACCAAGTAGAGGTCGTAGGTGAACTTGATGGCCTTGGAGAGCTTCTTTAGAATGTCGATGCAAAAACCTTTGCAACACTTCTTCACGTTCTTGCCTTCCTTGGTGATGTTGCTGGTGGGCACAAGCGAACAAAGAAAGAAGCACCGAATGTGGCCGGATTCGCAAGAGGGAGAGACCACCTCACCGCGTGCGGGCCCTGGGGAAATGGCTCCACAAGGCATCTTGGACAAGGGAAGGGTTCGAGGGCTTCCCGCAGAGAGAGGGAAAGTGATGCTAGGAGTCAAAAGCCTCACTTCCAGGTTCTAATCTCCGGTGCCTACTTGGGAAGGGCATTTGCCAAACCAGAAGCCACCACTGAAAAGGGTACCGGATTCCAGAGAAGGGACCCTTGGGGAGGTGGACCATCCCACCCGTCCCCCTGCTGGCCTTTGCTGCATTTCTTCACCCCAAGTCTTTGCAACCAGCTTATGGGCAAAACTAAGCTTTCAACACCGAGTTGGGGGGGGGGGGGAACCCAAACAAGACAGCTTACTTGATGACGACGAACTTTCGGCAGGGCACAGTGTTCTTTACGCAGGTTTCCGTCAAGGGATCCATGTCCTCCACAATGACGAAGGGGGCCTCCTCCAGGGTGACGATGCTGAGGTGGTTGTTGTCCGGGTCGCTGTCGTTGAAAGAATTAAACCTGGGCCACACAGAATACTTATGGCTCAGGCTGTTGTTCTCCCATTTCCCCACCTGCAACACCAAGAGGTGAATATGGCTCAGACAGATTCCCCCAACCAAGGATGTCGGTCTTCAAAACAAGATCCTACAAGGAGCCCCGGTTTTCCACCCTACCACGCCGCGAAGAGAACAGTCTTTAATCATTGGTATTTCAGAATTACCCCAGGCTCAAAGGCTCCCCTCCCATTGGCGGAAGGTGGCACATGTGACTCCCCATGATATTTTCATCACCACCCTGCGAAGGAGGCCAGTTGAGAGACCGGGGCTGACCCAAAACCACCGGCTCAGTTTCATGGCTGAGCGGGCATTTGGAACCAAACCTCCATGGCGCCAGCCTTCCTCAAGACAAGGTGTAGGTCGGACCCCAAGCCGGACATGTTCTTTTGACCCACGGAAGCCTCACGGGCTTTTCTCTCCTTCCCTGGTGATAAAAACCCAACAGGGAAGGAGAGATGAATCGATGAATCAATGGAATAACTAACAGTGGGCAGTTCTTCCTATGGAAGGAAGGCTGCCCAATCAAGGGATCGGCTCTCTGCAGAGACCCACTCAAGACACCCCTGCAGGACTGTCAGGATGAATGGCGGAAGAACAATTCACTCAAGAAGGCTCTCGTTTAAAAGGCCGTCTAAAAGGACTGAGAGAGAGAGAGAGAGAGAGGCTGAGCAAAAAAGCATCAAGGAAGAAGCCTCCCCGGGGAGGAGACACAGATGCGAGGCCCGCTCATCAGTCCTCGAGAAGGAAGGCTGGCCTTTATTGCTTAGCAAAAGTTATCCACTCCTTCCGCTTCAGAAGTGGAGGCGTAATTCTCCATAGAGCCTTTTAAGTGTTGCCTGGAAAAAAGAAAAGATGATGGACTCGCTTTGCAGCCATGTCCATTTTCATTTTTATTTAAAAGCGGAAGGAACAATTGCCAGAAAGGGAATCGTTTCAAGCAGGATGGGGCAAAATTATTAATTAGGTTAATACTCCATGACTTGGGGGGGGGGGGTAGGGAGCAGGAGGATGCTGTGCAAACCACCCCAGCAGCCTGCGGGGGGGGGGGGGGGGGACGGCCAGCTCTCACGGCCTACAATGGAAAATGTAATCAGCCATCGGCATCAGTGGCTCAGACGAGCCCTTTCAAGGTGTGCATCTTCATGCAGCTGCTCCAATACTGCAGAGAGGGAGAGAACTCCCCTCCTGCAGAAATCTAGCTCATCAGGGGAGAAGGGCTCCTGGCTCCAGAAAATTAGCTCTGTTCATACGCAAATATTCTAATCTTTAGGGAGTAGATTCAAACATGCAGTTTCCCCTCTCCTACTTAGGATCCGGAACATGTCCAGGAAAGATAACACTTCTGTTTACATCAAGCACTCTATTATCAGTGACAGGAGACTGGGCTAATTCTGCAGGCATGCAGCGTTTCCCTTTGGAAACGCCCCTCACCCAATGAAGGTCGCCACGTAGGACCACCCAAGCAGGTCTATCTCGTTGAGTTCCCCCACCTCCCACAAATTCATGGGTCAGCTGGGCTTCCTTTCTGCATCACTCATGGCAGGCGAGATGTTCAGCAGCCGGACTGGAGAACAGCTTTTTGCCCTTGACCCTTTTCCGTTCTTCTCCTCCTGTCTTGCCTGCCCTCCAAAGTTCTTCCATTTCACCGGGAGGATGCACCAAGAACTGCGATAACTGTGAATTAATGCTCCCCAGTTTTAATTGCTGCCCCTATGGAAAATCTTGCCGTTCTCTGAAAGTTAAAACGGCCCTGGAGCACCACAAGAAAAATATGTGGCGAGAGCAGGACTCGAGCCAAGAATCATACTGTAAGAGCTGCAAAGGGATGCCTGGATGCGGCCAGAAGTCTTTGGTTTCCTCCATGTCCCTCTCCCCTCCTTTATTTACAGGTGAGATGAATAAGGACGCCCAGCTTTTTTGTAGATGGCACTGCCATGCACAACAGTGAATTAATTGAGAGCAAAATTGAGTTAAACCCCAAGCTTTTCTGTGTTGCTTCGAACCACTCTGAAATCAGGTGCCCAACGTCTTTTGACAGAGGTAGGGAGAGAGAAGGAGATAGAGAATATTATGGGACTGGCTACTTACTTGTCCACATGAAGGTGTTTGTCAAAAACCTGATAATTTAAGCTTCTCAACTGGTGGGTCCTTTCCTCATTTATGCACGTAAGTTGTGTTTCTACCCTAAGAGCCCAACTCCTTTAGAGCAATGGTGTTGTGAAGCCAGAACTCACCAGATCAAAAGCCCAGGGAGGGCTTTTTGATCAGGAGGGAATTATAGTATCATCTACCCATCCCAAAGGGCTCCCTTTGGATTCAGCTTCCATCCTTACATTAATTAGAACAGAAATGGATTTTCCTGAGAACAGTATGTTGTTGCAGATGATCCCTTTGACGAATGGGCCACTAAGATCCAGTAGCTTTACAAAAGACCGGCTCCTGGAGGAAGCCAAAAGATCTCATTCGTTTACATGGTTCAGTCCAGCGGCCTGCATTTTTCAGACTAATCCTTGGAGGCCTGTTGGGTCTGTGAACTGGCGTGATTTACACTCTGCACTAGAGAAAGGCATAAACTGGGGAAATGGTGGTTTCCCCAGTTTATGTAACAAACCATGGTTTGTTACTGTTCACGATCCACGAATTTCCTGACAAAACGAACTGCTTTGTGGTTTGTCAACCACTTTCATGTCCTCATTCCTTCGGCTAAGGAAGCTTTCCTGGCCGGCACTAGCTCAATATTCCCTATGCTGACCCACAGCAACAATGCAGGGTCGCAAGCTGGCCCTGCCCCTTCGCTCTCACAACTCGAGTCCACTGGAGTGGCCAGGAATTAAATCTGTTGACGCTTTGCTTTGCTACCCAGGGGCGGTCCCCGAATGCCCATAATCACATCCAGTTTATTTATTGCCTTGCGCAGCTGTAGGCAGACATGCATCGACCATCGTCAAGGGTAAGTAAAGACCCAAAGAGACCGACAACGCTGAGAATGGAAGCACACGGTGCTTCGGCTAGGATAAAATCCAGAAACCAAGCAACAGGAAGCTGCCTCCTGTTGAGTCAGGTGTTTGGTCCATCTAGCCCAGTATGGCCCGCTCTGACTGGCAGCCGTAACTCTCCCAGGCTCTGGGCAGGAATCTCTCCTAGCCCTACCTGGAGATTCCTGCCCTTTCCTGGGTGAATCCCATCCACGCACTAAGCAGGACCGACCCAGCTCGGAGCTTCCTGAATCGGATGAGATCAGGTGTGTACACGGAGGTAGGGCGGGTCGCATAACAGGAGAACGGATCCGTCCCAGTTCCCTCGGCCAAGACCCTCACCTTCTCCCACATCCGGGTTTGGTTCAACACAATGACGCCAAGTCGGGGATGGGCTTGGTAGCCGTCTTTGGTGAAGGATAAGTCCTTGCCTTTCCAGGTCACATTCATCATAAACCTAGAAAGAAAGGAGACGTTCAAAGAGGAAATTAATGAGCTGTCCAACACTTAATGAGCAAGCTAATTCAGTCACTGGATTAGCTCTGATGAAACAGTTGCCCATCCATCCTCGCTTTGCAAGGAACCCCTCCTTTTCTTCCCGGGCTGAAATCAAATCCGCCCTGGATGTTCCTGGGAATTGGACCTATTAAGATCGGCGAGACTTAATTCCTGCAGAAGCGAGCGTTTGCCGCCAAAGCCGGCAGCGCTTCAGGGACCAGGAACCCGTCGTTCTTTGAAGCAGCAGCCAAACTCTTGTGTAGCTGGGCTCAGCCCTGAAACCGAGCCCTCTTTCTCTTTTCGCCTCCTCAGAATCATTAAGACCATGAAAGACGACCGAGTCACAATGCTGGGGTTTGTGGACATCCGTTTCTCTTTACTCCCAGCCTTCCTGGATGGAAAACATTGACCCTTGGGACCCACACGGGCAGGAAAAGCAGCTCCTGGTTTTGCAAAAAGAGATGGATAATTCATTCAACGGTTCCAGCAATGCCTGTCAGGATTCGGAGCTCCACGCCCCGAGGTAGAACCTGCCAGATGTTTCATGGACTACAACTCCCATCATTCTTCACCACTGGCCATGTTGTCTAGGGCTGCTGGGAGTTGTAGTCCAAATAACATCCGGGAGGCTATCACAGAAGTAGGATTGAGTAGGATCCTCTCTGGCATGGAGAAAGGATCCTACTCAATTTAGGCCTACCAGACTTGGAAGAGGACCATTTTAAAGAGTAAAAATGAACTTCTGATGCAGGCATGACTTCCCAAGGTTGGTGCCCAGTGAGAACAACACCAGGACTAAGGAAAAGAACAAAACAGCTGTAGAAATAAAAGCTGTGCACATCCAGGCCAAGTGGTGGAGAGCCGCTGGGATATACAGTTGTGTTCCTTGTAGAAAAACATCATTCTCCCCTTGTTTTGGTTGTTTGTCAGTATCTTTAATTTTCCCCCCGGTAGAGCCACAGCACCTTACAAAGGCAAAGGCCCACTTGAGGGAGAAAAGTGGGGTATAAATCAACAAATATATACAGATGAGAAATAAGTCCAGAACTTATGTGATAGGAAGTTAAAAACGAGAAAGACAATTCAAGACTAATCTAGAATAGAAAAAGGACAAGCTTGGTGGATTTCCACTGCAAGTAACTAGATGCAACTGATGCAGTTACTTATAACTAGTTTCTTTTGGGGTACCAAGAACGTAAGTCAATTCCATTTCATAAGTATTGTAATAAGCACTGTACGACATCACTTTTTTTTTCATCTAATGAGCAGCATTGTCTATTTACCTTTGAAGTACATTTTGTAAGGAATTTTTCATGCTGATGCCATTTCCCTTATGAGTCCTAAGTCGAAAGGGTTCGTTTAATCTGTTTTCATTTGTTTGTTTTCGAGGTAGTAGGAAAAGAGGAAGAGCACACATGAGATGGACTGACTCAATAAGCCAAGCCACAGTCTTATTTTGCAACACCTGAACAGGAATGTTAGTGACGGGACCTTTTGGCCGTCTCTAACTCTTTCAGTCGCAGTAAGGTGGAAGCGGCTGAGCAAACAGAACAAAAAAATATCGCCCATTTTCTAAACTAAACACATTTCTATTTTTCACAGCCTTGCTTTAAAGGCTACTTCTTCTTTAAAGAGCCACCAATGCCTCTTCCCTCTTTATTTTATTTCTCTGGAACGGCACCTGAGAAGCTTCCTTCCATGCACTCGCATCCCTGGCCCCTGCAGGACAATACAGTCAGCTCTGAACGGCAGCCGCCATGGCTCTCCAGGGCTTCGACCTGGCTTCTCCCTTAGCCCTGCCTGGAGACATCAAGGATCACAACCTGGGACCGTCTGCATTCAAACCTGTGGCTCTTCTCTCGATTTAAAATATGTGCATCCCACCAGGGATAGAATGAAGAACTCAGGAGGTCTGGGTTCAAATCCTTGCTTGGCCATGGAAACTCACTGGGAGGGGGTGATACTGATAAATAATAAAAATCATAATTATGTGCCATCAAGTCCATTCTGACTTATGGGGCAACCCTTTTCAGGTTATAGGTAAAGGTAAAGGTTCCCCTTGACATTTAGTCCAGTCATGTCTGACTCTAGGGCGCGGTGCTCATCCCCGTTTCCAAGCCGTAGAGCCAGCGTTTGTCCGAAGACCGTTTCCGTGGTCACGTGGCCAGCGCGACTAGACACGGACCGCCGTTACCTTCCCACCGAGGTGGTACCTATTTATCAACTTGCATTTTTACATGCTTTCGAACGGCTAGGTTGGCAGGAGCTGGGACAAGCGACGGGAGCTCACTCCGTCGCGTGGATTCAATCTGACGACGGCTGGTCTTCTGACCTTGCAGCCCAGAGGCTTCTGCGGTTTAACCCGCAGCGCCACCACGTCCCCTTTCAGGTTAAAGCCTTTCCTTGAATATTTCACATACCTTGAAACCCCTATTAGGGTCGCTCTAAGTTGGATGCAGCTTGACAGCCCATAACAACAATAACAGGGGCCTATTTTGACTCCTAAAAGATTGGAGGGTGTGTAAGTCTCTCTCTCTCTCTGTTTGTGTGTGTGTACAAATATATATATATATATACAATTTATTGGGGGGGGGAAGTCAGCGCATGTGTGCTGGCAATGCGGGATGCAGGAGATGGTGAAAAACCCGTTTGGTTGGACAGGATTTGTTCTGTAGCTTTTCATCTCCCAAGCCGCTATCGGCAAAAGGGGAAAGCAGTTAATTTTAGCTCACTTTAATATCTTTTTAGGCGATCGCTCATTTCATTGTTCCTTGAAACATCATTAATCACACTTCCCGAGCACTTGTGCCCCAAGAGGCAAAAGACTCCAACAGGGCCGCCCGTTGCTGTGTTGCTTCCAAGACATGGTCACAGAAAACAGGGGACTTGGGACCGACTCCACAGCCCGTTCAGGGGTCCCCGTCTGACGGGCAGGCTGGGAATCGGCCTCCAGCCGAAGGAAGGAGGGGGGCAAAAGTTGGGGTGGAGTGGAATGGAGGGAATATGACATCCCCCCGCCTTTCAGCTGGAAAAAACAACACACACCCCAGTCTACCTGGGTTGGTTTCTTCCATGGCTCTTGTAGTTGCTGTTGGAAGTCCAGATGAACCATCATCATCATCATCACCAGAGGAGGAAAGAGCTAGGTAGCTTTGCTGGATGCTTGGGGATGGTGCTGGAAGAAGAAAATGGCTTGGCAGGAGCCACAGAGGGGATGATGGGCAGGAAAACGGAGGAACCTGGTTCTCTCCATCAGTTGCTGGGGAAGATGAGAGGGAGGGTGAGGCTAGACGGGGGTTTCCAGCTGAGAAGGCAATTATTTGGCCAACATGGGGACAGAGGGCAGGCCTAAAGAGGCTGCTTGGGATCTCCTCCACCTTCGCGACTCTTTTTTTTTGTTCTCGGGAGGCAGATTCGGGTCAGATTGGACGATGGGTGGGAGGTGCATTTCCCCCTTCCTTCCTTCCTTCCTTCCTTCCTTCCTTCCTTCCTTCCTTCCTTCCTTCCTTCCTTCCTTCCTTCCTTCCTATGGGTGGAGGAAGCCTCTGTTTGCTTCATTTTAAGGATCAGAATTTACCAAAACCTCCATCTCTCTTCCCAGAAGGACCAGAAGGAACTTGAGGGATAGAAATAAACCAACAAATAAATGTAAGAAAACGCAACACTGATCGATTTCATCCATCTAGGCCAGTGGTTCCCAAGCTTGGGTCCCCAGATGTTCTTGGACTACAACTCCCAGAAACCCTGCCCGGCACAGCTGGTGGTGAAGGCTTCTGGGAGTTGTAGTCCAGTAACATCTGGGGGCTCGAGGTTCGGAACCACGGATCTAGACAACTTGTTTTGGTTCCTTAACAGGTCACAAAAGTCTTTTCACTCATTTGGGGTCAAGCTTGCGTCTCTGTGCCCTTTTCCTGCGTCATTTGTACCTCACAGTTACACCTGTTCAAGTGGAAGCCGTTTGGTGCCATAAAGTCCGAGCTGGCATGCCCAAAGTCTGGGGAAGTTGTTTTATAGGACTACAGAGCCCAGCATCCTTCAGAATCCTCTGGTTGGCACCCAAGGTTCCCCTCAGGTTTAAAGCAGACAGAATGCAACCATGTTCTATGGAACTTCACATTGTCCACATCCTTCCCACCCTCTGCGCCTGGTTCCAAGGGCCCTGGATGCCGCTCGCTCGCTCACCACAGGAACGAGGAGCGACTGCCGAACATGAATGAGGGCCATTTTGGAGAATGGATGTTGCCGAGAGAAGCCACCAGAGGCCCGTATTTCAAGCCCAGAAAGCTACTTAAGCCCGTGCTCAGTTTTATATACTGCGAAACAGATGGTTCCAGTCTTAAATTTTATCTAGTTCTGCAGCAACTCAGAGAGAAAAAGAGAAAGTGTGTGTGTGTGTGAGAGAAAAATATTTCCTTGTGGTTTCATCTGCAGAAGTAAGTGGCAGAACACACGTCCCTCATCCTTCTGCCCTTCTTCCGGTGGGTCGTGGTACAGCCCCCATCATCCCCATGGGTAACCACTGACCTTGGGGTGTTACTATTATGCTTAGGTATGTCAGGAGAGGCTGGGGGGGGGGGTCAAGAAAACACTAATTTGGGGGTTATTGTAAGAAGTTATCTCTCATTTTTTAACAGCAGGGAGTAGAGACGGACTGAGTTTGAGGGCACGAAGCAGCCATGGAGGGAGGCCGGCCGGCCAGGCTGTTGGCCAGTTGGAACCATGTCCCCTTTCGCTGGATAACTCCGCAAGGGCCCATGTTCCCTTATTTTAACCAGAGTGTGGGTGTGGGTGGGAGGGCATTCAGATTGGCCACAGAAATTACTTGAGCTTAACCCAGATATGTAGGTCTGGTGTTTGGCAAACTTTTTGCTTCCCAATAAATCCTTAATGTAATTATGTTGTGTTTTTTTTTAAAAAAGAGTTGGGTTTCGGCACTGATTCAGCAAAGCAACAGAGGCCCCTTGTGGGCAGCATCAGTAATACTGGCACAATTCTCCATTCTCAGACACCAGGGCAAAGACCATCAGGGAGCCATGCTAAAAACAGGGTGGCCATGTGTGTTATGTTGCAGAGGGTGGTCCTTAATTGGAAAGGCTATCAGGGAACAGTTCTCTGCTGAGCTTGACAGTAACTAGTTACAAATAAATAGTTACTGGCAAATAGTTACTTTTTTCTAATAACAAAAGTACAACTACTTTTGTTTTATGTAGCAACGGCCTTCTCCTTCCTGTTGGTGGTCCTTTGGGGGTGACCGTTTTAGTTATTTCTATAATTAATGGAATTGTCTCATAAAATGTTGGAGGAGGGCTAAGACATGGCGCTGCTTCTTGATTCCACTTTCTTTTGATAGCAGCTAATAAAAGAAGTAGAAATCATTGAGCAGTAGGACAAGGAAAGAATTGCTTTTCAAACATTGTAACTGTAACAGTAATTAACTACTTGGAGGTTCAATTCGTCCTCGAAGCTAAAAACGGTCACAAACGGCATGCCGACCCCTTTTCCGATCCTGAGCTCTTTCAAGGGCTCTCCAAAACAGCTGATGGGTCTGCAAGCACCCAGGTCTGAGTCTTCCTCGCTATTGCGAGATGCCTGCTGTTTCTATTTAGAGCAGAGTCATTATTTCTAAATTTGCATGCACTCATACGGATGGGCAGCGGGCAAAGTCATGCAAATCTGGGCCCTTTTTTATCTTTGGGCAAAGCACTGGGTGTTGGAGAGAAAGACGAGTCTGCCCAACCCTGTGGCTGTTCAGCCGTACCCTCCCCCTTGGAGGCAGGACCCTGAGACCTTTCAGCCTTCAGCCTGCTCTGCAGCTCAAGCCAAACCACCACGTGGGAAGAGCAGAAGGCCCTGCAAGCAAGAATAACCCAAAGCATACCAGTGGAACTGGCAAGGGGGCCTTTGAAATCCTACGGTGGCAGCAAACCTTGTAAACAACGATGCTTGGGTAAACAAGGCCATTACACTTGAGTTTGGGGCAAGACAACTCAACGTTTTGATGGATGAATGTTTGCCATTGCAGCCGCTGTTTTATATACAATCTGAGATCTCCATTAGCCAGGAAGCATCTTCCAAACTTTGTACCACCTCCTGCTTCTGGTAGTTCTGGGTTCCACTGGCCACGTAGGATGCAGCCCCTCAAGTGGGCCAAGCCAAACACCTCCGGGTGACAAGGTCAGGATGGCAAGAACCTTTTCTCGCAGCTGTTCCCATAGAGTAATGGGTTCCCAACCTTGGGTCCCCAGATGTTCTTAGACTACAACTCCCAGAAGCCTTCACCAACAGCTGTGTTGGACAGGATTTCTGGGAGTTGTAGTCCAAGAACACCTGGGTTACCCAAGCTTGGGAAGCACTACCACAGGGCATCGTGACTAGCAAATCCAATAGCTAGAGCAGGCATGTCTTTCAGCTGGGAAAACTCAGCCACGGTGAGCACAGAATGGGAGGCAGAGGGGGCTTCTTCTCTCTGACCACATGTCCTTCAGGAGCTTTTCCAGCCATTAAGCAACTCCAAAGCCCAGCATGCCTTCTGAGACAATCCCCTGCCTCTCACACTCTTGTCCTGCCTCCCCTTACTGATTACATATTCAGAACAGAATTTGGAAACACAGCTTCTCTGCTCTACAACTCCCAGAATCCCCCAACCAGCATGGCCCTGGTTTCCCAAAAACGTGATTCTTTGGACCTGGCTTGCCATGTTGCCTGGAGGGGGTGGTGGTGTGGGAGTTGCAGTTAAAAAAAAGGCCAGGATTCCTCAAATTCTGCGTTCACCTTTTGCAGTTCTCATGGGATTCCTTGAGTCATCGACTCTTCCGAGCATCAACTCCCTGTCCAGAGTCTGAGGACCTGAACCCGGGCTCTATGGCAGTGTGGTTCCCAGCACCACCATCTCCTTCCTCTAGCTGCCGGGAGCCCAGGCTGGATCCCCAAACTACCTCCTTTGGGAACTGCTCGCATCTGGTCTCTGCAGGGGCGAGACGTTCAGGAGGCTCCCCCACCAGCGGAAGGAAGAACCCGGCGATGCCGTTGCACCCCTGGGACCCTGCAGAAAGAACAAAGCCGCTCTAAACTGGCCTCGAGGGAAATCACGTGCAGATAAATGGGGCAATCTGGCCCGCTGAGAGGGAGGGAAGGGATGGGGTGGCACGGAGCGAGGAGGAGAAACGCGGTCCCCTGCAGTGCTAGGAAACTAAGAAAGAAAAAAAAACTCTGCCCACCTTGGGCTGAACCGGCACATGATTTCTGCTCCTTCCCTGTGTGATTTTGCCCCTGGGGCAAGCCTGGGCAAAGTTTCACCACCACCACCACCACCACTGAGGCTCTTGCGTAGGGCATGGACCTCTCTCCTCTCCAGTGGGTGTATCTCCCCGGCCTCTCCCACTTTTTAGTGATGGCTAAAGGCCGTCCTGGCCATTCAACATGCTTGTGTCACAATACACCATGCCGAGTCGGCCAGAGATCTGTGGCCAAGCTGCCTGGGATATTATGAAAACTCCAGCCTCAAAAAGGAGAGACGCTTCCTATCTCTACCTTACTTTAAAATGGACGGATACCCAACCTCCAGGTCCCTCCCAGTGCATCCAGGATAAGACCTCCTTCCCACCAACGTGCATTATATAGAAGAGGCCAGAGTGAGCCAGGTCTGGCTAGTAACCCATCTGAAGCCAGCCAAGCATGAAATGAGTATCGCTCCAATTAAGATCTCGGCCTCAGCTACACCAAATGATTTAAGGTGCTGAGGATTATCGTCATTAATGAAATGCGGTCTGTATCAAAGCTATCATGGGCATAATCGGTAATGCAAGGGGGGGGGCAGCTGCATAGGCTTAGGGGGAAAGGAGGCACGCTTAAGTAGCTTTAATGAAGGGCACAAGATTTCACCAAAAATCCTCTTCTAACCTCATGGATCCACCAAGAAGCCAAGACCCAAATCCAAGATACACCAAGAACACTCTCAGCAGAGTCTCATCTGGCCATCGTATTCCTCATGGAGGCACCTCATGTTGTTGATGTAATGTGCCGTCAAGTCACCTCCAACTCCTGGTGACCCTATGAATGCGTGATCTCAGAAAGGCCCTGTCCTCAACTGCCCTGCTCAAGTCTTGTAAACTCAAGGTTGTGGCTTCTTTTAGGGAGTCAGTCCATCTCGTATTGGGTCTTCCTCTTTTCCTGCTGCCTGCCACCTTTCCCAGAAGTATTGTATTTTCTAGAGAATCTTTTTCAAAAGAAGCCATTATTGTCATTTCCACAGAACCCTGCCTTCTCAGGAGGTGCCCAAAGTAGGACAGCTTCAGCTTCAACATTTTTGCCTCCGGAGAAAGTGCAGGCTTGATTTGCTCTAGGACCCACCGGTTTGGCATACTGGCAGTCCAGAGTACCTACAAAGCATCTCACAGGGTCCACAAAATCAAAACACAAATCAAATCACACATACAACAGGCCTGTGAGAGGCCTGTTGTATGTGTGAGATTCCGATCCCTACCTTGAGCACACCCAACACAGGCCAGACGCAAACCTCCCTCCTTCTTCAACCCAGACTTGTCCTCATGCTCAGGAATGCTCAGAGAGACTTTTTAAAGTTCTGCTTTATTATGAAAATCTGTTCGGTACCACTGGTTTTTATGTTTTTATGCTATGTTGTAATTTACTGTTTGTTGAGTTTGGTTTTAACTGCTTGTAAACCGCCCAGAATAATGCTTTGACACGAATGGGGCGGTATATAAATTAAAGTAATAGAAAGATGGATGGACAGGCAAACAGACAGAGACACAGAGAGAGAAGCAGGGCAAGGGAGCTGCCACCATCTTTCAGACAGGGCTTGTGCTGAAGTCCTTCCGTCTACAGCTTTACTGTGGTTCAGCACCATGGAGAGCGTTCAACGGGTACCACTTGCTCTTGCCAAGAGTGGCAGCATTTGAGTCTCTATGGACCCTAAAGGATGGCCCACTTACTTATATGGACCCCTTTTTGTGCAAACGGGGACTTGTCAAGTTCAAACATTATCGTGTGGGAAAGGTTTTTTTTTGTCCTGGCTTTTCCCAGGTTATCATGTGGGAACTCTTTTCAGCCCAGGTGGGTTTGTTTCAGTACTTCAAAAAGCACCAAGCAACAGGCTAAGACAAAGATAATGAAGGTGGGCCAATGCCTTGTGTGTCCTACCATCCAATCCATCCCCCACAGTCCCTGAACGAAGACCGTGCCTCCTTAAAAAGTCCTGATTCTGTCATTTCTGAATCTGAATCCCCATCTGAATCCGGCTGGATGAGCCAAGCTACAGGAGACCCCCCGTTAGAAGACAAGAGCATGTTTTCTCCTCCAGAGATGCAGTTCCTTCAAAGCTCTGTGTCTGCGCAATCGGCCTTACACATGTATTGATTTTATTTGATTTAGTTATTTAAACCTATACCCTGCACATCTACTACTCGGGGCAGCTTCCAAGAAAATAAGATAAACAGACAACATAAATTGAGATAATAAACATATAGAAACAAAAACCTTTCCTAAAACTTCCAGTCTAGCAAATATTCAAAGGCTCAGGATGGTGATACAAGCATGTAGGCACGCTGACCTCCTGAAGATTAATCACAAAACAAAAGCAAGCTTATTTGTAACATCAGGAGATGAGACAAGCTCCCCTGGAAGGATCAACAGGGCTCCTCTACGCTTACCAGGAGCTCTGCTTCTAAAGGCATATTAAATGTATTATCTAGCTTGTCCTTCTGGCCCTGGGAGTAGAAAGAGGTACAAACCCCCGGCTGGGAGGACGGACATCTGCTAAGTGATTCAAAACAATCATCTGTGCGTATGTTACAAGCACAACGCAATGCATCAAAGAGCTTCTTAACCTCGTTCGTTTCATAAATGCAGTGATATTAGCCTTTCTCGATGCACGGCTTACACGGTTCATCTACAGCGGCCACAGATCCCTGACAATCGGCATAATTAGCCATTAAAAGCAATCATACGGGAAGAGGCTGGGTTCTCCTAATCATGTTTTGTAACAGGAGAGCCGGGTTTCGGGTCCACCTCCTGAGACGTCAAGTGGAGAAAAGCCAAGGGCAGAGGCGTTTGTCTGTGGGGGAACTGAATGCCAGTTTGCAAGCGCTGGATGGGTCCTGAGCCTCAGATCCCTCAGACAGCATCACAAAGAGGATGCTCCTCCAAACGGCTCAAACCCACTCTTTCTAAACTCCTCCCATTCTAAAGACTTCACTCCTTTCCCTCCTTCCTCTTGATCAACAGAAACCATCTCATTACCATGGTTATAATGTCCTGGACTACCATGGATTGTCTTAGGGCAAGGTGGTTCCCAACCTTGGGTCCCCAGATGTTCTTGTACGGAAACTCCCAGAAGCCTGGAAGTTGTAGTCGACACAGCCCTAGGATAAACGCTTTGCCCATTACGCTGCACTAGATGATTCTTCCACTTCAAGTACAACCATTCATCGCCCAGAGCAGGCACACGTTCCTTTTCGGACTTCTAGTCCATTGCTATGATGCTCCCAAGCCCCAAACACCCACTTTTTGAAGTTCCCAGAATCCTGTCCTCAGCATGTCTGCTGGCCCTGCTGGCTGGGGAAGTCTCAGAATTGTAGTTTAAAAAAAAAAAAAACACCTACAAAAAAACTTCCCCAGCTTTTGTTTTCCTTCTTTCAACATGTTGCTGCTGCTTATGTTTTATGTATGCATCTGATCGTGTTCTTGTAAACTGCCCCAGGAGCTCTGCAGAAGGATTGCATATAACTCTTTTATACTAAATAATAGATAAATATGTTTCTGTAAATAAATATTATTCTTTTCAAACACACACACACACACACACTACACTTTAAGACTCCAGTGCACTCTGGAGCTCCTTCGACTGAAGAACGAGGTGAGAGCTAATAGGTCTTTAGAGTTCTTGAATCTGGTGGAAACATCCTGGACTCTGTGACCCATAACCTTTGCGGAAATGAGAGCTGCCATGTTCCTCTCTGGCCATTTATGGTGGTGTCAGTTGCAGTAAGGAACAGCCTGGAAACCCAGTATGGTTTCTCCTGAAACCATACTGGGTTGGGCTTCCAGCAGTGGAAGTCCACCCCCCTGGCCACCTCCAAATGGTCTTATTTGGGCCTACAAAGAAAGACAGGTCTGTCCTGCCACAGTTACCAAGCCTGGTACCCCTGGCAGCCTGCAGGCTTTCTACCACAGAAAGAAGTGCATTGTACATAACGTAGATAGGTGAAGAATACTCGCCTGAATGCTTCAGGGAGAAATCCTTCAGCCTTGTAAGGTTCCTTCCCTCCAAGTGAGAGTAAGAAAACAAGTTCTCCTTCTCTGTCCATGTCTCTGCTTTTTGTACAAATTACTTCTCTGCAAAACTAGTATTTCTCCCCCCTTTGAAAAGCAAAACAGGCATACAAACAGAGAACAAGACTGGGAGATGTTTCAAAAAGATGCAACCAAACCATCCAGTGCTTCTAAGACTTCACAGCCCACACGTGAAGCACAGCAGCAGCCATCATATTGCTGTCATCTGCAGCAAAACCATTCTCACCAGCGTTGAAAGATCAACAGAAAATACTGCCCTTCTTACAAGCGAGGGGAACTGTGGGTTTTTGCCATTTTCAAATTCTCATCCTTGAGCATGAGGACAACACAGGGAATGGTTCACCGCCCCCCCATGAAACATCAGCAACATCCACGCAGACCAGCCCACCTCGGGTTCACCCAAGCCCCACGCAATTGGTGCGCGACTTCAAAACAAAGGCTTACTTGTGCAGCGTGTGAGACGGCCGCTCGTTGCTCCCCTGCTGTCCGTAGCAACTGGTTTTGGCTTCAGGGATGAAGGTGTACTTTTCCAGCATGGCCGACGCAGCAGTAGAAATAATCCCAAGGCCGTCCCGTACCCGAGCGTCCAAACGGTAGTCCCATTCATCATAGGCCACAGAAATCAACCCTGCAGGAAACTCTTTCGGGGTGATTTCCATGTTCCCACTCACCAAGCTAGGGACGAGCCAGAAGAAGTCATAACCGGTCAGGCCCAAGGAGCGCGCTTCGTCCAGGATGTAAACCGCCTCGTCCTTTGAGCAATACAGAAGGATGACAGAGGAGTGGATCTTCTTCAGCTGGACTGTGGTCTTGGCATCCCCGATGGTGGTGTCCAGGGTGATGATGTTTTGCATGTCCCAGCCCACAAAGCTGTTCTCCACTGTGTATTTGATGAAACTAATAAAGTCCCGGTAGCCTGGGAAGGTGCTGGTCACCAACGAGAAGACGTGCCAGTCATAATATTGCATGAATTTCAACATGATGATGGCTTCCTGTTGGATCGACGCCCCGAACTGGAAAAACGTGGACATCTCATCCTACAAAGAGAAAAGAAAAGTTGCTCAGCATTCAATTGATACAAGATGGAGGGCTTCTCCTGCTCAGCCCTAGACCTACAAGTTCTTGGGGGTCGGAAAAGCAAGGAACTTTCCAAGTTAAGGAAGAGTAGAAGGTAGGCTGAGGTTCCCTGATAGGTTGGGCTGGTTTGTGGTTGACCTCAAAGGATTTCTGATGTCCAGCTCGTGAATGGGGGCCAATAAAATTGCAAAGAGAAAAAAAAAAGCACCTCTGCCAGGGCTGAGCTTTTGCGCTAACTGTTTAACTTGCAGCCTCAGTGTTCCTAGTCTGTCAAATGGGAGCCCAACAGGAGCTTGGCTTGGTTAACACAGGTGAGGTAGGGGGAATTTTCTATCTAAGAAGCCAAGCGTAAGAAATGGGGTTTAATCGGCACACCAATACACAGCTGGCATGGGGCTGAAATCTGAGGGGGCCGAGGGAATAGGAAAGCAAGAATTACAGTCAGAGAAAATTACCCACACAGCTGTCACCACAAACTATACAGAGGTTGGATTGCAGGTACAGGCAACAATGCGCAGATGAGCTGATTAAAGCGTGGCGAGAAATAGAAAGCCTTTTTCGCAGAACCTAAGGGAGAGCCAAGACAGTCATCCTGTGGACATACATCAAGGGATGCTCATACACGGATGACAAGCCCGGCCCCTGGCTTTTCCCAATAGAAGCCTCTGGGGCCTCAAGCGATGCACTTGAGGCTCCCGGATTAGTATTGCAGTACGAAACCTCCACCTGCAGAACCTTCTATGTGATCCTGACGTCAACACTTGTACACGTGGCCAAGCCCAAAATCTCCAGTGCAGAACCTCTGCGTAACTTTACATGTCTGCCAGCAGAACAAAATGAGAGAGAGAAAGCCACACATTTCCCTGATTTCAGCCTGGTTTTTTTTCCTGCTCTGCAGACTCCCAGCTTTTGGGAAAGCACTCCAGTATTTGCTTAAGGAACGGAACAACGGCAAACATCTGCAGCGTGAGGTGGTGGGCGACGGAGTCTCTGTACCAACAACCGGCACAGATCAGACCTTGGGGAAGTTACTTTTCTTAAGACAACTCCTCAGCCAGCATGCCTCTGTCAACGTTGACTCGGCGGGGGGAGGTTTTGTAAGAGCAGTCAGCCCAAACAGAAATGTTCTCAAGTTCTGACACACTGTCGTGAGGAAAAGCTCATTTTATGAGCTCTCTGGCCATGCAGCATGAAATGAGCACACCTTCATTTATGCTACGCCAGGTGCCTGTTTAGTCTGTTAAAAGAAAAAAAATGTTTCTTGGAAAAAACCCACCTCTGCTCAGTTCTGGGTGTTCACAAATGCCGTTGCATCATGACATTATTCCCCCCCCCCCCTTAACTTAGTGTTCATTCTGTCTTCATTGTGCTTCTGTGCCTCTCTTTCTAGCAGCAAAAGTGTATATGAGAGAGTTGCTATATTCGGAGAAAATCGGCTGTTTCTCTAGCTTTAGCATCAAGCGGCTCACGGCGTTATCAAGGGGAACCAATGGAGATGGGGGTGAGACACGCTCCAGAGGCAAACTCAAAACACACACACACACACACACACACACACACACACACACACACACACACACACACACGGAAGGTCGTTGTTACACGGAAGGTCGTTGTTACACGGCTTCATGAATGTCTGTCTCCTAGAGTAGGCCTCTTGGCTCACAGAACGGAGACACGCAGACGCCTTCTAAGTTGTTTGGGGAGCTATTAACAAGCTTCAAAGAAGATGATGGGTTCCCATTTTCAACACTGCCTCCAGGCATGCTTAGAGAGATGGGGGCAGGGAAAGTATCCGGGGTTGCTGTGATGATGCCCATTGAGAAAGAGCTGCCTCCCTTCCATGTTTACCTCTGCAAACTGTTTTCCTTGGCAAAGGTCAGTGCTCCTTCCCCTGTTGGGTGGATTTTCCCCCCAGGAGTAAACTGCTTCCTCCTTGGGGCATTTTTACAAAACCAGGTGCTCCCACCCCACCCTCCACGCCCATCACTCACCCACAGGGATGGCACCCTTCCAGACAAAGCTGATGGTTGAGGAACACTGTGGCATCTTTGGATTTGCCAGTGAGCCCTGATAGGTTGGGCTCTCCTAGATTACTAAGCCGAAGAGGACGAGACCATGACACAGGAAAAGGGAGGAGTAAATGTGTCACATTTTGGATCGCTAGCATCAGGGGTTCATGTGCTGAACCCCTTTAAATGTTGGTGCCTGAAAACACTGTGACCGAGGCACAGGTCAAGCCTCAGGCGGCACCTTACGGCTCCCACAGAGCAAAGTCTACCACTGTCTGGCTCCCTTCTCTTCACTTTAGACATTTAAATCACTTGATCATCCCAAATAGAGTTCACTTCACTTCAGAACCAAACCTGCCCAGTCAGCTTGGATCCAGACCTCATGTACCTTCACCCTGATCAGGCTGGTTCGGTTCAGATTCTGAATGTGGCCAAAGCCGACACATAGCCCGATGTCTTATTGCATGGGTGACTCCACCAACTACTGATTCAGGCAACATCTCTAATGAGTTTGCTCCTATTATCTGCATTCCTTCAAAGTTTTTCATTCTAACAGAATCTGATTGCTTTTCAGGAAAAGTCAGTGCCTGTAATTACTCTTCTGTTGCCTCCCTTGCTCCCCTGTTGTTGTCCTATGAAAAAATATATTTGATCTCCTAGAACAGCTGGTCTCTCTCTAAATCACAAGGAATCTTGAGAAGAGTAGCTCCTTTGGAGAATAAAGACATTTTCTTTCTCTAAACATGAAAGCTTGCATTTTAGATTCTGCTCTCTAGCGGCACCTGGTGACTGAAGACAAGCATTACAAAGCATGTCTTCATCAAAAGGAAAGAAAGAAGCAGAATTTGAAAGAGAATAAGCACTTTTAAAACCCGAACCCACTGACACCTTCTAGAAAATCACAGATCGATCGCCTAATCTTTTGGACGTGGAAACACAACTCTAATGTCGGTGTGTGTAATACACACCGTCTTCTAGTTACGGAGCCACCTCACTGTTTCCTTGGAGTTGCTTCCCATGAGCTCTGAAATGGAATCATTCTGACTTTGGCTTGCAAAGTTCATGGAAGAAGACATCTCAGTGGAACACAATGCAAGAGCGACTTATTCAAAAATAAATTGGCTTTTTTGCTTGTAGAGCAGGTGTGCATTTGTTTTAATTGGTGCATGCCTTCAGGGTGTTCTGCTCTGTAAATGTTTTGATTGCTCACAGGACATAAACTGCAAAATTCCAATTTTCATGCTCCACAATGAAGCCAAAGAAATCAAGCAAATGTCTGTGCGTGGGTCCTCCGGAATACCAGAGGGGCAGCCACACTTGCCTGTTACAACAAGCGGCATCTCGTGGCTTCTTAAAGAGAAAAGAGTTTCGCGGTGGCAGAAAACCCAAGGCAGATACACCCACATGGAGAAAGACCTAGAAAAAAGCTAGTAAACAAAGGTGCTCAAAGACTATGGAGCCCAAGATCTAAAATATTTACCATTTCACTTGAGATGCATATAAGGCTAACCAGTCGCAACCATTCAGAGCAACCACAGTCACTAGAGATGTGTTTCCTTCTTCGGTTCACTAGGCTAATCTCCCACTCAGCTACGGGATAACAGTCATTCAGACTTACTTACTTTCCAGGGAGGTGGGTAGGATAAAATGGGTACAAACAAAGAAAAGGTCACAGCACCACAGTCTCCTTGGGAAATTGTGTGGGCTTCTATGTGCCCATACACAGAGCGACCCCCAAATATCTGCTCTGGAGCGGAAACCCCTGATCTCTGTTGAGTCCTAAATTGCAAGAAACAAACTGGCTTGCAAATGCAGTCGAGCAATTTCTTGGCAAAGGTTCCCTCGGAAATCCTTCCAGCTGAGGAATGAAAATCTATGGAGAAAAGAAGGATCTAGAGAGGAAATGTCGCGCATCAGGGCAAACTGAGAAGTGCCATGAAAACACCAATGTTCACTACACTTGTGAAAGAACCAAAGCGTGCAAATGAAGGAGTCCTAATCTTACTTACTTATGGGGTCTGGTAGGGGTCTTCTTAGGAATGGGCCACCAGAAAGAGAAATGAAGTATTTGCCTGTGTTAGATGCACCAAAAACTTATGGACAAAAGCGTACGGCACAAGCAAGAACTCCTTAGCCTTTGAGAGTAGCCAAGGGCTACCAAAGACTAGAACAGCTAGCCCACCCAGGAAATTTCACAAATGTACATTCCATTTTGAGGTACTGCAGAAAATCAAAGATAGCTAACAAGTTAACAGGCCAAATCACTACTCATGTACCTAAGGCAGGAGTATGAACTTTGGCGAGTCAACGGCCCTCCCAAAAATCCTAGAGGGGCTACACAAATCCCCCCAAACCCCAAGGAAACCCCAAGAGTCAAGGGCCTGTAGCTGGATCCTTTGGAGACCAGGCAGAAAGGATGTCACCAATAGGTGTGTTGCTTTTTTCCAAAATGTTCTGTTGACAGCAGGATGTTGGAACCAGGTTTGTCTTTCAACCCGCCAAGGCCCCGGACTAAGCTGAGTTTAAGAGAGCCTTTTGCCAAACCAACACCTCCCTTCCTCTGACCAGGTTTCTGGGCCTGTTTTATCCCTTTGTGTTGGGATACAGTTCCTGTATTATTTTTTTGGACTTTTATTTTCTGTAGTTAGAATTACCCAGTTGTACTTATCCCCCCATCTGAGGTCCTGAGCTGCCGTGCACTTAGCCTGCGTATGAACCCATTTGGCCTCGATCAAATCGCTTCAAACGCCCTTAACTTGCAACTGAACTGGTTCGTCTTTGTTCTGATTAGCCTCCACCAATGAATGAACGAGACCTGATTAATCTATTGATTAAAGCTTGCAGCACTGGTAATAACAGAAGGGGGGGGGGAACAAGCTTATTGAGGAGAGGGAACTCTTAACCCTTAGAGGGTTGGAATGACAAAACTTTCCATATTCTTTCCCATGATTTTAGTTGGTTGCCTTACATAAGATACATAATCTGCTTTCATCCAAAAAAACCATTTCCTAGGCAGCTCAGAGATCTGCCTATTCCATTTCTACCCATTTTCATTTTTTCCCCCCAAGTTGTCAACCAACAACTGCTGACAGTGCCAAATTTCCAACCTCGCCATGAAATTTTATGTGTTTATCAGACTTCTGCACAACTTGGAGAACGCATGTAATATCCTTCGACTGACTTTAATGAAGGCAGATGACATTGCGTCTCTAACTCCCTTCAGAGGTATCCCATCATTATTATTATTGTTATTGTTATTATTCCTTCACTGCCTTTTGCATAGTTTTCCTTCCCCAAACATTGGAAGGGCTGGTTTCTCTTTTTCAAACCTGGGCAAACTAATTACAGAGAGTTAATCACAAATTAATCAATCCCTGGCATGACCAGACCCTTAGGGACTTCTCCAGAAACGTTTTCTTCCTGGTCTACCTTGAACTGGTTCTCCAGTTTGTTAAGCCTTGAAAGATCTGGGCTCAACCCACTAGGAAGGTGAGTTGTTTTCTCCTGCATCATCATGCATCATCTGGCAGCATCTTCCTTTCACTCAACGCCTCTGAATTATGAGAACCAAGACAGAGATCCTGGTCTTATCACAGCGCCCCATTCAGTCAAGCCCAATCCATTTGTGTTCAACTGCTGGGCGCATCATCACCCAAGTTGGGCCCAGCACAACCACCAACATGGAGAGAGATGGTCCAGCCATGGGACAGGGCTGTCGCAGGGAAGAAGGGGCCAGCCTGTCCTTCCCTGCTCTGCCTGGTCACCAGAGGCTGGAGAGCCACCTCTCAGGGAGGCGTTAGCTGGGATTTCCTGCACAGGCAGGGGGCTGGACTTGCTGACCCTCAAGATCCTCTTCCAGCTCTACAATTCTGTGGTTTTATGAGCAGTTTTCTGGAGTTGTTGTTGTTAAGTGCCATCAAGTTGCCTTCTGACTTAGGGCAACCCTATGAATGAGCCATTTCCAAAATCTCCTGTCCTCAACAGCCCCGCTCAGCCCTTGCAAGCTCAAGCCTGTGGTTCCTTTAGGGAGTCAGTCCATCTCGTATTGGGTCTTCCTCTTTTCCTGCTGCCTTCCACCTTTCCCAGCATGACAGTCTTTTCCAGAGATTCCTACCATGTCTCATGATGGGTCCAAAGTAGGGCAGTCTCAGTTTTATCATCTTCACCTCCGGAGAGAGTTTGGGCGTGATTTGACCTAGGACCCACTTGTTTGTCTTTCTGGTAGTCCAGGGTATCCACAAAGCTCTCCTCCAGCACCGCATTTCATTTTCTGGAGGTCCCTTGCTTCAACTGTGCTTCTGCAGCACTTGGGCACCAGTGGCTTCCCGTTTGTGTACGGGCAGTGCTGTTTCAGCTTCCTGTTTCAGAGGCGCTGCCCTTCTGAAGACCCAGAGAGACGAGAACGGCATCCTTGTGTTTTGGAGTTTGAAAACCGGTTTCCATTCATGGAGATTGGATGCCAAGCGACTCGCGATTAGCCAAAACCATTTCGCCGCACCGGCCTTTTGTGCTGATGATTAAGCAGGCCGCTGCTCGCTCCCGCAAATTGGAAAACAATATGCAACTTGGACGGTGATTACTCACTACAATGTTGAAACAGTAGACCCAGCTCTCTCATTTCCATTCTCAGGCCAACATGAGTTTTCCAAACCAAAGCAAACAAGCAGTAAATAAACGGAAGTTCAGCTGGAAGCTTATTTTATTCCATTTCGTTTCTTGGCAGGCCTCAGTCACCGACGAGGGGCACCACGCCTTCCATTCCCACTGAGCTCCCAACTGGGAGCACGACAACCACCTGGAGTTTGATCTTCTTGCTGCGAAGTCCCAGACAGACTCCAAAGCCATGGGGTTGCTTTTAGGGCCACCCTCTTAAAAGGAGATGGAGCCACAAACAAGGCAGACCCAAGGAACTTCAAGAGGGACACATGGGCCCAAAGGAGACCATGCCAGGAGGCTGAATCTGATGCGCCTTCATCAGAGGAGGAGGAGGCTTACAGGTCCTGAGTCCATACCTTTTTTCCAGGGTGGGAAAGGACTGGAATTCAATAATGGGAGGTTAAAAAAAGGAGAAACCATAGGGGTCGGTGGAAGGTGCACAAGGTAGCCAAAATAAGGATCTGGAAGGCCCTCAAAGACTAGCAGCCTGTTGTCCTCTAATTGGTAGGTCTTCATATTGCTCATTGGGTTGGCTGCCAACTGCTAAGACGGCGACTCTTCTGGAAAGGATGGTACCGGACAGGGTGGGCACAACCAAGATTTCAGGGCAGGGGGCCAACAGCGCCCTCCGCCAGCCACCCGAAGGACTGCTGCCACCATCACTGCAAAAATGGGACACTGGGATGGAAAAGCACAAGATAGAGCTGGAGGCAGGATCCATCCCCATCAAACCCTTCACAGGTTTTCAAAGGGGGCCTATCTGGCCTGAATGGGGGCCACGTCACCCTGAAACAGTGAGGTGAGGCACTGCACACACCCCTTTCCCCCCCACCACACCATAAGCCACTGCTACTGATGCCCAAATTTCAACTGAAATCAGAGCGCCTTGAATAGCTTTTCGCCTGGCCCGAAAGCCAGGTCGTGCAGAGCGCTCACTCAGGGTAGCCCCGGGAACCAATATAACCCACCCACCCCACTGGCTTCTTTGTGAAGCACCTGTCCCCATGAAAGGAGGAGGCATCCCATTTCAGAAACGTGCCTTGAGAAAAGGAAGAGAGAGCCGGGTATTCAACCGGTAGAGTTCCCAGCCCCCTCACTCTTGGTCAATGATTTTGTTACACTGAAGACAAACCCATATGGTGCTAGAGGAGCAGATAACCGGGTAACTAAAACGCTGAGAGATAGAGGGGGTGGAAGAAAGCAGGCCAAATACAAACTCCATTTATTTGATTCCCTCGTGAGTCCCTGTTCCCATTATTTAACCAATGAATCCCAGTCTCGGTCTCGTGTCCCCCCCCCAGGCTGCCTCTTTTCCAGTCTTAATGCGCTACTTTCCAGAGAAAAATCCTTTTGAGGGTAAAAGCGTACTAAAACACAAACAAACAAACAGCAACCACAATTTCTTAACCATCATCCCCGTGGACAAGCAGCGCTGGAGGCAAAGGGGATAAACAATATTTCTCTTCCATAAATGCAAACGTAGCTCGTTATGTATTTATTTATTTTAATACGGGTGACTCATAAGGCACTTCTGTTCTAATGTAAAACCCAGGCCCATTAAAGATGCCACAGCGGCCAACGGTTCAGGGATAAGAGGCAACAGGAACCGGGAAATTTGCTTCACCATCAAACACATGGGAGAATCCTAGGATTATAGCATTATGGGAAGGACCCCAACCGAAAACCCAGTCAGGCTCTGTGTGTCCCTGAGCCGATCACAGCTCTCTTTGGTGGCTCGGTGGACCCATCTTTCATGTCCACTCCAAAGGAGAGCCTCCTAATGGAGCCAGCGGGGCTCAGCCTCAATCGGTATCCCCCCAAAACAGGCCCAACAAGACACGGCGGGGTTGCCCACTGTTCCTTAAGAAGGGTTCCAGCAAAGCTCATGGGCCCCAGCTGCCTCCTGTGCATTTCCCAACTTCATTGGAGTTTGGTTGCTAAGCAGGGTGAGGCCTCGTCAGTTCTTGGATGGGGGACCCCCAGGGAACACCAAGGATCTGCAGGGAGAGCTAAGGAAGGAGGCTGCTGGAAACCCCACAGGGCCATGGTGGCTGGTCAAAGTTGGCCATACCTACCTAGCTGCATGGACCAA
Organism: Intellagama lesueurii; assembly: GCA_037013535.1. NCBI lineage: Eukaryota > Metazoa > Chordata > Lepidosauria > Squamata > Agamidae > Intellagama > Intellagama lesueurii. The sequence goes on along the minus strand of JBAJHW010000012.1, from coordinate 22,364,637 downwards.
GTGTCTAACGCTGTACAAGATGTTAGGGAAGCCATCACAGAATCATAGAATATTGGTCTTGGAAGGGGCCTTTAAGGCTGTTCAACCCCCTGCTCAAGGCAGGAATCCAACTCAAAGCAGATCTGACAGGTGGTGGTCTAAATTTCTTTTGAACACCTCCAGCATTGGAGTGCTCACCACCTCCTGAGGTCATGAGTTCCACTGTTGTACCGCTCTAACAGTTAAGAAGTTTTTTCTGATATATTCAGCCGAAATCTGTCTTCCTGTAACTTGAGCCCATTGTTGTGTGTCCTGTACTCTGGGATGATCAGGAACAGATCCTGCCCCTCCTCTAGATGATTATCTTACAAGTATTAAAGAAGTGTCATCCTCTCTCCCCTCAGTCTTCTTCTCTCAAGGCTAAACATGCCCAGTTCTTTCAGTCTTTCCTCCTAGGTCTTCGTTTCCAGTCCCCTGATCCTTCTTGTTGCCCTCCTCTGAACTTGCTCCAGTTTGTTGGCAAGTGCGGTGTCCAGAACTGGACACAGTACTCAAGATGAGACCTAACCAGTGCCAAATAGAGGGGGATAAGTACCTCACAGGATTTGGAGACTATACTTCTGTTAATGCATTTGCCTTTTCTGCAACCACATAGCACTGTTGGCTCATATTCAGTTTCTGGTCTACAACAATTCCAAGATCCTTCTCGCATGTAGCATTACTGAGCCAAGTATCCCCCACCTTATAACTGTCCATTTGGGTTGTTTTTGCTAGGTGTAGAACTTTCCACTTATTCTTGTTAACTTTCATTCTGTTGCTTTCATCTTGACTAACTTAGCACAATTAACTTTGATATTCTGAGGGCAACTCCAACCAGACGTCTCGTCAATGTTGACAAGTATTCCAAACTCATGTATATAGCAGGCAGTTTTATTATCTTCCCATTTTCCTAATCAAAAGCAGTCAATCTAACCGGCACAACAGAAGGCAGCGTCTCCCTCTTCATCTTCCCCCAGATCTGGCTAGAAAAGGGGATGAGCAGCATGCTAGCCCTTCATCTCTGCCCAGGAGTCTTGCACTCGGATCCCTGGTGTCACAAGAGAACAGCGACGCCAGTCCATGTATGGAGGAGAATTGCTCCAGCTCGGAGCTTGTAAGCCTTACTTCTCAGAACTACGACTCCCAGAAGGCCACCATGCTACATGCATGGTGGAGAATTCTGGGAGTTGTAGTCCAAGAAAGCAACTTCCCCAACATTCCATTTTGGGTGAGGCAAATGCATTTCATTTCCATGAGGAACCCGAATCATACTTCCCAATGCCCATTCGATAGCTCCAAGCTGTTGTCTTCCAGAAACACTGGATTACAACTCCCACCATCCCCTGCTGGCAGAAAAGGTTGGGTTTTAGCCCCACACATCTGGAGGGCACTGGGTGGTTCTTGTGATGTGCTGTCAAGTCGGAATCAACGTATAGTGACCCTAATGGGACTTTCAAGGTAGCTAAGATCTTTTTCCCAGGGCCACCCCAGCCGGGGATTCAAACCCAGCTCTACTGAGTTCTAATCCAACTCTCTACCTACTACAACTCCCCTCCTTGTTCCTTCTGCTTGCCAGGAGGGCTCACAATGACAGTCAATGAGTGAGAGAGGGAACAGAGGTGGCCCAGGGCAAAGCTGAGGATGATGTGTCCCCCCCCACACACACACACACTTTAACTCATTTTCAAGGAGCCTGGATGTCAGACTGAATCGGCATTACAGAAATCCCCATTATTATGAAGGAAAGGGGGGGGGGAGGAAATCCACTCCCTTGGTTACTTCCAGCTCTTCTTTCAATTAGTCCCCGAACTGGGAGAAAGGTCTCTCTTTCCAGGTCACGTGGCAGATTAAATCCCTGCAGCTACTGCATCACCCCAAAGATTAGGGTTAAACCCAATTAAAGGGTAGAAGAAGGCAGGCCCAGAAGATGGAGGCAAGCTGAAGATTTTCAACAAAGTTAGCAATTAATGGCAAAGCAGTTTGACCCTTCACTGCCCAACAGGCAGACCACTGTGTGGTTTTTTTCTTTTCCTTTTTGTGCATTTCCCCTAATCCACCGCCTGCCTGCCTCCCTCACTAATTTATCATCTTCATTAGAATGCTAAGTTCCTTGGCAGCTTCACACCTTTTCAGCTCTGTGTGGGAAGACAGCGTGGGAGACTAGAGACGGCACAACCTCTCTCTCCTTCCAAACCGATGACTCCCGTGTTTCCCTTGCCTCGTCTCAAGGTGCTGCAGACCCATGCACCTACGGAGGAGGTTGCCCGAGGCCACGCGAAACCACATTTTGGATGACAATGCCCCCCAAAGCCCCTACTGGCATGGCCTTCACTGGTCGGGTGCCCGGCCACAGCAGTAGCCCTCTCCACTGGGGATTCTTGGCATCGTAGTCCAAAAGGCACCGTTTCCAAGCTTTGGGACCGAGAAGGAACCAAATTCTGCCACCACACAGCTAAGTGAGAGGAAGCTGGTGAAATCGAATGAGGTTTTCTACCCTTGCCACGCAAGAAAGCCATAATGAACCAGAACATAGCCACACCATCATCTGGAGTAGACCAGATGATTCCATGCTGCAGGGTCTACTCAGGGGTAGAACCAAGAATGGTGAACTAGCTTCCTAGGGGAAAATCTGCCTTATGCCACTCCTTTTAGGAAGTGCTTTTTTTGGGGGGGGGGGGGGGTAAAGGATGTCTTGTGTGTTTAAAATCTGGAATGAGAGTTATTCTTGTTTTGTTTTATTCTGTGTGATCCTAGCTCAGAGAATATTGACCTTCTGGGCTGCTGGATGATCTCTGTCCTTGTGATGAAACATTGAGATATCTCCCCATACCCCAAAAATAGACCCTAGTTATAATTGAGAAATGGAGATTTCTGGACCCTTTGCTCCAGGTTGGATTAAGAGAAAGGCAGCTTGTTGCTTGAGGGGTGAAGAGGACCATGCTAGGGGAAAAAAAATCAAGGTGAATTATGAAAGGGAAGAGCAGCCCCTTTGGTTATAAAGATCCATCACAAGGGTCGAAGTGCAAAATCGAATCAAATTGCTTAGCAGCCACAGGTCCTCCAGCAGCCCATTCGTCACCACTAAGGAGAAAATGGTGCTGATTACAGGCTATTGATCATGGGAACGGCTCATGCCCAAGATGTATTACCTGTTGCTCTTCCACTGAAGCGGCCGTCATTGGAACTGTCGTGGTTGACGAGTCTGTCTAGACTGCAAGACGGCACCTGGCTGAACTCTCCCTAAGAGCCAGCACTCTCAGGGGCCAAAAAACTCATTAGGCAGAGCTAAGACTGACTCCGCTACTCAGGAAGTAGCTTTCCCTTCTGGACAACCATAGGAAAGAATGTAAATCTCCATTCCTCTCAGTCTTGTGCAGTACATGGGAAGTGTCAGATAATTCTTCTTGCTGGTGCAATTCCTTTTTCTTTTTTTCAAATTCTTCCCGAGAAGAATTTGCATGCTTGTGACACCATTTTATTTTTTTTACAATAATTCCTCTGTTGTGGAAAACTATGACAACTGCAGCCTTGTTGCACAGACCTTTACAAAGCAGAAGCACCGGATGGGTTGTTTCAGTCTCTCTCTCTCTCTCTCTCTCTCTTTTTGGACCAATCAGTCAGTTCTTCTACAATAGCTGTGTGCGTGTGTGCGTGCACACATCGCTTCACCAAGGCAAAAGATGCTAGTTCTGCACAGAGACATTTTGGGCTAAATGCAGAAAACGCAACCTGTCGAGATGACCCATTTTCATGGAGAAATTAAGAGTTTGACAAGATTCCTTCGTGTCCTTAAGTGTCAGGCACCAGTTTTGCAACATGGTTGATGGGGAGAGTCCCAGCAGAGTTGACCATTTGACCAAGAGGCCATTTGGCAAGAGGCCAGTTCTGAAGACCCCAGCAGTGCCAGATCTACTCTGGACCAGGTGGCATCATGGGAAGTCCTGAACAGGGGCAGTTGACCAATTCTGGAAGCTAAGTAGAGTCAGGCCTGGTTAGTTCTTAGATGGGAGATTTCTAAGGGGTGCCCGAGATATTCTGGCAGACCTAGAAACACCACTGCTGCCAGTCTGAGTTGGCGGCATGGGGCTAAGAGGACCACAACCAGCCTCCTACATTCTACAGCGGAGAGGACGACAGTCTCGTTTTGTCCAGTGTTAAGCTTTCACACAAGTTGTCACTTTTCGCAAAACATCCTCCAAAAATCATGCTATTGGACCTATGGAGAGACCGCTTTTCCTTCCTTAATCTGCCAAGCCTTCCTTTTAAGTTACCCAAGCCACTATGCAAGGCATGTTGCAGTTAACTCCTAAATAGGCCCATAGTGTCCTTGAGAGAAAGGATCCTGGTAGCTTTTGAATTCAGATCGCAAAAACTTTGTCATATGGAACTTATAGGGTGCAGTTCCCCATTCAGCCAGCCTGTACCGCTCTACCACCGTTGCCGCTGCCAGCTCAGATTTTCAGAGCCTCTCTTAAAGGCAAGAACCTTGAAATGGAGGACAATTCATTCAAAATTAATAGGCCTAGATCTTATTTTGCAAGCCAAATGCTGGAAAGACAGTACCTCATCGTTCCCACTGCAACAGCTAAGAGATAAGAGCAAACAGCTCTTTTTGAAATCCATGATTCGAAACCCAGAGACGGGTGTCTTTGTTGGATGGAGCTTTATTGCTGGGGGACTGGCCAGGTGCTGAGCCAGGCTACACATTACACTTGCCTCCACCTGGTGGGGCATCCAATTAATCCACTCTTCTTTGTGTAAAGGCACGTAACTCCATGAGCCCATGATGGGTGTGAATCTAGCAAAGACCCACAAAGGCATGCAGTGGTCCCAAGCTCCCAGTGCTCGGCGGAGAAAGGAAGAAGAGATGGTGGCAACCCCCAAATCCATGCAAAATCTCCCATTAAGGCCTATAAAATAAACAGCCGCGCACAGACTGGTCTATGGCTTCTTGCCATGCCCCACCATTATGGAAGCCTCGTCAGGAGCAGGCAGGTGAAAAAAGGCTCTCGCCATGCAGACAGAAACACTCTCGTGTCCCAGATTTGAGGGGGTTGAGGCCGGAGAAAGCGGAGCTGCCCCCTATTTGTCTGCCAATGTTTCTTGTTTTCTTCTGTCTCCTACTGCAAACTGGATGTCGCCAGGGTTCTTTCGGCTCTGGATGTGCCCGCTCTCGTAAACCACCACCTGGAGTCCTTATTGTTGTGCTCAGTAAAAGCCTACCCTATCCCAAAACACAGAAGAAATGAAGTTCCTTCTTGCCTATTTTTTTCTCTCTCTCTCTCAACATGGACTGCCGATAATTTCTGGGAAGAAAGAAGATTCCCCATCGACTGATATTCTAACAGGTGTTCTCTAAACTGAACGGATGAATGAATCTTGGACTGGGTCTACAAGCAGACTTGCTGGGAAGTATGCCTAATCCTCAGGAGGTGCTCAGCTTCCCTTGGCTCCTTGCTTTCCCCTCCCGGTCCACCCTGGGAGACGTTTCTTCATCCAGGCGCCTCCCCAGGCCTTCCTGAGCCAGCAAATCCCAGCCTCCTCCTCAGGCCAGTTCAATCTTTGCTTCCAAACATCTCCAGAGCTTTTCCGCTTCTGGAACGAAAGCACCTGCAGAAGGTGGTTCGCCATCTTCAGGGTGACCCCACCCCACCCCAGATGGCAAACCCTGTAATGCCACAGCTATGTTGGGCTACAGGGTGATGGGTGCTGGAGTCCAGCATAGGTCAAGGGTGCCACTGTGGAGAAGGCTGCGGCAGAGGATTTATGTCCAGTGAATATATTTCTGTGCCTTTTTAAAAATAACAGTATGGCTGATGTTTCTAGGAGCAGCTTGCAAAAATAATAATAATAATGTTCTTTTTACGGCCCACTTCTCTCTCCCGAGCCCCTTCCATTGCACCCAACGTCTCCAACCCACGACAGAGCTCTGGGCAAAGAGATATTCCTCGGAGAGCGATGCGATAAGCTGCCGTGGCAATATGTACATTCATTATCTCAATAGCCCTAACTGAATTATGCTAAACGGGCAGTTAACGTGCATCCCATGGAGTATCCCGACGGCACGGAGGGAATAAGGAATGCAAATGCAGGAGGTTTCGAGGGCTTTCCGCAGACGGTCCCTTCCTCTCCTAGGCCTGCGTTTTGTTGGAAAGCAATGTGATGCTCCCTAAAGGAGCCGGTCCAGATGGCAACCACAGAGTGGCCTCTAGGAAGACGGTACAACAGAAGCAAAAAAACAAAACAACCCAGATCACCTTAAATGCTGCTGACATTCCCTCTCTCCCTGCGCTTGGAATCGGTCCGCCACTGCGACCATCACCATGGACAGCTCCAACGTGGGATGAAGAATGGGCTGGCCAAAGCCACTTTTTTTCTCAATAGACACGGCCCAGATGGGTTGCAATACAACCTCCATCATCCCCATGCAGCACAGACAACGGGGCACGAGGAGAGCTGTGGCCCCAGACCTCTGAGGCGAGGCAGGCCAATTGACCCCTGCTGGCTGGCAATGCTGGGAGCTGCAGTTTGGCCCCTCTAAGGGCCGTGAGATGGGAGAAGGCGGGTGGTGAGCATCCTCTCTCCTCTGAGGTCCTTTACAAATTTTATGAAGACATTTTCAATAGAGAAGGATCTCCTGCCATCTCTTTTCTGTCGTCCTGGACCTTGAGATGATCTGGTGAAGCAGACGGGTGGTAGATTTCGGATGGACAACCAGCAGGCGTTCTCCAGCAAACAGCGGAACAACAGGTGGCACTGGCTCCCACAAGACACCGTGATGGACACGTGTTGGGGAAAAGCGTTTGGACTGAAAATCTCAGTGTGGCTGCTGGCCGGCCAGTAAGGATGCCGGGGGGGGGGGGGGTGTCCAGGGAACACATCCATGCAACAGCTACTAGCTTTGCTTTAAAATGGGACTGGGCAAATACAAGAAGAAAGAGGCAATTGTTAAGATGGCATGGTAGAACCTCCATGGTCAAGGGTACGCTAGCATCTTTTACTCGCAATACTTAAAAAGGAATTACCAAGAGACAGCAGGTAGATCACAACAGAGGCCACGCTTCCTTGTCCCCTGTTTAAACAGGTCTCCTCAAAACCAGGCATGTGCCAAACCCTGACACCCCACAGCCATCCTGTCCCAAAACAGTGCACTCAGAGTTTTTCAACTGCTGCAAAAGAGCGTTACACCTCAAGGCGGCAAAACCTCGGCAGCTGCAGTGGCTTAGAAACACTGCAGCAGAAAACAGTGCAGAATCTGTCCACTCAGCAGCCCGGAGAAAAGCTTAGCTTCTAGCAAACTCTGCCCTGGTGGGAGCACATCCCATCCTTTTAACGCTAACAGGAAAGACACCGCCAGCTTCCAGCCAGTCCAAAAGCACAGCAGCTGCCAAAATCCTCTGACCCATGTCTTTCTCGTGCAAGAGCATGGAGGAGCTGATGTGTTCTGGCTAAGAGAATATCTTACTGGCTATGCGGGTTCACCCCACCCCCACCCCGTCTCCTATTTCAGGACACTAACTCACATGAACCTCAGTGATGAGCCAAATACAAATATTAAAACAGCGACATCTCTTGGGAAGATTTGTTTAGAAGCCACGTAGCACATGTTGCTGGCAAGGTAATCATAGGAACCTGACACGCAGGGGCTGGACTGCAGTACTGCAGCCGAAACTCTGCTCACAACCTGGGTTCAGTCCCAGGTAGCTGGCTCAAGGTTCACTCAACCTTCCACCGGGTGCAGGGGACAATGTGTTTGCCTGCATAATTCATCTGTAAACCACCCAGAGAGTGCTTTAAACGCTATGGGGAGGTTTATAAGCAGCATGCTTTGCTTATGCTTTTGATGGGGCCAGCTGTAGGCAAAAGGCCCAAACTCCACCATAAATGCAATGGGAAATTAATGTGGTCCACAGCAGATTGTGTGATGCTCTTACCCTATGCAGTACTGCAAGGTCGAAGACCCCATCAGATGACTCGTACGCCTTTTGGCATCAAACCGAGACATGGCTGAAGCTGGGAGGAAGTTCCTGCTCTTTCTTTAGATTATATTTAAGGCTTATTTCCATCTCTTCAAAGCTACAAATCCCCAGGTGCATGTGTGTTTTCCTTAAAGCCTCCCTAAAGGGACGTTCTCCTTAAGATGATCCCAACTTTGTAACCAAGGACGAGCTCAGAGAAGCAGAGAAACGGAAACTTGATTTTTATCATCCCCGGAACAGATACCAGGGGAACTCAGGTCCAAGGAGAGAAATCTGCAGAAAACTGCAGCGGTTAGGGGAGAAAGAGGGTAAAAGAGAGAGAAAAGATCAGCCAAGGGTTGATCTTAAGCCCCTGCAAAGTCCTTATGAGGACAGGGATGCAGGTAACCTCGTCTAAATCTATCACGTCTCCCTTTCATGTACGGTAAATCTCGGAGTCGTTCATGGAGGAGAGGGCCACGTGGTCGGATTCTGCGTGGCCTGGTTTTAAACCTCCAGAATCATAAGTGGTAGAAACAAGAGGTACAAAATAGACAGCTGGCACTGTTTTTTCTCCCTAAATGCGGGGTGGAATCCACTGCAGGAGAACCGTCGCTCGCTCGCCGACTTTTCCTCAAACTGCCTCCACCAAACCCCACCTCAAGCCTCAAGCCGAACCAAGACTGTGAAACGCTGAATTATCTCTAAATGAACGAGCAAGCGCCCTATTCTGAGATACGGGTGAACTGAAGATGATTCCTGTGCTATAATTTTGGGATGAGAACAAAGGGGGGGGGGGGAGGCAAACAAGCCGAAGCATTCAGTACAATTACATAACACTTTTCATCTGGGGATGTGAAAAGGCGCCGGCAGAGATGACTTAATTAATGATGCCTTATGAGGTCCTGGGGTGGGGGTCGGGGACCGGGGGGCGGGGTAGAGCCATCATCCTGTTTGCCAGCCCAGGAACGGAAAGAGGAGTCCGGGAGAAAAGGGAATCATAGGAAGCCAAGCCCATCACGGGTCGTTCTGACTGTTTCGTGCTCACGAAAAGACAAAAAGGCTGGCTGGTCTTTTCTTACCCACGTCATCCCCCAAGTCCCTGGGTGTTGTGCTTGTCATCAGCCGCCTTCCTCTTTTGCAGCTATTATTATGACTGGATCTTAAAACAGCTGTTTTCCTGGATTCCAGGTTTGGGGCAAAATGAACTGAAACTCCTATCGGGGTGGCTGGGGACCCGGCCACCTCCAGAGAACAAGGATGGTCCAAAAGAGAATGTTGTTCTGGGTGTCCCAGGCTCCTATTCTCCCTGGCTCCGGCTCCCCGCCATCCATTCTGGACCATTTCCCTTCCCTGCATGGTTACAAAAATCGCTTTACAAGAGGGAGGAGGAAATGATCAGAGTTATGCTCATGACAGTGGCCCTATGCATCCAGGGCTGCAAAGAAGGAAAACAGAATAATCGTGAGATGCAAACCTCTGTGTGACCAGCGAGCGATGAAGCTCTTTCCAAGTCTTGTGTGCGTGTAGGTGAGTAAACCCAAGAACCATTTGGATCACTTTTCTTTCTTCTGCCCTGCTATACTCTCAGAGTCGACCCTCAGGCTTATCCGTTCTGTATAAAGAAACAATTCATGCAGAATCCCGGATTGCTCATAGGACACCGAGTTTTCGATTTGGCAACTCAAGTTCCTAGACCTCATGGCTATGACGACTTGTCAGCCTGTCTGTCAGCCTGTCTTGTCAGCCTGTCTGTCAGACAGTCTGTCAGCCTGTCTATCAGACTGTAAAGCTACTGGGAGGAACATTCCCAGTAGCTTTACAGATGCTTTCCCACCCACCCAATCAGTACAACAAGAAGAAGACATTATGCAAATTAACATCGCAGGCAAAGTTTGCATAATTGCAGCAGTGTTCCCTCCCCTTTGGAAAAAATCTGGGTTGCCTGGATGGAGAATTCACCTACCATTGCATGTAGTATATCAAACAAAGATAATATGTGCCCTTGCTAGGCTCCGATAGTTACTCATGAGTAAGTTCCATCGAGACCAATTCAGACACTCTGGCATTGCAAGAGCAACCCCCCCAGAAGGAGGCAATGGAAAACCACATCTGAGTATTTGCCACTTTAGAAAACGCTGAAAAAAGGAGGTCACCATAAGTCAGAATTGACTTGCCGGCACACAATTATTATTATTATTTCAAAAGTGAACATGGGTTGTTTTGGGCTGTTATTTCCAAACAACTTCCTGGTCAACCCAACAGTACCCGAACAGTTAATAAACAAACAAACAAATAGCTTAAACCGAAAACAGCTGCCTGGGAGGAATTGATTTCGGTTGCGGTGGCGTTTCCCCCCACCGCTCCACGGCAATCCATAACGTCCCCCGGACGCCACTTCACCCAGTCGCTTCGCTTCTCATTAATTGCTAGCCTTTGGGGAATCGGGACATTGATACACACAAACACAGAGAGAACAATACTCGTGCCGCGGTGCTCCATCATTGCAGGGAAAATTAGGGTCGCTCCCCGAGGACGTGGCTGGGGAACACGCAAGGCCTCCAGCTTTCACCAGACTACAAACCCCATGAAGCCCCTGACAGCGTGGGAGGTGATGGGAGCCCAACTGAGCCGTCTTCCTTTTTTGAATGGCAGGCCCCAGAAGAACCCATCCTGGCTGGGGAGGGGGATTCTGGGACTTGTAATTCAGAAAAGTAACTTTTCTAAACCCTGTATGTGAGCTGCAGCCCAACACCATATAGAGGCCCACATCTTCCCCTAAGAATAGTAACTCATTGGCGTTACGTCTTACAGCGTTTGAGAAGAAGCTACTTCTCATTACTTGTTATGATGCTGTTATAATCGATTAATTCCTTTTTGGGCTGCTGGCTGCTTGTTACGTCTCTCCTGCAAGAAACCCGAACCTTACAATAGGAGAACAGCAGAGAACGGGGCGGGGGGGGGGGGGGGGGACCTGGCCCAAATGCCTTTTAAATATGCCTTGAAAGACACATAAATGTTATTTCACTACACCGGGGTAAAAGTAACTTTCCTTTTACTCAATGCAATAATTTTATAAATGTGCTTTCATAAGACTTTGGCGATTCAACCACAATAACTAGTTTCAGGTAACAACATTATTTCTGACTTTAGTAGGGGTTGCAGGCCGATTACCCTGCCAGCAACTTGTGCTACGTGGCTTCCAAACAAATCCTCCCAAGAGCACTTCTTACCTATAGGACCATGGGCTATTTCCTTTTCTTTTTACATGCAAACATTATATACAGGTATATCTGCACAGAAAATAAATAAAAAACAGAGACGGCCATCCGCATGGGTTTCATTCCACAGACAACAATATAAAATAAGTTTTCAGATGTGATTTTAAGTGCCTAAGCACAATGAGATTGTAATTTTTAATGACACGTTGAAAAGAGCAAGGTGATAAAGGACGCCAGTAAACCAATTTGCATTTAGAAGGGGGAAAGGGGGGGGGGGGAATAGAAGAGGCAATGAACACAGCGAAGCCTGCGAATGCCGAAGTTCGGTTCCAGAATTTTCCAATTTCTCAGCAAGAGTTGAAATGGCGAACTGCGAGCCAAGCAGTGGAGTTTAGGAGAATCACAGCACTTTTATTTAGGTTTAAGAGAACAAGGAGCTGCGGGAGTCTTCCCCCCCCCCCAACCTGGGAGCAGAGTTCGAATGCAAAGGACTTCTCAGGTGTGGGGGGGGCACAGATCAGCAGGACGGCAAGGTGAAAGGGACGGGGCTCAGAGCTTCAAATGCCAGTAATTTGTGAAAGGTATTTTAACGTTTTAGAAATAGGAGAAAAACAAAGAAAAGTTTGGATGCTTCTCCGTGTACAGCATTTGAGGGTCTGACTGGGTTTGATTGGAACTCCTCTTATACCAAACTAGAAGCCGGCACATGGGCAGCCCTGCCTGGATCAACACCACCATGATATCAAACCCAAACCTTTTGTGGGCAGCTGCTTGCCTCACACAGGAAAGCCAGACTCTTCCCTCCTTTGGGGTATTCCCAAAACAGGAGCATCCTGTTCTGATTTCAAGCAGGGAGGGGGATGGGGAAGAGGCGTGGCTTGGCTTACTTGCTCGAGCTGTGCACAGCTGGGAATCCTCACTCCACACAACACTGGCTTGGCTTTTTCCCTGCATGAATCCGCACAGCCTTGCCGAGACCGGCCCTCGCCTCCCCCCACCGCCACATTTCCGGCTCTTCTCCCTCCCTTCCGCAAGAACTGGTCCTTTCCAAAAGGCAGGCCTAGTAATTCCCGGGCACTTTCATCTCTCACCTGTAATAAGTGCTAAAGAGCTTACCGAGCAGCACCGGGCTAATTAACATCAAATCAGCTCTAATTGGAAGCGATTCAGCAGTCTTAGCGCGGGTAGTAAAACTCTCCCCGGGTTTCATGCACAAGGAAGGTTAATGCTGACATCACGGCATGAAATACGCCACGATCGGCGATCCGAGGGCCGACGGGGGTGGAGGAGGTTATATTTGGTAGTCACAGATGGCAGGGGAGTGGCCCAAAGGCACCGCTTGGCACGGCCGTCTCTGTGATCTCACGTAGGTGTGTTATTCATGGAATCATGAAAACGTAGAGCTGGAGAGAATGCTGAAGGTCATGGAGCCCAACAGGGACAGGACAGGAGAGCCACAGCCAAAGCAGGCCTGAGGGAGGGCCCTCCGAGCTCAGCTTCAAAACCTCTGCCTTCCGCGGTCGTCCGCGGCCCAGTCAAACCACTCTTGCTGTCGAGCCTTTCTTCCGAACGGTTAGCCAACATCTCTTCTCCCGTAATTTCAGTCCATGAATTCAGGTCCTGTTCTGGAAGATCAATGCGAAGTGGAGCACTCCATAATTGTCCGGATCCTCTCTTTTTTTGCCTATTTTTGAAAATAGGGACGACGGACGTCCACCGCCGGTTCTCCAGGGCCTCACCTGTTCGCCGAGAATTCTCAACGGGGACAGGCCGAGATTCTAAAATTATGCCGTCAAGACTTTTAGTATCTCTTTGCGTGCCGCTCATCTGGCCCCAAAGGCTGAAAGCTGTGTCTCAGCACAACCTGAACGCTACCCTCCTTGTCTTGGGCAGCTGCTCCCTCCACTGTCTCTTTGGCTCCGTTTTGATTTGGAAGCAGGTCTGGACCCCTCTGTGGGCAAGGAGGCCCTTGGAGAGAGGTGGGGTTCAAACTGATTTCTTTTCCCCAGACTACCACTCCCAGAAAACTCAGCCGGCACCCGCTGGCCGGTTCTGAGAGTTGTAGTCTGAAAACAGGACTTTGCCAAGACAGGACACCCTTTCCAGCCTCCTGTCTGGCCTCTGAAGGTGGAGGCCTTCAAAGCAACGCCCTCCTGCACTCTCTTTAAGGACACGGAGGCACTTGTGAGATCAAACGTCCTTTTGGGAATCAGTCGACGCAGCAGGCTGCTTTCTCAAAAGTATGTTTGCAGCAGGTTGTGAATAGAGGGCATTTGCTCAGGTGGTTAGGTGCTGTCAAGTTGCTTCTGACTCATGGAGACCCTATGAATGAGAGGTCTCCAAACTGTCCTGCCCTCAATTGCCCTGCTCAGCTCTTGGAAACGTAAGCCTGTGGCTTCCTTTAGGGAGTCAGTCCATCTCGTCTTTGGTCTTCCTCTTCTCCTGCTGCCTTCCACCTTTTCCAGCATGACAGTCTTTTCCAGAGATCCCTGCCATGTCTCATGACGTGCCCAAGGCAGGACAGCCTCAGTTTCAACATTTTTGCCTCCAGCGAAAGTTCAAGTTGGATTTGACCTAGCATCCACTCGTTTTGTCTTTCTGGCAGTCCGACGTATCTGCGAAGCTGTCCTCCAGCACGGCATGGGCAAGACAGCTGGGGGGCATGTGTGTTGTTGTCTTCCAACAAGAACTTCCCACCGTTTTCCCAAGCCTGCTCCTTTCCATGCGTTACATATTTGGTGCAATCAACCTCCATCGCCTACAGTCCCTTTCCTGCCCCCAAGCAGCTCTGAATACACATCCAGCAACACCCTGATCATTTGGACTTTTCCTAATTACAGTGCTTGCTTCTCCCTTGGCGTGGCTCAGCCGAGCAGTTGGAAGGCGAGGAGCCCACGCAGCTGGCCCATCAGGCTTGCAAAATACAGATCCCCGACTCGCTGCCCTCCGCCCCCACGCTGCCTTTTAACACAGCTGCAAACGCCACAAAGCCATTGCCCTCAATATTTATTCACAATCACTGAAGCTGCTGAACTCAGCCTTCTCAAAATAGGACCCTCGGTTGGAACGCCTTCCGCTGCCGACGCCAGGAGAGACGATGCGCATCCCAGAATTTGTGAACCACAATCCGGCAGGGAGCGCAGAGCCAAAATCACTCTGAAAAAGAACATTCACTTCCCTCCACCCATTGGCGGGAGAGAATATTCTGGGATAGGCTCCTGACAGCCCATCTTCACAGCTGCAGGAATTTCAGGATGCCAGGTTGGCACTGCCCTCTGGGCAAGCCTGTAAGCATAGAATCCTAGAATCGTGGCATTGGAAGGAACCTAGAAGGCCATCGAGTCCAACCCGCCCTGCTCAAGGCAGGAATCCAAATCAAAGCAGATCTGACCGAGGGTGGTCCCATTGACCCTTGAAGGTCTCCAGCGTTGGAGTGCTCACCACCTCCCCCATGAGGTCATGGTTTCCACTGTTGCACTGCTCTAACAGTTAAGAAGTTTTTTTCCTGATATATTCAGCTGAAATTTGGCTTCCTGTTGCTTGAGCCCATTATTATGTGTCCTGCACTCTGAGATGACTGAGAACAGATCCTGCACCTCCTTTGTAAGACTACCTTTTGAGAACTTGAAAAGTCCTGTCCTATCTCCCTTCTATCTAATTTCCCCATAGCTAAACATGCCCAGCTCTTTCAGCCTTTCCTCATAAGGCTTGGTTTCCAGCCCCCTGATCATCCTTGTTGCCTTCCTCTGAACCTGCTCCAATTTGACAGCATCCTTCTTAAAGTGCAGCATCCAGAACTGGACACAGAACTCTAGATGAGGCCTAACCAGTGCCCAATAGAGGGGAGCTAGCACCATGCAAGATTTGGAGACCACATTTCTATTAATTCTAAAATAGCATTTGCCTTTTTTTGTAGCCACGTCACACTGTGGGCTCACATTCAGCTTGTGGTCTATGACAATTCCAAGATCCTTCTCGCTCCTATGCATCAGCTATGGGTAAAACGAGCCATTCTCAGGTATTCTTCCACCCATTGCCCCACCTAGAATTCTCTCTTTCCTCGCCCCCGCTTTCTCTACTACACAAGTGAGAAACTTCAGGCCCCGGGGTCTCTATCCAGGGTCTCAGCCTTGCCCTCGGTCCAACCTGCTGCTCATTCTTAAATCCCCTGACACAAAGACACGACACTAACTTTTGTGAAGTCTTGCCATCTGAGCAAAAACGGTGCTCACAAATATGGCAATGCTTCTCAAGAACAACATAGAACTTCTCACCATCTCCAAGGTGAGGAGAAAATATTTTTGCATGCCTCAAACTCACAAGGGAGGGTTTAGATTCCAAGCCCTGAGCGGTGGCTTCCTCTCAGATTTCAGAGCCCTCTTCAGGCCCGGAAAGAAAATGCAAATCACCAACATCGGCCTTAATGAACAAACGGGGGGGGGGGGGGCAAGCTGGTCAAGGCTGGCATAAAGGCTAGGAAATAAATAGGGTGCAGGCACTTTCTCACAGAGCAAAGGGCAGGCTCTTTTTTCTGGGTGACCGGAGACATCTCGCCACACAGCCGCTGATCCAAAGTAACTTTCCCCCCCCCCAAACTCCGTTTTTCAGACAGTGGCTATGGTTCTGTTTTGCTTTTCCTAAACAACCCACACTAAACAGTGCTTGGAAAGCAATTAGTCACAGTTCCAGTTCCAGCATTTAGTCCCTTATTCTAGAGCTGCAGTTTTAACAGTAATGTGTGACTTTCGACATTTTAATTCAATGCATTTTTTTTAAGGGAAGCAATTAACTTAAAGGTGCATTTTTGCATTACTGTGCCTCCAGAATTTATTCAGATATAGTGGTTGTTCTTAAATCAGGAAAACTGCGGAGAGAAAACTGCTCAAAACTCGTAGACGCACACTCCCAAGTGGCAGGGCTCATCTGTTCCTGAAGACCCCGGGTTCAGGTCCTGCAGAACTTACTAAGTGACCTTGGCCAGGCCCTTTCCCTTCAGCCTAGCCTGCCTTGCAGGGTCGTGTTTAGGAAAAAGTGAGAGGGTGGGGAGCCATGAACATTGTCTTCCGTTTGGGGAGGGAAAGGGGGAACATCACTGCAAGTAATTAATTCATTGTAGTAAATAAACAACCAACCAAATTGCAATTAAGAAACCAATTAACTTGTTAAATTGACTTTTAAAAGCCCCTCTTTGAGTGGAAATGTCATCAAATTAGATTGTGTAGCTTATTAAAGATTAACGGAACATGTGAACCCTTTTTACGTTTCTCATCTCTGTTTACCTCCTTATAAGGAGGCCTAGGAAAGGATGTCAACTCCGATCTAGAATTAAAAACAAAACCCAGTGCATCACATAGGCTTGGCCTCCTGGAATTAGGTCAATTGCGAAGGTTGCCACACGTGGCCACATCATGCCGCCTCGCACCCACAACACGTCGGCTGTTTCAAAAAACTCTTGGCGTCTCCTCCGGCACGCCCGGATTCATGTTTTTGCAGGGTGAATGCAAGCAGGCAGAGCCCCCCGTTTCCACCAGGGTGTTTACCTGCAGTGTGTCAGGTTTTATTTCCTCTCGAGTCTTAACCTTCCTTCCTGGCAACTCCTCCTCGATGGGAGGGAATTGTCACGTGGGGCTGTGGAAAAGGTGGAAGAAGCAGAAACCCAGGCCATGAGCACAGGAGAGGGGTGAGGAAAGGAGAGGGTCTGATCTGCTCATGGCTTTCGGGTGGCATTCCATCGCACGGGGTGGACTTTGGCATTTTCTGTTCCAAAAGGGAAGCTGACTTCGCTCAACCCTGACATTCCAGATTATGCCACTTTAACTGTGAATCTGTCAGAACTCCTGGCTTCTCTTTCCTGATCCAGGACACAAAATAAATAAATTTCCTTCCTCTCTCGTTCGCCACCAGAACCGTGGGATATTTTCCCCCTGGATTTCCAGATATGAGAGACCCTGGCTTGTTTTACAGTTCAGTCTGTGAGAGAAGGCAGGCCAGAACTGGAAATTTTCTCTCTCTCCTCTCTCTCTCTCTCTCTGTGTTTTAAAGCGCTGAAAGTTCCTTGGCCTGCTACAAAATCCAATCTCTTCCAGTACACAGGCGACGTAATTCACTGCTCCGTTCCCATCCACTGCAATCATGTCACTTTGGAAACTCAGGTTCATCTTGGTTTTTGGTATTTACATGAGACAAGCTCATTTTTAAAAAGCCCTACTTAAAACACCAAAACACACACACACACGCACAGGCACGGAGAAAATGGATGAGGGCAGAAAAATGTTTTGGTCCAGAGGAAAGGATCATATAAAGGAGGCAGTCTTCTCAAAATCATCTTAAACAATCATCCTTCCAGGAGCTTTTGTTCCCTAACTTTGAAGACATGTTATATCTGCTTTTCCCCAACCCTGCTTCCTCCAGCTATGATCCACAACAACTCCCATTATCCCAATAACTCCCAGGCTGGCAAAGGATTATGGGCCTTGTGGTCCAACACACCTGGAAGGGGGGGGCAAGCTGGCTAAGGGAATGCCCTTTCCTCTGAAGGCTGGGTTGTCTCCCTCCCTCTTATTCTTCCAGTGGCAGGTGAAGACATTTCCTTTTAAACAGATGTTTTAACTATACTGGGTGCTTAAAACTGGACTCTTTTGTGCTTTTAGGCGTAGTATTTTAAAGCGTGTTTTTGAATGCTTCTATGTGATTACTGTCAAACTATTTCAGGTTTAAGTTGTTTTTTAATTGAGTAATTTGTTGTAATTTTTTTAATTTTTAGATATATTTTAAGTATCGTGAACCATTTGGGGTGCATTTATGGGAGAAAAGCTATGCGGAAGTGAAATGAATAAACAAATTAAAGACATTAAAGGCTCCCTTGTGCAGAAGCCACCTTCTGCTCTTCCCAACCAGGCCTGGGAGCTGTCCAGCCGTGCCGGTGCTGAAACAGCTGTCCAGCAGGGAGCCACAGCAGAAGGCGGTTGCACCAGCCGCTTCCCCAAAGCAAAAAGGCTTGGTGGTGTTATGAACCCAGCATGGCTGCCCTGTTTTTCAAGCAGGCCTGGAATCTGATCGCTGTCATGGCCTCGGTTCCTTCTCTTAAATAGGACTCTGACATGGGAGGCTGGGTGACACCAACCGAGTGATGCACCCAAGACGAGACGCCACGAATCTATGGGGCTAATGTGACAGCTACTTGGATGCTCCTTCAACTGTGGTAAAGAGATGGCCTTTATTCCATACCTGAAGGCAACAGGCCAGCTGAAGGAAAGGCCAAGCTATGGGTGAGACTCCGCTCCATCCTCTCATGCATTTCCTTCACATCCTCACTTCTCAGTACCTGCTACCCAGTGGCTTGAAAACAAGGAGATGCCTAGGGGTGTCAAGCGGATTCCCAGCAAAAAAAAATCATCTCAGCCTGCAGGTCCTCCCATTCATAAACATAATCTCCGGGTAGTTCTCTTCCGACGTTCCCACACGGGGGAAAGAGAGAGGGGGAGTGAGTGGCAGAAGATGACAGGAGGAGATTATTTTGTCTTGGAATGAGTGCCTTGAAGTGGTACGTCTTATTCACTTTCGCAAGCCCATTCTTCCAGTAGCTAAATCAATCCACCCTAAACCCTCCTGCTAGGAAACCCAGTCCTGGCCATCCTCATAAAACATGCCGCAGCCTCCCGAAATGGCTACATTCAAAAACTGTATTCACAAAACGTGTGCGTCCCTGTGTCTAATACAAGCCACCTTTTCATTTAAAGCACAGTTCGGGCTTGGCCAAGATGGCTTTTCCAGAGAGGCACTTTGTGTTGACTGTTGATTTTATAACCCATTGCTAAAAGGAGAGAATCAGCCTCATTGCGGCCCACGCTTCACATTTCCTCAAGGCCAAGCAAACACGGACCCCATGGAGTTTCTCTTTGGGTATTATTCATAGCGTTGCTTTGGTACACATTCACTGCTGAGCATGACACGTGCCCCGTTATAGACTATTGCAACCGGGGTATTTAACCAGCTACCAAATATGACATCATCTCCTTCCTGGATGGACATCTTAATGCGGTGAAGGGGTTTGAGTGTGTCAGTGAAGTTGACAGCAATGCCACCAGGAGGCCAGAGGCAAAATGGTCACAGCTGAGACACCGGGCAAAGAGGCTTCCACCCTCTTCAAGGCAAGAACTGGACAGCAACAGTAGCTGAAGGTGACATGGGTGGAAGAAGCTACCGTGGTAGCATTCAAGCTAACTTTTGTTAGCATTGTGCAGAAGGTGGCCATGGTAAAACTCTGCCGAATTTTCCTTAGCCATGAGGCAGTCCAGAATGAAACAAGAGATAGAGCTGGAAGATGTGACTCCCAGGTCAGAAAACACTCCATCAGCTAATATGGAAGAGCAAAGGGCAAGTACAAATAGCTGTTTCTAATGATGCAACTAGATTAAAACCAAAAGGACTAGTTAGTTAAAGCCAGTACAATTGTCTGTTGTTAAGATCTCTAGGGTGCACCTTCCACTTATTTATGTGATGCCACAGTTCACCAAGATGCCATAAAGGTGCTGCTTTATTGCACATGCTCGTATTACTCATCTGTTGAGGAACGTTTTGCTTGTTTTGATGGTCAGTGGCTCCACAGGATATCAAGCAAAAAAAGAAGGTCACCAGTTTTTTTTATCCCCAAGTCCTGGATTGAAACTGTAGCATTCCACACACAAAACATGCATTTTGCCACTGCACGTCAGCAAGCGAGGGAACAACAAAGGACGAATCCAGATGCTAACCCTTGCCCTGCCTTTGGTGGCTGGCATCCAGTTCCCAGAATGCAGAGCACATCTGAAAAAAATGGAAGGAGGAAGAAATCTTGCCGTTTGCATCAGGACTGCAAAACCCCGGGTTGGGGGGGAGTGGGTTTTCGGCAGCCTGCTACTGAGCAAGAAGCTTTGGGGGAAACCGAGGGGACATGCTGTTGCTTTTGAGCTGTGCATTTTTCCTGTAAAGCACGTCAGTAAATACCCCATAGGCCGTGCTTTCAAGCCTCTCCTTCTGACTTCCTTGCGCACTTTCACGGCTTGCAAGAAAGCTAATCCTGCAAAATGCTCCCCTTCAGACAGCTCACGGCTGCCAACCGGGCCATTCAATCTGACAGTCTAGCAGTGAAATGGACTCTCCACCGTTTAAAACAAACCCGACAGCAACCCCTTGCCCCCTTTTTATCCCAGGGCTTCTGGACCCTTGGCAAAGAGAGAGAAAAGTCTCGGCCACGACGGGTTAAAAAGCAATACCAAAAGTCATTTCAAAGTAATAAAGGAGGAAGCCGACAGAAAGGATGCCACAGCTGCACAGACACAGATGGATGCCTTAATAGAAATGTGGAGCCTTCAGAGAGAGGGGGGGGGGGAAACCATTCAAACCTTTGGAGGCCCAAATCCAATTGTCCTTAAAATGTTGCTCTGAGAACCGTGAGCACTTCCCCTGCGCCACGCAACCCTGCTCACCGAGCATCACACCTGCGATTAGCGGATTCAGAAGGACCACCCAGCAAAAAAGTGGCTTAAAAACAGGAACGGGGGACACACAGAGACACCAGGAAATAGCCTTGGGGTCGTCCCCCCAGACCACCAAAGCTGCAAACAGTCCCGCACCCTTGATGGTGTTGGGATTTGGGGTCTGGACACTTTCACAACACCCCTACCCAGATGTCCAGAGCCCCATGAGTTCAGAGGGGGGGAAATGCCCTTCCCTTCTTTTCTTTTTTCTCACAAAGTAATTCGGTTGTGGTGGCAGCTGCCGTACAAGTCCACCCACCTTCCTGGCTGTTGGGACCCTGATGTATTTACACCCCAGAGGCAAAGAAGACTACGGAATGCAGTTCTCCAGGGCAACCAAAATCTAGACTATGGGGGCTGCATTCTGGAGCATGACATCTCCCAGAAGATCTGGAACCTCCTGCAGCGTTCTGACATTCTAGAGCTGTGGCTCCCAGCCTTGGCTCCCCAGATGTTCTTGGACTACAACTCCCAGAAATCCTGGTGGTGAAGGTTTCTGGGAGTTGTAGTCCAAGAACATCAGGGGGCCTAAGGTTGGGAACCCCTGCTCTAGAGAGTGAACCTGTTCTGGGCAAAGCGCAACTCTCCAGATGCTGTTGGACTACAACTCCCAAGAGCCTCAGGCAGCACAGCTACAGCCAGGAATACTGGGATTTGGAGTCCCTCACCATCTGGATAAACACTTTCCCCATCTGTATGCAAGAGCAAAACCCAATGTCACACAAGGGCTTCCAGAGAAATGCTGGTGTCTCCGCTCTCATTGTATTATGAGACAGCCTGGCCAGGAAAGCTTTAGTCTTCCAGATGTTGGACTTCTGATGCCATGATTCTTGACCAGCACTGATCCTGACTGGAGCTGAGGGGAGACAGCTGAGTCCCACAACATCGAGAAGGTCATGGTTTCCCCTGTTCTGCTATACAAAGATCCATGATGCAGTAGAGGTCACTGAACAACACTGAAGGGCATTGCAGTGGATTGCATGTGAAGCTGATGGCTTCAAATCACCACTCTTTGGGTGGATGTTTTAACTCAGTGGCAAGGAACCCAGTGACTAAGGAAAGAGTACTTAAGAGAGTCAGGCACAAGTTGCAATGTTTGTGTCCATGAAATAACACACCTGAAAAGAGGAGAATGCAACTCCCATGTCAAGATAACCCCTAAGTCATTATTCAGTCAAAAAGGGGCATAGATTCAACTGGCAGTCCTCTCTTGAGTCGTTCCCATTTCTGAAGGATGCATCAGTCTCTTGAATTCTTGTTACCCTCCCACCCTGAAATCTATTTGGCAAAATTCAGATATTCTAAATCAATAATAAATATAGTCCAGCACATTCAGGGAGTCTACACCAGATGGGGCCAGCAGCTGGGTTCAGGCTAGGGAGCTCACACATAAATTTCACTTAGATTTTTTTTATTATCATTATAGGAAAGGAAGGGAGCGGAAAAGAAAAACAAGAATCTGTTTCCTCCAACCCATCATGCCATGTCAAGAATTTCCAAAAAGCAATAAAATGGAAGAGAGAGAAAACAGCTCAGCGCAGAAGGGGGAACAGTGTTCCCAAGGCACACACCCTGGCATTTCTAACGGGGGGGGGGGGGAAGCGGGCAAGCGAGCATGGGGGGGGGAAAAAAACTTCCCTGTCTCTATGTGGCAATAATTCAATTTTTATAACGTAAAAAGCTTTTCCGAAGCAACATTTTGTTTTGGAGAATGAACTCCTTCATATTTGATGGCAGTCGAGAGAAGCCCGGTTCCAAAAGGCTGAAACCCTCTCGAGGCAGATCTCTTTGCTAACCATCAGCCAGAAGACTCGCCAAAGGTCTAAAGTTCAAGAGTGAGATGGTTCACCTGAATCATGAAGAAAAAAAAATCAGAAAACCCTTCCTCTTCTATCCCGCGTGAAAAGAAATACAGGGTCCAGATGAAGGGTAAGCCATGGTACCCCTTCGATCCTGCTGTGGCCCGACCTTACCTGCAGCCCTCTGGGACCCGTTCTGGGCACCACAGCTTAGAAAAGAGGTTGACAAGCTGGACCGTGGCCACAGGGAGACTACCAAGAGGGTCAAAAGCCTGGAAATCTAACCCTGTAAGGAAGACTTGCGGGATCAGGGCATCTTTCACCTGAAACAGATGGAGAGGGGATGCCATGCTAGTCAACAGCCATCTTCGGGGGAAGCTTGTTCTCCTGCTACTGATGAGGTCCATTTGCAAGAAAGGAGAGGGTGTCCTAAACCCTAGGGAAGAACTCTCAGGAGGGGTAAGAGCTTCCTTGGTGGTAGGGTGGTAGACAGCCCTCTGTCGAGGATGCTGTAGCTATGAATTTCCTGCATCATCAAGAAGTTGGACCACAGATGTTGGGTTCCTTCCAACATCACGAGTCTACGTTGCTGTGCCTTGCCTCCGACTCCAGGCTGCTTCTTCCTCCTTCAAAACGTCCTTGTTCCTCCTCTGCAAATGGCCCAGATTCCTTCCTTCTCCTCCAAGTTCCATCCGAGGTTCTTTTTCCCTTAACCCGACCTTGCTTTCAAATCCTCCCTCTTGTTCTCTTCAGGCACGGGTCAGAATTTGAGCCAGACCCTGGTTTGGGGGTCAGGTGGGGCATGAGGAAGAGGGTATCCCCAAAGTTCACTGGAGACCTTAGCTGTGAATGGAGGCTTTCTATCCCCAGAAGGAAGACCCTGGTCTCACATCAACCTCTCTTCCCAGCTGACTTTCCCTGCAGTCCATGAGTCCATGACCTGCAGCAGATGTTCTCCGTGGTCCAAAGTACTGCTCTGACACATACACAAACTGAATGATTCAATCCATAGAACATCATACTATTAAACGGCTAAGATCTCTTCTCCCGTACACGGTGCCTTCCTAGTTTTGGCTTTCTTACTTCCTTCTACACTCTTTCCATTTGCCTCCGGTTTCCAGGAAATCTCTCCTCCTGCCAGGGATTAATTTTGGTCTTTGGAAAAAAATCACAGCTTTGAATCGCAAAGCCTCTACTGCTCTAACTGGCCTGGGTAAAACCGCAAGCTTTTTCCTATCCAAACTGAAAATTAAACTGTTCATTTACTGCCTGCTACATCTCAGCTCCGCCAGCCAAGACCTGATGCAATTCTTTAGGAAAGAACCCAAGTCAAATGTTCATTTTTATAGGATGCTGAGCTTCAGCAGTAAATAACAAAGCACATCCACAGAATGACCGGCTCGCTCCCATCTGCCTGCAATAATGCACCGGTGCCTAATGGAGAGGAAACAGGCCACGCTCCGTTCCTCCATATGCATGCAGAGCCAGGTGAAGAGAAACATCTCCCATCGCCCCTACACGACAGCCGGGGCCCATCTACTTAGCAAGGAACTTGCAGCTGGCTGTGCAACGCTGAGGCTCGTCCGAAAGAGGCTGCTGGACTCAAGGCCAGCAGCCCCACATATTTAAAAGAAGAAGAAGGGGATGAGGTCTCTGTGAAGGCTCAGCCATGAGCAAAAAGGCCAACTTTCCACTTTATTATACGGATTGTACTTGCTTTTTAATTTTATTTGCCTGACTGAACACTCAGAGATTTATTCAGACATGCGGGGGCAGAGAGAGAGAGAGAGAGAGAGAGAGAGAAGGGGGAAAACCGCTAGGCTGCAGTTTATAAAGAGCTTTTAGGAAAGAGGAGGAAGGATAAGTGCCTGTGAGCTGAAGGACCAGCAACCTGAGCCAGAATTTTGAGGCCCTTCCAAAGAAAAAGTGGCCACATTTCCATCTTGTCCCAAAACGCTACCTGGATGACAAAGCCCAACATTTTATACCTCAGGAATGGCACAGCAAAGCCACTGTAACACCAAAACCACCCTCCAGGTCAAGTCACTGCCAGCTCAGATCCCATTAACGAATCAGGATTTTAATGTTCTTTTCTCTCCCCCCCCCCCCCCCGCATGACTGTAATCCCACTTTTAACTGTTCGGGGCTCCATATCCTATGGACTCCTGAGGTTTGGAGTTTGCTGCAGTACTTTGGGGCAATGGATTCGGGCTCTTGAGCAGACAATGCTGAGTGCTTTCTGAACCACAGACCCCAGGATCAACCCTCCTATATTGGATACACCCCAACACCACACTTAGAAGAAACTACAGTCCTTTGACTGCATTCACATCAGAGCTCGGACAATGTTTTCTTCACTACAACTCCCAGAGTCCCCCAGTGTGCTGGCTGGGGAGGTTGGACATTGTAGTCCAAAAAGCTCCCGTTCTGCATGGGCCTCCCAAGGCTTTTGAGAAATCCCAAACCTCGGCCAAGCAAATGGAAGCCCTCCCTCTTTGATCAAACCCAACACGGCCCCAGCCAGGCTGGGGCTCACACCTGCCATTAAGACGCCAGAGCCTTCTCACACGGAGCTGAATCCGCTGGAAAAACTTTGCAGAGAGACTTTGAAATCTTTGCTTTTGCCCCGTGGGGGTCTTTCCTTCCGCAAGGCTGCCCTTCCTCGCAGGCTTGACTGAGCAAAGCCTCCCAAAACTGTCCCTTGGCGGCTACCTCTTCTCTGATCATGCCTGTCTAATTAACTTGGAGAGGCGAAGGGAGTGCTGTTGTTTCTTCTCAGCTGCACTGACAGCTTCTCTGTCTTTCCTGCACAAGCAGGGAGAAAAAGCTGTCAAGGTTATGGGTGGCCCTCCTTTCCGTACGAGGAGTTTCTCTGCCTCCTCCTCCCTCTGCTCACACAGAAGCACTGGCTGGACTCTGAACTGCAGCAGAGCCAATGTGTCTCAGAAGACATAATTCTGAGCAGATTAAATTTTTTAAAGACTCTTTCTTTGCCGGAAGGAAGGAAGCAAGAAACTGTGGTCTAATTCACAGGTTCTTAACCTATGGTCCATGGACCCCCGAGGGGCTGCAATGTCCTCACAGGAGTTCTGCGAAGCCTTGAAGAAATGTTATGATCTTTTGCAGTTAAAATAGAATGAATGAATGAAAGCAAGAAAGAAAAGGAAACATAGAACTAAGTTTTTGTAGGTTTTTTGGGCTCTTTGGCCGTGTTCTGAAGGTTGTTCTTCCTAACGTTTCGCCAGTCTCTGTGGCCGGCATCTTCAGAGGACAGGAGTAGCACTCTGTGCTCTGGTGCAGTTGTTTGGAGAGTTGAGTATTTATAGCTGTGGGATCAGCTTTTGTCCTTTTCAGGAGATGGGTGATTATGGTGATCAGTGTTTTTTGTTGTGGGTGTATTGTTGTGATAAGGAGGAGAGATTATCTGTCACTGTGATTTCTCTCTCTCCTTCCAGGTGGTGGGCATGGTCACCAGGAAGGATCTGGCCCGGTACCGGCTGGGCAAGGAAGGCCTGGAGGAGGTGCCCCTGGCGCAGACGTGACTGACCCCTTGGCGTGGGTGGCAGAGGTGCCCCGACCTCCCGTCCCTGTGGCCTCAGGGAAGCCCCGGAGGAGAACCTGATGCCAGAGGACGCCCAGCCTGGAGGAGGGGGATCCCTCCCAGAACCGTCTCCTTGGGTTTTTCTCCCCACAATGGGTCTCCTCAGCCTCCCTCTTTCCCTGGGGGAAGGGGCTGTGCTGCTCTCTACACCTGCCTGCTCCTTCTGTAGGACCAGATCCAGAGTGGACTCTGTGGCGCCTCGAGGCTTTTAGGGGCAGCCTTCCCCAAGCAGCCCCCTCTCCCGGCTCAGGGGACGGCTGCTCGGGAGGTTCTCCCCCAGCCCCGTTCTGTGATGGAAGAATGGTTGCTGATTGTTGGTGCAAGCAGGCTTTAAAATGCAGCTTAGACTCAAGTCTCAACCCCCCCTCTATCTATGCTTTCTTTTTGTGATGAGGAGTTCTGTGATGGAAGAATCGTTGCTGATTGTTGGTGCAATCCCTCCCTCTTTTAAACCTAAAAGGTGCTTGGCTTGGTTGAAAAGGTGCTCCGTTTTAAAGGTGTTCTGTTTAAAAGGTGTTCCCTCCCTTCCTCCCTCATTTCCAGCCCTTTTTTTATCCTAAAAGGCGCTTGTCTCGGTTTAAATGTGCTTGGTTTTAAAGGTTTTCTGTTCAAACGGTGTTCATTGGTTCCCTCTGTGGTTTCCCGCATTTTTTTCATCTTAGGTTAAAAGAAGAAAAAAGGAAAAAAAATTCTCCCTCTAGCGGTAGAGGACGGATTAACCGGCTTTGCATCCGTTCCGATGGGAACAAATGCCTTGACGTACGAACGGCTCCTTGACATGAGGACAAAAAACAGCCGGGACGGATTAATCGGTTTTCAATGCATTCCTATGGGAAATGGTGCTTTGGCTTACGGACGTTTTGACTTACGTCCACCGTTCCACAACGGATTAAGTTCGTAAGTCAAGGCACCACTGTACTTGACTTTTACTTTCTACTCAATCTTTTGTTTCATATTTTCCATCTTGATTATACTAATATTGTCAATGTAAATTGTTGTTTTAATTGTTTTTATGAATAATTTTATTGTGAGCCGCCCTGAGTAGACATATGTCTAGAAGGGCGGGATAAAAATCTAATAAATAAAAAAATAAAATAAATAGGCAGCTGTTGCCTCCCCTTAGGGTGGGTAGGTGGGGGTGGGGGTGGGGGGCCCCATCCTAGCCAAGGTGTCTCTTAGCCCCGATTGTGACATCACTGAAGCCTGGCCAAACTTTTGGAGGAAAACCTCCCTGCTCTCCTCCCTGCCTGGCACAATTGGGTCACTCACTGACAGTGACAGTGCTGAATGCCCCTCTTCCCTGGCTCTTGTCTGTGGAAGGAGACGGCATGAGGTACGCATATGTGACATTGGTTCTGGGTTCCCTGTTCCTACAGAAGGAGCCTGATGGGGGACCAGAGCTCCAGAGCGGCGACCTGGGGGACCTCTTCCCCATCCTGCAGGAGGAGCCTGGTGGGGGACCAGAGCTCAAGAGCAGCGACCCGGGCTGGCCTGACTCTGACTGGGATGGGACCGCCCTGCCAGTCCTGGAAGGCAGCAAGCAGCGGAGGTTGGTGAACACCTTCCACCCGGCATTTGGAGCCTCGTGTCAATCCAGGCGCCTCTTGGTAGCCTGCTTCTTCGGGCTGGTGCGAGTTCTGTGGCTGATGCTGAAAACCTGGCTCAGCTCACGCAGAGCGACGGGTCAAGCGCCTCGAGCCGAGCTGGAGTTGAACCCGGAGCTGGAAACAGAGCAAGACGTGGACCTGCGAACCCTGCCAAGGAATGGCGAGGGGTGGCTTCCCCTCCCTCGTCCGTCACCTTCCTCCTACGCTTTCCCTCTGCCAGGTACCAGATCATTTCAATGCCACGTTAAGTGGTTTTCCCGGTGCGTTGGTCTGGGGTTTACCTGCTGCCGCTTGTGAGCTAGGAGTCAGTCCGTGCTGATCTCCACGCCCTCTGGGGATGCTGCTCTAAATCGCCATCGCCCCTAGCAAGCAGGGACCATGGGATTTGTTGTCCATTTGTTCTGGAAATGTTTCATAGAAATGGGGCGAGGGCTTCAGGCTTCCTCTCTTTTCCTGACGCTTCCTAGAAAGGTTCTGCTCTCCGTGGAGGCGGGAAAACCAAATGCCACGGGGTGGTGCTGTCTCCTTGTGACCCCCCCCCCACTGCCTCACCCATGAGGCGTTCCCCCCCCCCCCCCGTTTCCACCCAGGCGTGGCTGCTGGAGAGGCGTCCTTTCAGGGGCATGGCATACCTGCCACGTTATCTTTGGCCAGGCCCTGTGCCTCTCTTATCCGGCATCATGCGAATGTAAGATGGCAGAGTTGGTTCACGACAGTCCAAGGTTTCGATTTGCCCAATGAAACATGCCGGCTGATATCAAAGGCTCTGCAATGCAATGAACGGTTGCAGTCCCAGCCATAATGAGTAGCAGCATCATGATGTTGTGTTATTTCTCTCTGTTCTTTTATTTTGCTTCTTGCTGCAGCATCCACCTGTACTTGTGGGGAGTGGCTGATCTCCGGGTTCGACAGGTAGGTGAACCCTTCCCAGGCTCTTTTTTTTGGGGGGGGGTGTTCAAAGAGAAGACGAGACGAGCCCATTGTTAGCCCACTCTGAGCAAAAAAACATCTGCACATAAGAGATGAATGATGATGTAGAGGCAGCAGAGGCAGAGTTACTGTCCTTTCCAAACTCAAGGAAATTGCGGCCAGTGGATCGGCCGAGCCTTTCTACCTGAGTAAGGGTTTCACAAAATGAACAGCCTAGGAACCCATGCACGTTTATGATCCAGAGCTGCAACCTTCTCCGTGCTTCCTTTGTATATGACCTAGTCTTCGGCTGACCTTTCACAAGAGCCAGCTTCTTTTTAGATTTGTTCTTTCTTTTCTTTTTTTAATAACAACAACAACATGATAGAGAGGCAAAATTAGTGCACTGGTCATTAGGCAAAAAATATAACTTGCCGGCCTCCAAAAACCCCATGGGAACATCAGGTAGGGAAAGTGCAGGAAATGAGGAATTCAAGATCCTGTGGGATTTCCAGATCCAAACAGACAGACACCTTGAACATAACACACCAGACAGAGTAGTGATAGAAGGAAGAAAGGTCCAGATCACTGACAATGCAATTCCAGGGGATGCCAGAGTTGAAAATAAAGAATTGGAAAAACTAACAAAGTACAGAGACCGGGCGATCGAAACATCTCGCTTGTGGATGAAACATACTTCAGTGGTCCCTGTAGTCATTGGGGCTTTGGGAACAATATCAAGAAATTTCACAACGTATTTATTATAAGCAGTTGCATATCTCAGCAATAACACCATCAGAACAGCAGTATTAGGAACAAAAAACAGCAGTATTAGGAACAGGGTACATACTGCACTGATATTTAACAGATACTTAAGTTTAAAATGTGTGTCTGTTTTGTAATACCAGTCAACGCTTTTATAGTTTTGATTGACTGAGTCAATCAAAACTATAAAAGTCAACGCTTTTATAGTTTTGATTAACTGAGGCTATTTTTTAATCATCATCATCTTAGAACTGCATTGCTAGAAGGGACCCTCTGGATCACGGAATCCAACCCCTGTCAAGGAGGCACACATTTTGGAAATGCTTCTTGCTTCTTTCCCCCGCAACATATCAAGTGCTTCTTTCTTTGGTTTGCAGCTACGAGCTCCCTTGTGAGAGGCAGAGGCACATTCCGGTGACTTACGAAGGCACCCTCCATGGCTGGGGCAGCAGGAGTCAAGATGAGGATTTGTCTCTAGAATATCACAGGACGACATCTCCCTTGAGGGCCAACCTCCTCGTCAGGACCCCCTCTTCTTCCTCCTCTTCCTCCTGTTGTACGTCTTCCTCCCACTCCTCATCCTCCCCTTCTTCCTACCCGTATCATCTGAAAGGCTGGGGTTGGCATTCTAGTGATGGAGGCTTCTTGACAACCAGTAAAGGTCCTTTGGAAACAAGACCAGACTCCATGGACGAATCAGAGAGTAACATCCCTGGTCCCAGCTCCAAACTGCATGATCCTGACCCGGTGAAGGGCAAGCTGGAACCCCCGGATGTTCTGCTGGTTCCCGAAAGGCCTCCGGAAAGGGAAAGGATGGTTCCCAGAAGAAGGGACCTTACAGGATGCCTCCCAGAAGAAGCCAAACCCCAGGCTCTACCCCTCTTTGCCCAGTTAAAATTCTGCGAGCGTTCAGCTTATGGGAGAGAAAATGGTATCGTCCTGTTGGAGAAATCACTCGAAATCCAAATGGGGCCAGCACCAGCACCCGTGACCAAGCCCTCCTGTCTGAAATGGACATTCCCTAATCAGGAGGTGGAGGAGCAGAAACCCGCAGGATTGTCCCTTTGCAACGTCCCGGAGGAAGCCACGCCAAGGGCCTTTCCTAAAACCAGACAGACCCCACCTCCTGAGCAGAACAGGCTGGTGGGCTCGACCTGCAAGCCGGAAGACTTTGACCCCGAGGCTTTCGCCCTGAAGAACATGGACGAGGAGACGAGAGAGCGCCTCGAATATCACATCAAAAAGAAAATGGTCCAGGGTTGGTGTGGGATCCCTTTTGTGGTAATCAGGTCGCTCAAGCGCTTCCACGACGTGGAGGACTATCACCTGATGCAGCTGGAAAGAGGCCCACAAAAGCCAACCCCCAAATTACGACTGAGGCCCGTCCGGATGGCGGCTCGAAACCACCTCGATGCTCCGTCCAGCCCTGCCAAACGTTTACAGAGACTCCCAGGAACCAAAGCCTTTTCTATTCTCCACCCGGTGGCACCGGAAAAAAACAAGAAGCTTGCTTTGTCCCCCCCTGGGGTGCAGCTGGGCAGGAACCGGGCAGCTTTCCATGGACCCCGAGAGACGGACGTTCTCCTCTCCATGGATCCGGACGAACGCCGGCGGCTCCTTTTCCACCTCCAGGTGAAGATGGCGGCCATCAAGAGAGGCACGTTCCCCGGGGCGGTGGAAGACTCCTTCCAAAGACTCGTTGCTCTTTCTCCGAGTCTTCTGCCCAAATTGATCCACCGGGGGAACAAAACCCCTCGGCCCAAAGACCTCTCCTTAGCCTTCATGGCTGGAGAAGCCCTTTACCTGATTGACCTCAACATCAGACACAAGTCTCTGGTGTCCACGAGGAAGCTTCAGATGTCCACGGCGGAGAGGACCTCTGCTCCTTGGCAACCCCGTGACCCCAAAGGGGAAGTCTTCAAGGGGGAGGCCCACGCGCCGCGCCTGCCCCTCCTCATCCTGAAGCATCCCAGAGGGAAGGCGCTTCCAGCGAGCCCGGTGCAGCTCCTGAGGGGGCCGTCTTCCAAGAGGCCACCCAAACTGCCCCCTCCCCCTGTGGCTCCAGCCAAAGCCACGTCGCCAGAAGGACGCGCTGAAGAACCAGCAGGCGTACACATGGAGACACTGCCGGAGAAGAAAGCGCCAGAATCAGGTGCTGAGAAACTGCAGGTGGAGAAATCCGAGTGTTTCTTAGAGACCTTGGCCAAAAACACTCGGGCGCCCGGCGCACCCTCAGGACAGAAGGAAGCCCTTCAAGGGCCCACGCCACAGGGCCGGCCGCCTTCTCCAGCTACGTCTGCCCTCGAGCAGCCCCTGGAACCACCCAGAAAGGATGAGGCGGAGGAGACCCAGCCCAAGGGAGCATCCTCCAGCGGGGTCCTCTCGCTGTCCCTTAATAAGGAAGGAGGAGCAGCAGCAGCAGGGGCGGAAGGAGAAACGGGAGCCACAAGGAGCGGAGCAGCCCCTGGTGCAAAAGATGACCGAAGCACAGAGGCAAGCTTCCGGCCGGAGATCGAAGGGCAGCTGAGGTGCGCCGTTCTCCCGGCCTCTCCCGAGGAAGGAAGGAAAGCAGCAGCAGATGGACCACCGGATGGGAAAAAGGGAATGGAGGAGGCCGGCGGCCTCCAGCTGGAGCTAGCGGGGACGCGGTGCTGCACGGCTCCCCCACCTTCCCACGAGAAAGAAGACGTGGAGGCTCCGGGAAGCCGCCGAGGGAGGAACAGGCAGGGCCTCCAGGAGGCTCCCGCTGCCCTGCCCTCCTCGGAGGCTGGTAAAAAGGGGAAGCGCGCCCGGCTGGAGAGGGAGAGGGGCCGGCTTTTCCGCGGGGGCATCCCACCTCCCTTAGATCAGGAAAGAGCGGCCACCGCGGACAGGAGAGGCGCAGGGAGCCGCCGAGGGCACCCCCGGCTGTCCTCCGACCAAAGAGGGGCTGAAGGGGGACGAGGCCCCAGCGCTGCCGACGGAGGCCAGGCCGGGCCGAAGGTGGGCTGCATCCCCTGGGCCAGCCTCTGCCCCTGCCTGGTGCGGGCCAAGGAGAAGGTGGGACTGCACCTGAAGAAGCTGATGGCCCTCCTGCGGCCCCGGCACCGGGCGGCCCCCACACCTCGCCCTGGACCTGGACCCGGCGGCCGGAGCGCCCCTCGCCCGAGGGACCAGGCCGGCCGGTCCTTCAGCTACATCTGCATGGCTGTGGACGAAGCCGGGACCCGAGTCAAGCAGGCCCGCTGGTACCTGCCCGACAAGATCCAGGAGATGAACGGCCACCGGATCCCGCAGGTGGCCCACTTCGAACGCGCGGCCACCGCGGACGGGAGAGGTGCAGGGAGCCGCCGAGGGAGGAATAGGCAGGGCCTCCAGGAGGCTCCCGCTGCCCTGCCATCCTCTGCCCAGGGGAACGCGGAGGCTGTTAAAAAGGGGAAGCGCGTCCGGAAGGAGAGGGGCTGGCCTTTTTGCGGGGGCGTCCCTCCGGCGGCTCTCGAACCGGGCGACCCCGCGCCACCCCCTGGACCTGGACCCGGACCCGGTGGCCGGAGCGCCCCTCGCCCGAGGGACCGGCTGGCCCTTCATCTACATCGGCCTGCCTGTGGACGAAGCCGGGACCCGAGTCAAGTGCCCGACGATAACCTGGAGATGAACGGCTTCCGGGACCCGCAGGTGGCCCACTTCGAACCCATGGCCACCGCCGGCGGCAGGAGGGGCCGCGAGTGAGCCGGTGCGCCCCCGGGGAAAGGAGGTCGGAGGGGGGGCGGAGGCCGCGGGGAGAAGCCAATAGACGGCGCTTGCCCTGGAAGGCTGGGTTGGCTCTCCCCCTGCCTCGGTGGCCACCGGATCCGTGGCGGGACCAGAGCAACCTCCCCGTCTTGCGCACACCTGGGAGAGGGTCCCTTCCGTGGACTACAACTCCCAGCATCCTCAACCAGCCCCAATGAAAAAAAATTTCCCCAAGGAGGTCTGGTCCTTTTTAGAAGGCGGAAACGAGAACCGGAGAAGTCACTCTTCCGAGCGAACCCCGCCTCCCCGGGAGAGGGATGGGTTCTGCGAGGTGCACTCAAAGAAAAGGAACTTTCCCCCTTTTCTGCAAGGGAATAGCTTCCCACATTTAGTCTTCCTTTGCTACTGCACCTCCCCTTGCAGACCTTCTTCCCTTTATCCTTTTCCTCCACCGCCAACCCCCGAAATTGGGTCGGTGGGTATTCACACGGTCAAAACATGCACCCCTTCTGGAGAGGCGGAGCCAAGATGGACGGAGGTTGCAGAGTGAGAATTCTCTCTCATTTGTAACCGCTGATGGAGGTTCTGTAGGCTTGTGATAGCCGAAATAAATTTCCAGGAGAGGAAATATATTCCAAAGAAGAGAAGTGCTGTCTGAGAAGACCGGGGAGTCGGTTCCTACTTCTATCCCAGAAGATCGGCATTCTATTCTGCAGGACTCCATGCAGGTCTGAAAAATCGACGTGGTCCAGAAGGTTGGAGGAGGACGGTCACACAATTATTTCTAATATTTACAGACATTGCTGTAAGCAGATTTAAGACATTATCATATTTGAGCTGAACATCTATAAAGCTGTAGTGATATATGAAGATAGGTGGGAGTAGGCTGGAAGACTGAACAAGGGAGAAATCGGTTGCTGAAGAAGACGGGAGGAACACAAAGCATTAAAGGTTGTTGTGGGTTTTTCGGGCTCTTTGGCCGTGTTCTGAAGGTTGTTCTTCCTAACGTTTCGCTAGTCTCTGTGGCCGGCATCTTCAGAGGACAGGAGTAGCACTCTGTGCTCTGGTGCAGTTTGTTTGGGAGTAGAGTATTTATAGCTGTGGGATCAGCTTTGTCCTTTTCAGGAGATGGGTGATTATGGTGATCAGTGTTTTTTTGTTGTGGGTGTATTGTTGTGATAAGGAGGAGAGATTATCTGTCACTGTGACTGATGGGTGCCGTTAGCTGGTCTTTTGTGTGTAGTGATCACCGGTCCTTGTGGCTGGGTAGAGTTCCTTGACCTTTTGCACGCTGTATTTTTCAGTGCTGGGAGCCAAGCTTTGTTGAGTTTTAAACTTTCTTCTTTTTTGTTGAAGCTCTGCTGGTGTTTGTGGATTTCAATGGCTTCCCTGTGCAGTCTAACGTAATGATTGCTGGTGTTGTCCAGTATTTCAGTATTTTGAAATAGAATTTCATGTCCAGCTTGTTTTCGGGCATGTTCAGCTACTGCCGATTTTTCCGGTTGTTTTAGTCTGCAGTGTCTCTCATGTTCTTTGATTCTGGTGTGGATGCTTCGTTTTGTGGTTCCAATATATACCTGGCCACAACTGCAAGGTATCCGGTATACTCCTGCAGTGGTGAGGGGGTCCCTTCTGTCCTTTGCTGACTGTAACATTTGTTGTATTTTTGTGGTGGGCTTGAATACTGCTTGTAGGTTGTGTTTTTTCAAAAGTTTCCCCATGCGGTCCGTGACCCCTTTGATGTATGGCTGAAATCCTTTATTTGTGGGTGACTGTTTTTCCTCTTCAGTTTGGTGTTGTTTTCTTGGTTTGATGGCTCTTGTGATTTCATTTTTGGAGTAGCCATTTGCCTGTAGGGCCCAATTCAGATGATTGAGTTCGGTGCTGAGAAATGGAGCTTCACAGTTCCGATTTGCACGGTCTACCAGTGTTTCGATTATGCCTCTTTTTTGCTGTGGGTGGTGGTTGGAGTTTTTGTGTAGGTACCGGTCTGTGTGGGTGGGTTTTCTGTAGACCTTGTGCCCCAATAGGAGGTCAGTTTTGCGTAAGACCATGACATGTAAGAACGGGAGTTGGCCCTCTATTTCTTTTTCCATGGTGAATTGTATATTTGGGTGGATGCTGTTGAGATGGTTTAGGAATTCTTCCAATTTTTCTTCACCGTGGTTCCAAATTGCAAAGGTGTCATCCACATATCGGAACCAGACTGTGGGTGCGAAGGGTGCCGAAGCCAGGGCCTGTTTTTTGAAATGCTCCATGTAGAAGTTTGCTATAACCGGGCTGAGGGGGCTCCCCATGGCCACTCCATCTGTCTGTTCATAGAATTCATTATCCCACTGAAAATAGCTGGTCGTTAGGCAGTGTTGGAAAAGGGCCTTGATGTCTTCTGGAAAGATCTGCTGGATGAGTGTCAGGGTGTCCTTTATCGGTACCTTAGTGAATAGGGATATTACGTCAAAGCTGATCAGTCTGTCCCCAGGGTTGAGTTTTAGGGTGCTGATCTTGCTTATGAAATGTCCTGAGTCTTTGATGTAGGATGAGGTTTGTCCAATGTGGGTCTGTAGGAGGGTGGCTAGGTATTTGGCTAATTAATCTTTCCAGATGTCATGGTCTTACGCAAAACTGACCTCCTATTGGGGCACAAGGTCTACAGAAAACTCACCCACACAGACCGGTACCTACACAAAAACTCCAACCACCACCCAGAGCAAAAAAAGAGGCATAATCAAAACACTGGTAGACCGTGCAAATCGGAACTGTGAAGCTCCATTTCTCAGCACCGAACTCAATCATCTGAATTGGGCCCTACAGGCAAATGGCTACTCCAAAAATGAAATCACAAGAGCCATCAAACCAAGAAAACAACACCAAACTGAAGAGGAAAAACAGTCACCCACAAATAAAGGATTTCTGCCATACATCAAAGGGGTCACGGACCGCATGGGGAAACTTTTGAAAAAACACAACCTACAAACAGTATTCAAGCCCACTACAAAAATACAACAAATGTTACGGTCAGCAAAGGACAGAAGGGACCCCCTCACCACTGCAGGAGTATACCGGATACCTTGCAGTTGTGGCCAGGTATATATTGGAACCACAAAACGAAGCATCCACACCAGAATCAAAGAACATGAGAGACACTGCAGACTAAAACAACTGGAAAAATCGGCAGTAGCTGAACATGCCCTAAAACAAGCTGGACATGAAATTCTATTTCAAAATACTGAAATACTGGACAACACCAGCAATCATTACGTTAGACTGCACAGGGAAGCCATTGAAATCCACAAACACCAGCAGAGCTTCAATAAAAAAGAAGAAAGTTTAAAACTTGGCTCCCAGCACTGAAAAATACAGCGTGAAAAAGGTCAAGGAACTCTACCCAGCCACAAGGACCGGTGATCACTACACACAAAAGACCAGCTAACGACACCCATCAATCACAGTGACAGATAATCTCTCCTCCTTATCACAACAATACACCCACAACAAAAACACACTGATCACCATAATGATCAGGGTCCGCAGCTTGGGGGTGCTCCTGGACCCCAATCTAACACTGGAAGCCCAGGTGGACTCGGTGGCCAGGGGCGCCTTCCTTCAGCTGCGGAAATTATACCAGCTACGGCCCTACCTGGACGAGCGGAGTCTCATGACAGTTACACATGCACTGGTAACATCTCGCATAGATTACTGCAATGCGCTCTACGTGGGGCTGCCTTTGAAGACGGTCCGGCGACTGCAACTGGTCCAGAATCGAGCTGCGCGGCTGGTGAGTGGTGGGGCCGCTAGGGAACATATCAAGCCGATTCTGTTTAAGTTACATTGGCTACCAGTTGCTGCCCGGGCCCAATTCAAAGTGCTTGTTTTGACATATAAAGCCCTAAACGGCTTGGGCCCTGGATACCTGAAGGACCGCCTCCTTCCATATGAGCCTACCCGGCAGTTAAGATCTAGCCAGGGGCCCCTTTTGAAAGAGCCGTCCCTCAAGGAGGTAAGAGGGATGGCTTGTAGACAAAGGGCCTTTTCGGCAGCTGCCCCCAGACTATGGAATGCCCTCCCGACTGAGATTCGTCTGGCGCCGACACTCATGACATTTCGGCGCCAGGTCAAAACCTTCCTGTTCCAGAAGGCTTTTAATTGAAATAATATCAACTGTGGGTCCGATGGCAATTTTTAGAGTATATATTTTAATTGTATTTTAAATGTTGTAAGCCGCCCAGAGACCTTTGGGTAATGGGGGCGGCATATAAGTTAAATAAATAAAATAAATAAATAAATAAATAATGTTCCAGCTCCTGAAAAGGACAAAAGCTGATCCCACAGCTATAAATACTCAACTCTCCAAACAACTGCACCAGAGCACAGAGTGCTACTCCTGTCCTCTGAAGATGCCGGCCACAGAGACTGGCAAAACATTAGGAAGAACAACCTTCAGAACACGGCCAAAGAGCCCGAAAAACCCACAAAAACCAGATCCCGGCCGTGAAAGCCTTCGCGAATACATAGAATGAAGTCTTAATTTCCCTTGCTTGTTTTGTATAAAATTTCGCTTCTGTAGTCTACTGCCTGTATTAAAAACAAATAAAATAATAAATCAGTTATGAAAGTAAGTCTTTGATAGCAAATAACTGTTTGATATTTCTGCACATGGTGAGAACATGCAAGGGAATGACACGGAGTGGCTTCTTGCCATGGCACAGACCGTCAGAAGCCACAAGAAGAGAGAGTCAGAGTCAGGCAGTGTCAGTGTGAGCGAGTGTTTGGATGGACTTTGTGATGTTGTTTCTTCTTCAATTTCTGCTAATAAAACCATCTGGTTATAGTTGGGTATATTATCACAGTGATACAATATGTTTTGGCTGAGCCTCAGGATGGGTCATTGGCTGAATTTGAAACATAAAAGAACGGATGCTGTTGATGAGGGTGCATCCTGTTCAAAGCAAAATGCCAGAAGCCTTCACCACGAGCTGTGCCAGCCAAGATTTCTGGGAGTTGTAGTCCAAGAACATCTGGGCACCCAAGGTCGGGAATCACTTGTCTAGAGTCTTGGGTCCTCAAAGGTTCGTGGACTACAACTCCCAGGAGCCTTCACCACGAGCTGTCCTGGCCAGGATTTCTGGGAGTTGTCATCTAAGAACATTTGGGGATGCAAGGATGGAAAGCACTGGATAAATCCATTTGTGGAACCCGCTGAATCAGTGAGATTTGTTGATTCCCATCACCCCTGAGAAGGATACCTGGTCCGGAGCACGGCAGAAGACGCAGCTGGACAACTGTGTTTTTAAACTCTGCTGTCGTTGCGACTATTTGCCCTATCCTTCGGCAGAACTTTACCCCCAAACCTTTTCCCCTGTCCTGCCCCAGAGTGAGACTGCTATTTGTGGCTCCGGCTTCACATCCTCACCCTCTTCTTCTTCCTGACTGTCTTCCTCTTAGCTTTGCAGCCCACCTCCTCTGGCAGACATGCCAGTTCTTTAATAAATATTTTCTTTTCACTTGAGGTGGCCTTTCACCCTGATTTCAAACTGCCAGCTTCCTGACGGACTGATGGATGGATTGTATATATAGCCATGTCGTTCTTCCAACACAGGGACTCAAGGTGGGCGAATCAGAGCCAAGCGCAGAAGCACGAAGGAGTCACAGAATGAACCAGGGATCCCACAAGAGGATGAGGATGTTGCCTTCCGGCAGAAGACACAGAGCAATTAAAACTCGGACGACACATTTTTTTGAACAGTTTTTATCCTAGAGCTATAATTGCACTAAATAAGGAACTTAAGAATTACCAGCAGTGAGTTGTTGGACCGTACTACTATTACTTGGTCAGTTGCGTTGTATGGATACAATGAGTTTTAGGCGGGGTTCTGGGATTTAGGAATTGTTATGAGGGGGGGGGTGTGTGTTTGGTGTGGTCTCTGAGTGTTCTTTGTGAATTTCGTTGTATGTGTATATGGTGTATATACGTTCAATGACAATAAAATGATTCAGATTCAGATGAGACCAAAGGACTCCAGCTGGCTACGGCCACCAGTAGTTGAGCAGAAGAGCAATAACCGCAAGCTACAAAAATTCAAATGGCATCTCCTTCGCAGCTCACCATCCTGACTGAAAAGGGTGTCAAAAAGTCATTCAAGCAAGCAGACACATTAGGAGCAAGGAATGGTTCCAAAATGCCTTCATTCACAACCTCTCGTTGACTAGCTCGGGCGATATCAAACCCAACAGCCTTTCTCCTTCACATTGGGAGCGCCATCAACCATAGATAACCAGGCTGCTCCTATTTATGCGTTTGCACTTTTGTGATCCTCCCCCCTTTTTTCCCAGCCAGCAGGCCTTCTCAAAATGGCATACATAAATAATCCAATTAAAAAGCCATTTTTAAAAAAACCAGCCCAATTAAAATGCCATTAAGAGCAACCCTCACCTAATCAAGGGACAGAAGACAGAGCAGAGGTGAAAAATGCAGCTAAATTCATTAAAACTCCAGGGCCCAGATGGTTCCAGATCTTGAACTGAGGAGGACCAAGAGGTTGAACGGGGACCATTCTCAGTTGATCATCCGTGGCCCAGAGACTGGGGAACAGCCAACGTCCACTGGCGGCTTGGCCTCTCTATGGAGAATGTTGGAGAGCAGAAAAGACCGAAGGAATATCCGATGCTGCCTTCTATGAACCAGACCACCGGCTTTGTGCCAGTCCAGCCCTGCCCATGCTGACCATCAGCCAGGATTCTCCAAGGTTGCAGGTAAGATGTTTCCCTACCTCCACCTGGAGATACATCTGGAATTCCCTGGCAGCCTTCTGTACCCACCCCATTCACCTGCCCTGAACCTTTTGCCCATTTCCCATCACAGAACAGAAGCAACACGATCTGTCGACTTGTGGAGCTGTGAAGCTTCATGGCAGGGAAAACAAACACCCTTTCAGGTCTTCAGAGAGGCCCCAATCCTAATGGCGAAGCTTCCTTTTCACCTCCTTCCAAAGAGGAAAGAGACTGCGCTGGACAATAGTCAGGGGAGCCGCAATCCCACACCACCTACGCTAAGAGTTTTGCTCCCATCCATACCTTCCCTTTCTCGTCCTTTTCTCCACAAGGTGTGGGAGCGACAGGTTCATCTCACTTTCCCTGTAATCCTCTGCCCTCCCTTGTGAGACGGAGAATAAGATTTCCCCAGGGGTCTCTTCTGGAAGACAAGGAGAAGCAACATCTACGCTCTTCTTTTTAAATTGCTCGTTTGAGAAAAAGCCACTAAAGTAACAGACACAAAGCAAAACAAAGCCACAAACAGTCCAAGCCAATTTCACGCCGCCTTACCTATTAGCAAGGCCATCCGGCTGTCCCGCCGCATTTCAACCCTGACAGATTTCCCCCGATTTCATTTCTCCATGGACCTTTTTTTTTTTTTTTTTTTTTTTTTGATCCAGCGTTCTCCTATCGCCAAAAGATCTCCTTTAAGAGAGAACAAGAGCTACAGAAGAGATTCAGCTTTGCGGCTGGATCTGTCATTCATGGAACCATTTCAGCTGGGCAGGGGGAGGGTGTCCCAAGAGGCTCCAGCTACCTCAGTGGCAGGCTTCCAACTTCAGTCTATTTATTAAATGGCTTGTTTGCTTGCTTATTTATTTTATTGCATTAGCTACTTTGCAAATAAAAAGAAAAATCTCCTGGCAGGGATTTACGGTCGGTGGCTGGCTTTTCCTCACTTCCTCTCCAACTTTCAGTTTTTGATTTCTGCTCCTGCTATTTGTTGCACGAATCCAGGCCCTCTTCCCCATCCTCTTAGCCTTACTATCTTCCACGAGGAACAGGAGAAGCACAGCTTAGAAAAGTTCCTTTTTTTAGACGACTGCTCCCATGCCAGCTGGGGTTTTTAGGGAGTGGGCTTCTCCCACCCCACCCAATATTCCGACTGCTGCAATGCGAAGCTGCCACTGGGAACTTCATCACTGGCTCCTTTAGTGAGACGCGGTGGGCATTTTGGCCCACCAACATCTGGAGGTCCACATTTTGCTCACCCTGGCATTAGAGCCTCCGAGAAAGCAACGGATCCCCCCAGTAGATGGTCTCTCTTTTGAGTTGGTGCCATCTTGGGATGACAGCCATTCTCGTGATCGATGACTCTAGAAAGTTGGCACTTTTTTGACCAGGAACCCAAGGAGACAAGAGTTGCTGCTACTAGTTAGATGCAAGACAAAGATTACTAGTTCTGGGACTGGTTAGGTTATGCCATGGAGGGAAGCCAACCAAGGAAGGCCAATCGGAGAAAATTTGGTTACGCTCTCTAGCATTGGATGAAAAGCCACCGCTCAGTGGCCTCTGAGGGTGTGCTTGAACAAAGCACAATCTTGGAGAAATAAACATTTAATATATCCCCAGACAAATCATGAACAGGACTGGTGATAAATTTGTTTAGAGGGGGGGGGGGGAAACTAGCTCTATCGCTACCCTGAAGCACAGATGGGGTCTTCTGTGCAATTCAGATACGGAAGTTTCTGTTTCCCCCCCAAACATTCTTATC
Source organism: Intellagama lesueurii (assembly GCA_037013535.1). Classification (NCBI taxonomy): domain Eukaryota; kingdom Metazoa; phylum Chordata; class Lepidosauria; order Squamata; family Agamidae; genus Intellagama; species Intellagama lesueurii. Next base: position 22,323,006 of record JBAJHW010000012.1, on the reverse strand, counting down.
AGATCTTCTCCTAAATCCTTTTCATGTTTCAAAAATATCCAGTGTAATACCACCGAATTATCATAAGACAAAAGCTTCTGGAAAATCTGATAGGGGGATTTGGGCAGTGGGGAGAGATGGAAACATATATACTGTACACCGAGGGAAATTAATCTCTCCAATGGTGAATGATAAGCTTTTATCTGAAGACAGACAGGAAGCTTCCATTCTTGAAGGGTGCATGAATTTTCATTATCCAGAACTGTTTGTGGGGGGGGGGGGGGGAGTTCCCCCTGAAATGTAAACCTGCCTGAAAATTAGCATGCATTCAAAAGAGAAAAGGAGGAAGATCCCAAGGGTGGGGGAGAGGCCTTTGTTAGGATTCAGCAACATTTCTTCCATCAAGACTGGGGAAATCAGGTAACTTTTGAGGCCGGGGTCCCAGAGGAAGCATGGCCACAGATGAGGCCAAGTGTCCGGGTGGCCAAGGCCTCCCTTGAGCTGTGGGGAGGAAGGGCAGCTGGTTCAGGGGTCAGGGGCTGGGAGGACTCCCGGCCGTATTGATGGGCTCCATTTGCTCCTCGTCGCCTCTGGTCGGTTTGCCCATCAGCACAACAGCCACAACGCAAACGTGGGTGAGCAGAACGCCTCCATCTGCTGCTCAAGAGGCAGCAATAAATCACACTGGAGGGTAAACTTGGAGAGGCGGTTCTGTTGCTGGGCTTTGTTTCCTGCCAAGCAGCCGACATCAAGGCAATTCCAATATATTTCCAGGACATAAAACACGGAGGGGGTGTTAATTCAGAGAGAGAGAGAAAGGCCGAGGTGATTTTTCACATTGCCTACCAGTTTATTTCCCACTCCAAAAGGGCTGAAGTCCTTTTATTAGACCTTCGCTGCTGGCGGGAGGAGCTTTCTGCTAAAATATGCAAAAATCAAACCTGTGGGTTTGGGATCCTGCCCATGGTCCACACGGCTGTGCTTCCTGTCTTTCCTTCCTTTCTACAGAAAGACCACAATTATTTAGAAAGAGTCAGGAAAGGGCGGTGTGGTTCTTAGGGTCGCATCCGTGCAAAAGTAGGGGGATACCTTTATTGAACCGCTTTTAAAAAATCAAACCAGTTGCAAGCATGCAAACTCCATGAAAGTTTCCAACTGGTTTGATTTATTATTATTTTTTACTAGTTCGTTGAAGGTATCACCCAATTCTTGCAGTATTATTTAAATAATTAGTTAGCTCCAAGGCAAGCTGCCTATACAGTACAGAGAAAGGCATACAGTTTACAAGTAAGAATCTATCCAGACAACCACAGATGGATTCATGCAACTTCTGATGCTAACAGATTCGTTGGCGATTACGTTGCCCCCCCAGGTATGGAAAACTGAAGCGAAGCAAAAAAATTCCTTCACACAAGGCAACTCATATGGACCCTTCTGGCCCCATAATCTCAGCCTTGTTTCATATCCCTATCAGTCCACTACTACGGAGCTTTGCTGATCTATTTCCCAATGTCAACCACAGTGGGAAAGACGTGTTGAAAAGTACCCAGAACTGGGCCAAACACAGACACACAGACACACACCAGACAACCTTTGGAGGCCAGGGGAAAGCAACCAGGAGCCGAGAGGACAGAGAACTACTCCTATTTTCTGAGCAGAGGCCAAAGCGAGGATATTGATGGCATTAAAGATGATGGTTGGACAGACTCCTGGAAGGCCGTTTGCAGTGCTTGGTTCGGCCAACTCTGCTCAACCTGCACAAAATCCCTGCTCCCTGGGAGGGGGGGGGGACCTCAAAGTTGGATCAAAGAAGACTCTTGCCTTTTTTTGGTCTGGGGGGAAAAAAAAATAAGGCAAGACTGATGCTTGCACTTCTCAGTCAAATGCTTTTAGGGTCTTCCCCCAAATCCATTCGTTAGCTGCTAAAGTCAAACCTCGAATTTAATCTGTTCCAGATTAACGTTCGTACGTCGAAACGTTCGTAGGTCGAAGCACCATTTCCCATAGGAATGCATTGAAAACCCATTAATCCGTTCCGGCCGAAGGAAACAAAATACCCCCAAAAAAATTTTAAAAATGAAAAATAAAGCACTGCAAGTCCCACGCTGGGACTGCAAAAAAAAAAAAAAAAAAAAAAAATCACCAAGAAAAAACAACACAGAAACATACCCCCCCCCCCAAGCCCAAACCTACCCTCCAAAACCCACCCAGAACAACTTTTTAAAAAGAAAAAAAACAGCAGCACCTTACCGGTCCGAAGCCTCCCTAACCAAAGCACCAGCACCAGGCCGCTTCTCCTTTCCTCCTCTTGGCGCAGCTGCCCAGGGCCTTCGGGCGGCGCTTACTCGCGAGTAGACCCGCGCTGCCGGCGGGCGCTTACTCACGAGTAGACCCGCGCCAGGGATGGGCAGGGAGCGCACCGGACCGGGGCGATCGCCGCTTTCAGAGGCCTCCCGGGGCTTGCCCGGCACCGTCTGAGGCAGGGGAAAAGGGCGGGAAATTCAAAAATGGTGCTGGGCAAGCCTCCAAACGGAAAAAGCCAGGGGGAAAGGGTGGCGCTGGAAGCCCAGGAGGCTGAGTTTTGAATTTCCCGCCCTTTTTTCCGTTCGTAAGTCGAGGCTCTGCTGGTAAGTCGATTCAAAATTTTACGAGCGCAGCCGTTCCTAACTCGAAATGTTCACGTGTGGAGACATTCGTAAGTCGAGGTTACCGGCAAAGGTTGGCCATATCCGTGCTTCAGCCTGTGATGTGTGTGTTATTTTTTTATCCAAGCTGAGGCCACCACCAAGCCAGAACGGGAAAGTGAGGTCCTCCTGACCAAGTCTTTGTCCAAGTGGTGGCCTCCAGATGCCTTCAGCTACAGATCCCACCCTCCTCCAGGTAAGCCCCCTAGCCTCCCTCAGTTCAAGAAACCAGGCATCCTTGACACACAGCTCAAGTCTGCCTTCAAAGGGGAATCAACAAATTCATCCCTGTTAAAGCTTCCAAGGTCTGCTGTGGGTTATAGTTAACATTCGGAAACAACAGAACTTTCGTTGTCTCTACCCACTGAGACAAGATGTTTCTACCTTTTGATTTTCCTCATGGACCACATGGTTGTGTTTCATGTTCTTCCTGCCAGCCAGCCAGCCAGCCAGCATCAGCTCGCTCGCTCCTTCCTTCCTTCCTTCCTTCCTTCCTTCCTTCCTTCCTTCCTTCCTTCCTTCCTATTATCAATCTTCCTTCCTTCTATCCATTATCAGTCTTCCTTCCTTCCTTCCTTCCTTCCTTCCTTCCTTCTATCCATTATCAGTCTTCCTTCCTTCCTTCCTTCCTCTATCCATCATCAGCTCCTTCCTTCCTTCTATCCATTATCAGTCTTCCTTCCTTCCTTCCTTCCTTCCTTCCTTCCTTCCTTCCTTCCTTCCTTCTATCCATTATCAGTCTTCCTTCCTTCCTTCCTTCCTTCCTTCCTTCCTTCCTCTATCCATCATCAGCTCCTTCCTTCTTCTATCCATCATCAACCTTCCTTCCTTCCTTCCTTCCTTCCTTCCTTCCTTCCTTCCTTCCTATTATCAATCTTCCTTCCTTCCTTCTATCCATTATCAGTCTTCCTTCCTTCCTTCCTTCCTTCTATCCATTATCAATCTTCCTTCCTTCCTTCCTTCCTTCCTTCCTTCCTTCCTTCCTTCCTTCCTTCCTTCCTTCCTTCCTCTGTAGAAACAGCACTCTTAGATAGCTAGCAAGCTAATTAGTTTGTTAATTAATATGCTGCCTTTCTCCTAATGGAGACATGCAAGTAGCTCACAATCAAGGAAACACAATGCATCTCTAAAAAACCAATTAAACCCATGGCGATTCAAAACTGCCATTTCGAAACTCTGAAAAACACGCAGACCTGCTCCATACCTCCTTGTTGTTGTTGTTCTGTGCCATCAAGTCACCTCCAACTCATGGCGACCCCATGAATGAGCGATCTCCAAAGCATCCTGTCCTCAACCGCCCTGCTCAGCTCTTGCAAACTCAAGCCTGTGGCTTCCTTTAGGGAGTCAATCCACCTCACATAGGTCCAGGCAGTCCTTACTACAGAGTAAGGAAATTTGCCACCACACCAGAAAGACCGCACTAGACAGTGGAGGCCATGTGCCTCCTAACCACCAGGTAATATTCATAAGGTGGGTTTGGTGGACTGCTTTTGATGAGTGCGCCACCTTAACTACTCTCCAGCTTTTGTGATCAGGGGAATACACGTTTCCAGCCATATCAGAAGCCCTCAACAAATGGAAACAGGAAACACACTGAAGGACCGGCAGCCTTTTGTCAACAAGAGATGTGGGGGAAAGACGACAGATTCTCCATCTGCCCGAGAGAGGCCTGGTCCCAACCTACCCCAAGCCGATTCCTCCAAAGTTTCAGCTTCCTTCCTGGAACTTCATCTTAAGAGCTTTTACTTTTCAACCGGGAGCTGGGATGATTTGAGACGGCTCTGCTTCTTTCCCCACCCGAACCTCCAAGAGACCCAGACTGAGAAACAGAGACCGGAGGACTCAACAGCTCCGTTTTTAAAGATATTTTCATGGCTCAGTAAATATTTAGAGTGATGCAGATTTGTGTTGCTTTGGACTACAACTCCCAACATTCCCTAGGCAGCCATTGTACAATCATGGGAGTCGTAGTCCTAAAGGACGGCTCTGCGCACCTTTAGCTATTATCCAGCCATGATTTTGGATTTTGCCCAGGCTCCGCCACAGGGTTGCATGTCTTTTTGGTTGGTTTTCTGCACTCTACCTGCTTCCTACAGAAGATGGCATCTGGACACACACACACACACACACTGTATGGCAAAACGCATCCCCCCAGAGGTCAGTGCCTGCAGCTTAAACTTTCTCTCCACACACCTGGGTTAGAAAGCCACTCTTCTCCCACGTGATGTGTTTCTAAAAAAGCCTGCAGATGAGAAGCTGACAGGCGAGAGGAAGGTGTGCGTGTGGCAGGGGGAAGAGATTCCCCTGCAGCTGAACCAAAGGTGTCCGAATGCTGCCAGAGACATCAAGGAGCGCATTACTCATAAGAGATCCAGTCTGCGGCTCATGTTACCTTCGGAGGATCGGTTCTGAGGGACAAAGAAATGAGCAATGCTGGCAAAAGCAGCTCTCTCAAGACAATCTTCTCTGCCCGGCCCTGCAAACACACGGAAGACTCCAAAATAGCTTGCTTTTATAACAGGCGCATGCAAGATCAGAACTAGTTCAGGTCAAGAAGGAACTCTTTCCTGCAAAATGATCATGACGCTTTTGGAAACAGGCCATATTACTATTTTCATCAAAGAATCCTCAAGGCCAGGCTTTGGGGTCGTCTGAGGAATTCTATAGGGCTAGAAGGGGATGTGAGGAGGGCCAACATCATCCCACCACGTTGTAGTCTGTTTATTTTTAGACAGTACTTTGCATTTCTGTGATTTTGAAGGATGCTTCTGAGCATGTCTAAACAGCCCCACCTGAAAGCCACGGAATCGAGATGCCAGATCGAGGGTTCCCAGGCTGGCAGCATCTCATCCCCTGACCATTCAGGTGTAAAGCTGGAGGCTTGCAGAATGGAACCCCACACCTGACCTTCAGGGCCAAACCCAGAGACCGGGCATCCTGAGGAAGTAGACCTGGGCTGGGTTGGTGGGTGGCCCCGGTGGCAACCGCTGCTGCTCCATTAGTAGCCAGAAGTCAAAGGGGGACAAAGTAAACCTCACGGTTGCTCCTGGTTGTGCCTGTTCTTACCAGGGGCCTTGGGCCAGCCAAGATCCAAGTGAGCATCTGTTCTTTTCTTTTCTCCTGGTGAGGGCTTTAAGGAGTCTGATTAGAGAACAGGCTCAAGATGAAGCAATACAGAGAAAGGAAACACACAGAGGCCCTCCTCACCTGCTGAGGAAACCCCCTGAGTCCAGGTGAGTCCAGGTGGGCATGGACTTTGGAGGTCTGGCAGCACATGGATGACCCGTCCTCCATCCCACACAGAGAGGGGGCTACCCATAACAGGGGCAACCAAAGGGTTGTTAGAAGCCATTTTTACTCCATCAAAACTGGCAGGGAGGAACAGAAGACCATTGCTACTCTGCCCTCACCCAGGAGAGGGAAAAGGCAGAAACCACTCCTCCGAGCAGATCAGCTTGTTGTCACCTTGGAATGATAAGCTACTCTTAGACCAACTGGCTTACATGCACACTCCATGAAGCTTCTTCCTCTGCTCACGGCTCCCACTAGGCTGGCAACCGGACACTCAGGAAATAGGGTAAACAAATCATCTTCTTCTACAGAAACTTTTCCAAGCAACCTACAGGCATATGATAGAAAACCGGGTGGTTACAGCCCCTCCCGAGTTCCTCCAAACTATGGCATGTCTTGCGTTACCTAAAGAAATGCTAGGTCTAAAGGGAGAGGCAGGAAGGTGTAGTGGTTGGGTGTTAGACTAGGACTCAGCAGACCTGGGTTCCAATCCCAGCATGGCCATGAAAACTCAGTGACGGAGGGGGCAATGGCAGACCAGTCCTTGAACTGGAAAGCCGGCACCACTAAGACCATCTGGGTTGTTCCCCAACCCATCATGACGGCGCGGTCCTGACGCTGGCAGGCATTCCTCGTGCACAAGAGCCACCTCTCGATGAGTGATCGGCACTTGACAGAGCAGCTGCATTGAAAGAATGGAAAGAAGGCTGGCGGAGGCAGCGTGGGAGGAGAGGAGAGCAGGAGAGATGGCTGACGTCTTGGGAAAACCTGTCTTCCCAGCCACGCAGTAGCAGCAACAGCGAGACTCAAGCCAGGGGTGGCCAGGCCTGCCTGCTTGGCGACGTCGCCCCGTCGGCAACTTTCAGCTTCTGAGATTTCAGGCCCCAAAGCTGGAGGCGGAGGCCTGGTGGGTGGCCGGGATCTTGGGGTGTTGAGGAGGAATGAGCGGACGGGGGCCGGAGCTTCTTCCAGGCCTCCTGGCTGTGAAAAAGGCCAATGGGGAAAATCTGAGAAAATGGGCCCCGGATGTGAATGAATTTGGGCAATTCTGGGAGTGATGGAGCAAACAGACACATTTTTTTTTCAGACGCTCGTGATGACTGCAGAGAACCAGCCTGTTCTAAGGCAGTCTCCCTCTGAGTGTCAGTTGTCGGAAAGGGTAAAGAGCTAGTTTCCCTAAGGTATCCCATGGCTCAGAGTAGAGATCAGGGATCTGGATGAGACAGACTGCAGGCCTGATCCAGGAGGCTGCCTTTTGTGTTCGTTCAGAGATCCTGAGATGGTCCTGCTCAAAGCGGCCGACCCGGGAATTATTTTCAGTTCTGAATACCAGCGAACGTTTATTTCTGCTCTTTTGGAGAGTGTGCAGAAGTGCAGAGAAGGGGAAAAGAAGATTTTTTTAAAAAACCTTCTGCACTCAAAAGGACATGCGCCGTGTTGTGTACATTTCCAGCGTGATGTTTGTATCATATTCAAATGACTCAGAGAATAAGCAAACACAGCTCAGAACGCAGACGGAGCCCAGGGTGGAACAAACGCCACCTTTAAGGAGCCGGTGCCCTTCGGCGCTCTTCGTTCACATCCCTGGATCATTGGGGAAAGTTTGGAGATTTGCCCCAAGCAGGGAGGCAGCCTGTGTGCTCCACGAAGCAAGAAAACACACCGTTCTGCCCCTGTTATGCCATGGATCTGCCCCACGGGATGCCTTAAAAGACAGCAGAGTTTTGAAGCCCTGCTCCTACGGCACACGCCATCAGCTCACTCTTGCTGCTTCTGCGGATGAATATTTCTGGGGCCGTCATTCTTTCCAAGCGGATCAGCCAATGAATGGATCGACAAATCAATTCACTCTTTTGCATCCTAGTCCGGCACTCTTAAATGCCACAGGCTGAAATCCTGTTGCATAGTGTAGTAAGTCACAACTAGAGTAGGCCCATTGAATCACTAGGATTACGTGAGTCAACTCCTCTGTAAGTGCCATCCATCCAATGGGTCTGCTGTAGTTGCCCACTTCCTAGGCAGAAACACAGGATTTTGGCGGCTGCCTCTTCCTTCACCCATGCCCTTCCATCACAATGGCCAACCTGCACTTGTGAATGGAGCCACCCAGGAGACGTCGGCACAGAAAGAACTGGCTGAGCCTCAGCGTAGGGACCACACATTTCAAAACAGCAGCTGCTCCCATCCTCAGCTGGGAAGCATCATTCTGAACAACCAAGAAAACTCCTGCATGGGTGAAGCGCCTTGCGCTTTCCTCTCTCTTTGCTGCTCAGTAAACGTGATCTGCCTTGGGTCGAGGGAGGATGGCTGGAAGGCTGGTCCAGAAGCAGCCGGGGCCGTGCTGGGCCAAGGCTTTTCGGGTGCAAAACAACTTGATCTTAATAGCCGTTTAACTTCACACTTTGCTCTTTGGAACACAAGCTTGTTAAAAGCAGCTGCTTCTGCCTCTCTGGATGTCATCCTCTGCGCTGGGTCATACCCTGGCCAGACGGCGCCCTTATCCGATCCCCCCCCCCCCCAGGGGGATATTTTTAGCATGCCGATAAGACTTGAAGAGCTGCTATATTAAAAAGCAGGGGCATCTTAAAAGCTCAGCGCAGGGGGAAAATAATGGGAAGAAAGGACAGGGAGATGACTATGATTTCTGGGTAGTGTTACATGTTATGACACACATTAAATCTTTGGAGATGGGACCAAAAAGGGACCCCTCTGTTGCTCTCCAGATTAAGGTTTTGTTCTAATAATCATAGTACAGGAACTCGGTTTCTCCTCTTTGCCGAGGAAAGGCTGGAATCCAACTGAACACAAATCCAATTACCAGCATCTTTCTGAGTGATTTTCCTTAAGCACAAGACTCGGCTGCAGGATTCAAGAGATGTATTTTCTCATTCCCCAAATGATGCAACTTGGAGAGAGAAGACAAGGCAAGGGCACACTCTGGGCTTCTCCCTCACTGGTGGCCACTGCCCCGAGGTAGGCTGAGCCACTGAGAAGGGCTGGCAGAAAAGCATGCCAACCCGAAAGACTGGCGTTCAACCCCTGGTGACTTGCATGAGAGTTTCTGGGCTTTCACAACCTCAGTTCCTGCCCACCCAACCACTGGAAGTAAATTCCCTGTGCTTTGGGCAGCCACATTCTCTGTTTCACAGCTGGATGGGACCTCTGGGTGCATTTATCCATGCTCTCCATGCCCCCCTCTTCCAGAATCAGAGGTCCCTGGGGGGTTCTAACCATCCGCCTGGACGCTGGGCCGCCCCACGGCTGTGGCATCGCGAGGGCTCATCCCCTGCTCTCAAGATCTGGGGTGGAATTTCAGGGACTCAAGACACTGTCGATCCAGCCAACATCAACCCTAACCACCAGCACAAGCACTGTTCATTCATCATCACTCAAAAGCGACTTAGATGAGAGTTTGTGCAGGATAAACCTCCAGCATGTCCAGAAACACACACAACGTGGCTTTGTCCCCACCTGACAGTTCTCAAGACTGAGCACAGACAGGATTGGGCACAAGCTGGTAGGGCCTGAACCTTGGCTTTCCAACACACACAAAAACTCACCGTTCTCATATGCACAGCAAAGACGACTCCATTACTCAACACTTGAGGGCTGGACGGGTCGCCCATGGGGAGTCTCTTTGAGAAAAGTCACATTGGCTAGGATGCAATACAGCACACAGGTTGCACCCGCACCATCATCACACCTGTGACACCCAATCACAGAGGCAAGTCAGCCCAGGACATCTCCAGCATCCTCAGATAACAACACAGAGGTGAGCCGACACTCCTCCCTCTTCCAGATATGGAAGGGCTGCCAGGTAACCCATATTTTCACGGATGACCGTCTCAAGCAGAATCATGACTTCACGCCTTTCTGCCTAGTCCTTTCGCATGCAAAGAGGTTTACAAGGAAAGGACAGTGGTGGAAAAGTATGATTTATAACTTTTGGGCACAGTGGCTAATGGCAATAAATGAACATTTTATTAACCTTCATTTAGTTACTGTTGTAGAAGGGGTAGCCGTGTTAGTCTGTGCAAGCATTATAGGTGAAAACAAAATAAAAATGAAACTTTTTTTTAAAGGAACAAAAACGTGGTGGCACCTTAAAGACTCACTTTTATATATATTTTTAATGTGAGCTTTCGTGGACAAGTCCACTTCATCAGACATAAGAGAAGGAGCTAGAACATGGCAAATGTTTCCACGTGGCATCAAACTACAGATATCCAAATACAGAGATGGTGGTTAGCTGGGAAGAAAGTGAGTGGGTGTTAAACATTGTGATGATAGTTTCTTTGATACGCAGGTCTTTAGCAGAGGCTTGTGCTGTAAAGAATGTGAGAACCTCTGTCATAAATTAACAATGGTAAAATAACAATAGTAGAGTAACATGAATGTTAATTAGATGGGCTATTTACAGTTGCTGATAAACTTTCCCCCACTACAAGCTTTAATTACTCCAGACCATGGATGACCCCAAGGGCAGAGTAGAATCTGTTTTACCTTAGAAATGGGTGGTTGGAGGGGGAAACATCTGGGAGATGCAGTACAGAACAATATTTCTAGGGTTTACATTTGATAGTGCCCCAAAAGTCTTGGCTTATATTAAGTCCTTTGATGTGTGTGTCTAGCATGTGTATATATCTTATCTCAGCTGTTCTTATCCTAGAAAAAAAAACTTTATAGGACAAGAATCCAGAATCACTGCCCATTAAGCTTCAGTGACTTCTCTTCAGATGCAAAAGAGGCAAACATGTCAACTGTTCCCAGTTACACAGGGGCACACAGCGTTTTCTGGTTTCATCACTGCAAATGGCTGCCTTCCATTTTGTTTCGCATTTGTAAATATTTGCTTCGGTGGGTTTGCCTGCAATACTGAAGCAACAGTGTGGTTTCTGACAGCCAACTCTACGTTCACATATTCTCTTCCACTTGGGGAATGGGCAACCCCATCTGTCTCCCCTACAAACACAAATACAGAGAAAGAGAGAGAATGCATCCATCATGGACAGGATGAAATGGAATATGTAGAACTTGACCTTATTTTGTATCAGAGCCGTGACCCGAACTGGTAGCTGTCCCCATGTGAGCACACCAGTACAACTGGTTAATTAGCGTCCCCCAGAGCGACGACCCCAGCTTGCTGTACCTCGAGGTGCCATTCATTAACCTTATTCTGCTGCGACGCGTGCCCTACAAATGGAAAAGCATCACCCGCGCATCCCAGCGCAGGCAGCGTGGTGGTGCACCGGGATTTCTCTGTCTCCCACACCAATGAGCCAAAACAGGAGAGTGCTGGTTGAGAAAGGAGTCCAGGAATCAGCAAGCGGCTGGCACGCCCAACCCCTGAACCCCACGGTCCTTGAATCACACCTCTGGGAGAGACCACCTAAGGCTGGCCGGTCTGACCTTCCGCCAAGAAAGGCAGCCGCAGCTACAGCACTCTTGCCAGATGGCGAACTAACCTCTGCCTGAAAATCTCCGACCAAGGAAAGTTGACCAGCTTTCCAAGGTTGTCTTTGTTCCACTGTCACAACAGTTCTCGCCATCATGACATGATTCTTTGTGTTCTGTTGCAGTCTTGTTTTTCAGAATTCAAATCCACCACGTTGGGTCCTACCTCCCAAGCCTGCACCCGTCTTCCAAATATTTGAAGATGGCCCTCCTGCCACCTCTCACTCCTCTTTCCTCCAGGCTAAAAACAAAACCAACCATCTCAACTGTTCCTTGCAGGGCTTGGTTTCTAGACCTTTTTGCTCACCTTCCTCTTGAAACGTCCTAGCTGGACGTCATTCCCCTTACACGGTGGTACCCAGAACTGGGCACACAGGACTCTGAATGAGATCTGACTGAAGCAGCATGGCACAGCCCCGATATTTCTCTTGACACGGACCCCTGTATTTCTCTAGATTCATGGTTCCCATCCTTGGGTCTCCAGATGCCCTTGGGCTAAAACTCCCAGAAGCTTTCACCACTAGCTGTGCTGGCCAGGACTGCTGGGAGTTGCACTCCCAGAACGCCGGAGAACCTGAGGTTGGGAACCAGTGCCCTCAATGCACCCAGGGGTTTGGATAATGTCTCTTCAGAGGCCTTATCCTCTGAAATAGGGGAGAATGCCAGGAGACGGCTCATGCTGCAGCCCAGCTCCAGCCCAGAGGATCTTGCCGATACTCCTTTCCAACACTTCCCAGCTTTCTTCAGTCAATGGGGCCACGATCCGTGTTGGCCGGGACGACGTGGAGAGCCATTGTTTTGAAACAAGAGATGGTTTCCGAGGGTGGCCTGCATTCTAATCAGCCGCGGCTCTCTGCCGCTCAGCATCTCGGGCGAGGAAATCAGACGGGGTCAAGGCATTTTGCTGCCCTCCTGCACGGCGGCAAATGACAAACCACGTGCGCACACGCCACCCGCATGCAAACCCACAAATCAAAGCACACAGTCTCACAAAGCCAGCCCAATTAGTTTGGCACTCCAGAAGGAAAAACGGCATTTATTACACAGACACAAACCTGCACACTCACAGTTAAAGATCCAATCATGACGGATTATAAACCGTTATCGTGACACCCCGGTTCAGGGGTCCGAAGCTGTTGCCGCCTTCTGCCAGAGGGTAGGGCCAGCACTGCAGGGGCAGGACTTTCCTACACCACCTTCTCCCTTTGGATTGGAAAGGACAGCCACCGAACGGGCAAGGTTCACTCTGCAAAAGAAGCCCATCGTTTCACAAGGCCTCCAAGTTGGAAGACCAAGGGTGGACCTTTAAGACCGGCAGGTCAACAGTTCTCGATTCCCCGAGATTCAGGGCCAAAACAGCTGTGGCCAGGAGGTGGGTTTCCCTGGGACTTTAGAAGGATGGGACCTTGTGATGCCCATATAGGGTGTGGCCCATCCTATAACCATTGCAGAGTCGTACAAGTGTGTGTTTGTGCAACAAACAATCCGGGAAGCTTGTGGCATCCAGTTGCTTCTCACTTATGGCAGCCCTACGTAGGGGTTCCAACACTGACGAGACGTTCAAGGAGTCACCCCTGGTGACTATCCATGGCCAAGGAGGGATTTGAACTCGGATCCCCCGAGTCCTAGCCTGACAATCTAGCCACTGCAGCACCCTGGCTCTCACAAGAATAACAATCATGTGCCATCAAGTCAATTTTGACTTACGGCTCTCGCAAGAGACATAAAAATAGCTTCCCATGGATCCCGTCAACCCTGATGCCAGCTGGGAGTGGGCGGTAACAGGTGCCCAGACTCTAAAGCCTTCCCTCACACGCAGCACAAATCCCAGAAGAGCGCCGAGCGCTCACACACTCGCCCAAAGAGCAACGGGCCATTCGAGTGAGCGTGTGCGCAGGCGCACCCGGGAGCCGCTTCCCAATCCTCACCCTCACAGCCTCCCCCACGAACGCTTTTATCCTCCGAGTTGCTCTGCCTGCCGAGCTCTCCGAGTGTCACGTCAGGATCCCACTTCAAACGGTGCCCCTTCATCCTCAGCTCAACGATTCCTCCCACTTCAGTTCCCGGAGCTAACAAAAGCACCCGCCAGAAGAACGAAGTGTTCCTATTAAAACTTCCTTTTACAAGTTCCTCTCTTTTTTTTTTTCATTTCCCAGGGACGGGGGAGGAAGGGGCGCCGGCACAAACCCCATCAGCACCTGCTCTTTCCAGGCACAGAAGTGCCTTTTTTCAGAAGACCTTACCCAAAGGGGGCTCCCGAAGCGGTGCGGATCTGGGCTGAGTCCTCCAGGAGGAAGGAGACAGGCCTGGCCTTGCTCACCGAGGCAGGTTAGAAAGCCACAACCTAAGGTGGCCGCTTCTGCCTCACCAAAGCGAAAACAAAAAAGTCCAGGTGAGCACGCGTGGCCTTGAACAAGGTGGATTTGGAACCCCAAAGAGAAAACTCCCCAGATCCATTCATGGTGCTTGTTCAGAGGTCTTGTCTCGTGTCCAGTCGTCAGTCTGCAACTTAGACGGCTCCGGCTCCGTCTGTCTTCTTTGGGTGCCTTAAACTAGACTCTTCCCTCGACCGCCTTCCAAATCCAGGACCCCCTTCTCTGCACAGAGGATGGTCCCCGGTCACAGAGGATCCTGGATCCCTTCTCAGCCCAGGGACGCCACAGCGCCCACCCCTATTTACGTCTGCACCTAGAGAGAGCACACAGCTGTCTGCGTGGAGCAGCCCAGACCCGTCACCCAAAGAAGCCCAGATAGGGTGAGGGACCAAGACTTATGGAGGACCTGGGTTCAAATTTCCTTTCAGCCAGGAAAGCTCCCAGGGGTGGGGAGAAAAACAGTTCAAAACCACCCCTTAAAGATCACACTCACCTTGAAAACCCTCCCAGGGTTGCCCATAAGCCAGTTTCTACCTGATAGCACAAAACATACACACACACACACTGTTGACACTGCGGTTTCTTAGAACCACAGAAGGACAAAGCCAGGAGGGACTGGAAGGGGCCCGTTTAATAGCACCTGGTTGCTGATCTCTTTCAGGGGGACTTTCCAGAAATCTCTGGAAAAGGTGTGCCTTATCCTGGAAGGCCACCAAGGCACAGCTCAGCTGAAACAGGTTTGCAACATTCCAATTTCATTCCTATTTATTAAAATAACACATGTGGGGGGGGGGGAGAAGGGGGGGTCAGTCATTTGCTCTGGTTTTCGGCACGGGAAGACCAGGTTTCTCTTTTGGTTTCATTGGTTCGTGGCTGCCTGCCAGGTATTCTTAATCTTATTGAGTTCCAGGGTATTTTTTTTTTAAAAAAAAATTATTTTGATTTGCTACCCAGTGAGTCACACGCTTCCCACAAAAGGTCATCCTTCAAAGCAAAGCTTGCCCAGATTTATACCTCCTTGGAATTCAGCGAGAGTGTGGGTTGCCTTTCAGCAAGGCAGGGAATGCACAGGAGGAGAGAGAGATGTGACAGAGACCTGCCCATTCACGGTTCTGTCTCTTAGAGGCTAGAACAGGCTGTGGCGAGCTCAGGAAAGTGAGAGGTGTGGACTACAACACCCAGAATCCCCCAGGCAGCTTGCCCAGCCAAGAGTTTCCAGGAGCTGTAGCCTCCAAAAGCTACATGTGCTCCTTATATACCTCCTTATATACCGCACTCTGGGCGGTTTACAATTTTAAATCATGCAGGCTACACATTTTGCACGCACACACACACATATCCCAGTGAGCTGGGTACTCAATTTACTGACCTCAGAAGGATGGAAGGCTGAGTGAACCTTGAGCCGGCTACCTGGGATTGAACCTGGATTGTGAGCAGAGTCTCCCCTGCAGTATTGCACTTTAACCACTGTGCCACGAAGCTCCCTACCCAATGCCCAACGTGTTTACAAAGATCCAAGGTATTATCAAAGTGCTTAATCTTTCTATAGTGCTGTAAAGCATTCAAAACGCTCCCTGTGCATTGATCTGGCTGCGGCCTTTAACAACATCCATTCAAGGCAGATCTGCACAATTCCCTTCCATGTCACCGAGGAGGGAGCTGAGAGGGAAAGTCTGACCGAAGGGGGGGGAAATTCAGACAGAGGAGGAATTTATGGATTCAGAGCCCAAGTCTCTTAACCACTAGGTTACGCCACCTGCTCTCTCTCTCTCGGGTGTCTGACAGCTGGCTAGGAAGGCTGGCAGGGAAAAAGAGAGCGCTGTTCAGAACTTGGAGTGGGGGGGGGGGGACAGCAAAAGTAGGAACGATGACGTGGCGAGGAGGAGAGGAGCGAATGTTCAGTTCCCTGTCTCAGAGAAGAGCTTCGCCTTTGTCTGTCTATTCCGAGCCCATCACACTCTCCCACACACGAGCGGTGGGCGGGCGTGTGACAGAGACATGTGCCTCCACCAGTGGAACTGGGAATGGAGAATCCAACGGCAGGCAAGGAGGCGGGGAGGGGGGTTGCCGTGTGAGAATCGCACCCGGCAGAGGGTCCTTTCAAAGCAACCCGATCCCTTGCTTGAACCTGCCCAGACAGAGACAGGCACAGGGCAGAGAGCCCTTGGGGACTCTGTAGTTTGCCGGATTCAACCCTGAAATACGGCTGTCCCCACCTGCCAGACTCTCAAGATCCTGCCCCAGCAGCCCGCATGACTGGAAAAAGGAAAGCCCCCCCCCCCGGGAAGGGTGACTTTCCCAGGCCCTCCCAGCCCCACCAAAGCTTTCATGGAAGCAAGGGCAGCCGGAGGTGCCCTCGGCCGGCCAGCGAGGGGGCTGCCTCGTGGACCGCAGGGCATTCGTGTGGGGTCCTCGCCCGCCCCATCAGGAAGGGGAGCGCAAGAATCCTCAGCCTCGCCCCTGAAGCTCTCAAGTTTTCTCCTCCTTCGAAATCCTTTTCAGAAGGAATGCACTTCCTTCCTGCCAAACTGGGCGAAAATCGTCAACCAAAAACGGTGGCAGGAAAATTTGGCTCCGGCACCCTCAGCTGAGGAAAGCAGCTTCTGGTGTCCTAGAAAAAAACAGCCCCTCGAAGGAGAGCCAGAGGCTGGCAATGTGATGCGTTTTCTCCTGGGAGACACAGGCCTGCCAGCTTGGTGCACCGGTGACGGCCCCAATCCGGCCCACTGGCCTTCTCCACCCTGGCTTCTGCACAGCAGCACAAGCCCTGCTTCCCCCACCGGCGATTCGCCCTGCGCCAAACCTCCCCCCCCCCCCGCCTCTTATCTTGTGAGCACATTCGCTCACTCTTGGGATCCCTCCTTCCCTTGGCTGCAGCTTCTGGGTCTTTTTTTATTTGTTCGCTTGCTTCGCTTTCTTTTGCATCCGTTGGTACTGTTTGCAACCGCAGCCCCCTCCGTCGGCAAAATCAAGACAGCCCTGCGCTTACCGACAAGTCCCTCCATCTGAAATCTACGCCACGGGACCTTAGGGTGGGATCCGCAAAGGCGTGGGCTGGGGTGCACGAGGTTTCCCCCAACATGACCCTCCCATCTGCCAGGGAAGCCCTCCAGCCCAGGCCCCCCCCCCAAAAAAAGGGAAGCCCTACAACTGAACCAAAAATGTCACGCTTGGGGAGAGACTGGGGTCAGAGGCTGGAGCACACTTCCCTGGGCGGCATCGTGTGGCCACAGGTGAAGCAGATCCACACCAACCACTCTCCAACTGGCCCAGAGTGTGATCTATTTCCCCATGTGATAAGTTGAACTGCAGACCAACCTCGTGACCTGGCCAAGATTTCCCGGCTTCTCCCTGGCCTCTTCTCTCTCTCTTTTTTAAGCCCCACCAAGCCTGATGAGTTGTTCTGGAGGATCCGTAAGCTTGCACAGATCTGTGAAATCTTAGTGGGTCCCGTAACCAGGTAAATAGACGGCCTGGAAATAGATGGGTTTGTTTCATTTTGCCGAGAGCCTCTTTGTGCGTGGTGTTTTTAATTTACAAATACTATGCATTAACAGTGACTTTGGGAAAGAGGGCCTCCCCTTTTTATCCGTTCCTGAAATCCGCTGCTAAACAAACCTCTCCATTGGGCAGGCCTGTAGGATCCCAAGGAAGCAGGCAAGTGGAGGAGACGTTGCTACAAAAGGGATGAAGAGGTGATGCAGATGGCATGCCTCAAAATTATCCCTCCCCACAACCTGAACTGTCCCATGGCCCCAAAAGATGCTAAACCCTCCCCCCCCCGCCGCCCAGGAGGGCTTTGACCCAGCTACCAATCACCCTTGGTACCTCTTAATTAAGAAATGATGACCCCAAAATGTACTTCTACAGGAATTACGGTCACGAGCTCTGGACCTCACGCCATGTTACATAAGCCTCTCATTACTAGCCTCTCTACCCATGGGCGCATTTACCTTTAATCAAAACTAACTAATTGCGTCTCAGAATACTCCTCTGCAGCTAAATGGGAGTTAGGGAGGGGAGAGAGAACATCGATTTAATTATGAGATCAGGGCAGAATTAGAAACCTCTACGCTCATTGGGGGCAGTTTGAGGGAACTTTTTCTACTCTCAGCAAATGTTCACAAAGCACTTTCTCAGCTGTTTCAGGAGGTTCACATTGAGTTTGACTTCAGTTGAAATGGGAGCTGGTTTGGAAGTAGGGGAGCGGGTGCAGGGAGAATCCGCACGGCCTCCTTTCAATCCATTCCCCCTCTTACGGATGCAAATGCTTCACAATGAAGGGTTTCGTACCACAAGACCCATGTTGCAATGTAACTGCGAGTTAGAAGAAGAAGAAAGCAAGGGCTGTTACTTGTGCTACTTCGGAGCAGCAGAAACACAACTCAATTAAGTTAAGTATGTCTGGTCATTTCAGAACAGAGCCATCAAAACAGCAGCAACGCCAGGAACGAAGGCAGAAAGCAAGAAAGCCAGAATGGGTTTGCATTTGTGTCTCTGGAAAATGTGTATGCTATAGAGCAACTCACAAGAAAAAAAGAGAGCAATTATGCTCAGAGATACTGTTTTCAGGTCTTAAATAGAGCGGAATCAAAGGAATCCGTGTAAGCCACAATTTTTAATAAAATCAGTTTTCAGGGCAGTGGGGCAGATGGCAGAACACGGCTGCAGCTAAACCATCAAAAAGCATCACCGTGCCTTAAGGAAACAAGGGTTACTTGACACCAGGTTTTGCCTGATAAATTCACATTGTCTCGGCACTTCGACAGGGATTAAAACCTAGATTTAGGGCAAACACGCATCGCCCCACCACTGCCCTAACTTGATCTCCCAAATTCCTTAATCACTGCCCTAGTTTGGTCCTAAATCAGGATTCCCTTCCTGCATGTCGGGATTTGAAGAGCCATCTTCACAAGTCCACAGCAGGGGCAGAATTTAAAATAATTGTCATCATCCCCATCAGAGCTGAAGAAGGAAAAAAAAAAACCCAGCAATCGAAGGAACAGCACACAGACTACGCCAATATTTAACTGACACTCAGGGTTCTGGTGAAAACTTGCATCTCTTCTATAACACCAGCTAAAGACTGTGTCTTGCATTGATGATGTTAATGATAATGATGTTGATGATGAACAACTCATGGGAACATCAGGTAGAGAAGGTGTTACAAAATGACGACGTCAAGATCTTGTGGGATTTCCGGATCCAAACTAAGACACCTCGAACAACACACCAGACACAGTAATGACAGAAGGAAGAAATGTCGGGATCATTGACATTGCAATTCCAGGGGATGCCAGAGTTGAAAATAAAAAAATGGAAAAAATAACAAAGTACAGAGACCGGGCGATCGAAACATCTCGCCTCTGTCTGGAAGAAACACACTCCCGGGGTCCCCATGGAGTCATCAGGGCTTTAGGAACAGGATCAAGAAATTTCACACAGTATTATAAGCCGTTGCAGATCTCAGAAATAACATCTCAGAACTGCAAAAATTGACAATATTAGGAACAGCATACATACTGCGCTGATATTTAACAGATACTTAGGTTTTTGGTTAAAACTTGTATCTCTTATATAATATTACCAGTCAATGTTTTTATACTTTTGATTGACTCTGCAAGGTATTTTTGAATAATAATAATTAGTGTGACCACAGCCAATCATGGGTCTTTCTTCTCTAGTCTTGTTTTAAAAAACGCTGTCAGAAGTACACAGGGCAGATTTAGAAGGTTAAGGCAGGGGCGTCTGAACTGCGATGTCCCTTCCCATGTCAACAGAGGAGGCACTAAGGCTTTTCGGTGTATTTCCAGTGGAGCCTAGGAAGCCATTCCGCTCTTTGCCCTGAGGAAAGACAAGACAAATCCATTCCTAGGCCCCCTGTTTCCTGCACGCTCATCAGAACACATCAGCGTCTTACCCTGGAAGCCAGAAATTTAAGGAGGCAGGTTAGTTTCAAGGCAGGACAACTTCTGGGGCGACGTCAGAGTCTCCTGTGCAGCAAAATGAAACAGGCAAACACAGAGCACAGCCGCCAGCTGGCACACGTTTGCCACCACAGCCCCTCCACGGGGCAGACCCACAGCACAAAACCTTCCACAGGGACCCATGGGATGCGGACGGTGCCATGGCCCATCGCCACATGTCCAAGGAAACTGAGACCCGCAGGAAAACAGAGTCAAGAAACTCTGCTCAAAATGAATTCGGAAAAGGAGAGCTGCACCCGTTGGTGAAATTAGGAAATGGTTTCCAGGTACAAGAGCACTTCCCAAAATCTGTCATGTGGCTAAGTCTACTCCCAGATGTCCTTTTCTAAACATGCAGAGTTTTCAGAACAGGCCTTAAATGTAGCAAGAAATAATGTTAGAAATACGGGCCCAGGTGCCTTTTGGCTGTGCCACCGGGCGCACAACCAAGGCATCCCTCAACAACTCATCAGTTAGCTGCCATTAGCCACGACCAGTTACACAGGCGCTAAGTGGACACCGATTCTGGACTTAACTATTTCAGATGACAACCGGCAGGAAAATAAGTTTTCCCCACTTTGTCGCTGGCACCAGGTTTTTAAACCCCACCCTAATTTGGATTTCCAGCAACCCTGGACTAAGGCTTGAGAAGGAATCCAACTTCACTCCAAGATTTCCTGGTCCTGTCCACAGTCCGAACTTCTGGACTCCAGCATCTTCAGGTTAACAGATGGCCATGGACACACATGGAGGAAAATAATGTTCCCAATTTTAAAGTGTGCATCAGAAAACACAGCAGATTGGGAGGGGGAAAAAAAACACTATGCAAAACAGGGGCAGGAAGGATTCAAACCTATGTGTGATTGAAAACCCAAACACAATGATGTGCATTTGAAAACAAACGCTAAGCAGAAAGAAAAAGGACAGGCCTCGTTCTGTGTGTTTTTTTTTGGGGGGGGGGGGGACACCATTTCTAAGATGATGATTATATATCAACAGAGGCAAGGCCATGTCTTGGCCCTTCCTTCCATCATAAAGAATTTGGGTTTTTCTCGGAGCACACTTGATTAGAAACCTTTTTTTTCCCTTTTTTTTCTACAGAAGAATTTATTTTCTTCACATTGCACTCTCTTGCCCCGACTGGTTTCTGCTTTCGACAAGGCGTCTATAGGTTTCTACCCCCTATGCACATAACAGAAGGAACTTTTGAAATTATTATTATTGTTTAGGACGGCATATGGTGCATAATGGCATTGCAGGCTCCCTTGCCTTTAAGAGCCTCTGTTTGTTTTTAAAGACTGCCATTTGGCTTCTGTTTGTTTGCTTGCTTTTTGCTGCACTGATTTATGAGCACAGCTCTTTTATTATCATTTTAGAATCCATGCGTTTTTTCTTTCTTTCCTTTTTTTGATGGAGAAATGCTTTGGGCACCCATGGACCACAAAGAAGGAACCGCTAATCTCCAAGACACATAAATGGATGCCTTTTTTTACATGAAGAAAATGCAGGCAGCAGCTCACCTATGTATTTATTTATTGATAAGTAAAACTTTTAAACTGCCACTCGGAAAGAGGAACAAAACAGACCTAGGGTTGTGTATGAACAGAAGCAGGTGGAGTTTAAATAAAAATGGGGGGGGGGGCTTAACAAACGACAAATCCCAGTGTTCCTCAAGAAGGAGCCCGTGGTAGTCCTTTTGTGTGATTTGGGCTAAAGCGTGGCTTGTGCAACATTGCTTCATCTGCATTTTAAAAATCCACGCACCCTGCCATGTTCTTCTGTTGCACCTTGCCCTCAGGCAAAGGGAGGGAAATCATTTTGTAGTCTGGAACCTGCAAAGATGAGCCAAACGGGAGAGTTTTCTACGCGGTGGACATCCAAGATGATTTCTCTTTAGTTCCTCAGGGGCTCCACAAACCTGAGGCGGCCTTTTAGTGACCCAATAATGGCCTTGCCTGGAGGCCTCAGAGGAACGCCTCAGCCAATGGCTGCACGAGCCTCACAGATGAAGCAAAGCATGTCTCCTCGTGGAGTCCTGGAAGATGGGTGGAGAGGCACCACGAGGACACGAGAGCGCAGGCCCTCTTCCAGCATTTCAACCGTGGCACCGCTAGGCAGGCGGCTGCGAGAGGACCGAAACCCAGCGAGCCCCTCCACGTGTCTCTGACAAACAATCTCTCCAAAAGCACCGAGACTTTATAACTCCCCACCCAAAGCAGAAAGAAAAATTAGGTCATGTTTTCAAAAAGTCTATTTTTGGGTAATCGCATCCCCCTTCTCCCAGGAGCCTGGTGTTCGAGACGCCTTTTATCACCCCCAAGCTGTGCCAAAAAGAAGTGGAGCGCCTTGGCAAATCGTATATGGCTCGTCTCTCGTGGTCGCATTACTCTCCTGCGCCAGAGCCATGCGCCTCCCAGGTCAGAAGCGTTGCATCCAGGGTTTCGTTCTGCTTGGCCCGATTTGGCAGGATGAGTGGTGGTGGGGGGGAATGGGGGATCAGAAAGACAGTTATTCTCGATAGCATGGGAAGTTTTGCTTCCCTGTAAACAAACAGTACTTCAAGGTTCACCTAGGAGGGTCTCCCGAAAATTAGCAGCACCATCCAGTGGCAAACGTCAAGACATTCACCTCCTTCTTCAGCTGCCTCCCAAGTGCCAGCCCCACATTTTACTTCAAAGACTATTTCCTTCTGAGTGAAAGATACCAACAGACACAAGCAGAGTGCTCAACAGAGAACTTCTTAACTGTTAGAGCGATACGACAACAGAATCCATGACCTCGGGAGGTAGTGAGCGCTCCAGCACTGCAAGGGAAATATGGTGGGGTTCCAGGTTTCACCTCCAGAATGCTCCTTTTAGACGAAGGTAAGAGAACTGTGAAGTTTAATGACACCTCCCTTGGAAAATTCTTCCAAAATTCAAATACTGCAAGCAGGAATGGAAGGTGCAGGGGCATTAATTCTGAATTACTCACAGCTGTGCCAGGAAGATCCATGCTCAAGGAGAGAGAGAGAAAGTATACAGTTTATTTATTTCTTCCAGCAGCGAGTGATCTTGTAATGGGGAAAACACAGGCTTTCACCACTTCTCTCCCAAGAAAGAGATACCAAGAATGTCAAGCTAACTCTGGCAGCCTTAGCTTAGAACGGCTAGAAGAATCGTATTCCTGGGAATTCCAGCCTGACTTATCCCCCTCTGCCTCTTCCAGACCGAGATGTGGGTTGGATCGCATTTATCCACCACCTTTTCAACTTTTCGAAATGTTCCGACAGCTTTCCTGACACAGAAGAGCATGCCAGTGCGCTCTTGAAGTGTGTATTTCGAGAGAGGGCACAGGAAGAAGTGCATATTTCACTATTGCGTGTCCTGACGTGGGACTTTTCCTGTGCATTCAGGCGGAGGGGTGGGGGGTGGAGAAGGATCTGGAGATGAAGGCAGGAAAGGTTTTGATCGCGAGGGGAAAGGTTTTGGAGGAAAAGCATGCAAAAACAGACTCGGGATCAGGATCTGTGAAGCGTCAGTTGGGCAGATGGCGATCCTCTGAAACCGCCGGATCTTTCAGGGATGCCAAAGGCCTTGCTCCCAAAAAAACGACCCTCCCAAGGGGTGGAGCCCAGTGATCTTTCAGACCGATGTGCCAATGTGAAGCAGTTGCCTAGGAAAGAAGTGTGTGTGTTGAGGGCAAGAGGATCCTAGTAAAGGCACCGGAGGGGAGAAGAGAAGACTCTTGCGCAAAGGGCATCCATCGGCTGAAAATATCTCCTGAGCGGGCCTTCCTCATGCCGTGTGCCAAAAGAATGAACTGGATCTCGAAACGAGCTGAGAGATGCCGCTGGAACAACCTACCGGCCCAGAACCAGGCCAGGTGTTTCATGACGACAGAGTCACAGGCCCTGGAAAGGGCAACGAGGGGGTGGGGAGGCATCCATTACATCTCTGATCGATGCTGAGGCTCCAGCTCCAGAAAGAGCTGTCATAGGGGCCCAACCTCCACGTGGAGTGACTTTTACCTAATTGGGAGCGGGATTTCGAGCCGGAGCTTGGAAGAGTTCCTTAGCGTCCATGGCCATCCTGGCTAGGGGATTATGGTAGCTGTAGTCCAAAAAAGGAGCTGCAACGTCGGCTCAGCCCTCATTGATGCCACACACAAGGAGGACAGCTTTTCATATCTACAAGGAATCCTTTCAGAAGCAGGGTTGAGTATCAACCAGTCCCATTTCTGAAATGGCTCCAAATGTCTAGTGTCTGTGCCAGATTTTGGTTGAATTTCTCCTGAGCTTGCTTTCCTTTGCAGGCCACTAGCACTGGACATCTATCCCTGCATGCTTCTTTCCATCAACAGGCACAACAGGGCGACCCTTGAGTAGCTGATTGTTTTTCATTGGAGTTGGGGGGGGGGAGCGCTTGGAGTCCAGTTACCAGAACTGTGTGTTTAAAAGCCAGCCTTTGCAGTTGGTTGCAAATTTTTTTCCCCCAAACACAGCCAACATTCCTTCATTGCATCTGGTGCAAGAAGAGGAAGGATAGGTGTTGTAACAAGAAAAACTACATAGGGGTACAAATGTGAAGTGAACCAATCGATGTCTTGTTTTGTTTGTTAAAATTCCAAAGCAGTCCATCTCTGGTAAAAAGGCCGTGTCGTTCACCCAGAATGGTGGCTGTGCAGCTCCTGGGCACAAAACCCATACAGTACCTTGATTCCTCAAGTCTTAGGAGCCCAGGGTTTCATGTTTGTTCCATTTTCGACAGATTCCCAGAATCTGGTGGAAAATCAAAGATGGAAACGGGACCTTCACAAGTGGATGATGAGAGCTGACTTTCGTCCCAAGGCAGACGGACTGTGTCCAAGACCACACACGAAAGGATCTGTCCTAAGAAACTGACAGCTGATCGAATAAGGTGGTTCTTTTCTGTAGGTCTTGCCAGCCCTTTGATGAAAGGTTGTTGGTTGGTTTGCTTTTGCTTCTTCTTTTTTTTTTAATGGAAGCCCTGGCTGATTGAAGAGACTCAGCTCTCCGTCTTGACCACCTCTCCATAAAGCTCCTTTATTCCCATCCGATACAGAGAGCTCGAAACCAGTGCTTTTTTTGGACTACAAGGCCAAGGATCCAAAGAGCACCGGCCGTGAGCAGCCAGCAGTCCCCACCCAGTGTCCTAGGAGTTCACCCAAACTCTTCTTTGCTCAACAACGTAAAGAAAAGGGGGGCAGCCGACTGGCCTCCGGAAGGTGCTGAACCCATCCATCCTGGGCAACCTGGCCAGTAGTCAGAAGTTATGGGGGCCAGGAAACTGGAGGGCACCACTAGTTTGTCTGCCTCTAATGCAAGGCACCCATGAATGCTGGACAAAGCCACCAGCAGCAGCAGCTACTCAGGGAAGCAGGAGCCAGGTGGTCCCTTCCTGGCCGCTGTCCATGGTCCTGATTAAAAGCCACTCTCCTTGCACTTTGCCTTTTGTGACCAGAATAAGCCACATCACCTCCAGCCATAAAAAATAAAAGTGTATCGGACTGTCCAGAAAGAACGCTGCTCTCTATACACAAAACTCCCTGCACACAGAAAGCTAGCATCCCAAGAGGTGGGAAAAGTCAGCTCTTCTCCCTGGCATGCTTGATTTCTATGAGTGGGTTCATTTTTTTTACTTTTACCCAGGGCTGTGCAACCTGAGCAAAACTCAGGGAGAAATCTCACAGCAGCGCACAGAAGGGAGCCATCTACGCAGAGCCGAGCATAAAAATTCTGTTCCGTAAACTCATTCGCTTTCTGGGACTGAGGGAGGCACCAGTTCAAGGAACAGGCACAAAGTTAATGGGCTAACCTTGTGCAACGTAATTTCCCCTCAAATGGTGTTGCCCCCTGCAAAAAAAAAAAAAGAACCCCACAAAACCATCCCTGCCGGAAAACATTTGGGGGTCACAAAACCAGCCTTGAGGACGACATGATGGCCAGCTCTGCTATATACCTACATATCAGTGATTGTTCTCTGCCGGGTCCAACTCTGGAAATATGTAGAAGACAGGTTGGCCCAGAGGAGAGTGAGTGTGCATAGAGGCATGCATGCCTTGCCCCCCCCCCCCTTCTCAGAGGTCGTCCATCTCAACTTTGGGATGATGGGATGGTTTGCCACCTCGCTCTGGAAAAGATGTTCTGTGTTCAGTTAAAACTTAATTTACAAGAAGCGGGAGAGAGAGGCGCCAACGAAGGAATGCATTACCGGCCTGTCTACCCAAAACTATCTCCATTCGCCTCGTGGCCTTACATAATGGACAATCTTCCACATAAAGCACTCAGAGCCATTAAACTTTCATGCTGCGCCTCGCTTCCCATTTGTTTGCTTGGGGCCAAATCCTGAGCAGATGTTACACGGCTGCAGTCGGAGGAGCGGAGCTCCAAAAGGGGGCAGGATTTGGGACGTTCAAGACTCTGTCAGGTCTCCCCAGAAAGTGAAGCGAGAAGGCAGGCGGAGGCCCAAAAGACCAACCTGGAGAATTTGCCTTTTGCCCCCCACTCCCGCACAAAAACCCAAAGGAAGCCAGAGGCGAACCGCTCAGCTCTCTTGTTCCCCAGAATCATTCCAACCATGAGAGGCGGGTGAACCCCTTTGCCAGCTCCACGTTGAGTCGCTCAATGTGGCAACAGATTTGGCATGCCATGGTGGCAGCCGCTGGACCTTTCTTGGGCTCCGGAGCCACCTTTTGGGACTTGAAAAGGGGACAACTTACAACTGCCTTGGGAAGGTAGACTGGTATTCTTCCCCTGGTGTGGTGACAGAGGGAACGGCCTGAGCCCAGAGGAGTGGTTTGCCTAAAGACAGCTCTCCTGATTCTGTGGCACAGGGCAGGCGCAAAGGGATGACTTCTTGAAGCTCGTCACCTGAGGAAGCCATCCAGAACTGATCTTCAGCGACCCAACGCTGGAGGCCTTCAAGGGAAAATCGGACCACCCTCTGTCAGATCTGCTTTGATATGGATTCCTGCCTTGAGCAAAAGGTTTGACTCGGTGGCCTGAGAGGCCCTTTTTTCAATTCCATTATTCTAAGATCCGGAAGGATGATGCTTCAGCAGGTCTTTAAGCCCATGCCTGTTTAAAAGCAAGGTCCAAGGAACCACCACAAGAGATGGGAGACATCAAGGCAAAGACCTCAACTCCACCCTTCAGTTCCAACTGCCCCAAAGAGAGTCCCAGATAAAGCCCTTTCCCTTCTTCACACAAAGCACAGCACCAGCTTATGGAACTCTCCACCACTGGATCACTAGTCCAAGTGACCAAAACGACCAGCAGCCGTTAGCCTGGCAGTTCCCACCACATGCTCAGGACAATAAGAGGGAGAGAGCCCTAAACCTCTGAGAACTGTCGTTTAGAGAAAAGGGACGGTGCCAAACTCTGGTGGCCAGCCTCTCCGTTTTAAGCTTCATAGAGTCTTTTGGGAATGGGCATGATGAGTTAAATCAGCCTTTCCCCCCACCCCACAACCTGCCACTCTCCAGATGGGTTGTGCGGCAACACCCATCATCCCCAGCCAGCACAGCTTGATCACAGCCGGAAGCCATGAATCTGTGTGCAGTCCAGTCCAAGAAGATGACCCTCTTTCCTAACTCATGGGAAGGCCGAAGCCTCCGGCTCTCGTGCCCACCTCCGACCAACCGCCGACACACCGCCCTCTCGGTTCACCACGTTTCTGGGGTGCTGCAGGTTCTCCCAACTCATTAAACCTGAACACCAGCCAGAAACAAGCTTGTGGTTTTGCTTATCTATGTGAAAGAACAAACACCCAGCAAGCCTCCGGGCAGGCGACTCCTCTCCAGCTCGCTCCGCTTTGACTTCTGGAGAAGTTTGCATTTTCTTGACCAGCCTTTTCCTCCCACAAGGCACCTCCCGCTCTTCCACAGGAAGCTTTCCTTTGATGGAAACAACCGGGTGGAGGGCCATGTTTTCCATCGTGAGGGCACGGAGGGAGAAGGAGGCAAACACCCACTCCCCACCTGAAGGGACCCTCATAACTGCTGACCTCCCCAGCAGCTGCTACTTGCATTTTAAAAAGAGGGTTTCCAATGCCACTCAGCCTCCTTCAGCCTCTTCTCCGCTCTGCCCTTATCATCTGCACAGACCCCCTCCTCCAGAGATGAACTTGGCTAGCCCTTTCGACCTCTAATCGCATGGCCATCCCAGTGGAAGGGGGGGGGGATTAAAACCCTGTGATGAGGCAGCTCCTTCTCCTCTTTGCAGGAGAAGCTCTGTTGTCCCCAGAAAAAGAAGGCAAGACCCCTCGTGGGGCACAAAAGAGGAGAAGACACCGATGCCCGTAATGCCGGCACCAAGGCACCGATACTGCATGGCACTTGACCGCCTGCCGTTTTTTTTGCAAGGCCTTGCGACATTATGCAACTGAAGCCCAAGCTGTTCTTGGCTCAAGTGAAGACTCGAAGAAGCAACGCCGGGAACCCTCTCCGCAGCTTGAAGGACAAAGAGAAAAGGTTCGCAGTCCCTGATCCTCCACGGCTAGGATGAGAAGAGGGAAGCTCGCTCGCTCGCTCTCGCTCACTCTCTCTTTCTCCCGGCTGGCAGCCAAACCTTTCTTTAACACTGGAAGAGGATCCTCTCCCACCACACAGAGCACAGTATCCCCATTCACACCACAAAACGCCGCCCCCTTCGAGCCCTTAATTAGAAACGAAAGTAGGCGAACACAGCCACACAGGCTACGTTGTTTGCTTGGTAATTAAATATCGCTGGAAGCGTCAGGTGCACTAAGACACAGATTACCTTAATACCATTTTTCCCCATTTATCCATTTATAGTCCTCGGGTTTAATTGTATCCCCTCGCACGGAGACGGCAGTATCCAGGCCTCCTTCATTTCGGGGCAGGTTTCCTGCAGGCAGGGAGCTCCCCGGAGACTCAACATTAACAGCAAGGAGGCAGCTGGTCTTCCATGCCCAGTTTCAGTTTCCTGGGGCTCTCCACGTATCCTGCACAAATGCCCCTCAAGCTTTGGATAATGTTTAAAAAGGCACCTCTGTGGTCACATTAACAGCTCTGGCAGTAGCCCTATCACCCAACCAAATTCTGCTCTTCTTACCACTTCTCAGCCAAAGACATACACGTACATAACACATGCCCCAAGTAAATGTCATTAACAGAAGAAAATGCTAAAAGCCAACGTGGGCTTTGAACTTTCCAGCGCTACGGACCATTTGAGCTCTGAGTTTAGGGAGATGAAGGAGGCCAAACTCCAGAAGTGGATTTTGCTCCTGGGGTTGATAAGGGAAACACAGCCTTTCTCTTGACTCTTTTTTTTTTTTTTTTTTTTAAGAACTGTCTTTATGACAGGCAATGAAGCAGATGAAGCTGCAGAGAAAGGGGCAAAGTTGCAAAAAGTAACTCTGATGGACACTCACCCTCAGCATGGCCAGGCTCTCCCTTTTGCAAGTTTGGGCTCTATTTTGGAACCTCTTGGTTTGCTTTGCAAGTCTTAAATTTGTGTTTCTGGCCAAAATCAATCTATTATAAGTCACCCTGAGAGGCTGGGTGGGTAGAAAGGTAACGGGTAATGTGCATTAAAATCAACAATAAAAAAAACTACCTTTCCCATGAACCAGAAAGGAAGCGATCAGCTGGCAAACCATACAGTAGGATGATATGTGCAAGCAAGTTGTGCAGCTTCAGGATGATATCTGAATGATGTACGGGTGGGTGAGGACGACATGGCAGTAGTGCAAAAAATGTGCCCAAGGGCAGTGTGTTAAAAAGTGAAGGAAGAAGAGACACAAAAAGGTTCTTATAGACAATTAAACACACACAGAGATGTTCGTAAGGGCCATCTTTGGTATGTACCTCAGTTTTTCCCTCATGTGAGCCAAGAGGTAGTCAAAAGGGTTTTTTGCATTACTGCGAGCCACGCGGAGCAGCCCCCAAAGCTTCCCTCAGTGTCCTTTCCCAACGCATCTCAGCTGGGTGCACCCATGGGCCAAAAGTGAACAGACGGCGCCAACACCATTGGCACTGGGGCTCCTGCGCCATTCAAACGATGGCCCCCTTTGGAGATTAATTGGCACAGCTCAAGCTCGACCGCTTTTCCCTCCTGGTGCCTAAGTGCTCTTCCTGGACTCCCTGAAGGGAAGAGTTCCCGGCACGGCTGAGACGGCCGAGAACTCCAGAACTCTGCCCCAAACTTTTCAAAAAAGGGGGGAAAGTGGAATGCCTGTGTGTTCATTAGACGTGGCCAATTGCATTCCTCCCACCCCCAAAACAGAGAGGAACTATTAAACTGTCAGCCCTGATTCAAGCCGGTGGGTTCCTCAGCCCTGCTAATGGAGGATGATGAAGTGGAGAAGAGAAGCATGTTTGACATCGACAATATGCAATGGCCTTCTGTTCGGTTCACACAAGCAAGGCGGGAAGAGCTCCTTCCGCGCTCAGGGACTCGGGGCTCTGTTGGAGGTTCCCTCATAAAGCAAACTCCCCTCAGTCCAGAACCTTCCTGAGACAGGGCACTACAATCCCCATCCTCCAGACAGAAATGCTGGCCAGGAACGATGGGGTTTGTCTTCCATCATTTACGGAGTCATGGGTCTGGCGGGGGGGAGGGAAACGGTTGTCGGGCTCTGCCAAAATCATGGGATGCTCTTTATTTCGAGCAGAAACTTTCCTGTCCCTTAAAAAAGAGGAAGGTCAGACTCGTCCCCGAGATGAAGCCTCTGCTTCTTTAGGAAGTCAACCTGTCAAGATGCAAACTCGTTATCTCCGCTCAGACATTGATCCGGTTAATTTAGATGATTCTGATAGCCTCTCGCTCAAGATGGAGGTGACTCACCTCCTTTTCCCCCCCTGCTCCTTGAACAGAGGAAGCTGCAGCATCAAGGAAAACCTAGAAAACCTGATTAGTTAGAACACCACCACCTTCTTCTTCAGCTGGAGAGAACACAACACCACCCTGGCCATCCATTTCTGGAAAGTAACAAGAAGCACAGATCTCTTTACCAAAGGCAATCAGTTGTCTGTTCACTGGGATCCATGTCCCCCAGTCTGGATCCCTGGGCACTGCTGCACTACAAATCCCAGAATCCCCTGTCTTCTGGCACTGCTGGCTAAAATTTCTAGGAGGTGAAGTCAGGCAACAGCTGGAGACCCAAATTTAGGAGTTTCTGATTAAGATCCTGGGAGAGGTTAAAGCTGGAGGTTGGCTGTTGCAAGCCTTTCCCCCCTGCAGGTCACACGCCCTGGCCTCCCTCCGTGCTCAGCTGAAAGGTGGACATGGGGAAGAATGTTGGCCACCCTGAAGAAAGCTAGGGGCGAAACTGGAGGAGGAGGAGCTGGACTGAAAAGGCATGCAGAAGTAAGGATGATGTGCAGAAAGGGGCTACAGAAATCTCCTTTTCTGAAAGCACGAAATGCTTGGTGGGAGAACTCGCGATAGATCAACAGAAGCACTTTTTTGAGGGATACGGCTTGTGGTGGCCTGGGCTGTGTCGCGTTCTCTTCCCCAGCCACCAGGGACTGCAAGAAACAGGTTTCTCTTGCATTCACGTTCTGCTTGGGGGCTTCCCATCGGGGCATCTCGGGTGAAAACGGAAGGCTGCACCAGAAAGACCTGGTAGAGGAAGGAGGCCCATTTGACATCCTTCTAAACCATGGCGTTGGGGCCCTGTGCTTTTTGGTTTTCCCCTTCTTTCCAGGTATCATTGTGTGAAGGATCCTCTGGGCATCCACCTCTTTAAGGACCGACTCTCAGAGTGGCTCTCCTCCTCTGTGATCAAGACCACTCTGCCTTGCCCTTCCTCTCGGATGGCTTTGGTTTGGCCATCCTATTTTCACCACAGAACTGAACCCAGCCTGCCTGGCTATGCCCCGTGTGGCAGCTGCGTGGAAAGCAGGCCAAACCTCTCCCAGGGCTGCCTTCCTTCTACGCGGCGTGGAAGACCCAGGAAAAATAGGCAGAGTTTTGTCCCTCCCGTGAGCCCCTTGTGTGGAAGCCAAGTTACAAGACTTGAGACCATTCTCTACCACCCTCCTTCTGCCATTGGCTGCTAGGTTCGGGTGGCTTTGAAACAAGCAGATGATCTATTGATAGAAGATAAAATCAGCTATGACTTCCAAATAGAACTTCCAAGCATAGATGCAGTATATCTCCAAACCTACTATGCTTCAACAAGCAGAAAGGGCAAGAACTTCATTTTAGTAGCTGCCCACAGATCTCAGACCGACCACAGTCGGAATTATAATGTTGGGTTTGACCAGCCTTGGCCTAAACCACACGGGCCGTTTCCATGGGGTTCTGCATACATGACTGGACTTGACAAGCGCCTCCCCCCTTGCTTTCAATCGCCCCAGAAGAAAGGGGTGCAGCCAAAACACAGATGGGTGAGGGCTTTGGGGGAAACACGCCTGACATTTCCTTAGACATTACACACCACGTGCTAATGAATTGTCAGCCTGTTCACCTTACCCGACTTTGTGCTTCTACACTTGCAACAAGACCGCAGGAATGAATTTTAAAAAGAGAAAGATACACAACCGCCCGCCCCCCCCCCCGCCTTGAATTTGCAGGCAGGATGGATTCAAAACAAGGCAAATCTCCCGATGAGGGCCGAGGCGATCGGAGAAGAATCCGAGCTATTTTCTTCTTTTCTCCGATCTGGTTTTGGGATTTTTCGGTAGACTGAGTCGTTGCTGCTGCTGTGGTCGTGAAACAGCCTCGGCGTTTGATGCGCCGAGAAATTATTTGCTGAAAAGCTAATAAGTGGCTCTCAAGTCAGCAAACGCCTCACTAAATTATCGTCAACTCTTTAGATAAGTGACAAACAAGATTGGTTCAAAAGCTCTTGGGCTCGTTGAGGCAAAACACAAGAAACCTCGCATGCCGTGGGTTTGGGAATGGCAGCCCCCCACCCCGTGATTTTTGCAAGAGAGGAAGGGCGTATTTGCAACTGCCTTTTACCCCCAGAATGGAGCTGGGGGGGGGGGGAAGATGCCCTTCTGTGCCTCCACTTCCTGAAAGAAGAAGAATAAAAAAGTCCTCCTTCACGCCTTCAGCTGGTGCAATTCACTTTCTCCACACAGGGTAAGAGGCAGGATGGTGTATTTAAATTTATTAGAAAAGGCAGGATGATGAATTTACATTTGCTAGAAATGTTTGCTTATTGCTTCTTGGCCCACCAGATCCTTGGTCAAGTCCTTACACAACACATGAACTAAGCCCTCAGAATACCATCCTTTATTTATACAAAATATTAAACGTTGGCTCCTTCAGGGGAATGTGGGAAATCTTCCTTATAGGTTCTCTCTGTTGCTCGGTAGCCCAATTTCACAAATAATGACACCCCCTCAACACCCAGAGCCGTGCTCAAGCACAGCAAGATAAAAGCCCACCATGCGAAGAGACAACGTGGATTTTAAAATGATTCTTCTCAACGTCAGCCTTCACTTACAAGCTCCATCAAGAACAACGCAGACAGACAGCTTAAAAACAGTGTTACACAGAAAAGACCCCGTGAAATGAGCCCAGCCCCAACTGTACTTTGAAGGGTCTTCATTCAGGGATGAAGCCAGCGGGGCTTCCTGGGAGACAGCATTCCCCAGCTGAGTTGTCGCCACGGCATTACAAATTGCTTTTTAAGGAGACAGGCCAAGCCACAGAAGATAGGTCTGCCGAGGGATATCACTCCACTACTGTATAGCCAACTGAGACTGAGACTGAACCTCCATGGTCCAAGGCAGCATACCTGAGCAGCACCAAGAGACAAAGATGCACCGAGCACAGAGGACCTGACCTTGCAGAGATAAAGTGGACTAGCAGCTTGTATCTAGGTTTTGAGCAACCTTTGGGAAATTTACTTTTTGAGCAACCACTGCTGGCTGTGAGATTCCGGGAAGGGTGTAACTTCAAAGAAAGTAACTTCTCCCAACATTCGGCATGTCTGGAATTTTCTATTCAGCCAGATCTCCCTTCACCATTGTCTGCTAAAGAAGGGAACAGCCACATGCTGCCTCCAGCGCTGTTCTGGTTTATAGGTCTCTCCCACTGATTAATACAACGCATTTTCCCCTTTGGTACACTTTTGCCTGTTTAAACATGAAAAGCACTACAAAATCTCCTGAGCCCAACCTTCTGATCTCATGGATCACCGTATGACACAACACATTTCCCTCCAGGATCAGGGGTACCTCCTTCCAATTCCGACATCAACAGAACTTAACACTTGGGAGAAAAAAACACCTCGCTTTTGGAGACCATCACATCTAGAATTCTAAACACTGGGGCCAGGGACCAGGCTGGCTGGGATATTGTGGGATCACATGGCCCCCCAAAGTAACTTTTCCAAACTCTGCATGATTTCATGCTGTACAAGCAAAGGCCTTTAAGTTTCCTT
Source organism: Intellagama lesueurii (assembly GCA_037013535.1). Classification (NCBI taxonomy): domain Eukaryota; kingdom Metazoa; phylum Chordata; class Lepidosauria; order Squamata; family Agamidae; genus Intellagama; species Intellagama lesueurii. Next base: position 22,288,891 of record JBAJHW010000012.1, on the reverse strand, counting down.
TGACAGTGCTACTGACGAAACACTGTTGGGGTTATGTCTACGCTAGACCTGTATATTTATAAGTCTTTGTTTTTTCAGAGGACCATGGGATCTGTAGCTGTGATTGTAAGAATTCTCTTCCTCCCCACCTCCACAGAACTACAGCTCCCAAGATGCTCTGGGGAAGGGACAGACCCTTAATCCGCCTTAAGAGCACAGATATTCTTTTTAACAAGATGCTCTCAGAAGTCAAACTGTCCAAAGGCCCTTTTGCACCCAGGCAGGCAAAGGGTTGGCCCAGAAATTCGTTCACGTGGAGAACAATAAAGAGACATCACCACCGAGCAAGACCCCAAGCGGTCTCAGCGTTGTGCCGTCCAACAACAGAGCTCTGGTCTGGTTAGCGTCTGGGTGCAAGGTGCCAGATCCAAATATCTTAGCAAAACTGCCACTTGCTAGCCCCAGACAGAAGCGTCTTCTCCTGACCAGAGAGGGTGGTAGTGGTGATGGGCGACAACCAAGGAGGAGCGAAAGGAACATTATCTCAGTAAATGGTGGTACCGGCTCACTAAAAGACACTCAAGACTATGCCAATGTGCTTCATCATTCAGACAGACTCACACCGTCCCCTGGAGCTACCCAGAACTTATTTTACTTTTGTTTTTGAAGGTTGACTCATACCTCTGGAGGCCTCTAAGGTGTGGGATCCTCCTGGATTACAAGCCCCTGCCAAGTCTTTTGCTTTCACCCCTGAACTTTTTTTATATTTTAAAAAAGGGAAAACTGGACGCTGTCCCTTCCATGGCCAGTTTTTGGGTGGGAATGGAATTTGACCCATGAGAGATTTTCCGACGTTGCCCAGTCTTGAGCTAAAGAGGTAGACCGAGAAATCTCCTCTACCCAAGGAAGCACAATCTACTCCAAGAAGCCAAGAAGAGCAAACCAACTGGGATTGCCCACTTCCTCTCTGCTTTTCTCATTTCCTGCCCATGGGGAGGGCAATGTATATCATCATTGACAGCGCACAAACACACACACACACACACACACAAACACAGACAGATATCTAGGTCATAACACCACTTTCTCCTACCTTCTCTGCCATGATCATGGAAGAGCCCCCATGGATTCCCAAAATGGGAATAAAGGTCTGTGACGAAATAAAATCCAAAATCTGGCCAACAGCCTCCTGGTCAGTGTCGTCTCCAAAAACCACCCCGTGGATCTTGGTGCCGGACATCAAGTCACAGACGTTGGTGATGATGCTTTTGGGGTCAGTCTGGTTGACCAGGAGGGGCACCACGTTGACATCAACGGAGAGGTCGCCCGACATATCCCTGGTCCAAAGCGCCCGGACGTCTCGTTCCGTGCTGAACTGCGTCCTCCCCAGAATGACGGCAATGTTCAAGATGGGGTAGGTCTTCTCTGCCCCACGGACCAGGGCCAAATCTACTAAAAATGCCTGGAGCACCAGGAGATTCCAGCAAACGCGTGCCATCTTGAGCAGCTCCATGCCCTGTCGAAAAGGTCACACCATCATCATCGTTTCATAAAAGACCAGGATAAATCGCAACCATCTTTTGCTCCTCCGAGCGGGAAGCAGTGCTGCCAGCCAGCAAACAGGCATCTTTCTTAAACCAGCTGGTCCCTCCTGGAGAGTGGAACCTCACCCTAACGTGACCCAATGCTGAACTCGCGGGGGACCAGACGGGAAACGTGCCACCAACTTTGGAGAGTCAGAAGGAGCACCCTTTTGGCCACTCTGCGTCAAAGCCCCAACAGATCGAAGGGGCCTAGAGAACCGGCTGAGGGAGGTGCAACCGGCTCCTTTAAAAGGGTGCCGTTGGGGAGACTGGGTTGCTGAGGCATCTGTGGAGGAATTCTGTGGACCAGGCCACCTCCGCTGCTTGCCGCTTGCTTGCTTGCCTCCCTCTCCTCACCGCGGCTGCTCAAGAAGGACTGGTGTGCGGCCCCCTCCCTCTTCCCCTCCCCACCCCCTTCCTCTGTCCAGAAATTATATTTTATTCCAAGACTCATTTCAAGCTGGCTGGCTGGCTGCTCACGCAGAACAGGACTCCATTTCTGGAGGAGAGTCGGGGCACACATCATTCTAACCTATTTCTCACTCCTTCCTCCTCCTCTCATTCTCTCTCCCCCCCCCTGATCAACTTCTTTGGCTGGATGTCCTCAGACAGAGCATCCTCTACCCATCCCAGCTTCGGGACGGGGGTGGGGGTGGGGGAGCTGCCTTGGCTTTCCTCAGAGCAATTGGGGAGGGCAAAAGAGGCAGAGAAAGAGAGAACCATGCAGAGAAGTGACCCAGAGCCCTTGGCGCCTCTTCCCCAGAGATGTTCTTGTAGCAGAGGAAAGCTCGTCCCACCTCGACACCTTCAGATGGGTTTCCTCCTAGCTTGCTTATGGGGAGATGGATAAGTGACCCTCCGCTAGACTTGTTTGGACAGGCTACTGGAAAAAAAACGGGGGGGGGGGGTATTTTTTTTTCCTTTCTGTTCTCAAGCCCTGCAAAAAAAAAAAAAGGGGGGGGGGACACACAAACACCCACTATCCAATCTTTAAGGTCACATTTCTGCCCCTCTGCACGAGTCCCAGGACCTCAACTGGAGACCCAGCCTGCCTGGGGTGCCCCGTCCCCCCCCCCCACTCCATTTGCCCAGCCTTCATTTGGATTCAAAACTCAGCCCCTTGTCTGTTGCAGGGCAGATTTCTTTTCCCACCACCACCTTTTTCCATCCTGCTGCAGTGAGATCACACACGGGACGAGGAAAACAAAAATAAATAAATGAATGAATGAATTAAACGGGGTGGGGGAAGGGACTGGATAAAACCCATCGCAAGCCTCCTTCGGCCACTTGGAAGCCGCTTCTTCTGGCAGGGGTCAGAGATGGTGTGTAATGCCAAACCACCCCCACCACCACCCCCAGCTATAATGGCATCTAATTATATATTTATATATATATATATCTGTTTCATGAATGCACCAGGAGAGGCAAGGGAGGGTTTGCACCAACTGGAAAGGGTGGTGCGGGCATGCAAAGCACGCGTGTGCACAGAGACTGAGAGAGAGAGAGAGAGAGAGGCGCCACGCCATCCTGCGCCGCTCGCTCGCCTTGGCTACGTAGGGAAGAGCGTGTGGGGGATTCGATGAAGAGCCGTGGCTTGCTTTTCTGCCGGCTCTCCCTTCCTCTCTGGCGCGGGCTCCATCCATGGGGGCCAAAGGAAAGCCAGGCCAAGAGCGCCCCCCAGCGCCCTCCTCGCAGCGACTACCAGCATCTCTCTCTCTCTAACTCTCCTCCTCTAGGTTTTTTTCTTGGGGGGGGGGGATGGAGGGAGGGCGCGCATCACGATCCTTACCAGGGACGTGCGAAATGGTAGCCTCGGCTGCCAAGTTGAGCATTTCGCAGGCCTCCTCAGCGCCGAGCCTCAAGGGGGGCAGCTGCCATCCTTCTTTCCGGAGCCGGGAGCGCCGCGGCGGAGCGCCGGACGTGCCCGCATCGCCTGGCCGCCGCCGCCGCCGCCGCTGCCTCGGAGAGGCAGGGCTGGCTATCCGTGCAAACCGGGTCTGGAGGGGGGGCGCGGGGAGAGAAGAGGCAGGGATGCGGGAGGGGCGAGGATGCAGAAGATAGGAGGAGGAGGAGGAGGAGGGGGGAAAGGGAGGGGTGGGTGGGAAAAGCGACACAGGACCCGCCAGGTTAGCGCCCAAACCGGATCCACGCGTAAAATCCCAGCCGGGCCACTTTGCAATAAATCAGTGCGCTTGACAGTGCTTTAGCCTTAGCAAACTTATCAGCCGGGGAAGTTGCAAAAATCCGTCTCCAGGAGACTTTAGCCGGTCCAAGACAGACGCGATCCATCCGAGATTTGGGGATGGCGGGCGCCGGGCCCAAATCTAGCGAAAGTTGGTGGGTTTCGACAGAATACGCGGGGCTTCAACCAAGCAGCCCGCCACAGGCTGGCCAACAATTTGCCTCAGAAATCCGACTTCTGGATTGCCTTCCCCACATCCCTTCTTGGCCCCCTTTGAGGAAGACGCGCGGAGCGATCCTAAGCCCTAAAGCCGCCCCCCGAGGTTCACCAGCATTTCCTGGCTCGGCCGATGAGCAGAGGAATCCGGAACCTCCGGAGGGCGAAGGGGATGCCCGAGGCGAAGGCGGTGGCTTCCCAGGAGGAGGAGGAGGAGGATCCTGCGCTCCTAGAAACCCTTCCTTACTCGAGAGTCAGGCCCTCCAAGGGGGGCTTGATTCGGAGTAAGCGTGCCTAGACTTCGGGATCGCGGGGGGCGGGCGCTCCACTCCACCACCGGTCACGATGAACCCCCGGCAAGAGCGAAGCCCGGGCACGCTTTACTCGGAAAGCGAGCCCTGCGCAAGGTTCCACTGCGGGCTCACGTCGCTCCGCCGAGCCGCCGCCGCCGCCGCCGCCAGAGCGGAGTTCCCCGTGGAAAAAGGAGGGCCGGGAGTTCTCTAACTCTCTCTCTCGCTCTCTTTCTGCCTTGCTGCTTGGGAGAAAGTCCTACGGAACTCAAGGAGACTGGCTTGGGAGGCAACCAAGAGATACAGGCCGTCCGCCCACGCCCAAGGGCGGCGGGGTCCCCAGCCACAGTTATTCGGGAGTAAGCCTCGTGAATCTAGCGAGCGTTTACTTCCGAGTAAAAGGGAAGGCGAATGCGCCTAGGTAAGGAGCTGAAGCCACCTGCTAAGCAGAGCCCTGGATTAATTAATTTTTTTTTTTAATTTGCCTCCTAAAGCAAAGCAGAGGGAAAAACTAGCCCGCTCTCCTCCCGCCCAGGCAGAGCCCCAGCGGCCGGGGCTTCTCCGTCGGCCTCGGCTCCACCGACCCAGGCAGGATTTGGGGGGGAATCACCCTGTCTTGCTCCCCCCCCCTCCAAAGAGCCCTCCTGCCTGCCTCAGCGCCAGGCAGAAAGCGCCGCTGCCACCCTCCGCCGTCTCTCCTATTATCATTAATTTCCAGGGCTAGTTCAGCCGATCGTTACTCACTGCATTGGCCCTCCACATAATTCCAAGCGTGAAATCCTCCCAGTCATTTCAAACGGATTCCTGGACACCGGTCAGAACTGCGTCTCGCTGGCGTTCGTTCTCTCTTTTTTTTTTCCGCCTCGCCTTTGCTCGGTGTTATGCGTTTTGTTCTTTCCTTTTCCGCCCGGGGTATTTTTCCTTTCCCTCTCTTGTTTTTCTGGAAAGGGTCGTGCTGTTGGCGGCTTTGGCGGCTCGTCTGCTTAATCCTCCGGTTTCAGCGCAGGTGCCTGCCCGCGAGAAGAAGAGGCAGAAGAGGCGGCGGCGGCGGCGGCGAGGGAGGCGGCCGCAGAGCCACGCCACGCCAGGCTGCTCCCTCGGGCGCCCAAGCCATCCACCGACCGGCCACGCACACCCACACGCGCGCGCGCACACACACAGAGACGCACCTCCCGCCGCCGCCCCCGCCAGGAGAGCCTGCCTCCGTCCGCTCAAGTTTCCCAACCGGGCCGAGCCCTTCCTCGCCTCGGCTGCGTCCTGGGCGCGCGGCGAGCCAGCGGATGCTCCGCCAGCGCCTCCTTCCTTGGCTCAGACGCGCCAAAGCGGGGAGGTGGGGAGAGAAAGGCGAATGTCCCCGCGTCAGGAGAGGGCCGGGGGGGGGGGGGGGAGAAAGGGGTCTGCCTCGTCTCTGCTGCAGTCCACGCGCACCGACAGGGCAGGAACTTCAGCGCGCGGGGGCGTCTTCCTGCCGCCCCCTTTGCAAAAGGAAACCGCCGCCGCCACCCCTTCCTGGCTCTCCCAGTGCCAGGCGGGGAGGGAAACTGGGACCAGAAAAGCAGCAGGGAGGGAGGGAGGGAGGGGGCGGGCGGGATGGAGGAGGAGGAGATGATGGAGGGCAGGGCGGGTCGGCCGGCCGGCCGGCTGTGGAGTGGAGTGGGCTGGTCCGGGGCTCGAAGGCGAGGCGCGGCGCCCGGGACGCGCCGATGGAGAACTCGCGGGCACCGCAATCTGGAGCCGGCGGTGGGCGACGCTGGAGTGGGAGGGGGCGCGTTCACACAAACGCAGCGCCCGAGGCAGGCTGAGGAGAGGAGCCCCCCCCCAAAGTCCCTTCCCTGTTCCCCCCCCCCCGGAGATCTCTGAAGCACCCCTTCCCCCAAAACAGGGAGGAGGAAAAGGGAAGGGGAGAGGCGCACGGTGCGCGGCCGGGATGGAAAGAGGGGGCGCGTGCACGCAGGCGCGCTGCCCCTCTTTTCTCCCCCCCCCGCGCGCACCCCCCCCCCACTCGGATGCATGGCACGCTCCGAAAAGCGCCTCCGTTCCAACGCTCGCCCCGCTGCCCTTGGCGCAAAAGGAGCGGATAGTCCGGCGCGGTTCCCCGGGGGGCGCTGCGCCCGAGCTCCGCGGCGCGCAAGGGGAGAGAGGCTGACCCTCCCCGTCATTTATTTCATTTGAACCCTGTTTGGGACACGTGTCTGCGTGTGCGTGTGCCAATGCCTCGTAGCCTTTCCCCCCCCCGCCCCCCTTTTAAACCCTGCGTTAGACAAATCAATGAGCTAAATCGTAGACAACCGGCTGCAACCGTTTGGAAGAGGTGAAGCCCCACTGATCCCCATGGGTCTCCTGCTCTCCCTTAACCCAGTGGCGGCAGCTGAGTCCCGATTCCGTGTTGTGCTGGAAGAGTGAATCCGCTCCGGGGTTTCCTCTTACCTTTCCAGGAACCCTCCGAAGGGCGGGGACCCTTTCCCCTTGCGTTTGTCCTGTGAAGTTCGTGGTGAAACTCGGAGTGGGTTCATCGCCACCCCCTCCGCTAGGGCTAATGCTGAATGTAGGTGTCTAAAAATTACCTGTAGAATCAAAAACCGATATTTTAAGGTGTTGAATGTGCACACCACTGCACACACGTCCTTACTTAAACTGGAAGGAAACAGGCTTCAACCCAGTTGCTAGACAATCACAGTTATTCGTGTTTGCTTCCCGTCTTCGTTAGCTGTACGTCCATCCCAGCTGGACTTGGCTCCCTCTTTCTACTTGATCCTGACAACACCCCTTCAAGGTAGGCCAGACGCAGAGATTGCAACTGGTACTGCATCCCACATGGAGTTTCATAGCCTCCAGGGTCCTTATCCAGTGCGTGAACCAGGACACCCCAGAGGCTCTCCAATGATGACAGAAAGGCTCCAGACCCGAAACCCTTTCAAAATTAAACTGCTGTGCCCTGAAGTCTCAGAGCCTAGCTGAGGAAAACTGCCTCGGCCAACAGAGCGTGACCTCAACCATTTCATCAGCTAAAGCTGTGTTAGCTCATCTGCCAATGAGGCCAACTCAATTTGCTATCCTGTGAATACTTATAGGATGCGACTGGCAAACCCTCTCCAGCCACAGGGAACTTGTTCCCTCCCCTGCAAAAAGGCTACAAGGTCAGGCTACAAATCTTACCAGAGGGAGGCAAGCAGAAATCCGCCCCTCTGGCGACCAGACCCAAGCGGAAGGCCAGCTGGGTGACCTGTCTGTGGCCACCGAGCAGAAGGAGCGAAGGCCAGCCAGCACAGCTTCTCCGGCAGGATCCAGGGCTCTCTCCTTGGCACCCAGCTGCTGCTGCTGCCCCCCACCCCCACTGGCAAACTGGAGCAGAAGCTGATGATGCCACCTGGGGGAGGGGGGGGAGGCTTTAGCTTCCCAAATGCTCCAACCAGTAGTCAAGCTGGCTGACAGGTTTCGGGAACTGTGGCCTCCCAGTGTAGCTGTTCCAAATCCTGACTGTTGCTGCTTTTGATGTGAGGTATTTAAAAAGTGCTTCACCAGTCACTGTCTCCCCCATGAGTTTTCACAGCCGAACAGGATTTGAACCCAGGCCTCCTGAGTCCAACACTCTAACCACTACATCAGATGGGCTTTCTGTACTTTTTGACTGCAGACCCAGTACAGTGAACAGAACATAGGCAGGTAGACAGAGCAGTCTAGTTCCCCTTAGGACTTGTCTAGATCTACATGTAGATTGGTACTCTTGGCCCCATTCTCTCTTCCTCCTCCTCCCTCCTAAGTTTACTTCCCATTTCTTCTTCCTTTTAACCCAAGAGACACAGACTCACAGGACCTCTCCATCACACTCCAACACAGACAGCTTTCAGGCTCTCTGTCAGTAACCTTAGGGTTCTTTCTCCAGCACTATCCCTAAATGGATTCCCCTTCACTTTCCTAGTTTGATTCGATTAAGAGTTCCCAGAGAAGCTACACTGTTCAGCAGTTACAAATTCAACAGTAAATTACTCCACAAATATAAGTAACATTCACCCACCCACCCTACAAGGAGAATCCTACCAGACAGGGGAGAGTGATCCAGGACCAAAGGGAAGAAGCCGGCCAGGGTTCAAACTCATAAAGTCCAACCAGAGACCAAGGGAGGCTGGTGGGGAAAATCCAGCAGCTGGATCAAACACACTCCAGGTGTCAACACCCAGGGCAAAGTGAGAGGAAAGCGTGATTTCCAGCAGTGCCTTCAGCTGGAGAGAGAAGCTTTTGTAGATGAGCCACCAGGGCCCACCTCAGCCTCTTCTGATTGTTCAGCAGGACTCCCCAGGAGGAAACCCTCCTCTTGAGGAGACCCCCCCACCCCGCCCCCTAGGACCCCATCTCCACCCCTGGGGAGAGGCATGTCTCTGGGTTGCCTTCTCTTGCTCTCATCCTGCACCACTTCTTTGGGCCGGGAGGATGCCCTGCCATTTGTTCGACTCTTGGGCTCCCTGCCTCGTCAGGAGGGGATCCCACCGCCACCCTCTCCCACCACCTCCTCGGGCGTTCAGCTCCGCTAGGCTGAAAGATGGAGAAAAAGAGGGAAGGGTTTATCCTGTCTGGAGAGCAGGCCCTGCGCTCACACGCTGACCGTTGTGCCAGCTGCTTCTCCAGGGATCCATGGACATCACGCCACTGGGAGGGAGGGCACAGAGACACAAACAGGCCCCTTTAGATCGTGGGGTCCGGATTGCGGCACCCATTCCCCAAACAGAGACACTGAACTTCACCGAGGCCTGCCTCTCATTGCCCTTCAGTCACGAATCAAGGAGGCTCTATGGAACCTCCGTGTTCAGAGACAGTATACCTCTGAATCACTCATTGCAGGATGGATGGGAAAGGATAAAAAAATACATTTTCTTGCCCTGTCGGTGGACTCCCTGAGGGCATCGCATTGAGGCAAGGCAGCACAGCTATCCCCCACCCCTTTGGAGTGCTGCTGGTGCCTTTTGCTGTTTATTCTTGTTTTAATACCGTATTTTGATCGCGTTTTAATGTTTAATGCTGCCGAGAGCCATCCGGAGACCCCTCATGGGTGAGAAGCAGGACCCGAATCCTGCTCACAAATTAAACGCATAAATCTCAGAGCGGTCGGCCAACACTGGGGGGTCCTCTCCCCACACTTCCTTCCCTAGCTGGTTCCAACCTGAGAAGCCCCCCTCCCGGCTAAGGTGGCTTTCTCCCTTATTTGCACACGAGGCTTTCCTCTGGCAGGAGAAGCAGACAAAGCTTTCTGGCTTCAGGGCAGGAGGGTTGTGGGAGAGCGGGCTTTATTTTAAGCACATTTGCCTGGCGAGAAAAGCGTGTGGATTATTTATGACAGCTCTGTCAGCCTGGATGCCGTTTCCACGGGGGACGGGTGCTCATCTTAGAGTGATGGAAGAGGACTCGTATTCTAATCCGTGACTCTGCTCACCCGTCTTGAGGTTGAGATGCCGAGGGAGTGCATTCGGGCCTGCTGATTTACGTTCCGTGACACTCTCTCTGTGTGTGTCTTTCCAACAGTTGCACCCCCAACTTGAGAAGCAAACATGAGAGCAAACAGAAGACAGTGTGGTGGTGGAGTAGTCATCGTCGTCTTCGCCTAGGACTCAGGAGACCTGGGTTCCGATCCCGAGGTGGCTGTGAAACTTACTGAGTGACCTTAGGTGAGCCACACCCCATCACCCTGGCCTACCTAATGGGGCTGGTGTGAGGAGAAAGCAGGGCAGGGCAGGGCAGAGCGAAGAAAAGGCAGGGATCTAAACAGAGGCAACACATAAAAGACCGGCTTGGCCCACTCTCTTGTCCAGAAAACTAGAAGTGGCAGAGTGTTTGCTTCCACATTCTGGGCCAGAAAGCAAAATACCAGGCTCTCCTAGCTGCCTCCCCAGCTCTCGGGAATAGCCTGATGCCTCAGCCAGAATACGTGTGGCTTGGCAGAGGGGAGAGAAGAAGAAAGATGATTGCCTATTTATCTGGGAACATTTTAATAGTGCTGGTCATTTAAGAACATCTCAGAGTAGTCTGCAGTAAAAAGAGAGACGATAAAAACCAAGGCCTAGCGCTAATGAACAAGTAAAACTAATGGCACTCAAAGCAAAGACTCGTCTGGTGGGGAGTCACCCCCACTTCACCAGCCTAGCACTCTGAGCTTGCTTGATTTTAAAAGCTAAGCGGGGCCAGGCCTGAGAAGGGCTCGTGGCTGCCGGCCAGAGCTGGCACTCACGCTCAGCCGGGAGCCTTGCTCCGAACGGGGTGGCCTCCTCGGCCCCTTTACCGCCAGTCCTCAGAAGCAAGCTGCCGCACCCAGCCTGGTGTGTGAGTTGGAAACTCTTCGGGTTTCGGACCACCGTTCCCAGCAGCCTGCAAGATTCTGAAGTCCAAACAAAAGGTGGCTTTTGACGCTCAGGGAAGAAGGACTGCCTTCTGGTGGTCCTCAATCTGCACGGCAATGAAAGATGTTGCGTCTTTGCCTGTGGTGGACCCTCGGCTTTGCTCCCTGGAGGACTAATAGAAGAAGGAGAGAAAGAGAAAGGCAGGGAGAATAAAGCCCAGAACATGCCTCTGACATCACCCAGTCTGGGGAGGGCCATTACATCAAGCCTTCTGTCATTTATGAAAAAAGGCTGGTGGACTGAAATATTAGTCAGCCTCACCTTTGACACACTTCTCACCAGGAAGGCTGCGGCTGCCGGTGCCAGCCCAGCGATTCTGCTGCCGCGGTGGTTTCGGCTGTAAGCTTTCCCCCAAGAGCTGCTGCTCAGCCGAGCAGGTCCCTGAGGCCCGTTTTGATGCAAGCCCTCGGGTTCGTCATCGCCTGCAGGGGAAATTAAACTCCAAACAAGGCAACCAGTATCTCCAAAACTGCGTTGAGCTCTCCGGCCCCAGTTTGCGAGATGCTGGGAATTTTCCTCCAAACCAGGGTTTGCTTTCTCCCTGTGAGGTTACTCGAACATTGGGAAGGTGGCCACCACCACCCACCCCCCTCGACCCGCAAAGAAGCTGTGTGGGCCTGTTTCGGTATTCGTTCCCTATAGAGAGGTGTGCTCTTTTCGGACAGATTCCAGGGTGACCGCAGGGCAGGGCAAAGGGCATCTGGTCATCCCCAGGGTGGAGCGACACCTCTAGAGGTCTTTCAAGGGCCTGCAGTTTGCTCCATGTTTGCTCCGTGTCAAGGTCACAGGCATGGCTCTCTACCTCCCCAGTCCCCACCTCCACACCTCCATGAAGCTCCTCGGGTGATCTTGAGTTGCCTCCTGCTCTCTCCGCCTGACCGACCTCACGGGGTTATTAAGAGGACAAAGCAGGACGAGAGGCAAAGGCCTCCTTGAGCTTGTTGAAGGAAAGGTGGGTTGGAAACGCAAGAAACTGGGAACAGACCATCTCCTCTAGAAGGCCACAGATGTTCACAAGGCCCTGAACCAGGAGCTTCCTTCAACCGGTTTCAGTGCTTCTAGGAAAAAGCTTTTAGGCCCATCCGACCACCTTAGCGGAAGCGGGCACCTCCCTCCATTTGCTCTCTTGCTGTTTGCTTGCAATGGGCCATGCCAGGCATGAAACGCCATGGCCTCAAACGGCCCCCGGGGCCCACTCAGCAGCAGCAGACATGAACTGGCTGTTCCCTGGCAGGAGGCGCCATGCGCCATCCTCCCAATTCGTCATTCTTGGCCTCCTCGGGGGTTTTCCTCAGCCAGACGGTTCCCCAGAGGACCTCCGAGCTTCTGTCTCCCTTGCCTTGCTTGGGGGGGGGGGGGGAGAAGGAGGTCATTTGAGGTTCACAGGCAGCGGTGCCCATGCGTCCCTCCTCCGCATGGATGCACGAACATGCAGGCAGGCGGATACCAATCTCTGGGCCGCCAAATTAATCTCCAGCTTCCTCCGAAGGCCTCTTTGAACAGCATCCAAAGGGAAGCCCGCTTCTGGGGAGAAAGGGCTGCTACATTACTCATCTCTGACTCGGGAGGTCAAGCCAGAATTTGTATCCCTAGACCTTCTGGCTTTCTAATTAAAGGCGCTCTTTAACCATCACGGCACGCAAGGCGGTGCCTCCCTCCAGGGGCAGAAAGGGACACGGTGCGCTCACGGAGCATGCGCCACCTGGCTCCCCGAAGTTCGCGTTGCTTAGAGGAAGGCTGGCTGAGTTTGTTTAATTAAATAATGACCTGCGCTGGAGACATGGAAGAGGAGCCCAGGCAGAGGTGGTCCAGAGCAGCTGCCTTAAGAACGCAAGAGGCTACTAAGTCTTAAGACTGGCCATGCCCGTGGGCATGACTTGGCGCTACAGATTCCCGGTTCTCCTGTTTGATGTGGAGTCTTGGACTTCTGTAGCCACTCGGCACGCAGTCAGGTATTTGAAGAAAGAAAGGGAGACTGGAAATGTTCTTTTAGGACAGAAGCTAGGGATTGGGGGGGGGGGGGCGAGAGGGTGACTGTGGGAGAAGTACTTGAGTGAAGCAGCAGAGATCAAGAAACCATGAAATGTGGGAGGCTCAGAATAGCTCGGTCATGGAATGAGGAAAGTAAACTAAAAGTTATGACAGCTGAACCTTCAAGGTAAAAGAAATAGATGGCCGGGAAACGAGGAAGGGGAAGAATTTCATGGCTGAAGGATTCCGGAGACCTTTGTCTGGAGGCGGTGCTGTGAGGTAAATGGTTTGCAGTTGGTGTACCCAAAGTCTACAATGATGTCCATCATCCTCTGCCAGGAGAGGAAGGGGAAGAGAAGATGACTCGGGCCCCTGTGAAGAAAAGTGCAAAAACTGCCGTCTTCACTCCACAGGTTTAGGAGGGTTTTTGAAAAGCGTATCTTTAAAAACCTGCAAGACCTGTTTGATCAGAGGCATGTGTGTGACCAGCCATTGTTTTCAACTCCCAGAAGGAAAAAAAAAAAGAAGAGAGGAGAAAAAGACTATGTGTGGTCTCTCCAGCCTTGGAAAACATTTCGAAAAAGCGAACATTTGTCTTAGAGGACTGCCTTTTTCCTCCCTAACTCCCTTTTGCGCTTCTTCTTCTTCTCCTCCTCCTCTCTCTCTCTCTTTTTTCTCTCTCTCTCCCCCTAATAGCCAGGATTAGCTACTACAAAATTAAGACAGAAAACCAAGGCTTAGCGTTTGTCATGGAGGATTGCAGATTTTCTGCCCTGGCGTTCCCTCGGTATTCGCTCCTTGCCTTAAAGGAAACCAGAGCGATGGAGGCTTAGCACCGTCTCTGCTGTCACTCCGTCCTAATCCAGGCTGATCCAAGGGACGCCCGGTCAGTTGCGGCACATGCTACCTACCTCTTCTTAAATCCCATCTGGAAACAAGAGGGTGAAAAGGATTTCTCGGGAATAACTCGGAGGTTGAGATGACATCTTTCCACCCACCTCTCTGTGGTGTGTAATTATGGCAACTCAACGGCTCTCGCCCACCTCCGTTCCTTATAAGAGACTCCAAAGATTTCAATGCACTTTCGTATATATGTAAAAAAAAAAAAACCTGCAATGTTTTTTTAGAGGTTTTCCAGGAAAACATTCCTGCTTTTATTCTGTTTCACAAAAGAGGTGAGCCTGAACCGGTCCACGTTAAGATCTGCCTTGGACCTAGGGCTCCTTCTGCACGGTAGGTGTGTGCTCTGTCACAGAGCTACAGCCCAGTGATCATGCAGCCTAACCTCTTTCCATAATTAAGATTTCTTTGTTTCTTTTGCCCCGTATTATGGTATTACGAAGAAATGTCTTCTTCTGCCCAGGAAATCCTGGGGAATTGCTCTTGTTCTCAGCGGGCAAAGTTTCACTAGCCTGGCACCTGCTTGGTGTGTAGGACTACAACTTCCATCAGCCCAGTCAGGGTGGTTATGGGAGCTGGAGTCCAACATATTTGGAAGAACTTGAGTTGGAGATTCTCTTGCCGTGGGACCCTACTGCCTGTGGCTAACGGGGGTTGGAGTCCCAGAACATCTGGGGGACTGGTGATTCCCAACATCTGTCCTATGCCCAGAGTTTGGGGGGAAATCCATTTAAGGAATACAAATCCCAAAATCCACCCCGCCATGAAGGGTGGGGGATTGTGTAAACTGTACTTTAAAGGGTTTGGAGCTGGGATTTTCCAGATGTTGCCCCTTGCCCCCTAGACAGGATCCCAGCTCTAATCAACTCAGGTGATGCTCAAAATGGTCCAAAGCTCCCCTCAGAACCAGCTACACAGAAGTGAAAATGCCACACAGGACAGGCAGGATTGGGCCAAGTTCCTTTTTACTCCTGTCGGTCTGTCTGTCTTTGGAGGAAAAAAGCACTGGTATCTCTCTGGCTGCATCCCCAGTCCTCAGCGTTGGCTCCGATTACTCCTCCGGGTGAAAAAACATCCTGCTGTTTCGACTCCCTCGGAGAAATGGAGAGGAAAAAACAGCAGGAAGTGCTCCAATCCTCCAGAAACAGGCAGAACATTGCGATCGGAAATGTCACGGCACGCAGACATGTCGTCCCATGGGAGAAAAAGGGGGAGCAGCCAGCCAGAGACGAGGAGCACGCGGGGGTCCCGTGGCCTCCACCTCACGGCACTTATCAATCTAAAAGAAGGAAGGGCGCTGACGGGAAAGTGCCACCATTCTGTTTCATGTTAATGCAAAACTATTTCCATTACAAAGTGTGAACATCAAGTGTTATTTAAAAAAAAAAAGGCAGGCAGGCAATGAATTTCTTCTCATTTTAAGTAGTAAGAAAGAGAGAAGGGATGAACGGCAGCCGGCCCAAGCATTGGGTGATTTGGCCATGAAGCCGGCCCTGCCAAGAGGCATAGTGTTGGAGGTAGTACAAAAAACAAATCTCTGATGGCCTAAGGGGCCTGGGCGTGGCTGATTCGTCATTTGTTCAACTCTTTATTTCATGATTTGTTGGATGGTTGGTTGGTTCATTTATATATTTATTTAAAAATATTTTTACCTCGCCTTTCTCCTTCAAAAGGACCCGAGGCGGCTTACGTCATTTTAAGAAGACAGTATTTAAAAACAGTAAGTCTACAAATACTAAAAAGAATCAAATAGATACCAGCACGAAAAGACGGTAAACAAAAGCAATACCAAAACCAGATTCAAAGCAGTAAAGCACAACCATCTATTAAAAAAAAAAAATCACTCAGGCTGGTGGTCACAGAGAGCAAGCTTTCCTGAAGAGAAAGGTCTTGGCTTGCTTGCGGAAGGACCGCCAAGAGGGGGCCAGGCTGGTCTCCAGTGGGAGGGAGTTCCACAGTCTCTGGGAGCAGCCACGGAGAAAGCCCTCTCCTGTGTGAGGGTGGTGGGACTGAGCGGAAAGCCTCTCCTGTTGGTCTCGACACCCAGGCAGGCTCATAAAGGGAGAGGCAATCCTTGACAGAGCTTGGACCTAAGCCAGCCTTACCTCCTCAGGTGCTCAAGGCATCAGTCCATTCAAGCACAACCCATTGTATGCATGTGAAGCTTCACCACCGTCACCCAGTCTTAAGAGCTCTTCGGGCAGGAAACATGTACTCCGCCAGGTGACCTTTTGCTTTTAAGGCCAGACCAGAGAACAGGAACAACCTTCAGAGCCCATGTCGGTTCTCCAAGCGAGACGTCCCTGTTTGATCTTACATCGACAAAAGAATCAGAAAGGAAGCCAGCAAGCAGGCGAGAAGAAAGGCTCTGAGCAGACTGTGTACACCAGACATGGCTGTCGAGGAATCAAAGAACACACCACGTACATACAGTATATATAGATAAATATGCTCGGTCCCTTCTGTGGTTCACATACATCCATGAATTCCGTACACCGTTGCGCCAACATCCAAGATTTCCTTGCCCCACGAAGGTTGTCGCTCCAGAGTTGAGGGGCAGGAGCATAAGATAATGTATATTTTAAAGGCCGTTGCCTATGGATGGTTGAGCACAGGAGGGAAACTATGGCCAGAGCGAAGACAATCCGTATTTGCCTCTGGAGGCAACACTCGGCATCCCTGGGTCTTTGCGGTCGAGGGAGTCGGTTCCTTGCAGCCTGAAGAGGTAGCTTTTCCAAGCGGTTGGGTCGGGGGGCTGCCTCTTGAGGCCGGCGCAGGCCTTTTCTGCCAGCCTCCTTCCCTCTGCCCTCAAAAGGGTCAGGGAGCAGGTAGGTCTCGGCAGAGAGAGACGCACACCACCTGCGAACCCTTGCGTGCCGGCTTAGAGGGGCTGCTGGCATAACTTGGGCAACGGCAGCTGGGGCAGAGGTGGCAGAGATCATGCCCGTGCCTGCCTCCACAATTTGGGGCTTCACTTAGCCCTCTTGTTTGTGACGTCTTCCATTTCATGCCATCTATATTTAGGTGGCTGCATAGCAGGAGGTGGGTTGTCTCTCCCCCCCCCCCCCGTCCCCCGTCCTACTTATAATATAAATTATTACACTTGAATCAGCTTCTGACCTAGATCTTGAGGAACAGGGAGATTTCTAAGCGAGGATCCACAGACATTTCCGTCCCCCCTGACTCTCTGGAGTGACGGCGTCTGCGTGGCAAGGGGATCTCAAACGCAAAGCAACCGCATCGCAGAGGGCAGAGAGGGGCCGTGGGCTGCGGAGAGACGACGGCAGGAGAAAGGCACCCGGGGCGGGAGTCAGCCAGAGAATCCAGCGAAGGCAGGAGTCGCCCTTGGAGAGGGGAACACACCGCCTGCTTGTGCTGGCTGAAGCACGTGGGGATCTGCAGTCTAGCTATTTTTTTTTTAAACTTTTCCAAGATTTAACAGGAAACGTTGGCCAACGGTGGACCCCACAATGTCTTCGTATTTGCACATGTTTCTTTCTACGCCTGTGCAGGGGAGAGTGGTCTAGCCATTCCCCACTCAAGGGACATGACAGAAAGAGGACCTTTCCCTTCTCCGGAGTTTTCCAGGTGTCTTGGACTATAGCTCCCATCATCCCCCGCCCAGCACGACGGTTGCTGGAGAGCAGTGGGTTGGAGAAGGCTAGAGATGGTCTCTAGGGTGAAGCCACCGGTCCCTGTTGAAGAATAACTGTAACCGTTCACCCTGGAGGATATTAACGAAGCATTTTCCCCAAACACAGCATCTGCTACCCGTGAGGTATATACACCCAGTGTTCAGGACATTTCTCTGAATGTCTTTGGTCATAAGCACAGCTGGGTGGTTTTTTCAAAAAAAGACATTCAGAATTCTGCAACCAAATGAGGCACATTTTGTCACCGAGTTTTGCATTTCTGGTTAAATTCCTCTAGCTCCACAGCAGAAGTGCAGGGATTCACAGAGCAGCATAGCTTCTAGTTCCCCAGACCGCTCCACCCCTTTTGCTCATCAACCGGCTTCGACCGCCTCAATAACTCATTCAGAGACATTTATAAGGGAAAAAAAGCATCAAAACATTTCATTTACTTACAGTTGAGCAGATCAAACAGCAAACTGACGAACATGACTGACGGCTTCCAACAGACAAAAGAGAGGGGAAAAGCTCAACGGGAGAGAGGTGGGGCTCTCTTTAAATTCAGAGGCAGGGAAGGAACAATGGGTTAATGTTAGGTAGACTGACAGTCACCCCAGCCCAAAAAGGTCCCTCCCAGCCAAACCTATTAGAGCCAACATGCGAGGTTGCAAAAACTCCACCACATCCTGTGACCCAAAAAGCTGGATTCTGCCCTCCTGGGCACCTCAGATGAAAACAGCAAGATTTCTCTTCCTGAATGACCACCACACAGGAACGCACATGCTGACTCTGTTCATGGAGGCTGGGCATCCTAACCGGCAATATTATTTCTAGCACTTGAGAGCTTGCTCAGCCTCATTCGCCTCCTTACGAGCACACCAGTGTAATCATAAGGACTAGAAACCTGGTTTTCTGTTGCTGGGGTTGTTTCCCATGGAAATACGAGATTCTCTAGGGACTTTTGTGAATGCCACCTTTGGTCCGCTTTTCACCCAACATGGGGGCAACGTGTCCAGAATGGACATCTAAGGGGGGGGGGAAGTGGGTTGTGGGGGAGATAGACAGAGAGGGAAGGGCATTCTGGAGTGCAGGCAAGTCTCTGCCTGCCAAGCAGCGCCATCATCACGCTCGGTTATGATTCAATGATTCAGACGCATTGGATGAAGCTGACTCTTCCGGATGAAAGCGCCTGCCACAATAGATCTCGCCCAGTGCCAAAGGCCTCATGGGCGTTTTCTGTGCCGATTCTGTGGCAGGTCAGACAGATGGCTGACTGTCCACTTGACGGCCTGACCCGAGTCCTCCCGCTCTATAAATAGCCACGCTGGGGCACCTGCTTCTTGGCGAGAGAGGGCGGAAGCATGCCTTTGCCTCTCCTGCTTTCCGTCCTTTCATGACCAATCAGGAGGGGAGCCGGTTGAGAACAGCAGCCTTCCGTCGTGAAGGCACCTCTGCCTCTTCCCGGGCTGGGAGGATCTGCCGAGGAAGCAGCAGGCCTCGGCCACAAACCCGGAGCGGACAGGAACAAAGGGCCTGCTCGCCCTTCCCAAGCCCATCGCTTCTAGAGAGGAAGAAGGTCTGCTCAAGAGGGCTCTCCGATCCAGAGCCTTTTTCGCTGAGCGGGGGGAAAAAAGGAGCGAGTCCCGGCCGTGGGTGGAAATGAGGAGAGATTTTAGCATTTTGGGACCACAACCTGTTGCAGCCAGAGGCCTGTTTTGGTTCTGGTTTTGCAACCGGAGTTTGGAAATGTTATTTTGGGGGGGCAAGAGGTTAAGGTGGCTGTTTATGTATCATCAATGAGGATGGCGCCCATCCCTATCAAAGAGGACCAGACAGGAGGCTGATTTGCACAAAACAATAGATGATCAGTTATAGGTGAGGATGCAGAGTTCAAAAAGGTTACGCCGTATTCCTGGTGTGACGTTAGTCCCGACAGGAGCATCAAACAGAGGCTTACCGGAGGATAAGGTTAATCAGATATAGGGGATGCAAAGGCGCAGGGTTCAGAACAGCACGAGTCAAGCCAGGGCTAGAATCCTGTGCGCAGCGAAACTGGGAGTCGAGGCCACTGGCCAGCAGTCCGCAAGGCATGCGCAGAAAGAAGTCAGCAGCAAAAGATGACACCCGAGGCACTCAGGAGCTGGAGAGGATGCTGTTTCTCCCATGCAAACATAGTCCTAAGCTTGCAGGAAGCACAGCTATAGGCATTCGGCTAGCTGGTTAGAGGGCTTGCTGCAGGATCCGGCTCATGGGTCTCCTCCGGAGGAAGAGGTTCCCCACAAGGAGACGTGTTGGACCCTGTGTTTTGCATTTGGATCGGCCCTCCTCCATTTTCTTCAGCTACACACAGCCGCTTCGTTGTTCTCTGGGCACGGAGATAATTCAAAGGACGGTCAAGCGGCTCAGATGGATTTGGGGCAAGGAAGGCAGACGAGAGACAACACCTGTCCTCACCAAACCGCTAAGGAGTTTATTTATGCTTTTTCCCCCCTATGAACGATGCATACTTTAACTTATTGTGCAGTGGCCCGGACTATGTGGCATCTCTGTGCTGCTCATTAGAGTGCACAGAGCAAAGATAGATCGTCCGGCTCCAGCTGACGGAGGCAAACAGCCAAAATGTATAAAAACGGCTTGATCCGCTCCATGGCTGTTTGGACTTCTTGCGTCGACCAGCAGGCCACATGGTTGTCTCTCCCTGCTCATTGGGTACACCTGGACCTTGTAAGTTACACAATAAACTTGCTCCTTGTGAGCAAACCAGGCGTTGACTTATTATTTCCTTGGGATCTTTCAAATGGAGACCACACATTAAGGCCTACAAGCCCCCATCCTGCACTCATGAGGAGACCTTCCCGGCCGTCGAGCCATCATCCCACAGCTTTTCTCTGGGTTGGTGTGTTCAACCTTCGGTATTTTCGTGGGCTCGGAGAGGCCCCAGTATCCCCTGACTTGGCCCCAGAGCTGTTCCTCATTTGGGGGTCTGGATTCTTGGCCCCCTAAGGGTCCGTTACGGATTGCAAATGTGGCCTCCTGGATCGCGGAAGGTCCAGGCTCTCCGCCACGTCGGGTTCAAGGGGCTTTGGCTCATTCTCACTGGACGAGGCATCTGTCGAAGGCATGCCAAGTTGTTAGATATCAGACAGAGCTACAGAGCCTTTCACTCATGGGAAGGGGGGGGGGAGATATTGACCAGGGGACCCATATTCCTCTTGTTGATTCAGCTGTCTTGGGTCTGCTCCTTATGGATGATGGGCTGCTTCAAAGTCTTTCTTCTCCCATCACTACTACTGATTTGAGTTTGCCCATGCCTTTGGGTGAGTGTGTGTCTTTTTTTTTCTTGTCATTTTTTATTTGGGTGTTTTCCTCTGGTGGGTGGGTACGTGGGTGGCCTATGTGTTTATTCGCTGTTAGCCCCCTCCCCCAGAGTAGTGGCTTGCCACTAGATGGGTGGGAGAGAGCGAGCGAAAGATATGAATATTGAGACCTTAATAAATATAAATATTGAGACCTTAATAAATATAAATATTGAGACCTTAATTGGCCCTTGGCGGGGGGGGGGGGGTCTGACTGCCAGCTCAAAACATGGGGAGGCCTTGCCAAATAAGGATGATAGGCATTGTAGTCCAACCTATTTCATTGGCAGTGGGTTGAGGAAGGTCCCCTCGCCATGTTTCCGCTCTTCTTTCTTCCAAGACCCATGAGCAGGCTTTGGAGAAGTTACTTTCTGGACCACAGCTTGAGGGATCTCCTAGCTAGGTAGCTGGGGGATTCTGGGATTTGTAGTCCAAAAAAGAACTCCCCAGGAAAAAAACTACTCTTCCAAGCAGGAAGATGAACTTCTGACCCGGTGGCCAAGGCACTTACGTCTGTCATTTTTTCCCCATGAGCTCAGCTTCAAACAGCTCTCTCTCTTTTTCTCTCTCTTTCTGTGTTCTCATTGTCATCTTCTGTCTCCATCTTCCCAATTAAAAAATATCTGTAAGAAGGAACTGATTCATGGTTGTCTTGTGAACCTTTGAGAAGTGCCAAAGAGATGCTGGCAGACATTCAGAGCCTTCCTGGCTGATGATAATCATGGGAATAGATTAAATTCCCGCTCTGCTCCTTTGGCCCAGCCTGTTGTCTCCATGGTTTGCACTTTCTTCTCAAACAAATTGTGCTTTTTTTATTGAGACTTTCCATCACTGTTCCTCCCCGGGGAGGTGGGGGGAGGCACGTCTGCCTTTCCACGTGGCATCGTCTGTTCCTAAACACATCACGGATCCACCTGGCATCAGCGCCTGGGAATGTTGCTTTTCTGGACTTGGACGCCCACAGTCCCTCAGCTGGCATGGCCAGGCTCTGCCAGAGGTCCAATTAAGACAAAGCGCTTAGTATTCCAGGCACAGGAATCGGTTTAATGCAACCTGCAGCAGCCAGATCGTAAGCTACACCATTGATCTTTCCACCCCTTACTGCTTCTGCTGGGCTGGCTCCAGGCTTCAGCCTAGACGCTGTCCAAGGAGCTGAAAAAGTTCCTCCAAACACCACCAGCATCTTGGATACCTCCTTTTGAAAATTCAGGCCGAAACGTAGATTAAACCCTGCAGTCACATCAGAGCCTTTGGTGCCCACAGGTTTCAGGGAGAGAGAAGATTCTCTCTCGCCATCTGTGACCCGATCCCCTACGTTAGGCCAGGCATGGAGTGTAGCTGCTTCTCCAAATGCAATAAGCCATGGGTTCCACTGCAAAAGTAACTGTTTCCAGCTCTGGACAGCTGTGGGATCTTCTCTTGTATCTGACCATCTCTCTGCACTGCAATATTAGCCACAGGAACAGACAGAACGCTTCTGCTTTTTGCTCCAGGTGGTCCCCATTTGGTTTCCACCCCAAATGGCCCCTAGCTTCGTCCTCTACTCGCGCGCACATATCAGCATTGTGGGAATGATCGGCTGTTAACCATCCTCCCAGTTCTGCCTCCTGCCCTGTTTTTAAAAGACTGACATGGCATTCACAGCCTGGCAAATGTTTTCCTCAAATAACCTCCCATTTAGCAACCTGGAGGCTATAAAGGCTTCATTGGCTGCTGGCACCTTTGCAAAATGAACGACACGTGCAAACAAGTAGCGGAAGAGGGTAGGCAGATGGTACAGTTTCCCATGGAAATCGAGGGAGCTCCTGGTGCTCTGCATAGCGCCTGGTTAAAGAGGTGTGGCAGGTTTTTGTCTTTGCTCCGAAATCCAGCGCAACCTGTTTGAGTGGAGGAATAAAAGAAGTATGTGCAGGCCTAGAAGGAGATGAAGCAGGTCTCAGGTCATTTTCAGTCCTCTTAAACGTTTTCACCTGTGCCCGTGCCACAGCCAATATAGTAACCTTTTCTGTTGGTGTTTCCAAGATTCATATCCCCCTGTGGAACAAGGTTTCCGCTTGGAGCAGCAGCCTTGTAAATAGCAAATGGTGGTGTCTGTTTTTTGCAGGGAGCCTTGGGGGAAACTCCAGCACAGCCACAAGAAAATGGAGAGACCGACCTTCCATTTCCAATTTGTGTCTGCGCTATCTTTCCGTCATAATCCCAGAGCGTGGTTAACCTTTCCTGGTGCCCTGTTTACACCTGGGGGAAGGCAATGCATTCCTCACCCATCCTCCAGATGCTGCAGGCCAGGTCACTGGTGTCTGGCCCGACTCATTCACTTCCTTCAAAGGATTCTTAAACCACCTTTCTAAATGTTCCCCACAACTGAGGTCCGTGCTGTGGCTTTTGACGGTTACTGGCAGGCAGCATCGACCCTGAAACAAGAAGATGTGGCTGCGTTAGTCTGCTGTGTAACAAAAGAGAAACTACGGTCATGTAGTACCTGTAAGACTAACTAGCTTTTGTTTTTCATACCCTTTCATGTTGTCCAACCATGGTTTTTCAGACCAGTTTAATCTTACAGATGCCACATTATTATTCCTGGTTCCTCTTTCCTTAAAAAAGAGAAATCAAAGCAAGCTCGGGACACATGCTGTCAGCAGCTGAGGTTTGTTTGTTTGTTTAAAATATTTTTACCCTCCCTTTCTCCTTGAAAAGGACCCAGCGCAGCTTACTTAATTGAAAGACGATATTTAAAGCTGAAAACAACGAGTATATAATAGTGGTTTACATCATTACAAGAAAATATTTAAAGCTAAGAACAGTGATTATAAAGAGGCCGCTTACATCATTAAAAGACAACCTTAAAGCTAAAAGAATAAGTGTGCAAATATTAAAAAGGAACAAATACCTTACGAAAAATGGTAAACAAAAGCGTACCAAAAACACATTCAAAGCAGTAATGCATAACAATCCTTCTAAAAGTCACACTCAGGCTGCCAGTCACTGACGGAAGGCTTGTCTGAAGAGAAAGGTCTTTGCCTGCTTGCAGAAGGACAGCAAAAGTGGAGCCAGCCCAGCCTCCAGTGGCAGGGAGTTCCACAGTCTGGGAGGTTAAAACTGTCAAAAAGCAACTCAAAAGGCCCATCAGCCCCACCAAAGCAGGAGCAGCTGTTAAGGGTCATATTTAAGAGATGGCATCCCACAGGACCCACTGAAAAACCGTTGTGTCTTAGTTGCCCACCAGAAAAGGCAGCAAAGGTGGGACACCAGGTGGCTTCACAAAGCCTTTGAGCCACAACAGAAGAGGACCCCCCGGGATAGCTCCAACGGCAGCTCGATTAGGGGGAAAAGAAACCCTCCCTCAAAGGCCATCCGTGTAGGGTCCAGGGTCTTTGGTCCAGCTGAATGAAAAGACCCCATTCTCCCCAAAGCTCATCCCAGGCTTTGAAATCTATGAAGGAGGGCCTGCCACTTTGTGAGGCACGTTTCACAGAGATGCGGAGCCCATCCTTCTCGGTGGCCGCATCCAGACTTCAGACCCTCTGTGGGAAAAGAACTCGTCTGCGCCCCACCACCTCTGTTTCCATCGGCAAACAGGTAGACCTCTGGCAACTAACCACGAAAGGACGTTTAACTGGGTAGGAGCAGTATTTCTCCCACCCAACCTCTACCTGCCATGAGGTACAACTCTGAGTTGCACTTAAAGCATTTAATTCTTCTGTTCATTCCACCTCACAGTTCACATACGCTCCATACAATTTGGCCCAACGGCACAAAACACGTTGAGTCAAAACGGAGAGATAGGTGAACAGACCCATTTCCCAGATACTCTAGTTTGAGGGGTATATTCCGCTCTTGAACCAGAAACGTGTGCTCGCTCCTTCTCTCCTTCTAACAGGCTAATTTGAGAGGCTTTGCAATTATCTCTCCCACACAGGGGCATTAAAATCTATTTACACGCTCGGCTTCACCTGGAGGGCAGCGGGTCGTTCTGTGGGCTTCACCCGAAGAGTTTGGTTCCAGCCGGTTAGCTACAGGTTGGCCGAGGTGAAATTTGCAGAGGAAAATCTGCCTCTTCTCCTTGAGTTACATCGATAGTGTTTTAACCCCCTGCTGAAGCTGACTCTTCCCCTGCAGAGCAAGCTGCTTTGCAGGTTCTCAGAGATGGCTTTCACAAGATCCCTTATCTGGAAATGCAAGTTTAATGCGCCCCCTTTGAAACACCACAGCGGGAAACCGTGTTTGACAGTCTTACCCGACAGGAAAGGAAGCAAAATAGAGAAAGAAAGCCCCAGCATGGCAAAAATTTAATTTTTCTCAACAGGTGTCATCCTGGCCTAAAATAACCATCTTTAACACAGCATTTCAAGCCTAAACCTCAGAACCTAAACAGGCAATGAGTTTTTATGAACACCTGAAAAGGTCTTGGAAGGTGCATTTTAGCAGATAGTGGGGCCAAAGATAAAGCAGGAGACATTAGATGTAATTCTTACTTCTTTGGGCATTTCCCCCAAACAGGTATACAAAGCACGGCCTCTGTTTGATGTACATCATCTGCTCAGGAGCAAACCTCAGGGCAGCAGCGTCCCTGTCCGAAAAGCGCAACTCAGTTCTGGACAACAGCTTTTCCACCTGCAAAGCACAGGTGGATAATGTGCAGCAGCTTTCTTTTCCGCAAAGCACAGCCCAGGGCAGTGCAACAGTTGTTCTGGCTGCAAAGCACAGCTGCAATGGCTTTCCTGCCTGCAAAGTGTAGCTCACTCCTATCCAAGGTGTTTAAGGCTTAAATCTGGCCTTAGCTCCGTCTTTGATTGGAAATAACTTCAGAAGCAGGGGAACGATGACCAGGTGGCCTCTACAACCACCTCCATCGGCTGAATCTACCCTGGGGGCCAGTGGCATTCTAAGCCTCCCCTGGTGTTTTAGGTCACTCCTAGCTAAAGGAGTTTCCCAAATAGGCATGAATCTGGAAGATTTTCTCCCAATAATTCCACCAATCCCACCCAAAGTGGTGGGTTGCCCTTAAAATACTGCTAATAACAAAGCACACGTGTGACCCTAATCTCTTACTTTGGGCTGCCCTCTTCCAGTTTTTTCACACACTCTGTTTTCCCTTCCAGCACTCTCAGCAATGAGATGCTACGCTATAGGCACAGGATGAACAGACAAGGCGATTTTCTTCCAAGTTAACACAAAAATATATTATTTATTTATAATATTTACACTTTTAAGAGGTTTAATTATTAAGCAGGCTTGATATTAGCAAAGTGCTGGTACTTGTTCCGTGCCAAAATCGGAGGCAGTGAGAAAGAAACAGCTCTGGCTTACACCCAATTCACTTTCCAGAGAAAATAACCAAACAGAAATTTCGGCTCGTCTCTGTCCTCCACCCCACGCGACCCACACAGAACAAACCTACAGCCAACTCTGTGGCTGGCCGTTCTCTGATAAGGATACAGGGCTGTGGGTCTATATCAATAGTCCTTCCCAATGAGAACAGACTCAAGGAACCAATGGGGTCTTAGTGAGCCAACAGGGATGTACGTCCCGCTGGTAGATTAGGACTGCCAGTGGCATTTCATCCTAAATGTTACTCAGTTTTCTCTGGAATTTCACAGTGTTTTCTGAAACAAACGCAGCAAATAAATAAATAGTCAAGCAAGCAAGCAAGCAAGCAAGCAAGCAATCACTGGGCAAGTTAGCAGTGTCAGAGCTTGAAAAAGACAGCTAACAAAAACTTCCATTTGTCTTTTATTTTTTTAAAGTGGTTCAATACATATTTGTTGCCTAATGCATACTTTTAAAAAAATTATTTTTACTCCCTTGGTCCTTCCATGGAGCCAAGGAGGTTTTCCCCCCCTCCTTTTTAATATTTGTGTACTTATTGTTCTTCTCAGCCACACTAGACGCTGTTCCAAGTCCTCCATACAGAGCACGTTACCATAGTCTCTCGAGACTGAAGGACGCCTAATCTATTGTTCTTAAGCTGCCTCTTTATATTTCTTGTTCTTAGCTTTAAATCATGTATTTTAATGATGTAAACCACCGTTGTACATTGTTTTTTCCGCTTTCAATATTGTCTTTCAATGTCGTAAGCCGCCTTGGGTCCCTTTCGAGGAGAAAAGGCCAGGTAAAAATATTTAAATAAAAATAAAATAAATTAATCCATAAATACTTTTCACACACACACCCCAAAAATTTGCATGTCCACTCTTAAATGTGCTTTTCTCATGTGCCAGGGACGTGTCTAGAATCTTGCAAAGGGCTCCTGAGACAGTTTAGCACCCAGGCTGCAGATGGTCACACAAATGATACCTGGATTTGTCAAGGTGCAATTGGTCTCTACACAATTTCCTTCTCATCCCCACCCCATTTATAGACCCAGAACGAGAGGGGAAGAGGAAAACAGGGTGAAACATCAGGACGGAGTCAAGGTTGATGGCTGGTTTGTGTGTTTTCCTTTGTTATTTTTAAAAGGATCATTAAGCAAAATGTTGAAATAATTTTCATTTTGGGTTTTTTTGCAGAAGTGCCACCCACCCTGGTGGAATACTAGGACCAGATGAATGTATCCGACAACACAGATTTTTTTTTTTTTTAAAAAGCACATTCCCGTTATTCCATAAAGGAAGAAATCTAGGCATAACAGATAGAACCTCACCCACTGTCTGGTTCACACATGCATAAAGACCTGGTCTCATTTTAGAAGCTAAGCTGGGTCAAGTCTGGTTAGCCCTTGCTCAAGAGACTACCTAGGAATACCACTGGTTTCCCAGGAGGGCTAGGAAAGAATTCCAAAGACCCGTAGCTGCCAGTCAGAGTTGAAACTACTGGGGTTAATGGACCAAGAATCTGAGTTGGCATCAAATTGCTTTGGGAGTTCCTAAAGAGAGTTAGATTTCTCGGTAATGCGCAATGACACCCCTGCAGAGTGGTGCAAGAGTGTTAGTGGGGCCACTAAAACACACATAAAGAAAAGAGCAGAGACCGGCCGGGTCCTGCACCACTGTGTTTTGGGCTGAGAATGATCAAAATCAGGGAATAGTACAGAGTAGCAGAAAAGTTCAAATTCATCTTGGAAGTCAGCTGGGCATGCAATGCTTCCAGACCATGATTCCAGAGGTGTGCAGTCAATGAGTCGTCACCTCTGCAGTCAGACTTCCATCATCACCACCACCATCATCTTAGAACTGCAGAGCTGGAAGGGACCCTATGGATCATCAAGTCCAGGAGGCTCCGCAGGGAATCGAACCCCCAACCCCTGGCTCCACAGCCTGAGACCTAAGCCACTGCACTATCCAGCAGTTCCTCAAAGTCAGCAAACGGTCCCTATGTTGCCTTAGAGCAGAAGCACCCGGCTCCTGCACTGGCATGAAGCAGAAGCACTGAGTTACATGGCAATCCTTGACTCAGCTTCTACATTGGAGGTTAAAGTTTAATGAACGTGGCTCGCAGCCATCGCTGATACCATGAGGGTGCATTCCAGGAGCTGCAAGAGCGTAGGAGGGAAAGAGAAACAGTGAGAAATAGAAAGCACTTTTATTTTCTTCTTCCTCCTTTTGTTTTTATTTTCTTTCAGTCTCTCATGCTGATTTACTGCCTTGCCAGCCAGCCAACCCCTCGGGAAAAGTCACTTTGATGACCAAAAATAATTCACTCTGTGTTATTCGCCAGGTGACGCCTAACCCCTTATTAGCTCACCCGCAGCTCCAAATGTCTAATCAGATTCGGTGAGAACCATCCAGTCCTCCTCCCGGTATCCTTGCCATAAAAAAGATAAAGACACACACACACACACACACACTGATGCCAAGCATCCACCTCTGGGTTGGAAGAATTCCTTCAAATCCGCAGGCAAAAAGTAAAATATTATTTATTTTCCTTCCCCTGAAGTGAGGAGAAACATAATTCTGTGTTTCTTTTCTACTAACTAGAATTGCCCCTTTACATTTTTGCCCCTTCTTTTTATGCACCTATAAGGAAACCAAATGAGAGATCATTAGCAAAAAATCGTAACGGATCACCTTAAAGAAACCGGAGTACGTACCTCCGCTCCACTACACAACCAGGAAGGATTTTTTAAAATATACTTTTCCCCACCTTTACTAAGAACAAGAACGGTGTTTCTTGACTGCACAGGCCTTTCCACTTTTTGGCACCGAGCAACCAAGGGAATCACAGAGACCTGTGTGGTCTTTCCACAACACAAATGCAGGAGTCGGCGAGACCTTCATTGACCATGAAAGACATCCTACAATCTGCTAAGCTTCCATGGATCGGGATCCTTGCACCGCTGCCTTGTCGTTCGTGCCATGAACTTAAGAATCCCCAAAGTTCATGGCAGATGGATTTGATCAGATGTTTTTCTTAGATAAGGCATTAGGAAAGATGCAGGCTGCCTCTGGGTTTAAATTCACAGCTGAGGAAGCTGGGGGGTTGGCTATCGCACCCCAGTTCTTCAAACAAAGAAGCGCGGGCTTCATCCCCACACCTTCCTGTTTGGCCTTCCTTTGAAACAACAAGATTTCCTTTGGCTGGGGGGGGGGGGGGAACCATAAACCGAATCCGTGGCCGTGAGGAGACCTGTCCTCTTTCGTAACTGCGATGTAACCCTATGTGTTAGAATTAGCAATTATACAGGTGTTTTTTTTTTTACTAAGGGTAAGGACTCGTATTCTTCAACATAAAGCAATTCACTCAGGGGTCTTATCCTTGGTGTAAAACAGATCTATTCATCCTTCTGGACAAGCCAGATGTGAAAGGGATTATTACACTTTGAGAAACATCCTGCAAGGAGGTACTTTTAGGGCGCTTGTGAGAAAGACGACTTGAAAGAAACACCAGCCGTAATGGCTTCTTGACAGCCCGTTGTGCTCCTCCTCTGAAGCTCTCCTGGGCATCTTTAGTTCTTTGGAATTCTATAGGGACACCTTGGGGGGGGGGGTGAGTATCCCTGCTGGTGCTTAATAAATGTGTTCCTGATACCTCCCCCCCAAAAGATTTTAGAGAAAAGGCTGAGAGGAGAGGGGCTTCATCTGCATCCCAGAAAAGCCAGCCTGGGTAGCCTTGGGCAAAAACAGCACAGTGTTATTATTATTATTATTATTATTATTACCCTGATGGAGGGTTCTGGACCACTCTTGCCTTGTTTTGATGTGACTAAGGTTTTGAAGAACCCTGGATCTTGGTGGTGGTGTTTTTGTTTCTTCTAACCAAGAGGCTCTGAGCTCTAAAACTGATCTTGTGCTGGGAAGAAAACAAAAAACCCTCCGAAATGTCAAATTTCTGTCAAAGAGCTCCACCTATTGTCAAGATGAATTAGAACCTTCTGTGCACAGAATGGTTTGGGAAATATCCACAGATCCTCTCCGTTGCCAAAAACGAAGGGGGTCGTGTCACCCCGTAATGTTCCGAGCCCTGCGTGGACCAGGACGGCCAACGTTTCAACCCACCCTTGTAACCAGGGTTTTATTTTCACGGCGGTCTGCTACCAGAGTGGCCGAAGGATGGAAGACTTGAAAAGACGGGTCTTGGCTAGGAGCCCGCCACATTGAGTCTGAAAAGACGGTTAGATACCGCTGCCTGTTGCCTGAGGAAGTGAGTTAATGACTCAAAGCCCTTATGCCCTGCAGGGAACAATCATGACAACACACGCACGCGCACACGCACACAAAAACAGAGAGAGAGAAGGGAAAACTGAACCATTGGTCATATGCCAAGCTGCACCCTTCAGAAAGAAACCTGAATAACAGGATCTAGTTAGAAAAGTTACTATTTTAAATTTAATTAATTAATTAACTGGATTTCTATCCCGCCCATCTAGACCAAAGGTCTACTCTTTAAAATTTAAAATACAGGCTTCCAGGCTTCCGAAAAAAGTTAAGGGCCCAGTCCTCAGAGATGTTCCCTGTATAGAGTGGTGCGTATCTAGATTTCCGGAAAGAACCCCATTCCCACAAATGAGGAATGAAGTGCTGGATAGCTCAGTGGCTTAGGTCCGGAGCCAGAGGTTGGGGGTTCGATTCCCCATGGGGCCTCCTTGGGCGGGGCTGGACTCCAGGACCCAGGAGGGCCCTTCCAGCTCTGCCATTCAAAGGGTATTTGGATTATAAAAGGAAAACATTACAGCTGGGATGGATGGGTTACACAGAACCATCAGAATTATTCCCAGCAGAATAATTTGCCCACTTCCAGCCCAGCTGGTTAAACAAGGAAAAGACAGGAAGGATGAAATATCTTACCCTTTAAAATAAAATAAAAAAAGCAGCAGCAGCCGCCAAAGAATTTAGCCTCATTGGGAGAGGAATGATTTAATGCCGTACTAGCCATCACACTTGGCAGGAGTGTAACTTCTAAACCTGCCTCCCTTCCCGGTTTTCACTCCAGGCAAGATCAGATTATGCAGCTGGGTCGAGAAAGGTCTTTTGCTGTCTCGTGTCTTTTAATTAGAGAGAAATGGGCCTAAATTGGTTGGTCCTGAATTACAACAAAGCATACTGTTCCCGACCAGTCTTTACCCCAAAGAAACGCAGCCAATTAGAGATTACAAATGTTGTGGAGATGGCTATAAATTTTGCACAAAACTGCTGGCCAAGGACAGGTGACACATTCCCAATGCACCTATGCTCTCTTCTTAAAAGTTATTTTGGGTGAGGAGGAGAGAGCTTTCAGTTTAAAGCTGACCTGGAAGAAGCACCATACTGCTCTCTGAGAGAAGGACTCTCCGTCATACCTTCAGGTTCGTTCCCCAAGACGGGATCAAGGAAAAGGACCAAAATGCAGCGATTCCCAGAAGCATAGGCCTCAAATCTTAGCCTAGCTTTTAAAGCCTGGGCTTCTGGATTGGCTGTTTAAGCAAGAAATTGCTGAGAAATAAGCAGGTGTCAGAAACTGTGAAGTTTGCCACAAGAGGTTCTTGTAACCTAATATGGAAGTGTTTGTGTGAAAAACAAATGAGGTCTGTTATGATAAAGTATAAAAGATGTATGTTTTGAGGAAGTATTGGCTCGTTGCCTAGAGAGGCTTCTCTAAGTCCCTCTGAATGGTGCCTTTCTGAGACTTTGGTCACAAATCAAAAAATTGCCTGCTGGAAGGACAGCTCGGTTGGAATTTCCTTGAGATGTCCTTTGACAGACAGGTCAACCTTTTCCATCCTCGTTCAAAGCCCAAGTACATTAATGCAACCTCTTTCCACCTTAACTTCCACCTCAAGTAAACACTACAGCATAATTCCACTTGCCACTGCTCCCTCTATAGGCGCATCACTTGTAGTGGAACAAATTAAATAGAAACGATTTAACAAAACCCAGTTTCGTAATCTTTAATAGTCCAGTCCAATTGATCCATACTGGGCTGAAAGAAATCCCACATTGTTCAATGGTCCTGGTCCTGGGAAGCAGAGGGATTTTCTCTTTAGGAATAGAAGGGTGGTGTTCACATCTCATGAGATGGAAGGGACCAGAAAGGTGCATGGATGAGACTGTGTTTTGACTGAGGATAGCGGAGTGGATTGATCTGGGGGTCTGATTTTCAGTGCAGGTGTCGTTTCAACCATACCTATTTGCTTTAATGGAAAGATTGAACAAAAGAAGAAGGGGGGAACCCCAGACACAAGGAAGGGGATCATTCTCTCCACATGTTGTCACCTTTGGCTTTTAACCAGAAAATATTTCGAGGGAAAGAAGCAGGGTGAAACAAACTGAATATTAAGCACACCCACACAGGCGCCCGCTTCTTCTTCTTCAACCCTTGACTTCTCTCTGCAGTTGCAGAATTAAGAGGCCCTGCCACGGCTCAGAGACTCACTTCAAGTCATCTGCTTCGCCACCTTGGTTTTCGCCTCTCGGGGCACTCACTTACAAACCTGCAATGTTTGCACGCACTCTGCAACAGATCTCTCCTCGCAACAGCGCGCCGCAGGTACAAAAGACAAGCTCAACTCACTAGGGACCAGTTGGCAGAGCTGGCTAAAAACCTCACCTTTTTTTTTTCCAGCTCTGGCGCCAACCTGGCTTATTAGTCACTGAGGCTCCTCTGGGGGAAGGCAGCGAAGGGGGCTAAGATCAGAGCTTGGGAAGTTACTTTTCTTGGTCTGCTAGTCCCAAAATACAACTTCTCAGGGATTCTGGGTGTTGGAGCTAAAAAGAAACCACCTTTCTTAGCTCCGGAGAGTCTGTATACCTTCCTCTGCTTTGGGTTTCTTCTAATTTAAACCTTAGGTGTTGACACACACCAGGGACAAAAAAAAAAAAAAAAAAATCACTGGGTTTATGGCCTCCATAAGGATGGCTCATCTAAGGCTGGAAAACGGTGTCGCTCCAGATCTTTTTAGCCTAAATCTCCAATCAGCCCTAGCCAACGGTGGTGAGTTAGGGCAACTATCGTTCAGAAACATCTAGTGGTTCCACCATTGCTCGCCGTTGGCTTATATCATTGCTAGCATTTCATTGTTCAGACATTTTTCAGGCATATGTTAGAATGCTGTGTTGCAATTACTTTTTCGGGCGTTAGTTACCTATAGGCAGGCATTGTGAAAAACCTAGGAAAGGAGTTTGGGGAGCCCAGAGAGAGAGCTGTGACCTGTGAGATTCAAGATGGTCGTTGAAACAAACTAAACCGCTGATGGATCACAACAATCGGTTTAGGAACCGATAAATTTCTGAAATGTGTGTGACTAACCCCAAAATTTCTGGTTAACAACAAAACCACAGCCAGCAAATGCCTGTAACAGTGAAAAAGAGAAAAACAATCAGAAGTGAAGGTGAAGCTTCGCTGACTGACATCTTAAATAAAAACATTTCTCTTTGGTTTTTTTTTTTCCTCTTATGGAAGGTTGTGTAAATTTTGTTTTGAACAACCAATTCGCACAAGAAGAGGGAGAGGAGGAGACAAGCTGTCATGATACCCGGCCAGAAACTGAGATGGTACCAAGAGAGAGTGAGAGATTACATTTTGTGCTTTGCTGTTGTCCATTTTAGAAACACGAAAGGAAATAACAGTGTGGATTTCAACAACGAGAGAGGATGACAGAGGAGAACTCTGTCCTCAAAGGAACTACAATGTAAGAGTGCAAGATGACGAAAATAAGAGTCACCCTAATTGCACCAAATGAATAAACCAATCACCCGCGGCAGAACAGAGTTGGCAATGAGACACAATGATACAGCCGCTTAATTGAGCCTAAAGCTCTAGCTGGCGCTGATCTCTTGGCCGGGCCGACGCTGGTTCCCACGGTGGGGAAAGCCCGACAACCCGAGGGCCGGATTTGACGTTGGCATAATTCTCAGGGGCCACCTTCTGGTGATGGACAGGGCCAGGGGGAAAAGGATGGGACAGAAGGCCCTGTATGGACCCAGGGAAGGATGAACTTGGAAGCCTCCATTCTAGATGGGGGATTCTGGGATTTGTAGTCTGGGATCTCCCTAGATCTTCCTATAAGGAATGGCTTATTTGATTTACTGTATAACGTGCCTTTCTCCCAAATGCAGTGGTCCAAGGCCACACAGAAAAAACAATTACAGGAAAGACTCGTCCAGTGTAGTATTAAAATGCAGCTGAACTTAAAATATCAGCACCAAACCAGTAACTGAAAACAACTGGAAACATTTCAAGGAGAAAAGAAACAGCCAGCATTCTCGGTGTAAAAACAGCTCCACTCTCTGCAGCTCATTCAGCTGCCAAATGCCTGCAGGGAGAGAAAGATATTTCTTTTTTTTTTTATTTTTTTTTTTAATTGCAAGGGCTTAGATTGGCTTTTCCACTTTGCAAAATTTTCCTTTGGCTTACCACGGCTGTATACTTTGCAAAATCACCATGGTGTTCTACCTTCCGGTTATTTTGCTCTGTTATTGTACACGGAAGCAGAGGAAACCAGACTTTGGTGGCTGGTTGAATCGCTGTTCATTTGAGCGTTCTTCTCAATGCCCCATTCAGCAGCCATTTGGAGAGGAGAGACTAAATTATTTCACGCCAATCTCATTCTTTAAGCGAGGTTAAGCTAGTTGACCTCATTGAGGCTGAGAACACAGCACGATAATAACAACAATAATCTTAACCTTTCCCTTTTGCATTCAAAAGTTATGCATCATTGTGGAAAGTATGACGACAGCTTCTTCCTAATACTTGAAGCAGTTTGCATGGGATAAAACTTGGATCCTTACAACAGTCCTGACAGGTAGGCCAGTGTGATTATCCCCATATCAGCGATCAAGGTTGTGGGGGTAAGATACTGTGTTTCGCCTCAGGCAGAAAACAGGTATTTATTTATTTATTTGATTTATATACCACCCCATTAATGCAAGCACTACTCTGGGTAATGTATACATCAAATACATAAATAACCAAACAAATAAAACACTCTTAACACTCTTAGACATCCCACAGACAATAGCCGAGATGGACCAAGCGTCTGGTCTTTCTCTGAACCTGTCTCCTTCGGTAGCTTAGACTCACTTTTACAAAACAATAAGAACCGGAAAGCAAAATATTTTGTGGTTTGTGCAGAGATAACAGATCAAGGTCAGGCCTGAATACACTTTGGTGATATTTGGAGAAAGATTGCTTTGCAACAGATGCAACTCAGCAAGTCTCACCACCACCCAATCTCGCGTTCTGCTCAGGAGTCCTAACGATCTGACATTCAAGGCCCTTTGCCTGTCTCGTTTTTATCTTGGAAATAAAAAGAAACTTGTGGCAACTTCAGGGCCATCACACTTATTTTAACATGAATTTCTCCAACGGATGTAGTACCACATTCAAGTGACAAGCTATAGACATGCTGTCGTGGTGGTTATGCCACAGCCCATGTGGAATGCTGGACGTGGGAGACCTGGGTTCAGATCTCGGCTCAGACATGCAAATTCACTGGGGAAGGAGTTACAACCGGCAATCACACCTTGGATACATCTAGCATAATATCTCCCTTGCCGAAGGCTAGACGAAGGGTCTTTTCCTTTAAGGCCCAGTGAGGAATTAATCTCTCCGTGTTGCTTTAGGAATTTTGGGTCTCCCCTGCCCCCCCAAATCTACATACCTCTGTCATTAAGATAAATGTCGGTGCAAGGAAATCTGATGAAAGCCAGGCACAGCTTGCTATCCTGCCCTCTTATACAGTGAAAACAGCTACTTGATGGTTCAGCTAGCAAGCTGTTACTGTAGCCCTAATAAAAGAAAAAGACCACAGTGTGGTTAAACGAAGCATAAACTTCCAAAGGGCTGTTTCCCATTTAAAATCCTGGCACTAACAGCATTGCCTTGAACTACAAAAAGCAGCGATTGCTTTCAGGGAAGTGTTTCAACCGAAGCCAAAGTGTCCTGCTTTGTTTTCCAATTTTATTTTATATTTTGCATATTTGTGTGTGTGTGTTTGTTGGGGGGATGATTGTGATCTACTGGGTTTTTTTATTTAATATAAATATTAATATATATGTTTTTTTAAATAAAAAAACCCCAGTAGATCACAATCATTCCCCAACAAACACACACACACTATCTATCTATCTATCTATCTATCTATCTATATAATTATTATTATTATATATATATATATATAAATACACATCAAAGTTCTGAAGAGGTTTCAGAGTTGCCCTGACATTCCCTCCCTCTTTTATTTTCTGCTGAAACAGACTCAAAGAGGGCTTTCTCTTTGGAACCCTGCGGGGAAACAAAATCCAGAGCAGTGATTTATGGTTTCAAATTCCTGATCTCCCACTGGTGCATTTGGGAGCCAAAATCTCATTACCCTCTTGACCTCCAGTGGGTTGCCAAAAAGCACATTCCTCCTTTGGAGCTTGGAAAAGTTGTCTCCAGGGGACTCCAAGACTCAGAATCCCCCAGCAGTGTGGCCTCTGGGGATGCTAAGTACTGTAGTCCCCTCGCCCCAAAAGTAGGGTTTTATTTCCAAACTGGCTTCGTTTGGATCGATGGAGGCGGGCAGGAAAAAGCAGATAAGCGAAATGAAAAATGAAAAGCAAGTCCCATAGAGCCAGTTCAGGCTTCAATGTTGATTTGACTTCATGATGGTGGCTTTCCCTTCGCCTCTCTGCAGACTGTAGCCTCCGCGCGCTCCCTGCAGCGAAAACCCGCATGTTACACGCGTTTGCCTCGTTCACACGACGCGCGTAGAAGGTTCTAGAAGGCTACGGAATGTGTGAAGAGGCCAACCAGGCACGCCCCTCCTCCCCCGGCAAAAGGCTGCGAATAGCGGCGCCCGCCGGAGCGACCCGCCTCTAATTAGAAATGAGGGTGGGGTCTCGCGCCTCAGCGGCAGACGATTGGCTAGCGACGTTGTGTAGAGTTCTCCAAGAAGGCGGGAAAAACCATCCCTTGAGGGCAGGGGCGGGGTTAGAGTTGGAACCCGATCTTGCCACCCGTGATTGGCCGAACAGCCGGACTTGCCTGGAGGGCCTGCTCATTGGTACACCGAGGCCGCGCCGCGACCAATAGCGGCCAGAGATGGGGGGAATCCCTCGTTGCTGAGTGGCGGGCGGCCCCGCAGGACCCGCCCACCGAGATTCTGGCGGGGGTTTGTTTTCTCTCCCTCTCCTCCCCGCCGCCTTCCTCTTTTTTTTTTTTCAGGCCAGTGCGGCGCATGCGCGAGGGCGTCCTCGCCTTCTCGGAGACTCTCCCTTCTGGACGCCGCCAACGGCTTCCGAACCTTGGCAGCGCGAACGTTCCACGGGGCCGCAACGGACTCCCGGCCGCGCCTGCGCAGAAGGCCGCCCGCCCGGTGAGGCGAGGAGAGAAGAGGCGGGGCGTGTGGGGATTCTGGGGAGTGTAGTCCAAAGCGGGGGAGGGGGAGGGGAAAGGAACTCCCCTCAAGCTCTGGGCAGGCAAAGGGAAGAAAAGGGGGGCCCTTTTGGCTATTTTGCTGGACTCCAACGCCCATCATCCCCACCCGGCTCCCCCCCCCCCAGGGGAAAGGCCTTCTGAGAGTTGTAGTCCGGGTGAGAGGTGTATTTCATTTAATTTTAAATTTACAGTACTGCTATTGGTAGAACTTGGAAATGCTCCTTTTTAAAAAAATAATAATAATTAAAACCGGGATAATGAGAGTTTTAGTCCAAAGAAGCCCCCTTTCCAGGCTGTGGAGTTTACACCTTATTTTATGGTTTTCAAGAACCGACATATTTTCCTCAGGCTTTGGAATGTTAAGTTACTTTTCCTACTATTAAAAAAAAGTAACTTGGGGCCATTTGCCTTCACAGGGAGGGATGTGGTTCCTTGCGCTTGTGTGTTAATTCCCTTGCTTTTCAGGGTGGAAAAATCTGAGGATTGCTAAAGGTAAGAACACAGAACTTGGAAAAATCCCACTCAAAAGACCTAAAAATGCCCTTAGAAACAAATGGAGAAACTGAGCAGGCTGGAAAACTAGTTACTTCTTTACAGAAAATATTTATTTGTAATTGTTTTTTTTCTCTTTAGTTTCTCTTTTCTGTATTCATTGTGTTTCTGAGCTCACGGGATAATACAGATCTTCTCTTTGCCTACGTTATCCTCATGACAACCTTGCAGGGTAGGCCAAGCCTGACGGAGAGAATAGCAGCCTCAAGGTCACCCAGTGAGTTCACATCCAAGTGGGGATGTAAGCCCACGTCTCCTGCGTCCAGCACCCTTTATTTCTCATCCATCCTTCATGCAATTCAGGCCCTTTTCCTCTCCACTTTGTCCTCACAAGGACCCTGCGAGATAGACCAAGCTGAGAAACAATGTGACCCAGTATCCCCTAGTCTGATTCAAGGAGATTCCATTCCAGATTTCCTGAAATGAAGGCAAACCCCCCCGAAACATTCCGCCACACTGGCTTTCCTTTCGCTGTGGATCCTTTGATGGAATTCATAAAAACATCCAGATATTGATACAGATTTAAAACAACAATAAAAACCCAACAGGCGGGACCCTTGCAACCAGCTGAAGCAATAAAATACATTTACAAAGAGAAGATCAGGGAAAGAAAGAAAAAGAAAATGAATGAATGAATGAATAAAATGCAGGGGTATCTGGAAACATGCTGACCAGTCACTGAAGCAGAATGAAATGTCGGTGGCGAATGGTGGATTTAAGAGCTCTTCTTGAGGGCATCCTGAAGTTTGGGGCTTCCAGGCCCATCATCCCCAGCTAGCCTGGTCAGGGGCTGGGCACACCAACTGGGTTCTTTTTCATGCCTCCGTTGGGTTGATGTGTTCATTTCTCTAAAGCTTGTTTGCAGAACCCTAAACTGGGAACAGAGACCCTGATGTTGGGAAAGTGTGAAGGCAAGAGGAGAAGGGGACAACAGAGAACGAGATGGATGGACAGTGTCACCGAAGCGACCAACATGAATTTGACCAAACTCCGGGAGGCAGTGGAAGACAGGAGGGTCTGGCGTGCTCTGGTCCATGGGGTCACGAAGAGTCGGACACGACTAAACAACAAAAACTGGGAACATCCTTGTGTAAGTTTGTAATTGCAGAAAACGTCAGGATACCCAACCCATTCTACCAGCACCCTAACCCTCACAAATCACGTCCGAAATCGGTGGTGTTTGGAAAAGGAAACAGTGTTCCTCTGGGTCCCACTTGAGGAATAATTCAGCATTCCTGAATTAAGGCTGAAGAGTGAGGAAGGGGCAAGTATGACGTTGGAGATGAGCCATAGATGAAAAAATCCCAAGGTTGAAACAAACCTCGGACGTTGGGATAAGAAGGGATGGTTACATCCTGGGAAAAGGGGCACCAGACGAAGGAAGACATACATATTCTGGCTTTGCTTTTCTCTGTTGGTACTTTGCCTTGATCAACATACTGTCAGGTTATATAAATTAAGCGAAATAAAATGGAACCTGAATTTTACAGCCATGAACACTCAGCACAGAGATCACGTACAAAGTGTCAGCAAGTGTGCCTGACAAGGACACTGGAATACACATCTTAAAGGTGGGCGTGGTGCTCATCCCCATTTCCAAGCCGTAGAGCCAGCGTTTGTCCGAAGACAGTTTCCGTGGTCACGTGGCAAGCGCGACTAGACACGGAACAGTATATATAGACACTGTAATTATTTCTTTTCTTGGCTAATGTAAATGGTTGTGGACTCTTATGCTGTTGTTGTTGTTTAGTTGTTAAGTCGTGTCCCCCATGGACCAGAGTGACCCCATGGACCAGAGTACGCCAGGCCCTCCTGTCTTCCACTGCCTCCCGGAGTTTGGTCAAATTCATGTTGGTCGCTTCGGTGACACTGTCCAGCCATCTCGTCCTCTGTCGTCCCCTTCTCCTCTTGCCTTCACACTTTCCCAACATCAGGGTCTTTTCCAGGGAGTCTTCTCTTCTCATGAGATGGCCAAAGTATTGGAGCCTCAGCTTCAGGATCTGTCCTTCCAGTGAACACTCAGGGTTGATTTCCTTCAGAATGGATAGGTTTGATCTCCTTGCAGTCCAGGGAACTCTCGAGAGTCTCCTCCAGCACCACAATTCAAAAGCATGTTGTTGTATATATATGTCAATAGACTTAGTGACTAGAAGTCTGTTGTCTCTGCCTGATTTTCTTGACTGCTGGGACTGGAACAAGGAGCTTCTGCAACAGACACTGATGAAACTGCG
Organism: Intellagama lesueurii; assembly: GCA_037013535.1. NCBI lineage: Eukaryota > Metazoa > Chordata > Lepidosauria > Squamata > Agamidae > Intellagama > Intellagama lesueurii. The sequence goes on along the minus strand of JBAJHW010000012.1, from coordinate 22,248,840 downwards.
CCACTCTGACACATATGATATGTGGTCGTCAGTTCTCTTACAGTATTTCAGGTAAAGAAAACTGATGAACAAATGGTTTGTACTTGCATATATGGCAATGATTAATTAAGTGTGAGTGACTGAGTTACTATAAGAATGCCCTGAAAATGACGGTCAGGAAGGCATATGATTTGGATGTCAATCTCTACATCCTCTTGTTCTGCAGAAAAATCTTAATAAACAAGACTCTTAGCTTTACTGCTTTTTGGGAGAGGGGGAGCCTCTCTCTTCCTCTCACAGGTATAAACCAGGCCGGTCCTGCCAGAGGAAAAAGGAACAACAGAGCGTTTTTGCAACAATAACTGTGAGAAAGCAGAACAGGCTAAATGCGTTCACAACTGTTGTAAAGAAAGTAAATGAATCAGCCCGGTTGGCATGAAATCTGGAGCGTGAAGAGTTTGCCATTGAAGGTAAACAATAAAAGGAGGGAAGAATTAAAAAAAAACAAGGATTTTATGCCTGCTGGAAGAGGAAGGTCAAGGGTCAGATGCCATAAGAGGGGCAAAGGGGAGAGAGTATGGACTCTTCCTGGAAAGAAGAGCCAACCAGGTTGCTTCCACTATTCTCACCTCTGTACTATGTGGGGCCCTTCTATGAGATGTGGTATCAAAATTATAATGCTGGACCAAGGAGACCCGGGTTTAGATACTCACTGGGCTGTGAAATTCAGTGGGCGATCCCAGGCCATGCATGCTTCTCTAATATCCCTGGATCCATAGGATAGGGCAGTCCAGACCGCAGGCCGGTCCATCGCCCACAGTTCTTTCAAGGACGGACAGCTTATCAATGTGAGAAATGAACAGGAGTGTCTTTGTTGCTCTTGTGACAGCAGAAGGGAGTTGCTTTGGGGGAGTTAAACTGTTACAGGAGGCCTGGTTATTCAGCAGCTCTTTTCTGGACCAGGAAGCAAATCTTCTTTTTCTTTTTTACGGGAACATTTTATCAGCTTCTTCTTGGCACTTGGGTTTGAGCCAAGCAGCAGCCTTCTCTAGTGCCCGAATGCTACAAGGGGCAAGGGGTCTGTTGCTGTATGGAGCACTGCCTCCCTGTATAGTACAGCCAGACGCTTGTGATGAAATCGTGCAAGTGTGTTTTTGTTTGTTTTTCTCAGCTGCCTGTCACACGCCCGATGTGCAGCCGATGGTGTGAGCTTTTGGGGCCCGTGGATTGTAGCTTGGCTTCTTATTTTGGGGTTTGTGGGCCGGTTGTGAGTGTGCAGTCTTATCCTGCCTGCACTCAGTTTCAGGGTCTTTGGGAAGACTATGCATCCTTTCAGTGTGTAAAGTAAAAGACCCTGGAAGAGCCAGCCTGGTGTAGTGGCTGAAAAGGTGGGCTCAAGGGACTGGCATTCAAATCTCTGCTCCGCTCTGAAGCTCTCCGGGTGGCCTTGGGCCAGGCACACACTCAGCCCGACAGCCTTGCGCAGGGTTGTCATGACGAAGGGAAAAAACCATGTATGCTGCCTTGAACTCACTGGAAGCGAGGGGGATAGTGATGTTGCTAACCTAGAAATACATTGTACGATGACGACATCAAAACGAATCATTTCAGGTTCTTATTTTCTATCTCACTACTTAGCCAAGATTGACCCTCAAAGCTTACACTCTGAAATTTGCATAGAGTTAGAATTATGTTTTTGTTGGTGGGACTGTTTCCTCTGGGCTGTGGCAATGTGCTCTGGAGTCCCTGCTCTTCATTTCTGGAAGAAGGCGTGGCAGGAGCCACGGAAGGTTTCACCTGCTGGCAAAGGGACTGCCGTTGTCTGGTCCCTGTGAGAAATGGGTTGTTTGAAAATACTTGTTTCTTATAAATTCTTTCTAGTATACAAATGCTTTATTCATAGTTCCAAAATTTAATGGGTTTTTTTGTTTCAGATTCATTGTGCAGTGCTCTGGCAGCTTTTTAGCAAAAATGACAGCATAGAAAAATAAACAGTAACCTGACAGAGGGTGAAAAATGGATCAAAAGTAGGCCCCTGAAGGTCTCTTCCGAGAGAACAGGAAGGTGGGTGAAGGGACGAGTGGGAGTTGATCTCTTTTATTGCTTTTATACCATTTGTTGGAAGGTCTGTGTAAACAGCTTGTTAGTAGACTGGGGGTGGGGAGATTATTTACCCAAGCAGAAACATCTGGTCTCTTCTCTTTTCTGCTAGGAGGAGAGTGATAAGTGAAAGTGAGTTTGCGAAAATAAATCTTTTCACCTTCACAGTCCCACAAGACTTCCCCCCCCCCCCCCCTTTGGTGGTTTTGCCACCACAGCTTCTCTTTTCTGCTCATACAGTTCATCACCATTATCTAAGCACCGTTGCCCTATCAGCCAAAACAGAAATCGGGACAAGTCAGGAGTGAGCCTCTTCTGTGCTGAGCTGAATTCAGAATTTCATCTCCTCAGTCAATGCCAGTGGGCTGATCCGATCTTTAACGGGCCCTGTTCTGGGTATTGTAATTTTAAGATGCCGTTTTGTTTTTTGAAAGGTGAAGATGAATCCAGGCACGGATGCCAGGAAACCGTTGCGCGCCAGGAAAACGATGGCTCCAAGCAGCCGCAAGCAAGTGGATGCGTTGAACGAGATGAAGAAGAATCGTGGAGCAGAAAATACCTCAAATGATGCGAAAAACCATCATGGTCAGTTGCAAACGGCTGAAGCACACAGCGTGGTTCAAAGGTCTGTGACAGGACTCGGTTGCAACTCCAAAACAGTATTCCCTCCTCAAACGTTAAAAGAACCCGTCACTAATTTAGTTGTGAATTCTAAAATCCGCATTTATAATAGCTGTCAAGAAGCATCCAAAGATCCTTCATGCAACACGTGTGCTACAGACTCTGAGGTTAAGCCGCTTTTGAACTCCGAGACTTTGCAGGATCTATTCTATAAGTGGTATAGACAAGAATCCAACTGCCCCTTGCTTAAGCCCGTGGAGGTACACTTGAACTCAGCATCTCCTCCCCAGCTTCTAGACTATTCAGACGAACAGCTTTCCGGGACTGCTTCCAGCAGTGCCCTCTCTGTCTTAGGGCTGGCAACAGAAACAGAGGGGGAACATGTCAGCCAAACTATGCCAGTGTTGGAAGCAGAAAGTGCCACCTTCCAGTTGCAGAAGAGAAACGTTCTTCCACATTCTTCCAAAGCATCAGGTAAGCACATTTATGTTTCTATTTATTTTACCACTGCAATTTATACACAACCCCATTAGTGCCGGAGCACTATTCTGGGTGGTTTACAAGGATTAAAAACAAGACTACACAACAGAACACTAAAATATAACACAAAAAGCAATAATGTGGCCAGAGCATTTAAAAAAGAACCAGTGTCAGTAGCAAACGATCCCAGAAAAGCGGAACTGGAGGCGAATGCATAACCCTGAACCCTTTGTAAAATTGTACTTGATGCTCCTGGAGACATGGCACAGTTGCATTTGGTGGACACTAAGACATTGCATTCTTCAGCAAGGCTTGGGTGCTTCTTATCTCCTTGTGGTCCGAGCATTTGTAGAGAGGGATAAGGCCACGTCTTTCTTTTCCAGTCTTGCTGGATTGGTAAACCTGTTGCAAAACCTGCGCTGGGTTTTTCTGACAAGCTGGAAGGGAGAGTACATTTCCGTCCAGCGCCCATGATATTTGTTGCCTTATGTTGCTGAGATTTCCCCAGCTCCATGTGAAAATTGTCTGTCGTGCTTCCTTGAAGATGACGCCAAGAGGAAGAGGGGAAATTCCGAAAGCAGCGATGACGCCTCTTCCAAGTACGTCAGAACATCCCAGGAGGGTAGCAGTAGCATCTCTGATAAGACACAGTCTGGGTTGACAAAGGTAAATGGCTTTGCTTGGTGTAACAGCTTCGTTTTTCAGGAGTTTCCTACAGCTGTTCAGTGGGGCAGGCGAGGAGGTTGCTTCGGGCAGCAGTGAGAAAACAACTGAAATGGCTTTCAACGTGACAGGCTGTTTAGAAAGGGGGCTTGGGGTGAGCTTTCCTGTAGATCAGATGTAGCACTGAAATGACTTTGTAACTTGCCTTGTTCAGCTTTGTGTAACTACGGCTGTTTTTCCTTGATAGCTTGCCCTTCTGGGGCTGGAAAAATCTCCAGGTAATGCTGGATGGGGCAGAGATTCTGTGCTGAGGGTAGGGATGGATAGGGGTGGTGGTCCCACTCGATGGAGCCTCGCCAGGTCCAAATAAGCTGTCAGGATCCCCAGAAGTCCCCATCATGCAGCAGCGTTCTTTGGGGGCCTTTCAGAAATTGGGCTCATTTTTTAGGCTGCTGCAGCAGTCCGGGAATGCCCTAGGGTGGAAGATTCTCCATGCCCACCCTCTGACGTTGCCTGCCTCTGGACCCGAGGATGAAAAACTGTCTCTCACCATGGTTTTGGACTGTCCTTAGAAGTGCGGTAATGAGTAGAAGAGGCAGAAAGATGGCGAATGAGAACATAAAGTCATGAGTAAAAAGGAAGGAGCCAGATCTGATGACCCTGTAAAAAAGCAAGGCATTTAGGGTAGCAGCTGGTCTACAAGAGAGAGGGTTAACACACTCTGCTACTAAGTATGTATCTTGTATCTTAAGAATTGTATCTTGAGTAAATGTGTGTGTGTTCAATTCCCCATTTCTACAGATCAAGTGTTTTATCCAAAAGCAGCTGGATGCCTCCAAGGGAGACTTAGAGCACCGTATACAAAGTTTAAATGAGCGCATCACTCGCACCCAATGCCTACGCAAGCACGAAGAGATAGCAATTAAAATCGTGGTAAGGCTGCGTTCCATGGAAAGCTTGGCCTCTCTTTTGTTGTTCAGCCCCTGATCACAAACTTCTCAATGGGGGCAGGCTGCTGCTTCCTACAGCTTAAATGTTCTCCCTGTTCGTTTTTGCTAGCCTGGCATTATGGGTTGGCCTCACAGATTCCCCAGCAAGGGGAATGCACTGGTGACCCTGCCTGGAACCCCCTGGATCGCTGCCCTTCTTTCCCATCACGCCTCCTCCCCGACCACCTCCAGGCAAGCAAGCTGTGGCAGGAGAAAGGAAAGGGCCCTCCTTTGCTCCTCTTTGCTCTCCTTCTTGAGCAATTGGGTCCAGAAGGACAGGGCTAGCGGAAGGCCGGGAGCCGCAGCAGGGGCAGAGTGGGCACCCGGTGAGGCTGGGTCTCAGCAAAGCCTAGAGCCAGAGCTGTCTGGACAGCTGTCTGAATCATGTGTAGAAACGATAGCCTGGATTGGGCCATACCTGGACTGGAAGTGAGTTCTCACATCCTCCAGAACTCTTCATTTGGTGTAGATGTTATAAACTGGGAGGGGGGGAAATGGAGGAGAAGAGGAAAACCCAAAAGATTTGGGTAAACAGAGTGGCCATGGCACTTAAAAGCAGCCTGCAGGCAGAGCAAGAAGCAGACTGTAGATCCTCTGCAAAACAGGGCGGGCATCTCGCCTCTCCCTTAAGTGCCGTACGGATTCCTTCGTCACCTTGGCAAGGCCATAGCTTCAACATTTCTACTCTTACCTCTCTAGTAGCTTTGGTGGGAAATCTGAGAGCTGCCTCCGTTTTGAAATCCTGCCTCTTAAAGTGGCCAAAGGATGCTTCAAAATGGCCAGGAGGATGTTTTCCTCCTGAACAAGGTGTGCTGCCCTTGTTTCAGACAGAAATCACTGTGGTGGGTTACCTGCTGTGGTTTTCAAAACTGGAGTCACTTCCCTGTTGTTTCTGTTTGAGAAGCTTAGACCAGAAAAGTCACCCTGAAATGCCCATTGCATGTTTTCCCCTGCCTGAGGGCGATTGGGACTGTTGTGCCCAAAAGCTTTCCTGCAGTCTGGTGCCCGGCTGACTCTTCTTCTTTCCTTCCAGAACAGAATCTCTCGACTCGACAGGGTCATTAATAGACTGATTGAATCCCAGAAGACAGAAAAGTTCAGGAAAGTAAGTTCTGATTCGGAATCTGGCACCGTATCGTATCATGACACTCCCAAACAGACAAACCCATGAAGCCCTTTGCCCCGTGTTGCAGCCTAGCTGCAGCGCAGAACAAGTGTGTGCACCTGACTGAGTCCAGCTGGGTGCCCTTTTTCCACTGACCGAGACCTGGGAGTTCAGTGGTTTCCCTGGCAGAGATGGTCCCTCCCCAGGCATAGGGGGCAGCTGCTTCACACTGTTGTTGGGCCCAGGGTTGCTCTGCTTTACTGTGATTTTAAATGGGGTGGGTGGGGCTTAAAAGAGGTGGACCCTCTCTCGGCATCCTGTTGATCCCTAACCCATCCATAGACCTTACCCTATGCAGGAGAGCTTGATGTTCTCACCTCCTTCTGCCTGTCCTTGAGGTCACTGAGGGGCATGCCACCGAGCATGGGGAGTGGGAGGCCACGGTGGTGGAGGCAAAGGCCTTTGCGCGTTGCCCTGAGTGTTTCTTAGTTGAGCTCTGACATCATGTGCAGGGACGCCAGGCTTGGGGCAGGCATAGGTATCTCAAGACGCAAGAGGGCATACTCTGGTTCTCCCACCTCCGGCAAACACATGAAAGGGCACTGTGATTTTAGAGCTAACACTCTTCTAGCCCACAAGGGCCAACAGTTCCCCTCTATTCTGCATTAATCGGGCCCAACAGCACTGCCCCTCTCACGTGCGATTTCACCCGCCGCGCTCGCACGACTCCGCCCCCCACTCCACTCTCGTGCAGGGTTCCATTGCGACCAGAACCAAAGGGGCTGAAAACGATCACGGCGGGTGCACAGAGGAGGAGGAACAGTGCACAGAGGGGAGCAGAGTTGTGCGTGCGCAGGCACGCACCTTGATTGGGCCTCAGTGTGCAGCGCTGTGTCCAGTTCTGAGGACTGTGTTTCAAGAAAAATGTAGACTTATCAGAACAAAGAAGTGGGCAAAGAACAACCTCCACCCTTTCTTGCCAGCCTGGTCCTCATTCGCGAAACAGAGTGTTAAATTCCACCACTTCTCTTCCTGGTGACGCAAGTGGCAAGGCGGCACCACCCAGCAAGCCACCATCAAATCAGTGTGAAACCATTTCTAAAGCAGCTGAAGGGTAAGTGCCCAGTGACAGCCGTTGCCCTTGTTCTGCATGTCTCAGGCTGAGAAGAGCAACCTTACCTGAGCGTTCATAGCATAACATTCATAACAGGAAAGGCAGCACAAATTAACCCTGTCTTTTGGGTTCAGGGCTCTTAAAAGTAGCTAATGTGGCTAAAAGACTGGATTTCTAGAGAGTGAACTTTTCTGTGTTAGGAACTCACTCAGTGACCTGAGACCAGCTGTTCCCTCGCAATGTTGCTGATGGTAACGCTACCCTGTGGGGTTGTTGTGAGCCCCACACAATTGTACGTGCAAGTGTTGAGGAAGTGTAGCATAAATGCATAGTAGTTCCACTGCTACCTGGAAAATATTATTTCAGAAGAGAGCAAACAACTGTAAACCATTTAAAAATAACAAAAAGTAAACAGTTGCCCTTTGTCCAAATTTGCCGGGGCCTCCGACGTTCCTTCCCTCGCCCGGTGTCTAGCGTGCTAGTTATGCGGTATCTGTGCTGCAGTCCACCCTGCCCTGGGAGATCTCTGCGCCTGAGGACATGGTTCTCACATTCAGAGTGCTACATCTTTTATGACTTGCATCATTAATAGATCGTGTCAAGGAGAGGCCTGTTTTCCTGGACAAGCGTCCAGGAAAGTGTAAAGAGAATAACTTGGGGCATTGTGCATTTCTTAAAACTGGGAGGGATTGTGCTACTTTGTGTGTCTGTTTCATCTGTTGCTGCTGCTGTTCTTCTAACTCTGCTTTGCCATCTCAGGTCTGATGATGTGCTTTGCCTTGGTGAAGTGAGCAGCAAGTCAGACATGCGAGCCCTGAATCCTGTAGGTACGGAAGACTGAGCTTTTCATTTCCTTATTTGCAAAGGCATGTTTCAGCCATGTTCATTAAAGAAAGCCTGCTTACTGGCACTCAGTCACCTCTCTTCTCTTTCTCTCTGTCTCTCAGTGCAAGAAATCTCAGTGCGCCAGTGGGGGGAGCAGACGAGTCGGAGGCCTCCTGGTACGTCTTGGTTCAAGGGCCTTGCTTTGTACCTCTGTACAAAGCCTTGTTCGTTTCAAACCTGGTGACTCATGATTAGGTTCTCTGTTATGTATGCTTGTGGTGTGTGATCCAGCAGAATTGCAGTGTGAGTAGTAAAATGCCAGCAGGTAAACCTGTCCGTTCAGATCTTAGGCCTACCGTCAAGTCCAACGGGGAGCCCTTCACAAAACAATGGGACCGGCTCAGGTACCTTTCCGTCCTGCTTTCTCGTCATATCTGGCCAAGCAGTTAACAGGCACATTTGAAGAGAAGGACAGTTGGAGCCAGCAGTTAGGGGGTGTCCCTCCTCCAGAGCTGAGAGGAGTTGCTTTTTTTTTTTAACTTTTTCACGCTAGCACGCCTAGTTGCCGATGGATTCTGGGAACAGTGGTTCTTTAAAAAAAAATGCTGGAGATTCCTGTTGAGTTCTCTTTGTCTAGACGAACCCTCCTGTCCTCTGTCCCCACATGTAAAAAAGGCCTATGGCTGGAAATGGCCTAAGGAGGAAGGGCAACAGGACGTTGGCCCATTCAAATCAACGTAACCCTTAAAAAGAGGCTGTCCGCTCTGTTTTGAAGAGTAGCATCCTATTTTAAAGAATAGGAGTGAATTAACTGTGGTGTCCCTTTGCCTTTGCTCTCTGCGATAACATTAATTATGGAATAGTTTTAAATGAATTAGGAGAATCGTGCACTTTCAATTTCCTACCTGTCTTAGAAGCGACAGCAGCCACCGGCTGGCGGTCTGTGAGGATGGCCCTAAAATGTTCGTTGTGTGACTCAACCGTCATGGCTCTTCCAGTAACTGTAAGGATGATGCTTTTGAAAGGCTTAGTTCTGTTTGACTTATGACAAGGGAAAGAAATTCTGGGCAGGTGCTGAGGAAATAGACAGTTCTTAATTTCGTCTTTAGATCACACAAATAAAAAGTCTTGCAAGAAACCCAGCCACCATTCTGTGGTTTGTTGCCAAATCCCTGTGATGACCAATTAAAGAAAAACATTTCTGTGGGATACCAAAGGCCTAGTCCCCAGGAAGCCTCCGGTCACCCTCTGTGGGTGTCCCTGGGGTTCCCCAGGAGTCTGCCAGCTGTCACAGCCAGTTGCCTCCTTCTGAATCTGGTGCTGGAATGTACCCACCCAGCCTTCCCAGTGGAATGGAAGAGTCTTGAATCCTGCCCCTGCAGGAGTGTGGATGTGGTTTTTTTTCTTTCCTAATGGGGTTTGTGGCATAATAAAATTCACATATTTGATTGGATATTTTAAGGATGCTCTAAATTGTTTTAGTTAATGGTGTTTTGTTTTTAATACATGCTGCATTTGATTTAATCATATTTTGATGATAACATCTTAGTTTATTGTGATTTTAAGTATGTGTGTGTGTGTTTTAGTTTTGTTTATCACATTACACTTCTGTCTTATCCTCTTAGATATTCAGCAGAAGGATGGTTCTGTGAACTCAGACACATCAGACAAAACGCCCTGCGATCCCAAGGTCAGTTTCTAGAATTATGTATTTCCCCCCCCTCCTCCTCTTTAGCATAATCCATGTTCCAGTTCCTTTTTTCCCATTCTGTGATGAAAGACTCGGCATTAGGAATGGCTGTGAGGCATCCCACATTTTGGGGTGTCAGAAAACACGTCTTGATGACTTGCTGTTCAGCCCGTGTTGTCTGTGGAGTTTCAGGTCTCAGTGTGCCTGACTGCTTTTTTAATCTTTCCATAGTGCTGGAAAAGCCCGGATTTTCAAGGAGGTTAAGCCACATGAATCCCACTGCAGCAAAACCAGCAAGGATTCTTGGCACCACCCCTTGGAGACTAGCATAGTCCTGCCACTTTGTGTGGGGTGGGTCTGCCTGATCAGTTATCAGAGAGATGTTCTCTGGAGTTGCCGGCGTAGTGGCCACCTCCCTCCCTCCCTCTCCTGAGCCCTTAGTTCCTGGCCAGGAGAGCTCCCTGACTCTTTAGACCAATTCCAAGCAAAGTTGGCTGGACGGGAGTTTGGAGAAGGGGCCCGGAATCCCTTAGCGACACGAACATGGATGATTCTGGAGTTGGGGAGCAATCCAAAAAAAGTTACTTTTCCCACCTCTGATAGGAGGCAAACCCCTCTTGCATTGCAGCAGCCAGGCTGCAGAACTCGAGTCCCCTGTGAGGTCTCATTGTCTGGTTTTTACTGTATTTTTTTTTTCCATTTTAAGTGAGTTTTTCTTAAGGTCCAGGAAGCAACAGAGAAATAATATTTGAAATGACCTTTTTTTTCCTCCCAGCAGTTGTGTGCCACCAGAAGGAATGATGCATCTGCTTTGTTTTGAATTTAGCTATGCTTATTCCAAATGTTTCTTACTTTTTGCCATATATAACATGGAATCCAAAGGAATATCCATCCTGGCGCATTGCAGGCAGGGGGTTGGCTGGCTGGGGATCCTAAACCTTGACGGGCATTGAGCAGTCATTACCATCATCTTGGGATAACTCCAGTGTCAATTATGTTCTGTTTTAGTTGCAGAATGTAGTCTTGATTGACTTAACCGATGAACAGAGCCTATTTCCTAAAGGTGAGCCACGTTTTAAAAATGTTAGTTAATTTCTTGTAAATGCTCATTACATTGTTTTACCATCCATCAACTGTTTCTTTGGGGAGAATGGTCCAAATGCTATATGACAAAGTGACAACCCCACCCCTAAAAGGTCCTAAAAATATAGGCAGAAATTCATCCTGAGCACAGGTGCACAATGTTCTGATGTTGTAATATGTGTATGTGGCAACTTCTTGAGAATGGCCTGAATCGTGATATTTTTCCCCCCATCAGGGTGAAATCAACAGGAGCGCAACTTGCCTCTGTTTTTAGAAAAGACATGTGAAAGGGGGCACAATGTTTAAAAGGGGGCATTTATGTGTTTTATGTCAGCAGGCAAAGAAGCAGAGAGAAGGGTTCCCGAGCGGAGACCGTCAGCGCCCGAGAGCCAGGCCTCAGGTCCGTCCCAGTCGGCCTCCCAGCCGGCCTCCCAGCCGTTCCATCAGGTATTTAAGTTTAAAACCAAGACCAGAGAGGCAGACGGGACTGGTGCCAGCCCAGCAGCATTGGGTGTGGACGGGAGGCATCTGGGCCACCATGTGCCTCCGGTTGTGGGAGGGAAGCCAAGTGGAGACCAAAACAAGAAGCGGTTGGCAGCACAAGCACAATGCTGGGCTTTCCCTGGCCTTCCCTGGGACTTCCTCCAGAGCAGGCATGTCCAGCAGTGCCCGGAAGGAGGGCCATGGACCCTCCTTTGCTGTTGAGACCCGATCTCTGGCGTCTCCAGGTGGAAGGATCCGGCTGAGGGGAAGACCTTGGGCCACAGGCCGAAGGGCCACTGCTGGCCCGAGAATTGGCTGCCCTGAACTTAGCGGTGCACACAGCCAGCAGGCGGCGTCTGTTGTTCTCACGGGTGAGGGCCACGGTCACCACTTTGCTGTGACGAAACCGTACTTGGGAGGGCTTTCCACAGTTTCCCCCTTGGAGCAGCATCGTGACCTCCATTTGCACAGTAACTTCTTGAGATGTTGACAGTCCTGAGGAACTGCAGATACTGGGTGACCGACACCCACCTTCTCCTTTCTGGCACCCTCCAAGTGAGCCTGATGACAGCGCCACCCTACAGGCCAGTAAGGCATGTCTGTAGGCCAATAGTGTAGCCTCTCCAAAAGGTACGCTCTGCTGGGCTGGAGGCTTTCGTGCCACAGACATCAGGAGGACTGAACTTTGGCCACTAGGGGGCGGTCTTGCTGTAAAAGAAGAGTGGCCGCCGTTTATTCCCTACCCACCGCCCCATGGCCGCCGTGGGCAGCCCCAGCTGCAAGGGAGGAGTCCCCAAGCCAAGCTGCTGGAGAGAGCAGAGGCTCTCGCCTTGTGCCTTGGGCTTTCTGGGAATCAAGCTTCTCCAAACAAAAAGACTGGTTTCTCTTGGCATGTTGTTCCTCATGGGCTTTGCAGTCAGAAGAAAGGTTTGCACTGGAGAGAAAGAAGTGAAGCACCCGTAGTAGTTCCCAGGGGAAAACCCCAACCCTGCAAGGTAGACACCTTGTCCGTCTGTCTGGGTTAGGGGACTTCCAGACATCCCTGAGAAATCAGGGGAGATGAGGGGCCAACCCTACACCCCCTTGTTCCCAAGGTATGAGGAAGAATCTTTAAGCACTAGCAGTTTTTCAAAAGCCCAGCAAAGCAGCAGGTCTAGAATAAATCTCACTGGATGGCGCTTTGCAAGAGGTACATTGATTTGAAAGCATAGGAAAATAAAACCGTTTGGAAAAGGCACATCAGATAAAAACAAGAAGGCGTGACCAAGTCCTGGTCTCATGAGAGCTGAGTTCCTATTTGGCATCTCCTGCTTGCATGTGGATTTGATTTTGGCTCATGAATTCTACCTTGGGGAGCCTCATGGTTAAACTGCAGTGAAGACTCTGTTCACAGCCTGAGTTTGATTCCGGACTCAGGTAGCCGGCTGGAGGTTCACTCAGCCTTCCATCCTTCCAGGTTAGTAAACTGAGTACTTAGCTTGCTGGCGGGGGGGGGGGGGGGGGCAATGTGTAGCCTGCATAATTAAATTGTAAGCTGCCCCAAGAGCTTTTAGCGCTCTGGGGTGGTATATGAGCAGCACGCTTTGCTTTGCTTTGTACAGGGAGGAGAAAGCCAGGAGCTGAGGTTCTGATGACCTTCTCCATGTACTGTTTCTGGTTTGTTGAGCCATTCTCCCTCATGGGAGGAACCAAGCAGGAGGAACCATTGCTGGGTTCCAGCACCAGGGCCAGTGGCCAGTTCATTCACTGATGTCAGGTAGCTGTCATGGCGTACGCAGGCTATTTCTAGAGGAATACACGGCCAGGAAGGAGCAAAATTCTTTGAGCCTGAATGAGCACGGGGAACTTATTTCTCACAGTATCTTCCCATTCTTCCGTAAATGGCTTTGGAACAGAACAACTTCAGGGAACTTCTTTTAACCACCTTGTTTTTTTCAGAAGAGCCTAGATTTGGGTTCGCCTCTTCTGGCATGTACGTGGCTGCTCGGCCTGCTTCTGCCTGTGCAGAAACCTGATGGAGTGCCACGGAAATGTTCTTCAGCGTGCCCAGGTGTGGCTTGCCCTTTTTTCTCTTGAGCTCGCTAAGTGGAATGTATGCTTCCCCAGGTTTTCGAAGACCTTTCCCACCTCCCTCCGTTACCAAAGATCCGCTTGGAACCAGAGCCCATGAACGGATACCAAGGCACGCTCCCACCCCTCAAGCTCGAGCTCTGTGTGGCTCAGGTCAAGAACCCCAGCGGCGTCGCCCTCCAGTGGAACGTCTGCAAGGCGGAGCCGAGGTGTGCCCAGATCGAAAGCTTCCACTTGTTCATGTGCCTGGAGCAGGGCACGAACAGTATGCCTACCGGCTGGAGGAAGACAAACCGGATCAAGGCTTTGGACCTGCCCATGGCTTGTGTCTTGTCTGAGGTCCCGGATTCTGCTAAGTGTTACTTCACCATGCAGTCGAGGGACATCTATGGACGTTACGGGCCCTTCAGTGACATCCAGTCCATCACTCGGGTATAGTTCCGAGGGAGGAAGAGAGACCCCTCCCTGCACCCCTTCCTGGCAGGTTTCTCTCTTGGTGCTACTGGGCTGTGCTTTCTCCATCGGCCCCTTTATGATAAAATTCTGTGTCCGGTACTCATTTGACTGTCTGATCCTCAAAGGACATTGTTGTGCACCGGGGTCTCTCTGGAGTAGTACCAGGGGGCTGAATCCAGTTGTTGGCCCCAGCTAGAGTAAGACCCATGCCTCTTCAAGGAACTGGCCCTTGTGAAGTCAACTCTCAAGGAATGTGCTTGGATTCCCCAGAGCTGCTCTACTTGAGAACCATCAATGAGATCTAATCCGCTTTCTTTAAGATCAGTTTTTATTATTTTCATCATAACCAAGATGAGAGAAATATGAACTTCCAATGCTGAAGGAATGGTTGGTTTGACCTTTTCTTTTCTTTTCTCTTTTCTTTTTTTTAAATAAAGTGCCTTACAAGTTGGGATTTTGTGCAAAGTGAAGTGAAGCTGTTACAAAATACATTTCTAAACTTCTCCCTGCTCCCCAAAGCATACATTAAAATGGATTTCATTCAGTGATAAGCCTTGTAACCTTCTAATTCTTATTAAGATCCATACCACAGCCAGTGCGGCTCACCTAGAGGCTTGTAAGGGGCTGTGCCATTTTTAGTGGAGATTTCTGTCTTGCTGGTTTTCTCAAGAAGTTTGTGACGTCCAGAAATGTGAACAAGCAGTGGGCTGAGATCCAGAGGCTGGCGTAACGGCGAGCATCCTGTTTGCCCCAGGATGGATGGGAGGCCCCCTTAGCGCCGCGTGTGTGCCCTAGCCATTCTAGCACCTTGCATCCCGTTCTGGGCACCTGAAAGGCAGCCAGGACGGGTGCCCTTCTCTTACAGAAGCCTGTTTCACTCGGGTCTAAAGCTGAATGGTAGCTTTCTGCTCAGAGAGGCTGGGAATTGCTGTCCGTCCCATCTGGAGACCACCGGCTCGAGGAGGCAGCCGTAAGTAGCGAGAGATGCTTCAAGGCAGAGGGCGATCAGCAAAGCAGGTGATCGGGTCTTCCCAAAATGGACATTCCTTTTCCGTTTCGACAAATGCAAAGGCACCTTGCCAGCCATGCAAACCCGAGTCTTGGGGTCCTCTTGATACCTACTGAAGTGTGGGAAACTCTCCATTCTACATTTTCTTACAGGAATACTCTGGGCCTAGTGGTGTGCGACTGTTGCCCTGTGAGCATCCTCCTATCTGGACACATTTAAGCCAGACTTTGTTTTTGCCAGCCCCTGGCATTCTGCTTCCTTCCTTCCTGTTGCCGTGAAGTGTTGTATGTCCTTGTTCTGCAGCTCCTGTTGGGCAAGGGAGGGCAGGCGGGCTTACAGGGAAGGCTCGGCTGGTGGTGGCCCTTTGTCGTAGCTCCTTCATTGCCCCTAGGGTGCCACATCCAGGCTCATCTTGATGCCCACTGTTCACAAGAGTAGACTGAGCCAAGGAAGCCTCTGGCAGACCTATTCCTGCTTTTAAGCCTCTTTCTAAGGAGAGTCAAAGCTTTGTCTTCCACCCCCGGGAAGCTTCCTTTTGCTCACCTGCCAGTTTCTGAACGGCACCATGGGCTCCTGTCCGTATTCTTTAAAGTGGAAGCCGCTTGTGGTGTACAGGGTGCCAGCTGCTGTGCCTTGGCGCAGTCTGTGGGCTGCCACACCCAGCCCTGTTTGCCTTCTCCCCCTCCCCCCTGTTTTTGTTAATTCCACCCAGCCAAAAAAAAGGGCATAATTTTCTGCAGTGATTTAGTGAGATGCTATCAGAAACAGAACCGACGTGGTGTCAGTAAAACACTGGTTGTAATTTTATTTCCATATACACCGCGGGAATATAAAACACAGAACAACCGAGGCACAGTCGGAAGAGTTAAAGCTAGCTATCTTAAAAATAAAGCCCCTAAGGCATTCAGATTTTTTTTTTTGAGGAAATGGTGGCACTCATGGGGGGGGGGGGGAAGTCTCCTTGTATTCTAGAGGAAATGCAAAAGCCCAAGCAGCGGGTTTTGTTTTAGAAGGAAGGTCAGTAATTAACAGCCCGGATCGTTTGGTCCTCTAAATTCCTGTCTGCTTCTGGTTTACAGGACCAGAAATGTAATTATGTAAATAATGCTAGATATTTTTTATACATATAAAACCCTTTTTAAAAAACATAAATACAAATTTCATTTATAAAATCACGCAGCCTGGCTTGTTTTGTTCTTCTGAATGGAGAACAGCCGTTGGGGGTATTCCGTAAAATGTCTCCGGAGCTGCCTGCCCTTAGAAGGGTGGCACCAGGGCTAAAGGGAGAGAGAGGGGTGCTTGGGGCATGTGTAGTCAAGACGGTTTCTTTCACGTGGCCGCCCTGTTTGATTTCTAGGACTTCTCTCCCCATTTCTGTTCAGATTTTGAGAGCGTGGCCATTTTTGAAAGGTTAGATTAGGCATCCTTCAGCCTCGAGAGACTATGGTAACGTGCTCTGTATGGAGGACTTGGAACAGCGTCTCGTGTGGCTGAGAAGGCCAATTCGAGAGTGACCATCCCTTCCACACTGAAGACAAATACAATACTGTCCCCCGTCCAGCTCCCTGATTTTGCTGCTTTCGGAACTGCCTCTTGGCCTCGGCCTGCTGCACAAGTGTCTCTTCAAATTGGGAGAGGCCGTGATGCAACGCCTCCCTCCAGGCTGAATGCTCAGAGGTCAAGGTTTCCCATCTGTTGAGGTCCATTCCTAAGGCCTTCAGATCCCGCTTGCAGATCTTGTATCGCAGCTGTGGTCTCCCTCTGGGGCGCTTTCCCTGCGCTCATTCTCCATCCAGGAGATCTTTTGGGATCCGGCCATCAGCCATTCTTACAACATGCCCAAGCCAACGTAGACGTCGCTGTTTCAGTAATGTATACATGCTAAAAATTCCAGCTCGTTCTAGGACTACTCTATTTGGAACTTTGTCCTGCCAGGTGATACCAAAATTGCGTCGGAGACAACGCATATGGACCGTGTTCAGCTTCCTCTCCTGCCGTGCACGAAGGGTCCAGGACTCACTGCAGTACAGGAGTGTGCTCAGGACACAGGCTCTATAGACCTGGATCTTGGTGTATGCCGTCAGCTTCTTATTGAGCCATACTCTCTTTGTGAGTCTAGAGAACATGGTAGCTGCT
Source organism: Intellagama lesueurii (assembly GCA_037013535.1). Lineage (NCBI taxonomy): Eukaryota > Metazoa > Chordata > Lepidosauria > Squamata > Agamidae > Intellagama > Intellagama lesueurii. The sequence continues at coordinate 22,232,037 of JBAJHW010000012.1, read as the reverse complement.
TTGCCAATGCGTTTATCCAGCTTGACATCTAGAGAGAGGGTGTCAGAGATTGTTGAGCCAAGGTACACAAAGTCATGAACAACCTCCAATTCTTGCGTGGAGATGGTAATAGAGGGAGGTGAGTCCACGCCCTGGCCCATGACTTGTGTTTTCTTCAGGCTGATTGTTAATCCAAAGTCTTGGCAGGCCTTGCTAAAGCGATTCATGTGTTGTTGGAGGTCTTCAGCAGAGTGGGCAACAACGGCTGCATCATCGGCGAAGAGGAAATCCCGCATGCATTTCAGTTGGACTTTGGTCTTCGCTCTCAATCTAGAGAGATTAAAGAGCTTTCCATCTGATCTAGTCCGGAGGTAGACACCTTCTGTTGCAGTTCCAAAGGTGTGCTTCAGCATGACAGCAAAAAAGATCCCAAACAGGGTCGGCGCGAGGACAGAGCCCTGTTTCACTCCGCTTCGGATGTCCAAGGGATCTGATGTTGAGCCATCAAAAACTACAGTGCCCTTCATTTCCATCAGATTAAAGGTACAACAGGTCAGATGTGAAAGAAAAAGTTGTTATTGTGGTTCTACTAGTACCAGATGCAAAAGGAAATGTATTTAAAATGACCTTCTATACCGTTTGCAGGAGTTTGGGTTACATCCTGCACACTCTTCCCCAAGTCGTCAGAAGGCCTAAATCAAGCTGCTGCAGGCACATTTAATTAAAACTCAGCTGGTTGTCTCTTTAAAAGGCAGATGATCTTAGTTGGCAGACAGTTACACAGGGGAACGCTAACAGACTTTCTCAGGAGTAAGTCCTGGTGATTTTAGTGGGACTTTTCCCCCTAGCAAAGGGGTTAAGGGTTGCTGCCTTAGAAACCGTGACCGGCATTAACTGAGATCCAGGAAGAAAACCTTCGTTTCCCTTGGAGATGAGCCCAAAGCATGTTTTCAAATGTCTCTCTGGTGCCAAGGCCCCTTTCCTGCAGCCTTCAGGAGAGCCTGAGACACGTTTTGCAGGCTTTCCTGGGCAAAAGGTGGGATCCCCACCTGGCGCAGCCTGAGTTTCTTCGGAATTCCCTTGGCCACCTCCCACGCCTGCTCTCAGTCCTCAAAGGGAGTTGCCTTTCTTGGGCCAAGGGCTGAAGGCACCCACCGGCCTGAGGGCTTGCAAGGCTTGAGAGTCTGGGAAACCCAAGTGGGTTTGGGGAGAAAGGCCGAGCTGGAGCGCGGAGGGTTTGGCGTGCTCTGGCTCCGAGAGGTGAAAAGAGCCAGTGTGAGGTATATAACTGTGGTGACTGGTTTTTGGTTTTCCACTTCCAGGGTTTAAAACCGCCTCCCCTGCCTAGTGATGTGAAATATAGTCCAAGGCTCTAAAGCAGAAGAGTGGGAGTTGCCCTGCCAAGCGCCACGAGGGATGTTCCATTTGCCTCAGGAAGGGAGTGCCTGTGCTTTACCTCTGAGCTAGAGTTCCCTTGCCAGAAGGACGGCACGCCAGGTGAGGAGCACTCCGTCCCTCCACAGGCGTGCCGGAGAGGCCACCCACTTGGGCCAGGAGCGGCCAAGCCGCGGAGCGCCTTCCCGAGCCAACTCTGCAGACGGCTTTAGGCATAGGAAAAAACTTAAAATACATTCTCAAAGGGTTTTAATATATATATTTTTTCCTTGTAAAATTCCTCTGAAAGGCCAGGAAGATGTAACAGTGAAAGAAGACACAGACGCTAAAGCAGAGATGACCTTCACAGCGTGGGCTGGCATAGCTCATTTTCTGCCGAAGGCTCCAGATATGCGGATTGAGGCCGCGGGTAACTTGGACCCTCTCGAGGTAGCTTTGGAGGCAGAGATTTGACCGTCTGCGTGTAAGTGTCCCAAAGCGGTTGTTGAGTCTGAGGGAAGTCCTGGCCTCATGACCTGCCAAGAGTGCTCCTTGTGTGCCTCTGTTGCCGCTGTGCGCAGGACTTCTGCGGTCAAGAGGCTCCCGGCTGCAGTGCGGCCTGGGCACGGGTTGCTGCCCCGGGGAGGGGGTGTCTCAAGGAACAAGCCGAAGGTGTTGTCCCCCGCCCTGGGCTCACTCTCCAGGAACCCCTCGCTAGGGCAAGCTCAGCCCTGAAAGAGGAACGCCGAGTGGGTGGAACCACGCATCCCCCAGACCCGTTGGGGTCCAAGAGCCACGCAGATGGCGCAGAACTCTCTTTATCTCTGCAGAGAGAGTTCAGGTGCCCGGCTGGCAGTGGGTTGCTTGTATTGCACTCTTGCCAGCTGTCAACGGGAATCCCGGAGGCCCCCATGGCGAGCCCTCCCCGCTGCCCGGTGTTTCGTTAACATCAGCCAACAAGACAGCTGCTTTGGGCGCCATGTCACCAGAAACAGCCCAAAGAGCCCCCGCCAGCAACGGAGGGTTCGCCGAGGTTAGTCCCTGTAGGTGGCAGGTCGTTTTCAGTTCTGCCATCCCTACCTGGGTGGCTCGGCCATTCCGGTCCACCTGCCGTTCCTTGTCTCTCACAGTCCTTGTTTCGCACCAGGGGCCAGGAAAGGAACGGCCATAACTTTGCCACAAAACTGCTTCTGACTATATACAAAAAAAAAAAAAAAAGGGGGGGGGTTACTGGACTTCCAGTAGGGACTGCGTGGAGAGGGGCGGGTTAGGGTTCGGGTTCACTCCTGACTTGCTCCTGCCCTTTCATTTGCGCTTCCGTAAGATGAGGTACATGACGCCGCTCAGCAAGGTGAAGGCAAAAGCGATCCAGGCCAAGACGTACGAGTATCCATACTGGCCCCCGCTCACGCCAAAGGCGGTGTAGTGGGGGTCTTTGTGCAGTTCTTCGTGTCGGTCGGTATAAATGGAGGCCGCAATCATCACGCACAGACCTGCCGGAAGGAGCAGGGAAGGAGTCTTACTTGGGACACAGACAAGCCTGGGGGGGTTTCTGGGTTCTGACCTGTTTTCGGTGGGGGAAAGAGATCTCCCCACCCGGCGTCCCACAAAGCAGGGAAAGGCCTTTCTTTGGCCTGTGGGAAGCTTTTCCCCATGGAAAGGATATTTTTTGGTGTGTTTAGGAGTGGGGTGGGGGAAGCCACTTCTGCACGAGGAAGCCTCAAAGAGCCAAAGATCCCTCCCCCACCCCGGATGAAATATACATCCTCCTTGTGCAAAAATGGAAGGGGGAAAAAAAGGGGGCATCCAAATAAAACCCTGAACTGGGTTTCCCAAACCAGAAATGGACTTCTGGACCCTTTTAGGACGTTGGGGGTGTCTGTGGAAGAGACAACGCAGAGACCCCCAAAGCTTGAAATACAAATCCAGGAGGATTGAGGGCCATAAAGTTCCACCAACAACCTCCCTGCCCACAAGCAGCGGTGGCTTGTTTTGTGGGTGTTCTAAAAGGCAGTGAGGTTGTCTCTAGAATACGGACTGGCTGGAGTTACACCTCCCCTCTGCTGCTGGGACAGGAGGAGGGCTGCCGGTATTTCAAGGGGGGGGGGCAGGCGGCACTACTCACAGGACAGGAGTTGCAGGATCGACGTCAGAATAAACCTCTCCCCTTGCTTTAGGCGGAAGAGTTGAACGATGAAGACGAAAAAGGCCGTGCAGCAGAGGATGGTGGACAAGATCATTGTGGCTTGAACGGCTTGTATCGCTTCATAGTCTGCAATTATACGGTCGTGGTACAGATTTAACAACCAGGCCACAGAATCTGCCTGCACGGAAGCGCCTCAAAGGCTGCGCTGTTTGTGCAGGGCGATGACATCGTGGAGAGAGAGAGAGAGCGCAGGTAGGCCCTGGATATTCTGGGCAAGGGCTAAGATTCGGAACTTGGAAAAGCTACTTTTTGGACTGCAAGTTCCAGGAGTGGAGATCCCTCACTGGGAAACTCCCAGTTTCCTTTTTTTCTAATTCCATTCTCCCACTGAAAAGTTCATTCCCCCTTCTTTTCCACTGTTATTTTATTAGTGCCAGTCAAAACATGGGGCCCCTTGTCACTGTGTCTAAATCAGAGGACCCCCTCAGAGGGGAGTCCCCAACTCCCCCAGCCCTGCCAGAGCAGACGGTCACTGTCACAGCCGAATCAGACTGGTGTGGGCACGAGACCCTTGCTGCGCGCAGAAAACAGAGCCGACCGAGAAGAGTGCCAGTGCCAGTGCTAACTGTGGATGCTGGGAGTTGGAAGCCCCCAAAAGTAACTTTTCCAAGCTCCGATCTCATCCTGTGTGTGCAAAACACCTCTTGATTCCATTTCCTCTTTAGGTATTTGCTCCTTGTGCTAACTCAGTGCCTTGCCTTGCCAAACGTTTATTTTCCATTTCAATTTTTCCGTCTTGAGACCCGCCTGCATCCTGCCCGCCACTTTCCTCCACCATCCTTTGTGCTGAATGACAATTAAAAGGGTTGACAGCCCCTTGCCAACTCTCCCGAATTCGTTCCCTCCCCAAAATGCAGCTTCCGGACAGAGGAACTCCTTAAGTTCGGGCAGGGAGGGAACCACCCTTCCTCCTCGTCTGCAGCGGGAGAGGAGCTTAGGCAAAATAGCTGTGGACACACTTTGGGGCAGGAACAGGACAATCTGATCCTTACCTAGCAAGATGCCGGAGGGAGGGGGGGGTGTCCCATAGGGAAGCTGGATTTTGGAGAGGAAATCCCCTCTACGCCTATTTCTCTCTCCCCTGCCCACCCACCATTCTCCCTCTAGTTGCAGGAAAGGAATAGTGACAAAATAGGTTCCTTGCAGACCAGGCTTGCTGGCCATGTTGAGCAAAGCCTCCCTCCCTCAGCTTCGAAAGCAACCATGTGCAGAAAGGAGCTGGCAGGAGCCATTCAAAGGAGGTCAGGGCACCCTTTTTCACAACAGCGCCTGAATGAGGAGAGGATGGACCCACGTCCTCTGCCATGGAGGTCTCTCTCCTCCTCCTCCTCTTCCATCCAGCCCCAGAAAGTCCGGCTTGAGACTTACCGGAAAAGGTGTTGTCCAGCGCTGTGCAGTTCGTCCCATTGAAGCACCAGTGCCAAATATCCGTATAGAAACCCTCTCCGACCCACCAAGCCTGCAAAAAAGAAGGCCACGGTTGAATTGCACAGAAAGACTGTGGGACGATGGGCACCTCTGTGTCTGTCCTTGCCATTTGTTCCGTTTCCTTTTGTAGGAGGCCCGCTGCCTTGCCCCCCCCCCCCCCACTCCCAGTGCTTGATTCAGTGTGGAGGCTGGAAAAGCTGTATGTTCAGACTACAACTCCCAGAATCCCCAGCCAACACGCAAGGCCTTTTTCCAAGCCCTGGTCTCTCCGCCCCATGTGGCAGTCGTCCGGACAGAGGCCGTGTGTGTGTGTGTGTGTGTGTGTGTGTGTGTGTGTGTGTGTGTGTGTGTGTGTGTGTGTAATTTGCATGTGTTTTCACCCCTTGGCTGGCACCTCTGGGGGAGACCAAATGTAGAGAGCGGGGCTGGCGACTCCCAGGCCCTCATTTACCCAGGACTTGCTTCCGGGGGTAGGTTCTGGCTTGGACACAAGGCGCACACTTGCGGCGGGCTTTGCTTCCGCACCAAAACGTTTCCCTCCCTCCCTCCTGGGGGCAAGGGGCAGCCTGGGGCCCCCCAAAGCAGGCAGGGAGCATCTTGTGGCCTGCAAGCTTCAGACCATCCGGCCCGGGTCTAAAAGGGCAGGCCACGTTGCTGCTGGGGCTGAGGAGGTTCCTACGGTTAAGCCAAAAGGACCATGAGCCACATTTTACAGACAGGAAGGAATTTGCTGAAGGCCGGGGACGTTGGTTTTCACCTTCCCTGGCCTTAATGCAGGCTTTCAAAGATACATCGATGTCGTCATTCTGATCTCTCTCTCTTTCTCTCTCTCACACACACACCTCTCAAATGGAAATGGCGGTGGATGGTAAAACTCACACTGTCAATGGTAGAGATGAACAAAAAGGCAGCTGAGGTTATGTGGAAGAGGATGATGAACGCCAGGAGGATCAGCATGCTTGCACAGGAGGAGTGGCCTTAGGAGGCGGCACAGCTGCTGTGAAGGAAAAAGGAGGAAAGGGGGTCAGGGTTTGCAAAAGGACACAGAAGATGGTGTGACGAGAACCTCGTCAAGAGGTCCTGCCTCCGTTTTGTGCAAAGCGGCTCCTTATTTCTCTTCTCTTCGCCTAAAACTCATTCTAACCTAAGAGGGAGGCTTAACTCAGCCTGCTCAAGAGCCCTGCGGACTTTCAAAGCTTAACGAGAAACGGGATCCTAGAAAGTTTCTTTTCAACAGGAGTTAACCCCTGTTACTTTTTATGTGACTTGTTGCACCAGTTGCTACTTTTTCATTGCTTCAAAAGAAGATGTTTAAAACTCACAAATAGCCTAATAGCAGAAAAAAAAAGGAGTGTTTCCTGCCAAAATGGCCTCTTAAAGGTTCCTTTAAATGCATCTACAGAGTAACTTTGTAGAGTAAATAGAAAATGTTCCCAACTTCACCAGCAGAATAAGATTTTTCTCAATTTTTGTGTTCCACTTGAAATACCCCCTTCAGTTGTAATCCAACAAAAGGGTAAACGTGTCCAGGCTCTAGCAGTGAGACGAGACCCCTTTGCCCCCCTGTCCCACCTGCAGAGGAGACCGGTGGCTACAAGCAATGGCCGCCCTGCTGTTTTAAAACCTTTTCTGTTCAAGGCTTGCTCGGGTTTATAGCAGGACCAGGGAACACGGGAGATTTCCAGATGCCCCTGGACTGTATTTCTCACCTTTGTTGGCCAAGTTCCAGGGGCCGATGGGAGTTGTAGTCCAAGAGCTTTTTGTGCAAGGTTGCAGGTCGCCCACCCCGGTTTAGACTATTGACACAGTCAAACGGCCCAGATCGTAACCAGGGAAGCATGGGTCTTGTCCGTTGGTGGCGTGAACCTGAACCTCCTTGCTTTTTTTGGGGGGGGGGGGGGGGAAGGCACATGCTGGAAGTCCGGTCATTCACCAAGAACATCAACGGCTTTGTGCGCCAAGTATCATTTCCTCGTGCTTTGGGATGATGAGCCTCAAGACTCCCACAAGGATGTCATTAGCCAATTAACGGCAAGGCTGCCAAAGGCCAGGCCGGCCACCACCAGAACCCAAGCTCCCTGCACTCTACTCTCTCCAGCCCCACAGTTAAGTTTCTAGAGAACAGAAAGAAGTGGGTGGCAGAAGCCAAAAAGGGCTTCGTTTGGGGGGCAATGGACGTCAGTGGTGTGAGACTCTGCTGCCTTTCCGCCCCTACCTTGCCTCAAACAGGAGTCATCCATCATTCCCTTCAGCAGACCAAGAGAGAAAGCCAGCAAATCCTAAGACCTCGCCTTTACAGGTTAGTGCATCTTCCAAGAATTGTCATCTACCTGCTAGTTTGTGCTGAGGTCGGAGTAGATTAGCTCAGAAAGTAATTCCCCCCCACTACAACTCCCATAATCCTCTCACCAGCCAACCAGCGAATGGGCACAAGTCCCCCATCTCTGCCACAGTTGGCTGAGAACTTCTTGGGTGAATTTATACAAAATGTCTGGGCAACCCAGCATCGTTTCCAGCCGTGGAGCTGCCCAGGAGCCTTGCCCTCTGCCCCTCGTAACAACACCCACAGACGGAGGAATTTTGGACCACACGTGGAAAACATCTCAAGCCCGTTTTGACAAGCCTGTTAGGAAACAAACGGCTGAAATAGCGATGAGGGCCAAAGACTTTAAACATGAGTTGGGCGGTGGAAAAAGCTGGAATGGGATCTTGTGGAAGGCAGAGGAGGAGGAAGAGGGCCCCGATTCAGGCTGACAAAAAAGGCACAGGACTCAAGCTGTCGAAAACGCAGCAACTGTACTCTCTCCTCACTCTACCTCCAGGCTCTTTCTGCAACGCGTGATTTTATTTAATTTTATTTTGAAAATCCAAAGAGCAGGCAGTGAAGCAACACTTGCAGAGGCAGAGCTGGTTTTGCCAGCAGCTCTGTGTGAATTTGTCCACGTGTGTGTCTGTCTCTTATTACAAATGATGATTGCGAACCGCCTTAAGGATCCGTGGGCCCAAAAGGAGGAGATGAATCTTCATAAGCAAACCCACAGACACCTGCAGTGGAATGAAGCCGCAGAGTCCAAGATACTCCAGTCAGAAAAAGACCTTCTGTTTAAGGATCGGTCAACAGCACAAAGACTTTCCCCCCCATTCTTGTACCCATTGCCAACTGGACTGGTGTACCGTGAGGTACATGGGAGTCACTGCCTTCAGAAACCGCCCATAAACTTCTGCTGGTGCAAAATGGCTACAGCCCAAATGGCCGGGTCACGTCGCCTTTTCATTGTCTGCTAGCTTCCTATCCTGATGAAACTTAAGGTGTTGGTTGTTCCCTTTAATACTTCGAAAAGCTTCAAGAGGACCTCAGAGCTGCAGTTCCCAAAGCTTACAGGCACTCCTGGCCTTCCCACCTACAACCTAAAAGGGCAGAATCCATGTCTTGAATCCTACCAGTTCCTTCTTTGGCAGCTATTATTTATTTAAATTTGTTAATTCATTAGGATGATTCACTTCCTGCTTTTCAGCTGGTTGATCCTCAAGGTCGGCTTATTCTAAGACAGAGCTCTGCTCACACACCCCCAAGAGCCCTTTCTTTCCAGGCACTGGTGGAAGGGAGGACCAGGACATGCTTCCCTTCAGGTCTGTAGTGCCACGAGCAACCAGCAGCTGGCACCCGAGGTCACAGCCCGGCCCAACCCTTAGGCAGAGGGACCTTTTGGTGTTTCATAAAAAGGTTGCAGACTCTTCCTTCTTCCCTTTCTCACTTCACCGGCATGGAGAGGGAAAGGGGCTCGCAGGACCTCCTGCCTCGTGTGCAGAGCCAGGAAAAAGTCACTTGTGGAACCATGACTCCCCAGCGGCAGTGCTTGCTTGGGGATTGTGGGAGTTGTAGTCTGCAGAAGAGACATTTTCCAAGCTCCACCCTTGCATCAAAAATAATTTCCTGAGCTTTAGACACCCTGCCTGTGCGGAAGGGGAAGGATCGTGGATTTGCTGCACCTCAAGTGTCTGCTCTTTCTGGCGGGAAGGAGAGAAGCAAACTCCCCACGGCTGCTCATCCACTACCCAATCCAACTGAATCACCAGTGATCCACCGTACGACCCCGACCCCGCCCGAGCTCATAAGCTCCACAGGCTCAGGCCCAGTTAGGTCTCGGATGGGAGAACCCTGGAGAACACCAGGGATCCCCAGGCACGGCTGGGAAAGGCACCTGTCCAGAACCCTGGGCAAGGCATGGCTGCCAGTCCGAGTTGGCGATCCTAGGGATGGTGCTAAGCACTGGCCTGGAAGGAGGGAAACGGTGACATGGAAAGACCGTGTGCCCAGCAGTACTTCTCCTCTGCTTTGAAGTCGGAGACCTTACAGTCAACAAGAGGGGAGGGGGGGGTATAAAACACGAAAAACACGAAACACCAGAACAGCTTTAAGGTGCTCCTTTTAAAAGGTAACTTTAAAAGCAATCCTGCATCATTCCTGATGCAAAAGCACCTTGGTCTTGTTCCCACTTGTTCAGTTGCTTTTGGGATGTAAAGCCTCTTTTTTTAAATTAAAAAAAATTTTTTTTTTTAAAGAAACAAGGGGAGGGAGAAGTGCAATGCTTAATGACATAACTTGTCACGTAATCCTCCCAAGCTCTAGGCGACCGCGCATTGCACACCCAAAGCCTGTTTGTGCCAGGGTTGGATCTGGCCGCCACTTCCCATGCGCCGCTCTTGCCTCATCTGCGCCTCCGGCCCTCTGGAGCCTCCTACCCTGTTTTGAAAGCAGACACGCAGGAGGTTCCTTCTCCGCGGCCAGGTGACGGGGACGAGCCGGCCTAGTAGGAGCGCCGGTCTGGCTGGATTGAGGCCACTTCCTCTCTCTCTGGTGCCTCCTTCCCTCCCCACCCACCCTTGCAACTTTCAACCTTGGGCTCAGCCCGCCTCAGGGCACCTGTCAGGTCGATGACAGACGGGCAGAGCTGGGGCCACCCTTTCCCAGGCCTTGACGTTGAAGGCCATCCTTGGGCCGCCGTCATGGGCAAGCCGGAGGGGGGAGGGTTCAAGGCTTTGTCTGGCGCTGGAGCGAAGGCCGCCTGTGTCTCCCGCAGCAGAGCTTCCAACCCAGACGGGCAACTGGGACCAAGTGAATCCTCGGCCCTGCCGGCCTTCTGACCGCAGGGTCTTCCCCAGCGGGGAACCTCTGCAAAGAAAGGAATGCAGGGAAGCGAGGTGAGCCCCTCAGCCTGAGACCTACCTCACCGGGTGGCTTGGAAGATCAAGTGGGGAGGAAGGAGAGCCCCATAACGCCGCCTTGGGCTCAACGGGGGTGTAAAATTGAACAGTAAAGTGGTGAATGAATCCAGCAGGAAGAGATTCCTGCTGGATTCATTTCTCCAGGACACCTGGAAGCTGGGCCTCAGAGCAAGTTGCCCCACCCGGCTCTTCTCGTGGGCTGCCTTAATTGCTCCTTTTTAAAATCCCATTCATCAACGGAACAGGCCAGCGAGAGAGGACCGCAACAGCACCGTCCGTCTCGCCCTCCCCGGCCACTGGCATACAGGCGTTCTGTGCCTCGGATCCTGGAGGCGATTAGAGCTACCCTGACTTACAGCCACTGATGGCCCATGGGTGGCTCCGCACCTCTCTCCAGGCTCCTTGGAAAGCCCTCTGGGTTGGCAGCCACCACTGCACGTTGTAGAAAGAACGTGTAGAAAGCTCTTTGGATTTTCCCTGTCCTGGAGCATTTACCTTCACTAAATTTGTCTTCAGTGGAAGAGCCCATTGGGCACTACTAGTATAAGAGAGAGAGAGAAAATCCTTCTCCTTGACTTTCTCCACATTGCGCATACTCTCTCTGTACGCAGGCCCCAAAAGCTGCTGCTCTTGAACATGCATCCTCTGGATCCACCAGGAGAGTTTTGCTATTTCCATAAAAATTATCATATTTTCCTTTCTCCTGCTGTGACCCAAGTTCTGTTGCCTTCCTGTCGCCCTCCGTGACAAGTTATGGCTTTTTCTCCCCTGTCCCACAGATGGGAGATCTGTGCCAGAGAGAAACGGACCGTTGTGCCAGATGTGCACCCAGGTCTCTCCGGGGCCGGAGGTACACACCCCATACGGAACCATCAGGATTTGTTCGGCGACCCAATCCTTTTGGCACTTGGGGAGTTGTGTTCTTGCTCCCAGGGAGGAGCAACTATTTCATTCTCTAACGTCAAGCCAAGATTTGGAGAGGGGCCCATGGCTGTCCTGCCGTTTGGTCGGTTAGACGTGAAGTGGAAGAGGGACCCAGAGAGAGGAGGAGTGAGCAGGACAGTGTGTTACACCCTGCTTCCCGAGCCTCTTCGCTGTAAACTCACAATGGCCAAAGTACAGCCTCCCTCGCCCGCTGATGCTTTATGGCCCGACAGAACTGAAATACTGGAGGCGGCACAAAATAAATGTTTGCCTGCACAAAAAGTCACCACCCTTGAACACACCTCTGTTGGATCCACCAGGAGGGTTTTGCAGTTCCCACAAGGGGCATCCAGAGCAGGGTTAGGACCCGGTGACCAGGATACCCCCACACACACACACACACACACACCACACACTGGACCAAGCAAACCCTCTAGTTGGGAAGCCCTGGCCTACATGGCATCCCACGTACAGGGTCCTTAACCACCAGCTCCACGTCCAGGTTTGTTTCGGAGAGGCACCTGGTTCACGTTCTGGCTGAGTGCAAGTTGCAGCCGTCACAGGGGATGAGAATTGGGCTCCAGACCCCCAGAGCCAGAAAAGGGGTCCAGCTTGAAAAAGGGGGGGGGGGGAAGCGGATTCGGCTGGTGCCGTGAGGAGCTGAACTTGTTGCTTCTGAAGGTAGACCCTCAAGCCAGCAGCTCTCCTGCCCTCTCTGCTCTCTGAGGATGTGGGGCTTATGGGGAGGGGTCTCTTTGCAAAGCCCCTTTGGCTGGGGGCGGGCAGACAGGCCAGAGGTGGCTGAGAGGTTCCCTGCCATAATAACTGAGTAGCGTCTGATGAAGAGGGGCTGCAGACCAAGAAACCTGGTTTCTGAATAAGACATGTTGATATTTTTGGGGTGCCACAGGACTCTCTGCTGGTGTTCTACAGGCACCTCGTAATCTTCCCTTTGCAACAGTAGCCCTTCTGCTCAGAATTAAAAAGCAAGGGTTTCCATGCCATCTTTGACCGTGTCCAGAAACCTCAGGATTGAGAGCAGACGGGTATCCGTGGGGTCCTTTTCCAGGCCCCTGCCAGACTGGGTGCCTCTCTAAACGGGCTGCCTTCATGGCTAAAACAATGGATCTTGTTTTAAAAAGCACAACAGTAAAAGTGTGTATTGCCGTGGCGGTTTGGGTGAAACTATAAGGAACTGCATCTCGGGGATTCTAAGTGATGCATTCTGGACTTGGCTTCTTTAATGTACCTGTTTTTAAACACTCTAAACAAACTGTGAAATGAGCTAATCCTTCTTAAAACATTAATTATGCTCCCCTTTCTCCCAAGGCATCCCAGCGGGGGACAGAACAAAACAGAACATATATCATCGACGCCTCATGAAAACCATCCCTCGTGGCACGAAAATAACCTCTCAGAGAATCATCACGTAGCAAGGTTGGTTCCAGAGCAAGTTACATCTCTAAAAATCAAGTGGAGCGATGTGTTTTTTTAGCCATTGTCTAAACTCTAGAGCAGGGGGCATCTTTCCCTGAAACAGGAAGCCCTTGATTGGGCCCTATCCTCCAGGTCTCATCTCAAGGTGTGATCCTGATGTGCCACGCCCATGGGAGGGGGGGGGAATTGAAAGCAAGGCCTCCCCTGGCCAAAGATAAAGCCTGGGTCGGTGGAGACGAGGGGGGAGAGATGCTGTTCTAACATGTTGGATCTTCAGCTGTGGGTATTTCCTCGAACACAGGGGTCTCTGCACACCTTTCGTGGGCTCATTTCTACCGTTTCGAAACAGATTGATCTGAGGGTTTTTTATTATTATTACTTCTTGGCTCGTTTGTATGTTCTGATGCGATTTTGGACCTGCTCAGCCAGTTGTAAGGGCGGCTGGGTAAGCAAGCCCCCCACACGGTCACAAAGAGAGAACTTTTACTTTCATAACTGTATAAAATGGCTTATGATTAAACCAGGCTGAGGCCGCCGGCCGACTCCCATGCCCGGGTCTCACAAGAAGGACAAGAAAGAGGTTAAGCCCAGGGGTGTGTGGCGAGATGACAGGGTCAAAGCGGGGCTGCTTCCAGATGCCAGGAGGCAGGGTGCCCCTCACAGCACCAGGCTCGGCTCCTCTGCTGAGAGGCCTGGAGGAGGAACCCCCCACACCTGTTGGCCACGCCTGTGCCTCCTCACCTGCTGCTCCTTTGCAAGTATAGGGGGCCCGGTGGGAAGAAGAATCCCGCACGACAACACTGTGCCAGGGGGTGGTGGGTGGGTAGGGGGTGATCCCATTTTGAAAACCCACACTTCCCTCCTCGGAAGCAGCTGGGATGATGGCAAAGCTCCTCTCCTCATTCCAGAGTGGAGAGCCAGAGCCGTGACTTTCCGGGACAGTAACGTCCAAACCCTCCTCCTCCCCCCCCCCCCGTGCATCCCTAGCCTGCAAATCATGGGGAGTTCTGGGACCTGTAGTCTCGAAATGGGGATTATGGGACTTGCCCGCCTCGCCAGCTCTGGAGCCGCGGGCGGAATTGACCTCCTCAATCGGCCAGGGAGCCGTCCTGTCCCGCAACCCCGAGGCCTTCTGCCTGCAAAGCCGATGCTCCCCCATCGAGCGCTATGAGCGCTTTCCCCCCGCCCGCGCCCCGGGGCTGCGACCCAGACCGTGGCGAGGGTCGGCCCCGCGCGCGCTCTCCGGAGGCAGCCAAGCCGGGCGGCTGCGACCGGCCTCGCTTTTCATCCAGAAACGCAAAGCAAAAACAACACGGGAAATCAAAGCTCAACATGAAAGTCCCCTTCAAGACGAGCGGCTCTCTTGCCCGGCGCCCTCTCCCGAAAAGGTGCCAGGAGGCGCGCGGAGGCCCCAATGCGCCGCCTCCAGGGCCCCGATTCCCCCCCCAGGCAGGCCGCCGAGGGACTGCCACCCGCGCAGCGCCAGCCGGTCGGGGCCCTCCGGGGAGGGCGGCCGCGCCGCCTGCCTCCCTTTCCGCCCCCAAACTTTTTAACAACTTTTCTTCGCAAATCTCCCCCCCCCTTGTTTGCTTCCTTGCTTTTTTCTCTCCCCCCCCCCCCCAAAAAAGTTGTTGCTTTCCTTTGGGGCGGCCTCCCGCCTCCCTTGCCGGCCTCCGGCGCGCTCCTTTCCGCCCGAAAACTCCCGGCGGAGCCAGAGAGAGCGGCTCCCGGCGATTGGGAGAGGGAGGGAGGGAGGGAGGGAGAGCAGGCAGGCGCCGCGCGGAGGAAGGGAGGCGCGCCGGAGCCCTTCGCCTTTCTGCGCTCGCCCGCGCCCTACCCCAGGTAGCCCCCGGGCCCCCGTGTTAGCCCAGCGCCGCCGCCGCTCTGCCTCCCGGCTCCTCGAGTCTCCCCGTTTCCTGCGCCCTCCCGCCCGCCGGCCCTCCTTCTGCACATCTGGCTCCCATATTTACGGGTCCCACGCAAACCGGGTGGGAGACGCCGGCGAAGCCCCTGGGGACCGCGCTTCCTCCTCCTCCCTGCCTCCCTCCTTCCCTCCCCCCCCCCCTCACTGCCCGGCTACTCACCGGTGGGCGAGGAGGGCCGCTCCGGGGGGCGACTGGCCGAGGCAGGAGTCCGGCGGCGGGTGGAGAAAGGCTGGCTGCTGCCGCCGCCTCCTGAAGCGCTCGGTGATGTCAGAAGGCGAGAGAGCAGGGTGGGGAAGGACGGAGGAGGAGGAGGAGGAGGGAGACGCGCCGGGAGGGAGGGGGGTGAGGGGGGGAGAGAAAGGCGGTTGGGTTGGTGTTGGGAGGGTTTTGGGCCCCCTCTCCCTTTCCAAACCTGCCTCTCTTTCTTTCCACTGGAGGGAAAGGCGGAGAAAGAAGGAGAGAAATGTCCAAAGGAAAAACTTTTCACACACACACACACACTCTCTGTCTCTCTTGAAAACCACAAACACCCACTGTGCAGATTTTGGCCAGAGATAGATAGATAGATAGATAGACAGACAGATGAAGTGTTGCAGAATATTCCTTTTCATTGCTCAGCTGGGGAAAGCCGCACACTCTTCTTTCTTCCCGAACCTGGTATTTTGCAGAGGTGGTGAAGTTTCTCTTCTGGAGTACAGCGGCCACCCTGGCCGGGAGATGCCGGGGTGAGGATATTGCGGGGGGGGGGGCACTCTCCTGTGCCACTGAATCAGCTCAACAGTTCCATCCACCCAGTTCAGTCATGAAGTCTGCTCTGTTTGGGACTAGCCGTCTGCTACTGGCCTTTGGACTGATGAGGAAACCATCGGTCCTACTTTTAGAAACAGAACTTTGTAAGGAGGTGAGGCTGGGCCCATTATTGACCAAAAGCCAGGGGTCTCTCCTGAAACCTCGTGTCTTCCTCCCTTCTCACCTGCTGCAAGCAAGATTTATTTGAGACTGCACCCACCTAGCACGGTCAACGAGAGCTGGCACGGTGTTTTGGACAGAGCATCAGCCTAGGGATTTGGGAGACGCGGGTTCAGGGAAGGCAGAAATGGGAAACCACGCTTTCAGCACCATACATGCCTTGAACAACCCTGTTAGGGTCACCCTAAGTTAGAAGCGACCTGCCGGCGCCCAACCGTGGAGCTCCACCTGTTTTCCACCTGGCTTCTGTCAATTTTTTTCTTCTCTTTTTCCCCGCACACCAAGGAGTATTCCAAGTCATATCTCACAAAACTGGCCCTGCTGATGATTTGCTACGATGCAAATAACAGCAGCAGCAGCAGCAAGAAGCCCCATGCGATATAGGCTGGAAATAAGTGTCCTCAGACTCTTCAGTGGGCAGCCCCGTTTCCATGTGTGGGGAAATGAGTTCTGAGGTGGAGGAAGATGGAAGACTGGAGTAGAGAAAAAGGCTGGGGACAAAGAGAGTAAGGTGGAACCCAAGAACACTGTCCAGACAGCGCCCCCCCAGGGCTGTCCTTTACTCCCTGGGGGCCCAGAAGTGCCCTTGACCTCAAGGGCACGGAACTGGACCAACGGCAGGCGGCTTCTCTGTTGAACTCCTCTGCTACCGTCCCCCCTTTGCTTCCTTTCCCCTCTTTCTCCTTGGGCAGAATTTCCCGAGGCAAGGGTCTCCGGGCAGGGTCTCGCCTTCTTGCAGTTTCTGCTGAGGACAGGGACAGCACGGCCAATGAAGCAGAAGCTAGCCTGAGAAGGAATGGATGCCAGCCTATGTAAGAACAACTCGTGTTTTAATCTTTTTTGTCTCAGGAAGAGCCCTAAGGGGCAAGCAGATGACCCACTGGCTGGCGGGCTCTGCAGGAACTAACCGAATTATGGCATCTTGAGGGACATTGTGTTCTGCCAGGGGAGACGGGTGCTCAAGAACACGGGCAGGCTTGTCTTTTCAAGATGCACCTCCGCTTGTTCCAAGCCAACCAGGGCAGGCAAGGGAGAGAGAGAAAAATTAATCAGCCAAGGCTCTAGACCTCTTGAAGGGGAAGCGCATGATGCTCACTCTCTTCCCCTCTCCTCTTGCCATGATCCCCTGCAACTCGGCTGCCTGCCCAGCAACCCTCCTTCCTCCACAGTCTTCACGTGGGGCCTCCTGCTCTCCTCCGCCTCCCCGTTTACCCTAGACCCTGATGTTGGGAAAGTGTGAAGGCAAGAGGAGAAGGGGACGACAGAGGACAAGATGGTTGGACAGTGTCATCGAAGCTACGAACATGAATTTGTCCCAACTCCGGGAGGCAGTGGAAAACAGGAGGGCCTGGCGTGCTCTGGTCCATGGGGTCACGAAGAGTCGGACACGACTTAACGACTAAACAACAACAACAAGTCCCAGGCATTGCTGTTCGTCACGATGGCAAGAAGGGCCAGAGAGGGTGCGCCTCTGAACACTACCACCCTTGGGGGAGTTGGAGCATGGCTTTCATTACCAGATTCCCCAAAGGACCCGTTTGCTTAGCCACCGGGAAGGAGGACAAGGCATCGGGAGTTGGCCAGAGGTCCGCTTGGTCTGACCCGAGGAGCCTCTTCTTCGGTTGCCCATGCCACAAAAAGACCCCTTTCTCCCTTCTGGGAGAAGGCTGTTTTTGTCCTCGTGGGCCGAGCGTCAGCCCTGACAAAGGCTTAAAGGCGAGCCACGTTGCCAAGATGAACCGGAGAGGTACCTCTGGAAATGCGATTACTGGACCAGACAAAGCCAATGGCCAAAACCATGCTCTCATCCTTTAGATATGTGCCTCCAATTTGTGAGGCTCCAGGAGGTGCTGCCGAGCCTTTTATGCAGCTGCAGACCCACAACCTGGTGCTCTCGAGTCACCACTGCCCCATTGGTGTTAAACCAGAACTGGAGAGTGGGGGCATGACTTAATTTTTTTAACAGACAGAAATTCCCCGGTGCCTTTGGGTGTGTTGGGAAGAAATCCAGCAAGTTTGTCTTTCGTGGGCTTCACTTCTCTTATCAGGAAGAGCTTTTCCTATTGATGTCATCCTCAGCTTAGAACTGCAGAGCTGGAAGGGACCCTCTGGGTCATTGAGTCAAGGAGGCCCAGTGGGGGGATTCGAACTCCCAACCTCTGGCTCTGCAGCCAGATGCCTAAACCTTCACAGTAAAAACGAGAGGTTAGGAAAGCATGGCCATGACGCTTGGAGGATTCTGGAGTCTGAATGAGGAAGTAAGGTCGCCTCGCTCTGCGGGTGCTTCATCCGATCAGATTCTCACCAGGAGGATCAAAGCAGGAGAGTAGCCTTCCAGATGTTCCTGCCTGCAGCATCCATCAACCCGTGTCGAGGGATTTGGGAACCTGCAGCCTGAAAACATTTGGAAGGGTCCTCCTTTTCCAGTGGCTGGTCTGTAGGGGAGAGGAATGCAGGGTCCAGCCTTTGAAGCTCAGCTTCCCTCCAGACGTCTCCCTGAAGGCAGGGAGGCCTGGGGTTCCCTCATTTGCCAAAGGGAATGGGGAGCCTGTAGCTGCGCTCTGTGTGTGTGTGTGTGTGTATGTGTCCATGTCCCTTTCTTCATAATGCACACATGCTTCACTGAAAAGGCTCTGCTCCCAGCAGCAGGAAGTATGACGCTGAGCCTGGATTTCTGTCTGCACTGGGCTCTGCCAAGTTCGCTCGGCTTTCCTTTCAGCAGGAAAGCAGACAAAGCGAATAACCAGCAGGAGGAGGTTTAGGGAAGAGGGGCTCTCTTACGAGCGGGCTGTTCCTGGCTTCTTTTGTGGGTCTGAAACCAGAGCATCTGTTTTTGCTTCTTTTCTGTTTCTTAAGAGTTGGCCTTGAGGAGGGAGAAAGAGGCAGGCGGGCCTGGTCCACCCAGTGGAGAGCACCTTGCCAAAGGGATCCGGTTACGTAGGCGGTGATATTATCAAACTGTAAACACTGTTGAGTATCAGCAGTTTATTTGCCAGACTGATCCAGCCAACCGTTTAGAAATCTACAAGACCTCTTTGGAATCATGGCCAGGATTCAGGCCTGGGGAGAAAAAGGAGAGAGATCTGTGTTTTTATGCCACTCTGGCAAATGCTTGTGCCCAGGTTCTGATTTTTCACAGCTTCTGTTTGAGGATTTCCTTCTTGGTTCAGGGCAGCAGAAGGTGGGGTTTGGCCGGACATCTGATACTGCAAGGCAGTGACGGACGTCCTCACGCCCCCACTCCCATCAGCAGGAGGAGTGAAGGCAGGAAGCTGTTGGGAACTGAGACTCATACCCCTGGCTGCCACCTGCTCTGGACTGGCCCAGCCCCACAATCCCAGGTGCCAGAGAAGCATCTTCCTCCTCAAGGGCTGCATCTTCTTCAGTCTGGCCCCTGGCCTCTGTCACCTGCTAAGAGTCATGGTGCCCGGGTTTCCAGCCTAGCAATCAGAGAGACTGTGAACCAGACATTCTTGGAGATGGGTCATCGGGGACCTCCTCCATGCAAAGCAGGCATCTCACTCCCGAGATGTTCACACTGCCCGAGCCCCATCCTCTGTAATGGACAGGGGAGTCCTGTATTCGGTGCCCTTGGGTGACTCCTATGTTTTTCAGCACCGCTAGCGCCCGAGACTCTCTCTGTCCTGTAGGTGAGATGCATCCCTTCCCGCCATCCAGCCTCGGGTGGCCTGTTTTTCCAGACAAGGAAGGCCATTAGCTTATCTAGTTCAGGGTTCTCTTCCCTGAGTGGAGTGTCTCTCCAGGATATGGGGGAAAGGGGTGTAAAACCAGCCCTTCTTGTAGACGCTGGCAGGAATTGGCTCTGGAACAGAAATGCATTCCCCAGTGGGTGAGTGGGTGAGGCTGGTGCTATGTTGTCTTCCTGTAGAGCCTCCTTTGGGATCCCACTGGCACTCCGTGGCTTTTAAATAGCGTAACTCCTTAGGAACCGGAGGTGGTGCTCTGAAAATTAGGTTTGCTCCTTTCCGGGGGGGGGGGGGGGGGGTCCACATCAGCCCTCCAAAGCTGGATCAATTTTGTTTGAAAATGTTTGCAGCCAAAGGAGAACTGCCTCTGGATCCTGATTCCGCTCCCATGGAAACTATTCAGATGCCTACAGCTGGAAATGAAAGGTCAGATCCAGTTTGTTTTCTAGGTGTGTGTTCCTGCCGGGGAGGGTGGAATCCTTTTATTTTCTATTGTTTCAGAGGTGGTGTCCTTTTCTCACTGTTTATGGGACCCAGTGCCTGCCTGCCTGCCTGCTGCGTGCCTTTGCCCACTAGGCTCTTTTCTGTCATGGTTCAAAGCGCTCTCTGGATCCACCGCATTACGCAGGAAACCTTCTCCACACCTTCTCCGTTCCTTTGTTACAACATAGGAAAAATTAAGCAAGGGGGAAACGCTCCCTTTTAAACATTCGATCCAACCAGCAAGTTCAAGTATCCCCCACCCCCCAACGATTGTCTTTCTTGTGTTTTGGGTAAATGTTAACAAGAAGCAGAAATGTGCAAACTATAATTCAGAACTCCATTTGAAAAAAAATGGTGCAGTGCAGAGTGTGTCATTCTGTATAACGAGCAGTCAGAATCTCAGAAATTGTGTTATGGATGTTTTATGCCACCTGTAGCTCTTTGCTGGTGATAACTCTCTCTCTCTTTCTCTGGATTCCTGCCTTGAGCAGGGGCTTATAAGCCCCTTCCAACTCCATGATTCTATGATTCTCTCTCTGCTTTATGTGCCCTCTTGGCCTGATAGAGATTCTTGAGTCATATCAGGTTTTTCTTGCGCTCCTTCTGGCCTACAATTCTTTGCTCTTGTATGCAATGCCAGTTGTCTGGGACTGAGCTAATGACAAAACGCTGGTAACAAATAATCACGAATATATCGATCATAAGTAGCCCTTTTCAAACATGGAAGTTATTCTGTCAGGAACGGCACAAGGTTGTTGCTGTGGCAGCAAGAGGGATGACAGCAACAAGCAAGGTGAGACTTATTCAGGGCTTAGAAAAATTCCTCCTTTGGGTACCATGACCAGAGAGAATCGTAGTCCAGGAGGTGACTTGGCCAAGCCCTGCCTTGAGTGCTGGGATGGCAGTGCCACCCACTGTGGAAAGGACTCTCAAATTCTCAGATGGAGTTTTTGAAAGGGAGTGGGAGGGCCAGATCCATCCATGGTGGTGGTCCGTGATGTTCGGAAGCCGTTTATGGCCAAATTCAGGTTGCTGTTGCCCTCTTGTCCAGCTTGCAGGCTTTGGAGAAGCATGCTGTGGGTCAGTGTGGGGGGAAAAGGACAACAGTCACCCAGGAGATGGACTTCTGGATCTACACACACACACACGGCTCTTCTGATGCTCTCAAGCTTGAAGAGTGACAGCAATTTTGTCGGCGTTTGTTCAGTTCGCAACAGCAGGAGGAGGAGAGATTCTCACCAACCCTGCCAGCTCCCAGGTGGGTGGGAAGGGGAGAGCCCTGCCAGAACATGTCTCAGGGAGAGTTTGATAGCAATGAAAAGCCAGGTGGTGGCTCGCGGGAGGCAGCTAAAACAAACAGAGCACTTCCGTCCGTTGGAAAGGGAGCAGGCACCACTTTCCTGGCTCTTCTGCGATGGCTGGATTAGGGTCTGTTTTAGAGCCGGGCATGACAGAACATGGAACAGTTTTGCGTAAGCTTGAAGGGCCACCGGATACCCGCAAACTTTTGCTGACTCCAAGCCCTTGGCCTCCCTGGCTTAGCTTCAACCTGTGCTTGGGAGCCGCACGCTACAAACCTAGCGATCCCTAAGAGCTTCTTTCTTGCCTTTCGATCTTGTGTTTTCTCCAGCGAGCTCAACCGCGTGTAGGACCCGGCTCTCCTCCTTGTAACAACCCTCTGAGGTGGGCCAGGCGACAGGAGCATGACTTGGCCCAAGGCCACCCAGGAGGTCCAGTGAATTGAGACCTCCTGAACATCAATCCAACATGTTTGATGAGTTTGATTATAACCATTCCAACAAGGCTGGCATGATCCATAGGGCCCCTTCCAGCTCTGCAGTTCTAAGCGGGTGATTTGCTTGATGCGAACAACGATTCAGAGTGCTCATGATCTGGCTTCTAGCAGCCATCTGTCAGGGTCTTCTAGGGACTCCCCTAATATGCTCCCCCAGGGCATATTGAAAGCCACTGCCTCCACCGTTGGCTGCTCCTCTCCCTTTTGGGCTGGTACTCAAAGGCAATACTTCTAAGGCTACAGCTTTTCTCTCCAGCCAGGGTGGCTGTTGCATATGGAAACAGGCAGCTCATGACTGTAGGCGCAGGTGGGACATGTTGGGCACGATCCACCACCAGGAGCCTTGATAGGGCAGATGGGGATTTCTGCTGAGTAGGGGCAAAATTCCTGTTTTCCGCAACAGGATGTGGCTCTGGGGAAAAGTGTGTCCCCTATGTTCCCCCGTGGCTGTCTGATCAAGCTGGTTTGATCCGCCTGCATTGGGAGACTCCGTCACCCCATCCACGTGCTTTGGGGAAATGCATACTGAAGAAGCACGGCCGATGGAAAGTTAAGCCGGAGATCAACGGAGGCATGTTTGGACGGGCGGAAGGATTATTCTCAGTAGAGAAGAAAAGACGGGGCAGGCAAGAAGGGTGTGCCTGAAACAGGTGAGGTCGGAGGCAACGAGAGTGCAGAGCCATTTTTGTCTGTATAGCAGGGGGTAGAAAAAGTAGGTTGGCTGACAGGGAAGGTGTGGGTGGGAGTGGCAAGAGCCCAGCGGCTTCTCTCCTCATCCTGGAGGCTCACCTGGCCCCAGGTGACCGACCTTGCCTGGCCGTGGCCCTCCAGACTCTCACCAGCAAAGGTCTCTTTGCCCTTGCCTTTGACTCCAAGAATACTCCCAAGGATTCCATCCCTTTCTCCTGAGTAGACCATTGCCTTTTGCACCACTAGTCTCCAGAGGATGTTTGGAGTGAGAGGATACGGCCGTACTCGCATCCCGCTGTGGGCCCGGCCAATGCAGAGCTAGACCTTTGGTCTCACCCATCAGGGCTCTTCTGAGGCTCTTACCATCCCTGTGGTTGCCCTTTTGAGCACTTGCTGTTAAAAACTGCGAGGCTGAAGCTCTAGTGCCTGGCCAGGTTCATCTTTCCAGAGTCAGGACAGGTTAAATCTGGGCAGGCAGACTGGAGGAGGTGAATGCATTGTGCCTCTAGGTCATGAAGATGCAAGCATGAGATGCCACGTGACTCTGGCACAGGGAAATGCTTGGGCACGGTCACTAAGGCATGGTGCAGTACACAGCCTTGTCAGCTCTGGCCTTTAGCTGCTCTTTCTTCAACCCTAACTTCCACCCAAAGAACAAGCACTTCTCCTATTTCCTTGCAACAGTGGAAGGGAGGCAGCTCCACAAGTCACCCGGGGTCGTGGAAACGTGAGCAACGGCGTGGACAGTCGAAGAACCAGGGCTATGCAGCCAGGGGAGACACCGAATCCACTGACCCAACATTGGCCTTCCGGACAGTTTTAGCGCCAGGCGTTGGGATCCTTGCCGAAGTCCGAGAAACCCGAGACAGCTCTGCCCACCGCTCAGGGCCAGCCAGCGCCCCTCACAGGATGCAAATGTGGGTTAGCTTAAGAGTTAAGCTAATCTTCGGCAGGGAGACTTCCGTGGCTGGCTTGGAAACACACCTGTCAGCCTGACACTCTGTGCTTACCTGGATTGGCTCATCCCATTGTGCACAGAAGCCATAAAGCTGCCACCACCCTCCCCTCCTCTTCGCAAAGCCCAAACCTGCTGGGTGAGTACGGGAACAGGTTCCCTCGAGGGCACCCGCAGCCCCTTCAGGTACAAGGAAGGTGTGGCTGCAAGGGCTGCAGGAGTGTGGCGGATTTCTCACACGTGCAGCTGCTGGTAGGAGACAGTGATCGTTTGCCGCTTTCGCGTTCAGAAGCCAGCCTTCTCCGCCCACCAGATTCGGCCGCCAGAAAGGGCACACCTTGCCTGCCATGGCAGAAACACCGGTTGTGCCACCTTGCGTAGACGACGAACAAGTTAACCGCTTCTGTATTCCTCCCCCCCCCTCCCTCTCCAAGCCATGGGTGGTTTTTTTCTGAGGGAAAAGAAGAAAGGCCTGCCACGGAAGAGAACTCATTCAACGGAGAGATTGTAGCTCGGGGTCTGCAGCGCCTCCTGCTTCCGAGAGGATCTGGTAGTATGCAGAGAGAGTGTGTGTGTGTGTGTGTTGGTTGGTTGGTTGGAACTTCTGTCTGTCATTGCCGATGATACTGAAAACGCAAACTGGCTGTTCAGGATCAGACCAAATGCCCACCAACTAAGCAGCCAGATGTTCCAACGGAAGCCCACAAGCAGGACTTGAGTGCGAAAGCATCTTCCCTCCTATGTTTCTGATGATCTGGTATTCAGAGCCGTACTGTTTCTACTCCCGGAAATGCGCTCTAGCTACCATGATCAGCAGGCCTTCTTTGATCATGGTACCCTCCATGAAATAAAGACATTAATTCCCAACTTTAAATTCAGGAAGGCAAGCCCACAGCTCTTGCCTTGCCTTCTCCTTCAATAATGGAGACGAAAAGCAAAACACAAAAGTAAGACACAACACCTTCACTCAGTGTTAAGGCCAGCACATGCAAAGCCTGCCCTGGAGAGAAGCTGCCCAGTGAACTAGATCGAGGGCAGAGCTTTAAAATTGGCATTTAGTTTTTTTGACTGCAACTCCTAGTTATAGGCCAGTGACACTGGTGGGGGATTCTGGGTATTACCAGTGCAAGAAAAATCTTCTCCAGGACTCTAGACCAGAGTGGCTTCCACGGACAAGCAAGATGCCACGGGACCTGGCACTCTCTCATGATGGTTAATATGATCCGGTTGAGGATGTGTTTAAAGGTGGAGGCCAAGCAGCCCACCGTGTTGACCCAGGAAGCAATTCAAAGACACATAGCAATTTCTGCCACTTTCAAGGAGAACGTTAGGAAGAATATCCAGCTGAAGCCAAGAGAGACAAAAGCGACCTTCAGCCGTGACATGCCTTTCCTGTCAGCTCATCAAGGATCATTCCGCTTGATTTGTTCGTTTTGAAAAGCTCTTCTTCGCGAAAAAAAGAAAGGATGGCAGATGGGGAACGTTCTGTCTCACACGATGCTCCACCCATCCTTTTGGACTCAACACCAGCTGGGTTAATTCAGCTTTAAAGGAAAACTGAAAAGGTTCCTGCTAGTGGAATCGGCCTGTGGGAAGCTTTCCTCTACTGGTTGCGTGGATAGTGACGCTCTTGGTCTGGCTGGATGGTTCCCCGCCGCTTGCAGTCCTTTGGGTGTCCTTCTGTGGGCAAAACAATTAGCACCATGCAAACTGACTTTGAGAGGGGGAGGAGGAGAAGAAAAAGGGGACCACTCCTATGACTGGAGGGGGTGTGTGTGTGTGTGTCCTAAGCCCTACAGAAAGCTGGTCTCCCAAGACATCAACACAACCCATATCAACAGAACAATTTCCATTCGTTAACGTTTAACTTTTTAAAAGTAACTCTTTGCCTTCTTGTTCTTAATCGGTGACTAAAAAGGCTGCATTCTTTTTAGAAATAATGCCACAAGCAATTGCCTCTGAGCAACCAGGAGGCCATACATACCATGAAACTATAAAAGGAGCGAAAAAAACTCCATCCTACCATGGAGAAATGACACCCTACTATTTTACAGTGGCCATTTGGCTCCTGTTACGCCTGTTATTCCTGCAAAAATGAATTAATTACAAGCAACTCATTATTTGCAACCAGTGCCTCTAAGCTCTGGGTAGTTATTTTCCTCCATTGCGCTTGACTCTACTCTCTGCCTACTTCATTTCCCATCCTCCCCTTTTAACCAGATCACCCAGTGACGATCAAATGACGGCGTAAGGCACCTCCCAGGCTGCATGGCTATGCACTGATTTAAAACTAACTTGAGCACTTGTGTTTTTGGTTTTTTCCTGGCAGGCTTTCTGCTCACCCTTTGTCAGCTACGAGAAGCAGAAATTCAACAGGCCAAGTTTCAATGTGTTTCCACGCCAAGGAAAATCTTCCCCTGCTGCATTTTTTGCCGCTTGAGGCCCTGGAAGTGTGCCAAGAGCGGTGAGGGTTGGCAACCCTATTTATAAAAGCGATATAAAAGGTAAATATTAATGCACTTAGATTAACAACTGATAGAGGACACTGGATTTTGTCTGTGCTGTCTGCTATGGGCGAATTGAGGGATGCCAGCTTTAGAACAAACCACTTCACGCACTGCCAGGAAAAGCTTCTCCTACTAAACTTCTCGGTGTGAATCTATTACAGACACACAATCAGAATGAGAAAAACAAAAGTGATAATCAGAGCATTGTGGGCACGTCAGCGCAGAAAAACCCAACCATGTTTATGGATTTCCTCTGTTCGCCTCAGCCTAGCCTTGTGCTTGACTGTGTTTGTTTTAAGTGGGTTGAGTTGTTTATGATCAGAGAGATCAGCTCGGAGCATTAACGAGGGTGTCTCTGTGTGACTCAGTTTTCATGCTGCGTTTACAACAGGCAAACAGACGGAGGGCTCTCTTGCGTCCAGATTTTACAGGTGAAATGTCTGCGGATTGGAGGCCATTTCAACCAGGACAACAGAAATCTTCCTTGCCTGGGATCTGCCCACAGAGTCTGTGCCGGTTCTTCTCCTTGGCCCTGAAATTAACTGAAGGCAGGTAACATCCATGGGGAACGGAGACCCCAGCGTGTCACAGGAAGGTGTGTGCAACAAAACAGGAGACCTCTGGTCTGATTATAGGGGTTAAAAGCCAGAGAACAGGAGCATGAGTCTTCTGAGGAGGATGAGCGCATGAAATGGCCGAGAGGCTCCTGACCTTCTAGTAGATGTGTGGGAAAGCGAAGTTCAACAGAGGTGGCTTGCAGGTCAATTGCTCCACAATCACAAGTGCAGGAGTCGGGTCCTCTCTTTCCACGTGGCCAGCTGACTCCTGGGTATGCCGTGGAGGCCTCTCTCTCCGTCATCGTCTCCCTCTGCCCAAACCCAGTACTTAAGAGGGTCTCCGAAGTCAAGGGTGTCTTCTAGCTTCAGTTGTGCACAGGCTTTCCAGAAGCTGAGCCCAGCCCTTGGCCTTCGATCGCCACCGAGGACCGCTCGGGTCTTTCCTTCTTGAACTGAATGTCTTTGTTTTGCCCAGAGCTGTTGCACACCCACAAGTGTTAGTTCTCTGAATATTTGGCTGTGGGGAATGCAGAGCGGCAAGAGCTCGGCTTTGTCCAAATGGCAAAGCCCTTGACGCCAGATGACATTTTGAAGGAGCACAAACGGAGCAAAGTCTCTTTGCCAGCCCCCACCGAGCCCCAGCCCTTCTGGGCTTCGCTCCTGTCTCGGCCAGCAGCACCCACCAACCAACACAGGTAGGAACAACATTTTCAAGAATCTCTGCGTCCACCGCAAAGAGCGAGGCGGCAGCAAAGGAGAGAAAATTTGGCTTGGAACAAAAGACCTCTGGGCTTGAAGCTGTGTTGGAAAGAACAGAGATTTCTGAGTGGATTACGAGGCAAGTGAAGGCCTCCGCACCATCGGCTGCCAGGCCAGCCAACAATCCACAGCTGGAAAAAAAAGCATCTGGAGTTATTAGTTGCAGGTGGCCGTATGCGCTGCACAACAGAAGGTGGATGTCAGTCTCTGCGCCCTCTGCTCCAAAGCTCGTTGCATCTGGAGCCGAGCCAACGCCTTCTGCCTGATTTTTCTTTCCGTGGCAGGAGTAGCCATGTTGGTCTGTAGCAGTGAAAAACGCCAAAGAGCCCGAAAGCACCTCAAAGTCCAGCCTGTGCTGGTTGGCGTAGCCTTTTGTGGACTGCAGCCCACTTCATCATCAGAGGCGTGGTGCATCATGTGAATGTGGGCTGCTCTCCCCAAAGTATGCAAAGCCGTAGTTAAACTATACTGGATGACAGTCTTGGAAAACTGGTCTGAGGAACAGCCGTGACAGACCGTGGTTGTAATATGTTTAATCACAACGGTGGTTTTGAAGACATTTTGTGGACCCCGTGGGAATACCTTGGGCTTCTAGTTTAGCAGATCCGAGCTTAACCCAGGAGCGGAGAGGAGAGGGGGGTTAAGGCAACCTAGTGACCAGGCCGAGGTGAGCTACAGGGGCATAATCGGGAGGAGGTTCTGCTCCAGCCGATCTGGAAGCAGATCGGTGAGTGCAGGTGGCATATGCTAGATCTTTCACATGTTCATATGAGGTTCCTCCTCATTGTAACTTCTGAGATATAACCGTATGTGTTAGAATTTAGCAATTATATAAATGTATTGAAAATAGCCAAGGTACTTTCTTATACCTTTTAAGTACAGCTAGCTAAATGTATTATGGGAAACAGCCATTCTTTGCAAAGTGTGAAGATCCCTAGGCATTCTGGCAGCAGCAAAGAAGCCTCATAAAACAGTTTACACAGGCATCCCATCCTGTGAGTAACCAGGCTAAAGATCCAGACAAACCTTAGCCATCATTTTGGACAAGCCCGGTGCAGAAGGAAACGTGACCGTTTGAGAAACATCCCGAGAGTAAGGGACTTCAAAGAAAATCATGTGAAAACAAAAACTTGAAAGGAAGACCAGTTTTAATGACTTATTTATGGAGTTTCAGCCAGAAACAAAACAAAACAAAAGCATTTATGGTGTTTTGTGTAACCGTCTATAAAAGCTACCCTTTGCATTCTGGAACTTCAGATGTCTTTGTTGACACCTCAAGTTGTGCATGTATTGATTTCTCTGCTGGCAATAAGGAAACGCTTTCCTGATACCTCGCATCTTAATACACCTCCTGTCAGATTTCTAAGGGAAAAAATCCTCACAGTAGAACCAGAAGAAGTATCCAGTGGAGTGTAGGCCTCACAGGACAATTTAGCGTTGTTGGGATTTTCCACCCGACAACAACCACGTTGACTGGCCTTTCTTCCAGTGGTATCTCAAACTCAAACTCAGTGTTTCATATTTTCTGGAGCATAGCTTCTCTTTGTGCTCTCCCACACCATGGCGCCCGGCCATTAGCAGGTTGAACCGATTAATGCCTCAGATTCCTTGGCGTTGTTCTGTACACTGTGTTCTTAGATATTTGGCCCTGGTTGAAGGCCAAAAGCTTCAGGAGAGTGCTCCTCACCTGTGGCGTGAAAGCAATCTTTCCTGTCTCGCTTTATGGCCAGAGAGGCACTACCTTGAGTTCTCAGCTGGTAACGCTCATTTGAAGGCCTGCACCATTCTTCCTCGGCTGCAGCAATGCTGCAGTTGGAGTTGTGACATAAGCAGGATGAGATAGGCAGAGGGATACGCTATTTTGCATCCGTTGTGGTCGAAGATTATGATGACGGAGAGGTAGGGAGGGTGGCTGAGATGGTAGATCTCAGAAAGTCAGTTTAGACAAGCATAAGAAGTTGCTTGACTCCTCCAGCAAAGATGGACCCTCTGTCTGATCCCAAAGAGCTCTTCAAGCGATACCAGGCGCTTCCGCAGAGAAGTACTGTATGCAAGGTTGGGACTTGGCCAGAACCGAAGATGGACATCAGAGGGTTTGGAGCACCCATTCTCCACAGAGAGCTGCTGAGACTACAGTTGGGCCTGAGGGGTTCCTAGGCTCCAGAGGGACTCTGCCCTCCAAGGCCGGCCATTTGCTCTTTTCCGGCACAGGGACTCGAACGTCTTCCTATGGATACAGAGATTTTGCTTGGGAAACAGCAGCCCTTAGAGGCGCTGGTCCTCCCGGCTGCCAGCCCTTACCAGTCTATGACTCCCGACTCCCATTCAATGGCAATCCATGGCTCGCTTCTGACATTCTGTGGGAGAGCTACAGGGGAAGGGTAGATCTGGAACCGACGGACTGTCAGCTCCTTCCATTGCTGCTAACAAGGAGTAAACAGCACAAGGAAACAGCACAGGAATCTGAGACTCAAATAGGAAATGATACACATAATAGATGTGTGTTTTCTAGACTACAAAAACTTTCCCAGGCAGCCTCTTCTCTCTGTCTTTGAAAACTCACCAAAAGAAGATGGATTTAGTGATGCTGAAGGAAGAGTGGAGCCCACCCGTAGAGCCAGCTCCAACCTTTTACCCCTGGTGGCCCTTGGCCTGCCCTCCGACAGCAAAGGGCAGCCAAATCAGAGAGCTCGGTGAGCAGGGAGCCTGGTGAGCACGCAGGACGGTGAGACTAGTTGATCTGCATTTTGGCGTCATGTTCAGAAGAGTTAGTCTCCATACATTGGTCAGTTTCCACGCAGCATCCATGTGGCATGTGTAAAAGTGATTTCACACACGAACGCCACATCATAACTTTGTGCAACCACACACATGTAAACCAGCTTACGATCAAGCCCGTGAAGGGCTGTGCATGGCTGGCCCTTGGAAGCTCTGGCTGAAAGGACCGAATGGGAAGGGAAAGGAATGGCTGAGGAGAGCCCCCGTCACCAGCAGAGGCTAGACGGACCCTGTGTGGCAGACGGCAGATCGGACGGAGCCATCAGCCAGCCCTCGGTTTCTGCAGCCTCTACAGCGCAGGGCACTGGGGTCACCGAGACAGGGAGCTCTCCATGTTCCAGAGCCTCTGCCTGAATAAAACGGGTGTTAGCTTCACAAACATTAAAGAATGTTCTCTATGCAGAAAGTCTGACAACGTTAACAGGCATCTTAATTGCTTAGTTTGTGCTCTCGCTCCTCCCACCCCCAACTCCACCCTGTGCCCCTAAGTGGCTCCTGGCTGAGCCGAGTCCAGAAGGGGGAACATAATGTCACTTTGTTTTCCTCTCCAACCCTGGCGTTGGGCAGGAGGAGAAGGAATGTGGCCACAAGACGGAAGAAAGAGTATATTCTGTGAGGCATAGTAGGAAGTGCGCTCCTAGGGAGACTGTTTGGAGGGATCCAGGCAGCCCAAACTGCCACAGAGAGAAGCACTGAGAAGATATAACACTTATGATCTGGTTGGCACGGATTATGGTCTAATTAAATTTACATACCTCATGGTTATAATGTAATTAAATTTATATTATATATACATACAGAGAGAGAGAGAAAGAGACTCTTATACTTTTGCTGTGCAATCAACACTGAATGACTACAGATCATGAGATCATGTAAACATAGGGAATTAAGGGTTATACTACTATAGATATAATAATCATCATCATGTGCCGTCAAGTCAATTCTGACTGATGGTGACCCTTTTCAGGGTTTTCCAGGCAGAGAGTACTCTCAAGTGGTCTACCCTTCCCTTCTTCTGGGGATGCCCTGGGACCACCATGAAGCTTGCCCAAGGCCACCCAGGCTGGCTCTTCTCCCACGAGGCCCAGTGGGGGGAATCAAATTCCCAACCTCTGGTTCTGCAGCCAGAGACCTAATCCACTGAGCTATAGGTATAGACAGGCTAAAAGGTATTCCGCATACCCAGATGTTCCTCATATCCACCACTTTATAAATTGTATGGTTCCATCCACCCATGTGTGACAGGCTGGTCACCCCAGAGGTAACACCATGAACGCTCAGTGATGATGATCCACATGTTCCAAAATGGGAAGTTATGTTTGATTATTTTAACCTCTGTTTTGCTTTTGAAAAGAAAGCTAAAGTCTTCATGATGGTGATAAGAAACTGAGATCTGTTACTCCTGCCGTTTGGCTTGGTGCTCATGAGCGTGTATCCCTTTGGGATGCCTGCTGCTATGGAGATGTTGGGGAGATGGTCTGGTAGAGCCGCCCCGCCCCACCCCCCTTCTTAAGAAGGTCTGTTGTGGCTTAAAGCCCTCCTATCAATATGGTGAGAAGACTTGGTCTGAGTTCTGTAGCACTCAGCTGGCCCTGTTCTCCAGACCTGAGGAATCTGTCAACAGGGAACATCCAGGCTTGGTGACAGCCCAGCAGAATGATCTCCACTCGGAAATTTAGAGCGGAACGTTTTGGAATAGCAAGTTACATGGACGGAGTCAAAGGAGGCAGTCTGGAGCTCAAGAACCACTTTGAAGAGGCATCGGAGGAAACAATTCGTTTGTCACGGATTTCCTCTGCAAGCGTGGCCTTGAGTGACAGACACACCAGGCTGGGGCTTCTCCTTACCTCCCACTCCTCAGTTCTCAAGCGATGGCCCAGGTCCCTCTGCTGGTGGTGACCAACACCCTTCGTGCTTCATGGGGGGGAGGGGGGAGGGATCTGTCGGTTTCCTCTGTTGTTTCCCCCCTCCCTCACAAATCTTTCAGTCACATTCATGTGAACAGATCACCTTCTCAGCCAGAGACTGCCCAGGAGCCACAAAGCTTGCTTGGGTGAAACTGACCTGCTGAAGAAGCCACTGCAAAGTGCCTGAGATCACCCCCTGAGGGATGCTGGCACGGGAGGGTGATGATGCACAGCCTTGTGTCTTGTGACGTGTGCCAAGTCCCCTTCCCTTCAACAAAGAGTCACCCCAGGCGTTTCAGTGGAAAAGGCTACGCCTTGAAGATCTCTTTGGCTCCATAAGGGATTGGAGGCCACCCTTCCGCTCACGGGCCAAGATCCGCCTCCCGTTTTCTGTACTCAAGAAAAGCTGTGGTCTTGTTTGGATTTCGTTTCCATTAAGTTTTATTTCCACTCTACTTTTTCTAATTTTCCTTTTCCTTTCTGTCTTCGCTTTCCTAAAAAATAAGGAACGAGCAGAAATGGATCCCTTGATTGGCAATCTTTTATGTCATACCAACAGGAGCGAGGACGCCGAGGCGCCCCCGCTCAGGTGTAGCCGACCAGGCGAGGGGTGCTGGGGAAGGTCTTGCGCATCCCCATGCATTTCTCCTTGTCGATGAAGAGGGAGTTGGCCTTCACCAGGAGGTCGTGCTCCAGCTTGGCCTTGTTGAGGATCAACAGCTGGAGGGTGTCCTGAGCCTCACGCAGGCGGAGTTTGAGGGTCTGCAGGGTGTCGTCGATGGTGAAGACTTCATTCACCAGCCTGGAAACAAGGGAAGAAAGAGAGGACAGAAGGGTTACTTCTTGCCAGGGGCTTCATGGGAGACCCCATCCGCTCTGATACAAGCCCTCTCGGAAGACGCTAGATGGGAAACTCTGGCAGCAGAATGGAGGCACCAGAGATGAACAAAATACCTCTCCTCGTTTGGACTACAACTCCCAGCCAACATGGCCCCAAAAAGATCTTTTCCCATTTCTAGGCAGCACCCTCTGTGGCTGCTACCAACTTGGTATTGGAGGGAGGGAGTCAGAGCGACATCAGGTGGCCAGAAACTGGTATTACAGCTCAGCAGCAGATAGGCGAGAAAACACCAGCGCCCTCATGGCAGATGGCCCAAAGGCAGTATTACAGCTCCTACTTCAGCAGAAGCTGGGGAAACATGGCTTGTGAGTGAGTCTTCCTTGATTCCATCCTGTTCTGGCACAGACTGAGCTCTCAAGACTGCCTGAGTCTCCATCCCTGACTGGCTGCCTTCTTCCCTCCCGCTCAACGACAGGCCGTTGACCCATTTAGTATATCTGCAAGGGTGTGGTGGTTTTTCTCCAGAACGGCAGGCCTGTTTACTGCACACATGAGATTATTTTGGAAAGAAGTCAAGGGTTTTGATCCAGACTCGGTAGTGATCACAGGATGGTTCCTACATGCTACGTCCAAGCATGCTTTTTGGAGCATTCAACCCGGTGTCTGTTTTTGCGGAGATAACAACTCAGACAGCATGAGAGCCAGGAGTTCCTGGAGTATTTTAAATGCAGCATCTCCTGTAATCTCAGCAACTATCCCAGCGGAGCTCTCTGTATGCTTTTGGCTTAGACAGATACAGAC
Organism: Intellagama lesueurii; assembly: GCA_037013535.1. NCBI lineage: Eukaryota > Metazoa > Chordata > Lepidosauria > Squamata > Agamidae > Intellagama > Intellagama lesueurii. Next base: position 22,198,789 of record JBAJHW010000012.1, on the reverse strand, counting down.
AGTGGGAAGGATTCTGCCCTGTGCAAGAAATCGTTCCAAGCTATTGGGAAGATGGGCCTAATTATGCTCCCACCCCCACCCTTATGATGTGCTCTGCACAGGCCAAAGTTATGTTGCCTCAGCCATGGAAGAAGGGTAGGCCTTTTAAACTAAACCGCGTGGAGTTTTCAATTTCATTTTATTTTATTCTGGCCTTGATTGTTATCTCATTATGCTGCATTCCAATTGATCTGGCTCAGCCGTTTTCTTTGTTCTCTGTTTTAATGGACTGTTTCAACTTCATTTGCTGTGTGTTTTATCTCTTGCTTTCATTGTGTTTTTTCCCCTCACTTGTAATGTGCTTATTATTTTTGTAAGCCACCCAGAGGGTGTTAGTTACAGGGTGCCTTCTTAATCATATAAATATATCCATACAGAGGCCCCTGCCGAGCACAGAGTTGTGGTTCAGACTCAGGTGCTGCCCGGGGCTTTTTTGCCTAAAGTCACCCACACTGACATCCACGTACACAGCCTGTGTGTGTGCTTCCCAGCCTCAAAAGAGGAGCATGCCGTAGGCAGCTCCTTGGGAGAGAAACGAGTCAGGGTTGGGGGGTGGATGGGTGGGAAGGGAGGATTTTGAAGGGGCAACCACTAAGGCTGCCTGCCTGAGACCAGGAGTGTGGGTCTTATTTTGGGCACAGAAGCCCTTTCAGAATAAAAAGTGAAACTGTTAAAAAACATTCTTCTTTTTAAGTGTGATGACGAGCATCGTGTGCAGCTTTGTGGATAAGCTGCTGAGGCAGTTCTTTTCCTGCGCCTGCTCTTTGCTGACTGGGATCCGGAGAGTTAAAGTTTGCAAGCTTTGCTCTAAAACCCCTTTGATCCTCAGCCAAAATCTGTCAATGCCTCTCCATCTAGATAACTGCAGGAGATGGGATCTCTGCTCCCACCCACTGAGGCATTAATACAGGTGCATTTGGAAACGATGACTCAACTCTTCCAGGCTTTTCCCTTTTTCTTTCTTTTTTTTTAAATTGCTGTTGTTCAAGGAAGTAGACTCCCCCCTTGACACTAAACCCACCCTAACTCAAATCCAGAGCCTGGACTGCAAATATCTTGCCTTCCTAAGGAATAAGGAGGAGGAGTCGGATGTATCCCCTATGGCTGAAAAAAGGGAAGCCCACAGCCTTCCAGAGATCTAAAGCCGGGACAGGAGGAGAGAATGCATCAATAAAAGCATAGGGGGAAATGGACTTTGGATATTCCATGAGAAGGCAAGACTCACTGGAAAAGCCAGTCGTGCTGGGAAAAACTGAAGCAAGAGGAAAAAAGGGGAAATAGGAGAACATGAGAAGGATCGGCTCAACCAAGGAAGCCACCATAGCGTTGCGTTTGCAAGACCTGAGCTGGGCTGTTGACGGCGAGAACTTTTGGAAGTCACTAATGCATAGGGTCCCTGTGTGTCAGAGGTGACACAATGGCCCGTGACAACAATAAATAATGAAACTGGTTGTCGTGATCATCATCATCAGTTCTATTATTATTTAAGAGTTAGCAGCCTTCTCCCCTGTTCCAAGAGTATAGCAGAATAGGATAGCCTGCAGCTCTTATATTCTTGGATAGGAACTCTGCACTGGCATATTTTTGTTCTGTGTCCCAATACGGGTTCCTTTAAAATACCTTGGCTATTAAAATACAGTGTCAGGAAGCTTGTGAAAGTGCTTCTGCCCACAGGCGACAGGGCCACTGACGCACTGATGGGCTCACTTTCCTCCCCACCCCGGTTACTTTAATAGGTCTTCCGAGATAAGGAAATACAGAGCATAGGGGAAGAGACTTTATTAATTTTTTCCCCTAATGGTTGTTTCAGCTGGCCTGGCATCCAGTATGTAGTCAGAGATGCTGTGTAGCTGTTAACAGAGCATCTCTTGACAGAAAGAGCTACCCGTTCTGCTCATTATATGAACTTTTAATGACATTACTTGGAGTGCTTCCTTTTCTTGACAACATTATCATCATGTTATTTTCATTTTATTTTTTTTAATGTTCTGTTGATTCAGTGTACTTCAGGGACAAAACAGGTGGCAGTACAGTAAGAATTAACTCTGAAAGGCAGACTCTTTTATTCCAGAATGCTTAAGCTAGAATTGTCCCTAGAATGGCAACCAGCCAAGCTGGAAGTGCCTTTGGAAGGATGACAGTTGTCCATTCACATTCTACTACTGATTCTCAAGATCAAAATTCCTTGTATATTAATTACATCTAAATATATTGCATCAACCCGGAGTGCTCACTGGAAGGACAGATCCTGAAACTGAGGCTCCAATACTTTGGCCATCTCATGAGAAGAGAAGACTCCCTGGAAAAGACCCTGATGTTGGGAAAGTGTGAGGGCAAGAGGAGAAGGGGATGACAGAGGACGAGATGGTTGGACAGTGTCATCAAAGCTACCAACATGAATTTGACCCAACTCCGGGAGGCCGTGGAAGACAGGAGGGCCTGGCGTGCTCTGGGGTCCATGGGGTCACAAAGAGACGGACAAGACTTAACGACTAAACAACAACATATTGCATCAATTCAAAACAGAACAAAACAAATAAGCACACAGTTCTGCTAGCTGTTTTTAAAAAGGCAGAAACAAGTAACTAAGCACTCCGTTCATCAGAGAACAGGAACGTTTTAATTAAGAGGCCAATAGCGAAGAAGCAGGAGAGACTTCAAAAGGAAGGGAGAAGACATTAAACAGCTAATTAAAGGACTAGCAGTCATGGGAAGTGAACTCTCTATTGACCAAGAACTTGCTTGGTGGGAATCCTGTGTCTGAGACAAGCATTATAGAGTCCATATGGCACAAAATGCCCCCCTCCCCTGAGTGTCAAGGGGAAGTAGCAAAACAATCCCGCTTCCAGCTGATAATGCAAGAAGGATCTCTGCTCAACGCTCCATGACCCCAACATGGCAAACATACCCAGGGCCTCCTTTTTTGGGCTAAATCCATTTGCTACTTCCAACTGGAGCAGATCTGTTGGGTCAGTGGGACTTACCTAGCTTAGCCTATTAGAATCGGGAAAGAAATCAGCTATCAATGTATCACCAAGCTTTGCTGCGGGGTTTGAACCTACGATTGACCATTAAGTGAATTTCGGACAACCGCGTGAGCAAAATGGGAGGAGAAAGGGGAGCCACTCACTTGAATTGTGGGACATCCCGGCAGAGCTCCATGTTGGGTCTCCACGTCCTTGCTTCTAGGCGAGTCTGAGCCACCTTGAGGGGGCATTCCTTGGCCATAATGGCCCTTTCCAGCAACATGATCGTGTTTTCCGTCTGAAAGATTTCTTGGAGTGTCTGAAGGGGGGGGGGGGGAGGAATAAACAAAGACAATGTGTTGGTTGGCTTCTGAAGGAAAAAAAAAACCTTCCTGCTTATTTGACATGACTTTCACCTCTTGTCTCCTGGACTTATTCTAACCTATGTATTCCTCATAGGATTGCTTTAGCAAGAAATGTGTACATGGAAAAAAAAAATCTTAACATGAGAAGGGCAAAGCCACAAGGCTGAAGAATCCACGCACAAGAACGGGACATAACACCTATCTTTTTTTTGTTCCTGAAAAATACACATGAATGTCTTGTTCCAATGCAACATTTTTCTGTGTTGGGTTATTTCAAATACAACATTGACCTGCAGAACACACCCGTGATGCTTGCTCTGTGTTGTTTCTGGCTAACAGGGCCTACATTCAGAATAATTCTTCTGTATCCCTTCCCGCCGTTTTTTTTTAAATCTTACTATGAATTAGACGCAAACCAAAATGAAACAAGACTTGCATTCCATGTCTTATAACTGTAATTTCCAAACTTTTTGTACCAGGACTGCATATTGGATCAAAATAATTCATGCCATTGGAAAACGAACAGATTGCTTGGGCACTTCAGCAAACCACGTTGCTCCGATTGACATTATTTCGTGGCTATCTTCCAATATTCCAAGAATCAGGGAAAGCAGAGAGAGAAAGGGCAAGAGAACACTCATGCATCTACAGAAGCACAGACAGAGAGAGAACATCTGAGCCAGGGTGGAAATTAGCTACACAGCTTCCAAACATACCAACTTTTTACACCCTTCTGTTCCAGAAAAATACCTACACATTTGTCCTCTGGCATTTAGGGTTGAATTTACATCAGTTTATGTAAATTCACCTCCACCTTCTTCAGAGAAAGCTGCTATGCCTCAACCACACTTTTTAAAAAAACAAACAAACAGAAAAAGGGAATAGCACTTCGTTTAAATCATCTTGCTTACACGAAATCCACCTTGGAGCAAACACTGAGGATGAATCATTAAGATACCAAATAGGCAGTCAAGTTAGTTTCTCTGCTTGGGTTGTGGGGGTGGAAGGGGCTGGGAAGGTCATCTCCTGTGCTTCAGGCAGCAAAATGGCTCCCATTGGCCTTAGGAAGGTTGCGCTCAGCATGGGAAGAGGGATTTGTGAGCCGTAATGTCCCAGCTATAGAACGCCAAGAGCCTGGAAAAATTACTTTTCAGCCTACAACTCCCAGAATCCCCAGGCTGAACGGAAGCCATCGTTGGCCTCTCCTCTTCAGGCAACAGGAAATCTTGGGCAAACCCAACGCATGCTAAATCTTTGCAGGCCAGCCTGTGATCCAGAGGCTTCAAGGACCCTCTCCTTTGCCAGAGCATCAGCATTAAGCATGGAAGGGAAACCCGTGGACTGCCAAGCCGGAGGGAGATTCTTTTACAGCAGAAGAATCTGCCGTTGGACGATAGTCTGTATTCATCAGCCTGTGTCTGTTGGAAATTGAGTTGTTTTCCTCTGGAGATGGGGCATCTGGCCCTAGAAGGCAGAATCCTGCTCCCAACAGAACAACACGCCTTTCCACCTCTTTCTACTTCAACCACAGTTTTTCAGATCTTGCACGAGAAGCTACCGAGGATTTTCCTTGTGCAAGGGAAAGCCCCGTTGGCTGGATGAAGAGGGGGGACCTGGCAACAGAGCAGACGAAGCTCCCCAAGTGAAGCAAGGTGCTTCCCCTGAGCAGAGCACTAGCGGGCCGGCCCATCCCGCTTCTCCAAAAAGTGGCACCTTCCTACCTACCTTGGCCAGCTGAGCTTGCAGCTGGTTCTTTGCATCCGCTATTTCTGAGATCCGGGCATCGAAGGCCAAGTTGGCGTCTGTCCACTGCCGCCACATGTCATCAGAAGTGGTCTCTAGTGTATGATCTGCTTCACTGCAGAGGGTGGCGGAGTTGGCCCGTGCGTTCTGGGAATACCGAATGTTGTCATCACTGAACTTTGCCCACGTTTCAGGAACTGAGATTCTGCAAGGTAAGAATGGATCTGTTGTTAAAACCTGGGCAGTGTGTCCAGCATCTCAGGTTGTTCTGCAACCGTTCACACAAGTTGAGTTTTCCCTAAAGGTTTATGCCACTTTCATCTTTAACTACTAATATTTTCTTTCTTCCTTTTCAAAGTTTATATTAATTGCATTTTAATTCGTTTAACCTCAACAATCATCATAGTTCAAAAAGGTCCCACAAAAAAAGTTTCCACACTTGCACTGTGCTCTGGATTGTTTTTTTTCCACACTTTGCACAGAAGATCTAAACTCTAGATTCCAAACAACAGCAAAGATGGGCCCAGCCCGGCCTCTTCTGGGAGGAAGTTCTAAAATCTGGGAGCAACAAGAGAAAGGCCTCTCCCAATTATCTTAATACCTGGGCAAGCTTTACTAGATTGAGGGTTTTATGTGTGAAATTTTGCCTCCTAAGAAATGTGTGAACTCATCAGCTACATAAAAGTTTCAGTGTGGATTCAGCCAAGCTGTCAAATGTTTTATGCATGTGACAGTGGACCCTATTTCATGTTTAAAATAAATGGGTATTCTCAGAAAGTTCTCTGGATCATTTCTACTGAAGCTCACTGTAATGTGAATCATCATCAGCGTCATGTAAAATTTAAGAGGCAACGCTAAAGCTGGACTTTGAATAAGCAATGTAATGGGCATTTTGGTTTGTAGCTAAAACCAGGGCAAAAAGGCTGTGTGTTGTGTTGTGTTGTTTTGAACTTGGAGTGCAGTATACGTTAAAGGGCTTCAGGAGATTTTACAAGTACAGTAGTCAACTGTTCAATATTATTTCAAATATTTGTCTTTGACAATTCAGGACATTCATTTTCTGTTTGAATAGGTCTGATACAACATCAGGAGGTTGGTTTGTTTTCTGTACCGGTGCTACATTGCCACATACTTAATTCCTCTCTCTAGCTCTGATACGTGGAATGCCCTGCACTTACGTTCCATCAATTTTTTCCACTCCATGGTAGAAGTTAATGCTGTCGGAAGTATTCCTCAGATTATAGCATTTTTCATCAATGAAATGGGCTGAGTTTTTATCGCCGAGATCCTTTTCAAGGGTATGCTGAGCATCTCTGTTAATGCTACAAAGACAAATAAAAAGATCTGTTATTTCAGCATCTTTACAACTTTTAGCATGTTTTGGGCCTAAGTGACAACGCCCCCCCCCCTGCACAAAGGTTCACTTCTATGTTGACATTAAAAGTAGGTTGTGTGATTGATTGATTATTATTATTTAGAGCTCCTGGACACCTCTGATTCCTTTCCAGGGGGTGACAAATAAGCATTAGGACATTTCAGCTGAAAAGAGTGTTTTTCAGCCATATCGTCTAAAAGGGTCAGGTGGTCTCACTGGCAGAGGCCAAAGAAGGTCTCTCCATCATGGGATGTTTTAGCCTGTAGCGTTTCCACGTTTCAAACCCTGATTTTTTGATAAAATCGCAGGGTCCCTACCAGAAGAAGAAGAAGAAGAAAATACCAGGAGAAGAAGAGAAATATCCACACAGTGATCTTTTTAGCAGCTGCAGGCTATTTTAGTTCCTGCCTTTAAGAAGCCTGGGAGTGATTTCTGGATAGCTGGCAACCCAGACAGGTTAAAGGTCCCTGGAACTGACAGCCATTCATGGGAGGGTCACACCCTAAAAGAGACTTCTCTAGGCAAAGACCACGGAGCTATAACTGGGGTCATTACATCATAAACAATGGGGACACGCTCATGACCCGCCTTTAGAGACTCAACTGCATTTTCAAAAGCTTACTTCAATTGTTGTTCCATTCTTTCTGCAAGCTTCCTCATTTTTTCTTGGCACGCTCTGATCAGATCAACCTCCTGTAATAGAATAGACACACCTGTCAGTGAAGGCAGGATGAATTTCTATATAGGATTGGCTCTTTGCAAATACAGATGTGGTAACAACGTGTGCTCTATTCCCTCCAGGCTACGCTGCTTGAGTAACATGGATGGAATATAATAACGCTCAGGGTAACATTTAAACTTGAGAGGGGGAAACCTAACAGGTGAATGAGAACAGCCGGTTCAGTGTCTGGTGAAGCAGGCATTAATCCAGGATAACGTTTGAAAAAAATAGGTTGAAGCAGGTTAGAGTGACACAAGACTTATTTTAGTGGCTGGTTTTTATCTTGCTGCAGAAGATTAGCATAATAGCTACTGCTTTCTGGACCATATAACATAGCAATCACAACCTGTCCCATTGTAATTATCCCTTGATAGGAGATCTTTCCTCCCATTAACAGCTACAGAAAATGCAATTTTTTCTTGGTGCTTAACAACAGGACAAAAACGAAAGCCATTTGGAAACTGTCCGTTTTGTGTTAGCTGCTTTCTCAGGAACAGAGTTGAGTCTCCTGTGCCTTTTTCTGAACGTCATTATGGGGTGAAATTAACTTGATGTAGGGAGGAATCTAGTTGGTGTAGATGAGTAAAGCTTAAATGTATGGGTTCTAAAGGCACTGTTGATGGAAGAAAGTTTTAATTGGGTGCTCTCGCTTTCCTGTGTGCACGACAGACCAACTCTAGAGCATGTGTTTGAAGGAACAAATAGCATTGCAACCATTTCTACCAGCAGCCAGATGCCCCTCTACTTCTATAATAAGTCTGGCTTTGGTTTGATTGAAAAATGGAAACAAAGTCTTCCACTTGCTGTAAAGTTTCCAGTGGCTTTCCACAGACAGGAAATGAATGCAAAGGACAACAAATGATTAACCAGTATCTTGACCATCTCTGAGATAAACCATTCCATAAAGCCTGGAAGTACCTGTATGAGTTGCTTCTCCACGCTGTCATGGACCAAGTCAATCCCCATCCGTTTCTCCCGATTGTATAAACATTCCAAAGCGACCTGCAAGGAAGCAAGAAAGCAAACCAGTCAGCCCCTAGTAGGACACTAACTCCCCTCTGTTCTCAACTATTCTTGAGGGTTTCCTGCTTGTGTTCTTTATCCAGTTGGCTCAGTGGATCCATATACACAGGGAATAGCCAGCATTACCTAATTAAACCAGGTGAATGTGAAGATGGGTGCCTTCTTTATGGTAGCCCCTAGATATGGGCATGAACCACCGGTTCTGTGGATTGTGCTGGTTTGTTTCTCAGCTGAACAGGTGCCTTGTGTTTCCTAGCCCTGCCTCCTCAGGCAGGCACCCGCTCAGAGGCCGTGCCCAGAGGAGGCAGGGCAAGGAAGCCATGCTGCTTCCCCTGAGTGGGCACATGCTAGAGGAGGCAGGGCTAGGAAGACCGAACACCTGTTCGGACGAGGAACAAACCAGCACGAATTGCTGAGCTGGCGGTTCGTGCCCATCTCTAGTAGCACCCATTAGGTGGCGTGGTCTTGCCACTTAGATTAGGTGGCTCCCACTGTTCAATGTTTCCACTGTCAGTGAAAGGCATATCTTTTCATTCCAGCATTTTCCTTTTCATTTCTCCACAGTTAACATCACCACTTATTCCTTTAAAAAAATGTAGTGTGTTTAATGGATTCCATTGCTTTTATTCTATTATTACTTCCAGCCCCCCATTCTATTTCAGTTTTTTAAAAAACTGCAAACTCCTTTAAGATTTTCTTAAAATGTTAAGCAGCATACCAATGCTCTAAAATAAACAAATGAAAATAAATAAATAAGCAAATAAAACAGATATTGCTATGATCCAGTAAACTCTCTGGCTTATCAGACTAGCAGAAAGGAAGTCTGTTTGGTACTGAGTCAACAGACATCCTTGGAATTAGTTTTTATCTGCTCTGACTAGATAATCAACGGGCATTTGAGGAATGTGATGATAGTGAAGCCAAATACAAACTGATGCATCTGCTCCTCCTGGACTAATGTGTGGACCAGAGCTTTCACTTTTCCAAATGTCCTAAGGCATCTTCTTTTTCATTCCAAAAAAGGAAGGGGGGGGGGGGGGAAGGAATCAAAATAAGTTTTCAAATGAGTAGTTGAGAGGGGATGTGTTTATGAATTAGCATTTTGGGAGAAAGGAGGTTTAAAATATGCATTTGAATACTTATTTCTCTGTGGACATTTTTACAGATTTCATTAGGACATTGAGCCAAGAGGAACTGGGAAAATCCACTTTATCTGTCAATGCCAGTCGCTACTAGCACAGTCAATAGATCCAATAAGGAGCCGTCAGGACCCTGGAGAGCTCCAGCCCTTTTCCTAGCTGAGCTGAAGAAACATGTTGTCTCAGCAGAAGACTGGCATTACTTTGAAGACTTAAGGAGTCAGCAGGAGGTGACCTTCCACTCCCATAATCGCTGGAAGAGCTCCTGTATAGCTAGCTCTCCAGCAGCACAGATGTGATTCTTGGTCTCTGGGTATCAGAGGAACATGTTCTCAGGCCTGGAGGTCATTGAGAAGGTTTCCAAGGGTTCTCCTCCCCTAGGTTGTGCAACGTAGCTTGAATCCACCTTGAAACACTAACCTCTTTGGGGACATTAGAGAGAATGATGCTTTGATCTCTTCCGAAAGAGCCTTTTCTTGTGAAGCTTCTTGCATAAATCAAAGTCTCTTGTGACATATTTTGCCTCAGTTTTATGAGCCTGTGTGCCCCAAAGAGAAGGGTGTTGACTGTCTATTTAAGTTTTTTTTTAAAATTCCCCATGGAGGTATTTTCTGATCTGCAGCTGTGTACACTTTACCTTGATCAGCCTAGCTCTTGGGTCAGCAGCATGCAAAGTGTCTGGGAAAAGCAAGACTCCTCTGCCATCACTCTGGGGTAGGGCTGGCCATCTCCCCCATTTTTCCTAGCCTGTGGCTCTTGTCTGCTACACTGCATCAGAGAGTCTGGAAGTGCTAAAAGTAAAGTGTGTTGGATTTCCTTTTGGAAGAGTGCAGCACTGTTCCAGCTGGTTGCAAGAGAATGAAAGAGGAGGAGGAGGAGGAGGAAAGGAAACTATGGCCTCCTGTCTCCCTGCTATGTTTGAAGAAGTTTTATGACTCCAACAGTTGCTGCTTTTTAGCAAACTGTACTGAACTGAACGAAGAGTCGGACATGACTTAACGACTAAACAACAAAACTGAACTGATTTGAAGAAGAGGAAAGCTCACATGCCACCTCGTGGTCAGTTTTCAACTCACAGAAAACGTGGGCTTCAAAGTCTTAGGATGCAGTTCTTTCACTTCTCCTCTCAGCTGCATGCCACATCTCCAACAACCAACCTTTATTTTCCCTCCTAGTAGTTTTGCACTCTATGTACTTTTCTGTAGTCAAACTAGGATGTTCGCATGTTTTTTTGCTCCAGACCAGTCACATGGAAAGGTTCAACCAGCACTAGATTTACAAAACCTTTCCCGGGCATTCGGACAAAGCTTCTGAATAGGAAAATGCCGACACATGTCTAAAACATGCTTTAAAAGTCACTTTTCAAAGCAACTAGGAGACATTATTCATGACACCTGTAAAGTAGATTTGTTGAGACTTGTGACATTGCTTTGGAAAGTGAGTTCATCACACCATTGGGATCCCACTCCACAAAAGTCTGGTGGGTCATTTCCTATCCCACCAAGAGGGTCAGGAGTGGTTCCCCCAGCACCCACCTGCAAGGGTCCCTGGACTTCATCCGCAGCGCACTCCAGCCGCCTCTTGGCTGTGTCCAGGGCCCGTGTGTCGGTCAGCAGCCGTTCCAGCTCATAGGTCAGCTCGGACCTCCAGAAATCAATGTCGGCTAGCCTCTGCCCGAGGTTCTTCCCACAGTCCTCCTGCTGCCGCCGAGTCAGCTGGTCCTTGTCCTGAATTAGCCGCGTCGAGTCAGCACTCAGCTTGCCAGCCCAGTGCCGGTAAGCCTCTGACCCTTTAATCTGGCTGGCGTTGGCTCTGTACCAGTCTTGGGGGCTGTACCGGGCATACAAGGCCGATCTCATTGTGGGCAGGATGGTGGGTGGCCGTAGCGAGGGGCAGAGGCGCCCACCGCCCTCATCGTTGGGCCGGAAGGAAGACACTTTGTAGAACAAGCTGGGCCGCCACGAACTCAGGTAGCGGTACCCTGGCAGGTAATAGGACTGGTAGCTGTCCTGACTGAGGCTGGTCGGAGCCACCTCCGGAAGGAGGCAGCTTTTCCGAGGCCCGCAGTAACTGGCCGTCTGGGTGGTGCCCAGGAACTCCATCCGATCCTCCAAGGAGCCTCCGTGCCGGCCACCTTCCTTGAAGGGCAGGCCCCAGGAAGCGGCTGGGTGCAAATTTGGTCCCTCTGCACTGGTGGTGCCTGGTGCTCTGTGACCTGGCGATGGTGTCACAGAAGGGGAGGACATCATGAGCCCACAGCCCTGGCAGCCACTGGCATCCTTGTCTGGAAAGCCCAACGGCAGGACCGGCACGCTTCAAACAGGGACAGCGAGTCCAAAGAGCTGGCCAGTGGTGGTGGTGGTGGTGGGAGTTTTAGCCCCGAATGCAATGCCGGTTCTGGAAACAAACCTGTTTCCAGAACCGGCATTGCATTCGGGGCTAAAACTGCAACCACCCAAAAAGAGGGTCCCTCTGGGTTCGAATCCTTTGCCAGGGGGCCCGACCAGAGCCTGGAAAGTTCTTTTTGCAGTTTGTCCCTGTTACTTGCTAGAGTGCTTGAAAGTAACTTGTTGCCATGGATAAAATATTTTAGTAACTTGCTACAAGTTGCTTCTCGTTTCTTACTTAAAAAAAAAAAAACAACACATGCCATATTGATAAGAATATGGCATAAAACGTGAGCTGTTAAATGCCTCTGAAAATAGTTAAATTTTAAAACGAAACTTTAAAAAGCAACCAGGCAAGGTAACTCGATGCACCACGGAAGGAACTTCTTTCCCGTCGGTTGCATGGCTTCTGGAATGCCACTTTCTTATATCTTTGTGGCCTAAATAGGTGAATCTCGTTATATGGAGCGACGGGGAAAAAAGAGCCAGACTTTTTGAATGCTTGTGAGTTATTTTTAATTTTTTAGCCTGTTGCCCTTAACTGGTGTTTCAGTGGGTTCTTGCCAGGTTTATTTGCATTTTTAAATGCAGTTGGTCTGTTTTCCCCCCCAGTAAAGACAAAAGCAAAAGGCAGCGTTTCGTTTTTTCTTTGGGCTCGGATGCTTTGAGCTGCTGCCAAGCTGAGGGACTGCTAATTGTGTGGTGAATCAGACATGAAGGCCAGAATCCTCTGGGCAATTTACAGGAAAGGAAATAGTTAAATTTTAAAACGAAATTTACACCGTAAAGGAAACGGTGTACCTGGAACTGGATTAAGAAGGAATTCTTTGAAAGCTTTTTAATTTTTGGAAACAGCAGCATTCAAATAAAGATTATTTTGCTTTGTTCCTGCTGCTTTTTGGTGATACATTTAATGACTGTTTTGCCTTTAAAAAAAAAAAGTTGCATTTGATGGTTTACAATAGTGAGGGGACCTGGTGGTTTATTTGACGTCTCCTTTGCTTTTTAAATTTAATTCGACGGTTTATGTCTATATAGAGGAGGATGTGGGGCTGAAACAGTGTCACTGGCTTTGTGGGGTTTTTTTATTTCCTCCCACAAAAAAGCGCTTTACCCACGTAAAAATAAAAAGAACATTAAGCATTTGCGTCTTTGAAAAGGCTCAGCCCCTTGACTGAACAAAAGGGGCAGCTATTTCTCCGGTTTCCTCTCATGTAACGTGTGAACGGTAGTCTCGTGTCAAGGGAACCCGTTGCTGTCAGGGTGGAAGCCTGGCAGTTCCCTCACAAAACAAAACCTGAGGGGAATCGACCCCCTCCAATGGTAAACGCCGGGTAGGGTCACGTGGCACGTGGACGCCCCGCCCTCCTCTAGCTTCTCTCCCTTTCCACCTTGCCCCGGCGCAGCCCTCCTTCAAGAGTACGCATGCGCCACGGGCATGGAAATCGCGCAACGCTTGGCCGTTCGTCCCCCGGAGAGGGCGGGGCTTTATTTTGCCTCGGGGACAGTCGGCCCGCCCTCCCGGAAGTGCGTCACGTCTTCATCGTGGAGACCCCGGAGCCCTGCGACGATGTCCCCGGAAGTGGCTTTCCGGAACAGGAGATGCGACGGGCCGGAAGTGCAACTGTTCCTGTCTTCCGTCATGGCGGAGGGGGTCGGGCCGGCGTTGGTGGACGTGCCGCCTCAGGGTGAGGCGCAGGGGGCTTGCCTGCGGTGTGGGGGGGTCGGGTCCCCGGTCCCCTTCGCCTCCCTCTGACGCCCTTCTTTCTTGTGCTCCCTTCCCAGAATGCCCCGGCACCGGCAGCGACCAGGCGGGCAAGGCCGACGCCTGCCAAGGATGCCCCAACCAGGGCCTGTGCGCCTCCGGGCGGCTGGCGGGGCCCGACCCGGGTAAGGAGGAAGAAGGGAGGGGAAGGACGGCCGGCCGGCCGGTCGGGGGCGGAGGACAGTTCGGGCCACGTTGCTGCTGTGTGCGGGGAGGAGGGGGACTACAACACCCATCACTCCTCCCTCCCTCAGGGAGCCCTGCGGGGGATTGTGGGCTGTGTAGGCCCCGCAGGAGCCTCAGGTCTGGGAGGGCGGGCTGCTGGGCCAGGGGCGGCGAGCTGGGCAGGTTATGCTTCCATTTGGGAGAGGAGGGGGAGGGGGAGGGGGGGGTTAAGTTTTTAGTGAATTAAATCCTTGCTATTTAATGTAAGGTGGTTTAATTTGGAGCACTTGCTTGTCTTCGGCCTATGCGTCATTGTGCTGAGAACTGGCCAGATGGCCACCCATCTGACCAGTTCTCAACACAATGACGCATAGACCAAATGCGTCATTGTGTATCAATTGTGTATCAATACATTCAATGTATCAACATTGAGTGAGTGATGCTGTTACTGTACTAAAAATACGAGGGAGGTGGTCAGTCCGTCCGGAACTTGTTACAGCCCACTAGCCGAATTGGAACAATCTCATGACAGAATGCAAAATGACTTTAAAAAGGCGTTCAAATGCATTATTGTTTAGGGACACATATTCACCCACCCACCCCGATTCCAGATACCAGCATCTTTTGAAAGTGGCTAAATTAAGGAAATTTTCATTTGAAAAATACCCTCTCTAATCTCTGCAGGGTGTGCAGGGCCAGCCCCGGGATTTGGGGGGGGGGGTGTTAGCCCTGCAGCAGAGCCTGCGGTGGGAGCCAGACTTGTACTTCCCAAGGGCACAAGACAAAGTGAGCTATAGTTTGGGGCCTCTGAATACAGTAGAAATTCTCCCCACCCCCCAAAAAGTTTCCAGAGTGGCGGCTGTTGCTTTGTAGCAAAAACAACCCAAAGCTTTGGGGGGCAGCTTAAACATTAACAAGTTTTAATTGGCAGATGCTTTCGTGGATGGCTGCACCTTCTGTCAGAGGCCACAAGTGGGCTGCAGTCCATGAAACCTCAAGCCCAAGGAACATGTTAGCCTTTCGTGGTGTTCACAAGACTCTTTTGGGCTCTGTGGAGCTCGTAAGTGAGAAAGGCTTAAGAGTCCAGCAGCCAGGACAGACCCTAAGAGGCTCTGCTTGTGAGCTTTCGCCTAGTCGAGTTCTACCTTGTTTCCCTAATTTAGTGTGAATGGTGGCTGCTGAGAATCCTTTGAAAGGGAATCATTGAATGGGTAGAAGGATAAAACTCCATAAAGCTTAGGATTCATGGGGACAGAACATGTAGGTTAGGGGAAGGGATTGTGTATCTTGCAGTGTTTTAACCCTTGCAAACAAACCCTGTGACTGGCCTTTTCCTCTGTGAAGCTATTGAGGAAATCAAAGAAAAAATGAAAACAGTGAAGCACAAGCTTCTGGTCTTGTCCGGGAAAGGAGGAGTAGGGAAGAGCACGTTCAGCGCTCACTTGGCGCACGGCTTAGCAGAGGACGATGCCAAACAGGTGGGTGGTGTTTTGTTTTGGTTTTTTGTGAAACCACTTTTAAACCCTACAGAATTCTGTTGTGTCAACAAGAAAGAACAGTTGCAGAAATGACATAATGTAGCTTGGTATCATATATTGGAAGAGGGGATAACAATGCATAATTAGTATTTTAATGCGTGAATTTTTCTGTGGCTGCTGTCACCATCCTGTCCCGCATATGTGGGCCAAGCTGGGACTTACAGACCAGCACACACAACAATTTGTGATTTTGCGTGCTTGTGTTTATTTACTGCTTTTCCTTCACCAGCTGTTAATGCTGTTGATGGCTGTAGCCGCAACATGTGACTGGGTTTGGGGATTCGTTTTGAAGTCCTGGACTTGACAATTGTGCTGGCAGTTTAGTTCAAATGCCAAATTGTCGTCTGGTGAATGAAATTTTTGAAAGCCAGATGTTTGTATGTATTCAGAATACTGTGTATAGATTTTTAAGAGTGATAAAAGGCTACAGCCATGCTGCTTGATGAATTCTGAGACTTGCAATCCAGAAACACAATTTTTCTGGCACTTATAAACTTCAAAATTAATGTACAGTTTTTATGTCATCACTGATATTATATTGCTCAGGTCTTAGGGTACACATTTTCCACTCCTCCCCCTCCCCAGGTTGCTCTGCTGGACATTGACATTTGTGGCCCCTCTATTCCAAAAATCATGGGCCTCGAAGGAGAACAGGTAGGAAGACTTCAGGAATCCGAAATAACGTCCAATTGTCTGTTTCGGGTTTTTTTGTATGACTTTCCCTGCTTGTGCTCTGCAGTTTTGTTTAACGCTTTTGCAAGAATAACTTTGCAGCCATAAAGAGCAGAGCTTTTTGGCTTTGTGAACATAGAAACCCCTTTGAACTTCACTTCGGGTCCAGTTAGCAACATGTATAAATGGTGTCTTAAATTGTTTCTATTTACAGGTCCACCAAAGCGGTTCTGGATGGTCCCCAGTGGTGAGTTTTTTCTTTTAAAAAAAATTAAATAAATCCATGAATCCTCTTCTTGCATCATAAAGATATCCTGGTTAAACAGGTTGCCTTGTCTGTGTTAAACTATTATTACACTATCTAGTGGCTACCTGTAAAATCAGGTTGGATACAACCGTACTCTCTTGCTGTGTGACAAAGAGATGTAACTTTAAACACACTAGAATAATAAGGCTACTATGCAGAATCTGTAGTTGTTACACTCCATTCTGTATCTTGTGCACCAGATGTATATTTCCTCTGTTTTTCAGTATGTTGAAGAAAATTTAGGAGTTATGTCGGTGGGGTTCCTGCTCAGTAGTCCTGATGATGCTGTGATTTGGAGAGGCCCTAAAAAGAACGGTTTGTACTTGTAGGTCATGTGCTGAGGGCACTGTCTGTGTATTGGATATTGCTTCCAGGGGAAACCATGCAAACTACAAGGCATAATTTAATTCTAAGTTATGAAGCAGATGTTTTGATTGGCATTGGGTATGACCTGCTTCTCAGACTCACTTCCCACAGGAAGGGGGCAAGAATTTGGATCGATGCATGATCTAATCTGGACAATGGAAAAGATGAGCTCCAGATAACTTTATTATAATATTATAATAATCTTAGAACTGCAGAGCTGGAAGGGGCCCTCTGGATCACCAAATCCAGCCCCTGTCAAGGGAGGCAGAGTGGGGAATCCAACTCGCAACCTCTGGCTCCACAGCCAGATGCCTAAGCCACTGAGCCATCCAACGGTTCTATAAAAAAGTTCTTAAAAGGAGGCTGCAGTTCAATCACACTCTTTAATCACGCATTTCCTGTTTAAAGGAATGATTAAGCAGTTTCTCCGTGACGTGGACTGGGGTGAAATTGACTACCTGATTGTGGATACGCCTCCAGGAACATCAGACGAGCACTTATCCATCGTGCAGTATCTTGGCGGTGCTGGTATAGATGGTGCTGTGGTAATCACCACCCCTCAGGTAAGATACACGACCTTCAGTCGTGGCTAGCAAAGATGACTTAGAAAAATTAGTTGGATTTAAAATGAATACTAAATCAGTCTTGCTATGCACTCTCTCTCTCTTTTTTTTAACCTTCAATAAGAAAAAATGTTTTGATTATAGCTGAATTTGCCTAATTCTTTGCAGTCCCAATTCTTTGTAATCTAAAAACAACAAAATTCCCAGTTTGAACTGGCGGGGGTGGGGAGGAGCGTTTGGAGAAATGAGCACAGATTTGACTTCAGCGTATTCCCTTGGTGCAAGAGTTTATTCGTCTTTTGCAGTCACCTCAGTTTTAGCTGCACAAAAAAACTTTCACGACATCCCTGTGAAGCGGTCACTGCCATTCCTTTACAAAGATGGAAGGGATGGCGATGGCAAATCATCATCAGAAGCGTTTCCCTGATCCAGAGCCCTCCTGTCTGCTTCAGCCTCTTAAGCGAGCCCTCTTTTCTGGGCTGCCGCTAATCTAACCTAACCTAATTTAAGAATTATAATAGGTTAGGAAATAGAATACAATTGGTTTATATATTTTATGTTGTATTATATAAAAAAGAATTAATTTTTTAAAAAAAGGAAATAGAATCGAAAATCTGACAGGAGTTTCTTCTCCTCTGGCAGCTGTGTACATATAACAACAATAAATTAAATAACCAAGGTTCGCTGCTGTGTGGTTTTGTCCAAAACTGGCTGCAGGGGGCAGCCGTGTCTTAATAGAATCTATCATAATTCATGGTTAAGACTTCACGGTTCCATAGCAAACATGGTTGGCCATTTCTTAATTTTACAGAAACGAAACCTTTCTGGGGCCCCCCCTCGTCCCCTCCCCAACTACAAGCTGGGTACAGAACAGGGCTATGAGGAGGGTTTCTTGAATTTCCAGAGCCTGGGGAGGGCAGGGGGAAAATGTCCCTGTGTATGGATAGGAGGGAGTGCTGAACCAGTATTTGGATGAGGCTGCTGGAACTGCACAAGAGGAGTTTAATAGGAAAAGGTGTGTACGTGGGGGCTATATTAACAGGAACGGATTGCTTTGCTTCTCTTGCTTTTTTTGTTTTTACATTGGGGAGGGAAGTCAAAGCAGGAAAAGTTTTCGAATGAGTGTGACACGTCCATGGATCAACGTTCTGTGGGGTAATTCTTTTGCTTTAAACAGGAAGTGGCGCTGCAGGATGTTCGGAAAGAGATCAACTTCTGCCGTAAGGTGAAGCTGCCCATCGTAGGCGTTGTCGAAAATATGAGTGGCTTTGTCTGCCCAAAGTGTAAGGTAATCATTCATAGGACTATTTGAAACTTAAGAAATCATCTCGCCATCTTGGGAGCCTTGAACGTTTAAATAAGGGTTGCCCATTGAAACGAGGTACCCAGTGTGGTGTAGCGGGTAGAGAGGCAGGCTAAGACCCAGGCCACCCGGGTTCGAATTCATGCTTGGCTGTGGAAACTCACAGGGGTGAGTAGCAGCAGCAAAACCGGTCCTTAAATATCCCACTTGCCTTGAATCCTTTATTAGAATCACTATACATCGGTTTCAACTTGGCAGTACATAACAGCATGAGCACGGGGAATTTAGGGTATTTAAATAAGATGAAAATGTTCCATTTGCTTCCGTTTTGATCAGGTGTGGTTCTTTAGAATGGAAAACAAAGTAGAAATACCTCGATAGATGAAATAAACCAACCCATATTTTTAAAAAACCTGAATGGTGCTTTCTTTCCACAGAAAGAATCGCAGATATTCCCGCCTACGACTGGAGGTGCAGAGGCAATGTGCAAAAGTTTAAACGTTCCTCTGCTGGGGAAAGTACCTTTGGATCCTCAAATAGGTTAGTGTGGGATGCTGGAGCCTGTTTCGTGTTTGCTCGTCCTCTCCTGCTTTAAAATTCAGTCAGACTTGACCTGCTTGGTCTAAAACTGCATACTGGCAAGAACAAAGCCTTACCACAAGCGTGGGTGGCTGTGACCCCTCCAGGTGCTCTTCTGCTGCAGCCTCCATCATCCTTCACCCCTGGTTTTGCCACCCAGGGGCCAGTGGTGTTGCAAAAGGGCCACCGTTTCCCACCCCAGGTGGCCCATTCCTGTCTCGTGGGCTTCTTTGGAAGGAAGATACAGAAGCACAAGGCGAAAGAGACAGTACTGAGCTAAAAACAACAGTGATTTTCTTTCTTTGTGTATTTCACTAGACATTGCTTGATTCTGTTCTTATCTTGTACCTGTGACAGGAAAAAGCTGTGATGAAGGACAGTCATTCTTCTCCGCCGTGCCAAATTCTCCAGCTGCATCATCTTACAGAAACATCATCCAAAGTGAGTCCAGAATCTTGGGGAGTGTCTTTCCTACGTAAGCTGTCTCTGACAGGGCAAAACCTCCGTCGCCGCAGGTGGAAGCTTTCCCCCAATAGTCTTGCTGCTGGCCATTTCCTTTTTGGGTGAGAAGCCAGCCAGGTTCCACCGCTCAGGCCACCAGAGGTGCCAGCGACTGGGCTGACAGCAGTGTTGCCTTACCTCTTCATACCGTTCTAGGCGATAGATTTCTGGGTGCTGAAAGAACAGAATCTTTACCAGATTGAGTGAGATGTAACTGGTTGCCAACATGACTTTTTGCAAATGTCTAATAGCCAAAGGTTTGCTCCCTGTCATTTAACTGCAGTGGCAGTACAATTTGGGTGGAGATTCTGGAAGCTGTAATCCAAATGAGTAAGCTTGAAGGCTTTAGTCTCAGAGCCCAGAGGTGGTGTTTTCTTGGACTACAACTCTGAAATGCTGGTTAGGGCATTCTGGATGTTTTAGTAAAAACAAAACTTTTCCAGCTTGATTTTAAAAAAGAAAGAAAAAAACACTCTAGCATCTGCGCTTAATCAGGAGCAGAAATCTCATCGCTCCTTTTGCAAAAAGAAAATTAGCTAGACTTAGATTTCCCGCTTCAGGGTGGGCAGTGAACAGGGCCCTTCAGAGTGATAGGGTGACGAAGGTGGTTGTCGGCCAGCTTGTGGGGTGCAATCCACCAGCAGTATCTCTGCAGCAAACCTTTATGGTGCATGTGTGAGTGAGTGCGTGCGTGCGTGCATGCTCCCCATCATTTCATCCAGACTCAGACTGAAGGACTGGCTGTGCCCCTCTTTTAGAGGGCAAGGGATCCCCATGGATTTGGGTTTCCAGGCTCTAGCACATGAAGGTTGTGAGGAAGCACCAGACTTAACCCCTCCTTCTCTGTTCCTGCAGGAATCCAAGACTACTGCAGCCATAATGGCACACAGCCAGAAGAAAACACTTGAGCAGTGCATGAAATCTAGAAGTCCCAGTGAAGCACCAAACACTTTAAAGCCTCTTGGTACGGAAACATATGAAGCCTCTTTTTTTTTCCAATTAAACTTGAGTAACAATAAGTGCTACTTTGGTTTTTACAAAAATTATATTGCACCTATTTCTTTCAGAAGGGACATTGTTTTGCCAGAGGGGACAACTCCCCTCTCGTTACCCTTAATGACAATTATCTTCAACAGTAAAACCAGACATTTGTGAAATGGAAGGTCTGTTTATATTTAACAACATCTACATCTCCCTGTGTACAGAGTGTTCCTTACTGTCACTTTTAGC
Organism: Intellagama lesueurii; assembly: GCA_037013535.1. NCBI lineage: Eukaryota > Metazoa > Chordata > Lepidosauria > Squamata > Agamidae > Intellagama > Intellagama lesueurii. Next base: position 22,178,042 of record JBAJHW010000012.1, on the reverse strand, counting down.
TCTCACTGCGTTTTTCGGTTGTTTTTGTCAATGCAGAGTTGTACATTGTATTAAGTGTGGGTTTGCATTGAGCTCAGGTCTTCTCCTGGACGTTGGTCTCTCTCTGGAATAGTATAGATGTAAGGTTAAGGGGAATAATTTAAATAGAAAATTGTTACGTTTGGGGTTTTTTTTGTTTTGTTTTGTTTTTGAGTTCTGCAGCATAGAGCTGGCTGGATAGCTCAGTGGTTTAGGAATCTGGCTGCAGAACCAAAGGTTAAGAGTTGAAATTCCTGACTATGCCTCCCAGGAGAAGAGCCAGCCTGTGTGGCCTTGGGCAAGCTGCACAGTCCCAGTGATGGCCCCAGAAGAAGGGAATGGGAAACCACGTCTGTGTATTCTCTTCCTCAAAAACCTTGGAAAGGGTTGCCATAAGTTAGAATTGACTCAATGGCACATGACGGTTATAATAGGATAACAGCTGGCTGGATAGCTCAGTGAGTTTGGTATCCAGCTGTGGAGCCAGAGGTTGGGAGTTCAAATTTCCCACTGTGCCTCCCGGGAGAAGAGCCAACCTGTGTGGCCTTGGGCAAGCTGCACAGTCCCAGGGATAGCCCCAGAAAAAGAGAATGGGAAACCACTTCTATGTCGTCTCTTCCTCTTAACCGCTGAAAAGCGTCACCATAAGTCAGATTTGACTTGATGGCATGTGATGATTATTATTAGTGTAATATGCCTACTCACATTGTGTTCTTACTTGGAACTTTGCCTTGTGATGGCCAAGCCCCACGGGCTGTATCTGCCTGCACCAGGAGCTAGTTTTGCTCTGGGCTCTGGGCCACTGATCAGCTTAAAGTCAGCAGCGGGGAGGTGTCCCCCCCTAAACAGGAAACACGCTCTGTCCCCTAGTGTGTAAAAAAGACAACCTAACTCATGAGGAGAGCATGCCATGGAGTGAAATCAGGACAGAACCAGATCTTTTGGCAGCTGCTCTGTCGAGTTCTGGAGCAGCTGCTGATTTCTGGTGGAGTTTTGGCAAAGCTGCCAGAGCCCCAGTCTGGAGAGACCGCTTAGTTGATGACTCTGAAAAACAGGGTTTTGTTGTGGGCGAAGGAGGCAGTTTCAATTCCTTCCCAGTCAGTCAGAGATGTAGAACCTCACGCTAGGGATGAGGTTGGTTGGAGGGGATTGCCATGGGTGCCTGGCTTGGGGTGAGGGTGGGGTGGGGGGCCTGCTGGATGTGAACAGAAGATGTGAAAGCAAGAACCCATTACACTTCTCTGCTGTTGCAACAACACTTCCGAAGCAAAACACAACTACTTTTGATTTAGTGCAAGGATGAGTAACTTCCAAGTGCTCCTGACCCGTGGTCATTCACTTTTTTTGGTTCCCTCTAGTGGTTCCGTGTCCCCATTCCCTTCCGAACAGCCTTCTGAAATTCGTCCGGCATTTCCTGCAAGATAAATAAAATCGGTTGCGTGTCTGGCTCCCGGTAGCCCAAATCCCTTCAGAATGAGCGACTGGTGGGGCAAACAAGGTTTTGCCGGTGTCTTGTGCTCAACCCACACAATTTGAGGAGTGGACGGAGTGCCGCTCGGCCTCCGCCCCCCCCCCCCCCCAAACTGCTGGTGGCTGAATGACGTCGACTCCTTCCCTTCTCTTCTGCTGCACAGAAACGGCTGGCTTTCTCCTCCTCTTGGCACGACCAGCTCACAGCCGCCCACCCCACCACAGAGGCCACATTTGCAACGGCCTTTTTCCCCCCACCCGAAGACTCCAGTTCCGAATGACACTGGTTCTGCGTCAAAACCTTTCTCTAAACGGGAACCAGCCTGGCAAGACAGCGCTGCCCTGTCCCCATGCCATGTTAGAAGTCTGCTTTGCGAGAGCAGCCGATCCCCCCCCCCAGGAGAATGCAGGGAAGGCTGAGGTTTCTGTGTGTCTTTTTAGGAGCAGAGGTGTCCTGTTGTCTCCGGGGCCCTCCTACACTATGGAGTGGGTTTCCCATCACAAGTTCCCAGTTGTGTGACTGACTGCACCAGACACTTCCCCTGGCATTTAAAAAAATTACATTCCCCGTGGGAAGAGTGTTGCTGTGACTCGCCTTTGGCATGCCACCCTCCCTCTCTCTTCGCTTCGCGTTTATGTCTTCCCAGCGGCACATGATCAGTCAGATGCTTTCAAAATGATAGGGAACCAAGTCCTCACCTTCAACCTCACCTTGGTTCGGAGCTGCTTCTGAACAAACCACCGTGGTCTAGCACCCTGGCAGTTTGTCCATTCTTTCATGCTGCCAAGGCTTCATCAGGGATCAACAACTCTAGATGATGGGTTGGGTGGGGGGCTCAATTATCTGCCCCCCAGGACTAAATAGCTTTCCACCAGGGGCCGTCAAACAAGCGAAAATTTTTTTTTAAAGTTGCAACTGGAAATGGCCTTTAGCCTTACTCCCTTTTCTGGTTTTCTTTGGGGGAATTTGCACCCCATATTCACACAGAACAGCACTCCTGGAGGATTCAAGGAGGAGAACATGTCATTTTTGCTGACTGGTTTTCCTCGGAAGTGAGCAGTAAAGCATCTAGGGCTGCAGAAATGGCCTTTAAAGTTCATGCATCTAAAGGCCTGCACTTTGCTGATCCTGGGAGTATAGGGGTGTGTGTGCTCAGGACCCTGACAACACCACACCATAGAAAGGTCAATATTTTCAGTGTACCCATACTGCAACCCGTGTTCCTGTTTCTGCCTTGGGGGGGATATGGTTCAACAACGGTCGGTCGGTCGGTCTGAACTGCTCTTGCCCACACAAGCTGCAGCAACTCACCCTCTGGAACATCTTATCTCCTGGAAACCTCGAGGTGACTTTTTGGATGCTTTGCAGTCCTCCTAGTTTGCAGTGGGTGTAGCCATAGAGATTAGCAGCCTGGAGGCAGATGCCTGCTATCACCAGCGCCTAGAGCAAAACAGAAATGTGGGGTGGGGTGGGGGTGGAAGGGTCAGTCAGTTCCTGAGCCAGACTTCCGATTCTGTCTTGCGTTTCAGACCTGGTTTGGAAAGTACTTCCAATGAGACTGGAGACTGCAGAGACCAAGAAAGGGTCCAGTAGACATTACATAGTGATGTGTGTTGACTGCAATAGCCTATTCTAATTCCCACTATGACATTTCCTTGGAGAGACGCACCCTGGCTGTCAGACGGGCGAATTCAACCCATGTTGACTTTTTAGTGACTGGTCACAAAACAAAGCACGCTAAATGCAAGATATGAGGATGAGGGAAATCCCATGCAGCGAGAATCCGGTGTCTTGATGAGGCATTCCGTGAAGTCTACAAGATTCTGGAAGCTGCGGTCCAAAGCAAGGATGCTGTTCCAAGCTCTGTGCCGGGTGAACAAGTAGCCCTACCTGGCATAAATCGATGTGAAACCTCTTACGGCCCACTGTGGTGTGTCACAACTACACAAGGCAGCAAGGGGGAAGAAGTCTGGTTCCTGTGAATCTAAACTTTCTTGGTTTTTATTTATTTACTTTTAAAGTATCTATATTGTATATAGATAGATTGATAGATACAGATATATTGATCGATAGATATTTATTGATATAGATTAGTGTGTGTGTGTGTGTATATATATATATATGTATATATATATATGTATGTATATATACACACACACACACACACACTAATCTATATATATATATAGCTATATAGTGTATGTTTCTGGCTGTACAAGAGCATGTTCTGCCTCAAAGGAGGGAGCACCTGGCAAAGTCCAGGTGAGATTAGATCTGCAGGAATCTTGTGGGACCCCACTTAGAAGATGCTGGAGAATGGGTTACTCGGACATTTCTCTCCTGGTCACTGGAAGTCACATTTATTTTTCTTGTTTCTTTTAAGAACGCCCTAACTCTCAGCGTGCGGGGTGCTTGAGACAGGCCCCGATCTGCTGTCGTGCCCAGGCGCTGGTGAGAGCCGGTCGGTTCTCTTGAGTTTCAATAATATGGCTGCCCTGCACGCCTTCAGATTTGGCTATTCACAAAACCACCTTTAGTGCTTGCAAAACACTGCCGTGTGGGCGAGAAGGGCTCAAACCGCTTGTTCTGTTTTTTTTCATGCCAGCGGGACCACCTCCTTCTTACCAGCCATTTCAACTTCAGCGAAAACAAGGTGCTAAAGAAGAAAAGCGTCCAGATGACGGGACAGATGTTCAAGCCCAGCCAGAAGATCCGAGCCTCTGCTTCTGTGGGAGCAGCTCCAGTGCACGGGACCTGGAGGGAGATGGGGGGTGAGAAGAGAGAGCGGGGGGGGGGGGGGCGGTTCGGGTCGTCAGCTCAATGCTTTGCAGAAACCACACCAAAAAAATTCAGCAGAAATGGGAACAAGCGGAGCGTAAAGTCTAATTCTAAGAAGATAGATTCACTTCCTCATATTTGGCTATAAACTTCCTTAGAATCTGGTCGCTATGTTGGTCCCAAGACTTCAAACAAAGCAAAAATCATGTGAGCCGCTTCAAAACATTGGTTTGGCCCATGCGGTCTGCAGACCGTGAAGCCGGTGTTAAAACTTTGTAATTATCATCAGAGTTGGTGATGGTGGCCTGATTTCTGAACCTCACCGGCGTATAGCGTGTGGTTCGAAGGCTTTTTTATGTTTAATCATCATCATCATGGGCCGGCAAGTCAACTCTGACTTACGGTGACCCCTTTCAGGGTTTTCCAAGTCGAGAATGCTCAGAAGTGGTTTTATTCCCTTCTTCTGGGGGGCAGCTCTGGGACGGTGCAGCTTGCCCAGGGCTACCCAGGCTGGCTCTTCTCTCAGGAGCCACAGGAGGGAATCGAACTCCCAACCTCTGGCTCTGCAACCCAAGACTTAAACCACTGAGCTCTCCAGCCAGTCACTTCCCATAAATTGAGTGATGTTCACCTCTAAAACTAGGAGGTTGTGGGTGGGGCGGGGGGGGGGAGACTTTGTGTAGTCACGATCTCTTCGTCATTTGGGAGCAGGTAAGGACGTGGTGGCGCTGTGGGTTTAAACCGCAGAAGCCTCTGTGCTGCAAGGTCAGAAGACCAGCCGTCGTCAGATCGAATCCACGCGACGGAGTGAGCTCCCGTTGCTTGTCCCAGCTCCCACCAACCTAGCGGTTCGAAAGCATGCAAAATGCAAAAATGCAAGTAGATAAATAGGTACCACCTCGGTGGGAAGGGAAACGGCGTTCCGTGTATAGTCACGCTGGCCACGTGACCACGGAGGATTGTCTGCGGACAAACGCTAGCTCTATGGGTTGGAAACGGAGATGAGCACCACAGCCTAGAGTCGGACACGACTGGACAAATTGTCAAGGGGAACCTTTACCTTTAAGACTTTTGCATCCCCTGTGACTGTGGCCTGTTGGACTCCTCAGGAGAAAAGGGACTTAAACATACATCTTTAGAGGAAAAGTCATTTTCGGGGCCTACCTTCTTTGCTTCGTACACCCAGTGGCTCTTCCCGTCCTCGTCAATTTGGTTCCACCATCGCAATCCGACAAGGAGCCTTCCTGTCACATTCTGATGGTACAGATAAAACCCATTGGCAATTCAGAGGAAAATAGGTATTTCGTAGATTAGTCTAAATTTTGTGTTTGCTCAGCTGCGCCATCTTAAAGGGGACAACTGTCCCTCGGATTTTAATCTGTTCGCTCAAATATATGATTAGAGACCTCATGAAAGTATTTTGTTGCGTTGTGTTCAGGGACTAAAGAAATCTGAAAACTTGAGTCCAAAAGCTGCTGTCCCAGAATAGCAGGTAGCGTCTGGAGTTGTATGGGGGAGACCCAAAGCTTGGAAAAGTTACTTTTTAAAGTCATACCAACTGCTTGATTGGTCCTGAAAAAGTAACTACCACCACCCATTCCATGGCAAACCAAAGTGGCCCAACGGCAGAATTTGTGGCCGGCCAGAGGGCTCTTTACCTTCACAGACCAGAAGTCAAAGGACAAGAGCAGGAGGATGACGACGAAGCAGGCGACGAAACTCTTGCTGAACCAGTCGCAGAGTAAGTAAGCGACGATGGCACTGACTCGGAAGAAGAGGTGGAAGAAGGTGGCCAGGGGATGCCTAGGAGAGCGCGAGAAAGAGAGAGTGAGAGTCCAGGAAGTCGGGAAGCGGACTTAGGCGGTCCAGGCCAGCATCGCTTTGAGGGTCCACTCCACGTGACCCCTGAGCTGCCGCTTTCCCCCATATTGCACACAAAGGTGCAATGGCACTTGGCACGCGTCTTGTAGCAGGGATGCAGGCTGGGGGTTTGTCCCGTGGGGGCAGGGTTTCCCGTTCTGTTTCCAGATTTCCCCACACACATCCCAAGGGCAGGGAGGATGAAGACAGGATCCCTGTTTGCACATTGTCAAGAAAGAGGATGAAGGAGGGCTTGGGGTTCCCTGCATTTGTTTGCTTACTTTAATAGATTCCTTTTTAGAAGTGACGGCTGCAATTTAAGTAGAATTCAGGTAGATCTTACTGTAACAAGGAAGGCTTCCTCCAGGCGACCAGCGTGGCCGCTGCTTGGTGTCTCCCACTGATGCATCTTTGGAATAACCTCTCAGGTACAGTACATCCAGTCTTGTGATATCTTGTATTTTGTCCCCACACCTCACGGTTTGTGTAATGCTTGCTGGAAACAGTTAAGGCCCCTGTGGCAGGAATGCGGGGGGGGGGGGGCCCTGTTTCATCTTGAGCCATGAGTCCACCTAGACTAATACGGTCAACTCGGGCAGGCAGCCACCGCTGTCTAGGGCTTAAGGTCAGAGTTTTTCCACCCTTGCTGGAAGCGTTGCCAGGAAGAGACTGAAGAGGACACCTCTGCTGATCTACAGCCCTTCTCTCCAGGGTGGAAGAACTGCGTTTGGGCGCTATGCGGCTAGAAAAATCTGCTCTTTCACCCCTGCAGGTTATGTTCTATTCTAAATCCTAGGATACAGATAAGAACCCCAGATTGCAGGAGATGGGAGGTGGGCTTGAGAGGGCTGTCTTCAAAGTCTCTTGAGGACGTTCTGTATAATTCCAAGATCTTTAATTTGAAATTCCCGTGGTCAGGGGAGAGGGGGGGGAGAGGTTGATTCCTGCTCAGCCTACAAAGGCTCACCAAGGGTTTGGAGAAAATATATATATATATCCCACAGTCTGGGTTCAAGCCTGTAGCTGGTCTTGAACCCGCCACCTCTAGAGAGTCAGGTGGAGAGTCACCCTCTGTGCCAAAGAGATTCACATCAGCCCAGTTAGGTCAGATCAGGGCTTTCTTACTCCTAGAAAATCTGTAGGTTTAAGTGGCTTAAGAAGTGTGCTCTTGTTAAGTAAGAGCCATTTTCAATCTTTTTAAGAACTTAATCATTTTTGGATTTCTAAATAACAATCTATTTGCAATCACGCCAAAGACCCCCCCCTCTCTCTCTGCATTGAAACAGAAGCCCAGCTTTCTCATTTCCCCAGAGATCTCTAGGTTCCGTCTAGCTGTGTTTTTGACAGAAGCCTGCCACACAGTTTCCCTTCCCATCCACAAGGAAGGCCGACGCAGCTCCTTTGTAAACAAAGTTGTGGGTTTTGCAGCTTTGTACGCATTGTGGTGCAGCCTGCACTCAAACGGTTCAAAACGGGGAGGGGTCTAAAAAGCCCTTTTTTGCAGGGTCTCCTCACGGCTTCACCACCAGGAAGCTCCCTAAAGCAAGACACAAATGGTGCGATTCTCCTGTGCTTCTGGTATCGGAGTTAACTCCTGTTGTGGTGGTGTGTTAACAACAAGAACGACAACCTTGTCCATTTTACAGCTGATCAGTAAGACAGCTGGGAGAACAGCCTGCCATGTCAAAACAATATAAGTGACATTACAAAGTATATATAAGCTAATGAGTCTCATGGTGCGGTGGTTAAACGACAGTACTGCAGCCAAAACTCTGCTCATGACATGGGTTCAATCCCAGGTAGCCAGCTCAAGTTTGACTAAGCCTTCCATCCTTCTGAGGTCAGTAAAATGAGTACCCATCATGCTGCTGGGGGGGGGGGGGGAAATGTGTACCCTGCATCATTAAATTGTAAACTGCCCAGAGTGTGCTTTAAGTGCTATGGGGGCGGTATATAAGCAGCACACTTTGCTTTGTATAAGTACATTCATTATACGTATGCACCCAAGAGAGAAGGCAAGGTTTTATTTAGCCATTTGTCACAGTAAAGATCATTTACCAAAAATCCCTTAGTAGGTTCTAGCGCTTTTAGCAGCAGGGCAGCAACATTTAATCAAAGTGACTGGGTTGGTTGGTTTGTTGAATCACGGAGGCCCCAACCCCTTTGCCTGCTTACATCCTTAACATTTCTCCCTTCCTGGCTCCAGAGCAGCCCTCCTCAACCAGGTACATGCTTTGAATTAATTTGACTACAGCTCCTGTAAGGCATGCTCATGCCAGCCAAAGTGGGGGGGGGGGGGGGGTCGGTGTCACCATCACCACGCCTGGCAGCCTCGGCCTTGGGCCAAAGGCTCCAGAGGGGTTTCCGCTTGAATTCAGTCACTGCACCACCCTGAGCACACTGGCTCTGATCTTAGAAGCGAAGCAGGGTCAGACCACTTAGTATCTCGTCCATCAAAAAATACCAGGGACTTCCAAGAAGGGCTGGCAAAGAATTCCAGATAGTGTTTGATCTCAAAACAGCACAGACAAGACGGGCCTGTTGGAGGAACCAACAGAAGTGTGCCCATAGGAGCCACCTGCAGCTAGATTTCTACTTAAGCCCACTAACCAGTCTGTTCCTTTTATCAATAATAATTTAAAAAGCCTAGTGCGGTAGCTGCACGTCAAGAGCAAACAGTATTTGATCCACCACAGCTTATGCGTCCCTGATTTCATCAACCTTCTGCTGGTTTTACCTGATTTTTGCTTTGCTTAACGCCAGCTCCTCCTCGTTTCCAAAATCAAGAGAAACATCTTCTGTGTCGTCTGTAGAAGTCTGGAAAAGACAGGTAGACGCGCATGAGAAAGACGCATGACAAGACAGGCAGCATGGATGGTGTAACCAGTATGCGACTGAAAGTTGGCAGCAAAGACAGAGACATGTGGAAGCATCTTCTCCACTGCCCTGCCAGTAAATAAAGGAATATATATTAAGATTTAAGGCCCTATGTCTCCCTTTTAAGGTGAACCGATACACATCAGCCTTTGGCCTTTCCATTGTTTAACCTCTCTACTCGGTTGATCGAGTTCTGGAAGCAGAAGTGTAAAAAATTCTGAAGGATCAAACATTAAGGACTACTGGACCGGAGGCCTCGTTATTTACAGGAGAATGATTTTAAAGAACAAAGGATAAAGTGACACGCATGGGTCAGATCTAGCAGCTCTGATCCCAGAGCAAGCTGGTCAAATTCACAGCTGGTGTCCAATTAATGCTTCAGAGTGATGAGAAGAAAATGAAGCAGAAGGTTGGCCAAGACCTTTGAAAGGATCTCTCCAAACTAGGCTGTGGAAGGGTGGACACTCTGAAATATAGGTGTTTTTCTTTTTTAAAAAACAACAACACCCTGTCCTGTCTTGATGGGTTTCTGACCAGAAAAGAGATCTTGAGCCTGTCGTGTTTGACAACATAAGCTGGTGAATTCCACCCCAGGTTGTTAGAAAATATTCTGAAATAAAAACTGCACCTACGGTGCAAAGCACTCATGCCGATGGGATTGATGGGGAAAATAACACCTCGAATGCGTTTTCCTGATTCAACAGCCAGAGAAAGGAGAGGATTGGCCCGTGTCCAGAATACTCTGCCGAATGCCAACTCAGAATCTTAATCGCTGAGAGAACAGGAGTTAATCATTACTTTGATTGGAAAGCCCCTGTGTTTGTCCGGCAAAGTCGGTGCTGCCCAGGGCCTATTCATCTTAGTGGAAAGACCGGTTTAGGGGGAAACCAAAACACAATACAAGATGATGTTGTCCACAGAGGGGGAGGGAAAACACACCTTCCCAATAATATGATTAACATTGGTCAGTGATCTTGTTTCTCGCAGGGTGGGGGCAGAAGAGGAATGGAGAGGGCTCTTAAGAAAAAAGCACGGCAGTTACCTGAAACGCTCCCAGAGACATCTCTGGCTTCCATGACATAAAGGCAGCTTCCTACCACTTCCCTTTTCCAATGAGGGCCTTCATTCTGCCCTCTTAATATTTCAGGGTGTCAAACCCCCTTCTTGCTTGCCAAGAACCCCACCACCAAGCCTACTTTATTCTTCCCCACGGCCCCAGGACTTCCTCGCTGGCTCCCCGCTGATGACAGGGCGAGTCTCCACCCAGCCCTCCGGCTGACACCTATGTTCTCAGATACCTATACAGCCCCCCCCACACACACCCTTTTTGCAGGCCTAGTGACAGCCCATAATCCAGAGACCCCATCATTTACCACCCCCACCGCCCGGCCCCCCCCTCCCCACCTGCTTCATCCTCACAGCTGGGCCTCTTCCGGCTGCTGCTCCTTCCCAGTTCTACAGATATGTGATGCTGCAGCGGCTGCTTCACCAGGTCCTCCCTCCTGGTCCGTTGCCATGGGAACAGAAGCAGGGCCGTGATGCAGAAAGAGGGAGGGCCAGCCAGAGCTGGGGAGGAAGGATCCAGGAGGGGAAGCCGTAGCGGCCACACCAGCTTGGCAAGGGCAAAAAGGGGGGGGGGGGCGAAGCCCGATTTCCGGGCAAGGCAAGCAAGCTACGTGTTTGGGCCTGTGATTCTCTCTGAATGCAAGACAGCCCAAAATGTGCAAATAAAATGTGCCAGAAAAACACACCGCTGTTCAAATGTCAGGTACCCATGTTCCCCTCTCCCGCCAGGAACAAACCCCATGCCTCGGGGAGATCAACAACAATCTACAAAACAGGAAACATTGGAAAGAACAAAGCAACCCCACCTAAGTTGCAACATCTTGTGGCGTGTTACGATGGAAGTCTTATTGGAGAGGTCTCGAGGAACTTCTGCAGCCTGTTTTGTTGGGACACATCGCTTGCCTTCAGACCCATCTGGGGGTAACCCTAGGGGGCCTCTGGAACGGACCAGGTTTAGTGGGTCTGGATCCAGTACTGGAGAGGGTCCGCCGGTGTGGGGTTGGGGGTCAGGCTGACCGACAAGAACCATGGAGGCATCTAAAAACCCTGAAAAGGGTCGCCCTCCGTCAGAGTCGACTTGACGGCACACGATCGATGTTAGGAAGTTCCCGGCGACCCCTTGTTTTCAAGGGTGGGCTTTAAGTTTGGTTCAGACTCAAAATCTCAATTAGACCACTGGGCGACTGTGCTGTCAAGAATGCCACCCACATACCCTCAAGGCACCCTTCCCGATCGATCGATATTTCACAGTACGTAGATATCTCATCTAGAAGTGCTGCTTTTCGTTCTTTGGCTTCCAAATCAACCCACAAAGGATTGCAAATACATAAGCAAAGCCAATGCAATTGAAATCAAACTAATAATAATTTAAGGAAATACTAATATTTACTGATTTAAATTGTTGTTTTAATTGTTTTATGATATTTCTACTGTAAGCCGCCCAGAGTAGACGTGGTCTAAATGGGCGGGATATAAATCTAACAAATAAATAAATAAAATAAGGAAAAACAGCAACAGTATGAATTACGTATTTAGGCAGCTACCATTCAAAATATATAAATACCTGTGTTTTAAACGCATTTAATCTCTGAAATCAGGGAACCAGGGGTGGCTTTTGTTTTAATTCTTCCTGAATTGGCTTACTGTGATTTTAGTAACAGTCTCAGCCAACTGAAATTTCCTGTCCTATCATCCTAGCGAGGGGAGAGGGAGCAATGATTTCTGGGGCGTCGGCTTGCTAATTACATCAATGATTGTTTATTCTTTGGTTTATTTGAAACATTTCCTCATTGCCTTGCACTAAGGAAAAGCAACAAAGCTGTCTCAAACATCATTAAAAATAGGCTGCAGGGTACTTAAAATGTAACTTTTCACATTTTAAAAAAAGGTGAGCGATACGCAAAGTAAAATGTTTAAATATCCCAGTAACCAGAAAAATATGACGATTTTCCAAGCCCAGTGTAGGGCTGTCACACCAATCGGGTGCTGTTGTTTCTATTGTTACTGCTCGTGTTTCACAAACATCAGGGGCCCTGGCAGCTCTTAAAGACAAGGAAAAAGGCGGGACAGAACTGTTGCATTGAAAATATTTTTGACCATAGATAATAAACCACGTGGTTTCAGAGAACTCCTCGCTGAGTCCTGTTATATAACAGGCACAGCCAAGAAAGGCTAGGCGTTGGTCAAGAACCGTAGACGCTGGCAGCTGTCTGTCGCGACATATTGAGGCAGTCAACCATGCTGCACAAACACATCTCAAACATGCCTCTCTGAGGTTGCAGTCACTCATTAAAAGGGAACAAGGAAGACAGCAACGGCCAATTCTTGTTTCTTTTACATTTCCAAAAATAGAATCTCTCAAGAGCCTCTTGGGAGCTGTAGTCTACCCAAACAACTTTTCAAGGCTCTGCAGTTTTCTCAGTTCATCCAACCGCCCTGGCTTTTCTGTCTCCTCCTTCGTCTGATTTTCCCCTGTCATCGCCCATCGCTGAGCTCCTCCAGGGCAGGGATCGGCTTGGCTTGACAGGCTCTGTCGAGTCTGGCCAGGTGGCCCCAAAGGTCCGGAGAGGGAAAATACCTATTGGGTAGGCTTACAGCTTCCAAAACCTAACAACCAGCAGGATGACTGGCTGTTTTGATGATGATGAGATTGGCAAAGAATCGTAGAGGTGGAAGGGACCCTAAGGGTCAGGGAGTTCACACACACACACACACCCGACCAAGCAGGAAATCCCCTTGTCTCTGACAGAGGCCTCTCCGACCTCTGCCTAAAAATGCTGACCAAGAAGAGTCCGCCCATTTCCAGGCAGCCCATTTGATGGGCAAACAGGTCTTGCCAAGTTACTCAGAATCCAATGCTTTATCTGAATTCCTTGTCCTTTGGATCCATTGATTTAGTCCTGTTTATGCCACCTTTTCTGGGAGAGGTTTTTGAACCTTTCCAGCCGGCTGTCATATCCTCCCTTCCTCTCCCTCCACTATCTTGTCTTCTCTTCTCTGAACGCCATCACCGCTACCTCGCAGGGCTTGGCTTCCAAGCCTTTCACCCTCTTTTTTGGCATTAGTGTCGTCTCTTGGAAAGAGATTTTTTAAATAGTGGAAATGAAATCCATCCTTTCTTGCAGGTTGTGGGTCTTGCCCAGGGAAGAGGCTGGGATGGCCTTCCAGATGTGGTTGGCTTGCACGTCCCATCCTCCCTTGCCACTGACTAGACTATCTGGGGCCCACGGGAGTTGCCACCGCCCAGTGACCTCTGGAGGAGTTGCAAGTCTTCCAGCCATGGACCAGTCCCATCCTTGCTGGGAGTTTAGGTTGGCAGCCCAAACAGTCTTGTTCTGCTTGGCTTTGGGGAAGTTCCCAATATACGCTTGAAAGTTTGACTCTGCTCCACTTGGTCTTAAGGACCTGTAATAACAGTTCAAGAACTAAAACTCAGGCCCGGATGATGGTTTGTGCTTTCTGAAGGCACTGCAGCAGGTCGGTGTTTCCTGTGCTAGCATGAAATACATATCTGTCCATCTGCAGTTGGGTTTACTTGGAAGCTCTATTAAAATTTTCAATTAAATGAGGAAACTGCATGTGTGAACTTCCGAACGGTTGCTGCCGTTTTCTGTTTTCACTTCATCTTTTTCAGATGCTGATAGCATGTCTGCTTTCCAAAAAAATATATAGATAGATTTCTTTCAGCCTTTTGGAAAAATATTCCACAATGCAGTTGAATGCTGCGCCCGGACTCTGTTGCTTGCCAAACCTTGGGAGCTGCCAAGAAGATGCTACAGCCGCTGCACCACCTGGAAGGAGAGACCCAAACGGTAAGTTTACCTGGTGCAACACAATCACCTGGACGCTCAGCATTTCCAGCGTGGGGGAAATGGTTCACAAAACATCCATTCTCAGCTCTGCTAGTGAGGCCTCTTTGGGGCAGAAACAGGCAAAAAGCCAGCTTCCCTGTTAGAAGTGAAGCTGCCTTAAGAGCTAAAAGGTGTCTGTTTTTCCTGCCATGAGATTTTTGCAGCTCTACAAGCTGAAGATTAGCTTGCGTTTGCTTGGTCATTTGGGGGGAGGCATTGACGGTTGACTCCACAGACGCAGAGACTTTGGGGGAAAATGTCTTGGGGCGGGACAACCTTTTCTAACTATTAAATTGCGAGTCTGCAATTTAAATCTCATCTGCGTCTTTTCCTTCCACTGTCCCTTATTTGTTAATGGAACTGAGGAGATGCCCTATGTCTTGTCCACATGGTCACCCGAAGGGTTGTGGCAAGAAGGCTGTGAAATCTGTGGCCCAAAAGAAGGCTAGCTTTTATTCAACCCCACCCATCCACTCACCTAGTTGGCGTATTTATTTATTAGATTTTTATCCCGCCCATCTAGACCAAGGGCATATCTTGTGCTTTGTGGTTCAAAGTTCGCTTTTCTATTCCCCAACAAGGAAGCATCCTCAGTGGTGTTTTTGCTTGGGCCTGTGTTTTCATTGGGTTTAAATGGTGTGCTTCAGGTTTAAATAAATACTGTAAATTTTAGAACTGCAGAGCTGGAAAGGGACCCTATGGGATCACCAAGTCCAGCCCTTGTCAAAGAGGCCCCATGGAGGAATCGAACTCCCGACCTCTGACTCTGCCGCCAGAGACCTCAGCCACTGGACTATCCAGTAGTTCATCAACAGCTGGAAATGGGGAACCAGCAGTGTTGTGATTCCCCCCCCCCCCGGTGCAGTGGCAGTGGTGGTGGTGAGCAGAGATCCATGATTCCCTGGCTATCTATTTATCTGTAGCCCACCCCCACCCCCTCCTGACCCACTGGCTCATGTTTTCTATGACGGGCACTCATGCTGATCTTCAGCAAACGGCCCCGTTTCGTTGAGCCAGTAGCCTTCCACTGGAAACCCCCAGAGGCACCTATGAGAATAAGCCATGGGCCTTATAGCACAGGTGCCCACCTGTCAGCACATGAGCAATAAGGCAGAGAGCAGCGTTCAGGGAACGGCAGGGACTCTCCCTGACCGTTTGGGGCAGCCGGGCCATCCAGAAAGAGAGTCCGGGGGTCCGAAGCAATAACCATGAAGTCAACTTATGCCCGAAGGGCCCCCCAGACCTTCACTCAGAGCGTGGGTAGAGTTCAGTCCTGGCCCAAACATCTAAAGCACAGAAAGTGAAACAGGATTCACAGAAGCTTACTTTCACTTCTGTCGGGACAAGTTCTCTGCAGCCAGCCAAGGAAGGTAAGAGAGCGTTGTGCTCGAGACAAAAAATGTTTGTGGGGTCGAGGAGGGGCAGCCAAGGGACGCGGGAAGCATCTCTGCACCCTTCTGGCAAGCGCTGGGCTCCAGAGGACCTCGCTGAAAGGACCCAGTGGCTGGGGATGCAGAAAGGATGCTAAAGAAAAAGAGAAGTGGCCGGGGTTTTATTTAGCAGGTGGCAGATTTCATGGCAGGAACCTCCAGGAACAGGGGGGTGGGCTGGCCGGCCATCCTGCACAGAAGGAAGGAGGTGTTGGCCACATTTCTCAGGATGAGAGCGTAAGACCCGTTGCCGTTAAATCAAAGGGAATTTCCTCGTTACCTTCTTTTTGGGTTTCCCCCTGGGGTGTTTACTGTCAACCTCGTGTTTGAACTGCCGGGTAAAAATCTGGGCACAGCAAGAGGGCTTGCTAGGAGCTCTCCTGCAGCTGGCACCATGGCTGCTTGCAATGCTGGGCTCTGCATCCAACAGGTTTTGCAAACGGAGCAATGGGACCAGCTTCTCCAAGGTGAGTCTTCCTCCCCCCGGTCGCTGCCTCCACCCCACCCCCACCCCCGGGCAGCTGACCGTCCCTTCCACCTGCCTCGGCCCTTTCCCTTCTGCCCGAAATCCCCTTCCTCTTTGGTGTCCTGGGCCCTTGCTGGAGGTGTGCGGCTCGAACCGCTCTCTGTGCCGACGCGCAGCTGCGTGGGGTGAGCAGGATCCTGCCTGCCAGCTCCGTCACCTGCCCCACGCCGGCTCTTCCAGGGGCCCCTGTCGGAAGGGGTTGAGCTGCACCGGATCCACACCCTCCAGCCTTTCCCCACCGGTGTCTTCAGATGTCCTGGATTACATGTCCCATCCCCTTCATCGGGCATGGGGGTTGTAGTCCCCCACCTGATTGGGGAAGACTTAATTTGAAACCTTATTTGACCCCATTTTTGCCCCTGGAGAATGCTGGAATGGTTACCCTTCAGGGTCTCAGCCCACTGCCAGCTTCTCTGGACTTGAAATATTAGAGTGGGAGAGGAAGCACGGGGGAGTTACTTTGGGGAATTACAATTTTCCAGCCTCTTGAGGTGGGGAGGCGGCTCCTTCTGATTCTGGAGGTCTACTCCAAAGTTCTGCCTTGAGTGCCCTTCTGGAGTTACATGAGCCTACACAGAGCTTGGAAGTAATGGAGTTACCTGAAACTAGTTACTTGGGGGAACAAGTAATGCAGAGTTACAAAGTTCCAGTAAAAGTCATGCAACAACTAGTTCCAAAGCTCCTTTCCAGATGTAGCGGGCAACTTTTCTAGTTACTTTCAAAGAATTTCTTTTAAAGAGGATTTGAAGACTTTTTTTAAAAAATTCATTTTGACGAACCTTTTCCCCAGCTTTAGCCAATGCAGTTTTCATTGGCCCTTTGGCTTTGCATCTTTGAAAATAATTGTGACGTGTAATTTATGAGCTACCAAAGAGGGTCTCTCCCTGCCCCCAATATCTGCTTTCTGCAATAAGTGCAAACTGGGTTAACTGTTGAGTCTAAAGAAGCTTTTATGGGGAGGCGGAGAAAATTGGAACTTTTAAAAAAAAAATTCTTTGTTATGGACAGCCGAGTTACGTTTTTAAAAAGCCAGTGAAGAAGGGGAAACTGCAGAGGAAGAGAAGGGAACAAGGAGAAAAGGGACCTCTCACGTGGAAGGGAAAAGGTGCTGCCTGGATGCAAGTCCCTCCCTGCTCCCGCCCCCCCCCCCGCCAGTTTTTCTGCAAGAGGTTTCCTGGGGTTTTGTGGAGCAGTGCTTCACGGCATCAAAGCCCGGGGTTTTTTTTTCTTCTTTCCCCTCCCCAGATTTGCAGGGGCTACGACATCACTCGGAAGTCCCCTAAGCTTTTTTCGCTGGGCGGGAAATGTTCTTACAAGTTCTCTCTGCTCCAGTGCTTGAGGGAGGTTTTGTCTTTAAGGGGCCATGGAGGGCCATTACCTGCACAAAAGCCCTGCTCTGTGTTGGTCGACACAGACCCATCTAGCAGGTTTTCTTGAGCAGAAATGTCTGTGGAATGGTGAAAATGAACATGAATATGGCAAAACAAAAATAGCTTGCAGGGGAAATAGCCTTTCTGGAGGAAACTGAGCCTGTGGAAAGTGGCCACACTGGGGAATACTCCCTGTGTAGATAATTGTACGGAATGTGTGCCATTCTTGATGTGGGTCACAAAAGCCACATCCTCATTTCAAGTTGCAGGAGATGAAATAATAGAAGTCACATCCCACTGCGTATCAGAACGAAACATGTTGCGGGTTATTTTTCCCATGGACAAACAACATCCCTTTCTCCCCAGTTCCTTTCCTTATTTTTTGGGGGGGCTGGGGGCACACTGGCCCTCTTTGCTGGTCTCCTCTTGCCCTGGTGGACCCGTGAGCCGAGCCGGAATTCAATCTGCACAAATCTGGGCAGAATCTCCGAGAGCAGAAGCGGGAGGCGTTCTGGTGATGCCACGCCTGGCACTTGGCTCGAGACCTTCTCTCCTCATCTTCCTCCTGGAGTAGGGGTGGCTGGATCACAGCTGCTCAGAGCCACCGGCCCTGTGGGTGAGAGGACCATGGGACGTGTAGTTCACTCTGCCACTCTGAACACATCCCAACTTGACTGATTTCAGAAGCAAAGCAGGCTAGAGCCTGGCTGGTCCTTGGGCAAGAGGATGCCCTGGAATTGGGTGGGTGGGCAACCTCACCAGATGCCCCCTCAGAAGCAATCATGCTGTGTGCCATGGCCAGCCACGAGGTCGGAGCTCAAGGGCGAGACATGGATCAGAGGCCCAGGGGCTTCGGACTGGGCAGGCAGCTTGAGCCGCTGATGGGTCAGCGCAGGAGAATGGGCTGAGGCCCTTCAGGCAGTGAGGCCAGAATATCTTTTATCCATTCATTTATATATTTCTTGGCACGCCAGCCAGCAGAGTCTTCATTTTAAAGAAAACGCTTCAAGCATGGAGAGTGTGAACCCAGGTTTAGTTTTAGAACGGCAGAACTGGAAGGGCCCCTCGTCGTGTCCGGCTCCTGTCAAGGGAGGCCCCGTGGAGAATCGAACTCCAGATTCTCCAGAGCCAGAGACCCTCAACCAGGTAGCCCTCCAGCCGTTCTGGCTGGTCTCCTGATGACGGCTCAGTCGCATAAAATTAAATCCTGCTCTGTATTGTCTTTAGAGAACGCCATGGAGCCGGCAACTCTCCTGGGAAGGAGCTACCTGGAGCTGCTGCAGAGCGAGGTGGGCGAGTCGGTCCTCTACATGCAGGTGGAAGAAGCCACAGAGGTCTCCACAGGTGCTCTAAGGACATCCCATGTCGGCGTCTGGTTTTCATAAATGTTCTGTGGCGCTTGAGTGAGACGGAGGCGGCTCAGGGTCGCCCGTGGTCTGCAAGCCATGGGGCCAAACTTCCCTCCGTGCGGCACCTGCGCGGTCTTCTAAGCGCTTTGCACATGTTTGCCCAGGAGGCTTTGCAAGAATCCTGTAGTTTGGTTAGAGTCGGGGTGTATGTGGGGGGTGTATGTGGGGGGGGGGTTTGCTGAGAGAGGGGCAGTCCCAGGGATCCGGAGGCAGCCGTCAGATCTGAACTAGAGTGCTCGCGACTCATCGCCGACTTTAAGCTCGCTTCCTTCCCACCTTTGTGCGGAACTGCTTGTGCATTTGGTACCCTTTGAAAGGTGGGCCGAAATTCTTCCGCCTTTTCCCCTGGAGGATTTCATTTCTCATTTTTACTGGGCTAAGCACATGGACTGAGGCCATTGATTCACTGGTTCTCCTTCAGTTGTGACCAACAGTTGCTGGTTTTAAATTGCTTTCGTTGGCCATGAAATCTTTTCTCCTCGGTCAGGGATGCATCTCCTTAGGGGGGAGTCATTCCACTAAGGGGAAGGTGCCATGACTCTAGTTCCCATCATCCACCACCCTTTATCCCTCGGTTGGGTGAGACCTAGAAGGTGCGTGAGTGGGCAACTGTGGGCAAGCTTCTAACCTTAGATTTCCAGTTCCTCCCTTATTTGGGCTTAAATACTCTTTGGCTGTGTACTTTAAACCTTGCACACCAGCCTGACCAGGTAGGACACCCAAAGAACAAAAATAGCAAACATAGCCCCCGTGGCTAAGACACTCACACCCTTGTCTCCAAGAATCACACTTGGGTAAAATACAAAAGGCTTATTTAAAAAGAGTAAAAAGTTATAAAACAAAAGAAAAACAAAAAGATACAAATTGTACTGGTTCAATACCAAGCATCTAAGTATTACATAAGTTCTTGCCAGTCTTTCCCATAAAACAAGTTCACGCCCCTCTGGTAACTTGCTACAGTGGGTCATCTGGTCTCCCCTTCCCAGGCTGGCAAGCACTTAGAAGGGAATGCCACGTTTATCAGTCTTGAGATGTGACCTTGGCTCTTCTCCTCCGAACGACACCCCAAGAACTGGGGCCCAGACCAAGGTGGAAACACCTGGGGGTCTCTGAAAAACAAGTACTACAAAACCCATATCCTCACATCCTCTGCTGCCAGTTTTATCTTGGTTTTACATCCCGCTTCCTTAGCCATGACTTGGTTGTATTATAGTTGTACTTTACCTTGTTTTTTTAAACTGACTTTACATCCACAAATGCTCACATGTGGTATGATGTCCCCCCCCCCCCCCGTGGTCTGTAAAGGTATCACCTGTTTTTATTTTATTTTGTATCGACCACAGGGCTCCCCTTGATTTTAATGAATGTACATTTCGCAGTAAATTTTGGTCAGCTGGCAGTCCAAAACTCAAGAAATAAAGGCTCTCTTCTCTCCCCTTGTAAACAGTAGGTCAATCTGCTGATACTTTCGGTGACCTGGATGTCTTTTACACGGTCGAAGGAGAAGAAGTCTGCCAGTGTTCAAACACCGGAGAAGCCTACGATAAAATTGGTGGGTGT
This sequence comes from Intellagama lesueurii, assembly GCA_037013535.1. NCBI lineage: Eukaryota > Metazoa > Chordata > Lepidosauria > Squamata > Agamidae > Intellagama > Intellagama lesueurii. The sequence continues at coordinate 22,157,827 of JBAJHW010000012.1, read as the reverse complement.
CTTGGTTTCAGGGCTGAGTTGAGGTTCTTTTTGTTTGCTTGCTTTGGATACAATTCAGTTCAATTATATTAGGCCACTTTTCACCCAAAGCCTTTGAAGGAGATTAAAACAACATAGACCTCTTTGTTTCGGTTTGTTTGTTTTTCAGTCTGCATGAGTGATTTTTTTTTTTTTTAAGCGGCTGACACCACCTGGGAAGTCCTGGTGTAAACGCTGTTACAAGAATAAAAGGGATCTAAAAATCAAAACCAAACCAAACCAGAAAAGCAAAATGAAATGGTAGAGAAACAAAAAGGAAGGAAGGGAGGAAGGAAATAAGGAAATCATCAAGCATTGCCTGAAGTTAAAGAGAGAGAGAGAGATTTTCCAAAGCCTGTGTCAAGGCAGGCAGAAAGGAAGGATTGAAAGGGTTCTTATTCCACTGGGAAGGGAACAACCCAGCCAGCCAACAGCCAGGTTGATGCTTCCATTGCCTCGGGTTTCAGTATCTAGTGGAAACGTTCCAGTTAAATGTCCCTTGTGGTCTTCTATGGAAACGTGAAGGTTATTGAGATGTGGCTTCTGGGCCAGGCAAGCGTCCGTGGGAAAACGAACACCAGGAGCTTGGACATGATCTATCTATCATGCCTCAACAGTCCTGGGCGTCAAGGGAACCAAGCAGGAAAATAATAACATGAGTCTTGGAACGGCAGAGCGGGAAGGAGAACCTCTGGATCCTCGAATCCAGCCCTTCTCAAGGAGTTCCCGTCCAGCCTCCTGGTCTTCACGCCCGTGGCGGTTCCTTCTCTTCATTCCCTTTTGGAGTTCTGCATGTGCAAAATCGAGGCATTCCAACGTCCGGTTCCCTCCCCTAATTTTGTGCAGATTGAGTTGGGGGATAAGAGTCCCCCTCCCAAGAAATAAAGTTTAGAACCGCGGCTTTCTCAGGGGAAGAAAACACCGGGAGAACCTGAGTTCTTTGGGAATATCTGTTGATTGACCCATTCCCAGCCTGAGTTTGGGAATCAGCTCTTTTGGACAGACTAAAATCTTTGGAGGGTTTTTTAAGGGGCACCGAAGGAGGCTGCTTGAAGGAGGGGGTTCCAGTAGAAGCCACGGGATCTAGCGGATTTTAGGATGGGATCCTGACCTATGTGGAGTGCCAGTCTTGTTCATGAAGGGTTTGGAGGCTTTTTCACCAAAATCATCCACATGGTTGGGGTTTCTCTGTCTCACATCCTCCTTTTTTTTTAAAACTGTTCAGCAGCGTTGGCTGAATACTTGCTGGAGGACCAACAGGAGCAACCCGTGGAAGAGATTTTTGGTAAGCCAGGTTGTGAATTTCGGGGTCAGTTATTTGGGTCTGTGAGGCTAAATCCAGGGGGACGCCGTTCAGCTGCGTGAGACACCCTGGGACGGGTGCAAGAGCATTGCCCTGATTTTGAAGACCTCTTGTTTATTGGTGTGATTCTTAAGTGCACTGCTTGGAAAAGTTAGGTACTTGGACTGCAGATCCCAGAATCCCCCAGCCTGCATGTGGATGCTGGCATCTGCAGTGAAAAAGCATAACTTTCAGGGTTTCTACTTCCATCCAAAGACTTCTCACTGGACTATGCCCGCTTTAATGGATAGGACGGAGCTGTTATTTGGATTTTAAACCTGGGAGAATCTTCCTGAAATCTCACCTTCTCTCCCCCCTCCCTTCAGAGTTGTTTTCCGCCTTGAATTTGCAAGCTCCCTGCGGACGGAGCCCTTTTCCCCCTCTCGTTAAGAGTTTCTGGGGACCAAAGCAACCAGCCAGCCAAAAGGGAAGACACGGCTGGGGAGGGGGAGGCAGCTGCCCAAGGCAACCCCCTAAATTTATTTTTTTCTTTTTCCTGCACGGTTCCCCCCCCATCCCCGTTTTTTGGGGGGTCTCTTTGCAAATCATGGTTTTGATCCAGTTCATAAACAGCAATCTTTTAATTTTCTTTTTTTTAAAAAAAAAACAACCACCAAACAGGAAGCCTAGTTTCGGAAGAGACCGTTACGGAATACACGGGTGGCTGCACGGAGGGAAAGAGGCGCCCCAGTAAGTGCAAAGCAAGCAGGAAGTTGGGGGGGTGGTTGCTGAGGGTTGGGGGGCTGCGGCCGCTACAAGGAAGGATGGAAACCCATTGGCAGGGCCTTGATTTATTTTGGGCTTCCTTTCTTTTTCACTTGAAAAGTATTTCTAGCCTGCTTTGTGCAAATAGCAGGCAAGCTCCCCCGAGGTTTCCTTCTTCTTTGGCCTCTTTCTCTCCTGTGTCGTCACCTCTCCTGACGTGACATGCAGCGTTTGCAAACCACAAGGTTCGGCTGCGGAGGTCCGAACCGTTCCCAGCCTTCTTCGGTTCTTATCCTGTTAATCAACAATAAAATTTCCTGTACGCTGCCCAGAGCAACCATGGGTCGGATGGGAGGTTTAAGGACGGGTGGCTGGGTGGGTGGAGGGAGGGAGGGAGTGTCCTGGTTTAAAGAGGGGGAAAAGCTGCAAAGTAGGATTTAATTTGGCATATCCCTCTTCCTCTTCTTCCTCAATGGGGTTCCTCCAGAACCTGGAAAAGCTACTTTTTCAGTATTGCCAGTCGCTCTAGTGGCCAGAGAAGTCTGGATATTGCAAAGCAAAGAACTCACATGCCCAAACGCTGGTCTTACTCTCCTTTCAATCTCTTTCCTCCCATATTGGTTTCTACTGCTAAACCCTCTCTATGCTTATCCATGTCTCCTCGTCAGCCCAGCCCTTGAGAGGGATCGCGTCCTTCTACGACTGGGTGGGTGGGTGGGAGTTTGGAAGGTCCGGAGGTCCATGTCCCACCCTCAGGACCACCGGGAGCCAAACCCAAAGGCGAGGAAAGGACTTAGCATTCCAAAATTCTGCTTCAGAGTTTATTCTCAGTTGTTGTTGTTTTTTCATGGGGGGGGGGGTCTAGTGATGCCTGTGCCCCGTTTTATACAAAGACACCACTTGTGAAGGCTTCCAGGATCAAAAATTATCCCCCCCGCCCCCCCGGCCGGTCTTTGATCCGGGCTGACAGAGGGCCACAGGCACCTAAGAAAAGCCGTTGTCTTCTTTTCGGTCCACCTTACAGGCAGTTGTTCTGATGGTCCAGAAGCCAAACGCAGGAAAGTTATTGGTGAGTAATTACATTTTTCCTGGACGTTTACTCTTTCCCCAGGGACAGTGGCTTCCGTGGCATCCAATCCGACAAACATCTAACATTCCTTTTTTTTACTTGGCATCGTACTTCCTCCTTCTTAAACATTTTCTCTTGCGTTCCACAGGGCCGTTCCCCTGCCGGCCTGCCCGATCAATCTGTGTTTATTTCTTTATGAAATCACGTGAATGTGCTGCCAGTGCTATGCCCTCCCCCAGTTCCACCCTTTTGCCAGGCTGTGGCCAGCCCTGTAAACTGATAAAGCCATGAAACAGATAAAGCAATAACACAGCTTCTTGGTCATGGGGAGATGCTGGGAAGGTCCCTGTTTTGCTTATTTGTCCCATTAAAAAAAAATGTAGAAGGACCTCGTTTGATTGATTCTCCGGGAGTGTGTGTGTGTGTGTGTGTGTGTGTGTGTGTTTTGCGAAATGAAGCCAGCGAAGGCAGTGATTATCTTCGTGTGGCTAGGAAGTCACAAAACAAAGCACACTAAATGCAAGATCCAGAGGGGAAGAAAATTATGTAGATGGCGTACAGACGTTTTCCAGCGTTGAAGGTCTGGCCTTGCAAGGCAAGGATTCTGGGATTGTGCTCCAGAAACACAAAGCTGCACATTTCTGATACCTGAGCTCTGCTTTGAGGCATCTCATCGCTCTGCTTCCTTGTGCTCCGTCTTCTTGCCAGCCGGCTGCAAGTCTCGGGGGTCTTTTCTGCTTCCCTGGCTCCTTTCAAGGTTCCTGCCCAACATTTCCCCCTCCGGCCCCGGCCCAAGTGAGCCTGTCTGGTACCGATGGGATCCTATGAATGAGTTGTTGCCATTCCTGCAAAATGAACCATGCCATCTTCCCCCCCCCTTCAGAGACCCCTCCCCCCTAACATTAAACGAGCGCCACGGCACGGCACTCCTTAGCATCCTTCTTTCCCTCCTTTTTTTTTTGCAGCACACGCCCCGGCTCTGTGCATCATGGAGGGAGACTCTGTCTGCATCGTTCCAAATGATGTCGCCTCCCAGTGTGACGTCCGCGTAGAGTTTTTGGTGGCCACCGTTGGTCCCTTGGGGAGATCGCCAAAGGCTTGTGGTAAGCGAAGGGAGATTTGGCCCTTGGCTTCTGCAGCTAATCGGGACGTGTCATCAGGCGTGTCACTGTTGGGCCAAAAGTCACTTCAGGATCAACTTTGTCATGCATTTGGAAGCAGCCATGTCCAGAAATCCTTGCAAAAAGCAGAGTAAAAGCATCACACTGGGAGATGCTTTGTGGCTGCACGTGGTGGAAGATCAGGTTTCTTGCCAGCTGGCCTCTCATTTTCCACTTCTTAGAGCTTGGAAAAGTGACTTTTTTTGAATGACAGTTTTCTGAATTCCCCAGGGCAGGGGCATGACCACTATACCATTTTTTTTTTAAAAAAAACTGGTCTGCTTTTTAATCACAGCAGGACTCTTATATCTACAGGGGATTGGTTCCAAAATCCCACTCACAGATGCCAAAAAGCAAGGATAAAAGATAATCCTGTACGTAGCGTGGTTTCTGGCTCCCTGTAGTGGCCATTTCTGGTAATTACATTGTGAAAATACCATATTTTTCCGTGTATAAGACACCCCCATGTATAAGACGCACGCCCCCCACTTTTCGAACCCAAAATTAAGAAATCAAAGCAGGGCTTAGCAAGTGGAGGGGGAAAGGAATCAAAGCGCTGCAGGATCGCTTTGATCTCTTTCCCCCTCCACTTGTTTTTGTTCTCTTCTCAGCTTACATCCGTGTATAAGACAGGCCTCAATTTTTATTCTAAAGATTTTAGACAAAAGTATCATCTTATACACGGAAAAATACGGTACCTATTTCTGGGTGTGTGTGTTTTTAAAATATTTTCAGACTGCGGATAAGTGAAAATGTGGATACGGGGGTTGTACTGTACTTTCAGTCTAACTATGTTTTAATAGAGGAGTGTGTTTAAATTTCAGCGCTGTTAACATTTTGGATGGTTTTGTTTGTATCTGATCTTAGCTGTTTTTCTGCATAGTTGTTTTGATCTTTTCGTGAGCTGCCTTGAGGCCCAGTTCTTTATGCGGAATCAACAAACAAACCACAAAGAGGGATGGGGGAAGTATGAGTTTGTAAACTTGGCTTTTCCGTAATTTTTTTTAAAAAAAGAACACTCTTGCCTGATCCCCCAGCTTCTCAGTTGGAGAAGCCATCAGCTGAGAAAGCCTTTGACACTTTGAAGTGTCTCGCGAGAAGAGATGGATCCGGATTTGGATTTCTTTCCGAATGTTGGACTTTCAACTTTGTCCTGGTCTTTCGTCTTTATTTAAAGGATGACGGTCCTTCTCAGTCCAAAGCTTTCCTTCCCCCCGAAACTGTATAAACCATCAAACCCATGAAGTAACCATGATCTAAAACGGGAAAGCTCTTTTGACTCTTATAAATAATTAGAAGGGGGCTTAGAACCAACTATGCAAAAAGTGCTCTGTAAAACGAGTAGCGTTCACCATCTAAAAGGTTAACAAAAATTAAAATAAGGCACAGTTTAGAATAATAGGTACAGCATAGATGTTAGAACAAGAAGGCTATATAAACGGTGTAAATGGACTGTCAGTTGTCCTTGATCTATGTGAAATGTGTGAAAATGTTTCTTCATCTGTAGTTTTCCTTTTGTACTTCTACATATTTCCAAAAAAAAAGTTTTCTCTCTCTTTCTCTCCCTCCAGTGCCATCTGCAAGCCCTATCACAGAGCTTTACCTGTCCGGTATGAAGGGTATCCAGGTGATCCTGACGGTAGAACCTCTTGCTCCCTTGACTCCGTCGCCAGCGGCTGGACCAGGAGACCCCTGGGAGAACAGCCAGCCAGGTGAGCATCACCCTAGGGTGCTGTGAGCACTGACCTTCACCCTCACCCTGATTATCCCCAACCAGACTCAGTCCAGGTGGCCAAGGGGATGATGGGATTTGCTGCCTGACAGATCTGGAAAAAAAAGTGGATGGGGAAGTGAAGACGACAGCCCCCCTTCCGTGGAACGGGGTCCCATCCTTGCTTTTTGTGGGGAGGGCCTCTGTGATGGCTACCAACAAGGCTGCTGGGTTTTTTTTTTAAATAGGTGAAGCTGCCCCCCATAAAGGGCCCCAAAGCCCGCCTGTTCCTTCAGAGCAAGCTCATCAACGCCCAGGTAAGGAGCTCCTTCTTCCACTCCTGTTTCCACACAGAGGGTTTAGTTTTGAAAGCACCACAGGTGAGACCTTGCATGCTCCCAGAAAGGTGAGGGCGACAGCATGCCCTGCTGGTTTTTGTGACCTGTTACTGGGTCCTCTTCTGTCCCACCTTCTCGCTCTCTTTTTTAAATATAGCATCTGCAAAGAACAGCAGCCTGATTAGGTGTCTGCTAACCCTGAAAGGAGCTTCTCTCATGTAGAGCCCAAGGAAAAAGGAAGGCAGATGAAACTTTCAGGGGAAGAATGGATTACAGACAGACAGACAGACAGACAGACAGACAGACAGACAGACAGACAGACAGACAGACAGGGATGGATGGATGGATGGATGGATGGATGGATGGATGGATGGATGGATGGATGGATGGATGGATGGATGGATGGATGGATGGATGGAATGAACCAACGAACAAACTAACGAACCAACGGTGTGGTCTTTTATCCTGAAAGATGGTCTTCCAAGAGGATTACCTGAAACCCACCCATCTTTATCTGTTTTGGAAGCAAAGCTGGGCTAGCACTTTGAGGAGGGACCACCGTCTCAGGTAGCGGCTGCTGGAGCCAGAGGCAGAGCCCCCCCCCCCCGGTGGTCTGCAGGAGGTCACAGGGTCAACCCTGGCATCCTTGTCTCTGGCTCCATTTATTGTCAAAATCCCATAGAGAGGAATTACTGGTCAGAATTAACAGGCAGCTTCTGAATTTCCTTTTGTGAGAGTGCTGTTTACACTCCACGCTCCATCATCCCCTCCCTGTCCTCTTCTTTTCCTCCTCATAGAGTCGGCGGATGCTTTCCAGGCTCAGCTGAAAAGCCACTTCAGAGACACCTGCGAATTTGTGCCGCTGGAACACGAGATCCCCCTGGACCGTCTGTATATTGACAGCGACCTGGTGCAGTGTCACCTGGAGAGCAAGAGCGGGAGGAACGCCGACCCAAAGCCCTGCAACCTCCAGGAGAAGACAGTTGTGCCGCGGAGCCAGCTGTTCCACACACGGGGGAAGAACGACGGGGGCACCAAAGTTATTGTCGTCTTAGGAAAGGCCGGGATGGGGAAAAGCCTTCTTGTCCAGAAGATCTGTTTGGACTGGTCCAACGACCGATTGCCAGGTTTTGACTTCGTCTTCCGGTTTGATTGCCGGAAAATACACTTTCCAGTTGAGGACTGGGACAGCCTTAAACGCCTCCTGTTTGAGGAGTCGGTTGGCCCTCGGGAAGACGCGGAGGAAGTCTTCCGATACCTCCTGCAGAACCCAAGAAGAGTCCTTCTCATCTTCGACAGCTTTGAGGAGCTGGAGAATCAAGACGGCTTTCCTGTGCTGGCTTCCGACAGCCCACCGCGTCGCAAGCTGTGCGGTACTGGGGCAACTTTGGCCGGCCTCTTCCAGAAGAAGGTGCTCAACGGCTGTACTTTGCTGCTCACAAGCCGGCCTAAAGACCGGCTGCATCTGTACCTCCCTAGGACGGACACGACCCTGGAAGTCGTGGGATTCTCTGGCCAGCAAGCCGAACGGTACCTTGCTCAGTATTTTCAAGGATGCCCCTTTTCCGATGAGGCGGTGAATTCGATCAGAAATTCGCCCTGCTTGTTCAGCCACTGTTACCACCCCAGCTTGTGTCAGTTTATTTGTGAATCGGTGCTCAAACTGGGGTCCAGAGAGTTGCCTTTCACACTCACAGGCCTCCTCGTTAAATCTCTGCTCCGAAAGCTGAACCTCGCAACCGAGACGGGGGCTCCCTCGAATTACCCGAACCTCAACGCCTTAGCCCGAATGGCCTGGCGGCTTGGAGAAAGCCAACAGAAGGTATTCCCGGGCCACCATTTCCCTTCCGAGGAGGTCCGGGACTTTGCACTGGACTCGGGGCTGGTGGTGCGCCTCCCCCAGAATGGCAACAGCAGAAAAGGGGAATGGGAGTACGCCTTCCCCACCTTTGTGGTCCAACATTTCTTGCTCGCCTTGCATTTGGTGTTGGCCAGTGAGATGAAGGACAAAAGGCTGACGAAACACTTGTGTTTACTGTGCAAGTCTAAGAAGTTTCTGTCCGCCTGGGGACTAGTGCCCCGTTTCTTGTCCGGCTTCCTGTTCTTAGAGGATGATCTAAGGTCATCCTTTCTCTTCGGAGAAGAAGGGGAGCCTGACGCAGAGAAGATGATTTCCAAGAAGCAGAAAAGCCTCTTGAAATATATCCGGAAACTCTCCATCAAGGATTTCGGCCCGGATAGGTTGGTTGAACTGCTCCACTGCATCCACGAGACGGGGGACCGGTATCTCTGGCAGCATGTGGCCTTGGAACTCCAGCCCGATCTCTCTTTCCTGGGTTTCCCTCTCAACCCGTCCGACGTCTACGTTCTGCACTCAGTCTTGAGAAGATCCACCAAGGCGTTCTCTCTAGATCTGAGAGGGAGCGCTCTCGATCCAGGAAGGCTCAAGCAGCTGGTCATGGAGGAAAATGTCTCAACATTCAGGTGCGCTGGGTTCTTCTCAAACCCTGGAAATCATGGGTTTAAAAACGAATTCAGTCAACCTTTCTCCCCCCCCCCCCGCCGCCCCCCAGCAATGGATTTAAAATGTGTTCCTTTCAGCAGTTAGTGGAACAGCACTAGAAACTTTCCCATTTTAATGTTTTTCATCGCATTGATTTTCCTGATATATTCAGTCAAAATCTGTCTTCCTGTCGCTTGAGCCCATGATGACACGTCCTGCACTCTGGGATGATGGAGAACAGATCTTGCCCTTCCTCTGTATTATAGTCTTTCAAATATTTGAAAAGTGCTATCCTATCACTCCTCCGTCTTCTTTTCTCTAGGCTAAACATGCCCAGTTCTTCTTTCAGTCTTTCCTCCTAGGGCTTGGTTTCCGCCCCCCCCCCCCGATCCTCCTTGTCGCCCTCCTCTGAACTTGCTCCAATATGTCAGCATCCTTCTTACAGTGGGGTGTCCAGAACTGGACACAGGGGTTGAGAGGAGGCCTCACCCGTGCTGAATAGAGAGGGACTTAGCACCTCATAGGAAGACGAGTCATTTGCCCTGGGGGGAAATCTCAAGGGATGGGGCTTTGTAGGGTGAGTGGATGCAGACTGGGCCCCCCAGGACTCACTGACCCCAGGGTTTAAGCACGCCAGGCCTCCAACTAACAGGGGACACGGGTGGGTGGGTGGGTGGGTTACTTCTGGAATGACAGACCTCCGTCCACGGAAAGGGCTGCTGGCCCAGGAACCGAAGCTGCCCGCCAAGACGGGTGGGCAGATTGTAGCTCAAGCTTTCATGGGCCTGGTCGGCTCATCCTAACGCAACGGGTCGCCAACGTGTGTGGGGTGGTGTTGCTCTTTTGCAGGGCGTCCCTCAGTGACACCATCCAGCTCTGGAAGGACCTGTGGGAATCGGAGGCCGAGGAGCAGCTGCAGGCAGCCGTCAAGAAATTTGGCGTGGTTCCATTCAAAGCAGAAACGATGAAGGACGTTGAAGATCTTCGCATGCTTGTGCGCTTGCAGGAAGACATGACTCAAGGGTGTGTTCCTCCAGGGGACCCGGTTTGGGGAAACATGGATCCACGCGGTTGTCTGCAGAGCTGCGAAATGCTCCTCTTTTTTTGCACCGCAGGAATCCCGTATAGGTCAAGAAAATGCTCTTCTGGAGAGGACAGAGTGGGTTCTGGGTCAGCTGCAAAAGTTTCCAGCTTCTGAAGTTGTGAAGGAGGACAGTCTGTTTTTATACTTGAAGGAAAGGACTAGCACCCATTGCCCTCTTCAGCCAGAAATAGACATTAGAGACAGCCTGTCATTGGCGGAGGGAAATTCTTAACTAGTGTAAGCATCTGAGTGTCACAGCAGGAGCTTCTCTCACCTCAAAGATTACACTGTCAGGCATGGGACTCCTCTGAAGTCAGATTTGCCCAAGGTAGATAGCCTCTCTGCAACCCGAATGTGCTTTCAGCTCTAATGATATGCTGTCTTTACTGTCTGTTAACGGCATACTTCTCTTTCAAAAATATCATACGCTGCTAATCTTCTTCTCTCAAATTGTTCTCATTTAGCAAGACAGACGTCGCCGACGGTAAGAACTCCTATATTCCAGCTGTTACCAACCTCCAGCATCTGGAATTTATGTAAGTAATTGTTTTACTCTGGATTGTTAAGAAGTGGTGGGTTTTGACCCTTTAAAATTTAGTTTTAATTGGATTTTCAGGCATTGACAGAGCATGGATAACAAAGAAACCAACCAACAGGTCATACATGTCAGATAGTGTGATTATCCTCATGTATATAGACATACCCATTAATTGAATGAGCTTTTCTGAGGATCAGCCTGTGTTACCAGTGGGGGGAGCAGGATCTATTGATGGAACAAGCCTTTGACCTGTTCTGCCTGGATCATAATCACCCTACCTGAATAATCCAGGGACAAGGAGTGGGCCACTTGATGGAACAGGAAGAGGATGATGGACAGAACAGTCTGGGATGCTTGAGTTCCCAGACCTCCAAACCATCCCTTTAGCATAAAAACAAAAGCAGGTGATGCCATCTACCTGTCCTCTCCACAGGAGGGTGATTCTTAGCTGGGTCGTTCATTGTGTCCTTTGGGGCTCTGCTCCTGTCGTTTCCCGTTTCCCCCCCTTGTGAGAGCTTGGTTCACTTTGAAACCCAAGGCGGCTTCTTCTCTGCCACTATTTTTAACCAAGACCCGTCCTGGGTCTGACAAGTTTTCCAGTTAAAGCAGTGTGTGGAGTGCACATACATGTCTTAGCAAGAGTGAGACTCTGCAGGGGTGTTGTGCGAAACCTGACCAGTTTAGGAACAACTCGGGATAAATACCAGTTTCCTGTTCTGGAGGAAGGCCTTCCAAAGCTGTCTTCCTGCCGCCCGTCAGTTGCCCTGATCCAAAAGGACCGTAAAGACAGAAACCAGCTCTTGCCATCGTCATGCTTGGAAAAGTCCTTGGCGCAGGAGGCACTGGCCAATCACTTCCTCTCATTTGCCTTTCAGGCTAGGCCCTCTCTGTGGCTTCAGGGGCTTCCAGAAGTTGGCTGGGATTCTGGACGCCTTCCCAGCTCTTCGGCAGCTAGAGTGAGTGCAGTACGGCAGCTTTATATTGCTCTCTGTATTTCAGCCAGATGGCTTGCGTCCTTGACTCGCGGGTTTCCGAGAGGTGTGTGGGGAGGAGAAACTCCGAATCAGTTAGGAGGCCATTTGGGGGCCTTCAGAATGGATCCGAATGGATCTGGAGAAGCGGACATCCCCTCCGTTTCGATCCATGGCCTTGGATTTGAATCACTTTGCACATTTCTACAGTTCGTGCATTGGAAAACCCAAACGCCTATAATGGGTTTCTTTTTTGTTATCTTTGTTTTTTTGCACCGATAGATGGGAAATTTGGAGATGCGGTAAACCCCAAAGAAGGGAGTCAGCGGGCCAAATTTGAGACCGCTGGCTCCGGAGGTTTTCGGACCAGGAGGCATCCTTGAAGTTTGCTTTAAACAAGGACAAAAGAACTTAGTAGTTGGAAGTAATTTGTGCCCGGCCGGGTTCTGTTTATGCCCTTGATCTGAACTGATTCGTGACTTTGTGTTGCATTGCCCTGGAACCAGACCCGGCCGTTCCATTTCAATATGGACCCCATAGAAATTTAGGCTGAACGAGGTCAATTTAGTTCAGCAAATTGGGATCTGTCCATATCTGTTGTCCGTTCCTTGTAATCTGCTCCTATGACTTTTTAGGGTGTTTGAAAAATAGTTTGTTGTTCTAACGCATGATAACTCCTGGTCAACGGCCCATTGATATTTCTGGCTGTTTTACAGCTTGGATTCTCCCAACGAAAACGAAATCGGAGATGAAGGAGTGGACTCCTCAGCAAGGTCCTTCCTCGGTTGACCTTACTGGAAACATTGAAGTAAGTCGCCCGCTCATAGAATCCTAGAATCCTGAGGTTGGAAGGGGCCTCTAAGCCCATCGAGTCCAACCTCCTGCTCGAGGCAGCCATGATGGGGAGCCTCCCGTCCCTTCCCCCACAGTAAAAGGGCCTCCATGGTGGAGCTACTGGCTCTTCGAATGGGCAACGGGTGGCCTTCCCAAAGCTTCTGGATCACAAATCCCATCCTCCATAGCCTTTGGTGCTGCTGGCTAAGGCTGACGGGGCACAGAGACCCAAGAACAACCTGCCCACCCCAGGTTGGCGCTCTTCTGGGCATCCCAGCCTGTTGTGTAGTGTTGTACATTTTTCTGGGGTGACGCTTGTGCTTGAAACAGATAGCCATGAGATGACCAAGGGATTTGGGAAAGAAAATGATGTACCCGAAATCTGACACACCCACGGCCTTCTGGTCACCTGTATTTTATTTCTAGCTTGTCTCGGAACAAGATAACGGATGTGGGAGCGCAGAAGTTAGCCCAAGCACTCCCGTTGCTGTCTCTCCTGAAGGTGCTGAGGTAGGAACCCGGTGTCTTGCTCTCCCCTTTCTCTGACGGAATGAAACGGCACGATTTCAAAAACTATCAAGTACTGCTGGCATTTCCCCCGAGTGAAGTTGGTACATGGTTAAAATCTTCCTTCCTCGTCTCCATCACAATGGCACAAGGTCTCCCCTCAAGTTAGATTGGTTTGGTTTTGTTTCGTTCCTTTACCTGAATTATGTCCCGCCTCTCTCCCACAAGTCGACTTGAAGCAGTTTGTTACAAGTTAGTGTAAATTCATACAATGAATTAGAAACGAGAAACCTTAGACATTGGAAACACAGGCCAGAAACCAGGAGGTTTATGCAGGGGTGCTCACATAAATACTGGTGGGGGAAACTGTAGCTAACTGGAACGTTGCTGCTCGCAATCCTGGTCTCGTGCCAGCTGCAGAACTTAGCAAGTGGCCAGGAACACGAGCAGCAATTTATCACTGGGATTTTACACAATTACACTGAACTCCGGGTGTGAATCTCCAGTAGGATTCCGGCCAGTAAATGAAACAGGCAGAACCCATGCAGGGAAAACCCTGTCCTGCAGCAGGTGGATCCAGTTGCTCAATGAACTTCTCCAATAACCTATAGGGCTCCGGTCATTTCTCTGCATCGATTTCGCCTCTACTAGCTCCGAAGCCAGGCGTGTGCTCATTTTCTTGCTGTTTCTTCAAGATATATCATCAAAAGATGCTTGACCTACAATGTGTGTCGGGGGGGGGGGGGGCAGAAGGGACATGATACATTTGCAAAGGATGGGGCCTTTTGTAATGCTGCCTCCCCCATCTTTGCCATTCGGTTTGCAAGAAAATCTAGTGACGCTGGCAAGGGGGTCCTCCGAACCCCTTACTATCCACTCAAGCGCTCGAGGACTTTGCCCCCCCCCCCCGTCTCTTTGGTTTCAGCCTGCTGTGCTCTACCTAATGGCCATTATTGTTATTCTGTTATGTGGACACGTTTGTGCAGGATCTGCTTCCGGCAGCTCAAACTTACTTTTCTGTTTGTTTGGTCTCTCTCTCTCTCTCTCCCCCCCCCCCCCCCCAGCTTGTACAATAACAACATTGGTGATGCTGGAGCCGAACACTTGGCTAAAACGCTCCCCCGGATGTCCTCCTTGCGGGTTCTGGAGTAAGTGTCCCAACGCAGTCCGGCAGCAGATTCTTGGAGGCCCAGAAACGTCCCAAGGGGTGGGAACGGGGAGAAGCCAGACTCCCCTAGGTATGAGCATTGCAGCCACAATGTGGTGGTGTGCTTGAGGCAAGCCAGCATTTCCCCACGATGGACGGGGAAATGGCATGCTGCGCGCTAGAGAAATGCCCCGTTCCGGGACTGTTCATGCGGATTCTCACTCCTTGGGATCTTCGCCAGGGACTTGAACCAGGATTTTTTATTTTTATTTTTTGGTTCCATCCTAAGGCTGGAAGCAGGTCTCGTGTGCGGTGCTGCAGCGCCGCCTTCGGGCTCAAGTGGGGATTGCAGTTTACACCCTCAGCCTCTGAGGTGGCTAAGGAGCCGAAAAAATTAAGAGATCCGTCCGGCTGAGGCTGGACCAGGATCAGGCTGAACAATCCAGAGCCTGGACGAGATTTTTGTTTGTTTGTTTAAAAAGGAAACTGGAGAACTCCAGGATGCTGGGGGTTGTTGTCCAAGAGAGCAACATTCCCAGCCCTGTATTGCAAGCATGGATCATCTCTGTCTGCCAACTGGTTAAACCAATTGCATCTAAATTATTATAAAAATGCTAGAGTAGACACGTTCTAGAGGGGCGGCATATAAATCTAATAAATAAAATAAATAAAATAAATAGAACTGCAAAGCTGGAAGGGACCCTCGGGGTCATGGGGCCCAGCCCCTGTCAAGGAGGCACCGATGGGGGGAATCGAACTCCCAACCTCTCTGGCTCTGCAGCCAGAGGCCTCAACCCCTGAGCTAGCCAGCACTTCTCTTCAACAGCGCTCCTTTTCCTCCTCCTCCTCCTCCTCCAGAGATGGGTCTAATCTTCCCCAGCCTGCGAAATAAATAGCCAACCCCACAGCTTGTGCAGAAGTGCGGGGAGGGGGGGAAGTTATTTTTGTAGATCACCACTCCTGGAAAACCCGGCCTCTAGAATCCCCTCATCCTGAAACTGGATTCTTGAGAGTTGTAGCTCAACCCATGTGGCTTCTTCCAAAGCCCGACTGTCTTGTGGCAGGGAGTTCCACAAGGCAATCTGGAGGGAGCACCCTATTTCTCTTGTTGGGCCCAAGTCCCATCTGTCGATGGTGGGACATTCCAAATGCAGGCATGAAGAAAGACAGAGAAAGATCTTCTCTGCTCTCACCGTCTTCACGCTGGGCCTGATTTGTGTTGACTTCTTTCTGGTCCCTTGTCCGACACCCCTAATCTTTCCAACGATGGCCACGAGAAGCTAGAATTTCCACGATAAACCATATTCTTTTACTTGGGGTTATTTGGCTAAATAGCGGCCACCGTTGTGAACTAACAACGGAAATGGCGATTTCTTTTCAGCATACAGTGCAACAAGATAACGGCCGGCGGAGCTCAGCATTTCACGGAGAGCATCAGAAGGTGCCCCCACATCCAGAGAGTGAGGTGAGCCTTCCATCCTGCGCAGCTTCGTACGTGCAGACGGATCCCTTCGGGGTCTCCGTGTTAAGCAACGTTTGCTTTACCAGACGCGGGATGCGAAGCTAATCTGCTCGGTCTCGGGTTTTTCTCTCTCTCCCCCCCCCCCTTCTCTTCAAAAACTCTTCCAGGTTGTGGAACCCGACCATTCCCCACGGGGTCCTCGATCACCTGCAGCAGCTGGATTCTCGCATCAGGCTGCTTTAGACCCATCGAATCCAGGTGGGGATTTTTTTTTTATCCATGTCTAGGTAACCTCTTGAAACTATGCATTAAGATGCCGCTTGCAGTGCCGAACTTTCAGCCAACCTGCTGCAGGCTCTGATGGGAGGGGGGCATCTGATTCCCTCCGAAAAGTCACTCCTTGGGAAATATTCTTTCCACTTCAGGATCTCTCCAAGGTTCTGATCCCAATGCCCAGAAAAAGCTTCCAGCTCCTTGGGCAGTTTGGATTAAAACCTGGAATGGCTCCCCTGCCCGAATGATATGAGAGCCACTAAGCTGGTTGGAGGTTTCCACCACAAGGCCGGCCACCCACCAGATTATGCAGCTCGGGTGGGTGATGCGTTGGCTGTCCGTTAGCTCACGTTATTCAGTCACTCCTCTTGTCTTTTGGACTCCTTAATCCTGGCTGCTAGTTTTCCTCTCAAGTCACCCTTTAAAAAATTGGTTAAAAACATGTCATTAGTTAAAAATGTGGAGTCAGACAGAGATCTATAAAAAGGGGGCACAAACCAGAAACAACCGCATTTCCTTTTCACACAAATGTTATAAAGCCCGTCCCTTTTTCTCTCACACACACAGAGAACAGGATGCCTCCTTTAAGATTAGACCGACAATGACACGGGTGGCTTTCTCTTAAAACAGAGGAACCAGAAGGAGTTTCTTGCTTCGGAAGCTTTCATTCCATATGAAAATGTGACTAATAAACCAACGGATTGATCGATGAGGTCCGCACGATGAGCAGACTTGAGATCCGTGTTTAGAAAAGTTGTGCTCTGCCTCTTAGCTTCCAGAACCCCACATTCGATATGGCCAGTGTGATTTTTAGTCCAAAAATGTGGCCTTTCTAAGCCATGGACGTGAGGCAAAGAGTCTTCCCACGGCTTCATGGTTGTGTGTGTGGAAGCTACTTTTCCTGGCGGTGGGGTGGGGTGGAGGGTGGGGATTAAGGACCTTGTGACCCCAAGGATTATGTTTTCTGAGCTCTGCTCACCTTTTATGGTGCTTGGAATGTCATCGAAATCCCCTAAAAGCAAGTCATAAATGGTGCGTTTGTGTGTGTTTATTCATGAACAGAAACCCATCCAAAACGGACGAAGAACCGACTGTTTTTATTCTGGCACACGATAAGGTTTTTGTGTGAAGACAAAACTCAGCAAGGCTTCTCTCCTGACCTCCCATAATCCTGGTACTTGAAGACCATCTTGAGAACCTAATTCAGATGGTATGGAGAAAGAACCACCCCCTCTCCACTCCATTGAGCATTCAGAGGGAATCTGGAACCCTTCTCGCTCCACACCGCCTTACAAAGATGAACAAATGCTGCTGTCATGTTGTGTATTTTTCTGTATATATATATATAACATTTGAGCTACAAAAAATAAAATCCTGGCCTGCTGCTGAGCCTTCTTAGAAGACCTCGTTGAGAAAGACAACTCATGGGGGCAGTTTCTATAACCCTCAAAGGACATCCACTAAACTTTTTGGATCATCCTGTTTTTTATGCAAGGGAATGGCTGGGTGAGTGGAGAGAGCCAGAAGTGCGATTTCATGGCGCAGAGAGTCGAAAAAAAGAAGTTTTAAAAGCCGGATTGCCTAAATTCATTTCATGCCTAACCTCGTTGATTGATCGGATTCACGATCACGAGATGCCCCTATGGCCACGAGCAGATAGGAATGATGATGGCCTTCCTAGTCCACTGTTCTCTTTCCCCAGTGGAGACACGGGTTTTGTTTGGTTCTGCTGTATACCGAAGGGCAGGGTTTAGCCTCGTGCTGCTCCCCAAGAATTTCAGCATGACCGTTTTCAGAATTTCAGCATAAGGAGGCACACTTGAATTTTACTGAAGGGTGGGTCCTTACTGGGTACTGCCAAGCATAATTTGGGGCAAACACAGCGCTGAGTAGAAAAACAGTGGAGCGTTAGACCGGCCACCATCAGAATGCAACGTCCGGTAAATCTTGTGAACCTCATTCAGCCAGTGAGAGAAAAGGAGGAGAAACACTGAGCCACAAATGCCGCATCAGGAAGAGCCCTTGGCTGTGAAAATGATGTCATAATGCCACGGATCTCCTTTTGCAGAAAAAATGAGCATACAACACTCCCAGTAACTGCATATTTGTGTATTTGAAAGAGGGCCGAGTACTAATATATTGCTTTTTTTACATTTTTTTTAAACAGAGCCATTGCATCGAAACACTTTCCAAAACAACTTGTGATAAACGATTAACAAGAGCCCCCCTTCTGTCTCCGAACCCCAAAATTACAAAAATACTTACAAAACCATTTTTTCTCTCCATAATACTATATGGCAGATACCACCATTCCCTGCAATTTATAATTTTTTCACATCATCTTCTTTAGAAGGCTACATTTTGAAGGTTAAAAAAAAAATAACCCTCTGAAACTTAATGGGCTTGGGGGAAAAAAACTCCAAAAAATGTGATATGTTCTATAGCTTATAAACAGCAAATAAGGATGGTCAGAGTAGGGTGTCATACTGAGTGCAGATTTTACATGTTTAGAAAGATATGCAGTGGCATTCTTGTGAGCTGGTAACCCCTCTGGAGGCTGTGAGGGAATTGCTTGTTTTCAACTTATTCCCTCTTCAAAATCTCCCTGCAGCTAGAAATCCAGCATGTAAGGAATAGGCTTGGTTAATGATATGT
This sequence comes from Intellagama lesueurii, assembly GCA_037013535.1. NCBI lineage: Eukaryota > Metazoa > Chordata > Lepidosauria > Squamata > Agamidae > Intellagama > Intellagama lesueurii. Next base: position 22,139,510 of record JBAJHW010000012.1, on the reverse strand, counting down.
ATGCTTACTGTGTGCGGATAAGTGTTTATAATGGTGGACTTTTTCTTCTTCTCAGCCTTCACTTATAATGTTGGGTGGGATTAGGACTTGAGTGTAGCACCCAGAACCCTGACCACTGTGCAAAGCTACCTGGGATTTCAAGCAATGGGGCAGGAGCTTTTAGGATTAATTCTCAACTGGTGTGCCATCACTCTGTCATCCGAGAGCGATGGGCTGGAGAATCCCCTTACGAGGAAACCTGGAATCTCACCGTGATTTTCCAGCCCCCCTGAAACCATGTTGCCTCTCCAGTCCCCAGAGAGGCAGAGCCTGGTAATGTAACTTTCGTGTGTGTGGTGGTGTTGGTTTTTGGACGGTGCTGGCTGGTGATTCTGAGAAAAGGAGTCCAAAAATTTTACAATTTCCAGCCTCTGGAGAAACCCGTCCAGTTCTTTACGCCGTCAGACCAGGCATGACGGCACTCCTTCCTGTTCTAAATCCTTGGAATCCGCTCCTAGCAGCCTCCCTTGTACGTTTACAAGGTGAACGAATACTCCTACTCAGTGCAGTGATCTGACCAGATTTGCACACCATCGGAAGCCCTTCCAGAATCTCTAAGCAAATCCTGATCCAGTGCAGCATCAGCATCACAGTAATTAAAAAATTCCTGCAGAATCCTGGCAAAAAGCCCTTATAAAAGCAACCATGGAAGAAAACAGCCGCCCCCTCCCCCCGAGCTTGTATGTCGGAAGTGTTCTCCTCTTGCCGTCACCCATGTATCGGGGCCTCGCGGTCTCATCCTGTCACACTGGAAACCCCAGCTTCTTTTTCACAAGTGCAAAAAACCTGTGCAAATCTGGATGAGAGAGAGAGAGAGAGAGAGAGAGAACATCAGGAAACAAATATTTATCCCTTAAGTTTGTGTGTTTCCAATGAGAAGAAGAGGAGGCTGCATTTTCATGACGAGTCTAATGAGTTCCAGAAAGGACTCTTGTGAGGAGACATCTTGGAAGCGGGGCAGATTTTGTTACAGAGTTTTGAATTTTGGTTAAAATCTTCTATCTGAGCAGCAGAAGTGCAGGGATTCACAGAGCAGAATAGTTTCAAGACCCCCGATTTAGCCCACCCTTTATTTATTTATTTATTTATTTATTTAGTTATTTAGCCTCTATAACTCACTCTGAGACATTAGTTGCCAAAAGAATAGAGGGTTTCATTTACTTACAGTTGAACAGATGTACAGCAAACTAATGAACACAGCCGGCTGACTTTCAACAACAGGGCTCAAGAGACTCACTGACGTTAAAGTCAGTGACTGCGAGGGAAAAAAGAGATACAAAGCAGAGAGGTGGGGCTCTCACTGAATTCAGAGGCAGGAAAGGAATGATAAGTTAGTGCTGGATGGATGGACAGTCCTCCTAGCCCAGAAAGGTCCCTCCCAGCCAAGCCTACGAGAGGCAGCCTGCGAGGTTGCAAAAACTCCCAACAGATTGGTAGACTACGATTCCCAGGATGCCTCAAGCCGCCTGTCCACAGGGAACTCTGGGAGTTGCCATTCAGAAACACGCATTTGCCGCTCTGTGGCCGCTTTTGAAGGGGAGACACCAATCTGAGCCTTGGTCAATGGCTCCTCGGCCAGGAGCGCTTCACCTCTCCCACAGAAGCGCATGAAACTGCCTCCCACCAGGGTCAGGCTTTCCCCTCTCTTGCCTGCTCTGACTGGCAGCATCACCCCATGCTCTCAAAGAGAAAGAGGCCCTTTGGGCTGGCTGGGATCCCGCTTAACCGGTGACGCTGAAAATTGTGTGGGAGAGCACACTTTTGTTGAGCCACTGAGGACCAGTGCTCACGGCTCAGGCGGGGTCTCCCTCCGCGCCTCCCCCAGTCCGGCCTGGAGGGGATGATGAACCTGGATCTTTCCATACAGAAAGCACCCAATGGGTTAGGCCCTTCCCTGACGCCAGCGAGGGAGGCTCCGGACGGCCAACCGACCGAAGTTCTGCCAAAGGAGCAATCGATACATTCCCTGTTCTGAAAACAGATCTCTCTTGCTAATCCTGTACACTATCTCTGGTGCTAGCCAGGCCATGCCAAAGCCCTAGACGTTTTCCTTATACTGTGCAAATCTTGCCATAAATTGCTGATGCTTTGGACAGGAACAGATTTATTGTTTCTTTGTGGGTTGGGGTATGGTTTTGCTTTCATCTTTTTTTTCTTTCTCAGGGGCAAGACAGGCCGAGGGCTGAGATCACCCTGTGGCTTTTTCATGGCTCAGGGCAAGTGAAAAAAATGTCGAGGATGGCATTGGGAGAAAAAAACCCCTCAAAATAATGAAAAACCCAGACCATCAGGAGGTGCTTAAATTGCTTAACTGACGGGCCAACGGAGGTTTTCCCCCCGGTCTGACCTGGATTTAGGGATTCAAGCTGCTGAGCCTCAATTTTCTGATTACAGCAGAATAAAGCTCAGAAAAGCGCTTAATATGAAGCACACTTGTGGCTGTTGGCTTAAATTTTTTAATTATGCTGATAACCGCCAGTGGAGGAGGGGGAACAGGCCTATTGATGAAACCGTGACACTTGCAAAGCAAAAGCAGGACTTACTTGAGCCGCCCACCCGGCCCTCGGTGGGACCGCAGCGAGCGTTCCCTGCTTCGCTCTTGGGACCCACCTCTCCCGGTTTGACGGGGTGCCCCTTCCAGAAGTCTTGAGCGGCATCCTCCGAACGCCCTTCTCTCTGGCACTCAGAGACAGCACGAAACCCACGGCGGGCGGGAGAGGCCGGGCCTCGTGAGGGGTCTGGCGTTCCTGGCGCCAGCCCAGCAGCCGGCCGGCGCGCTGCTTCTCCATCCCAGTCCACCGGCCGGAGACAGCGACCAAGGGTGGGTCCCGCGACATCTGGAGAGGAGGCAGTCCAGCTGTTCGGCAGCCACCGGGAGGGTCTTCTCTGGGGTGGCTGGCGGCCGCCTTAGTCCCAGTAGCCCTCCAGCACCTCCACCTCGCTGTCCAGGTCGTAGAGGCCCAGGGCCGGGTCGGAGAGCACCCCGAGGTCCACCAGGGCCTGGTCCATGTCCTCGGGGAGGAAGACGAGGCCCACGTTGAGGGCCAGGTACTCCAGCAGGAAGGCGTAGTAGAGGATCAGCACGTTGACCAAGAACAGGCCCACGTAGAACATAGAGGGGGGCAGGGGCGCGGGGGGGCCCCACGAGCCCAGCGGGGCCCAGGCGGCGGCGGCGGCGGGAGCAGGAGGGGGCATCCAGGGGGCATCCAGCGGGCACCCCGGGCACCGGGAGGCGGAGAGCGCCTGCCGCGAGCGTGCAAGGGGGCCGGGCCCCCCCTCCCGTGCACGCCCTAGGGGCGCCCCCCAACCCCCAGGCAGCTGGCGATCGATCCCCCCCCCCCCCGTCAACAGCAGCCTTGCCGCAGCCCGGAGGGAAGGAGGAAGAGGATGCGGAGCGATGCCATTGCCCAGGGATGCCCCCCCTGCCTCCTGGCCCCGGTCCTCCTCCTCCTCCTCCCCCCCCGCTCTGTTTCTGCAATGCAAGGGGAGCAATGCAAGCCCCCCTCCCCGCCTCCGGTGCCCAAGCGCCCCCCCTCTCGCCCCCTCCCGCCCTTCTGCGGCATCCAAGCCCAGCGACAGGGCGATCCGGCGGTGCAGGAGCCGCCGTTCCCGGCGCGATCCCCCCCCCCCAAGGCCCGCCTCTCCGGCGCGCCGATTGGCTGCGGGAGGGGGTGACTGGCAGCAGGAGCCCGGGAGGGCAGGGGGGTGTGCAAAGCCAGCCCTGCGAGGTAGGCAGGGCCAGAGCACGGGCTGGGGTTGACTTCCAAGTCGACCCTTGAAGGCCGGCCAGCAGTTGCAAGATCCAAGCTGGGGACACTTCCTGCGGACGGGGGGGCGGGGGGGGCACAAGTCCCAGAATCCCCCAGCTAGCCCAGGGCTGGCTGGGGGATTCTGGGACTTATAGTCTCCTCCCAAGCAAGCGGATGTTTGAGCTTTAAAGGCCCAAGAAAGGGGAGAGGGTGGTTTGTTTGTTTTTTTTTCAATCTCTGGGGGAACCCCCCCCCCCCCAATCTCTTGATTTCCTAAAATGTATCTACTGTATCGATCTAGTTTCTATCCCAGCCATCTGGCTACAAGGACACCAATTTGAAATAAATTTGGGAACATAATAACAGGACAGAAATCAAATTAAACATATCAGTCGAAATTAAACTGGAAAAAAAAGAGAAAACAACAACAACTAAGAAGGCGTAGCGGAGGATCCGCACGTCTATTGCACCTCTTTTTTAGCTGTTGCATTTTTTTGGATCAAGCCGAATCAATTCGTTTTGAATCAATCCGAATTGATCAATTCGTGATCAAGCCGAATAGAAAACGGCTGCGTAAAATTGGCTAGCGACCCAGGGGATAACTTGGGGGGGCTTTGCGGAAGGCTGCCACTTTATTCTCTCTCTCCCCCCCCCCCCCAAACTGGCCCTGTTCTCTGGCTTTTCACCGCAGTCTGAAGGAGAGAGAAATCAGGCCAACCCTTATGCCTCACTTAATGCTGAATGAACTCTTTTGCTCCAACACAATCCATCTTCCATCCGGCTAAATCTTTGCATTTCAGGCCTGGTGCAAAAGAGCAGGTCCGTTTTAAAAAAAGGTGGCAAGCTGTCATCCTACGGTGGATCGGGGGGGGGGGGGGACACTGGTATTAAAATAATTTTGCATGATTTATTTTATTTATTTTATTATACTTATACCCCGCCCATTTAGTCATAGACTACTCTGGGCGGCTGAAGGCAAATAAAATAATAAATGAATATCTGGCATGAAGGCAATAAAAAGTGGCATGAGCAAAACAGCAACCTATTAAATTTATTCAGCGTAAAGGATGCAGCACGACTTTTAAAGGACGCCTCGTGCCTTGCACGGACGATCTGCAAAAAATAATAATAATCCCTAACTAAATACAGTAGAAACAATTTATTCAAAGAGGTGGCAGCCTTACAGGCGCTGAAGCCCCGCCCTCGAGGTCCCGCCCCTTTTGAGGTCACCAAACGCCCCCTCGCCATAGAGACGCCGTCGTCTTCCGTCGTCTCTCCTCGCGAAAGGCATGCTGGGAAGGATAGTCCGGCGGATGCCGCCGCCAAGGTTGGCGAAGGGGCAGGAGAACTGCGTTTCCCAGCGTACCCCGCGGCCGCGCCTGCGCGTTGGCGGTCTCTCGCCAGTCGAGTCGCTTCCGCCGGGGAGGGATGGTGCCGGTTTGGTTTTCCTGAGGGAAAGCGAAGGATAGCGGCAGCCGGGAAGGAGGAGCGACCGCGTGAGGGACTGAGCCCGGTTCACCCCTCACGATGTTCGGTCGGTCGCGCAGCTGGGGGGCCGGAGGCGGCGGCGGGCACGGCAAGGCCGGCCGGAACATCCACTCCCTCGAGCACCTCAAGTGAGGCCTCAGCTGGGGAAGGGGGGGGAGGGGATAAAGCCCCTCCCCCCTACGGGGGGGTCTCCTCAGGGGGGGCACCGAGCCCCCCCCCCCCGAAAGGTCACTCTGGGCTGAGGATGTGTGGAGTAGCTCGCTCTCGACTACAATGCCCAGTAGTCTCTGGCCGGGGGATTCTGGGAGTTGTAGTCCGGCGGGAGGAGAGGGGAAGCGTTGGAGGGAGGGGGGGGGGGCTGGCCGACTGAGAAGACCTGTTGGCTGAGGGGATTCTGGGAGAGGTGCTCCCCACAACCCCCAGGCAAAAGGGCGGCTGGGGGAACTACAGTTCCCAGAATCCACCAACCGCCTCGACAGGAAGACCCTGGGAGCGGCAATTAAAAAGAAGGGCTTTGGGGGGGGGGGGAAGAGAGAGATTGGGGGAGCAGTCGTTCTCTCCCCCCCCAAAAAATAACTTAGTTAGTCAGACTATCTGTTTAATTTTAAAATATCTGTCTGTTTGTGTGTCTGTCACCCCATTAGGGGAAAGCTAGTTGGTTGGATCTGGTGGTATTTGGGGGGGGGGGGGGTATATCACCTGGAATCCCCCAAGCTATCAACTAGCTTAATAATAATGATAATCAATGTTAGAACTGCAGAGTTGGAAGAGACCCTGCGGATCATGGAGTCCAGCCGCTGTCAAGGAGGTACACAGTGGAGGATTCGAACGCACAACCTCTGGCTCCGCCGTTAGAAGCCTAAGCCACTGAGCTGCCCCATCATCCCTAGCTGAGAGTAAGGGATGATGGGAGTTGAAGCCCACTCCTGAGAGGGAGGGTTTGGTGCCTGCGCCAGCCTTCCTCCGGACCCAAGGACGTTGAGAGAGCCATGGGCTGACGGGCAGTCAGGCCGGGAGGCCGGCTGGTTTCTTAAAGTCCATCTCAACTCTCCATTTTATTTTATTTTTGCCATTTTTTAAACTGAACGCATGGCGGTGGGCCTGCTGAGATATATAAATTAAAGCAATAAATAAATAAGTAAATTTGAATTATCTGTAAAACAGGTCTGTGTATGTGTTTGTGTGTGTGCACACACGTGTATGTGTATACATGCTTAGAGAACTGATAGTTTGTATCAACCTGGGATAATGGTGCATGTGTGTTTGTGTATTTACGGGTTTACATGGGAGAGGGACGGGAGGCATAAAAGTTCTGGTTATTTGCATCCATGAAGGGTTTGGTGTGTGTTTGTGTGTGTTTTGGCATTATGAAGTTTTCTGCTTAAAGCCTTCATTCATGGCTTGTTGGTAGAATTGTGTGGTCTAATCGTCTGGGTTTGTGAGACTCCAACTGGAGTTTGTGTATGTGGTGTGAGGGGTGTAACCACTGATATTCATCTAGAGTAGAACTAGTCGTAGGGCCTAGCGTGGTGGGGTGGTTGTGGTATTTGAATGTGTGGGATAATGAGATATTTCCTGCCCTAGAATAATTTAGGTAATAGATGCTGACACAGAATTGGCCCAGATCCTATTGGTGTTTATGTACGTTTGTATAAGTTGCTTTGCATCTAATCGATACCAGGGCACATCTCAGTTGTGCTGTCACGTGCATGGCCAAGTCTACAACCGAAATGTGCCCTGGCGTCTCCTTAGATACCTGCAGTATCTGCAACAAGTTACCTAAGCCTTACACCAAACCTGTCAGGTTCGGTCTGTTGCGTTGACCCCACAGCCTCAGTTACCATATCAGTGAAAGAAAGACACAACCAGCTCTCTTTTTCCCGTGCTCCTGCAAGGAAAGAGGGCTTGTAACCTAATCCTAGGTCTCTCCTTTCCTTGAGTATCATTTTTACTCCCAGGCCTGTCTAGGATGGGGTTGAGGCGAGTGAAGTTCTCGGGAACACTCCGAACCATTTAAGCAGCTCTTAGGTACTGCAGCTTGTTGACACATCCGAGCTGACTGGTGGGTTCCCCGCTAGCTCGCCACTGACTCAGGATCGGCAGCAATAGCTTAGCTCACATTGAAAAGCTTCAGAGAATGGATCTACAGTACAAAGTCGCAGCAGGATGATGCCAGTTGAAGTGCTGCGGCTCCCTCTGGCCGCTTCCTGGAACCTGATTCAACACAGGAGTTCCTAAGTAAACACTTAGTCCTCTCTAATTGGGATATGTGACATTTTAGTCATTTCCTGGTCACATTGTGTTGCAGAATCCACCCAGAAGGTGGCTTGTGATAGGAACATTCTGTGAAATGGTTACCTGACCAGCCTCTCAGCCAACTGCCCTAACTAATCTATTGTGATGGAGTTTTTTTTGGGGGGGGGGGGGGTTTGGTTTTTGGGTTGGATGTTTTCAGCCCAGTCAGTGTAACCTTCTGGAATTTAAAAACTTTCCATGCGATTTATGGCACCGAGATGGAAAGACATTGCTGTGTAAATTTCTAGTGGCCAACTTCCAGAAGTCTAGAGGCTGTACTTGATATTGATAGCCCAAGATCCATCCTGCTTTTTTTTGGGGGGGGGGGGCAGGAGGAGTCCAGTCATGCCATTGCTTTTCCAGGCACATGTAAAATGTTGTTGCTGACCTGTAGAATTGAAAAGGGCTTGGAGTTTAAGAGCAAGAGGGCCTCCAGGCTTTGAAATCTTCAGGGGACGCCCTTCTGTCAGTCTTCTTGGAGGCCTGTTTGGTAGGGATGTGAGAGTGTCTTTTCTGGAGCTGCTCCCGAGCTGCAGAACTCGGACAGAGGGAGCCCAGGCTGGACCCCTCCCTGCTGTCTTCCCCTCAACAGGGAAAAATCTTTCCGTTCAGACTTGCTTTGGCAACTTACTGGGTGTCAAAGTAGGGTCTTTTGTTAAAAGTCCTTTAAAAATTGCTTTTCAGTGGCTTGTGTTTTTCTACAATCATTTGTCTGATGGCATTTTAACATTATAACTTACATTTTTGCTGGAGTCTTTCTGAAATCTTGCTGTGAGCTGCCCTGGGCCCTAGTTTTCAGAAAAATCAATTAAATGAATAACTCGTTGGGAGCCTGAACCAGACCTTTCTAATCAGGATTCCCATCACGCTAAAAGGAAGATGGGTCATTGTTTTCACAAAGGATTTGAGGAACCTTTCCATGCTTGCTGCTTTTGTTGTTATTAAGAAAATTAAGTGGCAGAGAGTCTCAACACTTCATGGAATAAGCTCCTTTATGTTTTCTTTAGGTATATGTACCATGTTTTGACCAAAAATACCACCGTGACCGATCACAACCGTAACCTGTTGGTGGAGACCATTCGGTCCATAACGGAGATCCTTATATGGGGAGACCAAAATGACAGCTCAGTATTTGAGTAAGTTTTCTCAATGTTTTCTGCAAATGTGTTGACGGGGGCGGAGGGTGGCCACACTGTAAAAGACAAGCTGCTGATCAACTGCGAGGGGAAAAAAAATCAAGCCCCTTTTGCTTCAGAGATGCTAAATCCCAAGCGCATGTATGTAGGATGGCCGACATGCTGGACTGATTTAAGCCAGCAATAAGCCCCATCCCTGTGCTTTTGTTACTTTAAAAATCCCACTGTGCCCGGGAGGTGAAGCCTCGCCTGGCATCTGCACAGTGCGCTCTGCATGTGCCTACGTGAAATAATTTGTTATCTTCTGTGGGGTTTGCATCCTCGTGAGAGCGTTGAATGCTGGAGCTCAGAGGTTTCACAAATCACTGTTTAAGGGTGGTGTGGTCAGTCAGGTGCAGAAAGCAAATCGGTAACCACATTTGATGACATTCTAGTTTTTTCTTGGAGAAGAACATGTTTGTGTACTTCCTGAACATTCTGCGCCAGAAGTCCGGCCGCTACGTGTGTGTGCAGCTCCTGCAGACCTTGAACATCCTCTTTGAGAACATTAGCCACGAGACTTCGCTCTGTAAGTGCACACACCTCGGGTCCTCATTTGCAAGGGTGCTGAGTTCAGGTGCCTAAACCTTTACAGCCAGCATTTGGCAGGGGAGGGAAAGGGAGGAAGACGGGTCTAAGGTGCTGGCTTGTTTTCCTGAAGGCTGTGACCGTAAGATGAGGCACACAGTAGTCTTTTCCAATCAACTCGGCTGCAAATAAAGGTCGTGTCAGGGACGCTGACTGGGAATTATAAACAGAGAGAAAGGCAGTTTACAAATATTTTAAATAAACACATTAATGTATTAATAAATAAAAGAAGATTTGGAAGTTACAGAGCAAACGTCTTCTGTCTTGGACTGCTTAATTTTATTAAACTATTCTCCCAAGTAGTTTCATAAAACTACTATCCCAGGAAGTATGTCACAAGCTCCCTTCCTCTCAGTCCAAATTTGAAAAGGGACTAAATCTATTTTTCAGTCCCAGTTAAAGGGAAAAATGCCTAGGGTTCTTCTTTGTTGTTTGCCGCTGATGGTCTGCAGCTCCTTGGTCTGAACCAGCTGCTCATCCCACTTGGAGTAGACCCACTGAATCAGTGGGATACATAGGCCAACCTGTCTTCCAGCAGTTGGTTCAGTGGACAGCCCCTATATGAGACCAGCAGCTAGATTCAGCCCCTTATCTGTGGAAGAAGCTTGCTGTTGTATAGCTGAGGCATCTGTTTTTGCCTTAAATGGGGGTATCTTGCCAGCCTAAGATCTCCCTTATCTAAAAATAGACACGGTTTTGAGAATTAAGCCTACATGAATAAGCTGGCTGGCTGTGTTCAGATCTGTGTGTGGCTGAATGTGTTTCTACGAGAGGCAATGGGTGGTTTTATACAAGACTTTCCATTGTTCATCATTTCTCTAATTTGACCATGGATTGTTAAGCATTTTTAAAAATATACTGGAGGGGTTTCCAGAAACTTGGCGTACTGCACTTCCTTGTCTCAATCCATGTTGTGGATTTGAGTTTACCTATGGATTATAAATGTGTGTTTCTTTTCAGACTATCTGCTTTCTAACAACTACGTAAATTCCATCATTGTGCACAAATTTGACTTCTCGGATGAAGAGATTATGGCATACTATATTTCGTTCTTGAAAACCCTTTCTTTGAAGCTGAATAATCACACTGTTCATTTTTTTTACAATGAGGTAAGCAGGGGCAAAAGGCGTTCCAGAGCTCTTGAGTGCGAGGCCCGTGTTCACGAGAGACAACGCTGGGTGATGCCAAGCAAATCCCTTTAAGTCCCCAATATTGTACCCTCTCGGGGTCACCCTCTCTCTCTCTTAAATATGGTCTTCACAGTTCTGTCACAATAACTCAAAATCTCCATAGTGTTTCTGTGTTCCACATATTAGGCCTTTTGTAGACACCACTTTTAAAAGGTTAGTGGATTACATTCCCAGCTATTTGTTTTTAAAAACACCAGGTGGTATTTTTCCATCTACAAAGCAGCTTGTAACAAGGAAAGCAATACCAGTTGAGAACAAAAATAACGTCAGGAGCACGATAATATACACAAGAACGTGTAAACAGAAGCAACTTCAGTAAGAAATAAAATGGCAATCTTCTCTGCGTACAAAATAGGGTAGTAATCCAGGAAACACGGAGAAGGATAAGAATAAACCAAAGCAGGTAGCCATAGGACGCCTAAGGCGGAACATGGCCCACATTTTGTCTTGGTCACCTGAGGCTAGTGGGAGCACGGAGTCCTTCCCAAAGTTTCAGAGCAGGACTGGACAGGAAGGCTGTCTGTGGGTGTAAGGGAAGAGGGGGGGTGCCACATGCTTAGAATGGAGAGAAGTGGAGTGGAGTGGGTGGGTGTCGGAGCACTGGCCGAATATCCGTGGACAAAGATGAGAGGCAAATGAGTGAGGACAAATCTGTGACCCAACATTTTCTCTGAAGGGAGGAAGAGGAAAGCTGGTCTTTTTGACCTGTTTATTATTTATTTATGTATTACTTTAATTTATATACCAGCCCATTAGTGCCGAAGCACTATTCTGGGTAGTTTGCAGGCAATTAAAAACCAAAACAAGCGAACAATAGGTGCTGAAATATGATGCAAATATTAGCGACAGAAGGAGAAAGAATTCATAGCTCGGTTTCTGAAAATGGCAGGGTATTTTGTGCTTTTGAGTCTTTGTTGTTTTGTGCATTTTCTCCTCTGATGGATTTTACGGTGTTCATATAAGCCACCCTAGGAAGACAGCATGTTGAAGGATGGGATAACCAGATCTCATCCCCAGGGTTTACCTGTCTTCTCTTTCAGCATACAAATGATTTTGCCTTGTACACGGAAGCGATCAAGTTCTTCAACCACCCAGAAAGCATGGTCAGGATTGCGGTTAGAACCATAACGTTAAACGTGTACAAAGGTAAGCTTTCCTGCCAGATTAGAAGAGTGAGTACTCTGGCGAAGCAGTGGAGCGTGAGTGTAGGTAGTTTCAAAAAAGGGGGGGGGGCAGGACTTCAGACACTTCCCCAGGCTTACCAGGTAGAATAAACCTTTATTGTACAGCTGGGACTGGCACGGTTGAAAGCTTTCATCTGTAAAAGAGTTCTAAATCATTGGTTAGTTCTTGGTATTGAAAAAGGAATTGAAAGTTTTTTAAAAATACAGGAACTGAAAGGAGAATACACAGGGGAATGGCCACTAGAGGTCATTCTTGGTTAGTTCTTGCTTATATCTTTACATGCTTGCCAAAGAAGACAATGCAGTCTCAAGTATTACTTCCAGGGCGTTAGCTGTATTAGTCTATTTCAGGGAGAATGACAAAAGGCACTTGAGGCACCTTTGGAAAAAAGGCATTTTATTTGGGGTAAGCTTTCACGCTCAGCTGCCCATATCCGCAGATGTCCGGGAAAGCAGAGGCCCAAACCAAACGCATCAGGTCTTCAAGACAACACAAAACTTTGTTGTTCCCTAACATCCTGTTCCTGTCTCTCTTTGTCCTTCTTTGTCTCTGCCCTCTTTACCCTTTATTCATCAGTGAAGAAAATGTCAGTGCGCCGTAGAGTAGGATTCAACGAAATATTTCCTGGCGCAGGAAATATGGTCCCCGCTTCATCCTTGTTCTTTAGTAGAGGAGCCACTGTCCAGGGGAGCCAAGGATTAGGGCTTTCTTACGAAGGGAGGAGACGTGGGCTTGTCTGCTGCAGCAAAGCTAAAAAAGAGCAGTCTGACACCTTAAGAACAGATAAAAAAGTTATTTGGCGCCATCTTCCTTGGTCTGTGGCCCTCCGATGGACCTGAGGAAGAAGGGGTGCCGTTGCAGTCCGTAGACGCTGATCCCAAATGTAACGTGCAACTCTTTAAACTTTGCAAGGACTCTTGGTGGAATTCACCCTTAGTTCACCACTGAATCTCTGTGGCCCCAAGGAAGGGAGGCCGGGTCGGCTTTTGCCATTCCCTTCTTGAACAGCTCCCTGCTCCCTTGTGTCGAAGGTAACTTTTGAAGAACAGGGGATTTCAAAAGAAGAAAAAGCAGGTTTCTAAGGAGAGGCTCGTGCGCTCTAAAGCCCTTGAGCAAGTAGACTAGATCTCTGGAAAATACGGTCCGTCTCCAGTTAAGCTGCCCATCCTCACAGGAGGCTCTCCAGTGTCAGTAAAATGCTCCCTGGCTCCCCAGGGATTTGAAGCAACACTTGTCCATCTGTGGAGCTTGGTACGCTGCAGCTCTTCCAGTGTTCCACCTCCGTTTCTCTGCCTCCCTGCTCTCTTGGGGTGCCTGTTTAAAAATAAAATTCATTTCTAAAGCAAGTTGCACTGCGTACAGAGCAACAGGCTATATAAGGGAGGAGGAAGAAACAGCATTGGGCGATGTTTCCTGGAGAGTTGTGTGACTAGAGGAGCTCGGCAAAGAGTGTCAGGAGCCGTTTTCGCCCTCTGTTCAGAAGAGCAGATAGGATGGAGGTGCAGACCCAGGAGGGGCGTTGTAGGGTTTTCATCTGCTGGCGGCTGTTTGAGTGTAGGAGGGAGCCCTGGGTCTCCCCCCCCCCTTCTCCCTGCGTAACCCTGGCCAGGACCTTGGTGAACTGGCTGAACCCTTGAAGGCAGGCCAGGGGTGGGAGTGGGTGGGCTATAGCAGGAGCTGACAAAGCTGTGCGGAAAAAGAGTTCTCCGTTTGAAAACCATTGGCCTCGGTGTTGAGTTGGCAGTGATGCTGTGCCAAGCGGGGAGGAAGGGTCTTGTTTGTGTCGGTTGTGGGAGAGGGGGTGGGCGGCTGAGGCGAGCATCCCCGGGGCTGTGTGCTTTCCTCCCCCCCCCCCTTCCTGGCCTGCCTCTTCTAGCCTAGACGCCTCCTGCTTTAGCTGTTGAACCCTTGGGGTGGGGAGGGATGTCTTGCCATCCCAGTTCCTAACCCTGTTAACCATTGTCTGTTTTTGTCTTCTCTTGCCCTTTCTTCACTGATGATTCCTGTGTTCCTTAATGCAGTGTCATGTAAGTCCACTAATCGCTTTGACTCTTCAGCCTTTTATTATTGCTTATGATTCTCACACTCTTCAGGGAAACAGCGATCTTCTCGTCTGCGATAGGTGGCTGTTTTTATAGCCGTTTAATCACAGGCATGGTTAGCCCCTCGGAAGGGTACTATTTGGCCTAATGAACTACTATTGATAGTTAAGCATACATTAAAACGGCCGTGGGGGGCCCCCAGACAGCCTACAGAAAAGAATTTGGCAGGGTGGTGTGTTGGTTTCAAAGAGTCATCATGGCTTTGATTATGTGCTTGCTCCTGTCTTGTGGAAATGGATGTTGAAAAGATCTTTTCCCTTCAGTGGACAACCAGCCGATGCTGCACTACATCCGAGACAAAACAGCCGTCCCTTACTTCTCCAATTTGGTCTGGTTTATTGGGAGCCACGTAATAGAGCTGGATAACTGCGTGCAAACCGACGAAGAGTACGTTCTTTTTCCGCCTTCAGTAGGGGGTCGTTAGGCTGTGTCGTTTCACCCCGTCAGCAGCTGGAAAGCACCAGGCGTGTGTTCTTTTCAGTGAATGGGCTTGTGAGGGCCAACAACTAGGATATCAAAAATGGCCTATGTTGGTCCTGTGTGAAACCTTGGGAGGAGCGCTGGCTTGAAAGGCAGCTCTGAAATATTTTAAGTAAATAGGAGATTTCAGTAAGCATCAAACAAAATCCCCCAAAAGGGGGGAGGTTGTGTTTTTTATGTTGCTTTTTCCCCCCCAGATGATGAACACACAGTATGTAGCTAGCACCTTTGGGGAAAGAGAGCAGAGGGGAGCTTGTCTCTTTTAAAATGGCACCAATAATCTAGATGATGATGATTTTGATATAGGGATATTTTGGAGGTAGGTAGTTGCCTCCTATGGGGCCACATTGTTTATCCTTTTAGCCCTGGAGTTTTTCTTTGGATCGGTACATGATGTGTTGCATTCTGTCCTCTTTGACAGGCACAGAAATAGGGGGAAACTCAGCGACCTGGTAGCCGAGCACCTTGACCACCTTCACTACCTGAACGACATCCTGATCATTAACTGTGAATTCTTAAACGATGTGCTCACCGACCACTTGCTCAACAGTCTCTTCCTGCCTCTGTATGTCTATTCCTTAGTGAATCAAGATAAGGTAAGGAAGGGACATCTCACCATACTGGACTGTGCAATGGAGGTTCAGAGGTTCAGAGCCACCAAGGCTGTAGCAAAAAGGAGGGGGAGAAGCTTGGGAAAACAAGGCGCAGCCTGCCACTGCACCCAGTTTTAAAGGGGAATGACACTTTCCAGAGTTTTGGTTCCCAAACTCCACGGTTAGTGGCAGGAAGCTGTGAGATCTAGCATCATCCGTCACATTTTGCTTGTTTTCTTTCCACTCTTTTTTTAAAGGTCAATGGCATTTTTACTATTTTTGTGGCATAAAAAAAGTTTAAACCGATTTGCCATGTGTTTTGTTTATTTTTAAGTTAAAAGTCGGGATTTTTATTACAAGGGCATTGGATGGGGGGGGGCAAAGGCGAGGTGTGCTCCTCAGAAATCAAAAAGTGGGTGCAGTGCCAAACAGTTTAGAAAACCAGATCCTCCCTGCTTTTGTTTCAGCTGGGCGTCAGACGCTGGGCTCACAAAAACCACCTCAGGCCCAGTAAAAATCACATTCTGCATAATTTCAAACCCTGATGTGGAGTAAATTCAGAAGACTTTCATTGTCCAGCTGCACTCTTTCGCAAGATTCCATTAGTCATAATGCTGCAATTTTGTATTTCTATTTATATGTACGTATACATTCTTGTGTAACTAATTATGCACAAGAGAAGAACTTCAGGTCATGCTTTCTGCTTTTCATCCCTGCTTGTAAGAAATGTGTTTGAAAGCATCCATGCAAAACTCGGACAACAAGATTCTGCATGCATTGGAAATGAAGGCAATTAATAGTTGATTAAGGGTACCAGCTGCTTGTGCATTTGTATTGTTTCCACGACCATACAGCCTTTTCCTGATGCTTCCTAAAATGAAGAGCCTTCTGAAGTGCCTAAACATTTCTTCTCATCTTAAATGATGGTTGTTTGACAGATTCCTCTACGTTCTGCCTTGGCAATAGAGAAATAAGTTTGAAATCATGTCCATAAGCCTTCCCCACCTCCCTTACCAACTTTACCACTGTAGCTTTGGAGAGATGTTTAAGCAGTGTCTATTTCCACAATGGAAAACAATACCCATGGTTAATGAATAGAACAACTCTTCCATAACTAAGCTTTCTTCTTAATCTTTGCTCCTTAGGGCGGGGAACGTCCAAAAATAAGCCTCCAGGTTTCTCTGTATCTGCTCTCACAAGTACGTGTCAGATATCTATATTCAGTATTTGATGTCTTCCTGAGAATTAGAGTAATCTTTCCTGTGAATCAGTGGTGGAGGCTGATGGTTGCTGCTACTATTATTAGTGTTTATACTGCAACAGTGATGTGACTTGTGGGTGTTCTAAGTTCATGGACCAAGAAAAGAGGTTGGAAGTTTACAGTGAGCTGGCGGGGTGGCTTGGAGAGGGAAAGAACAACAGATATGGAAAGATGATTATTATTTTTCTGGCCGCCTAGAGTGGTCATAATTGACCAGATAGGCGGGATATAAATGAAATAAATAAATAAATAAATAAATATTTGGCAATGCCTTCGCTAAAGAGCCTGTGATACATACCACGGAAACACGTGGCACAGCTATACCACTTAAAGATGGCAGGTGAGGGATTATATGGTGCCAGAAATCCAAATTTCCTGTAATGGAATGGTATCGAGAGGACAGCTGAGCTTGAGCACTTCTCAGGGGGAGTTTTCCAGTGCAGAACGTTAGCAGCGGAGGGACCATTCAAGGATGTGACATTTCCCTCACCCAGCCTTCAGTCATGTTGGGGCCGTCTTGTGCCCCTTCTGCATGTTGTAATTGTCCATTGAGCAGAGGAGGGCAGAAAGGTGCACAGAAGGGAAAGTGTCTGGGCTTGGAAAGTTGCTTTTCAAAAGGAACTGGTTGCCCAGCTGAGAGTCATTACGACCCCTTCTTCATAATGCAGTTTCTTGGGCTGTGTGATATTGTTAATTGTTGCCTAACCAGTGGACTAGAAAATTACCAGAAAATGCTCTCTGGGTCCCCCTAGTGGACTGTACTGATACTGCGCCTTAGAAATACAACAATGCAAGGATACAAACCACATATACGTAGATTTTCTGAACCAGTTGAGATTGCTGAAGGGCCTAAAGCTTGAAAATGTCCTGTTCAACTGCCTCGGGGGGGGGGGGGGGGAATCTCAGAATATCCTATAAAGTAACTTTTGACAGTAACTAGAAAAAGTCACCACACAGAAAGGGAATGTTATAACCGCTGGTTATATTGCTTTTGGAGTGCAGTGTTGTTACCTTCTTGTCACCTTCCAAAATCCAACTGTTGCAAAGTAATTACATAATTCTCAACTACTTCTATGAAAATTTCTAAGGCATGGTCAGCAGGTCTGGCTCTGTTCTGTCCTCACCCTTCTCCTTGCCTCATCCTGCCAGGTTTTCTTGATTATACACTACGCACCTCTGGTGAATTCGCTGGCTGAAGTTATTCTGAACGGAGACCTGTCTGTGTTTTCTTCCGAAGTTGAACAAGATGTCCAGAAAAGCTCGGTGAGTGTGAGGGGGATCTGCTATGTTGCATCAGGCCTTCAGGGGTCGCCCTCTCTCTCTCTCTCTCTCTCTCTCTCTCTCTCTCTCTGTGTTTAGCAAGAATTGGGGTGTGCGGTGGAATTGCTTTCCTTGTAACTTGTGGTGTCAAAAGAGCTGTTGGGCCCTTTGATGTACTTTGTCTCGATGGAGTGTTCTTTGTTTCTTTAAACCAGAATGGTGACCTGATCTTGCATGAGAACTGAAAGATGGAGAGGTCTGTTAGTCCTTGACAATGATCTTGTCTTCATAGCACACTTGCTCATTCTGCAGCTCGCCCGTTTTTCTTTAAGTGGGTCCTGTTACTAGGAAATCTGTGGTCAGGAGCTTGTGGCCTTGTTCTGCTACAGCAGTTTTACTTCCACCGAAGCGATTTTGCAGAAATTTCTGGGGCCTGTGTGGTGGTGGAGGGTGTCGGGGAGTAAGAGTTGTTGTTTCCTCATGGTTTCGGTGTAAGTTTCAACCCCTTAAAAGGCAGAACTGTTGTAGTGCTCATTGGGGGACCACGGCTTCCTATGGCCAGAGATTAAACGATGTGGCTTTGTCCACATCGCTGCCTGGAACGACACGGGGCAAAGCGCAGCGTTCACAAAGTAGGGCAACGGTCAGATTTTTGCAGCTTAAGGAAGCAAGAAACAGCCTTTGGCTGCAGGAGGAGGAGTGGGTGTTCTCTGGGAGAAAAAAGGGATGAATTTAGGACATTGAGTGTGGCGCGAGGCTCGTGGCCTTTGTTCCTCCTCCTCCTCCTCCTCCTCCTCTGTCTGTCTCTCCTGCCTTTTGGATCCTTGGCCAGGGTGAGGCTGTGATCCATCAGAGACAAATTAAGTAACACAGAGAAGTATACAGATTAAAATAAAAATATATCTCCCCTCCCCCATTCAATAGCTTACTTCTTCCCAATAAAAGGAAAAGTGGGGTTGAAAAGTGGGATAGATGTGCCCTGCTTTGTTTAAAGCGGTGTGTTCCCCACCTTTTTTGAGTCCCAACCCCCTTTCATAAGAGCCACGAAACCTGTGGACCCCCCCCCCCCCCGGCCACGTTTGCATTTAAAAAGGCACTTTTTAAAGTCCTCCCCCTCAGAAAGTAGAGGGGACTTCTTTCTCTCCCCCACAGGGCCTGGTTCCTCAGGCAGACACACGCAGGTTAAGTTTAATATATGACTTCAGAAGGTCAAGGAAGAAATTAATTAACAAAGGGCTACAAGGCATATAAAGTGACCCGCGGCCCCCTTGGGGTCATGACCCCCAGATTGGGAAACACCGATTTAAAAGCTCTACAGCCATTGGCTTATGGCTTAAGAAAGTAAGATCCATCCTGGATGCAACTAAAGAAAAGGGAGCAGGAATCCTTTCTGTAAGTGGACTCCACCCTCCACAGTGGTGTGTATGGGGGGGGGGGGGTTCCCCAAAATCATTGCTCTGTGTGATGTTTTTTAACACTTCACACACACACACACACCCCAAAAGGATGCAGGGACTCATTCTGGCGTTTTAAGATTTCATTCACCAAATAATGGTGCGGTACCTTCAAAATCGATCGTTAGCCCAGAACCGAAGGACAAGCTGCCGAGACAGAAATACAGCCATGTTTTGCTCAACACGCTCTTAGTCATGTGACCGTGAACTTGGAAGCCAACAAAGATCCACATCGATTGAGGTGCCTAGTCTGTCTAATGTACAGGAGGGAGCATAATTCAGTGGCAAGAGACTCTTAATATTCCCCTGCAGAAGGCCCTGGGTTCAAAACCTGGTATCCCCTGCAAGAGAAATGTAGATCAACCATGGCTGGGAAAGGCTCAAGTGGTCAGGAGTCGAATCTAGGAGAACCACAAATGTAATTAGTGCAAAGCAGCTTTGTTTCCTCCCTCCCCCCCCCCCTCTGCGCTGCCGCCTCTGAACCGAGTACACCAGCTGGAGGACTGCGTTCCCCCGCTTGAGTTGCTGCAGCCACCCTTTTTTCGGAGCAGCTGTAACGGACGGCAGGAGTGTGTTCGTCTAGCGATGAGACATTTCTGAAACCCTAGGAGGGCGTCTGTGCTCCCAGCAACGGAGGGCCCCATCAGGAGGGGGTCTTGCTTTCTGACAGCTGCCTGGGCTCGGCAAGTCACGTGCCTTCACAGCCCCAGCCACATGACGTACACAAGAGTCACCTTCGGCCCGTACCTTCCTTCCTGCGAGAAAGGTTCCCACTTGCCTCTGGCCCCAGTCAGATGTGGCTCCTTCCTGTCCCATTTTGCTTCTCTGCTTTAACCTACTTTCTCTCCTTCCTGTAACCTAGCGATGGTGCCCGACACTCTCAGGTTTATTCTAGCAGATGTTCCAGTCCCCGTATTAAAAACTTACATGTGAAGAAATGTCATCACAAAACAGACAGTTATCACACCCACTTGTGTTATTTACCCTAGATTCAAATACAGACACCGAGCCAACGTGTGGTTAAAGAAACATGCTCTTTCTCTCTGTATTGTGCCCATTGTGGGTTTGAAAAGTACACCAACATATTTACATCTTTCTTTGTGTTTGTTTAGCACCTCACCTTTCCTTCCAAGGAAAAGATCCAGTATGTGTCACAAAGCATTTAGAAGACAAGTATTAAAACATGTCAGAATACAATAAATTAAAGGATTAAATAATTAGATATTTTGCAGTGAAATGTGATCAGTTGAAAAGCCTGTTTAAACATTCAAGGAAGTGCAATATCTCCCCCCCCCCCCCCCGGCCACCCCTCTTGCTTAAAAACAAAGGCCTTTCCTCACCCGCTGAAGGCATGGAAAGAGGCAGCTAGCCTGATCTCCCATGGGAAGGAGCCCCACAGCCTGGGGGCAGCTCTCAAAAAGGCCCTCTCACGAGGGTGGCAGCGCTTAGAGAAGTGCGCCCCATCCCCAGGTCTTAAAAAACCAGGGAGGCTCAGAAGGGAGAGAAAGAACTTCAGCTGGCCTGCACTGGAGACATTCAGAGGTCAAAACCAGCCCTTTGAATTGGGCCTGGTTGTGGATGGGCACCCTCTCTCCAAGCCAGGGCCCCTGCCCCATGCTTCCTGCTGGGCTGTTGGCATACAGACATGATTCCCCCCCCCATGTGCTTTGTCACAATGTACACGGAGCTGCCTTGCCTCCTGCCAAAACCTGCCGCTTTGATGTTTTAGGTGAAGACCGGCATCAGGTGCTTCATTAAGCCTTCGGAGACATTGGAGAGATCACTAGAGATTAATAAGCATAAGGGGAAGAAGAGGCAGCAGAAGAGGCCCAACTATAAAAACGTGGGAGAGGATGAGGAGGAAGAGAGGGGGCCCGAGGAGGCCCCGGAAGGCAGCATGGAAGGTCCCTCGAAAAGCATCAAGCCCAGCGGGGAGAGCGAAGGTGAGCTTGCCAGCAAACCCAAGTGGCGGCAAAGGGCGGCCCAGCCCAGGCGCAGGGACTTCCTCGTGCCTGTGTCACCCGTTAACGCTTTATCCCTGACTTGACTCGGGTGCCCGGTTCTTTTCCAGGAAACGAGGTTTGTCTCTCACTCCTGCTCACTCCTGCTGCTCTTTGCTTGCCTTGTTCACAAACTTGTGTGGAACGCTGGCTTGGGCGCTCTAAGGTTTATTGCCCAGGGGTAGGCTGGGAAGATTTCCTTTTCCAGAGGTGAAAGAAACTTGGTTTTCTTCTCGCTGCCTTGCCCTGGGCTGGATCACTTTTGATGTAACCGAAAGCTAAGGCTCTAAAGGTGGTTTAGCAGCAACTTGGTCAAGACAGACATTCTCCCGCGTGCTGAGAGGACTCTAGCCTCTTCCCTGCGGCCATTTTAACGAGGGCCTGTGTCATCCGTCACTGTGCATTATAGTCTGTTTTGTGATGCCAGTAGGATCCATTCACTGTTAAGGGATGACCCCTTGAATCTCCTTGAAGCCATTCCAAGCATACACACCTACTTGAGTGTAGCAGGATCCGTTCAAAGTCTGCCTAGCCCCATCCGCTTGGTTCTAAATTGTAGCCGCCAGCAAGCGGCTTGCGATCCAGCACCCATCTTCTCCCTACCTCCAGTCTGTAAGCAAAAAAAGGTCTCCCTTTCAATTTCTGCTCTGTGGTTTCTCTTCAGAAATTGAGATGGTGATCATGGAGCGATTCAAGTTGATCTCTGTGACGGAGCAAAATATAACGGATGAAGAAAAGAGCGTGGCTGCTTCGGAGATGTCCAACTGGAACAGGTACGGAGAGAGCAGTTGGAATTCTTGGCGCTGATGGAAACGTGTTTGTGAGAGCCCTCCTTCGAGTACCAAAGTGCAGTGTGAGGTTGAATGCTTCTCTCTTGTTGCAAAGCGGGTTGCTCACTTTCCTGGCTCTGTCCCAGCCGAAACCCAAAGGCAGTGCTTTTGTTCTTGTTTAACATTTGTCCCGGCCCCTACGGGTTAGATTCCCATCTTCTGGATCCTGGTGTCCTTTCGGGTTGCCCTGCTTTCCTAGTCGTTTTTCTGTTTTAGCACGTGTTGCAGCAAGCCACAGTAGATACTCTGTGATTGGACTGAAGGAGGAGATGATAAATCGGCTGAAGAGTTAATCCCCTTTGCCTGAATAACGCACAATTGGTCATGTTCCTCTACCACAGCTAGGCCAGGATGGTTTTGGATCCTGGCTTACTGTGACTTAGGGAGCATGGCAATGTGCACCATGGTCAAGAACTGCTGAACTCTGGCTTGTTAGGAAAGGAGCAAACCACACTTCCGAGTTCAGATAGGTTGCTACCCACACACATTCCTATATTCTAGTCTGGAAGTTAAAGCTTTTTTATTTATTTTATTTATTTATTAAACTTATATACCGCCCATATAGAACGTGTCTACTCTGGGCGGTTTACATAAAGCATAAAAAATAAACTAAAGGTAAAATCCGAATTAATCACAGAGTCCAAGATGAGAAAAGAAAGAGAGGAAAAAAAAGAAAAGAAATAGACTAGGTGATGGCTGTAGGGAAGGCCTGCCTGTATAGCCATGTCTTCAGGTTGACTTGAACAGAGACAGGAACTTGAATACGCTATACTTACTAATGAACAGTCACCATCCCCTTTGGGATGGATGACAGCAAGTGTCAGACATTAAAACCGTACCAACCCCATCCAGAAGCCCCCAGACACTTCCCTAGAACAAAAGGGATCCCTCGGAGAGCCTGAGATGTGTGTATGTGTGTGTGTTGGAGGGGGGGAGGAATAGGAAGCTTTTAATTAAAGATTTATGTCTGTGGCTAATGATATGGTCCGCCTTATGCCCGCAGACCTACACAAACAAGGTTGTGCTAAGAGACAGGCAGAAGAATTGGGCGGTTATTTCTCCTTTTTCCTCTTCCAGGCCTTTTCTTGAGATGGTGTACAATGCCCTTGAGTGTGCTGAGTTAGATTACTACGCGCTGTTTGTGCTGTGCCTCCTGTACGCCATGTCGCACAACAAAGGTAAGGCTCAGCCCTCCCGGGGCATCCTATACGGGCCGGCTGTTTTCGTCTGGCTCCGGATGTGTGTGAGAGAGAAAGAAGATGGGTAATCCTTGTGAGATGAGAGGAGGAAAAAGTGGAGTTGTGCTCCAGAGAGAGAGTGTGTGTGTGTGTGCGTGCAAAGGGGCTTCAGGGTCCTTCCCATTACGCTCGTGGACACTCCTCTCCCCATCAATCTTCAGAAGAAAGGTGGTCTAACCCTGCTTCAGATGCTCCAGCTGCCGATCTGTGAGGGAATGGGCCAAGTAGCCTTCTCTGCTTCCCAAAGAGGCTGTTTTTCTCCTCTGGTTGTTTCAAGAAGGCATTTCGATCCCACTTTGCCTTTGGTGAGAGCTCGGGGGGGGGGGGGGCAGCCCGTGGACTCTCCTCATCCCCACCCCATCCCAAATCCTCACAACAGTGCTGTGAGGTAGGTCAAAGCCGAGACAGTGCAGCTGATGCAGTGTCACTCTGGACGTTCTTTGGGCCAGTGGGGATTTGAACCCGAGTCCACCCGTCCAGCCTCTGAGTTGCCATGCCACACTGTGCCCTCTAACTCTTCCAGGAGCTTCTTGTGGGGAGGGGGTGCCGGAGCCTGGGGCCCCCCCAAGGCTGCGTATCTCCTGCGGGGCTGGGAGTGGACCTTCCAGCTGTCCACTGTCTTTGGGACTTTGTGAATGAGGGCTTGAGGAGGCAGGGAAGAGCTTTTATCTTTGTAGAGGGCAGCCGTGTCATGAGATAAGCTGGGCATTAACGCATGATTTCCAGGAAATTGGAGCAGAGAACATTCCTCCGCAATAATTCTCCAGGGTGGCAAAGCAAACCTTCTCCCCCTGAGTGATGCAGGCAGACGGGCTAGTAGCAAAAGACAGATCATTTTGTCATTGTGATGAATCTTTGCTTCCAGCTCTCGGGGGCAGGATTCTGCTAAAGGAACCGCTGTGGGTGTCGCTTGAAATCATAGCAAATAAGTCAGTGCCTTATGAAAAGGAATGCAGACGACATTATGCTCTCCTGCCCTTAGGAGCTTTCCCATGGCACGCTCTCGCTTTTCATGCACTGTGGAGGGGGTCTAGATAGTTTGCCATAAAATCCTGGTCTACTGACCTCCTTCCCGCCTGTCAGCTGCTGAAATTGATGCTCAGCGGAGTCTCCTTCTCTGGGCTGCTTCGTTGCTGAAGCTGGTTTGGCTAAAAAGGAAAATAAGCTGGCGAAAGCAGGGTAGAATTAGGGGTGGGTGGAGGGAAGGGAATGGAAAAGGATGGGTTGCTCATACGTCTGTGTGTCTACCATCGAAACACTGCTGTGTTTCTCTGGACAGAAGCCCCTGAGCCATTAGGAAAGGCCTGTTTTTCAAGCAGAGCCTTATGAGAGGAGGGGACCAGGGTTTTCCCTTCCTGGAGGAGAAGACTGTCATCCAGGCCAGAATCCCGTCGGATCTTCAGCTAGGCAGAAAGCCCAGCCACATCGTAAAGTGAGAGCGCTCAGCTCTCGTTAGCGTCGCCGTTGTGCAGGCGGAGATTCTCACAGAAATGACCTGCTCTCGGTTTCCTCCAAGGCCAGCATCCCACATGACGATGCTGGCGGGGCCCTTCCCGCTCCATGGTAGGGGTGATTTGGTCCTGTTCCAAAACGACTTCTGTGTAAAATCACGGATAAAAGCATCAGTGTTGCATCCCGGAGGTGCATAGTTCCTTGTGCGTGCGCTGAGTAGTGGTGCTCCAAGCCATATTCAGCTGCCTTCTCAAGGTTGCAGTGCAGTGGCTCTGATTCTTGAAGCCCAAATGATATTACTGGAAATGCCTGGCCATCCAGAGTTCAGAGTTGATAGATGCCGGAGGGGAACAAGCTGCCTTGTTCCTATTATAGTAAGATTTCTTTGGCTATGACAGAGCAGTGACAATTTTTGCACGCAGTCCTTAAATATTACCCAGGGTCCTTTCTGTAGCCTGATTTGGCAAAGAAGGATGGTCTTCTGAACCAGCTCCTTCTGAGAAATCGCCTCCTTTTGTTACAGGAACAGTTCACTGCATCACGTGGTTTGAAATTACTTGGGTCCTCAAACAATCCAGCGTTTCCATCTGTCCACTTGAGTTCTACATGGGGTGGATGAGCGAGGGAGTGAAGGGTGCCCTGCAGTGGCCTTTAACCTTTCCAGATCTCAGGACTTGGCTGCTGTCTCCAACCACCGCCCCTGAGGATCCACTCAACAGAAGTAGAGTAGATGTGGGTGGCTGGAAAGCTGGTTTAGATAAGATGCAGCAGGGCACCGTATCTCAAGAGGGATCACATCCCCACCACCACCTATTACAGCAACTCCGCTGACTGCCAATCTGTCTTCAGACACAATTCAAAATGCTTGTTTTAACCTATAAAGCCCTAAATGGCTTGAGCCCAAGCGATCACAAGGACTGTGTCTCCCTTTATAAGCCTGTTCCGAGTATTAAGATCGGGGGGGTGTGTGCGTTTTTCTGCATCCTGTGCCCTTCACAGGTGCGTTTGGTGGGGACCCAGGAGAGGGGCCTTCTCTGTGGCTGCTCCCAGACTCTGGAACTCCCTGCCACCGGAGGCCAGGCTGGCCCCCTCTTGGCTGTCCTTCCTCAAGCAGGCAAAGACCTCTGTCTTCAGGAAAGCTTTCCCTGAGTGACTGGCTGCCTGAGTCGGGTGTTTTAAATGGATTGCTGTGCTTTGATCCTTTGAAATGTGTTTTTAGTATTGATTTTATTTGTTGACTTTATTTACTTTTTTAAAATATAATATTTGCTTGATTCTTTTTAAACATTTCTCTACTGTTTTTAGCTTTTAAATGTTGCCTTTTAATAGTGTACGCTACCTTGAGTCCTTCTTAAGGAGAAAGACAGGGTAAAAATATTTTAAATAAATAAGAACTCTGATGGAGGCCAAGAAAGATCCCTAGAGTTGGCATCTTTGCTGCTCCATCTCGTCAAACTATAGAACAAAGCAAGCACTTTTGCTCGGTTGAGCGGCCCTTTTTCGTTGTCGGCGGGCGCCAGACTGAAGTCTGAGTAAACACCTCTCCTTTCTTCAAAGGAATCGAGCCGGTCACGCTGGAGAGAATTCAGCTCTCGGCCCAGAATGCAGAAGAGAAGACGTCATACAACCACGTGCTCGCCGAACGGCTCATTCGAATCATGAATCACGCCGCTCAGCCAGGTAGCGGGCTCTTCCACAGCCACCATCTTTTTCCGCCTGGGAAGTCCTGAAACTTTTAAGGCTCTGCGTGTCCCCTAAATGGACATTTTCGCTGAGCTCAAGGGGCCTCAGAAGGCAGCCTCATTTTTGCCACACACACCTTGCTTCTCCCTCCCGAGACCGAATTTCGGAACGGTTTATGATAGCGGGCGCATTATGTAGCAAGTAGATGCTAAACAAGCCAATATAGCACAGAGCATGTTGGGCTCAAGGAATCGGGTGGCCTCTGTCCAAACCCCTTTTTGGCTGTATAAACTCACCAGGGTAAGCCCCTCCTGGAACCTCTGGCCAACCTCAAAAAACCCTCCTGGGGTCCCCAGAAGTCAGAAGCCCCCTGATGGCATGTAGTCATATAAAGAGGTGAAAGGAATCACAAATGGATTCCCATTAAACGCAGGATTAGAACAGAAGAAACAAAGTCTCCCATTCGCAGGGGCACCAGTAAAAGTCTTCCTGTCCAGTGGAGAAGCTGGTTTGCATTTGATGGCAAATGCTAAGGTTGCTTCTACCGAGCGTTGTCAAGAACAGTAAGAGGAGGTACAAAATCTTTCAGTAAATGAGCTCCCTAGTTTGCGCACAAGGTGTGCAGCTTTGGTTTTGATTCGGTGGCCTTTGGGCAGTGCAAAGAAAACAGAATTGAAAAGGACCTTTCCGGTGTCTGCCCCGTGTCGTAACGGCAAGTAACGTTTTACTGTTCTTGCTTATTTAATTGTTTTTTATTCATCTAAAAGCTGTATTAGTCACCTTTCTGCCCACCAAGGTTCCAAAAGGAGCGTACAATTAAAGAAATAAGAAAATTCCTTAGTTGTTGTTTAAAAATCCAAGCCAGTTTCAGAGTGGCCCTGGCTGCCAGATGGGCGGTATATAAATCAAAATAATAAGAATAAGAATAATATAGTTCAGGGCAACGTCAGCAGGGAGGGACGGACCCAATATAAACCAAGATCCTCAAACTTTGCTGGAGCTGATTCCAATTCTGCAGCCCTATAAATGTAATATTGTCATTTAAAAAAGAAAAAAAAAATGCAGCTGTGCCTTTATTCTAATTCGTAACTCCGCTCTCCTCCTCTTCCAGATGGCAAAATCCGTTTGGCCACGGTGGAACTCGGCTGCGTGCTGTTGAAGCAGCTGGTGATGACCAAACATGGCACTATTATAAAAGATGTTCACCTTGCCTGTCTGGAAGTGAGTGTTCGTGTTTTTTGTTTTGTCTTGTTTTGCTTGCTTTTACCTTTCTTGCTGTGGAAGGTGGGGGTGTCCCTCCTCAGGTCGCTGCTCCAGGGTGATGTATTGGAGTTGGATGGCTCATCCCTGGGAACCCGCGGTGTCTGCTTGGTCTTGTTTATCTTTTCTACAGTTGAAACCAGGAGTAAAGAGTTAGGTGTTTCAAGGGCCTTGAACTCTCACAATTCGGCCCCGTGGCCAGTTCGTCTGGGCCAGCACTGTTTACCGTGGCTGGTGTCAGCTTTTCAGGATCTTATGGAAAAGGAGGAGGTCTTTCCGACTGAGCTGGAAAAGACCAAGAGATTTTACGGGGTTAACTTGATTTGAATCACATCATGATTTAAATTTTTAAAAAATTGGATTTTGAAAAATGATTTCGATCCAGAAAAGCTGATGTTTTAAAAATTTAAATAGTGATTTAAACAATGTTTTATATCACTTTGAATTTTTTTAAATATTATTGATTTTTTATCCCCCTTGGCAGTGGCATCGAGCTTGGCTAGTGTCTCGGGAAGCGTCTGCCTTCAAGCCCAGTAGCCCTTTTCAGAGCCACAGTACAATAGGTTCACCCCTTGCGGTGACACCAGTCCCTGTGTTGTTTTAGCCATGACAGGCAAAGGTGGCACCTCTTGCTCCCAAAGTCATCACAAATAATGTTTTGAGTCACAGCAAGCACATTTCCCTGTATTTTTTTTTTTTTTGGCCATCAGCTAGAACTGAGACGTTGTGTTTTTGTTTGTCTGTCTAGGGTGCGAGAGAAGAAAGCGTTCACTTGGTGCGCCGTTTCTATAAGGTAAGTTCTTGCTGTAAAGTATTTCCGGCACCTGCTCTATATAGGCAGCAGGAACCAGTGGGAACTTTGCCCATCCTGGTTAAAGATGATCCATGTTCAGCTTGCCAGGTTCCTAAACGAATCAGGTTCCGTTGAATCCCAGGTGTCTGCATGTTGGTAGCAAGCGTTGCCAAACCGGACATCCCCCTTAGGAAATGCATGTGCCTCTGTGGGCTTAGCCTCACCTGCAGCAGGTGGGCGGGGAAGGGCGTCCAGCCCCTTCCCAAGGACTCTGAAGCCTGGATCTCATGGGGACCGGACGTTGCCTGCTGTTAAAGTGACTGTTCATGGATAACCCTTCTGGTTCTCTTTGAAGGGAGAAGAAATTTTTCTGGACATGTTTGAAGATGAATATAGGAGTATGACTGTAAGTAATCGGGAGGTGAATGTGGGGCCCTTCTGGGAGGGCTCGATCTTAAACACAGCCAGGTTGCCACATCCAAGGCCCAGAAGCTAAATGCAAAATCCAGCCACGTTTTGGGGCTGCAGCAGTCCACGGCGTGGCCCCCGAGGAGGGAGAGAACAGAACTGCATGAAATCTTGCAACCCACGTGAGAGCATGTGAATAACAGCAGGCTCCATCCGCAGAAACGTGGGCTGATTCCATGGTTCCTGAGGAAAAGGGGGACAGTAGGATATGTTTTCTCTGGGATGCCCCCCCCCCCCCGCCATGGGTTCCCAGGGGAATTCGGGAGATGCATTGCTTGAGTTGGCGAAAGATGAGTTTCCGTGCTGTGTTAAGTGTCCCCCTTCCTTTCCCAGATGAAACCCATGAACGTGGAGTACCTGATGATGGACGCATCCATTCTCCTGCCCCCCACAGGAACCCCACTCACGGGGATTGATTTCGTGAAGCGGCTTCCCTGTGGAGATGTGGAGAGAACGCGGAGGGTAGGTGTTCCTTCCTGGCCTTGATTTGATTTTGCTTTTATCTCAACACCAAGTCAGTTACCCTTCCAGCTACTTCAGGGCCAAACAGGGATTTGAACCTGGATCTCCCTAGTCCTGGCTGGAAATGATAGCCCCTCGGCTGTGCTGCCTTTGCGTTTTTAGTCTCCTGTCCAGTTGGAGCGAGGTGTGGTCCCTGGCAGAACGTCTACCTTTCTTCGCTAAAGCTCTGCCCCTCTGCCAAAGGGCTTGAAGACACGGATGGGGAGGACTCCGGGGTGCGGACGCTCTGGCTGCTGGAATTGGGGAGCAGAAGGCGAGCAGGATCCAGGCCTCCTTTCTTCCTGGGACAAAAGCTTTCTTGGGGTCAGGTTACGTGAGGTTACTAGCCTCTGTATCTCATGGGTGGTTTTTTGCACCGGTGGGGGTGCGGGTGGGGATTTGGAGGAGGGACCGAGAGGTAAATCCGCACTAGTAGACAGACGTTCTGCAGAAGTCCTGTTGATACAACAGACAAGTGGGAGCAGAGCCTCATTGAATTGTCGCACACTTTATTCTCACCCAGAGACCCCCTGACTCAGAAACCTTCCTGCGACCTAGGTGATAAACATGCCAGTCGCTTCCCACTGCCTTCCTCACTTGCTCCTGATGTGAAACCAGCCTCTACAGGTGGCTTAGAAAGAAAACCAAGGGTTCTCTCCATCGCCATCCTTGAAAGTTTTAAAGCCACTGTGTCAGTGGGTTTGAGTTCATTGTGCCAATGCCTCACTCAACCTGATCACCAGGTCTGTATCCTTTCGGCCTGCATAGAAGGGCTGGCTCTCTATCTGCGGGCAGGGCGGGATAAAAGAGCGATGAGAGATCCTTTCTTGGAAATACCAGCTATCAAGCTTTTTTGTTTTTTAGCCCACTGCTACGAGGTGGTTATCTCTTATCTGTCTTGTTTGTTCTCATATAAGCAAGTTTCTAGGAAATCAGAGGAGGCCTTTTTTTCTTCTTCCTAGAACCGAACTGATTTCCTTTTCGAGGCAGTTCTGATTAGCTCAAAAAACGCAGAAAGTTTTGTCAAACCCCATAAGCGCAGCTTCCGTAAGCCTTGGGCTGCTTGGTCGTGTTCTTTCTCTGAAAAAGCATGTGCCCTTCTCTTCCCCCCCCCCCCCCCCTTTAGTGAGATGGTTAGTTCAAAAAAAATTTAAAATCCTCTTTGTTTGTCTTCCCTCCCGGGAACACGGGTGAGGGTTCTTCCTCTTCGTGCCCTGGTTTTGCTGTGAAAGACAAAGGTTGCAATTCCAAGGAAACCTCGTTAAATTTTTTCGAAACAGTTCTGCATTTTTACCTATCTCTGTGAAGAACCACAAACCACATCCCTCTGGGTGCTCTTGTGTTGCACTACGCAACATGTGCTGTGTGGTGGTGCTTTTTTGGATTTTTTTTTTAAAATCAACATCGATAGGTGCTCAACCCGTGCCCTCTTCTAGATGGAAATGCCCTAGCTGTGACAGACTCGGGCTGGGTTTCTTGCAGGTTCCTTCTTAGAAGGTCTCAGCTACAGCAACGGGTCAGCCATCCAGCTGCCAAGCTGTTCACTGGGGAGAGCTGCAGAAAAACACATGAGGCCGGTTTTAAAATAGACTGCTGTTTCTTTTCCAGGCCGAGTTTAAGATGCTGATGCAGACTTTCCCATTTTGAAATGGGCTGGCATTCTAGTTACTGCGAGGCAGAATGCTTTCTCCCGTATGAACCGGCCGTTTGTTGCAGACTTCTGAGCACTTGCCTCTTCGTAACTCGTGGGACCTCTGGAGCTCTGAATCGCTTCCAAAGACACCCCCCCCCCCCCACGAAGCTCTCTTTAGGCCCTTTGGAATCCTCCCCACACCAGTCTCTATGCGCACAGACTCATGCTCTGATGGTGATGCGCTCTCACCCAGGCATCTGGCCAGCTGAATTCTTGATAGGCACCAGCCCCCAAAACAAGATCTCTCCCTTGTTAATCGGTTGATCGCGTTAGCTGGTTCCTGATCCAGTGTTAAGTCTGGTAGCTACGTGGCTCTTCACCACTTCCTGGGGGTCTGAATCAGTCCATGTCACCAAGCTCCCCCTTCTGCCTAAATGAGCCAAATCTTCAGCTTCTTGGATTCTGACCTTTGACATCTTAAAGGACCATTGGTATCACGAGGTGCCTGAGAGTAATGATTTTGCTGCTAAGGATGACCAATACATGTCTTAGCTGCTGGGTAGTAGAATGATTCACTGGTCAGCGAACTCAGCAAACCAGAGTAAGAATCCCCCCCCCCCCCGTTCTATGCAGTGTAAGCTAGAGTAGCCCTTTCATTCTTTCTGTAAAAAAAAAACCCCAGTGAATATGTGAAGAAATTTAGGACTTTCTGTAAATGGTGTAAATAAACATCCGCTTAGCAGATGACATCTGAGTTCATCCACAGACTCCACTCTCTGTTCCCGCTCTTGTGTGTTCTATTTTGTGCACATGTCACAAACTTAGTGAAGTAGTTTTTAAAAAGGAGAAAACTGGAACCCATGAGACCTTTGCTTATGTCGTTTCAGCGGGATTGGCCACTGATGTACTACGAGGCATGTTGCTCAATTTAAAAAATAAATAAATCTTACATTTTTAAAAACATTATTTAAATAAGGATTAACAATACAAAAACAACCGTAAAAACTGCAATTTTCCAAAATAGCATATAACAACCAGAGTGTCAGATGGGTCCTTTTAAAGGAGAAAGGCAGGATAAAAATATTGTAAATAAATAAATATTGCTAAAAGCATCAGTATAGTTATTCCAATACTGAATAAATGGGAGCCAGGTTTTACAAAATGAATCTGTGCTGGAATTGTGGCACAGGAATCACAAATGTGCAGTGAGTTACTCCCTCTATTCCTAATTTTTATACTTTGGATTTCCTGGCATTTCTTGAAATTTCTATAGCCGCTTTCCAGGACTGAGCAATCTGTGTTGTGCACACAAAAGTGATTAACTCTTTGTGATGTATTTGGAAAAAATTCCTTTTGAAGACGAGGCTCAGTGTTTCCCCCCTCTAGCAAATCTTCTTCACGGTCTCTTCTGTGCCTCCAGGCGATCCGCGTCTTCTTCATGCTACGTTCCCTGTCGCTGCACCTCCAAGAGGAGCCCGAGACCCAGTTGCCTTTGACGAGGGAGGAGGACTTAATTAAAACCGATGACGTCCTAGACTTGAGTGAGTAGCCAACGGCATCTTTTCCTCATGTCTCCTTGGACAGGTGGACTGGTTTACTTTGCTAGGAAATGTCGGGCCCTTGTTTCCGTCTTGGCATGTGCGACATATATTAATAGCAGATGTCATTTAAATTTACTGTAAGGATTTTAGAGAACTGGTCTTACGGTAATGGGTGTTCTAGGCTGTTGAGCTGTAGGTCAGTTGGCCTGACCCAAGACTTGCGGCAACCTGCACAAGTAACACTGTTTCTGCTGATATGGAGCATGCGCTTGGACATCTCTTTTTTTGGACATCCCAACGCCCCACCAGCACCAACACCAGTGCGGGTATTGTTTTTTCCTCTCCCACGGCAAAGGCTGCTCAAAGAGGAGGTTGGTGTGGGAAAGACGCGCCCCTCTCATCTAAAAACGCAAGTTCTGCAACCCCAGAAATGTTGTGTCGCTTCTCCCACCCTTCCTGGCGGAAACGCAGCTCATCGTGGCTACTCAGGAGAACAACCGCGGGCCTAGATCCAGGTGCCCATCCCCTTGAATTGGTTGCTGAGTAGTAAGCCTACACTTGTGTAAGTTTTGTAGACTTCCCTACACGGGAATGGTCACCGAATTTGGACTTAATGGGTTGTGAGGGGAAGCCCAGTGAAGACATCAGCCCTGTGTGAGAGAGCTGAGAGGAAGGTTAGGAATGGTTGAACCCACTGAAAACCAAAAGTGGCCAGCCTGTTTGGCTTTGGGGCTTCTAGATGCTAACCTTCGTGCTGTTAGCCGTCGGGCAGAACGTGGAATGAACGCACAAGCATAACTCGGAAGCAGATGTTTACTGTTCTTGTGCCTTACAGCAATGACCAGAGGTGGTTGGAAGACACTGGGATCGCTCCCTGGTTTGAGATGTCTTGGCCCCAGTTTAGTTTATCACCTCCTTTCAGTGTTTGTGTGTGTGTGGGTGCTGTGAGATTGGGGCTGTTAAACTGCAGATCAGGAAACAGACCATCGATGGCCGACCAGATCCCCAGCTGGGCATCCCGAAAAGAAAAAATGCCGTGGGACTGGAATGACACAGTGTCTCGGGTCATCCTAGGAGTTGTCTTCGGGCACGTCTTAGTCCCAGTTCTGGCAAGAAGCGGGAAGATTTAAATACGCAGCTGGTAAACTAACTGGAAACACAATTATAATGTATCTGTCAGGTATTTTATATGGATGTACTTAAAGCAAAGCAAATTGCACTATTCTTTTTTTTCCTTTGCTTTGAAATGGAATGATGTCGTTTCCTGCATATTGATTATTTGATTGGTACCTAACAATCTCTCTCTCTTTTTTTAATTTTTTTTTTTTTTTAGTAATGCTCATTGATGTGGTTTAATGTCTATTCCTGTAACCTTCTTCTGTTTTATGGAACAATCACAATTGAGCTATGGTGCATTAAAGTGCATCTCAGAGTTCAGTTTTTCCATTGACTCTTGTCTAAACACACATCGCTTCCTTCTAAGTTTGCTGTTGCCAAGATCAGATCTCAGGCTGGTTCCTTTCCACCCCAGAAATCCAAAGTGTTTCTAGTCTGTAGAGACTCGCCATGCTCTCTAGAAGCATAGCCTGTTTGTGTGAGCAAAAGAAAGAGGAAAAAACAGTCTCCTATCATTTGTTGTTTCTAATCAGACTGCAGAGCATTCTTTCACATCGTGATGGAGACCAGCTTACTCTTAAACGGCGCCTGAGACTGTTCTCTTGTGCCTGCTGCTGATGGTAGATGCTAAGAGAACCGTCTCAGGGGAGAAATGTTTCTGCTGTGTACATGTTGCTGTGAGCTCCGGAGACCTTAAAACATCTACATCGGTTTGCCTTCCTTCCCAGGAGAATCAATGCGCAGCTGGCTGGTTTATAGGGTAAAAACAGGGTCAAAAGTGGCACCAGAGTCCGCTGTAGATGACGACCTGTGGGTTAAGAGAGAAAGCACTCCTGACCGGCTGTTTTGGAGTGGACAAACGTTGGTGGTGTGACAAGGCGGTCGTCCCTCCGTGCTGCTGAAAAACATGAGTGAACTCCAGCAGGGTCCTGCTTGGGGAACCCACTGTGTCCCATCGCCTCAGGCTGGACTTCTGAAACTCTTGTCCCTGGACCTCTTCATGGGGCTGTAAAGTATAAGGTTTCTTCCCAGGAAAGCAGGAAGGAGAGAGCCAGATTAAACGCACACAGATAAGATGGGAATAAAAGTTTACAGAGCTGGTTGGAAGGCGTAACCCCCAGGTGCCTTTGAAAACGTCCCATTCTGTGGAAGCAGGGGATGCCAGCACCTCCTTCTCTTCCTCTCCAGATAACAGCGACTTAATCGCTTGCACCGTGGTCACCAAGGATGGGGGCCAAGTCCAGAGGTTCCTGGCTGTGGACATTTACCAAATGAGCTTGGTCGAGCCAGACGTCGGCCGCTTAGGCTGGGGAGTCGTGAAGTTTGCAGGACTTCTTCAGGTGAGCGCGAACCAGGTGGTCTGCCAGACACACACACACACCGGTGACCTGGCTTTGGACAGGTGGGAGGAGGCAGCCTGCAAGGGAGGGAGGCGATCTTTCCCCAGCCGTTGCTACCTCCATTCTCAGGGGAAAAGCCCTCTTTCTTAACTCTGTGACTTGACAGCCTTTGAGCTGGTGGTGGCAAAACCCATGGACCTTCATCTTCCTCCACGCAGACCACATCCCTTTCTCTGAGCTGTTCCCTGGTTTTTTCCTGGGCTCCTGTGTTTTCATGTAACCCCAAGTCAGCTTGAGCCGAGCTTAATCCTGGTGAGCCGCGAAGGAGTCGCGTGAGCTTCCCGCCTGCTCCTCTCTGTGCCTGAGTAGGGAACACGAACCAGCAAGGACCAGCCGGTGGTGGCATGCCCAGCCAAGGCTCCTGCTCCCTTGCCTTTGAGCAGGCTAGGATTTCGTAAACCGAGGCTCGGACATCCTGGTAGACTCATGCCAAAGGGAGGCGCAGCTTAAGGGCAGCTGAGCTGTGGAGCAGCATCAGCCGAGGCAGCCTGGCTTCTCCTTCCATGCAGAGGTGGCCCCCTTGTCAGGCTGCAGCTTTATCCTCCAGGGTTTGACTGTGAGCATTTCTGTCCCTCAACCAAAGGTGGGGTTTCTCACCCTTTTTCCTCTCCTCTCCCCTCCCTCTACAGGATATGCAGGTGACTGGAGTCGAGGATGACAGTCGGGCTCTGAATATCACCATCCACAAGCCGGCCTCCAGTCCTCACTCCAAACCCTTCCCCATCCTTCAGGCCACTTTCATTTTTTCGGATCACATCCGTTGCATCATTGCGAAGCAGCGCCTGGCCAAGGGCCGCATCCAGGCTCGGCGTATGAAAATGCAGAGAATTGCAGGTAACTCTTGGTCACACGGGAGCATTTGCTTTCTTGCTTGCTTTCTTGTTTATACCGTTACATTTCTCTCCTGACTTTTTTCCTTCAAGACTCTCGAGGCCCTAGAATACGCCCTCTTTTCCTCCTCTGCGTTTCCTCCTCACAGGAACAACCCTGCGAGGTAGGTCAGAATAAAACAGTGAGGAGGTGAAGGCCACCCAGTGAGTTTGTGACGCAGGGGGCTCCCGAGTCTCACTTCTGTGGCACCACCCAGGCTCTCAGTGGCCCTGCTGGCTGGCTGGCTTCTCACCCAGCCAACAATGCGCCTGTAAAAGGTTAGAGGAGATTAACGTCACATCCATGAGAGAGGCCCGAAAAGGCACGGCAACAGCCCTGCGTTGATGTGTGATACCCGAGGTTAACGTACGCCTGAACAGTGCCTGGCACAAGCATTGCCCCTTCCACACTTTGGGAGACCCGAGTGCTTTTCCTTTCCTTCAGGCAGCAGCAGCAGCTGAACACGCTGGCTGAGCTGTCGGCCATTTCCGCTTGAGCACGTGCAACAAACACCTGGGAAGGTGGTGTGACTTTGTTCCTTTCTGAAGGGCTCAGCTTGCCCCAGTCATCCCATGCCATTCCCTTTAGGTGCTTCCCTGGGACGTGTGATGTAGGCTCAATGTATCTCTCTCGCTTCCACCCAGCTCTGCTAGACCTCCCGGTCCAGCCCTCCAACGAAGTGATGGGCTTCGGGCACAGTTCCGCTTCCGCCGCCCAACACCTGCCCTTCCGGTTCTACGACCAAGCCCGGCGTGGCAGCTACGACCCGGCCGTGCAACGCTCCGTTTTTGCCTCTGTCGACAAGGTCCCAGGTAAGGCTGCCCTCGACGCCGCAAAAGATGGGATGGCGTTTCATGAACACCGCAAGAGAGCGGAAGAGGAGGTGCCCTGGGGAAGCGGTGAATGGATTCCTCTTGTTTCTGCCCTGATTTGGAGCGTGTGTGTGTGTGTGTGGGGGGGACCTTGATGTTTCTCCACTGCTTGATGACTGTCCTCATGCTTATACCACAGGTGAGCACTAGAGGTGTCCTGATTTGCATTTCGGACTGCAACTCCCAGATACCTGGCTAGCGAATGATGGGAGCTGCCATCCAAAGCGCAAATCTGCACACTTTTAGAGAGCACTGTTTTCTCCCTTTGGTATGTGGAAGAGTGAGTTCCTTTGGAGGTCAGGTTTCTGTCGCTTCGAACAGTGCTTTGTTCCTTACCTCCGGATTCTCCTGTGCGAAGCCATGCCGCCAGACCGAGTTGCCGTGGGCTGTTCCGTTTCGGTGCCTGAAGTGAATCTCGGTCCCTTAAACAGGCTAAGGATTGCGATGTGATACGTTCTTGTTTGGGGCACACGCACACACAGGAAGGCATCCTTGGTGTCCAGCCAGAAGAGCCGCTCATGCACACTGGCCTTGCTAGGCCTTCTCAGTCAGCTGCCAGCCTGGTGAGACCTCCCAGGACTGTGCATCGGCCGCCTTCTGCAGCCCGGCATGGACTGCCCGTGCATTCATGCATACATTTGTTCCTTTTATTTATTACTCCCCTTTCTGCTCTAAGAAGGAGCCTGCGCCCCCCAAACTATGATTGCATCTTTGGTCAAAAAGGTGGTTTAAGGTGGTATTTTTCCCCTCTGGTTTTTGAAAATGGTGTCAACCTCCTTTTGAATTCTTTTTTTAAGAAGATGACTTCTTAACACCTGTATTTTGGTTTGGTTTTTTCCCCCCTCCCCTGGCTTTTTAAACTCCTTTGACATCTGCACCATGAGCCTTTAGGAGTTGGCTTTATTCTTCCACAGTCCAGCCCCAGCCTCGCTAAAACAGAATGGGAGGCAGGAAGTGGTACACCCATAATTAATCAGTCAACGGCCAGGTCTGATGGTGCCTAAGCAAGCCTCAGCAATTTATCTTCATTAGGCAACAGTGATTTGCTGTTTTGGCTGGTGGAGAGTAAATACTTATATTTAAAATGATTGGATTGGTTCTCCGGTTTTGGTTTTTTTGGTTTAAAAAAAACACCCTCCTGTATCGCTTTGTTGTAGATAAAAGCCATTAATTCAGTTTAGACATACAGTGAGCAAACTTTTATCTAGCTTGCTTAATATGTACTTAATTGTTTGGCCTGAGAGTGGACTTTTGAACATATATATTTAATATAAATGAACAAATATTATAAAGAAGCAGATCTTAACCCCTACCCCCCACACACACACACATACTCCAGGTGGTATGTACAACTTTGTGCATAGTTTTGTGACAATCGTTTCTCGCTTCTGTAAATTTACAGGGTGATGTAAAGTAGGGTGGGCGAAGCAGGTGCATTGGTGAGATTGTGGTGGTCCGACAAATGCATTCGCCATCCCTGTTTTAAGATGTCGCCAGTGGGCCATGCGGCGGGGGCTTCTTTCTTTCGATTTGGACTACAGTTCCCAGAATCCTGCAGCCAGTGTGGCCTTTCAGCGGCCAGGCTGTGTTCAGGGCCGGCTGCTGTGTCCTGATCCACCCCTGAAGGAGGGAATGCTTTGAGGTGAAGGGAGGGATTAACGCGCCACCGATAGTCCTGGAGAGTGGGAAGAGTAAATAAGGATGATGCTTAAGATCAACTGCAAAAAAGAAAAAGGATGTGCAGAAACTTGGAACAGTAAAAAATAAAACATGCTGAGCTTTTATTAAAAGAGTTTGGAGTCTTTCAAAGATGGGGAATGCCGCACAGCGGTCGGACACCCCAGGGCAGAAGCCAGAGCCAAGCGGTGGCTGCTGGATTGCTAAAAGCATAAGGGCAGGCAGCACATGCATTGCAAGGGGGCCAGGGTTGGACCTTTCTGTGTGCAGAGCCGGTCCTCTCTGCTGTGGTGTTGCACAAAAAGCCCTAAACACACCGCCAGGAAGGTTTGTTTTGTTTTTCTGTCTTAAAATGCTGTTATCCTTGCCCGTTTCGAAGATTGCAGGCAGGATGCGGAGACCAAAGCGATTTGAAACCGTGCCGGTCAGTCAGGGCCCCCTGGGAAGGGGCATTCAACAGCCAGGGGCCCATCCCCACCTGGTCTATCGCCCCACCATAGAGGGTCTTTTCCCGGCCGTCCTCCATGGCCGGTTTGGGCTGCTGAGTCGGTCCGTCCGAGCACAGCTTGACCAGGTGCTTTACGGGGTTGGGGGTGGGGTTCTTTTTCACAGGGGAGGGGAGCAAGAGGCAAAACGAAATAGCCCCCTTCTCGCCCTTTGCAGAAGACTGTCAAAGCATTTGCCCTGCCATCATAAAAACACTTCATAGTAACTTGGCAGCTATGGGTAGATTTTGAAATAGAGAAAGACCAGAACCGGGCTGCTTATTTCTTTCTTAATTGCCTATCAGGATTGTTACTCTTTGCATTGGAGTTATGCAAGCTTCCGCAGAAGCTTTGAAATGCCACAATATTCCCTCTGGCATGTTCTCTGAGCAGCAACTTTGCACTACCCAGTCTTGTGGTTTCCAAATGAGTTCTCCAGAAGGGCCGTGGAATTTAAACACACAGCCCTGGCAGGTCAGATAAGAAGGATTCCTGTTTTTCTTGAGTAGCCTGGCGTGGCAAGAGATTGGCTTCTGCCATTGGGCTGCACGGTGGCGCGCTAATTACCTTGAAAGTTAATGGCAGGAGCCAGGTGAAGGCGAATGGTATATGGAAAGGGCCGGTTTTATTCACTAGCAAGAATGAGGTTGGGGGATTATTAACCCGTAACCCATTACAGCGTGTTTGCAAGGCGCTTATTGATTTGTCGGTAAAAAAGGCAGCGGTTAATAGACAGGCAGGTTCTGGCTCCTGTCGTCGCTGAGCCCCAGTTGGTGAGCCTTTCCTGTACGAGGTCACTGGACCTTTGCCTGACGCCTGACGCCATCATCACGGCGGGAAGCGGCGGCTGTCAATGCTTCTGATCCACCCTCCCTTTGCAATGGGTAGTCGTCAGCTTTTTGCCCATCCCAGTTCTTTTCCTTTTTTTTTCTTTTTTTTGAAAGTCAAAGCCTGTCTGGAGCCCCCAAAAGGTGCAGGGGACACACACACACACCCCGCCAAGTAGGCTTAAGTGGAAAATCACCCCCATAGAGCATTCTGGAGGGCTTGCTGTTTTTGCATTGGGAAGCTGAACCCTTTTGCATGCATGTCTGTAGTGCTGTGGACTGTGTGGTGTGGTTGTGGGATGGGTTCAGCCTCTGCACAATTTGAACAACACTACCCACCCCGTTTTCACCTGTGCAGAGGGTGTTCTGTTCGGCATCCAGATAGGACCGCCGGCTCTACCTCTTCAGAATGCCAGGCTGAAACCACAGCGGAGGTGGGTGGGGTGGGGGGCGGTGGAGGGTGTGAAGCCTGGAGTCCAGTGGGGACCTGGGCCTGGTTGTGCCGTAGGGAGTGGAGGCTGTGAGAAGGTGTGTCAGTGCTTCCTGGTGGAGGGCCCTGAACGGAAGAGAGGAGTTCTAGGTCTCTAAAGTCACCTGAGGCTGGCGTACCTCTCAAGACTCACCGTGTGCTCGAGGCAGGAAATGGGGATTTCTCGGGCTCGATCCTTGGGCATTGGAGTCCAAGGCCCATCCAGCAGTCATAACAAAAGATCTCCCGTATCAGACCGGTGGTGCTCCTGGACCCGTCGGAAGCCTTCCTGAGGACGGGCCGCCTGCAGATCCCGAACCTCGGTCTGGACTGTTTAAAAAAAACTCCTAGTGGGGACGCTGCTATGCAAGCCCCCACCGCCCACCTGCAGCCAGCAGGATCAGCGGCTTAAACCTCAGTTCGGATGGACCGACTCGGCTGCTCTGTAAAGCTTCTACTGGCGTGCATCCCTCTTTTCCTTTCTGCCAGCGAGCTTCTCTGCCTGTGGGTGATGATCCTGGAGCTTTGGTCAGGCATCCCATCAGTCTGTCGGATGATGATCTGTGGAATGTCAGACGGTTGAGCCCCCCCTGCCGCCTGCCTTCGTTTCAGTGGCACCAGGAGTGCCAGCCGTGAAGGCTGCTCTGAGGTGTGGTGGCAAGAGCTCAGGAAGGCAAATGGTTTGCTCTGAGAATCTCCCAGCCAGCATGACCCGAGGGGCAGGCGAGCAGGCTGGGGCCTTCGGGGGGGGGGGGGGGCTGTCATCCAGAGCAGCTGCCATCCAAAATCTGGGAGTTGTAGTCTTTTAAAAAGTCAGATTTCT
The DNA here is from genome assembly GCA_037013535.1 of Intellagama lesueurii. Classification (NCBI taxonomy): domain Eukaryota; kingdom Metazoa; phylum Chordata; class Lepidosauria; order Squamata; family Agamidae; genus Intellagama; species Intellagama lesueurii. Next base: position 22,098,713 of record JBAJHW010000012.1, on the reverse strand, counting down.
AAGTTTTGGCTGAGGGGGCCTTTTATTCCTCACTGCCCAGTTCCTCATTCTAAGCTTCAGCAAAGCTGGCAAAGACCAATCGCCGTAAACAGGTGGCGAAGGCTCCCTTCGGGAATGATCGGTGTAAAAGATCACAGGGCTGAGAAACCTGTAGAGATGCCAGCCAGCTCTCCCTGCACTCTGAGATGTTAAAAGTCACTGCAGTCAAGATAATTAATCGAGGACCACCAGGTTAGTGGGGTTTTCCTCCCCCTCTCAAATGGTCAGACCGTAAGAGGGGGGAAATGGTTCTCTTCCCCCCCTCCCTCCATAACCCATTCTGTTAATGAATGAACTCCTTTTTTGAGAGTCGGCAGCCCGGCGCATTTTTATGTGAGTGAGATTTAATAGGCAATTAATGTAAAGCTATAAGGTCTAATTGTCTGCCATTAAATTTCTAGTTGAGAAAGCTTCAGGGGCTGGAGGGCCCTCTTCCTTTGGCAGGAATGCTCAGGGCCGATTCCAGCCGCCCTCTGCCAACCCCTGGACTTGATGTCCAGAATTAATTTGATTTCACAGGATGGCCTGCAAGGAACCCACCGCGGGAGCAGTGGGAACAGCCCTGCTTGATACCTTTTCCCATCAGGAATAGCAAGCATCTTGTAAGCCGCCTTGGGTCCTTTTAAGGAGAAAGGCAGAGTAAACATGTTTTAAAGAACTAGTAAATAAATAAGTATCTGAGCAGAGACCCTGCCCCATTAGGTGTGGTGGAGGACGGCAAGCCGATTGCATCCCTTTGAAAATAGAAGAAACGCTGTATCTACGAACAGAATATATCTCTGGCAACCGTCCATTCGTTGCTCAAAGATTATCTTTGGTGCTTTTAAAGAATCAAGCCAGGGGGGAAATGTTTCCATGTGGAATCCATGCCAAGCTATTTAAAAGAGCCACGTGAATAAAAAGCCTTTTTCTTAAGTCACTTTCTGCACCTCACCGATGCCTTCGCTGAGGGTGGACAGCCAAAAGAGGACATTCCCTCTTGGAATGAAGTGGCAGCAAGAGGCGGCTCCCTTGGCCTTCTTTCTGCTGGATTTTGGCTTGAAGCTTGTTTTGTAAATCCCGTGGATTCTAAAGGCTGCCCTTGGAGACCCGGCCGGCCAGAGAGTTGGGGGTCCCGCGTTATAGAAGCTGCAGAGGCCTCTCTGAGCCCCTCGCCTCGGCCTTATGCATTAAGGAAGCTTGAGGGTAAACCAAGTGCAGAACCAGTCCGTGCTCAGGGTGGACATTCGCTTGGTGGTAGAGCCCTTGCCAGAGGACCCAACATTGCTGGGGAGGACTGGCGCGGTAGGATTGGGGTTGTGGGGGGGAAGAGGAGCTAACCTTTGAGTCCATGCCTTTTTGTCTAATGCTTAGGTAGTTACTCCATCTGTTCTTCTTCTTCTCCCTCCCCTCCCCCTTCCTTCCTTCCTGTATTTCTGTATTTATTTATTTATTTAATGTCAGACAACAGACACAAACACAACCATGCCCGCTCAGAAGTTTTTTCTCCCAGAAGCTGGGAGCCAGATTTGAAGAGTCGCCCGGCCATGTGGCACCAGGGTTCAGTTCTCTGGCACTCGATCCATGAGCGCTTGTCCTTGCACTCCAGGCTTTTCTGGTGCATTGGCCTTTGTATGAATGTAGTGACCTGGGGAGATACCGCATGCAAAAGCCACGTATCTGAAAGTCACTCGTGTCATGCTGTGTTTTGCCCCTTCTTCAAACAGTTTGGAGAGAGCCAAGTTACTCTGCCATTGATGCACTTGCCTTTAAGCTCTGGGAAACAGAGGGTGATGCAGCTTCATTTTGCAAACCACCATTTCATATTCTTGTAATCCACGTGTCGTCATTCCTTTGATCTCGATCGGGTGATTGCTGAACACCCGGCAAACAGATGTCACATCCTCCTTCCTTGTACTGTTCAAAGTCTTCAGAAAATGCACAAATACATTATTTTTGAGGTTTGGACTTCCTGCTGTCGAGACTTTGTTGATTTCTGGCTCTCAACTGAAATGTACCCTCCTGTTACTGGTGCCCGGTCATGATTCCCATTGCTCTCTATGAGAAGGAAGAAAGATACTTTAATGAATGTTTTCACAATCGTTGCACGTTTATTTCATGGAAGAAAACGCTGTGCAGAATCCAGGGACTGGAATTTTACTGGGATTCTGGCTCCCTAGTTTTTGATGTTCAAAATGAACTCTCAGGTTGGGACATATTTTTTTTTTCCCCATCAGAAGGAGACACATTTGAGTGAATTTGGTTGACGTCCCTGCCCTGGACCTAAGGTGTAAGTCTCTCCAAAATAAGGACAAACTGGAAAAAGGATCATTAGAGAGCTGTTTATAAAACGAGGCATGCTTTCAAACCAAGCTGCTCTGAAGGCATGGATTTGCAAGGCCAGAATATACACAGTCAAACTGGTTGGGTTTCCCCCCCCCCCCTGGTCACTCATGGACTCTGAATCCAAAAGTGTGGCCCTCATGCTCACCCTTGCCAAATCCTTTGCTACTTCAAATGTGATTATCTGAAATATGCCATAGTCATAGCAGTCACCTCTCTTGCCAAAAGCGTTTTTATATTAAAGTTGTGCAAGCTTTATGTAAATAACCCTGGATGGGTGGCCGGAAAGTCATTCTCAAATGATTAATGCCAGCCTGAGACTGAAAGAGAAGGATTTGCCTCAGGCTTACCTGGCAGGCCTTGGGCTCAGATGAACTTTGCACAATCATTCTGTTTTAAAGGCTTAGCCGTAAGGGTATCGGAGAAAATCCCTTCGCTATTTCTGCTTTGTCATGTAGGCATGTTCCTGTAACTGTACCAACTCTGGGGCAAAAACTGGGCAGCCTTTATCAGAGCACCCGGCTGCCACGACTTCCGCCTTGCCGGTGCTCGTCCCCTGTTTTTGCTTTCGTCCGAAGGGCACAGTTGTTTCTCAACCCTCAGTAAGAGTGGTGACTTGTGAAGATGTAGAAAAAGGCACCGTCTTGCAAAACAGCATTGGCTGCAGCCCTTGTAAAAAACATGCATATACTGCCAAAAGCTGCCAGCCTCTTTAAAGAACATATCTTGGCTGGCCAGAAAGGTACTGGTGAAAGGTGTGGACAGCGATTGAGCCTCGGTGCGGTGTAACATCCCCGGCATGACCTCTCTCCTTTTCTCTGATTTTTTCAATAAGGTGACTCGCTTTTAAGGCTTTCTGGACCCTGTCTGGTGGTGGATTCTCACAAGCAAAAGAGGATGCTGTATAGGATCCTATACAGTGGGGCTGCGTGGAGCCGCAGAGGCTCGCTGTAAATTGCTTTTCGGTTTAATGCAGCCTGTGTGTGTGTGTGTGGAGATGTGTTTATTTATTTTGCCCACCGCCCAACTTAAAAAACAATCACAGGGCAGTTGAACGTATCTTTATAAAGACAATGTCCAGAGATCAGGCGACAGGGCCTGGCTTTGAGCATCTTGCAATCAGAAGTTCAGTGTCGGAGAAAGTGAGGAAAAGGCAGACACACGGGAAGGATGTGCAGCTAAAGAGGGAAGCCCTTCAGTTATGCCTGTGTCCGGGCAGTTCCGGCAGGCTGTGGGAATGAGTGTGGAAGGGATGCAGGCCAATTAAAAGCTGCCTGTTGTTTTGTAGTCCTTGGCAGCAAACTATGCTGTGGCTGTTGTAGCTCTGGGGTGGGGGAGTTAATTTTGCAAGAGCCCCACTCCCAGAAGATCTCCTGACATGCTCACAGACAGTCAGACAGACAGACAGAAACGGGCTTCAGTCTCCTTTCCCCTTTAATCCCAACCACGGGATGCACAAGATCGTGGGTGTTCGGGCAGCTTGTTTTCCAAGACCCACGAAAGTGTCTGAAACTCAGTGCCTCTCTTTCCAGAACAGTCTAGCATTGGGACCTCAAGTGGGTTTGGTTTGGGTTTTCTCTTCTGTTTTTCTACTTGTTCTGCACAGGAATGTTGGAGGGGTTTGGTGGAAATCTCCCCTGGGGTCCTTTAAAACAGCCGTCAGCAGAAGCGTGAAGGCCACCATTCCCTTGTACAGGCAAAAATGTCTTTATGGTTTTTACTCCACCAGTTACCATCAATATTATCTCCTCTGCTATTTATGTCCTTTTACTTTTTTTCATAAGCCAAGCCACCCGTTCTCTTTCTCAGATTCTGTGCTATCTACAATTATCTGCTCTTCTGCATGTGTCTAAGGAAACTCTGTAGTACTCTGGGACAAAATGATTCATGTGCCCACCACCTCACCCCATCGCTTACTCAGAGATTAAGAGCCTTGATTGTTTGGCTGTCGGTGACTTTCTTTTAAAAAAAGAAAGAAAACTCTCCAAAGGTTATTCCAGCGTTCTGTACTCTCCCTGTGACTAGCTGGTTGACTTTCTAGGAGGCCTGGAAGCAGGAGATGTACCGTAGAGGAGTCTCATCATCGCACATAGTGTCCACCCTCTCTAGTAGCTGGTGGCAAATTTCCCCCTTTAAAGCCAAGCCAAGCTGGCAGTCCTCCCGACATCTTGTGTCAGTGAGTTCCACAGTTTAACCCTGTGCAGTGGGTTTTTTTCTTCTTCTTTCTGTCAGTCCTGAATCTCTCGCCATTCCACCTCAGTGGGTGGGACCTCCCTAGGGTTCTCGTATCATTAGAGAAGGTGAAAAACGTCCCTTAGCGAATCCTTTTCTGAAATGAAAACTGGGAAACCCTTTAGCCTGCCCTCCTAGGACCATTTCTCCCACTTCTGTGGGGTCCTTTTTTTTTTTTTTTTTTTAATGTGCTGAGGTCAGTACGGTACCTAGGAGTATTAAAAGTGGAGTTAAACTTGTCAGTGTGTCCAAAAGTGTTGCCAGAGGTGGGCCTACTCATTTCTTTTAGCAACAGCAAAAACAAAACAAAAACCTTTTAAAGTCTAACATCTGGGTTTGTTTTTTGAGCACGAGCTTTTGTGAGTGACAGGCCTACTCCATCAGGATACACCACGTTTTGTTTTTGTTTTTCTTGTTAAAGTGTTGTGTCTGCAGTTTTATTTTTGCTTCCTTCCTGAGAATCCTCGCAAAGCTTGCTATGGCCAAGAAAGAATTGTACAAAGTCGACAATTCGCCTGTTCCTGAAAAACTCAGTTCTACAAACTGGAAAAAAAAAAAAAATTAGGGAAGTTGAAAGGGGGGGGCGCAGCCTGTGAATAATTCTTCCCATTCTGCTACTTTTTTGCCTCGTTTGGATAGCAGAGGGGGAATAGTCTGGAGCTACACCATGGAGGGAAGCTTCAGATCTTGGAAAAAAAATGCCGGGCTGGCGGGAGAATTCTGTGAGAAGTAGTCTCCCAACCAAAAAAAGGGATTTTTTTTTCCATGCTCTAAGAAGTCCCACTCTTGACCCTTTTCAGGTTCAGCATCCCATTCTCCCTCCCAGCCTTCCTTTAAGGATGGCTGCTGCTTCTCAATTGTGTGTGGTCCCTAGGTTTACTTTTATCTATTTTGCTAATGTTTCTCAGGAAGTGGGATTGTTCTGCCACGTTTTCTCCCACGGGGATCCCAACCTCCACACACCAGCCCTGGTTTGGGTACAAGTCAAGCTGAGCTGAAGCTCGAAAGATCTTTTAAACCGCAGCAGACTTTCCGCTCAGTTCGCTCCACCAGCGGTGGAAACAGCTGTTCACCTGCGTTGCCGAGTTTTCTCCCTGTGAATCAGCCGGGAAGCAAATAGGAAAAGACTCGAAATGTCTCTCGTTAGGCCTTTAGTATGCTAACAGAGTGATGTATGGAAGTGAGAGCTGGACCATAAAGAAGGCTGACCGCCGAAGAATTGATGCTTTTGAATTGTGGTGCTGGAGGAGACTCTTGAGAGTCCCCTGGACTGCAAGGAGAACAGACCTATCCATTTTGAAGGAAATCAACCCTGAGTGTTCACTGGAAGGACAGATCCTGAAGCTGAGGCTCCAATACTTTGGCCATCTCATGAGAAGAGAAGACTCCCTGGAAAAGACCCTGATGTTGGGAAAGTGTGAAGGCAAGAGGAGAAGAGGACGACAGAGGATGAGATGGTTGGACAGGGTCATCGAAGCGACCAAGATGAATTTGACCAAACTCCGGGAGGCAGTGGAAGACAGGAGGGCCTGGCGTGCTCTGGTCCATGGGGTCACGAAGAGTCGGACACGACTAAACGACTAAACAAACAAATGCTAACAGAGATGCATCTGGGCAGGACATTTATTTATTTAATTTATAGACCACCCATCTAACCAAAAGGATACTCTGGGTGGTTTACAACATAAGACGAACAATAAGTAAAACATCAAACCCTACTCCATAATCAAATTATCAGCCCTAATATAAAATCAAATACAGTGTAATAAAATACAGCAACCTTTAAGCATTTAAAATGGCAGTATTATGATCTTACTGGCTAATCATTTCCCTGGGTTCCGTTGGTGGATCAGAATAAAAGCCCTGTCGAAGCAGCCAGGTTTTCAGAAGCTTCTTAAAGATAGCTAAGTGAAGGGGCCAGGCAGATAGCTGGAGGAAGTTAGGTCCAGAGTCAAGGAGCGACTGCCAAGAAGCCCTTCTTGGTTCCTAGTTTTCTCCCTCTGGGCCTCTCTTGGGGTCATCATCCTCAGATGTCCAGCCTGGGCCGAATGAGGAAGGCGAGCAGTTCTCACTGGAAAGAGAGGGAGACTTGATGTGAACCCGTCCCTGGCTTACGTATGGCTGGCAAGGTCGTTCTGCTCAGCAAGGCTCTGCTTTCTGCATCCCAAACACAGCCTTGTGAGCTTTATAACCATCGTGTGCCGTCAAGTCAATTCTGACTTTTTGGTGACCCTTTTTCAGGGTTTTCCAGGTAGAGAGTGCTCAGAAGCGTTTTCCCCTTTCCCTTCGTCCAGGGCTGGCCTGGGACCACCCAGGCTGGCTCTTCTCCCAGGAGGCCCAGTGGGGGAATCAAACTCCCAACCTCTGGCTCTGCAGCCAGAGACCTAACTCACTGAGCTATTGGCATGCTGAATTTCTTCACCCCTTCTGGGTGCCAGAAAGCATTCCCTCCCCCCCCCCCCCCGGCTTACAGTCTGCTGATGGACAGACAGCTGGCTTCTCTGTCAATTATTCCACTCGGCATCTTGGGCCTCTGGAAGCCGCAGAGAGGTGTTCCCCCTCCCCTCCTCCTGTTTTTTCAGAACTAAAAAATCGACCGGAATTTCCTTTTTTCGTCTTCCTGAGGCTGCTGCATGAACTAATGGGCGGTGAAGCTTTCTCTGCTCCTGAGGTCTTCCCAAATTGCATGCTTGGTTCCCTTCTTCAGAAGAACTGTGGTTTTTAAGACGTATTGTATTTTCAAGCAGGCTCAGGTGCTGTTTCCTGTGGCTGGTGGTCTGGGTTTGTTTTCGTTTTTTTAAAAAAATCTTTTTTCATAGATTTCTCGTCTCTCACAATGACAAGCTAGAAGCAAAGCTAAGCATTTCCACAGAGCCGGCGTTTTCAAAACGGCCCTTCGGAGACCAATTATGGGGAATGAAAGATTGAGGGGCTGTGCAGAGATTGGGGCCGGGGGGTGGGGGTAGGGGGAGGCATCGTTAGGGAGCCGTCCTTATCTCTTCCTTGGCAGGCTATGTCTGTGTTCTTCGCCTTCGTCCTCAGCTAAAAAGCTGGACATCTTGATCGCCACTTGGGGAGGTATTAAGACAGGAAGGTTTCCATGTCTCTTCCCTCACTCTTGTTCAGTAGCTTTTGAGGGGTTGTGTCTTTGGGATTACACATCCCATAATCCACACCCGGGGCAGTGATGAAAACTTCCAGCCAGCTTCTTCTTCATGGTTTCTTCCTCATCAGCTGTACCCCTTGGACTTTTATTATTTCCATCGGCTGGTTCCTGTCAAAACAAAGCAGGCAAACGTGGGGTTCTTTTTTCATGACCCTTGCCATCTCTTAAATGGTCTCACCCTTCCAGCCAGAGGTTGGGTGGAAGTTTTCCCCGAAATGCACCTCTTTTGGCCTCTGGCAGGCAGGCAGGCAAGTTCGGCTTCAAACAAGGACATGGAAACCCCCTCCGGGTTATTATGCCACTTAGGAGGCATCATAAAACAGGGTGCATTGCTTACTTCCTTACTGTTAAGAGCTGGCTCCTTTTCCAGTTTACCCGATAAAAACTTTGAGGCAGTTCAAAAGTGTGTTTTCATGACAAAGCACAAAAGTGCACCTTTAGTTATTCCTTTCCCTTCTCTGGGCCAACTTAACTGCTTTACATAAGCTTCTGCTTTTTACCCTTATAAAACAACAACAACAACAACAATAACTTTTGAACTGCAGGACTGAAAGGGACCCTGTGGAGTCATCGAGTCCAAACCCTGTCAAAGAGGCCTAGTGGGGAATTCGAACTCCCAACCTCTGACTCAACAGCCAGAGACCTCCACCCCTGAGCTATCCAGCAATTCATATAATAATACTGGGCAACGCGTTAATTCTTTATAAATCTCTGCAGTACTTCGGAATATAGAACTACAGGGATAAACTAACATTTACATCCATCCTTCTCTTTCTCCCACGTTGCGTAGTCTTTAAAGTTCCATTTTAATCCTGTTTTTCAGGAGTTTTGAGGTCCCAAAGTGTGTTTGAAAATAAATACATTTTTCCTTGTGGGGGGGGAATCAGCTGTGCCATCTTAGTTCACAACAGAACATATCTTAATCTGGCATTGTTTAGAGGCTTGCTTTCTCAAACCACCAGGTGCCACTGACTTAATTTCCTTAAAAATAGTTTGGGAGCTTTATGAACATTGTAATACATGATTTTAATACGTCAAGAAGCAATGGCTTTATGGGGAATCTAGTTTGGTACCTCTTTCTTAAAAGTTGCATTTGTGTATAATAGGACAAACAGGAACCCAGTTAAATCTAAGGATGTTAATGTCAACTAAAGAATGACATTTTCCAGTTTCTTAAAGGCATGTGGATAGGAATGTTCCAGGGTTTCTGCGTCATTGGTCGTAAACATTTTTCAACAATGGAGGAGGCACCATTGCAAAATAAAAGAAAAAGCAAGTTAATGTTGCAACCCAGTAACGAGTAATGAGAATGGGGTTCTTTTCCAGAGACTCTGAATTTCTGCTTGTGGGCAGTTGCGTATTGGTCTTTTCAGATGGCTCTTCCTCCAGTCTTTAGCCCGGACAGAAAAGTTACTTCTGGGGGGGTTACAAAGCTGCAAGCCACAGGCTGTGTTGACTCGTAGAGGATTTGGGGAACCTTAGTCCAAAAAGTCACTGTTCCAAAACCTCCGGATTGGGCAAATTACATCCTGCTCATGTTCTTTACCTTTCTTCATTACAACTCCCAGATCATCCTCTTGGAAAAGACCTTTTTTTAAAATGGCTGAACAGAAAAGTACGCTGGCAGAGGAGGGAGAGAAGCCTTCCTTCCGGCAAGGGCTTCCGAAGGCACCTCTTCCCCTTCGGTCTGCCTAGGGTTGCCTGAGTCGGAACTGGCGGCTCGTGATTGCACCCATGGGTAGAGTAACCCTGAACGATCTCAAACACCAGAGCCGTTGCTTTTGACCGATGCTGCAATTAACCGTTCCTTTTCACTCCGGGGTTTCGTTTTTGTACACCTTAGCCCACTTTTTGTGGAGATCCAGAACAGTTGCTTCCGTCAGTATGGAGAGGGTGTGAACGTCCCTCCTCTTTGGCTGCCCTCCTTCCTTCATTTGTGAATACTTTGCTCCTCAAAGCTTCCGCTGCACATCCTTTTTTCTTAAGAAGACCCCCCCCCCCTTTGTGCTAGATCACGCCAAAGGCTGTTTTGAGTCCACGATTCTGTTCCCACAAAGGCCAGCCAATAACCTCTGGGAGCGCGCGCGCACACACACCTGAAAGAGCACAGCTGTGCCCACACTTGTCTGTCCCCTCACCTCCAGCAAGTGATACACCCAAGCCCCTCGGTCTCTGCTTCCAGAGGTGATATTCGGGGCCCAGAACTTCGTGAATCTATCCAGCCAGCCTTACATCCCGTGGCAGAGTGTGCCACACATTCATCTCTCAACGCGTTTATTGTTACACCTTTGGCAGGTGTCAAGTGCCTTACAGAGCCCAGCGAGATAAATCTCCGGTCACTCCTGAGAGCTTACGGTCCCAGACACTCTGCTTTGTGGGTTGAACGGGTGGGAAAGGCAGGTTAAAGGTACAGGTGGATATCAGCTCGGTCTCAGGCTGATGCTGCTTCCCTTATCGGTGGCGGGTGCTCAGTGCCTGATTTCTTGGAAGTATTGCAAAACCTGGTGGAAGGGCTGGGAGTGACGCATCAGGCGCGCAGATGCTTCTAGGAAATCTTGCCAAGAGAGGGAGCAGGAGAAGCCCCTGAACACGGGTTCCAGTTGTGCCGCTGGTAAAACTCTTACTGACTCATCCATGTGGATTGTGCCTTTGACACGGGATCTCACCTCGGCTGCCACCCCAGTAAGCTTTGCTTCACAACAAGGCTTGTGCAATGATTGGAAGAGCACTTCTTCCCCGGCTTCCAGGCATGTTTTGCTTATTCACAGGGATCCTCTTTGGGTTACCGACAGCCGTGGGCACCACCGTGACTGGAGAGACCATCATTGGCTTTTTCGGGGTTCTCAGAACATGTGTGATTGATTATAGCCGGGCATTCTTTCTGTGTGCATGTGATTCATGCATCAGTCAGTAAAACTCTGCACCATCCAGAAGAGGATTTTGCATGAGTAACCCGTGCAAGTCTGCTTAAATCCAGTGTTTGCTGGTACGGGTTCCGCAGAGCAGTGCAGTGTGGATTCAAAGTGGTGCAAGGGATCCGGGTTCAAGTCCTCAGGTGGGCTCAGGGGATCCGGTTTGAAAGCCTCTCCCTTGGCCATGGAACTGGGTGAGTCACTTCGGGCCAATTGCACTCTTTCCCCTTGGCCTGCCTCACAGGGGTGTTACCTGGATAAAGTGAGAGAATGACGGCGGTAGACACCACTGAGAGCTCCTTAGAAGAAAGGCAGAATATAAACATACGTTGCCCTGATTCGCAGCCTTCTTCAGGTCTCCGAAGTCCCCCTCAGAGTCCCTGCGTGAAGGCTGCAAGGAGACCACCCGCCCCGGCCCCCTGTGCCATCCAGAGGCAGATCTTAAATCGGCCCGTACCTTTTCCTGCCGCATCGTGGCATCTCTGCAGAGCTGCCAAAGAGGGGGCTGGTGTGACTACAACTCCCATCCTTCCCAGCACAGGAGACCAATGTGCAGCAGCCTCCAGACTCGGCTGCCGAACGGCGCCGCTCTTCCTTCGCCCCTTGGACAGCTCCTACCAGACCGGCCGTCCCTTTGCTCGGAGACCACGAAGAGGCTGCCGAGGGTGACCGGCCGGCCGGCCATTGCTCCCGAGCCAGGCACGGAGACTCGCCTCCCTTTCAAGGAAAAGAAAGTGGCCGCCGGAAAGGTCCTGGCTGCCGTCCAGGGGCTTCGGGTCCCAGGGTTCAAACGGGTGTTCCAGGGAATTCTGGCCTTCTGTGGAAACTGCAGGGCTTTGTCAACACTGTGCACTCTCCACCCTGTTTTGCCTGAAGCTGCAAAGGAAAGGAAGGGGGAAGGATCCTGCCTTCTTTCCCTTCTTCTTTCCCTACGTCTAGGATGAGCGAGCTCGTGGGAGCAGAGAGCTCCTTGGTTGGGGTCAGCCAAACCAGAAGGGATGTAGAAGTGTTCTAAAATAAATGCAGGACTTTTCATAACTATTGCTAAACGTTTGCTCATTCCAAATCCCCAGGACTTCCTGCAAACCTGACCCTGATTGATTTATTTTTAATTATAGTTGCCTTTTTGCAGTTACTGTAGCAGTAATAATAAACTCAACAGTGTTGCACTTCCGTTCAGTTACTGATGGAGTTACTAGCTTTGTTTGCATTTACTCCCAGCAAGATTCTGGTAACATGTTACCATCTTAAAACATAACAGTAACTGACTCGTAGGATAAGGATGCGTGGACCCGGGTGCCAGTAAACCTATAAATGTCTGTCTTGGGAGAACTGGGATTTTGTCTCTGTCCCGGTGAGGTGGATGTCCTTTGACAGAGCAGTGGGCTGGGGTGTCCTCAGTTTGAGAACCCTGTACTGTGTTCATGGCATCATCATCATCATCATCATCTTCCTCCACAGGGGTGCTTTTGCGTTTTTGGTCACCGTTCTTAGCTCTGACTTTCCTCTCTTCCAGGCTTTGCCGTCGCCCAGTGCGTCAGCCAGCACATCCCCTCGCCGCTTTCTTCGCCATCCCCTTCGTCCAGCGGGAGCACCGGGCGCTGCGATTCGGCGGCCGCCAGCTCCACGTCAACCCCTTCCGCGGTGCAAAGCCCCTCAGGTATTTCAGTCCTTTGCTTTCAGCTCCCGCTGCCGTGGATTCCCACCAGGCTGTGGGACTTAAAACAAAAACTCTGTGTGTGAACTTGGCTTTAAGGAGGCTTCTTAACCTTCTCCGTGTTTTATCTCACATTCGTTAATCAGACGTTCTGGAAAAGGGCACCCAGAGCGATTCAGGTGAGTCTCTTCCTATCCATGCAGAATTGGCGAAGGAACAATGCACAGGCATCCTTTTTTTTCTTTTCTCTGTGGTGATTTCAGCCCCACAGGTGCGAGGCACAGGTCTGTATCCTTGTCATCTAACGGTCCTGCTGTTCACAGACCGAAAGTGTGTTAAGCACCACCTGTGCGAAATGGTGTGCAATGGTTCTCAGACCTCCCCAGAATTTGTATTCTGGGACTTTGAAATCCCACCCCTCGGATCCCAGATATACAAAGGACTTGGCGTGATCCCTCAGCCGTAAGGAGAAGACCATTTCGCCTGGAAGCCCTGGGTGGTGATTCCCATTTTCCTGGGCACTAGAATCAGGGTTTAGGGAGAGAACCAGCCCATCCGTCAGCTCCGTTCTTAAGCCTTGTTTCATTTGCAGACTAGCAAAACATTTGAAGCGATCTTTAGCGCGGCCTCTTTTTTTTGATCTGATATTTCTGTTCCGTTGTCTGTTCTTTTTCTGCTACCGGGTGTTGGGGACAGCCACGGGCTTTGAGCGGGGGATTAGACAACTCCAGGGAGCTGCCGGTCCGGCTTTACTTCCAAGGCCAGGCAGGCCCTTCATCTCTTGTGTGCTGATCGTTCGGGTG